>JAQPZY010001699.1:16877500-18172500 GCA_029931535.1 Margaritifera margaritifera | reverse complement strand
AACCCTTTGCGTATTATAATCGGGTAATGTATTTGAAACAAAAATATTGAACTTTGCATATTTATAAAGAAGTTCTGACACCAACCTCTGTAGTGGAGCAAGATACACGTAGTTCACCTTGGAAGATGGAGTTTTAGACACATGTCAAAAAGCCATCCTATCTCACCCAGACTAGTTAAATAAATTGAACGATCTTTCGGAAGCCTCTGCCATTGAGTGTTTGTGTGCTTGATGAACAAAAATGTTTATTAGTGATAATTCATTTGAAAGTAAAATGCCAGACCAACAATAGAAACAGACATTATAGCTTTACGACAGCTTGCAATAGGCTACACGTCAACCGTCAAATTAAAGATTCAATAATAATCTGAAAATATAAATTCCGTTTTCCATAAATATTTCGAGAAATTATTTTTTTTAAATTCTGCTGTCAAATGTAATATTTTTTATTTGCACAAATATTTTTCAGCATTGTTATCTGAGAACTCTTTATTTATTGCCATTTGTAACATGCAAAATCTTGGAACATTATTCAATAATAGAACAAAATGTTAACGACATCGCCCGTGTGTAAAAAGAAGTTTAAATCAGGTTATCACTATTTACACACTGACCTTAAGTATTAGGACATTTCAGTAAAACTTATGTTAAGGTCGATCTTGCGTCACGTCAAGACCATTTTTTTCAAACTTACGGATTTAAATATTAGAATTAGTACAAAGAAAATGAAAGCAATAAGTTTTTATCGATGCAGTTTTCGTTAAATAATCATTTGCATTCATCCCGAAACTGGCCGTCTGCATACAAAGTAATGTTTTCCAATTTTCGTTTTATTGTATGCTTCGTAGTAGCGATTGCTGTTTGTAGCCGAACACGGGTCATATGCGCAGTAGTCTGTTGCGCACGTTGTTGGATCGGTCTTCCTTTTGCAGAGAGCATCCCCTGCCGCCTGTACAGCATTTTTGTACGCTTGGTTTTTGCCTGCTTTACTTGACGCCCATGCTGAGTCATGACTTGGGTCATCTAGTGTGTTGTACTGATGATGGCTGCCTACCTTCTGGTTAACAACTTGAGTCACGTTATTGGGGTAGGCAGCATGACCTACACGGTTTACCACAGTGTAAGCCACAGAAAGCTGACCCTGCGAAGATTCACCTCGTGCTTCTCCGAACACGACACGAGCCACCAAGTCGATGTTTGAATCGGTACTGCAAAAGTTTAGAAAGAAAAAAAATGTATTTGAAAAATGTTAATATTTTTAGCCGTAGCGGAAATTTTCAAGCAGATATTGGATAGCAAGACACTGATAGGTGAACGATGCAAGAGTGGTCGTCAGTTTGTAGACTGAGAAACTGGACGATTCGTTATTCTGATATTATCCTTGTGAAATAAACAACATATAGACGGTTACAGGGTGAAGTCCGTTAAGTGGCCTGTTTTAGTTTTTGTCCACAATGGCCGAAATCAGATCTCGAATTTTAATTTTGCGAATACACTGATGTTTGCAAGTTCCACCACGACAGATGAAGAAAGACATTGTACTCGAAAATAAGATTAATTTGATCGCTTAATAAGCTAGTTTTTATATTCGTGGTGACACTTATGCGTGAAGAAAAATCTGGGGGTATATGTACCGATTTTTCAAACTAATAACAAAGACTCTGTAAGTCATACTATAACATGATGCGCGACATTCCAAATTTACTGTTATGTAAATATTTTTGGGCAATGAAAATGAGATATTATGCTGTCAAATATTTTTGTCAATGAAAATCTGATATTATAATGTCAACTATTTTTGTCAATGAAAATGAGATATTATGATGTCAAATATTTTTGTAACACTGTTAAAGTGAATTATAGAGATTTCGGTCATCCTAATAGGATGATGTTATAACTGTTGTCTTAAAAACGTTTCAAAGGGTAAGTGATATTTAGATATAAAATGTAGCTGGAAAAAATATTTTTAATTAATTCAGACTCTGTGACATCTATAAGAGTTGATTGATGCAGAGTAGAAAGTACCAACGAACCGGTAGTTGTTAAAGTGCCACAAAGAAAGAAAGACGAGCTTGAGCGCTCGCAAGCTATAGGAATCTTTTTCTTGAAGACCAACAGAAAAAGGAACAACATGCACGAAAGTAGTTAGGGGGGGGGGGGTATTGAGACCAAAAGGGGGCACTTGAGACCTTTACGGGAGTTTAACATGTGGGGGGCACTTGAGACCTTTACGGGAGTTTAACATGTCGGGGGCACTTGAGACCTTTACGGGAGTTTAACATGTCGGGGGCACTTGAGGCCTTTACGGAAGTTTTAACATTGTGGTACCGTAATGTAGTGACGAAGACAACGTCTTCTACCATCAAAACGGGGTGGGGAGTGTTTTGATAGTAGTAGACGTTGTCTTCGTCACTACATTACGAGGGGAGGGAGGGTGTGGGAAGAATTAATCTTTCTTGATAAAGGGTGGTCCTAATACGTCATCTACTATCCAAACACCCCACACTACACTATCCAACACGCCGTGTGTAAGTGACCTTCTGCCTAGTGGCTATATCTATATAGCCTAGAGTTATATATAAAGCATTACCTATACCTCAGATCATGTTGGAGGTGTCAGTAAATTTGCATATATTGTACCTATGTTATAAATAACACTAAAATGGACGTGACTAAATATTGTATTAAACTTCGGGAACCGTCACGGACTTTAGCGTTGACTAGAAAAAATCCGGAACATTAGATTATAATGGCCTAGAGTAAAAGTAACACTAAAATTCCGAAATCGCACCGGACGTTAGCGGAGACTGAAAATAATCCGGAAAAAAAAAAAAAAAATGGAAAAAATTGGCTGAGACTAAAAGTAACACTAAACTTCCGAAATTGTACCGGACGTTAGCGGAGACCGAAAATAATCCGGAAAAAAAATGGAAATTTTTTTTTTGATTTTTTAAATTTTGTTTATATCAAAACACACACCACACTATCTACATTTTTTTTTTTTTTTTTTGGGAAGGGGAAATTTTTTGAAAAACAAATCAAAACACACAAACACACTATCTACATTTTTTTTGGGAAGGGGAAATTTTTTAAAAAACAAATCAAAACACACAAACACACTATCTACATTTTTTTTGGGAAGGGGAAATTTTTTAAAAAACAAATCTAACACGAACACACTATCTACATTTTTTTTTTTTTTGGGGAAGGGGAAATTTTTTAAAAAAACAAATCAAACACACTATCTACATTTTTTTTTTTTTTTTGGGAAGGGGAAATTTTTTAAAAAACAAATCAAAACACAACCATTTTTTTTACTTTTTAAATTTTTTTTTATCAAAACACACACCACAAATATACAATCCATTTTAAAAAAAAAAAAAATTATTTGATGGACTGCAAAAGTTGTTGTTGTTGTTGTTGTCTTTGCTGCTGCTGCTGTTGGTGCTGTAGTCTATTTCTTTCCTCCCAATTTTAGATCGATAGATCGATAGAAAGAGAGGGAAAGTGGGGTTTTCTTTGGTTTGGTGGGTAAAAAACAAACCACACAACACCATTCAGATATATACATCAATAATAATAATGATATTTTATTCAATATATATACATTATGTTACTCATGGTAATAAAAACAATTTCATATAAGTCCAATACAGTTCAATACACTTCCATATTTACCATTTCATTCTCTTATTGTTCTGACACTTCAGGAAGATTCTTGTCTACAATTCTCTCATAACTTTCTTCTGGACTCTCATTGATAAACTCCAACTTAATAAAATGTCCATTATCATCTCTAATCCACTTCCTTTTTTTATTTTTTATTTTTTTTAAAAAAGAACAAAACACAAACACACTCTATACAAACATACTCCACACACCCATTTCTTATTTTAAATTTTTTTTTATCCAATACATACACCACACCATCCATTGCGCTGACCTAAAAATAGGGTTCAGATCGACAGTGAGATCATAGATAGAGGGGGGGGGGGGGTGACTTCAGATCGATAGAAAGAGAGAGATAGAACATAATCATTATTATTTCAAATTCAATAAAAAACCACACAACACCATATTTTTTTTCAACAATCAACAAAATTGTTTATTCAACAATAACTATTCTAACATAAAAATACTAACCATTCAACCAGAAATTTTCAAACAGGAACATATTTACAAGGTTGACAACGATGGGAAGGTAAAGTAAATGTGAAACTTTCTACATCGACATCATTTTGATGCACACTACGATTGTGAGCTAAAGACAAGAGATAACCATAACGTTCACAAAAACATCTTTGTACTTTAGCATCGTTTCGAACATAGTCACTATCAAAATAAGTCAGTAAATGTTCTAAGGAATATCCAAGACTGCGTTGATGAAGATAATGAACACAATATTGTCCACACACCATAGAATCTGATCCTTGTAGTCTCACATTATTGAATCGAGTCGAGATGGCATTTCTTCTCATAAACTCGATGATGTCTTTTTCCAAAGGAGGTAATCCATAAGAATCAAAATATTCCACACCACCACCATTGTGATCGTTGGGAAAGTACACGGCAATCCAATGGGTTCCTGGTAGATCACTGTCGTCAGTATTGATGACATAAGCATGAACGTTTTTTGGTTTACGATGAGGTAGTTCATCTTTAGCACATACCACAGGATTCCAAGAAGAAGTGTAGGAACTACGAGTCAATAGGTAATAAAGTTCTCTAGTATCCATTTTTTTTCTTCTTTTTTTTTTCTTCAATGGAAATAATGGGTCACCAATGTACACCTGACTTTAAACTTGAATTGATCTGTCTTGTAATTCCACGAATATTCACGTCGGATAGGTTCTGCACTCTGCTGAATGAGCCCTTCGATGCGTCTGATCTCCAGAAGAGTAAGTGGAGGAGGAAAAGAAGAATTCACCAAGTCTTTATACCATTGTCTCAACACTTTTTCGTCCGAGTTCTGGGACCAAGCCGTTTCCAAATAGTTGTCCAATTGTTCTTCACCTGTCAACATCATACATTGGTCGTGTTGTATCTGACTAGGATGATCGATTTGACATCCATAACATTGTTCTTGGACTAGACTGTTAATTATTTTACTCAATTCCTGAGCATAACAGGACACTAACTGTTTTTCGTGTTCTGGCCATCGAGAAATAAATCCAGTAAACTCGGTTTTAGGTTCTGAATGAATGACTTCGTCATCATCATCATTTGTGGTAGTTTGTGACTTCTCACAAAATTCCTCATCTATTTCCATAGGTTCTTCTTCTACGTGTTGCATCTTTTTTTTCTTCTTCTAATAGTCTAGAATCACTTCTCTCAAACTGTTGATTTCTAGAGTATTATCAAATTCTGCATACAAGACGACGTTCACTGTGTCGGGTAGAGGATCTGCAAACTGAAGTTCCACACGAAGTGGGCCTGATTTTATAGGGTGAAAATGTCCTTCATCGCTGCCTTGGTCAGGAGTGAAATCAAATCCCCACAAAGCATACCCTCCTGCATAATCCTCGTACGAAATGCCGTGGCTGGTGTCGCGCCCTAACTGGCCTGTGGCTTCAAACAGGCTCAGGTAAGATCGCAAGTAATTTTTATGGCCGTCGCTAAAGTTAGGTTCAAAAGGTCTGGTACACAAGGTCTTGCCATCTCGACTGACTTCTATCTTGGAGACGTTGTAGTGTTTAAACTCGAACGGATTCTGATCGTGGACTCCGTTGAGGGCTGCATTACTGACGATGCCAATCAGCAAACGTTTGGGGAGCTGTCCTTGGAAGATGTGATCTTCGACTTTGGATCGGAGTCCAGCGGCTATGGTAAAGGTTTTCACTTCCACTCGTCGCACAGGATACTTAGCAGTGGTTCTGCTCAAGGATTGACTGATGTCATTGGCTACTTTTGTTAAGACTTCTACACGTCGCACGTAAAGTTTGGCTTCTTGGATTTTGGTTTTCCACTCGTTAGCATGAGCCATCAAATGGAAGGCGGCACTATTGCGATTCAGTCTCAGGCGTACATCTACTCCGTTCAACAAATACTTGTCTTGCAACCACATGTCCAAATGCAAACGATCCATCAGTTCTAAACTTCGTCTGATTTTCTTTCGACGGTCGTTGAATCCCACATTGTGAGGGACTGCTGGAATTATAGGATCACCATCATTAGCAGAAGTCTTCGCCGGTACTAACAGCTCTGTGTCGTTGAACTTTTCCGAGGTGTCAGGTTTCCAGACCACCGAAGCATCCAGATGAGTGTTCTTGGCTTCTTTTCAGTACGTCAAGAGATTTTCCAAATAAGCACGGTAAGGGTAAGTATCCAAACTGCTGCTGACCAGTTTGTTATTCAAGTACAAATCTACTCCGCTGAACAAGGAATGCATGAAATTATTGACGGGTGCCACTCGGGCAGCTTCCCCAGGAAGGGTGTTGTCATTTTTTTGTACTTGAAGTTTCAGGTACAAGTAACTGTTATTCAGATCGATGTAATCTTCGGTTTGTCCTTTGATTTCAAATTCGATAGGAGCTGATTCCGTCAAAGACGATACAGGATGAAATTCCACCCATTGGGATTCTTGCATCGTCATCATGGTGGGAGGCATAGAAAACATATCCAGTTCTGACTTGGTACATTCGCAAGAATCTCGGTGCATCATTTTTTTTCACAGTTAATAATCAAACACGTCTAATTCTCTGACGGTTCTTCTTCTTTTCTTATTCTTTTTGGAACTGCCGTGTGTTTTTTTATGAACTTTGAAAGGATTTAGACGTTGTTGTCGTCTCTTTCTACCTTGTCCTTGCTGCTGTGAAGTAATGCCAGGGTCTGAAGCGTGAAGCGTATTTATAGGATTTTCTTGGAGGCCTAAAAGATCTTTACCAGTAGTCATCAACACATTTTTGCCTGCTCTCATAAAGGCTTCTTTTGGATTTTGTTTGTCGATGAGGACATTTTGCAAAAATTCTTTTCCTTGTGTCAAAGCGGCATCTTTTAAGGCATGAAATCCTCGAGTCACCATCGGTTTCAAAATAGGAGCTACCGTCCGAAAAGCCGATTTTAACATATCTCCTAAACCATGTCCTCGTTGTCGAGCCACTCCTTGGTACACTGGATACATTTTTTTTGTTTGGGTCAGTTACAATTCGTTAGAGAACTTGTTTTTTTCGAAAATGTAGTTTCACCGTGACTTTTCCTTTGTCAATGAATGGCACATCTTGTCCCAAATCTCCTTTTATACTAATGTGGACACTGTCAAAATACGATTTACTGACTGGAAGATAATGAGGATGTACAAATTCACGGTGAACGTGAAACGTGTTTCCACCTTCTTCGTACGCACCAGCAGCAGTATCCACTTTGAAAGGAATGACTCTCAGTAAGGGAGCAGCTGTGTGACCCACCACGTTGTACTCCACCACATCGGAGTACACAAACATTAAATTCAGTCCAACGTTCAATTCGATAGGGGTGCGAAAAGCCTCTCCGAAATCTGTGTTGGTGTGGATTGTTCGTTCACCATGACACTTTTTATTTCCACCCAAAATTTCAAACAACCCAGCAGAAAAAGTGATAGTCATGAATTTTCTTTCGTGCGCGGGTAAGTGTTTGTCTTCTTTCTCGTCGAATGGCTTTCCCTCATGCCCTTTCAAAAATTGCAAGAGGAAACGGCGTGCCACAGGATGGTATTTGATCTCTACCCATTTTTGGTTTTTTTCCAAGGCTTTGCCAAATTGGGCTTCGAAGACGGCCGCAATCGTCTCCACCAAATGTTGAGCACTAAAATAATACCCTTCAGGAATTCTCATGCGATGGGTCGAGTAGGGAGTATTGTCAGTTTTTGAACTCATTTTTTTCCCAATTTCAGGATCATGAGCGTCCAACTCTTTTTGCACTTTTTCGTTATAGATTGCTACGTCAAAAATGGTTTGATTTCCAGACACATTCTTGATTTGCGTAGGATGAATGATTTCTACCAAAGCCACTTCCCAATGAGCGTCGTGATCCAATTGGAAGGCCTGAGGTAATTTGGCCGTGAAACAACATAATTTGTTGTTGGGAAACACATCCATGGAACTGTCACTAGGTAACGTTAAATAAAATTGGTCATTCATAGTTCCAAAGTGGTTCTGGTGTCCGAGGTGTCACTCAAGTGGACAGAAGAAGAATGATGTTCAATAGGTTCCAAAAGAGAATTGGTATTGTGGTGGTGACTGGACGAAGAAGAAGGTGAACTGGCGTTGGTCGAACTAGCGTGGTTGTTGCTATGGCTGCTGTTGTCTGTCGTCGTAAATTTCAAAGAGGGACTGGGTAAAAGATAACCGATGCAACTGCTCAGTAAAATGGTCCACAATTGTTTGTCTCCTTGTTGTAAACTCAAATTGGCAATAGCTGCTCCGATGACACAATACACTACAAAGATTTGGCAGAAAAAGACGATTTGATTTTTAGGCACACGTTCTCCGCACCACACCCAAAGTGGTTGTTTTTGTAATTCTTGAAGAGAAGAACTCTGTGAAGGAGTCGTTGAAGTCGTCTGGGTGGCTACTGTGTTGAATGGCATGTTGTGAGTTTACTTCTTTTTCTTTTTATAGTCGACGACTTGAGAAGCCGCAATCCAAGAATCAAAACTAGGTGGATATCCTTTCCAACGTACTTTGACTTCTTCTACTCGACGTTTACCTACTTTCCGTGTTCTTTGTTCGAGAATGCTTTCGATGTCGTACAAGGTGTCTTCTTTTTTAGTCACTCGTTGTAACTCAGGCAAGTAAAATGTTCCTTTGAGAACTTCACCGTGCATGTCTTCCAATTTATAGACGGGAGGATCACGTCCACGGACGGGGGTAGTGACACGAAACAATTCGGTGGTCCAGTTAGGTAAATAACCTTTGTCAAAAGTACGTTCGGTTTTTCCGATGCGAACCCAATCTCCCGTCTTTAACTCCAACAAAGTTTTTCTTCTACTTTTTTTTTTCTTCTGGGGTGAACCAAATAATTTATCAAACACGGTCACTTCGTTTTCAGGGCCGACCTCTTCGGGGGCACATCCGATGCTACGATGGTACGATTGATTGTACGCTTTGACCAAACGAGGTAACACGTCGATGTACTTGAGAGTATGTTGATGTGTAAAATATTTCCACATACGTTCTTTCAAAGTTCTTTGAAAACGTTCCACGATACTGGCTTTGGTCTCAGGATTTTCGGTAGTAAAAAAATGAATGTGTCTTTGTTTCAATTCTTTTTGAAAAGCTTGGTTTAGAAATTCGGTGCCTTTGTCAGTTTGCCATCGTAAAGGTTGGCGTCCACTTTGTTTCAAGACCAATTTTAAGGCTCGTACCAATTCGGTACTGCTTTTAGAAGTCAAAGGTACGACCCAAGCAAATTTGGAAAACACGTCGATGACACAAAACAAATATTTGTGACCACGATTGTAAGTGGCTAAATGAGAGACGTCAGCTAAATCGGCTTGCCATTGATGATCGATCCCTTCCACTTGAGTGGTACTTCTAGAAAATTTACGTCGAATGGGTTTGTGTAACGTGTACGTCGATTGTTCTTGTAACCATCGTCGTACTTCGGGCAAACGTACACTTTTCAATTGACTTTTAGCAGCTCGATATAATTTTTGAACTCCGTAGTAACCAGCAGCATGGCCAGGATTGTAATAAATGGTGGCTAACAGTTTCTCCATGATGATGATGATTTCCTCAAGAATAAGTTAACCAAGTTCCAATACTCTTTTCTTCGTGAGGTATCTTTTTGGATTGTTGTTTACGTGTCCGACGTGCTACTGGGGTAAAGGGAGTTTGAACAGGGGTCATCGGTTCTGTTTTGACTTCTTTCTTCACTTCTTCCTTTTTCTTTTCTGAGGGTAAAGGGGTAGGCATCTTCTTTTTTATCCAATCCGGTGTGGCTAACTTTTTTAATTTTTTAAGAGGTGGAGTTAGTAAAAACTCTTCTTCTTCTTCTTCTTTGACGGTCATCCCTGTACCGGTGTCTGTTTTAGTGGTGACTTTAGGTTCGCTTTTCATGAGAGCCTTAAAATCTCTCAGAGTGGGTGAAGCTGTTTCGTCGACCGCTTTTTGACGAAAGAGTTGTAGACGTTGTAAAAGTTGACCGTACCGTTGGGATTTTTCTGTTTCGGACACATTGTTTCGTTCCATCAGGGATTGTATTTCTTGTTGTAACTGAGACATTTCGTTAAGATTAGGATTGGGTGGTAAATGAGGTATCCGTTGTTCGTTCCAACGATGAAATTCCATCCATCGTTTGTAAGGTACTAAAGTCAGTTTTCGTCCTTCCATTTCATCCAAAGGTACCAAAAAGGTGTGGTCTTTTCAGAGAAGGGTGGTCCTTTTTATCTTCTTTTTTTGGGGAGGGGTTATCGCATGACCCCTCCTAAAAGTGGTCCAGCAATCGTTCCTAACAAAGGAGCGGCTATTTTTAACAACAGTCCTATCAACATAGGTAGAAATCCTCCTCGTTGCACCAACATTTTTTTCTTTTGTTGAAGAGGTATTTTCTTTTTTACCATTTGACGAAGAACGTTCCGATGTTTCCCTAATTTTTGTTTCTGTACCTTGGACAAAGGTATCGTTCCTTTCAACACGTTCAAACAACATTCACACACGGTATCGATGATTTCTTTAGGAGCTGTTTGAATGAGTTGTTCTCGCATGGGAGGACTGGATTTGGTCAAGACAGACAAGACATCCCAATGTTTGGCCAGACGAGGGGGAAGTCGTCCTTTTTTGGTGGTTTTACTTTTCTTCTTTTTTTGGTGGAGGTAGTTGTGGTGTGCACGTTTGGGAGCCATCTTAGAGGTGAGGAGTAAGTCTGAAGTCTCTGGCAGGGTACCCTTCTATTTTATACTGGAACACGTCTCCACTGATTGTCTGCACGACGTACTAACTTCACGACAGGCATCACTTGACGTTGAGGTGTTTTCAAGGGATTAAATCGTCTCAATTCTTCTTTGGATAAATCCACTAAACTTTGTAAGATGCCAGTTCTTTCTTGGACTTTGGTTTTAGGGGATGGTACTTTGTTGGTGGCTGCTGCCATGGCTAAATCAGCTGAAGTCGACGGTCCCGACGGGGTGACTTTAGAAATAGGTTTCCATTTTTGCATCAAATTAGGAAACACGGATCTTAAGTCTGGTTTGACAGGCATCATGGTAAAAGAGGGTGAAGAAGAAGACAAAGAGGAAGAGGAGGTGGACGCAAAAGGAGACCTCGTCATCATTGGGGACTGTGATGGTGGTGATGGTAAGGGTGGTGGTGTTTTGCGGGTGTACGTTTGAGTCCTGGCTGCAGTACCTCTTTTACGTCGGGTGTTAGTGGTGGTGGTGGTGGTAGGTGTGGTTTTCTTCTTCTTCTGGGCACGACTTTTCTTTTTCTGAGGGCTGCCTTTCTTCTTTTTCTTGGTGGTGGTGGTTTTCTTCTTTGGACTTTTCTTCTTTTTAGGAGTTGTTTTGGCTTTGGCATCATTAGGATCCCATTTCAAAAGGGAACGAATCATAACCCCTCCTAAAGAACCACTTCCACCAGGAGTTAAAATGATTTGTTTTTTAGTCCGTGAATCGATTCTAGGATCAGCCAGTTGTGACAATGCTCCTTTATGTTTTTGAAAAAAACGTTGAGTTTGATGAGGGATGTGAATGATGCCTTGTAGTAATTGACGTGCCGTCAAAGTAAACCATCGTAACACTTCTTTAAGACTCGCTTCTAACAAATGAGCACGGACTTGTGCATTTTTTTCACGACTGATGCCATACAAGGCACGAATCAATTTAGCCGAAGGATGAGATTGAAAGGAAGTCATCTTCTCTCAAAAAGAGTGTGAGACAGAAATGACGTAGTAGGTTGTTTTTATAGTTTTTTTTTTAAAATGGGCTGAAGGGGACGTGTAAATGACAGGACCTCCTTCTTCACCCCAAGGGTGAAACAATTGGGCACGAAATCTCAAATAGTCAGGAGTGGTCGGTTTTAAGTCGATGAGTAAATACTCGTGAGGGGTTTGAGTGGCATCGTCGTACGCATAATTGAGCCAAGGAGCCCCTAACTGTTTGGCTAACACTTGTACTTGAGATTTGTCTCTGGGGCTTTTAAACAAGACCACGTAATGAGCATTCAAACTAATGGTTCGATGGGCTTTACTTTGTTGAAATAAATTTTGTGTAATGTAGACAATACTAGCATTACGATGGTGTCCTTTTCGCGTAAACCAAAGTTTAATTTCTTCTTCGTCTTCTCCTAACATGTCATCAAAAATAACTAAATGAGTTTGACTCACGTCAGACACAATTCCATCGTCTTCGTGAGGAATATCATCCACAAACGAAATGGTTTCTCCTTGACTTTCTTGGAGTAGTGTGTAAGACGGTTGCCACTCTTTGTAACACCACACGATACGTTGAGGTGGACGATCAAACAAATCAGTTTTGTGTTCGATCAATCGTTTGACAAATTCGGTTTTACCTGAACCACTCGGTCCAGCAATCAACATGTTAAATGGATGGCGCAGATACAAAGCATTCCAACTTTGACGATCTAACTTTTCGTCAATCACTTTAACCACAGAAGAGGTAGACGAGGTAGAAGAGGAGGATGTAGCCATGTCTGAGGTAAGAAGATTTTTGAGAAGAAGACAAAAGACCCAAGACATTTTATACATTTTCATACACGTTTATTTTTTTTTTTATTTAACAAAACAACCAACCAACACAACAAAAAACATATTTTACAACTTTACACGAACACGAAGAAGTGAATTAGTGAGAAAATATGCAATTAAAATGAACACGTAAAGTAACTCTCTTTTGTGTTCTTCACGATACTCGTGATAGTTTTTCTTCAAAATCAGATTTCTGATACGGTGAAAGTCACGGTAGTGTGCAAATCGAGGAATGACTTTGAGTTTGGGTTTTACTTGGATCTGGACAAACTCTTTGTAAATGCGTACTCGCAACTTCGAAGGCAAGTCACGAATGCGATCTTCTAAAACTAGGGACAAAATACTGGTAAATGCGTTCTCGCAGCTCCAAAGGTAAACCACAAATGTATTCTTGTAAAGTATCCTCCGACATGTTTTTTTACTTCTTCTTGGCATCTGGCTCATCGTACCCGTACTCTTCTGAGGCCACTAAAGGTAAGAACTGACAGTGCGGAGACCATCTGGCATGTTCAGTGTAAGCTGAGTCGGTAGGCTCCCATTGGTGAAGTCTCACACCGCAACTGAAACATTGAACTTTATCTCCTTCTCCCAAGTAGATAAATTCAGATCTGGCTAAAGCTTTGTCAGTAGTGGATTGTAGTAGAAATTTAGGCCACTTGTCTTTGAACGTCTCGAGTCGATTATCATACTTGGAATAACCAGGCAAAGCCACAGGTATCGTCAATTCTTTATGACATTCACAGGTACGTTTAGCATTCTTCCCAATAAAGAAGAAAGGTCGTCCTGCATCTCTAGATGGACGGTGAGGTACACGTGCTGCATCGACGATGTCCAAGCGTACGGCATCCGTCTGATCGTGTGAATCGATGCTGTCAACGCTTACGGAATCCGTCTCGTCGCATGGCACTGCATCGCACTCCAAGTCGTAATGGTACTTGGAGTTCACACTACTAGATTTCTCCCTCGGTGGGTGGGTGGCATGAGTATTCTTATTCATCTTTGGTGGGAGGATGACAAAATTAATCTTTTTTTTTCTTCTTCTTGCTCGGTCAACGTTGAAAGTCACAATGAATGGTTAGGTTTGAAAGGGGTGCCCTTTTTTATACTGCAGATCGGCGTGTCAGTAATGTAAAGTGGTGTGGTCTGGAAGTCTCACTCGCTTCTGGTACACGATTTGGTACACTTTTTGTAAAGGACGAGTGACAATTTGATGATTAGGTAACCGTACGATCTTGTGAGGTTCTAACGTGTGCACTCGAAAGTCTTCCACTTGTCCAGACAGCAAAGCATTTTTCAAAACCTCAAAGTTAACCACTTGGCTGGTTAGGGATGCCTGCTTGTTGCAACAGGAGTTCTGCTTTGTTTCGTTGTTTGGTTCTGTCCGACTGTCGAATGTTATTCCAGGCTCTTTTCCATTCTTTGCTCTCGTTCTTGTTGGCATATGTTCGCCCCACCACAATAGCCCGAGCAAAGCACATCTGGTCTTGAGTATTGTCGATTTGGACGACACTGCGTTTGGTACTTCGAATATCGTCCACCAGTAACGGTTTCCTACTTCGTCCACTTCCTCAAGGAGGGGAAACGTGAGTCAAGTAAAGTGTGGCCTTTCCATCGGTGATGGTAAACTTGTCGTTGGATTGTTGCACATGTTCTATTTTGGACATGACTTTGTCTGGCGTT
The DNA here is from genome assembly GCA_029931535.1 of Margaritifera margaritifera. Classification (NCBI taxonomy): domain Eukaryota; kingdom Metazoa; phylum Mollusca; class Bivalvia; order Unionida; family Margaritiferidae; genus Margaritifera; species Margaritifera margaritifera. The sequence goes on along the minus strand of JAQPZY010001699.1, from coordinate 18,158,142 downwards.
AATTCTGCCGGGGTGCTGAACTCGATCCAAACAGGACTCTTCAAATTGTCATGATGAATGGCCAGTCTCAATCGATCGTCTTCTTTGGCTCCACATTGTCGTTTCAAGTTCATTAAGACAGAATCCCACAAATCGCTAATGAACCCCGCCGCTTTCTCGGGAGGTACTTTGGACTTGAAGTCTTTAAAGTGAACAGTGTGAGTGTAAGCTGTAGTTTTAAATTTTCGAGAAGTTATTTTTTGAGTCTCTAGAATCCAATAGTAATTTTCAGGAGGAGCCAAATTACTAGGTTGTATTTCTTGGCCTGGGGTTCTGGTAGTGGATTTTGTTTTGGGTGGATTAGAAGTTTGGGTTTCAGGTTCACTCATCTCCTCTTCGAAGTCACTAGCATGGACTTGAGCTAGTAGTTCATCTAGCGGTGTTTCAGGCGGTACGGAATGTCTTAGTCGTCGTGGCCTCTTTGTTTCTTCTTCTTCTGGTTTCTCATGGCTTCGGCGTGATCTTTTCATCTTGAAGTTTACTTTGAAACTGATTCAGTTTCACCCAGGGAACCTATATATATATAGACCTTCTTACCCTCAGAATCACTAGTCGTGATTGAACTTTCAAACTGTGAAGATGGAAAAGTACTGCGCTCGAGATAAAAGTCAAGATACTGGAATTGAACTGAATAAGTATGTTCATAAGGTGTATGATAATTATGCTGCTGACATACTTGGTAATGCCTATCATATGAAGTATGGAAGGAAAGTCAAAGGAAATTTGAATTCATTTGGATTGATAAAGATTAAGGTTACTGGTAAGGAAGGAAAGAGGAAGAAACAAACAAATCGAGGGAGATTTGTCTTTGAAGCGGTGAATGGAGTGGATCTACCAAGACAGAGTGAAGTGGTACATCTCAATGATGTACTTGATGATGATAGAATAGAAAATCTTCAAGTGATGACTGCTAGTGAACGAACATGTTTGCATAAACATGTGAAGAATGATAAAGAAAGAAGGAGAATTAATTTTGGAAGTGATAGAAGTGTGTTGTGCCAGTTTGTTGGTGAGACAGAGGAAAGAAGATTTGAAAGTATGGAAAAGGCTGCTGAATATTTTGATTGTGTTTCATCAAGTGTCTACTATTGCTGTACTGGAATTTGTAAGTCGGTCTTTTCGAAGAAGTTCCAGAAAAGATTTCAAGCTAGATGGGAAGAGCCAGAGAAGAAGAGTCAAGTCATTGGAGGATTTGTGAGACCTGTGAAATTAACTGACTTGAATTCAGGATTATATAGTCGGATGGATTCCATTCGTGATGTGGCAAGGTGTTTTGGATTAGATCATAGTAAAGTTTACAAGATTTGTAAAAAAGAGCGGTGGATTCGAGATGATAATGGACATTTTATTAAGTTGGAGTTTATCAATGAGAGTCGAGAAGAAAGTTATGAGAGAATTGTAGACAAGAATCTTCCTGAAGTGTCAGAACAATAAGAGAATGAAATGGTAAATATGGAAGTGTATTGAACTGTATTGGACTTATATGAAATTGTTTTTATTACCATGAGTAACATAATGTATATACATTGAATAAAATATAATTATTATTATTGATGTATATATCTGAATGGTGTTGTGTGGTTTGTTTTTTACCCACCAAACCAAAAAAAACCCCACTTTCCCTCTCTTTCTATCAATCTAAAATTGGGAGGAAAGAAATAGACTACAGCACCAACAGCAGCAGCAGCAAAGACAACAACAACAACAACAACTTTTGCAGTCCATCAAATAAATTTTTTTTTTTTTAAAATGGATTGTATATTTGTGGTGTGTGTTTTGATAAAAAAAAATTTAAAAAGTAAAAAAAATGGTTGTGTTTTGATTTGTTTTTTAAAAAATTTCCCCTTCCCCAAAAAAAAAACAAAAATGTAGATAGTGTGTTTGTGTGTTTTGATTTGTTTTTTTAAAAATTTCCCCTTCCCAAAAAAAATGTAGATAGTGTGTTTGTGTGTTTTGATTTGTTTTTTAAAACATTTCCCCTTCCCCCCCAAAAAAAAAAAAAATTGTAGATAGTGTGGTGTGTGTTTTGATATAAACAAAATTTAAAAAATCAAAAAAAAATTTTCCATTTTTTTTCCGGATTATTTTCAGTCTCCGCTAACGTCCGGTACAATTTCGGAAGTTTAGTGTTACTTTTAGTCTCAGCCAATTTTTTCCATTTTTTTTTTTTCCGGATTATTTTCAGTCTCCGCTAACGTCCGGTACGATTTCGGAATTTTAGTGTTACTTTTACTCTAGGCCATTATAATCTAATGTTCCGGATTTTTTCTAGTCAACGCTAAAGTCCGTGACGGTTCCCGAAGTTTAATACAATATTTAGTCACGTCCATTTTAGTGTTATTTATAACATAGGTACAATATATGCAAATTTACTGACACCTCCAACATGATCTGAGGTATAGGTAATGCTTTATATATAACTCTAGGCTATATAGATATAGCCACTAGGCAGAAGGTCACTTACACACGGCGTGTTGGATAGTGTAGTGTGGGGTGTTTGGATAGTAGATGACGTATTAGGACCACCCTTTATCAAGAAAGATTAATTCTTCCCACACTCTCCCTCCCCTCGTAATGTAGTGACGAAGACAACGTCTACTACTATCAAAACACTCCCCACCCCGTTTTGATGGTAGAAGACGTTGTCTTCGTCACTACATTACGGTACCACAATGTTAAAACTTCCGTAAAGGCCTCAAGTGCCCCCGACATGTTAAACTCCCGTAAAGGTCTCAAGTGCCCCCGACATGTTAAACTCCCGTAAAGGTCTCAAGTGCCCCCTTTTGGTCTCAATACCCCCCTAACTACTCACGAAGAACAAAACAGACAAACGAAAGAATGACGTCGTGCTGTAATTTCGTACGAAAGCATGACGTCGTGCTGTAATTTCGTACGAAAGCATGACGGCGTGCTGTAATTTCGTACGAAAACATGACGGCGTGCTCTAATTTCGTACGAAAGCATGACGGCGTGCTGTAATTTCGTACGTGACATGGTATGGTAACACAATCTGCCTATATCTGCAGCTAACGCAGCCCTCATTGTTTAACGAAACAATTTAATATTTACTTTTCACCCAGTTCAATAAAATGTTTGCATAGTTTAATTAATTGCCGACTTCATTGTTCCAGTTCAACAGTACTATATTCGGTAATTTATTTAAATGTCTAAAGGAAAACATTATCATCAACCATGACGCAAAGTTCAGCAAATTATGTTTTCCACTGCATCAATTACCGCAATAGATTCAAGTGCAAGATCGCACATTAGCTAGTCAAGCCTAGATATCATTAATTTATGATATTCTTAGAATTTTTTTAAATGGCACATTTATTTAAGTACAGTCATTCTTGTCCTGTAGAGAAGGATATCGTATATGTTTATTTTAATATCACACCAATCTGACTAAAGAGGTTAAAAATTATTCGTAAGACCAGGTAAATAGGGGAATTGTTTCCATCTATTAATTTAGTGAGTTTTCGCGACCATCTGTGTGTGTTTCAGACTTTAAAATATCATTCTATTGAAATCACCCCCTTCAAAGATACCTCCTGTTGTTCATATATATCGAAACTTTAACTATTTGTAATAAAAAGAATTAATAGGCAACTTTGGATATGCACTTCTAAAGCTCAAACATGGAATCTACCGTTTTTCAAAGGCAATAACCTTGGCAGCCAATTTGTGAGTGAACACTGTCAGAGACAAGTGAAGACACTTTTGTTCGGTGTGTGTGCGCGCGTGTATGTTGTAAACAGTAGCGTTTTGGATCCCGTCTTCTTCTCTTTCTCTCAAATCTTGTTCTTTCTTTCTTTTCAAGAAGCGGATAAATTTTTTTCCTTCATTTTTACTATTTCGATCGAGGGCTTCAATTAAAAAGTCGTTGGTGTAGTAATGATTTTTGAGTAAAATAAAATGCTAATATTGAGTTGGTCTGGAAATTTAAGTTGGATATAGCTTTTAGACATCCTATAGAAACGTAAAAATGAAATAAAGACAAAGAAATATGCCCCATCAGAAATACGCCCACATAAAAGAATGCTGTTTCCTAATAGGCTAAAGACAAAGAAATATGCCCCATCAGAAATACGCCCACATAAAAGAATGCTGTTTCCTAATAGGCTAAATGAGTAATTCCGATGAACTATACTTCTGGAAATTCCTTGAATTGTATTGTACACTTATTTACATATAGACGTATGTTTGACGCTATTTAACTGAAACGTTTAAACCATGCCTTATGTTACGTGAGGTTTTTAACGTCAATCATTAAATATGTTGTGATCCACCAGTAATTCAAGCCGATAACTCAGAAGATTGATGCATCACAAACATAACAAAGTTATGCGGGAAAGACACAGTAAAACAGAGGAATGGTGAATAATTTGTCTCATGATGAAGATGAGTCTATAATAAAAGGAAGAGTCCAAGTGGCCTGAAATCGCTCACCTGGATGATATCTGCCTAATAGGCAATTGCGAGATCAGTTGGCCAAGATATCTTGGGCAGAAGAATGTTTTTTGTTGAAATTTCTTCCAATGCTGTTGATCGCATGTTTTGAAAACATTTGCTTCAAGGTTTCTCAAGTTATTTTATCTTCATCCATGTTTGCTGGCACAGCACCATCATTTGTCCAATATTGAAGGTCCCTATGCTCGGACGCTTTGTCTCAAACTTGGTCAAATCCTGTTCAGCATGTCAGCATGTTTTCTAAATAAAGTTGTGTAATTGTTTTTTGTTTTTTTTTTGTTTTTTTTTTCTGCTCTTAAATTCCACTTTTAGTGGTGGATTGACATCATTTGTACAAATTCGAAAGCCCTTATTCTAGGATGATTTCTGTAAAGCAAGGTCAAATTATGCTGAGTATGTTTGCAGAAGAAGTCGTTTAAATGTTTCTCTGCTTTTAGCAACAGTGGTCACATTTGATAACGGACTGGTATCATTTGCATAAAATTGAATGACGTTTATGCTACGATGCTTTTTGTCTAATATTTGGTGAAATTCTGTTGAGCGAATTTTGTAAAGAAGTCGCCTAAAAGTTTTGCTACTTTAGTAACGGCCACCATATTTGATGGCGGATCAGCATCAATTGTTATAAAATTGAAAGCCCCTTATGCCAGGACGAATTCTAGAAAATTTGGTTAGATTCAGTTGAGCGGTTTTGGAGACGAAGTCGTTTAAATGTTTTCCTATTTTAGTAACGGAGGCCATATTTGATGACACATTGGCATCATTTGCATAAATTTGAAATGGCTTTAAGCCTTAATGCTTTCTGTAAAGAGTAGTCAGTTCTATTCAGCGGTATTGCAGAAGTCGTTGAAAGGTTTTTACACGTTCAGCATCATTTGTACAGACTTAAAAGGACTTTATCACATAAAGCTTTCTGCAAATTGTTATCAAATTCTGTTGAACAATTTTGGAAAAGAAGTAGTATAAAGTTTGTTTTGTATCTTTAACAAGGGTGAATGACATTATTTGTAATAATCTGAAATGTCTTAATGTAGGATGTTTTTTGTCAAATATTATAAAAATTCTTCTCACATGTTTTGAAGAAGAGGTTTTTCTATCTTTAGTAACGGCGGCCATATCTGATGGGGATCTGCATCAGTTGTACAAACTTAAAAGCTTTCTTTAATAGGGTGCTTTCGTTCAAATTTGATCAATTTCTGTTGAGCGGCTACATTTAAAGTCGGATCGGTATTATTTGTACAAACCTAAATGGTCTTCTTCCTACAATGCTTTCTGTCAAATGTGATCAAATTATATTTAGCGGATTTTGAGATAGTGTTAGTAAAATTATCAGTCAACATACATATCTTCTGATGAGGAGCATAATATGTGCTAAGTTTCATTGCAATCCGCAAAAAGAGGCCCAAGTGGGATATAGCCAATCTATAGTTTCTGCCTACCCTCTCGGCAGTTTGTACCTCCCTACCGATTTTAAAAAACAAAAAGCATTAAGCACATAACAAATGCAAAAATCTTAGTCATTTAATTTATTGATTTATAATTTCTAACTCGATTGTCACCAAGCGGTCTCTAACGTCGTCATCTTCTTCGCAGACGACATAGTGTTTTCTTTCTATATATGTGTAGGCCTTGTATCAACCCTTCACTGAAAATGGGCTCTTCCAGCAACAGGAAATGACAGTGAAACAAGGCTCCTCGTTTACATTGAAAACTTCCGTTTGGTTGGAAACGCGAAGAAGATGACAACGTTAGGGACCGAAATAAAATCAGAAATGTGACCTCTATAGTGTTCACATGCTCAACCAATTAGATGCAAGATCACGTCATTAAAATGTGTGTATATCACTCATAATCGAATTCTTCCGAGGTCCTAATGATATAAGCATACATGCCAAATGTGATCAATCTCTGCTCATACATATGGCCTGGTCAATTTTTACACGACAAACCTATCAGATGGAAGATCACTTCATTAGTATGCGTGAATGTGACTCGTACTCAAAGCCTTCTGTGATCTTGATGACATAAGTTTACATACCAAATCAGATCGAAATCTGATCAGAAACTTGGTCTGCAGCTTGTCGACAAGCCCTGCCAATCAGATACAAGATTACCTCATTCATATGCGTGAATATTGTTCAAAATGGAACTCATCTGATACCTTGATGGTATAAGTTTACATACCAGATCTGATCAAAACCTCTTCATAAATAAGGCTTCTAGCGTGCTCACAAGCTCAGCCAGTCAGATGAGAGTTCGCCTAACTTAGTTGCTTGGAGGTCGTTCACAAGTCAGAGAAGGAAATGACTCTAAACAAATCGCAGGAACACAGTCATTTGTCAATATGCGCATCTCCGGATGATGATCGCAACATTTTACAAGTTTCGTGGTGATCCATTAAAATCCGTGAGACTTCTTGCATTCAGAAGATTCTGTCATACCCTATATTCCAAAAGGGCAATAACTCCTATAATAATTGTGCGAACACAGTGATTGACGATATGCGCAACTTCAGGTGATAACCATAAAATTTACGAAGTTTCATGGCAAGCCTTCAAATACTGCGGAACTAGTTGCGCTAATGTGATTGTGTCATACACTGCATTAAGCTACGAGGTAAAGAGGGCAATAACTCTAACGTAAATTGCGAGAGCAAAGTGATTTGTCGATATGCACATTTTCGGGTGATAACCATAATGGTTAGCAAGTTTCATGGTAATCCATAAATAACTGCGAGACTAGCTGCGCTGACGAGATTGTATCATATATTCTGCCAGACAAAAAGGGCAATAACTCGAACAAAAAAATTGCTTGAGCAAAGTGATTTGCCGATATGCGCATCTTAAGATGATTGTAATATTTACCAAATCTAATGCCATTCGATCAAATCTGCGGGACTATTTTGGGCTAATGAGATTGTGTTCCAGACGGACGGACGAGTATAAAAAAAGTTAAAATCTCTACGTATCTGAATCCACAAAACGTAAAAATAAGAAACAGAGATATAAATATATCACAATTTAGGCTGGATCAAGAAAAGATACAGAAAAATCCAGACCTACGGTGTTTGAGCGTGTGTATGCGTGTTTTTTGTTTTGTTTTTGTTGTTTTTTCCTCGGCTTTTGTGTTACTGTTTGTTTTTGTATTTTTAAGTTGTTTCTTCCCTTGATGAAGAACTTGAGCTCGAAGCGTTGGGAAACTGTTTCGTAACTGTGCTTTAGTCACCCCAAACATAAAAGTTCTTATGGATGAACAAATTCTAGACTTTAAGTTTTGATCATTATATTATATATTGCTAAGTATATTGCACCATCGTTAAGCCAGTTCTTGTATTACAATTTTTGTTTCCATTATTTGTCATTGTTCAAAAAATGTATTCCGATTTAAAATCATGGCTTTATGTTTTACGACATCGGGTTTGTTACGTCGTACGTCAACCTTTTGTGTGTGTGTGTGTGTGTGTGTGTGTGTGTGCGTGTGTGTATCTTACCACAAGCTAGATGCCGTAGCAGCCTCGAAGAAAGCCAGCAGGTACAATGCCAAAAAACACATCATTTTAAAGTTGGAATGCTGTGTGTTCCCTTCGCACTGCATAGTTAAACTGTGGCTAATTAATACCAGTGTGGCTATTTGTAATATAAACGTCTGATGAGTCATTACACATGTATTATAAGAACAAAAAAATTGTTGCATCAGAAAACTTAGATGTTCCTGGTTGACGTACTATGCATCCCTTATTTCTGTGTCATTCGGTTTATTCCAAGAAAACTCTGAAAGGAAGAACAAATCTAGTGCATAACATTTAGTGAGATAATAATCTGTATTCAGCATGTTACACCCAAAGTTTGTTTACTTTTATCAACCCGTGACACCTGTCCTTTGAGACGGCACACTGATGTTTGAAAACGCGGGCCATAACAGCTCTATCGACCTTAACTTGGAGTTTACCGAGCATAACCATGAATGTGTGTATCTGAAGACTAACAAGTTAAAAAGTATCAGCACAGTACTATGCAACGAGTGGTCTGAATAATGATGAAATTATTTACAATTTAAATCAGTTTCGCTCGAAGAATGTGTCTCCATTAGAACTGGCAAGATGTACTTCTTGGCCACGAATTTAAGTTGGGCTTTCGCATTATAGCCACACAATATCTGCATGTATACATGTATATACGACAGATACAGTCAGTATTCATCAAAAGTGCGTGATTTGTATGAGTCATTTTGTAAATTAAATGCTGTGACGTTTATATATATATATATATATATATATATATATATATATATATATATATATATATATATATATATATATATATATATATATATATATATATAATTATTTTTTCGTGAACAAAAGGGGTGTGCTTTGTAAGACAACCATTCCTGTTCGACACTACAGAGTAAAATTCAAATTTCAGTAAGAATAAAGCGTATATTATAATTTGCCGCAAAAGAGAAAAAGGTAGATAGATAGATAGATAGATAGATAGATAGATAGATAGATAGATAGATAGATAGATAGATAGATAGATAGTGCTTTTATTTATCATGTTTAATGTCGTAATCGTTGTTTTAAGATGGTAATTCGAATAATCACGAACTAATAATTTGTGTGGCACTTTTAGGTTTGAACATAAATTATCCATTGCGTAAATGTCGGTAATAAACACCAAACCTATCCACCCGTGCAATGTATCATATTAACGTCAATTCAGTTTTTCTAGATGGAGACAAAATAATAGTGTTTGGCAAGTCGTGTCTCCAGTTTAACAGCAACAAAGTAAGTGTGTCTATTGACATATATATATATATATATATATATATATATATATATATATATATATATATATATATATATATATATATATATATATATGAAAATCCAGTGGCGTCACTAGGGTTGGCGTCACCCAGTGCGGTAAACTCATGGTGTCACCCCCTCCAGACTTCCCCCATGGACCTCCTCCGAGTCCTCCTGTACCAATTTGCATTTTTCCATTTTGGTGTCACCCCCCTGTGATGGTGTCACCCGGTGCGGACCGCACCCCCCCCCCTCCCCCTAGTGACGCCACTGAGAAAAACACAAGCCAGATGTGTATTCATTTCATTTCTACGAGTATTTACATTTCGTCAATTTATGATGTTCTTGGAAAAGCTCAAGCTCAACCAATATACCTCTTTCGAGCAGAATAAACAGACAATGTCGCCAATATGATCTAAACGTAATATTTTAGGTGCTTTCCGTTTACATTTCTGAACTTATCTTCCACCGCATGGTTGCAACTGATTATAAATTATGTAATTTGTCTTTCATAGCTTTTATTTGGCGTTAATGAAATATTGGTAGGAAAACTTGCGCTGCTGTGTCTGTAAAAGAGCAGGTAAGTCACTATGGAACATGAAAGTTCATAATGAAACCGTAAGCCATTGATGAACACATGCACAACATAACACAGTAATTGCATTAAAGTACCTCCGCGCAATTGAAAATTAGTTCTTAAATACGTGCTAATCTTGTTCCTTTACAAAATTCGAATATACATCACTGATTCAACTATCCATTCCTTATAATGCAAACAATATCGAAAGCATTGGAATACACAAGCTTAAATCCGCTTCATAAAAATACAAATATTATGTGCGCATACATATAATCTATTACCTGTCATTCATGCAGGTGTTCCCTTAATTTTAAGATAACTTACTAATAGTTAACTACTGTATAAAATTATTTTCTTAAGTTTTGGATTTAAATAATCTACTATGTAAAGTTAATGTCGAGAATAAAAGTAAAATAATATCGATCGTATTTTAAATGTCCGACGTTAATGAAGAGTTCTTATATGATAAAAATACGTTCGACATTAATTATTTCAATTTAATAGACGTTAATCTAATCAGTACAACAGCTATAGAAACTCATAAACCTTTCTGCACAGATTCAAACAAGGCCAATCCATTATTAAAATTAATAGCACAACCGCTACTCGGTGGTTGATTACTGTTTCAAGACAAGTTTTGCCATCACTTATCAAATTATGACTATTTTATGAACAAATACAAACCGGATGTATGTTTATTTATAGAGATAGTTGCGTTTCATCTATTTATGTTCTTCTTGGAAAAGATCAAGCTGCACCTACATCCGTCTTTTGAGCAACGTATGCAGACGATATCATCAATGCTATTAAAAGATGATTTTTAAGGCTAAATTTGTGGAAAGTTTAATTATAGATGTTATGGGTTTTACATAACTATTCTGATTATCTTTAAATATTAGCAGGAAAGCTTTACCTGCACTTTCTTTAGAGGAGGGAGTAAGTTAACACAAATTGCAAAATATCAGAATAAAACCGTCAGTCATTTTTTAAACGATCAAAACAAAATGTAAGCATAGTGCGTCAGTATCATCGCGCACTTAGGAGTGTTTTTTTTTTCTTCTTTCAAATATGGCTTAATCTTTATCCCTGTAAAATCGTTGCTGCTCTTCTGAGGGTCTTTCACTCTCACCTATCAACACACATTGCTCCCCGTTTCTTCTGCTGCCATAGAGGATCTGAAAAACTCAAACAGTCAAAATCCGCTTCAGCAAATTGGCTAATCATCAAAATGACGCTATGTATCTAGAAGCAGGATAATGCAACTTAGCTTTCAAATGAAAAGAAATGCAAGTCAGATACGGAGGCAGAAAGAAAGAAATCACGAAAGAGAAAAGGATGGTTTGACAGCTCTATCATTAGATAAAGAGATAGATACAAGAAATAAAGGATCTAGAGGTATATAAACTTAAATGCTGTACGTATGTGCACTTCTATGTGCCATTCATCAGATGTAGTTTGTATTTCGTGCTAGTGAGTTGTGCACGTGCACGAAGAACTTACATTCTTTCATAACGCTTATTACGACATATTTTTTTTTTAATTTAAAAGGATTGTTAATCGTGCAGAACTCGTCACATGTTAGAGATTATGTTTACAGTGTTGCTCGCTTGACTTTCACAGCTTGTACACAAAAGTACATACTGTTTTGTTCCGAGTAGTTGGAAAGAACGAGTTTGATATGGCGTTGGGATAAGCCGTCAGGTTAAGATGCATTCTCACGCGATATAAAACGAGTTCTTTCCCCCGAGACGGAACAAAAGGACGAATGCCGTTTATTGTTTATTATTACGACATATTCTTTTCTAAATTTTAAGCTTTCAAAAATATTTTTAGATCCACAATATGAATGGAATCAAAAACAACTTGGGATTTATAAAAGTTCGATTTAATGCATGCAAGAACATTAATGCGCCAACGTCAGCGAACACATTTAAATAGTTCCAGTTTGGATGTGCGATGCGGAAATATTGATTGAACAATCCATATTGAAAGCCAGATTAAATGGTTATGTAATAAAAAAAAACCGAGATCAAAGAATACTAGCTTTGTATCGAAAAAAAGAATTGATAGATAAAAATGTAGATTATTTCGCATTAGGTTTTTAAGAAGGTGATCATATACCCTATATGTGGAAAACAAGAAACTACTGTAAATTGGAAAGCATTGTCAAAACAGCACGCAGGGCACGTTGAGTGAAATTGCCAACAAATAGAAAATGAAATAGGGACCACCAGGTGGGCAATTTGAAGGCATTTAATGTTTGTGTGCCTTGACAAGATATGTGGCTAGAGTATAGTAACTACTGAATGCATTTGCAAGTCGTCTGCCATCAAGGGAAGAGTTTGTAGAGAGTATATTTGCTGATTATTCACGTGTTACAGCTCCATACCGACCCCGCACATCCCCAGCCCCGAACGAAAAATTATAACATTGTCAAACTAATATCGTTAAAATCTTTGTACACGCATCTTACGCCCCCTCACAACTTGTAAGATGGTTTCTGTTGCAAGACGACAGATGCAACTCAGCCGACGCCGAGCTTTTAGGTAGAGTATAATTTCAATCGACTTTTAAGCAGAAAGGCTAACTACGATAATGGTTTAGTTGCCTATCACAATAAACCCCTTGTATCACAATATCCGTCTACTACTATGTAATTACGACTAAGTGCCACGCAACGACTCAGTATCTGTGAACAAGATCCAACAATATCACAGAGAACTCTCCCTTTCTCTGTAGTTGGAAGATGTTGCGATAAACACTTTTGCCTTCTAAGTTTGGAATAAACACTTTTACCTTCCAAGTCAGATGTAATCCTAATGAAACATTCATTGAATCACCAACTGAAGTGTTTAACGGCACATCATTGCATGAAAGGTTATATCGTATTCAAGCAATTGGAATAAAGTGTCTTGCCCAGAGACACGCTACGGCGGCAGAGGATATTTCACTTATCAAATGGAAATATTTACAATTCGATTAAATTATGAAATTCAATACTCGTATGAATTTCCTTTGTTAAAAAGCTGCTTTCTCCAAGATTCATGAGTTTTTACCTAAATATGCGTGTTCCCTTGACAACCAAACTTCCATTTCACACGAAAATGGAATGGTTGTGAAACAAATTCTTGCTTTTCACATGCGATTGTGTTCACACCCATCTGTAAAAAGAATCTTTTTCTGGTCCAATGAGTATTTGCTCAGAAAACTGTTTTGATAAACATGCTGGTGGAATGACTCCTTATTATGTAACATGCATGCCGACTGGAAATAATATCATCCTTATGCAAATCTGTCGATAACGTATCGCGTCATTGGATTGAAAGCAGATGGCGCTACTATATGGTTGCCGGGATGAAAAAAAGTGTGTTGTAGGTAATGACAGAAAGTTAATGAGAACTGTCAAAAATATGTGTATATAGATGGCTTGGAGTGGAGCCAAATAGTGCATAAGTTCAGTTTTTGAAGAAACAAGTACACTATTGCATGAACAAATTAAATCTTTAACGAATTTACTAGCTTGGGTCACTGCGGTTAACTTATAAACGCACCAGAGGGAAAAATTGGTTTCTTTTTTTACAGCTCAGTTGCCGTGCTTTATGAAATTAAAAAAAATGGTTTCAGAGGAAACTCCCTTCTTTTTCTTAGGAAACATGATGAATTAGATAAAAACAAATTGTAAACCCTTTCACACCTTCATTTTTTGCATAAAATAAAAAATAAAAACTCGGAAAGATGAGCTCGTAACAGAGGATCTCTGCTCATTTCGCAATTAAGTTAAAATGAAGTGTCATTAAATTAAGAGATGAAAGGACATGTTCTGAGCAATAGATACATTTCCCATGATCGTAAACATTACTTTTTGTCACCCGTTCTAACGAGATATGCATTCTGATGAATGGAATACACCGTATTGGTAAAACATCCATGGTATGGTAGGATGATGAGTTTTTGGCACAGGATATTACACTTTAGTCCAAATAAATAAGTAAAAAAGAATAAATAAATGTATAAAGTAGTACAAGTATATATGAAAATTAAAAAGGAGAGTTCAACAACTTAGCTTTATCTCTCCTTGCTGATACTTAGTCTCTGTTCCTTAGTATTACTTCAGTATATATAAAGATGTATTTAAACTAATTAAATAATGCAAAAGTCACAGAACCACCAAACCTTTCTCCTCGTGCACAAACATCTTATTTTTTCTTTATAGGGTCACATGATCATAACCCTTTCAACAGAAATTAATATGGCCATAAATGACGTATGACTCGTGTAGTACCACTGTACAGTAAGTTCATAGTTTTGTTATTGTTGTTCAGTTGATCATCTGTCATCACTGCAAACATCCCAGTTTATATAGCTTGCAAGCGACTTACAGATTAAATAAGCAAGTGTATGGCAGATGTTACTGACTCATTCTCGATAACCAATGCTCATGCAAGTGACTTTTTTTTTTTGGGGGGGAGATGCTGTATTTATTGATTTATTTACTTATATTAATGGATGATGAAATTTTACCTAGAAAATGGGATAAGGTTGAAATTTATATAAGAATCTTAGTTCAGATTTTCTACACTGTATTGTCAGAAATAATGAGACTTAAAAGGGGTGTAATCGTCCCTGTCAATCATTATCGAGGATGAGGTGGTGATCGTAGTTGAAATGCATGCAAATCCTTGTTCATAAGTGTCTTGGTGTATACTATGGTCAGAACAATTATCTTAAAAAAAGAAGTGACCATTCACCATAAATGTAAAGAACTATTTGTGTGTTTCTATATTCTTCTAAATATATTCAGAATAAACATGCATGGCTGTGGGCAAGAAGAAATAGGCAGCATATAAATGTTCCCGTCACATGTAAGATATTTATATGAATAACTGGATCTTTAACTCCCGACTACATTCGCACCCTGATGTATTCATCCGAGCTTGAAGATCCACTAATACGTTTCCTTCTGACTTAATATTCTGACTATTTGTTTAGAGGAGAATTATGCTACACAGAGACGACAGAAGGCCCATAAAATTCAATTATAAAGCAATATCCCGTTAAGTCCATTAGTAACGATAGGGTTTATAAGGTTACATAGGTGCTCATTTATCAGACGCCCTTTAGATGTTGATCGTGAATGTGACGATGAAATTGTAAATCTAAGATCTATTCAAATACGTGTAAAACGGTGGAAATACTTAAAATAACACAATTTAAATTCCTGCAAACTTTTTTCTCTTATTTTCCTGATATTCAAAAGAGGTGTGTGTGTGTGTGTGTGTGTGTGTGTGTGTGTGAGAGAGAGAGAGAGAGAGAGAGAGAGAGAGAGAGAGAGAGAGAGAGAGAGAGCTCTATGTATTATGGGTTATTAACACATTTGTATGCTTTTGAGAGATAATAATTTCCCATTTATTCCATGTCTTACTGAAATGCATGCTATTATCATTGTAGTTATTTGTTGTCTTCAGCTGTCGACCGATGTTACACTGTGCCTTCAAATTTTGTGCGTGATCAACTCTAATTTAGCGCTATGTTAGAACGACTTCATTACCATGAAACTAGACTTGCCCTCTTGTTTTCAAAGCAAAGACTGGAATGATTTGATCCTGCTCATATGCCGTGCATGCACGTGCATAATGTCCAGCAACTCCTCTTAACGCCGTTTACAATAGAGACTTTTAAACTTATGTATATGATTTGGAATGGTATGTACATGTGTACAGTTGGTTTACAATTAATATTATTAGATCATTGTGACATATTATAGTTCACAAAACAAGTTGTTATCTTGTCTTTCCACCTCCTCACCGATATTGATATATTTTATAAGATTTTGCACATAAAGAGAAAGATTGTTAAAAATTCTTTGTATGTACCATGTCAATAATGACTTAAAGTTTTATAAAATAATTCATCAGCTGACTCTAACATAACTTTAAGCACTTTTTTCTCTTTTCTTTTTCCCGAACAAGTTTTAGATCAGCTTAAGAGATCCAATGACTCGATGGGAGAGTATGACATCAAGATTTTGTCTCCTTCCTTTGGAGAACTGTTCAAATTGCTGTTATCAAGCGACAAAGAGCAGCTGCATGTATAAATAAATGTTTTTGTCAGAAATAAAAGTCTGTAATTACATGCATTTTTACTTGGTATCAGTTACTACTTATGGTTGTTTAGCTAATTTTGTTTATCCTCTTGTCTCCATCTTCTCGTCTCCTTTCGACCTAAGAATTTCGTTTCTCTCGCTACTACATACTGAGTTAAAAATGTTTTTGGAATATTTATCTCAGTTATGCGAAGATATATATATATATATATATATATATATATATATATATATATATATATATATATATATATATATAGAGAGAGAGAGAGAGAGAGAGAGAGAGAGAGAGAGAGAGAGAGAGAGAAATACAAATATATACCAAACACACACACACACACACACACACACACATATATATATATATATCCTTGATTGTTATAAGAACAAAACCACAAAGTCCCCAAAGAAACTTTTGGTTTATTCTTTGACAAACCAAAGGATTTTGCAGAAATGAGGGTTTATACATTTTTTCCTCCTGTTCTTTATGTGCAGATTTGTGTAATTATGATGACAAACATTGCATAGAAATATCCAGAATAAAACACACAATCTGCTCTCTATGCTACATTTCGCTGAACTTAGACACAAGGACAATGTGATCTCGTTCAAGAGTGCTCTGAAAACTCACTTATTTCGACTGCAAGAACAGACTTAAGACTTAGCAATGTTTCCTTAGCTTCATTATTTTAGTCATGGTTTTTGTTGTTTTTTATTTGTAATTTCATGGCGTTTGTTTTTGTAATAGTTTTTATAATCGTGGCTATATATATATATATATATGTCCATATGTGTGAACTAATATTGTAAAGCGCTTAGAGCTTCTAAAGATTAAACTAAGTCGTCATTATTATTATTATTATTATTATTATTATTATTATTTAAAACTGTTTCAATCTTAAGGCGCCGCCAAATCAAGTGGACGGGAATATATAAATATATATATATATATATATATATATATATATATATATATATATATATATATATATATATATATATATATATTATTGTCTATAAAACAATATATATATATATATAAATATATATATATATATATATATATATATATATATATATATATATATATATATATTATTGTCTATAAAACAATCTAGGTATTATGACACAAGAAAGCAGTGAGAATCAACAAGATCTCAAAACATTTTGCTTCAGTTTCCAGGTATTTACAAAGAAAAGACTAAGTCAACTGATTTGTATTTATAACGAAAGGGACTAAGTCAACTGATTTGTATTTACAACGAAAGAGACTAAGTCAACTGATTTGTATTTACAACGAAAGGGACTAAGTCAATTGATTTGTATTTACAACGAAAGGGACTAAGTCAATTGATTTGTATTTACAACGAAAGGGACTAAGTCAACTGATTTGTATTTACAACGAAAGGGACTAAGTCAACTGATTTGTATTTACAACGAAAGGGACTAAGTCAACTGATTTGTATTTACAACGAAAAGACTAAGTCAACTGATTTACCATCTTGTCCAAACCGAACAAGATATCTACTATTAGATGCTGTATCACAAGGAAGTATTCAGATCAGCTATCAGAGCCACCATCGTCATCTGTAGCGATGCACGTCATCTGTAGCGATGCACGTTTTAATAATAATAATAATGAAGTGTGTGTGTGTGTGTGTGTGTGTGTGTGTGTGTGTGTGTGTGTGTGTGTGTGTGTGAATACAATGATACAGCAGCTATCACATACACGGTTGATAAATATAAATCTGCTAGGAACTATATATTTTGTTTAAGCCAAATTCGTCATGTGTTGGCATCTGCAATATCCAATTTGTTTGTCTTTTTCTTTTTTTCTTTTTTATTGGCCAGTTAATTGTCAGCCCTCACTGAATATACTTCAATGGGTAGCATTTCTAGGAAATGACCAGAGTGTCTTGCTGACATGGTTGTCAAGATTTGTGTTTATTTTGTGTTCGATATAGCTGTTTATGTCTTTTCATTCTTTTTTTGTTATTGAAACATGTAAGAGTCAAGAATTCTTCTTGGCTTTTGTGTTTAGTGTTTGTTTTGTGGATGTAAATTATTTCTTCCCCTGACGAAGAGTTTGTTTAGTTCGAAACGTTATGAAACTGTTTTGTATTTGCGCCGTTATCAATTTTTGTGTCATTATATATATATATATATATATATATATATATATATATATATATTTATATATATATATATATATATATATATGTTGCAATTAGCATCTGTTGATGAACTATCTCGGACATATGTTTTATAGTATGTCTCTCTATTGTCTATATTTCTCTATCATATATATATATATATATATATATATATATATATATATATATATATATATATACATTCATCTGTCACTGTATCGCGACGAGTTACAGTAATAAGAATAGAAACAAAATGTCATTAGTTTTGATACTGCTCACTATATAATTTTGAGTAAATTCATTAATAAAATTAGATTGCCATGAAGTCTGGTACAGCTTGTAATATCCTCTAAAACCAAATAAATGGAAAATCAGAACATTATGCCTTTATAATGATACAAAGGATTGTGAGCCAGAAGGCAATCTACAATTTCAAAACCATCCTTTGATGACATTTGCATGAACTCTTTTCAAAGAAAATAACTCCATGAGGAAATTAAAGAGATGGATTTAGGACCATTTGCATGCCCACTTATTAAATGGCATATAACTCATGGAGAAAAGGCCTTTAAATTAGACCATTTAAATTCTGAATGAACTATATCAGTACCGGGGTGACCAATAATTCTCGATTCTTGACGTTCATTTAAATTATTTTCACCAGCACCATGAAAATTATTTGTAAAAATAGGTGATTCCAACTAGCAGGTAGATAAGTGTTAAATCAGCAAATTTCCCCTTTTCTCTGCGCAACAAAAATGTATCCGCAGATATTTTTGAAACTATTTTTTGACCAAGAATATAACGCTTTTAGTGATAATATAGTGGTTTAGAAATAATAATTATAAAGATTCGATGGTACACATAATTAGTGGGCACAATGACTCATTCGTCAATCTCGATAGACTACATAAGATTTAGTATATAATATACAAAATTAGAACACATAGAGATATGAATTATGAATTTTCAGGTAAAAATGAAAACTCATGGTTACAACTTAGTTTCAACCCATACTGTATAGATATTTATCTTTCAGTCGTTCTTTCTCAACTTTTGTTTTAAAACATTGATCCTTTCTCAATCCACACCTACTCTGGTTTTTTATTTAAGAAATTGACGTGAAGAAAAGAAAACAACAAATAACTGATTCATTTTAATCTCTTGAAACGCTTTCACTTTAGATCAGTACTAAAAGAAAATGATTGTGTGTGTGTCCGTGTGTGTGTGCGCACGCGTTCTAAACAAAGAATCCAACAAAATAAACAGAATGAAACATGTAAAACTTGGATCAATAGTTTTATTTCCTCTACTCTATCCGCACAAAAGTTTGAAACTGGCTCATGCATAGAAATTATTAAAGAAAAACTTTTAGCTGGCAATGAAATGCCTGTTACGAAAGTTAGTTTTTTTCTCCAGCATTCCTCGTACATTGTTCATTCATTTGCCGCTTCTATTTCTGAATCTCACTTAACTCTGGAAAACAACACTTCGAAAGGAAGAACACGTAAAGGGACTGGCCAAGAAACCTTCAAAACAGGGCGATGATCGTCAGTCATGAACATTTTGAAGCAATTGGCTGAGTCTAACATTTGGCTTTTCGTAATGAGAGAACGTGATGGAGTGATTTTAGTGAGATGACTTTCCGTGCTATTTGTGCGTGCCGGTCAGACTTTTCAGTACATAAAAACACACTCTGTCAAGTAGAATTGGCTTTACGCACTTTGTTAGTAGTTTCTCGCTTGCTCATGTTGCGTTCATTATTGAAAACAAATTCGAAAGTAATTGGAGATATTCCGCGTGAAATTTATGTATCCACACACCTGGATTCTCAATTAGAAACCTTTACAAAATGGCTTTTTTATACATTTTCTAAGATTCATTATAGGTATAAAATTTTTGGGCGATAAATTTATATGCATCTAACAAACAGAGAACGTGTCCCCATGTGTTGCATATAGCTCCACCTGTAAGCCATAAGTCTAATTTTTAAAAAAGAGTTCTTTGACGTATAACACACGCTAATTATGCTTTCGTATACATGCCTCAACATAAATTCGGTGTTTGTCAGCCACTCGATTGAAAATATGCAACAAAATATTGTTAAGGGGCAGTTAATTCATAGAAAATTGGTGACTTATGTTTAGTAGGTCGTGTTCATAAAAGGAACGACGAAACACTACAGATACTAAGTTTTTAAGTTATTCTTCTTATTATTCGTAGTTATTGGCCTGCTTATTGACTTACTCACTCACTTATTTACTCCTCTGTCACTTAATTACTTCCTTCAGACAGGATCGACTACTGTGGTGTATCCTTGGGGAAGTGTTGCTACGCCGTGAAACACCAAACCAAATATTTTTCTCACTTATTACTTACTAACCTACATATCCAATCAAAATAAGAATCTTGACTTTTAACGAATGCAAGATCGATATCTCCTCTGACTTCATGTTTTATATCTGTTTTGACTAAATTAATATATAAGACATCCTTTCAGATGATATACACAGGCTATTGGAATACCTGATCAATATTATATATATATATATATATATATATATATATATATATATATATATATATATATATATATATATTGTTACGACTAAAAAACATGTAACAGAAGGAAAGTGAAACAACAATGTAAGTAAAATCAACAAGCAATTTATTTCTAGACAATTAAAAATGCAAATTCACATTGACACTTACAATATTGTGAATTATAATCCAAATAATCCAATAATCCTAACTGTTCTAATCACAAGTCATAAATAGATAATATTCTGAATGAATTCCAGTAGCTTTGATGTGCCAGTAGTCTTGAATGTCCTGATATGCCTGAATGATGTAATCCAGAATATCTTTGAATGAATTAACAAAAATCCCAAAGTCATGTATCAATCTAAAATGAGAATGAACACTTTAGTAATTCCAATGAATATTTTAAATAATTCCTCTCTCTGAATTTGCTCTGATTTTCACAACACAATTATAAACATCTTTAAATTATTAAACCAAATTAGTTACAGACTGATAGTTAGCATAGGGATGAAATACAGCTTACCGAACATCCTATATATAAACACAGGTCACCTGACAGAATTTTCTAGAAAATCATACGGCTTACCGGACAAATATCAGCAATTCTAGTGGAAAAACCAGAAACAACTTGTTTACATCCAATAACCAAGGACAAAGTTAAATATGTAGGCCAAAAGTTAAATATGTAAACATTATACATAACAACACACACACACACACATACACACACACACACATATATATATATATATATATATATATATAAAGCAATATCGAAGCAGAAAACATTGATTCGAAGCCCCTAATGGTCTACTGAAGTTTATTAATCTTGTATTTTGTCTAGTGTTACATTAGTTTAAACATATTTATTTCTTTATTTATATAAATAGAAAATTTAATCAGTACAAAATGAGAAATAGGAACTGAAGCGATTCTTATATTTTAATACTTCAAATAACTGTAAATATGGAATCGGACTAACTTGTATCTTATGATAGTACAATAGTTAAGGGTGGAATTGACAGTCATCAATCAGATATTTGCATTTAGACAAGAAAACACATAAAGCAAATATGAAGAAGAAAACCGGGTGTGAAGTTAAAATGAGTAAAAAAATAAATAATGGAAGGAAAGTAATAGGGAAAGAGTTCAAGAGTACATAAGGATATAACACATATCAAGAATTCCTTGTGTTTTGTCGCCTAGATTCAAGGGATTCACATGATATTTCTCAATATAACGCACGAATAATTACTGGCTTACTTGAACTGGTCACTATTTTGACTGCATCAGTTTCCCATTGTTTCGAGTTAATTCAATTTATATTTAGTCAGACTATCACAAACCACAACCCCGTATTCAATTTTTCTTTCGTTTTTGCTGGTGTTAAACGGCACTTTGGAACCCTCGACCTTTGGAATAACTGAGCTATCTTGACTCCCTCAAAAATATAAATACGTGTTACGTTGCGCATGCTCCCACGTCTTTACGATTATATATTGCTACTTGTGAAAGACAACCAGTTTAGCTAGACAAAGTATTGCTTACTCAGGCGAAGATTTCACAATGTTCAGAAACAGAATTTTGTTTCTTCAGTTACGATCATTCTTTTCTGTTCGTCTAAAATTCGTAAGATGAGCCAACAAACAGGAACTATTCAGTTATTTTCTTAAACCCTGGTCAGCATCGAATGTTGTAAAATTACCTTTTTTGTATATTCATAATATGTGCATCAGTTAGTTTTCGGTCATAAATATTAGTCGGTGTGAATGACAATATTAGAACTACTCCTATTAAACCCCCTAAATTATGATGATGTGATATCCTTCATGTAGTAAGAGGCGATTAAAGGCGGCAGGAGCCACGGTGGTTAAGTCGTTAGCGTGAAACTCGTGGCCGAAAGGGCGCGGGTTCAGATTCTACCGTCGGATCAGCCGGGTCGACTACCGTAGTGTGTCCTTGGCAAGGCACTGTGTTCCAATTACATTGGCACTAAATAACCTGCATGGTTACTCTGCCATAAAACACCAAACCAAACGAAACCAATTATTCAAACGATTTAGTGTAATTATGGTTCAGAAGCAAAGTCGTTATCACCTTTTTATGTACATTTTCAATAGGCTTAGAGTTTGTTTTTGTCAAGTGCATTCAGTTGTCTATTTTTCATTACTTAGACCAGTATTTGGCATGGTGCAGATGATGTAACAAACAAAACACAAAAGTCAAATTTATCTCTACGGAAATTAAATCAAGTACTGTAGTAGTAAATTAAATACCAATCCATCGGCTCCCTCAAAAACTTCATTTGTGACAGATTGAGATTTTGCGATAATCATTCTAAGGCAACACTATATAAAGGAGAGTCATGAAATCGATCGGGTCGTTTAAATTTGTACACTTTTAATTAATGTAGAAATACCAGAAAATAAACAGAATTAATTTTCAAAATACGACTTATGCTGCATTAACATTTATAAAATCGAATAAATATCGATCTTTAACACTCTGATACATGTTGTTTGTTTTTGTTTTTTATTTTTAATTCATAGATGCGATTGTGTATGAACAATCTCTTGACCCTTTCTTTCAACAAAAGTTCGAAATTTTTTTGTTGATTTGTTTTTTGCTATCCACTACAAGGATGTGACCCTAAGGCCTCATTGGTTTTAACATTCAATCACAAATTAACATCTTATATGTACATTTCTGCTAACATCTTCACTGATATTAATAATATGCTGACATTTAAGTCTCTAATGTTCTTTATAATATATTACCGTATATACTCTCTTATAAAACGAGTCCAACTGCAAACTGCAATGACTCAGATCTGTCGTAGATCTGGATCTATGCAGTTTGTTTAGAGTACTATGTAGAACAAACAACATAGAACCTGATCTGCCGGCGCATCATGCGAAGTCAGATCAGGGTTTATGTTGTTTGCAGTTGGACTTGAATTATAAGTGAGTATTATGGTAAGCTTATAAACTGAGAGCAGAGACAATATACATGCATGTTACATAAGTACACGAAAAGTCAACAATACATGCATGTTACATAAGTACACGAAAAGTCAACAATACATGCATGTTACATAAGCACACGAAAAGTCAACAATACATACATGTTACATAAGTACACGAAAAGTCAACAATACATGCATGTTACATAAGTACACAAAAAGTCAACAATACATGCATGTTACATAAGTACACGAAAAATCAATTTTAATACAAAATATATAGGATATCTCGGTTATGAACGGGACGACAGTTCATCAAGCGAAATCAGCATGTGGATTGTTGTTATTTACAGATGAAATCATGAATGAGTGGAAATTGACTGGAAAAGGGCAGTCAAGCTGAAGAAAGATCGAACAAGGGATGACTTTTATTCCTTTAAAATATTCTCTGAATGATTTAATAATGACTGGGTATTACTAATACATATGATTTAATAATGACTGAGTATTACTAATACATATGATATAATAATGACTGAGTATTACTAATACATATGATTTAATAATGACTGGGTATTACTAATACATATGATTTAATAATGACTGGGCATTACTAATACATATGATTTAATAATGACTGGGTATTACTAATACATATGATTTAATAATGACTGGGTAGTACTAATACATGTGATTTAATAATGACTGAGTAGTACTAATACATATGATGATAAATTGCCTCAAATGTTGTTTGCATGCATGATGGTAGGTAGACCGTGATGACAACAGTGGAGGGAAAGCCTTTTTGTGTTCTGTACATTTGGACGTAATCAAAAAATGATACATAGGCTCAAATGTTATGAAAGTGTTCCATTTCTTGTCCTATCACAAGAATTTTCCCAACAAGACGTCAAAATTGATGGCCTTAGACAGATCTGTTGTACATCAGGTCATCGCTTTAATTCACGAAAAATACTAACTTCATTTTCACGATTTTCTGCACCGCACTCAACTTATAAACCTATTGTATAATCTAGGAAGTAGCGAGAAGTTTCATCTCGACCATGATCAAATTAACAAAACTTCACAGATATATTTCTCTGCAAAACCTGCAAGCCATTTAAAATCTGCATCCCTTCTGAAACCAGTTTATTGCTGACATAATAACGACGCACGTTGTAGCTCTTTACTATTTTATATGACTGCATTACCGCCGAAATCAACCCAGATCGTCCAGTTCATCCTGATTGGTTTGTGAAAAATCACGATGTTTTTGACTGAAAAGAACATTGATAATGCACTCAATGACGTGGCAGCTTTAAGAAAGGCTTTCCTGCGTGTATAGGTCTCGTATTTTAAACATCCACTGTGTTCATGGATCAGTCATGCCGAACGTGTGAAACCAGGATGGGGAGTGCATGTGCTCTCTACACTCTGCTTTGCTATTATTATTTGCCTGTGGGTACAGTAATGCACCATGCTGACCTCTTTGTCAATTCGTTGATATCGTAATACCTGTGGCTGATGAACTAAGGATAGAAAATCACTCTAACTTATTTGAAAAACTCTATATAAACAAGCTTCTGTAATTAATAGCGTTTTCCTTGAAGACATAACAAAAGAGTTGCCGGGGAGATGGGGAAACACCAAGGTATGGAAAGCAAATGAACAATTCAAGGCTATTGTTAACTAATGTCAATAAAAGCTAAGTGGATGTTACTTAATCGGTAACAACCTAATTCAATTCGTACTGTATGCAAGATTCTTGTTATAGAAATGCCATCCGCGTATACAATTTTGTCAAATTCAATGAAATAGGTTATAAAGGATTATGTAGCTGTTAAAGTAGAAAAGGAAGTGAAAATTCCAATTATATTTTGCAAACATTAAACATATATTTAATTTAATTTCGTTTCCCTAGGTTTAGTGCACAACAGTAAACTCATCACATTTGTATCTGATGATGATGTTACTTCATCGCTTTACCAGGTTTTATTTGCGAAGATTACATGAGACACGACGTTTGAAAATAATAATTGCCTGAAGCAAACGGATGTGAAGCGAGTTACTGATTCAGTCTTCTTACATTCTTGTAAAAATATTTAACAAAATATGTTAGAAAAATCAGAACAATGACCATTTTTATAAAAGAGTAAAGCTATTTTAATTTTTATCACAAATAGTACTTCAGCATTTGTCTTTTTTTTAAACTTTAGCATCTACAATGTTTTTTGAAATACGACTGGTGCTGGATTTACATTTATTCAAATCGAATGAATATAGTCCTTTTACACTCTAATATCTGTTTCATTGTAGATGATCCTAAATGAACATGGTTGTAAACAGTTACCTAAATGCTAAACAGTGCTTGACAATTATCGAATGAATCAATCTCAGTGGAAAATCGAAAAGAATTTTGTTTTTAAAATTATTTTTACATATTTCCCATCATTTTCTATGACATCGGTACTTCCTGCTTATCTTTGCTATGGAAGAACAAGGTTTTCACACTTTCCTTCAAAAAAAGTTTGAACTCTTTTTGTTAGTTACTTTTGCTACCCACTTCAATAATGTATTGCAACTATAATGCGCTAAAGGCTAAGATAAATTAGGTGCAGAGAAAAAGCTTCTGGCATTAGTAGATGAAAAGTCAGTAGGAAGTATCGGGGGTATTTTGGTTACCAAACTAATTAAGAATCATCAAACGAAATGCATGATTTGCAACATATAAATCTTCACTATTTTCAGATGAAATCCTGAAAAAGAGGAACTAGGCCATTTAAGGGAGTTCGTAGTGTAGTGGGGCTCTTGGGAGTCATATGAGGTCTAACATTAGCCCATAGGTTAACATGTGGGGGACACTTGGGGATCATATCATAATTATATAGCGCCGTTAGGTTAACACGTGGGGGAACCTTGGGGGTCAATGGGGAATCTTTTGTTAAAATGGTCCATAGATTGAGGGTAAGTGGTAACATTGTTAGAAGTGGTGACCTCAATTTATGGGGTCTAACGGGAATTTAACATGGAGATGGCACTATGGGGTCCTAACGGGAATTTAATACGGGGGGGGGGGGGGGATTACATTGTAATATTATCAGAAGTGGTTGACCTCAAATAGGGTTACATTGTTACATTGTTTGTTATAAGTGGCTGATCTCAGATAGCACACATACTATCCAACAAGTCGTGTGTAGGTACCTGCTGCTTAGTGGCTGTATGCATATAACAGAGATTTATATAAAAAGCATTAGCTGTGCCTAAAATTATGTTAGCTGTCTTGGTAAATTTGCATGAATTGTACCGATGTTATAAATAGCTATATTCAAGGAAACCAACTCATTATAACGCGCCATTTTTGTCGGTAAAAATGTGTTTAAATATTTTGTACATACCAAAAGAAAAAGATCAAGACAAAGATACACTTACGTTTTCTTTCGATAATTCTTGTGAAATGAGAATCACGATTAAATTTTATAAAACAATACAAAATTCCATCTTTTTACTGTCTTTCTCTTTTAAATTTCTTTACTGGTATGCGTTTTTCCTCTTCTGCTGTTTCTTCTGTTTGTCTTAGCTTATTGATTTTTTGTACAGGAATAGGTTCTTCTTCTATTTCTGCTTCTGATTGCTCCTTCTCTTTGTTTTCTTTTTTTCTTGGGACACTCTGAGGGCCAGTGCCTTTTTTTCTGGACATTGATAACAGGTATCTTTACTTTTGTCTCTATTTTCTCCTGTCTTAGAGGTTCCTTTCCTTTCACGATGTGAACATTCTAGAACCCAATATCCTTTTTTCCTGACAGATATATCAGGTATCTTGACTTTTATCTCTAGAAGAGTAGTTAGAAGTCTTGTTGGAAGTATACTTTCGAATGACTCTCTGTAAATATCTGAACAGAAATGCAATCTGTTGTGACTCTTCCATTTTCACAGATTGAAAACTTAATGAGTGCATTCTCTTAGATCGAGGGGTACTCTATAAATAGTGAAAAAGATGTAACCTAGTCAAAATAAATTTGAATCATCTACTGTCATGAAAAGATAAGACATTTCCAGAAGCCAAGCGACGATGACGTTCTGTGTCACTCAACACTCTCCAAGAAGTGTTGGCAGAAGTTCACGCTAGCGATTTTGAAGAAGACATGATTGACCCATATCCAACATCATCTGCCTCCACTTGACAAAGAGAGTCATCCAAGAAAGTCGTTCGGTAGCTACTACATATTTGTTTCTTCTTCACATTTCAGCAACCCAAGAAGTGACTTCCAGACAATTTAGAACGACAGTTTACATTTACACTGCTAAATTTAAACAGTTCAAGTCCCAAAGGTTGTCATGTATTTACATGTACTGTTCATAAATTTGGCTCAAAGAGTCAGTTGGTAAACGAAAGTTAACGCGCACACAACATGGCATCCAAAGTTCAAAGGAATCTTCTCGTCTAGTGGAATCAGTTCTTTTAACAGTACTTGAAAATCCACTAAGTCTTGAACAGGGTCATTGACTTTCTTCCATGAAATTTGGTGTAACACTGAAGACAGAAGTCGTGTCATGTCAAGTCTTATAATATCTTCGCAGTTGATCAATGTCTGACCATTTCAACATTTTAAAGTAAGCAGTCTTCTTATGAGATTCAGATATCAATGATCCAAAAGTCTGTGCCGTTTTGGATGCAAAATCTTCTTTGCATTTCACTTGTATCTGTACAAAGTAGTAGTAAAGTTCTCGCATCTCAGGAGATAGATTCTGAATGTGCTTCTCTAAACTGTAAATTTACAGGAATGTCTTCCGACCATGTGAACATTTTCAAAGTAATCAGCTTCTCCTAGCATTCAGATACCAATGTTTAAAATATCTATCTCATAGAGGATGCAGTTGTTTGTTGTTTTTATTTTTAAACAGTAAATTTGCAAACCTCACAAACGTGAAACGTTTTTGTTATTGATCCAAACACCCAAAAGCTCTAGTGTAGGTATATCCTGCTATGAAACGGTTTTCTTAATATTTGTGAAAATAAAAATGTTGCATCTCACTTGTAATAAAATATTTATTACTGGTAAAACAAAATAATAATACTATAAACTAGATTTATTGGCAACTCTGCTGATGGCCAAAGCTTAGAGGAGTTGTAGATCGAGAAAAATTATATATAAAAGAACGGATATGCGAAAAGTCTAGTCCACGGAAATTGATTTGCAAAAATCCTAATTCCAGTAAGTAGGTAATATATGAGAATCATGGAGCACTAGTTAATTTAAAAGATGACAATTTATCATTGAAGCTATAATTTTTTTTTCTGGGTCTCTTTGACCTCTAACGTGAAATGTAATGTTAAAAATGTCCTTAGGTTTAACATTATGGGTCTCTATGTCATCTAACGGAAACTTGAATGTTGAAACTACACTTACTAACCAATACGCCGCTTCGAGTAACCAAAACTCAGTTATCTACTATCCAAAACCCAGTTATCTACTGGCCAGCACCCACACCCTACCATCAACACTCCGCTTGGAGTGACCATCACCGAGTTATCTACCATCCATCACCCCGTTATCTACTATCCAAAATACACTCTATACCATCAACACACCGTTTAGAGTGACCAACACCCAGTTATTTACCATCCAGCACCCAGTTATCTACTATTCAACACTCACATTATATCGTCAACACGCCGCTGAAGCGACCAATATCCCACACATACTATCCAGTACGCTGTTAGAGCGAAAAACACCGAGTTATCTACTATCCAACACCCCTACATTCACTATCCAACGATAAAGGGTAGGAATATACACAAACAGAACTTACAAACACACAAATATACTATCGCTCAAGAGGCAATGATGTAGAAGAAGGGAAATGAAATCACACAAACACACACACACACATACATACACACACTATCACAAACAAGTAAAGGTAGGAGTGCTTACAGACACTATACCCACAAACATACCTATATACTATCACACAAGAGGGAAAGCGTGGTTAAGAAATTTAGTGCCTTTGTCTCTCTGCCATCGTATAGGATGTAGACCATTTTGATTTAAGTTTATAAACTCGCACTAACTCTGAAATACTTTAGAATAAAAAAAATTGTAATCAATTTTCGTTTTCAGTTTTTCATTTTCAATTTTCATTTTCAAATTTAGTTTTACGATATCAAAAGTGACCACCATGCCGTTAAACACAGCAGATACCTCTCCTTCTCAGAGTTCCTCTCTTTAAGAACTACAAAAACAATCCCTGTGGGTGTGATTTGGAAAACGCGTCCCTAAAAATAAAATCGTCTTTTTTAGACAGATCTTTGTGGTGTATTGTGTCATTGGAGCAGAGATTGCCAATTTGAGTTTGCAAGAAGGATATACATATTGTGGACTATTTTGTTCAGCAGTTGTATTGGTTATCTTCTTCCCAGTCCTTCGTTGAATACACCGACAGTAACAACAACAACAAAAGTAGCCTTGCTGCCAAAGCCAGTCACCATTCTTCCAGTCACAGTAGCAGCCCTCTTTTGGAACATTTGGAAAAGCATTCTCTTTTAACAACGAGTGACTCTTCGGAGACCAGTACCATCGAACTCTGAATAATCAATTTTATTTAAACTTACCGAGTGACAGTTCTATGAATGTGTTTCCCAACAACGACCTTATGTTGTTTCACAGACAAATTATCTCAGTGCAGCCGATTGGATCATGAAGCTCATTGGTAAGTAGCTTTGGTAGAAATCATTTATTCCACTCAAGTCAAGAATGTGGTTAGAAATCAAACCACTTTCCCAGTCGAAATATTCAATGAACAAGTTCAAGAACACTTGGACAAAAATGATCCTCTCTTTTGAGATTCCAAAACACAATCACCAGCGAATCCCCGGTTGAATATTTATTCCATGAGAATTCCCGCAGGATTTATTTTAATGCTCAACATCTCGTCGAAACGATTTCAGCTATTTTCAGTTTGGCAAAGCCCTGGAGAAAATTCGCCGAAGTGTAGTGATCGAGTACTATAACATTGCTCATCGTCTTAAAATGTATTTTTCCGACGGCAAAATGCTGTCTATCAGAATTTCTCCCAGTTTGTTTGCTATTCTGGGTGTAAACACAAACGTACCACCGCATTCAAAAGACATTCACAACAACTATCGATTCTACAAGTATTTTAGCTTCCCTATCGAACTAAACGAAGGACTGAATTTGATGTTTGTGTACTTGGATGTCGTCGAGCATAACGTCGTAGGAAACACAGCTGCTCTGTTGCTGCGAGTCATTCCTTTTAAAGTGTATACTGCCATAGCAGCTTACGATGAACGCAGAAAAGCTTATCACATTCACCGTGAATTTGTACATCCTCGTTATCTTCCTGTCAGCAAATTGTATTTTGACAGTGTAAACATTAGTATTAAAGGAGATCTGGGACAAAATATTATATTTTTTAAAGGAAAAGTCAAAGTGATTCTACATTTTCGAAAACGGTTCTCAAGTGAATTGTAAAAACAAGATGTATCCTGTGTACCAAGAAGTCGCTGGAAAAGGAGGACATGGTTTAGGAGATATGTTAAGATCAGCTTTTCTAACGGTAGCACCCATCTTAATACCGATGGTGACTCGATGATTGCATGCTTTAAAATATGACGCTTTGACGCAAGGAAAAGAATTTCTTCAAAACGTCCTCATTGGCAAACAAAGTCCAAAAGAAGCCTTCATGAGAACTTGAAAAAATGTGTTGCTTCAAACTGGAAAAGACCTTTTGGGTCGCCGAGACACGCCAATAAATTCTCTTCACACTTCTGGCGAATGCATTAATTCTTCCTCTACGCCACAGCAAGGACAAGATGGAGACGTCGAAAACTTTTCAGACCTCATAGACACGTTCCGAAAAGAAAAAACAAAAGAAAAAGCACAGGAGCAGTCAGAGAATATGACATGTTTGATAACTACCTGAAAAACAAAAGGAAAATAATGCACCGAAGTTCTTCCGAATGTTTTAAGTCAGAACTCGATCTGTTTGACATGCTAACGACGATGATGACGATGAAAGAATCCCAATGGCTGGAATTTCATCCTATGTCGTCTTTGACTATCTCGGCCCCTATCGAATTTGAAATCAAAGGACAAACCGAAGATTACATCGATCTGAATAACAGTAACTTGTATTTGAAAGTCAAAGTTCTCAAAGTGGAACACCATCCAGGCGCCGATGCCAGAGTAACTACCGTGACCAATTTCATGCATTCGTTGTTTACCAAAGCTGACTTGTACTTGAATAACAAACGGGTGAGCAGCACCATGGATACTAACCCTTACCGAGGGTACCTGGAAAATATATTGACGTACGGAAAAGAAGCTAAGTACACACATCTGGATGCTTCCGTGTTGTGGAAACCTGACACGTTGGACAAGTTCAACAACACAGAGTTGACAGAAGATGATAATCCTCACAATGTTGGATTTAACGACCGCCAAAAGAAAATTAAACAAGGACGCAGTTTAGAACTGATGGATTGTTTTCATTTGGACATGTGGTTGCAAGACAAGTATTTGTTGAACGGAGTGGATGTACGCCTGAGACTGAATCGAAGTAGTACCGTGTTTCATTTGATGGCTAATGCTAACGAGTACAAAACCATCATTGAAGAAGCCAGACTTTACCTAAAGCGGGAAACGACATTAGTCAAACTTTGAGCAGAACAACAGCCAAGTATGCGATACGACGAGTGGAAGTGAAAACATTCACCATTGCCTCTGGACTCCGATCCAAGATCATGTTTTCCAAGGACAACTACCCAAAAGTTTGCTCATTGGCATCGTCAGCAATGCGGCCCTGGTCCCATCTATCACAATCCTTTCGAGTTCCAGCACTTCAACGTGTCCAAAATAGAAGTCATTCGTGATGGCCAGACGTTGTATATCAGACCCCTTGAACCTAACGTTGCCAGAAAAATTACTTGAGATCTTACATGACACTGTTTGAAGCCACAGGACAGTTAGGTACCAACAGCACCACGGTATTTCGTACGAGGATTTTGCAGGAGGATATACTTTGTGTAGATTTGATTTTCCTCCAGACCAAGGCAGCGACGAGGAACATTTCCACTCTATAAAATCAGGCCAACTTCGTGTGGAACTTCAGTTTGCAATAGCTCTGGCCAACACAGTGAACGTCATCTTGTATGCAGAATTTGACAGTACTCTAGAAATCAACAGTTTAAGAGAAGCGATCTCAGACAATTGGAAGAAAAGAAAAAGATGGAACACGAAGAACCCATGGAAATAGGCGATGACGATGTTTTTGATCCAGAATAAGAACACAAAAATACAGTCATGATGTCACGATGGCCAGAAGAAGAACAACATTTAGTCTCCTGTTTTGCTTGTGACTTGGCTGAAAGAATTACATGCCTAACCAGAGAACGTTGCTATGGATGTCAAATAGTCACAAACAACACGACAAATGTATGATAATGAGTTCAGAAGACAAGTTGGACGAGTATCTGGAAGAAGCGTGAACTCTCATCTTAGAAGAAACGATTTTGAGAAAGTGGTAAAAAGACTTGCGTGACCATTCTTTACATCCATTGACTTCTCTGGAGACCAAATGCATCGAAGCTCTCTTGCAACAGAGTACAGAGACTACCCGTTGTTCATCGACTTACTTGACAAAACTTTTCAAGGAAAAAGTCAGGTGTGAACTGATGACTTTTCATTGAATCCTGTAGTGTGTACTAAAGATGAACTTACTCATCGAAAACCTAAATACGCGCAAGCTATCTGTTTTCTCAACGATCACAGTGTAGAATATTGTGATTCTTATGGATTAACTCCTTTGGAAGACGACATCATTAACTTTATGAGAAGAAATGCTGTATCGACGCGATTCAATAATATGAGATTACAAGGATCAGATTCCATTGTATGTGGACAATATTTTGTGTATTTTCTTCATCAACGCAGTCTTGGATTTCCCTTAAAACATTTAGTGACTTGTTTTGATCGTGAGTACTCTAGAAATTACGATAAAACAGAAAGATGGTTTTGTGAACATTATAGTTATCTCTTGTCTTAAGCTCATAAACGAAGAGTGCATTGATGTAAAAATGACAGTGTCTTATATTGTTGGAAGTTAAGTTTGACTCCACAACGTTGTCAACCCTGTAAATACGTTGACATTTAAAAATGTTTATCTCTTTGTATTCCTGTTTTGAGTTAGAGAAGCTTCTTCTTATTATTAAACATGTTGATTTTCAAACAAATGGTTTTGATTTGTTTATTGTTGAAAAATCTTGGTCATGTTTACTTTCACGTCCGCGTACCGAATCAGATGGATGTTTTCCTTCACGTCCGTTCTTTTCTCATATAAAGCGGTGCGCTTGCCAGATTTGCTATCCACCCTTGCTTGTATATGATAGTGTGTATTTCCCCCCCCCCCTTTTTTTTTTTTACATTCTACCACTTTTATGTGATAGTAGGTTTGTGTATATGTAAGAATAATGTGTGTAAAGCACTCCTACCCTTTTCGTTGGTTAGTAAGTGTAGGGGGTCTTGATCACTCCCACGGCGTGTTGGATAGTAATCAAAAAGTGGGTGTTGGATAGTAATCAAAAGGTGGGTGTTGGATAGTATATCGAAAAGCGGGCGTTGGATAATACTCAAAAAGTGGGTGTTGGATAGAAGGGTGTGTGTTGAATAGTAATCAAAAAGTGGGTGTTGGAGAGTACTCAAAAAGTGAGTGTCAGATAGTATGTTTGTATGATTTCATCCCCTTTTTTATATCCTACTATTCTTATGTGATAGTAGGTTTGTGTGTATGTAAGTATAATATGTGTAAAGCACTCCTACCCTTTTCGTTTGTTAGTAATTGTAGGGGGTCTTGATCAATCCCACAGCCTGTTGGATAGTATTCAAAACTGGGTGATGGATAGTATGATGTGTGTTGGATAGTAACCTAAATGTGAGTGTTGGATAGTAGGGTGTTTATTGAATAGTAATCAAAAAGTGGGTGTTAGATAGTACTCAAAAAGGTAAGTGTTGGATACTATGTGTGTGTGAATTCATCCCCTTCTTTTACACCATACCCTTTTCGTCTAACAGTAGTTGTGGGGGTTTTAGGTACCACACAAGGCGTTTTGGATAGTGTGTATGGGGTGTTGGATAGTATCCAAAAAGTAGGTGTTGGATAGTAATCAAAAAGTGGGTGTTGGATAGTACTCAAAAAGTGGGTGTTGGATAGTAAGGTGTGTGTTGCATATTAATCAAAACGTGGCTGTTGTATAGTATGTTTGTGTGATTTCATCCCCTTTTTCACATCTGTAAGGGTGCAGATTTCTGTCGATTTCTGTAGAGCACAGTTTAGTTTGACAGAGAACCATTAATTAGATTTATGAGGACCGGTACCATATTAAATCGCTAGACTGCAATGGTTTTAATGTTCGTGTTGTGGGCGAGATGGATTCTTAATTAAGCATTCGTTTATTCAACGGTCAGACAGATTGGAAGGAAAAGGTCGACTTGGATCTTGGTACCAAAAAATGTCAGAGTTGAGAGGGTACAGAAACCATTTGTAAGCTAGTGGACGTAGTATTATCTTTTTGAGATTGTCCAGAATCAGTTACTTAAATAGCGCGAAATCTAGAAGGTTACGCTGACCGAATTGTCGCATATTTATAAAAGGCGGTAGATCCGTTTAATCTGATTGGCTACGCTAAAAATGGGGCGTGTTTCCAACACGAAATTTCATGGTTTTAATATGCCACATCGCAAAATTTAGCCAGTCTACGTTTTTCTGTAAGAGTAAAAATATAGGAGACTCCGAGATTGAATTTAGAAGAAATTCTCTCGTAAAACAATTATCCAATGGACCGGATGTCTGGAAAGTTGACGGACACAATTCTGGCGGAAAAAGCAAGCAAGGCTTGAAAGCACAAGGTATTTGCATCAGTCTCATGTAATTCGTTGATACCAATATAATTATTTGCTTGAATTTGTTTGTTTAAATTCGTAGATCAATTTTCTTGATATGAGTATAACTATTTGTTGGAGTTCATTTGTCTGAATTCGCACAATGATCTTCTTTATATGAGTTAGACAAATTATTTGAATTTGTCATCTTGATTGTTATAGGAATCATGTATTCTAAAAATTTCATGCATTACTTTAGTTGACTTGAGTGCGTATTGACTAAAATTAATGTAGTTAAGCCATGAAGTGAATTTCATTCATTCATTTGTATAATTGAGACCGAAACTGAAACGGTTATGTCTCGTGTGATGTTAATGTGAGTCAGTGATGAAATAGCCGTTAGGAAGTACATTAATCTTATGAAACTAGGTTTGTTTATGGTCTGCCATGTTTCGCTTGACCAGATAGCCTTTGGTATCTGTTTGAATTCCGATAGGACGATATCTGATATAACGAGAGTGGAGTAATGTTCTATTCCCAGTAGGATATCTGACAGAAGATTTAGGTTGCTTCTCTATTTATTTTGAAAGGGGAAATAGCTCCACTAAAGTATCCAACTACCAACCTATCCATCTACCTAGGTATCCACGTACCTACGTATCCACGTATCCACCTACCCATACAAAGTTGAGGGCCGACAGAGGCGAGATACAGAGAACGAGGAAGGGAAAAGCGAAGGAACAAAGAGAACCGCAACGTTGAAGTTGGAGAGACCAGTCTATCGCAGGTTATGAAGTTGTACAAGGCAATGACTTCGATTTTACTCTCGATTCTATGATGAACTAATTCTATCGTTTAAACAGATCGGCTATTTATATAAGTATATTTGTGTTTGAAATTAGGTGAATGATTTATTTCAGAAAGAAGTGTATCTTCCTAATGTAATGTATTATCCCAGCTTGTTTGTGTAATTGATTAAATTGTGATATTTCATGTACGGGGGCTCGTGTTGTTCTGTTCTATATATCTGCTCAGATCTCTATTTATTCCATCTATAAATTCCATAATTTATATTATTATTTACTCGATCCGGTCAATAACACCGAGGTCGATCATCCTCTAGATAACGATAATCAACCAAATAAAGTGGACACCTTGTAACGAGGTTAGTAGTAGTAAAACCCCACCACAACATCATACCCTTTCGTCTGATAGTAGGTGTGATGTTTTAAGACACCAAACAAGGCGTTTTGGATAGTATGTGGTGTTGGATAGTAGATAGCTAAGTAATTGGATAATAGATAACTATTTCCATGTTAATAATCATAGACCCCATAAACTTTCCCATGTCAAATTTTCGTAGACCCCCATAAACTTTCCCATGTTAAATTCTCGTATACTCCCATAAACTTTCGACCCTTTGAAACTTTACACTTTCGACTCTTTTTTTCCCCAGGTAAATTTCCGTAGACCCCTGTAAGTGTTCGATTGTAATCAAATAGCAGTTGGTGGGTAGTATAGGTAGTCTGTTGGATTGTAATAAAAAATGTAACATTACGTTTTCCGTACGGCTCTATAAATTTTTCAACATGGAAACAGCCTATACTAATCCCCAAGTTAACATTACATTTCCCACTTGGCTCTATAAACAGAGCCAAAATGTAAACCCACGGCAATGTTAAGTTCCCGTTTGGCTCTATCAACTATAGCTCTATGAAACATTTGGCTCCATAACACTATTCCCATGCTAAACTTATGGACAATTGTAACATGAGGTTTCCCGTTTGGCTCTCAAGAAGCTCACTCATGTAAACCTATGGGTTATGGTTAATCCCCGTATGGCTCTCAAGAAGCTCATATAGCTACTACTTTGGATAGTAGGGGTGTGTTTGGATAGTATGGGTGGTGTGTTTGGATAGTATCGGTGGTGATTGTGTGATAATTGTTTTTGTATGTACGCAAGTATACGCGTGTGTGTATAAACACTTTCTATTCTTGTGTGTGAGAGTATGTTTGTGTGAAGAGTGTGTATATTTGATCCCCCTTCTTTTACATCCTACCCCTCTTCTAGTGTGATAGTATGTTTAAATGTTTGTGTGAAAGTGTGTCTATCCACACTTCCTACCCTTTTCGTTGGATGGTAGGGGTTTGTGTTTGAATAGTAATTAAAATGCGAGTACTGGATTGTAGGAGTGTGTTTGGATAGTAATAAAAAGTTTGGATGTTGGATTGTATATGTTATGTGTTTGGATGGTAATCAAAATTGGGTGCTGGATTGTAGTGGTATGTGTTGGATTGTAGATCAAAATAGTAATATTACCATTCCCGTTTGACCCTATAAACACGTTTGACCCTATAATACCATTCCATGTTAAACCTATGGACCATTTTAACATAGGATTTCCCATTGACCCCCAAGTGTCCTTCACATGTTAATCTAACGGCGCTATATAATTATATAATTATTAAGGAGAGCTTTTCTTATATATATATATATATATATATATATATATATATATATATATATATATATATATATATATATATATATATATATACCTTCGCTGAATAAGTTAAAGATGACTAAATGGTACTAATGTATTCGTATATGATGATAAATTGCTTCAAGTGTCGTTTGCATGCACCGTTGGAGTTAGACCATGATGACATCAATGGAGCGAACGTCTGTTTATCTTCTGCACATGAGGACGCAACCGAAAAAATAAAAAAAAACACAAGAAAATGATACATAGCCTCAGATGTTACTAAAGTGTTTTACATCTTGTTGTTTTATGAGAACTTTTTTCTTTTAAAATGTCAAAATTGATTGCCCTAAACAGATCGTTACACATTACGTGCTCGATGTAATTCGAAAAACATGCTAATTGTTCACGAATTTGGGCATCACACTCTTTGTTTATTGAATCAACTGATACAAGTTTTGTACAACCTTGTAAGTTAGGCCTCCAATCTTAAGCACCAAGAAATGGAACCAAATGTTGGAGATATATTCCTCAGGAAAACCTGCGTTCCATTTTAAAGCCGTATTCTCTCTTTAACCAATTGTTCGTTGATAAAAATGACGGTGTTTTTGTAGCCATTTACTATTTTAAATAATTGTCTTTTAACCGAAATGAACCAAAATCGTCCAGTTCATCTCATTTATTTTATTTTTTATTCATTTTTTTAAAACTATAAACGGTATTAATATTAAATTCACTTACGTTAGGGTTATGAAAATAGGCCATCTTTCTTTCATAGGTTCGAGATTTAATAAGCATGCACTGGGTTAATATAACTGTCTGGCCTTTAGCTGTCTCCATTTTATATTTTCTGGCTTAATACATTTGAAGTCATACAGAGTACTCAAGCAAATCGTCTGATAATGACACTGGGAAGGCGATTGCATGTGCTTTGTACACTATACTTTGCCAAGATAGGGTTTTTAGGAATGGGTTGTGACAATTTTGTACTAGCTTATTTCAAAGATTGTATATTCATAAGTTTCTGAAATTTACTTTTTCTTTTCCTCGAAGACATAAGAAAAGAGTTGCAGACGAGCTGGGGAACACCAAATATTGAAAGGAGATAATGTATCTAAGGTTATCCTAAACTCTTGTCAATACTAGCTCTCTGGACTGAACTAAAAAACAGAAGAGTTCTGAAACGAAGGTATTTTGTTTGTGTTCTTATTGATTCCAAAAAGTCTTATATTATATAAGTGTTGTATTATATATGCATTTTCGATATCTTTAAACTTTGTGGTAGTGGCATTTAAACTGAGAGTGATTTCAACTTAAATGTGTGAATAAATCACATTATATTTCATCATTATTCTCCACTACTGAATTGTACCATTAAGGGATTATTTTCGGTCTGCAAAATTCCTAACTTCGTTACTTTTATATTTAAGGCTCTTCCTTTTCGGTATGATATAATTAAAAACAAATTACCAAGCCATTGTAACAAGCATTTAGAGTGGTTAAAATTGCGTCACGTAACTTAGAAAAATTAGAGGTTATTAGTTCATACATTAGAAATAAACTACTTATGTATTCGTGCGCCCTTCTTGTGTCTTGTGAAAATATTCGTAAATAATTAATAAAATATAGTTCTGTTATTTATTCTTGAGACTCATTATTATTTTAATAAAAATTTGTAGTTATAAGAATTTAACTTCAAATTTTATAGCATTCATGAAGTCATGAATCTAGAAAATCGATTACAAGCTTTGCATGAACGTCCTTCGCCTTTGCTACAGCCATTCGTGCAGTGTGTAATCAAGTTTTAAGCTTCATGACTTCATACTTCCTATAAAATATGAAGTTCACTTCTGAAATAGGTTATAGAAGAATATGGGCCTATAACAATAGGTTATGGAAGAATATGGGCCTGTAACAATAGGTTATGGAAGAATATGGGCCTGTAACAATAGGTTATGGAAGAATATGGGCCTTTAACAATAGGTTATGGAAGAATATGGGCCTGTAACAATAGGTTATTGAAGATTGTGAGCCTGTAACAATAGGTTATACAAGAATATGGGCCTGTAACATAAGGCTATGGAAGAATATGGACCTGTAACAATAGGTTATTGAAGAATATGGCCTGTAACAATAGGTTATGGAAGAATATGGGCCTGTAACAATAGAAAATGAAGTGAACAAAGAACTCATTAGGTGTATATATGATGATGATGTTACATCATCGCGCTTTACCATATCTTTTTTGTGACGTTTATATTGGCAACGGCCTTTAAAACTATTACTGCCACATAAATATATTCCGAACTTTGTTTTATATAGGATTATGAAATCTAAGCATATACTAGTCTAGAAACAGGCAGCAATTTCTTTGCCTGCCCTATTAACACCAACATCAGATTGAAAATTAAACCCTTTAAAATGGTTATGCTATAATGTATGCTTTTTTTAGATCCCAAGCTGCTATTTTCATTCCCACATTCGCAGTATTCTTAGAAGGCATATACTTAGTAGAATTAGCATCTTTTAATCCATACAACCAAAACAGTTTAGAAGTGACTCAATAAAGTATTTATTTTTAATTGAATTGAACGGCCTTCTGTTTTCTTGGTTTAAAATAAGTTCTGAACCTCATGTCACATGGATGAAATCCGCATAACCTTATACAGATGTGACAATTTCCATTCTGCAGCTATAATTAGGGACGCAAGTCAATGGATTGTCGAACGCGCAGGAACACATATATTTTTCTTTCCTTTATACGCATGACTTCTATCTGATTTGTTTTCCTTTAAAGTCTTCTCATTATCTATCTGTCTAATTATTTACCCGATTTACAATAATGTTTATTTAAGAGATGATGTTACATTATCATACTTGCTTTATGTTCATTCCTTTCAGTGAATTTGGTATATTTGAATTTCATCTATGCTTTCCAGTGGGTTTGTGCAGTTAGCTGAGTGTTTATTTCTGCCTTCCTAGCGAGTTTACTCCGATGCGTCTCGGGTCCTTTCCTTCGACCTTGTTCCAACCTCTTTTTGGGCATGAGCGCATGTACGAATGTATTAGAGCGCATGTACGAATGTATTAGAGCGCATGTACGAATGTATTAGAGCGCATGTACGAATGTATTAGAGCGCATGTACGAATGTATTAGAGCGCATGTACGAATGTATTAGAGCGCATGTACGAATGTATTAGAGCGCATGTCCGAATGTATTAGAGCGCTGGTCTATGAGAGCAAGGCGATGGGTGTCGTTACTCAATGAGCGGGTTTGATTCCTGCTTGGAATGAATTATAAGTCTCTTACGTTTTTGATCATAGTCGTGTGTGTGTGTATGTATATATATATATATATATCAGAGCGTACATATCTTGAAGCAAGCATAGTTTGTCTAAGTGTAATCACAAACTTCAGTTTCCGGACACATTGATTTGGATATAAATTAGATACCAAAATTCAGACCTTACCGTGACCAAGTGAGCAAGGATTATTCCTGCATGTGGACCACGATACCAGTTGGTGCTTGCTTCGATTACCATCTCATACACAATGTGTCAAATCAGTTTTATACTGCTTATTCAGATGAGTTGCAGAAAATGCATTTTTAAAGATGACATTATGTTCTGTGCCAGTTGGTCACCCAAAGTTCAGCCTATTACTTCAAACTAAATAATGTTACTTTGAATATAATTAGATTCTGAATTTCTGCTGATTAAAAGTGTCGTAACAGTCATTCTTTGATATGATATGTCGAAATCCTAATTAAACTCGGTAAGCAAGGCATGCAAATTAACCACTGTTATAAAAGAAATAGGTCAAGCAACACACTAAATTTGCTTTGTTTTGTTTTTTCGTCTGTTTAAGTTTGATTTATGGTCGAGTGCAACAGGTAAGTAAGTAAAAATTGTATTTATAGAACCCGACAAATGTCGAGGTTATATTCTATCGTAATGACAGAGGTATCGAGACATATCGATTTTGAGGTAATTCGTTGATGTTTGCGGCATTTTTGCAATTATAAATATACATGACGCACTAACTAAAGACTAATATCATCTTTTTCTCTGATATTGAAAGTATACTTTTTTTTAGTAGTCATCATTACTTATGTTTAGAATCTCGAACCCATTTGTTATCTCATTTTTATGCACACAAACCATAATGAAGGACAAAAGGTAAAAACAATTGTTGACTTTTTGGGGTATGATCATTCTTGTCACGCACACATTTATCAAGGTAATTCATTGTTATATTTCATCTGAAATCACTGGGAGTAAAAAGAAATGTATATTTTCATATCAAGTTCAAAGTAGTGGTAAGTGCAATTAAAAGTAGTATGCCAGGTCTGAGAGTAGTGATAACAT
Organism: Margaritifera margaritifera; assembly: GCA_029931535.1. Classification (NCBI taxonomy): domain Eukaryota; kingdom Metazoa; phylum Mollusca; class Bivalvia; order Unionida; family Margaritiferidae; genus Margaritifera; species Margaritifera margaritifera. The sequence goes on along the minus strand of JAQPZY010001699.1, from coordinate 18,115,735 downwards.
ACTCGTTGAAAAGTGTATCAACCTCAACTTCCTGATTACCTGATCATTTCCAACCTCAACTTCCTTAATACCTGATCATTTCCAACCTCAACTTCCTGGATACCTGATCATTTCCAACCTCAACTTCCTGGATACCTGATCATTTCCAACCTCAACTTCTTGGATACCTGATCATTTTCAACCTCAACTTATTGGATACCTGATCATTGCCAACCTCAACTTCCTGGATACCTGATCATTTTCATACATAATTGTGTTATGCCAAGCAACAATTACCGAAATTTATAATTCTAAATGTATCTATTCCCTTTGTTCGTGATAAAGATCATTTTCATCATTCATTAACAAATATGTCTGCATGTAATCAAAATTTTCAACCCTTTTCATGTCGATGAACTGATTTGGGCCTGGAACAATAGGCTAGTTAGGATGGCAACCGGTAAAATGCATCACATGCCAAACTAAACATAAGCTATATGCAACCATGTGAAACTTTTGTCAATTTTTAATACGTAAACAGACATATATCAATGTCAACAAAATACATCCGAATCGCTTTTGGCTGAGATTTGCGTGGTGCAAGTAACTGCTTTCACCAGGTTAGAATCGCGATTCGTGCATGATATGAACCATTAGATCGTGGTCAGCGAAATCAAAGCAAAATTCATCGTGCAGGTTTTCTCCCTGAACTTAACATCAACTCTTCCGGGAACAATTTAGTGTAATATTTCAAATCATAATAGAGAATTGTCGTGTTAGTAGAGAATTATGTGAGAAATGACATGAAACATAAAACTTCACGTTGATATTGGATAGGAAATATTTTCAATCGTCAATTGATTATTGTGCTTGACGTGACAAATTACAGAGAACGATTTTTTCATCACATTGTATTTCAATATAGAAGTAAAATTATCTTGTGTTAAAGTCACATTTTAATTTCCTTTGGCGACATTGTCCTTGAAGACGCTGGAAGCTACCTTAATAAATATGCGGCAATTGTAATAGAAAACAAGATTATATTTCCATTCTCTTTGATCCGTTATGTGAGGCAATTTTTACATTTTAAGGTCTTTTGAAGATGGAGATATGCAGTGGGCGGGGATGACATATCTAAATACTTTACTTATTCCAATTAATAGATGTAGCTGGGTCGCACTCAAACCTAGACGCCTAAAATGATTGCATGATGATTAAATCAGGATTTTCCACAAGTCACACTTATGCATTTTGTTTTGCTAGAGGATATTAATATACATTGCATGTATTAAATCAGGTTAGATGTTCATACTGTTTGCAAGTCGTGAAATAATTTAATAAAAGTTGGTTTTTTAAACATATTATTGGAACTCATGTAGAGAATAATGCCACAAATCCTAATCCTATATTCTTAATGTATTTCTTTGTTTTAAAAAAATGAAATGGCATATAGTTTTGCTTTGTCACTGAAGTACATGGAGAAAAGTGTGTTTTCTGATTGAGTCAAGGATTCCAGGTCTCTATTATGTTCGGGTTGTTCTTTAAGGAGCAATAAAATGGACAACGCGTAATATTAAAAAATCCAGTATTCAAAGGTCTTCCCTACCCAAACGAGGTGTTTTTTAAAATTCTTTTCCCATTAAACCCAGATTTTTCTTAAAAATTGTAAGCAAGTATAAATATCACAAACCTCTACGTTACGTCTATCTGGTCTTCTTCGACAGATCATTAGAAGTGACCGTTATTCTCGAAGATTGTCAATTTTTCCATTGATAGTGTCATTCTGGCTTTGTCTTTGTTAAGAGCAGATGGTAAAAGGCAAAATTTCATATCTGGGACTTGTTGACAGTGTAGTTTAACAGAGAAAGAAAGTGTTGCTTCTGTAAAATTAATTATGACAATAACGTCCTTGGTCGTGAAAAAGTTGAAAACACTGACCATCAGATGACCCTAGATTGTAATCTGTAATTACTCTGACTTGAAAACTTGACAAATTAGTTGAGACTCTGACTTCCTAAGTAAAGATCAAAACCCACTAAACTTTAATCAAGTGATTATAATATAAATAGGTTTGTGAATGATCACATATATGCTTAGAAATAATGAAACAAATGATCATATGTGTGCTTCGAAGTCATCAATGATCATATATGTGCTTAGAAATCATAAAAAATGATCATATATGTGCTTAGAAATCATCAAAAAATGATCACATATGTGCCTAGAAATCAACAAAAAATGATCATATATGTGCCTAGAAATAATAAAAAAAATGATCACATATGTGCTTAGAAATCATCAAAAAATGATCATATATGTGCTTAGAAATCATGAAAAATTGATCATATATGTGCTTAGAAATCATCAAAATATGATTATATATGTGCTTAGAAATCATCAAAAAACGATCATATATGTGCTTAGAAATCATCAAAAAATGATCATGTATGTGCTTAGAAATCATCAAAAAGTGATCATATATGTGCTTAGAAATCATCGAAAAATGATCATATATGTGCTTAGAAATCATCAAAAAGTGATCATATTTGTGCTTAGAAATCATCGATAAATGATCATATATGTGCTTAGAAATCATCAAAAGGTGATCATATATGTGCTTAGAAATCATCAACAAAAAAAAAAAAAGAGTAGGGAAGAGGTTTAGTGCTAGATATTGTTTTATTATAAATCATTGTTGCGTGGCAAACTTCTCCATTGTTGACAAATGAAAATATGGTTATTTATGAATAAACTTTTGAAAAGTTTCTTTACTTTGATGAATATATATATATATATATATATATATATATATATATATATATATATATATATATATATATATATATATAATTCTTATTATTAATGAGAGAATTGGCTGTATTTATGCATGATATCAAATGAAATCATTGAAAACTTCTATTGTAAAATGTGCTCCAGTGGGTAAGGAATTTTCTTTTAAGAGATTTCAATGTTAAGCTAGAAATTTTAATGATACTCGTGAGCTAAACAAGTAAGTTGCTTACCATTATTTGGAACGGAAGTACACAATCTCAAAAAAAAAAAAAAAAAAAAAAACAACAACGAAAACGTCATCTTTAGTTTGATGAAAGTTTTCAGAAAGCAAGAATTTAGTATAATGTGAATACAAACGAGTATATTTGAAATAAAGTTTAGATAGTTATAATAAAGACGTTAAGCTAGATTTACAGTATAATAAAACTAAGACGATTGCGGAGAAGAGGCATACCGTTCAACGAGGGTGTTACAATAATTAATATATCTAAATAATATCCTAGACGTTTTGGAGAGAGATTAATACATATTACAGAAACACGCTAGAGTATAGTAACAAATCTATCGTATGACCTATTTGCATTTAAGTCTCCGTTTAAAAATTTGTTAGATTTTAGTGATTATTTTTTTGATTATGGGGAGTCGGTGTTGCGAAAATATTTTTCAAACTGAGTAAATAACCAATTTCTAGGAGCTGACGTCATAACGTACAGTATTCACGAGACTTTATGGTAGCATGGATTAGTTTTGTAAAATAGAACCTCCCTAATTTCTTAAAGAAAGGAATTCTCGAGATATTTTCACTTCTAAGTGTTTAGTAATTTGAGATAGGAATAATTATATGTGCTAGACGTTAGGGTCATGTCTTGTTGTACGTGGCATGAAACATCCATCTACCGCTTTGAAAAGCATACTGATACATCATATAAAAGTAAAGCAAGAAAAACCATGCAAGTCTGAAATTGAGGTCTCGTGAATGTGTGATCTTTAGTTGGTTAGAGGAAAATTATTTGTTGTCTTGAGGTCCTTGGAAAGAGCGAAAACATCGACCTCAAGTCAGCCTCACGCATGTGTTCAACATTGCTTGTTTCGCTAAGACCCGCTTGCGTGTAACAGTATTATTTCCTGTATAATGAATATTTTTCATTTGAAAAGTACTTGGATGTGATAAGTAAAGCTCGTTTTAAAATTGTACTTACTAGATTTAGGTTAGTGTCGCATAACTTTAATACAGAAACGGGTTGTTTTAAATGAACATCAAGGCTCTGAAGGCTATGTAATAGGTGTAATTTAATAACTGTCGAAAATGAATATAATTATTTGTTTGTTTGTGTATATCACAGGGATTGGAGAAGACACCATTTACCACGATATTACACCATTTGCCACGATATTATTCTTCATGACCCAATATAGACAACTTTAGAGCCATTAAGTCTTCAAATTTTAAATGAGTCTTAAATGGATTGTCAAACTTTCTATAGTTTGCACAACGGAAAATGTCAGAAAATAACTAACTTTGTATAGTTACTAACGATTAAATTGCATTCTAAGTCTATTAAATAATTATAATTAAGTCTTTGCTTTTAATATAAAATGAAATAAATATATTTTTTTCTTTCATTACATGATATGTGTAATATATTTAATAATCAATGTAATTATGCTACTTGTCCTCTGCAGTATGACATATGTTTGGATTCTCACATTTAAAGCTAGAAATTGCTTTGATGCTAAATAAAGTGTTTTTTATGTGTATTCTGTGTGTGTTCTGATTTAGTTTCACAGCTTAATGCTTCCATCGTCTAGCTGGCAATTAATAGGAATGATTCCAAAACGACATCACACACTTATTACAATATAAGAATCAGACCAGCAATTCATTTTATGTTGAGAAAATAAAACTCTTTTGTGCACTAGATGACCGATTACATAACACACGTTCTTCTTGGTTGAAGTAAGCACAGATTTTCTTAACAATTAAAAGTATTTTCTCGAGTTAAATATCTTTAAAGCGAGGTACCGACAAAAGCTACCTTTATCATTAGTTTCGCACCAGCTAGGCACAAGATAATTCTAGCCTGCCGGAACAAAATATAAATCGTGTACGTACACAGACCAAATCTATGAAGAAGTTGAAAGCACTGATGAAAGTCTTGTAAAATTAAAAATAAAAAATTCCATGCTGATATTACAGCCAATGATTGGATCCGGAAGCATTAAGTACGGTATCTTATTATATACTTTAGAAATATATACTTTAGAAACAGTCACATAAGTCTAACGTTGTTGCTACCAGTTCTTATACAGCGGTATTGACCGTAGGTAAGTAAAACATTCGCCGCTTCCTTATATGGTGAACAGGTGCCCGCATTGAATGAATTACTTATGGCTACAGCTAAATAAAAATGGCGACGGAGACGTAGAACGCTGATCACGTCATAAATCTGATGGTCACTAGAGGCCGACAATAACTGTAACCCTTTCTACCTGACACCAGTGTTGCCCACGTGAAATTCAAAGAAAACTGTCTATCATCCAAATTAAATAGAGAAAATCTGAATACATCCTGTTACGACTCTAAGGCCTAAACATATGTAACAGAAAGAAAGTGAAACCAACAATATACGTAAAATCAACTAGTAATTTATTTCTAGATAATTAAAATGAAAATTCAAAAAGACACTAACAATAGTGTGAATTAAAATCCATATAATCCAAAAATCTTAGTTGTGTCTTAATCACAAGTCCTAAACATAGAATGTTCCGAATGAATTTAAGTAGCCTTGAATGTCATGCTGTGCCAGTAGTCTTGAATATCCTGATATGCCAGCAGTCTTGAATGTCCTGATATGTCTGAATGATGTAATCCAGAATATCTTTGAATGAATTCACAAAAATCCCAAAGTCATGTATCAATCCAAAATGAGAATGAGCACTTTAGTAATCCAATGAATATTTTAAATAAATAATTCATCTCTCTGAATCGGCTCTGATTTTCACAACACAGCTGTAAACATCTGATTATTAAACCAAATTCCGTAGAGACTGATAGCTAGTATAGGAATGAAATACTGCTTACCAAACTTCCCATATATAAACAGAAATGTATATGGCTTACCTGACCAATATCAGTAATTCTAGTGGAAAAAACCCCAGTATAATTGTGAACAAAAGCAAACCTGACCTCGAATTATATGTAAACAACTTGTTTGCATCCTATAACCAAGGACTAAGTTAAATATGAAGGACAAAAGTTATATATGTAAACATTATACATAACAATCCAAAGACTGAATTTACAAAATATGATTAATATAAATATTGAAAACGGACGGCTAGTGATCGCTTGTTGCTGCTGTAAGTTCGAGAGTACGAGAGAGAGAGAGAGAGAGAGAGAGAGAGAGAGAGAGAGAGAGAAAGAGAGAAAAACTGACCTTTGATACAATATATCAGTCAACAACTTGTCTTTCACGTAACCTGTGCACTTTTATCCACTCTGAATCGCATTATTTTATCATGTACTGGGATTTTAATGAAACACAAGCGACTCCAAAATGTATCAATATCCTTTTTTCTTTTTGAGGTATTATCCAAGCCCGATGGACCACAATACCCTGGCAACGATCATGCCGTACGCTGCACTTTCAAATTTACATGCCACCATGACAGCAACATTGAGATACCCACAACAACAACCTTAGACGGAATTTTTCTGGCTAATTTTTTCATAATTGTATCTTTAGTTTTCATTGATGTATTACGTCATTTTTCCTAATATCAATATTTCTTAGTGTTTCTTATGTTAGATGACATTCCATCCTCTTTAACAAACTACTGAACGAGAATCACCCCATGTATACGAGCACTTCCATAGCAGTAAAAGTAGTGTGTATTACTGCGCAGTGTTCAGGATTCATTCATTAAATGAACGACATGTAAAATGTTCAATCAAACGTTAAAATCATGTTTTGTGTCAATTGTGTTATTCCTATAACATAACAGAATAATTATTAAACTTGTTTTTAAGTATATAATAAAAAATTATATTGCCCGAGTATTAAAAAATAGTGGGCCCTCGTTCATTGGCGTAGCATACCCTCGCAAGTTCGGGCATCCTGCGCCATATGACCTCGGGCCCAATATTTTTCAATTCTCAGTTAACAACCAATACCAATTTACCTCACTTCGAGACTGGTACCCTGCTCAGTTAATAAGTAGCGGTCTGATTCCTATACCACTGATGCGATTTTACAATCATCTGCAATATTAAAGAATATTTCACTAGCAATCTGTGTCCAAAGGAATTGCGTCTTGCTATCACGGTTTAATAGAATTTTTTTTTTAAATATCTGCAGTTTTTGGCCCGCATTGTAGTTATCAGTTTGAAAATATACTTCCAAACAACATCTGTTCTTTCTTTTATTTGCTCAAGAAGAAATGTGAATCCGAAGATTTTGTTCCCGATATGAATACTTTGCTTATGTCTTGCGCTAAGTAGGTTATGGAGCGAACAAGCAGGGGATATGAACAAAGGGAGGTAATATGCGATCTGTGCGTCGATCCGTCGACAGCTTGGATTATAGGAAATAGTGGTATGTCTGGTAAGTATTCCATGCCGTCGCCATACTATTTCTTCTATCGACAAATTTCAGCTCTCCACACATCGAGGTGTATAGACCTTTTCATTACTGTTTTAATGAGCATGGTAATATTTGTATCACGTGACAGTTTGATTTTACGGTACTGATCTTGCCCAGTGGTCGGTACTATGGAAGTTATATTCGTGCACATTTACTGTAAATATAATTTTTTTTTTTTTTTTTTTTTTTTTTTGCACAAGCATTTGCGCTAACATTGCATCGCTGTAAAACAATATTTGGTGAACTGAGGACCCTACAGTTTCATTGTTGTTATAATTTAGACCTTTTTCTCTATGTAATTTCGTATAATTAGCTGGGGTTTGGGGATCTTGAGGCTGTAATTCATGGAATAATTCTTATAAGAAGAGAAGATCAGAAGATAAGAATTCTTTATTTCAGACTGCATGGTCCATACATCTAAAAAATATAAAATATAAAAGTATTTTAAACATAAAAGTTGATAGATGTCTTATGTACAAATATGCAGACCCATCTATAACTACAGAATGTGTCTGTCATTGTCAAGAGCAAAATTATGTAACACATTTAAAGAGTAATTTCTTCTATTTATCTATAATCCGAGAATTTGAACGAATATCATAGTTCCACAAAGATTTTAAGATACAATTCTTACTATTAGATATTCTTGACATCATTGAAAACACATACTTTCTCATTACTTTTTCAAAACTGAATACATTATAGTGTACAAACATGGTAGAGGCACTGTTCCATCCTAAAAGGCTTCATAGCAAAACGAAGACTATTATTATAAGCAATAATTAGTTTTCTTTTCTTACATTCACTAAAGTTTGTCCACAGAACAGCGCAGTACATTGTGCAGCAATAAGATTTGAATAATCTAATTTTGATATTCAAAGAACAATTTCTAAATTTACGTAAAAGCGTGTTTGTTCTAGTACACAGAAATCTGTAATGTCTCATCATATCTTCATCATCTGACTGATTGGATTTTAAAATAAAACCCAAATACGTATAACTGTTGACATATGCAAGAGCATGGTCGTTAAGAAGTACAGAGGGAGGAGATGGTAATTTGAAAGCAGTTGACTGAAAGACCATGCATACCGATTTGTGTGCATTATATATAATATCATTTTCAAATGCGTAATGTTCACATATCTTTAATAATTTCCTTAAACCTGCAATAGAGGGACTTATCAATGACATATCATCAGCAACATTAAAACTGTTAAGAAATAACGCATTTTGTGTCAAATGCATCCCCACGTGACACTGACCCAGCTTACGACTTAAATCGTCTATGTAAATTTTAAATAACAAAAGCTAAAGAACACCTCCCTGCCTCAGTTATTTATTTCATAGTACAAAATTTTGAATTATATAACTAGTTTTATCAAATTGTCTTCAAAAGAAATTTTTTATTCAATTGTTTTGCCCATATCATTCACGCCAGCTAAAATAGGTAATGGTTTTCGTACCTTCACTTTCATTCACGTATTTTTCCGTTCACTAATTCTCATAATTTTTTGTGAGAATATCATATAAGCTGGTATATAATTGAATTATATATGCCATTAAATAAACACACAAATTAATTAATCAAATAATTATTAATTTCAGCAAATAATTACATTTATTAATTGCTCAATAAATACAATTCTATTCACTATGTCGATGAATGTCAAATTTGTAAATGCCCTGAAGACTTAAAAGCTATGAACGAATTTGCTTATCAAAGACTTCAGTTACATCTGTACGATCCTTTCTCTCATTTTTAAATGGAACATATATTGAATTAGTAATCATAAAGATGAGTATCTACTTATTTGCTTATCATAAACATTATGAAAAGAAAAATGTTATTGCACCCAACAAACTACTTATATTACAAAATCGTAAAAATAAAGCTGAGATTTCAAAGATTTTTTAAATAGAAAATATTCAATGGAAGTGTTTGCGGCGTATCCTGATTTATTCAGTCTTTCTCGTGTCAGGCCTATATAGAACCAGTACATGTAATCAGTACCTTAATGGCGGACACGTGTAGTGACACGTGGCGGGCAGGGGAAGATAAATATGGAAGAATTGTCCATTGGAAACGTCTATACCTAGATTTTATTAGTGTCGTATATACGCTTGTGCAATGAGCTATTCAGAAGAAGATCACTCCACAAATCTACTATTCCCATCTATTAAGGAGTCAAATACCACTCCATTCGCAATACTATGTGGCCTTACCGACCTAAAAGAAAACTATTGTGTAAGTTATTATTGTTATCAAATGAGCAATAGTTCTGAAATATGTAGCAACACTAAGGATATCCCAGACACTGATCCACCCGTAATAACACGGAAAAGATGGAAAAAGTATCACGAAAAGATAGGAAAATGTCCATAAAATTCTATTGAAATTACACAATAGATTATGAAACCAAGTTTTGTTTTGTGGGCATAGGTAATGATAACCCTTGTGTTATATTATAGCAAGTTCCGTGTAAGGACATGCAGGACAAAATATCTGAGAAGAAGATTCGTGTATTCATTTTTTTTTCTCACCTGTATGAGTAATACCTCTGCCAATATGTAGCACACGACAGTCTTCATGTATATGTGTTGTATGTACAGGTAAACTAGATTTTGGTATGAAAATCATATTTTCATCAACTCGCAAGAAAATGACTTTTTATGATATATGTATTTAAATAGACCCTTACAAGCAGTTTGAACGAGTTTATCAGTAGCTGTAACGGTTTTATCCGGGATGTAATAAATGATAGGTACTTTCCTTCCAGGGATCAAACCACCAATTCATTTTCAGTAGACATCACTGTTAATATTTGAGAAAATAAAACTAGCTTGTGCACTAGATGACTCAGTAGACAACACATTTACTTCTTGACTGAAGTAAGCCTAAACTTTATGAATAATCCAAAGTACGTGCCTGTCGGTATTTTCTTTAGATAAATGTCCCTGAAGCGGATACAGACAAAAGCATCCGTAATCATCAGTTTCGCACTGGCTAGGCACAAAAATAATTTTGGCCTGCCGGAAAGAAAGATCTAAATTGTGCACGTGCAGAGACCGAATCTCCGCAGAAGTTGAAAAAACTGATAAAAGTCTGGGAAAATTCAATAAGGAAAATTCCATGCCGATATCACAGCCAATGGCCCGATCTCCAAGTATTAAGTACGGTATCCAATGTCCCACACCGCACTCCCGGCCTCACCTCCACCCACTTCGAGACTGGTACTCTGCTCAATTAATAATTAGTGGTCTGATTTCATAAACGCGGGTCCTACCACAAGATTTAAGGCCCGATACACTTATCGTGTATTTTGAACAATGAGCTTATCAAATTTAATGAAGGCGCTATGCACATTAGTTTCAATCTATACATCTTAATATTGACTTTCCCCCTGTTTTGATCTTTTATGTTTACTGGAATTCAAATTATTTAATTTTGAACCGTTGAATGTTTCAGTGATAGGAAGTAACCTACAAAGAAATCAATCACATTACCTGAAAACATAATTTGACACCTTCATCACGTGTCCTCTCCAGGCAATGGACATATTAATCGTATTTAACATTGATGAAAAAATGTTAAGTTAGTCTCATATGTGCCAAAGTAAACGATAATTTCTATGATAATGTCAAAGACGATTATGATGATATAAACATAAATGTATATTTTACAATATGTATGAACTTTAAACAGGCCTAATCCTTTCAAGTTACATAATTACATAAAATTTGTAAATATTGTATGAAGTCAACATAAAACAGTTCATTTCTCCTCTATTCATCCCATGAATGTGCTATATTTTCGTCTTTGGCCTTGTATTCATTTGATAATTCAATGCTTTAATGGTGAACGAATAAGCTCAGAGTGATTATTCTTGGGTTATTGTAAACTCTGATCATTTGGTGAATATTAATCCTGGGCACAGTCATCTGTTTTAGAACAAAGACATCATTTTTCACTGCTAAGTTACACAGGGGTCTTCAAATACATGCGTCTTCGCGTTACAATGAGGCATAAGCTGTATGACCAAGGTCAGAAGTTGTCTTAATTTATTCCTTGACACAGAGTCAACATAATTTCATTTGTCTGAATGCAAATTTGCTTTTTGGGGTAATGTTTATCTTTACTGTCTTGTATTTACCAGGGGTACAATATTCCCACAAGAGCTACATTCCTTGGATTCATAAAAGTACAAGCTGAAAAGACATGCTTTTCATTGTTCTAAACGAGAAGCACTTCTACGAATAAGAAAATTCCTGATAGAGGCATGTCCAAATTTAATGTAAACTTTAAAATTCAATTATTTCAGTTTTAAGAGTTGTGCCATGGCCAACATGGTTCACATTACGGACACGGGGATTGGCATTTGCTCCGTGCATAATTCAAAACTAGATGAACTATATCGGCAAGCGATTTATGTTTAAAGAAAATTACTAAGAACGAGTGTGAGATAAATATCCTTCAAGATCACAAACTTCATTCCTCGAATCCTGTTTTTGTCTGGTGCATTGCAGTAAAATATATCTTTCTGGCATGTCAATCAATCGTGCTTATTACCTACTATGGACAATTAGATGAATATCAGCGTATGCCTGGTGTGATTACTTGCATCAGGTGGGGCAGCGTGTAAAATAAAGGGAATATATAGTAACTTTGAGCCAATATATCTCAGAAACTACTACTTTGATTTTGATCAAATTCTGTAGATTACTTTTTTTATGAGTTTATGTGTTACGACTATTAAAATATTTCATTATTTTTGGTGCATTATATTATTTTTGGTGCATTACATTATTTTTGGTCCATTAGAAAACATTTTATAATGCAAATGAGCGTGGGTAGGGCTTACAGAAAATTTCGGACATGTCCATTCTGCAAACATTTGCTGAAGCAATCTATTTTTAGCACAATGTCGATGGTATAATGTTTTTTAATCAAGAGTTCCATTTTGGGAAACTTCATTAAAATGCTTACATCATAACATGAAAATGACGTCTTCTTAAATTAAAATCTTGAATATATAATCGTAGTATGCTCTAAAACTAACGCAACTATTCAGCCATATCTTTAAGTTAAGCGTAAGATCTGGGACTATTAAATGCGATCCAAATTTTGTGGAATAATTGTTCAAAGTTATTGCGTCTTAAGCAAGCTAAATTGATTTGTTTGTCGGGTTCGGGGGAGGGGGAGGTTAGGCGCAGTATATGATGCTCAAAATATTCTCAAATAGTTCAAAAAGATATGTTTTAAGTAAATAAAAGTGATATATGCATGAGCAATACTTTATATTTTTCTTATTCGAAATAGGTATCTACTAGCAAGAGTGTCTAGTGACTTATCTGGAAACTTACGAGACTTTTAACACCCCAAGCTATGGACAAATTCTTTTAACTAATAGGTTGCAGTATTTCCGGCAATTCGAAGAAGTGAAATATTTATAGACATATAATATAGCCTGTAAAGAAATGTTCCAGTACATTATTATCATCCTTACAATTAAAGCAAAATGTTCTTCTGCTACTTTGTTTGTTTGTTTGTTTGTTTCTGTTTTTGTCTTTTTAATGTGGCCAATATTTTTATTGATGCATGTACTTGTTTTTCGACGAGCAAGAATGGGAAATTAATAATGATACAAATGAGACCGAGCAGAGACGGGTTTGACATGCGGTTGTGAACATTTGAAATAAGATTCAAGGTTCGGGTGGCTGATGACCTAAATTTCTAAACCGGATTTCTACCGTTTAGGTAGATTGTCTGGTCAATGACTTTCGCACTTCTATCCAGGATATCAATAAGAACATCCCACTGAGGCACTGACATTTATGGGACGAGCATGCTGTGTTGGCGTAAATAATACAAGAGCAGACTTCCTGTGCTTCACTTTGTCTACTGTTTAATCACTTCAGATACATAATCTAGTCCCTGGCATATTTACAACCAGCTATCAATACGTTTAAAAGAAATAGTCTTTTTAGAAGAAGCCACATCTCGGGAAGGGAAGGGTAGAATTCGTAATAAAACACTTTCCTTGAAGAGTAAAACTTTTGGAAAGAGGTGTGAAAGGAAAGGGTATTTCCTTATTCAGTTCATGAATGTAAGATAAGGGAGCATTTGCAATGAGCGAGATCTCTCCAGATTACTCATAAACATTAAAAGTACAGGCATCGCGACATTGGACGTTTGAATCTCGAAATACTGTCGAATTAGGCTTGCCGCCTTGGGGTTAATAATCAATATCACCCTATATGTGGTCTTAAGTTACCAGTCATTTGCAAAAAAACAGGATACGAAAGTAATTTTGGTTGTAAAATGAGACATTTCAGTGATCTTATGGTCAAAAGTGAAGAGACTAAATCTCGGCGAATATCTACATCGACAGTCATAAAGCTTCCATAATGGACTTGGGGATCTAACGGTGACTGATTCATGACATCTTACATAATGATGGGCAGACGCTCAGAGACGGTCTTCCGATATCGATTCCTTATAATGTCATTCTAAGTAAATTTATCAGGGCAGAAACGCAAAGTTAAGACAAAGATATTGGTTGATAGAGACATTTGATAGTATAATACATGAATTTATGGCATGCAATGACGTGGGTTCGATAATAATTTACAGCTGTAAGTCAAATAAATCAGGATGCTGAATGGTCGGAGTGACCCATTTCCTGTAACAAAATCCGTTTAAAACTTCATCGCAACAACTAAAATTGTCTTACCATAAATACTCTAATGAAAGATCCGGAAACAAATTACATGTTATCTCGGTTCTGTATACTGTTCAGCACATACATATTTCAAGATTTTCTCAGGCTATTCAATATCCGGGCAACAAGCATGACATGACATAGAAACAAGCGGCCAGAAACTCTGTCATAGTCTGCTAATAAAGACTTCATACTCATTGCTGCATTAGTACAATAGTAGTAGTAGTTGCTGCTGTTGTAGAAGATGACAAAGAAGGAAGTAAAGCGATGCATTTGCCTGTTCTTCTTCTTCAGTGGTCTTTGTTGATGCTTCTTCTAAGGCCGATGCCAAGGAATGCCATATGCAATAATATTTAGTGAACGTTCATATCAATATGTTCCAAGTGAAGATTTTTTCCCTCTCCAAACCAAATGTTTCTTTAAAAATAAAAACCGCCAGTTCAAGCGGAGTAGAAAGCGAAAAAGTCAGAAAATTGGGGATCAATTGGATTTTTCACAAATAATTGTAAAAAATAGATTTATTAGAGATAGCTATCCTGTAAGTCACATGTGTCTGAGATATCAACTAGTCTTTAAGTCACCTGTGTCTGAGATATCAGTTAGCCTGTAAGTCACCTGTGTCTGAGATATCAACTTGTCTGTAAGTCGCCTGTGTCTGAGATATCAGCTAACCTGTAAGTCACTTGTGTCTGAGATATCAACTAGTCTGTAAGTCACCTGTGTCTGAGATAACAACTAGCCCGTAAGTCGCCTTTGTCTGAGATATCAGCTAGCCTGTAGGTCACCTGTGTCTGAGATATCAGCTAGCCTGTAGATCACCTGTGCCTGAGATATCAGCTAACCTGTAAGTCGCCTGTGTCTGAGATATAAGCTAACCTGTAAGTCGTCCGTGTCTGAGGTATCAGCTAACCTGTAAGTCACCTGTGTCTGAGATATCAGTTATTCTGTAAGTCGCCTGTGTCTGAGAAATCAGCTAACCTGTATGTCACTTGTGTCTGAGATATCAACTAGTCTGTAAGTCACCTGTGTCTGAGATATCAACTACTCTCTAAGTCACCTGTGTCTGAGATATCAGCTAGCCTGTAGGTCGCCTATGTCGGAGATATCAGCTAGCCTGTAATTCACCTGTATCTGAGATATCAGCTATCCTGTAAGTCATCCGTGTCTGAGATATCTTCTATCTTGTAAGTTGTTAGTTTCTGAGATATCAACTAGTATGTAAGTCGTCAGTGTATGAGATATCAACTAGTCTGTAAGTCGTCATTGTTTGAGATATCAATTAGTCTGTAAGTCACCTTTGTCTGAGATATCAGCTAACCTGTAAGTCATCTGTGTCTGAGATATCAGCTAACCTGTAAGTCACCTATGTCTGAGATATCGGCTAACCTGTAAGTCGTCCGTGTCTGAAATATCAGCTATCCTGTAAGTCGCCTGTGTCTGAGATATCAGTTAGCCTGTAAATCACGTGTGTCTGAGATACCAGCTAACCTGTAAGTCACCTGTGTCAGAGATATCAGATATCCTGTAAGTCGTCCGTGTCTGAAATATCAGCTATAAATTAAGTCGTTCGTGTCTGAGATATGAGCTAGCCTGTAGGTCACCTCTGTCTGAGATATCAGCTAGCCTGTAAGTCACCTGTGTCTGAGATATCAGCTAGCCTGTAAGTCGCCTGTGTCTGAGATATCAGCTATCCCATAAGCCACCTATGTCTGAAATATCAGCTAGCCTGTAAGTCACCTGTGTCTGAGAAAATTTTGTCCTATTTTTACTCGAATGATTTTAACTTTTAAGTAAGATGAACACGGTGGTATAAGTGTTCATAATATTCAAATAAGTTATGGATCCGTTCAAAGAGATACTGCATATATAATTCCCAATGAACAATGGTAAAATAGTGAGTCAGTTCTATTTGAATTTTTTTAGTGAGTCATGAAAACAAAGCTTGAATAAATGGGTCGGTATCATCTTTCTCCCATGTACAAACTATAGTGATAATTCAATACAAACATTATTCGTCTAAATATTAAAATGACCAAGGTGACTAAACTTTGTTAGGTACTGAAAACCCGATAGTTTAAATTGATTTTAATCACGCCACATATTCATAAATCTTTTTTTTTAAAAACTATTTTAACATCTGAGGTAAGATGTCAAACAACCGAGAGCACTTACACTGTGGTAAATGTCATCTTTAATCTATTTGTAATTGTGATAGGTTCACATACTGTTTCTTTTGTGCTAATTGCAAATTTGCAACAGCCATTTAAACCGAAACCTGTATATATGGTTATGTTTTTCGAAATTTGCGAGAGAATTAAATTCACACAACAGTCAATACACACATTGGAAGGTTTATCGAAGTAAGGTGAAGCTGTCCACAACCGATCTTAATCTCTCTGATAATTGGATAAAGGATCTTAATCTCTCTGATAATTGGATAAAGGATCATGCAACTTTTGATGTGCGTACTACTGTGCCAGACGATGGCTAGTATTAACTTTCAATTCCGCACTTGTAATTTAAACATTCTTAAAAGAAAGGTCACATTGTAAACAAGTCATATTTGGTGTAAATACACGAGTTAATCATTCTGATGAATTCATCCTTTTAATATGTTATTTATGCACAATTGTTTATTTTCATGAATACACAATGAACTTAATTGGTTGATGTGGATATTTATCAGTTAAGAATTATTACCCAGTTGTCTGTAAAAAAATTATTCACTCAAGCATATCTACATAAAGACGAAATATAGAGACATTATGAAAAGCTACACTAATAGAACAGCATATGGTAAAAATATACTAAGAACAAGTATATTCATACAAACAAAAGTCATTCTAAGTTATAAATATGGTGTAATAATCATATAAGAAGACTTATTATATACTTCATAAATAGTCCCATTAGTTAAATGTTCTTGCTGGTATTGACCGTAGGTAAGTAAAAATTATTACCGCTTCCTTATATGGTAAACACGTGCCCGCATTCGATAAAATACTTCTAACTACGGCTAAATAAAAATGGCGACGGAAACGTGGAACGCTGACCACTTCATAAATCTGATGGCCACCAGATGCCGACAAAAAACTTTAACCCTGCTGGAAAATCAGTAGATCTAGCACTCATCCAAATAAAACGATCTATCATACAAATTAAATAAAGAAAATCTGAATACATCCAAAGATTTAAACTGCAAAGAGTGTGTGTCAAACTGACGTTTGATACAATGTTACAATGTATCAGTCAACAACTTCCCAATCACGTATTTTTGAGAGAGTGACAGGCGTAAGGTGAAGTTGTTTGAATTTGCAACATGCACAATGAAGAGAATATTGGCATATCTCTATGCTATTTTCATGTACTGTGGCTAAAATTTCTTTACGTATTGTACTTGTGGAAATTGTACATGATCTAAGCAAACAGCTGACAAAAATGCCCGCTCCATGCGCTCGAAAAATTTGCCTGAATTAGTCCAAAGTACAATATTTTTCAGCAGTTATTAAAATAGGGAAAACGAATTTTGCTAGAGTAGGCAATACCAGCTTCTGAAAGTACAACGAATGAATTACAAAATATATGAAAAATAAAAACAGTTGTCGGCTCTTTTTTTACAATTATCCTCTGAAGTCCAGGAAGTGGAAATTATCAAGTGGAGCTAGCAGGTTTTTGATAAGTGCGCATCTGAAGTAAGACCAAACTGTATACTCTACAAACCAAATTGCACCCACCAATCATACACCAAAATAAAGATAATTAAAAGTTATTATAATAATACCTAAGATATACAAGTTTTTTTTTTTTTAATAACCAGGAAAACCAGTGAGGAAAACCTGGGAAATTCTTTTTCTTAAAAAATGTAACCCTATGCAAAATACGAAACTGCGCCACCTAAGACAATCACAACGATAACCATAGACGCATTTTGTTTTTTTTTTTTTGTTTTTTTTTTTGTGTTCTTCTGGCTCATCCTTTTATAACTGTGTTTTCAGTTTTCAATGATGTATCATTTTTTCGTATTATCAATATTTCGTTGTGTTTCTTTGGCTACAGGACATTCTATCCTCTATAACAAACTATGTTTCATTGACGCGGATGCTTCCACAGCAGTAACGTAGTTTATATTACTGCGCGGTGTTCAGGTTTCATTCATAAAATGAACGAGATGTAAAATGTTCAATAAAACGTTGAAATAATTGTTTGTTTCCATTGTGTTATTCCTATAACATAACAGAATGATTAATATGGCTGTTTTTAAGTATATAATTAAAAGTTTATCGGCTGAGTATTTTAAAAAAATATTGGTCCCTCATTCATGTGGCGTAGAATGCCCTCACAAGCGCTGGCATCCTGCGCCACATGACCTCGGGTCCAATATTTTTCAATACTCTGTTAATAACCTATACATTTATATGAGTTTAAGCAGTCGATATTACTCAGCAATTCCTACCGTTTATCTCTCATCTTAATGAAATGGTCAGAGGCACAATAGTTTACTTCGTATCTTGATACCCGCTTACACTTGTGAATTCGGATTCTTCCTTATTATTTAGTTTGTCTTTCTTTTTTGTATTTTTAGCTGTAGGTAAATCATTTTCCTGAGTATTTAATTTGTAAACATATATATTTAATGAAAAATACAAAATCAAGTAATAAAACCATTCCCGTTGCAACCATTGAATGTTTAATACATTTTTGGTTAATTATAAGCTCATAATATGTTAATTTCCTTGCACAATGGCATACCCAAACGGAAACGATATAAAACAAGTTCATACTTAGAAGTATTTATATAGAACATATGCTAGAAAAACATAAACTTTGTTTAGAGTCTGGCCTAATGCAAAAAGAAGACATTTAAATTGGCAATGACTATTTAATTTGGGGGTAGAATTTGAAACACGCAATAGCCTTCTTTAAGGTTGAAACATTTCTCGTAAATGAGCATGTTTGACTAGCATGTGCAGGGCCATACCATAAGCTCGATATCTCTGATATCGCTCTACCTGGTAAATTATTAGAACAAACAAGATAAACGTAATAGGATTTACGAACAAAAATTAACGGTCCATATCTATAAATGCATTTTTTTTTTTTTATTGTGATGAGGGCGAAGGACAAATTCCCTCTTAAAGGGAGTACCTTTAAGGAGCTGGACCCCTCATCCCTGAAAAGGGTAAAATAAAACAGTAAGAATGTATACTCTAATAGATAATAAAACACTAGCGGGATGAGGGCGAAGGACAAATCCCCTCTTAAAGGGAGTACCTTTAAGGAGCTGGACCCCTCATCCCTGAAAAGTGTAAATAAAATAGTAGAAATGTATACCATATGTTCTATAACATCTAATAAGAACTTCGCAGTGCTAACATAATCTAACAAACAGATAGGAACAAAATGGAAGCAGATTTAAATACAGGGGGGGGGGGGGGTATGTAACTCAAAGTAGGATATGAGGACGAGTGACACCGAGGCTACAGGGCTAACGCGAAGTAGTAAGGGTCACATCAGAGTACCCGAAAAAATGAGGCATAACCGATATAAACATTACAAAACAAGAAAACAAGGGGAAAACAAGAAAATATACTAACAACTGCGAATTTCTACCATGCCTACACGCATCTCAGACACACAAACCAACCATACTTATTTTTTTTTATATATATATAATCTGCAGCATAAATAGGAAATAAAACTTGGAAATCTTAAATATGGTCTTAGAAACCAGAGCAAAAGGACACAGGGGGAGCACAAGTATGGCCTATGGATGGAGGAAAGGTACCATATAATAAAATCTGCAAACCATAATACCTCCAACATGGGCCAACAAATTTTGCGCCACCAGCATCAGATTTTTAATCTCCTGTAAGAGATTATACATTTTGGAACTTATTTCAAAACTATATATATGTATATATTTTTTTATCTTCTCTTTAAAAGTAAATAACAACTACAACAAAATTTGGAAACTAAAAAGCCAGTCCAAACAAGAATACAGGGTTTATAGCACACGATAACATAATATAGCAACATACATATAGCATACACTGGACTTCTAAAAGATCCCTGGCAAGGATCACTGAAAACAACTTTTATAACATGGCAAGGAAACCAGCCGCAAGGGCAATACCTGAGGAGGGGAGTACAAGCCATGGAGTAAATTCTTTAGGCCCAGGGGTGGAACGATTGGGAACCTGGAAACGGGTTTCAAATCAAGTACGCCCTTCAAAAATAATATACAAAAAGGAACCCTAGTCTAAAAAGTAACAATAAAATTTTCTTTTCAAAATTCTTTTTGAATTTTTTCAAAACCCACAACAACAGACTTTATGGGGGTACAAACAGATATAAAAAAAACCTTTTAAAAAACATTTCGGCACAAAGAGATACACCTTAAGGGCCGATAGCTTAACATAGCTAGAGGTCTATGAGGGGTCCACACAAAAAAAAAAAAAAAAAAAATGAACATGTTTGACTAGCATGTGTACATAAATGGACGATGAACATGTTTGACTAGCATGTTTACATAAATGGCCGATGAACATGTTTGACTAGCATGTGTACATAAATGGACGATGAACATGTTTGACTAGCATGTGTACATAAATGAACATGTTTCACTAGCATGTGTACATAAATGGACGATGAACATGTTTTACTAGCATGTGTACATAAATGAACATGTTTCACTAGAATGTGTACATAAAAGAACATGTTTCACTAGCACGTGTACATAAATGGTCGATATTATGAATGATTCGCTTTTGTGTAGTAAACAATTAAAATGTTAGATTTAATAGGTAACAGCAGGTTTTTTAATTTCACGAAAATTGTTATTAGTACTAAATGAGGACATTTCTGTCAATCAAACTACACTAAAGACTGTCAATGCCACGCTTCAATTCTGCAACGCATCTCATTTCTTATCATCATGACGGTCTTATTGTAATACCCCCATTCCCCTCCATTTTTCCAAGAACGAATCTAGGTGTGCCAAAAGGACAAGGCTGGCACAAATTTACAAACACCACCATTCACGAATATGCACTTTCTAAATGCTTCCTCATGTGCATTTATTAAAACCATACGTATACTAGTATTTGAATATCACGTTCACTCGGCAGCAGTGACGGATATAATGGTTTTATATGAGACATAAAACTTCCTTAGTGGATCTGATATGATTCTAGAAAGAAAGAAGTGTTATGATTTAAAACTACTCATTTTTTATCTAGGCGGATGTGTTATGCCCATTATACGAGTATATATTATTCAAAGAAAAAAGATATTCCTTCAATTCGAACGTCATATATTTATTATGCCTGATTAATAAATCACTCCCTTGCAATCATCCCTGTATTATGAATATAAGAAGCTACTGTACCATGACAATTTAAAATATAGGGATAAATGATTTATACTGAGCTCGCGGAGTTTCTTTATTGGGGGGGGGGGGGAGTTAGTGAACCAAATACAAATTTTTCAGTTCTGCCAATCACTCTGATTGTTGCTATTACTCTGGTTGTTGCTATTACTCTGATTGTTACTATGACTCTGATTGTTGCTATGAATCTGACTGTTGCTATGAATCTGATTGTTGCTATAACTATGATTGTTGGTAAGATTAAGATTGTTACTATTAGTCTGATTGTTGCTATGAATCTGATTGTTACAATGACTCTGATTGTTACTATTACTCTAATTGTTGCTATGACTCTGATTGTTGCTATCACCCTAATTGTTACTATTACACTGGTTGTTGCTACTACTCTGATTGTTGCTATTACTCTGATTGTTGCTATGACTCTGATTGTTGCTATTACCCTGATTGTTACTATTACTCTGATTGTTGCTATGACTCTGATTGTTGCTATTACCCTGATTGTTACTATTACTCTGGTTGTTGATATTACTCTGAGTTTTGCTATTACTCTGGTTGTTGCTATACCTCTGAATGTTGATATTACTCTGATTGTTGCTATGACTCTGTTGCTATTACCCTGATTGTTACTATTACTCTGGTTGTCACTATTACTCTGATTGTTATTATTACTCTGATTGTTATTATTGCTCTGATTGTTGCTGTTACTCTGATTGTTACTATGACACTGATTGTTACTATGACACTGATTGTTGCTATTACTCTGATTGTTGCTATGACACTGATTGTTGCTATTACTCTGATTGTTGCTATTAAGCTGATTGTTGCTATTACCCTGATTGTTACTATTACTCTGATTGTTACTATTACTCTGATTGTTACTATTGCTCTGATTGTTGCTGTTACTCTGATTGTTATTATTACTCTGATTGTTACTGTTACTCTGATTGTTGCTGTTACTCTGATTGTTACTATGACACTGATTGTTACTATGACACTGATTGTTGCTATTACTCTGATTTTTACTGTTACTCTGATTGTTACTATTACTCTGATTGTTACTATTGCTCTGATTGTTGCTGTTACTCTGATTGTTACTATTACTCTGATTGTTGCAATGATTCTGATTCCCTTTAAAGCTGACGCTATCTAAAATTTACCATTCAAGTAATTGAGTGAGATAATAAGAACTATCTTTAGTAGTAGTGTTTATAACATGTAGCGGTTCTACTCTCTGGGATAATATGGCGTAGGTACAAAGAAATCATTGATGTAGATATATTTTCATTTCAGACTCGATGCTTATTTCCGAAAGCCAATCGCTCTATCTAGAATGTATTTTGGTGATGGATACATAAAAAATATGTCTCGAGGTAACGTTAAATCACCTCACTACGCAATCATTTGTTAACTAAAATATTTAGACAAAAAATTTCATACCGGCTTACAGCACGTAGAGATTTATTCGGTAGTAGCGAAATGTCAAATGATGACTTTGTGACGTTAAAAATATACTTGTTTGATAAGATGTTCCTTGAAAATCTGGTTTTTCTGCGAATATCATAACAGCTCCAATATATACTTATAATATTCTACGTTAATAAGTGGCATGTGCTTGACGGGTACGCCATCCATATTGCTATATTTCACAGGTATAAGAGAACTGTCGATCCGTGAAAAACTACTATTAATCATGTTTAAAAAGCCTTGACTGCCGACAGATTTATGCCCCAAAATTAATGCCTTGCACGAAGCAGCCGCGTGACTGGCAACGAACCAGAAAGTTGATAGTTATCGATAAGAAATTATCCACTGATCTCTCTCGCTCTCTCTCTCTCTCTCTCTCTCTCTCTCTCATAGAAAGCCCTGTTCGAGTCTATGACAACAAGCTGTCTCGAGAAATTATTTCGCAAAACGAATGATCTTAAAATACCGAGAGTGGTTCGCCGTAAAACAACTTCCGTGAGCGTAGAAACACAACAATGTTTTTGTGACACTTTCCAAAGTAAATAGATTTTTATATTACTGGATTCAACATCTCTCGTTACCACAAGGGAAGATTAGCTCACAGCGAGCAAAAAATGACGCTAGCCAACACAATTGATTAATGACGGAACCAATAGAGCAAGGCGGAGGAAAATGATGGATGATATTATTGATGTTAACCTGTTTAGAACATTAAAGGCGAGTCTATTATCAAGCAATTATTACTGGCATTAAAGATTTGTTGTTGTGTTCGCTTTCTCCTAGCAATTCAATGAAAAGCATTACCTTATTAACATTCCCCGTAATTACCTGAGAAACAGGGTAAGTTTCATATACGTCTGGTCCGGTTTGAACGGTCGTTTATATTGTTATTTTTCTATTTGCTTTTTGGTCTGTGCATTCAGTCCCCTTTCGATGTGTGCCCGTGTGCGTGTGTGTCTGTCTGTCCGTCTGTTTGAACTCTTTAGTAGCTGGGACCTCCCTTAAGGCCATTAAGATGAAGTTGTTTAGTCAGCCATACCTGGTAATATAATTATACAAGCGTGTAATTCTAGTCTAAGGCCATACAGACTCCTTGATATAGCAGGGAAGAAAGACGGACCGGAAATAGAAGAAGAAATCCGGTATGTTTGATTGGTTGCTTTACCACTTGGGCTAACATCATCCTCGTCTCGGGTTAGACCACAATTAATTTTCCTATATATTACCTACATATGATTCCTCAAGCTAAACTCGGAGCAACGTCCCAATCACACTATGATTCCTAGGGGTGACAGTGCCATTATAGGCAATTACACAGACCAAGACCTGACAGCACTTGTCCAGCATAATTACATTTAACAGCTGATTAAAAGATACCGGGGTCAAAATTCCGTTTCCGGGTAAATCAAAACATAGTTTGTAACCATATCACTCACTAACTTTACATTCCGCCATACTACTTCATAACCACAATGCAATGCATATAAGATATAGAATGATTCTTTCCCAGTTATTCCATGGTAAAAATCAGTTTCTGTCATGAATATTTCACAATGAAAGGCACAGTCAAAACCTTTAAATTTAGATATAAACTACTTAGCTTGGTACTGACCTGGAAGCATTTGACCCAAGTCAGACTCTTACATTTGCATGCACACATTCCAACTTTACTCAGCAAATCGGATGAATTTTAATGGCAGATTAGGAGTTTGGCAGCTGTTAGAAACTGTATAGTGCTGGTGTTATGTAAAGTGCAATTTTGGGAGCAGGAGCTTTAAAGACACAGAAAAAAATTGCCATATCTGCCTTAATTATTTGAATTTTTCAAAGCAGTAAAAGTTAATATAAGATAATTTCTATCTGAAACTGAGGTTGAAATGGAAAAAAACAATGATCAATTTAGATTGTATAGAATTTTAAATAAAATGTTAAAATTTGAAAAACTTTGTAAATATATCAATTCAATTTGTAGAAAACAAACAACACAAAGATGCTAAATTTTGGACAGCAAATTTGACCAGTCAATGACATTTAATACAAGTGGTAGTTTGGGTCTGTACAACTTTTAGCATTTGATTCATAGGCAGCGAAGCACAGTAGCTCATAGTGATTTTTGAAGCAAAATGCAATATACTTGCTAAAATGTATATAGGTGCAAGCACTAAAGAATACTGAGAAGTGCTTTATACCAACTTTATTGTGGCCGGTACTCAGCCAGTTGTTACGATAGATAATAGCACACTCCAGCCTCACATAGTGTTTTGGACCAGTATCATGTTATAAAGCAAACGTGCCAAAAATTTCAAAATCAAAAACACTTAAAAGTTGGTTTTGCAATAGAAAACCACAGATTCAGGGAGGTTCGACATCTTTAAACAGCGATGTTGATCTTTCTGGTGAAGACTTAAGTGATCTTTGATGTATTATGTCCCATCGTGGTAGTATGAAATAATCTTGCTGACTTTTGCAGGGTATATTGAACATGTCCTGCTGAGGCCCTTCTATCATCACCTGACTTTCTGGGGAGCATCTGAGGTAATCCCACTCTTCCACCCTGTTCACAACATGAGGCCAGACCTGAAAAGAGGCACTGTATGTTTCTTTAAACTCATAGATCACTATGCAAAAAGTAAATCAAGCGAAAATGTACTAGACATGGAGATTTCAAAATGATATGTAATGTGCAAACACGTGAAACATATTAAACTTAACATAGTGACACTCAGAAATGTGAAGAAGTGAACGTGCATTAAAGTAATTATTCATCATCAAAATATGTAAGGTTTCCAAAAGTATATTAGGTAGAGTATCTTGACCATTTACATGTCAAAAAACTAATGAGGAACACCATTTACATGTCAAAAAACTAATGAGGAACACCATTTACATGTCAAATAACTAATGAGGAACACCATTTACATGTCAAATAACTAATGAGGAACACCATTTACATGTCAAATAACTAATGAGGAACACCATTTACATGTAAAAAAAACTAATGAGGAACACCATTTACATGTAAAAAAGCTAATGAGGAACAGCATTTATATGTCAAAAAACTAATGAGGAACAATATTTACATGTCAAAAAACTAATGAGGAACACCATTTACATGTCAAATAACTAATGAGGAACACCAGCTACCAAAAGGTTTAATATGGTAGAGGAGGGGGTGGAATAATTTTTTTACATAACAGTATACAGGTAGATTGGGTTGCAATGTAGTAAATTAAAGGATATTACCAAAATGAAACTAATTCAACATGATGTTTAAAGTACACACAGCCTAATCAGTATTTCTTAGCTTATATGTAGATACAATTAGATTATATATCTTCAACCAAATGTGAAGATAGATACAATTCTGATCCCATTAATTCTATCTAAGAATTGACATATATATTTGCGTGATGTGTAACTATGTACTTTTTAAGATTAATTGTATAAAGTTAATTCAGTTCGAAATTTTTGAACATTTGGGGAGCATATGTAATAGTGTCAGTTAACAATTAGTATGTAAAATGGTTCATGATGATGTGATATCAGTTTCTGCAACAATGCCCTACTATGGCAATCAAGGTATCGACCAAAATTAACAATACAAATTAGTGCATTTTATTTTAGACTTACTTTATTTTCATGTTTTCCTACATCTAGGTGTAATATTGCATATAGAAGAGTACATTTCATATCTAGGTGTAATATTGCCTATAGAAGAGTACATTTCATATCTAGGTGTAATATTGCCTATAGAAGAGTACATTTCACATCTAGGTGTAATATTGCCTATAGAAGAGTACATTTCATGCCTTCAACACATATTGCTTTTCACATACCTCATTCTCGAACAGTTTCAAATTTGTTTAGTGGACAGAGGGTGTGAACTGTACGGTACAGTTTCAAATGGCTTAGTGGACAGAGAGTATGAACGGTACTGTACAGTTTCAAATGGCTTAGTAGACAGAGTATGAACTGTATTGTACAGTTTCAAATGGCTTAGTAGACAGAAGGTGTGAACTGTACTGTACAGTTTCAAATGGCTTAGTAGACATACAGTGTGAACTGTACTGTACAGTTTCAAATGGCTTAGTAGACAGAGAGTATGAACTGTACTGTACAGTTTCAAATGGCTTAGTAGACAGACAGTGTGAACTGTATTGTACAGTTTCAAATGGCTTAGTAGACAGAGGGTGTGAACTGTACTGTACAGTTTCAAATGGTTTAGTAGACAGAGGGTGTGAACTGTACTGTACAGTTTCAAATGGCTTAGTAGACAGAGAGTATGAACTGTACTGTACAGTTTCAAATGGCTTAGTAGACAGACAGTGTGAACTGTATTGTACAGTTTCAAATGGCTTAGTAGACAGACAGTGTGAACTGTACTGTACAGTTTCAAATGGCTTAGTAGACAGAGAGTATGAACTGTACTGTACAGTTTCAAATGGCTTAGTAGACAGAAGGTGTGAACTGTACTGTACAGTTTCAAATGGTTTAGTAGACAGAGGGTATGAACTGTACTGTACAGTTTCAAATGGCTTAGTAGACAGACAGTGTGAACTGTATTGTACAGTTTCAAATGGCTTAGTAGACAGACAGTGTGAACTGTACTGTACAGTTTCAAATGGCTTAGTAGACAGACAGTGTGAACTGTATTGTACAGTTTCAAATGCCTTAGTAGGCTGACGGTGTGAACTGTTCTGTAGATTCTTTATATCTATACTCTTAGTAAGTACAATGTAAACTATGTTGTAAACTATAATAAGCAGATATCTAGTATATCACACGATCATAAGCACATAATTCAACTGCTTGGTTCCATAATAAACAATAAAACAGGGTCAGTTATCGCCAGGCACAAAATCAACCAGAATGTTATCTTCATGCATTTTGAATAAAGCCCCTCCCCTTGACATTTAAATCAAACGATATTAACAATGATGATGAGAGAAGTGAGTAGAATATCAATAATCTCACTTAGCTTCATAGTGACAAGCTATAAATATTTAAATGTTTAACAAATTTCAACTACTTAGCTGGGTACTGACCTGGAAGCATTTTATCCTAGTCCAACCCCGTCTACGGTACTACGGTGCAGTTCCTGCCAGATCTGCTCCTACCAGCCGATATGTACATCCTCGAATCTCCATTTAATCGTTATCTGGAAGGTTTTTGTTAAAGTATGCATTACAGTCTTTCTAGTATGGAGAGGCATATGCGTGTAATTTACCAAAAGATCGGACGATTCAATTAGACTCTGCGATACCATGAACTCGCATATAAAAACTGATTATAATACTCATAACGAAATACTAATATGCAACCTAAGATAAATAAACAGGCATTTTTTCGCAGTGTTTGACTTGTATTAGTCTTGAATATGTCGTCAGGATGTAAGCATTTTATCAATGAGGTATTAGTTCGACTACAAGAAGGTAAATGAGAGAGCGCATGCGTCGAGATGTACCAGCGAAAATATTTTGCTCTCAGGACTTTAGGGGCTATTTAATATTGTTCCCCTATTTCTCTGAGCTAGATCTTTGTTTCTGTGCTTCATTTTGATTAATTTAACCGTACATTTCTTTTGTTTTGCAACATTTCTAAACTTTATTCATAGATCTCTAGTTGACACGAGCACCAGGTGTTTCCGGTTGTAATTTGCTCCTGTTTTCACATCTCACTGGTAAAAATTGTGTTATCATTCTTCTTTACTGGCATTAACTTACTGTAATTTCAAGAACGTCCTGCCAGAATACACTAGCATTTGTGTATGTAATCCTGTACATGTGCGACACCATTAACTTGAACATATCATACGGCACCACTCAAAACACCTCTGCAAAACAAGACCATCTACTCGAAATTCCTTCACATCTAATACCCATTCAGCAAGTACATAGATCAAAATTGATCCAAAATGGACATTTGTACCAAACAAAATGAAATGTACTAGACCTATGCAAATTTACTAGTTTTGGCACGCAGCCAATACGGATTCAAATATTGGACCATAACTCCAAGGAGGCATTGTGGATCTTATGGTAAGAATGTTAAATGGGATCAAAAAGGCTTCGACAAAACATCGTTCTACATTGATTGTCAGTACATAAGATATGTGTTTTGTCCCTTAATGGATTATAGCAACATATCACAGCATTGTTCCTTCTTCAATTACAGTAAAATTAACCTATCAAACTCCTTAACTATTTTGAGTAATACCTCAAACAGCCCAGAAGAACCCACAGCCACTTCTTCATCCATTTACAAAGAATCGACAGCCACTTCTTCATCCATTTTACAAAGAAGCCTCATATACCCCACTGTTCCAAAAAAACTAAAGAACAGGATCTTTCAACAATTCACAACATCAAGTAAACTAAATAACAATCAATAAAAATAAACATCGAGATGAAATAATTAACTCTATCGAACCTGATATAACTGGCATGGAAACTTGCCTTGCCAACTCCATTTAATCATATGAAAAGTTTTACATGATGAATACACTGTTTATAGAAATAATCGCCAACCAATTGTGAAAAACCAAAACTATGGTAAGTTCTAATATTGATTACAAACACCTTTGTCTCCAAACAAACACCAGGGTATAAACCTAATCGTGACATAGTTTGGGCAGACGTCACTATTCAAAATTTACACACACACACACACACAACTGGCATTATATATACCACATCCAAATTATGATGCTTCCTTGGAACAGCTCGAACTATTGCACAACCGGCTAAACAAAAACTAAAATTCAACCGTCATTACTGCTGGTAATGCCCACCTTGGTTCAACGACTGGGCAGAACCCAGTGTTATTCCTTTCTGTGTCTAATGCTTTTCTTTCGTTTGCTGTCGTGCCATTTCAGTCTCGCTGATTTTACACACTCTTTACATTTTTGGTACCGTGGTATTTTGTTTTCTGTTTTGCACAGGCTTTGTCATTTCTTTTCTTTCGCATCACCTTTATCAGTTTGTCTCAATTACATTTGTTACATTTTATAACTTAGTGTACCCATTATTTGTTTAGTTTAATTTCGATTACTACTAGGTGTCAAATGAAAGTTTTGTGAAAGATGTATCTTTAAAATCTTCATATATACATACCGAGAAAATTAGACTGGACTTCATCTATATAGTGTTAACATTGTTCTCGTATAAACTTATTGTGGTTAATTTGTGGAAACTCTTTGTGATCGAACATGTTATAAATGCATTGAAATTGTACATGGTGAAAGATATGTCCAACAAAACAAAATGTATAGTTGATGGTATAGTTGCACAAAGGGTACGCACTGTTGGTATGATTACTTCACCTTTTTTCTATAAGGTTCGAGGGAAGTTTAAATGTCCTAAGGATTGTATTATTATTTTTGTGATTTTCATTTTCATTAATTTTCTTTACAAACCCAGACACTTTTTAATTTTGTATTTAGAATCAACTTTGAGTGTTATCTCTTTTAATTTCTTCTGTGATGTCATGTATTGCCCTGTTCGGACATTGTGTAGATTGCAATCACCTTATCACGCTTTTTATGTTAACCATCTTGTTATTTAGCTGTGATGTTTTTTGTTTTTTGGATGTACTTTCTTTTTTCAGCCTAGTTTTGTGATCAACACAAATTCCCATGCCGTGCATGTCTTAACTAATTCATGTTCCAATGCGCTTTTTTTGTGGTTACATTCTGGATACTAATTATCTTTCAAAATCTCAAAGTACTGCTTTTTATGCACTCGTTTTCGTTCATCTCTGATGGGAAGGTGTGCCTCTGGCAAATGATTTATTTAATGGCATAGCATATTCAGCTGGTTTGCAACTCTTAAATGATTCACTATCTCGTTTCCCTTTCACAAGTACAAACGTTTTACGTTTATCCGTCTGTATCTTACAATCTTTCCAAATTTCAAATTCTAACTGTTTAGTCTATTTGAAAAATAGGTGTTACAGATATATCTGATGTCTGGTAACCGAATAGCTTGATCCATACCTTTTTATCTGTTTTCTCATTGCTTGCTTCAACCGGAGACATATCTGTTGATCTATGGTGAGTGTCATTGCATCACTCAATCAGCTTTGTTAAAATGACAACCAGTTTTCTTCTTCCATTTCGAGCAAAATACTTCTACATTTTTGTCTTTGGGAATTGGTTAAATCTTTCAACTATAGATGCTTTTCTGTCTGAGTAAGTTGAAAATGATTTCAATACGTTTTCTTTTCCCTTAAATCATAAGCTTGTTTGCTGTAAAACCCTTTTCCTTCATCACATTGTATCTATTCAGGCGGAATATTTCTCTAAAGCATTGTGTACATCATCTCCGTGTTTAGTTTTACTTTTTCAGACCATACGTAGTTAGAAAAGATATTCACTACTGAGAAAAGGTATTTGTATCTATTGTTGTCTTTCTTCATATGTTTGCATGTCAACAATATCTGCCTGCCACTGTTCATGCACATGACGGACATAACTTGTTCTGTAGGGAAATCTTTTTTCGCTTCCATGTGTAACGTGTATGTAGATTGTTCTGTGAATAATTCTTTGTATTCAGTGTATTTTCTTTCCTCTTGCCTTGTTTAATTTCCTGTTACAACTGATTGATTCTTGTGCAGACAGTTCGAATGTCAAGTTCTTGGTAATAAAATATTAAATACTGTTCTTTTTCGATCATTTAAAAATGTATAAAACATCCCGAAAAATAATTTGTGTTTGATAAATTATGTTGAGATGTTATTACTAAGCCAACAGAACGAACGCATAAAATAAGGTACTTTTATTTACAATTTGCAACGTTCCTTAAATCCTTTCAAACTTATCAATGATTCCAGATTTCTCACATTTTGCCGTTACAATGTTTGACTCTGCTACAGCTACCTCATATAATGAGTACCCGTGTGCTGCTTTAAAAGTGAACTTTGTTCTCCACAATTTCTATCTCTGTTTTTGCTGAATCATTGTAGATTAACCCTGAAAAATGTGCTAAATATTAAAGTTGTGTAATCAAAACTTAGCCGAATACAAATTCTGTTTATTTGTCCACATCAAATTCGTAATTTATTCATTCTTCACATTGAACTGTATTAAGGATTTTTCCTGCCTATTTTAATATTATCACCATTTTTAGTAATCTGTAAGACTGAATGTTTCTGAGACATTGGAGTATAATCTTTTTTTATATTTGAAATGAACAAAGTAACACTTTTGTTCTCTTGTATGCTCTTTTAAGACACAGCTTCTCTTGACCACTTTTATCCCGTCCAAACCTATACACGGTAGGGCTTTATCTCTTGAGACTGATACTGTTGCTTTCATGTTAAACTCAGAAAATATCCTAAAGCTGTTGAATGGAATACAATGTAATTTTGTGCCATTATTTATATTGTGTGAAAACAATTTTTAAAAATATTGTTTTCGCACTTTCACCCTTTTGCTGAGCTAACTGTCTTCATATTCTGGCTGGTCTAATATATTTTGTTATTTTGTGAATAAGAGTTTAAGTCCGACTGGTCTAGTAATTTTTAAATTTGTGAAATAAATCCCTCAAGTCTGGCTGGTATAGTTGGTTGGTTGTTATGAGTTTAACGCCATTTTTCAGCACACGATAGGCTATACATAGCAGCCAGTAAATTTGGTGGAGGAAGAGCACGAGAAAATCCCGGAAGAACCACCGACACACGGGAAGCTACTGGCAAGCTTTCTCACATACCCACGTTGGCCAAGCCCGAGACTCGAACTCACGAGGACAGAGATGAGAAGTCAGTATATGTAACGGCGAGCGCCTTAGACAACTCGGACACCCGGGGCCCGCTGGCTGTTATAGCAATTTGTTTTATTGATAGTGCAATTTCTTAATGTATTTGGTTACTTATTGCGCGTGGAAGAAACCCACTCTCAGTAAGATGTGAAATCGTATTAAATTTCAAAATGATCCAGGACTCCCATAAGGTATACTATTCATTAATAATTGCGTAAATCGAGGGTTGCTGGCATCAATTAAATGTCTTGTATCCTCCATATATATCAGGTGTTCGACGGTAACGAGATCTATTTCTTTCGTACGAGCACATTTTATTAAATAGATAAAGTAAGTCCATTATAAAAACAGAGAGTGAAAAATAGTGAGCCTAATAGGCAACAGGAAAAGTTAAACCCATTCATTGCTACTTGGGAGCATAGCTTTATAACAAAGACCAATAGAATGTATACAGAGCACCCGCATTTTCTCATGCAGGAGATACGGAACAGTATTGAGGAAGGTCATAACGGCACAGGTTTGGAGTAATTATCATAGAGACTATTTGCCAACAGGTACAATCCTCCCGAGCCCAATAGTGCCAGGTCAAAAAATGAATCCTACCCTACAATTTGACAGAAATCTGCCACTTCTAGACAAACATCTAATGGATCAAATCATAAAATATATAGACAAACATCTAATGGATCAAATCATAAAATATATAGACAAACATCTAATGGATCAAATCATAAAATATATAGACAAACATCTAATGGATCAAATCATAAAATATATAGACAAACATCTAATGGATCAAATCATAAAATATATAGACAAACATCTAATGGATCAAATCATAAAATATATAGACAAACATCTAATGGATTTAAAAAATGGCGCGCCTCTAAAAGAAATTCCCATTCATTAAAACCATTTCATTATTAGCAGTGAATTAATCACGTGTTCTAGAAATGTACAGTTTAGTTGAAAATTTGTCATGGTCGAAAAAGGACACATCAATTGGTAAGCCAAGCTGTAAATAGAGCATAAGATTTTTGAAACAATTAAAATTAAACACACTTTAATCTTCTTAAGACACGGTCTTACCTCTGGAACAGGAAGTATCGGCCTACTGTACATGAATGGTGACATGTGCGAGATCGGGAAATAATCAGTTAAAAAATCATTAATTTCTTTGCTTTGTTGCAAAACTTATAATGCTCGAAAAATCACCTGGGCGCAAAAAGACGAATCTGTTTTTTTCCTTCTTCTTCTTCTTTTTTTTTTTTTTTTTTGACATATATGTCAATCATTATCAATCATTTCTATCGTATGTGCATGATAAAATCTGGAATAATTTATCTGTTCCAATCTCAGATATTTCTTTTTTTTACAACAATAACATGTATTAAATAAGATTATATGTTAATTCAAACTTCGCATTTGTCAAGTAAAAAGAGTATACCCAAATCTAAAATAGAAAACAGATTAAATAATCATAACAACTTCTTCCAGTCTTATCCGAAGGTTTCTTTTTTGTTGTTGTTGTTTTATGTGCGGTGGAAGAATGCTGGCGTACGTGACTAAAATGTCAAGAAAACAACAAAAAGTACCATTAACAAATGCGCATTTTATCATAAGTCTTTTTATGTGCACACATCTTTTATTTCTTCGTAACATAAATACAGTTGATGACTGAAGACACCAAAAGTCGGTGTCGGATGTGATTGTTTTCTGTGTGTTATCAGAACATATGAGTGGATCAAGTATGATTATATGAGTGTGATTATGAGGTAAGGTGGGTGAAGATTTTCAACTGCATTTCTTTATCAATGAAACTAGGTTATGGGTATTTTTATATTTTTCTCCTGGTGCTTATATATTTTGTCTTAGAAAACATTTTTCGATAGCAAATAAATCAGTTATAGTTAGACAATACATCATCGCAATACAATCTTTCCCATGTCGATTCTTGCAATGTCAACGAAACTTTACCGGCACGTAATTCGACAATGTTAACCAAACTTTACCGGCACGTAATTCGACAAAATAAGAGCATAGATCTCCACACATAAAATAAATATCAGTTTCGAGTGGGCATCTATGTTTCCAAAATGCAGTCAATATGGAAATACAATGTACGACATTGTTATGTTTCCAAAATGCAGTCAATATGGAAATACAATATACGACATTGTTATGTTTCCAAAATGCAGTCAGTATGGAAATACAATATACGACATTGTTATGTTTCCAAAATGCAGTCAGT
This sequence comes from Margaritifera margaritifera, assembly GCA_029931535.1. Lineage (NCBI taxonomy): Eukaryota > Metazoa > Mollusca > Bivalvia > Unionida > Margaritiferidae > Margaritifera > Margaritifera margaritifera. The sequence goes on along the minus strand of JAQPZY010001699.1, from coordinate 18,080,744 downwards.
ATGGAAATACAATATACGACATTGTTATGTTTCCAAAATGCAGTCAGTATGGAAATACAATATACGACATTGTTATGTTTCCAAAATGCAGTCAGTATGGAAATACAATATACGACATTGTTATGTTTCCAAAATGCAGTCAGTATGGAAATACAATATACGACATTGTTATGTTTCCAAAATGCAGTCAGTATGGAAATACAATATACGACATTGTTATGTTTCCAAAATGCAGTCAGTATGGAAATACAATATACGACATTGTTATGTTTCCAAAATGCAGTCAGTATGGAAATACAATATACGACATTGTTATGTTTCCAAAATGCAGTCAATATGGAAATACAATATACGACATTGTTATGTTTCCAAAATGCAGTCAATATGGAAATACAATATACGACATTGTTATGTTTCCAAAATGCAGTCAATATGGAAATACAATATACGACATTGTTATGTTTCCAAAATGCAGTCAGTATGGAAATACAATATACGACATTGTTATGTTTCCAAAATGCAGTCAGTATGGAAATACAATATACGACATTGTTATGTTTCCAAAATGCAGTCAGTATGGAAATACAATATACGACATTGTTATGTTTCCAAAATGCAGTCAGTATGGAAATACAATATACGACATTGTTATGTTTCCAAAATGCAGTCAGTATGGAAATACAATATACGACATTGTTATGTTTCCAAAATGCAGTCAATATGGAAATACAATATACGACATTGTTATGTTTCCAAAATGCAGTCAATATGGAAATACAATATACGACATTGTTATGTTTCCAAAATGCAGTCAGTATGGAAATACAATATACGACATTGTTATGTTTCCAAAATGCAGTCAATATGGAAATACAATATACGACATTGTTATGTTTCCAAAATGCAGTCAATATGGAAATACAATATACGACATTGTTATGTTTCCAAAATGCAGTCAGTATGGAAATACAATATACGACATTGTTATGTTTCCAAAATGCAGTCAGTATGGAAATACAATATACGACATTGTTATGTTTCCAAAATGCAGTCAATATGGAAATACAATATACGACATTGTTATGTTTCCAAAATGCAGTCAATATGGAAATACAATATACGACATTGTTATGTTTCCAAAATGCAGTCAATATGGAAATACAATATACGACATTGTTATGTTTCCAAAATGCAGTCAATATGGAAATACAATATACGACATTGTTATGTTTCCAAAATGCAGTCAATATGGAAATACAATATACGACATTGTTATGTTTCCAAAATGCAGTCAGTATGGAAATACAATATACGACATTGTTATGTTTCCAAAATGCAGTCAGTATGGAAATACAATATACGACATTGTTATGTTTCCAAAATGCAGTCAATATGGAAATACAATATACGACATTGTTATGTTTCCAAAATGCAGTCAATATGGAAATACAATATACGACATTGTTATGTTTCCAAAATGCAGTCAATATGGAAATACAATATACGACATTGTTATGTTTCCAAAATGCAGTCAATATGGAAATACAATATACGACATTGTTATGTTTCCAAAATGCAGTCAATATGGAAATACAATATACGACATTGTTATGTTTCCAAAATGCAGTCAGTATGGAAATACAATATACGACATTGTTATGTTTCCAAAATGCAGTCAGTATGGAAATACAATATACGACATTGTTATGTTTCCAAAATGCAGTCAATATGGAAATACAATATACGACATTGTTATGTTTCCAAAATGCAGTCAATATGGAAATACAATATACGACATTGTTATGTTTCCAAAATGCAGTCAATATGGAAATACAATATACGACATTGTTATGTTTCCAAAATGCAGTCAATATGGAAATACAATATACGACATTGTTATGTTTCCAAAATGCAGTCAATATGGAAATACAATATACGACATTGTTATGTTTCCAAAATGCAGTCAGTATGGAAATACAATATACGACATTGTTATGTTTCCAAAATGCAGTCAGTATGGAAATACAATATACGACATTGTTATGTTTCCAAAATGCAGTCAGTATGGAAATACAATATACGACATTGTTATGTTTCCAAAATGCAGTCAGTATGGAAATACAATATACGACATTGTTATGTTTCCAAAATGCAGTCAGTATGGAAATACAATATACGACATTGTTATGTTTCCAAAATGCAGTCAATATGGAAATACAATATACGACATTGTTATGTTTCCAAAATGCAGTCAATATGGAAATACAATATACGACATTGTTAAATAGCAGTATAAAAAGCACAAAAAATATACTCATTGTTAATGATTTTTTTAATTGCGCCATTTACCTAATATACCTAGTTCAAATATTTAAATTAAAGTTTATATGTTGTTCTTAAATGTCCAAACATGTACAGTTTAAATTGTGTCCTTGACTGCTTCATATCTGCATATCGGGCGCCATTTCGTTTACAACCCACGTTTCAATATCCGGTATGTGAGCACATAAGCAAACATGTGTACTGGCAGAGCCTCGTTCCTGCCAAAGAAGTATGGTCCCTCGAGTGGGATTTCTTATCCCATACTCATACTTATGATATGTTCTATTAATCTATAGCTCAGGAAAAATCTCAGGATAACTCTCTGCTGCGGGTGAAAAATAGTTTCATTTCCATTTTCTTTCTATGTAAAAACAGTTTACGTCCTAATAAATTCAATTTTATAATATATATATATATATATATATATATATATATATATATATATATATATATATATATATATATATATATATATATATATATACTACAGAATAAACTTAAAGGAGAAATTAAAATGGTATTTATTTCAGTGTTAAATGTTTTTCAGCAATAATTTATCACTCTGGTAAAATACTCTTTTACTTTTTGGCGTCTTCTATTGAATATTCACAAATACAATCGATTCGTAATCTCCTTATTCGTAACATAAATATATAGGACAATTAGATTATCAGACCATTCAACATATAGTCAGTTTCTAAATCGGTTACGTTTGTCAATTATGTTATAGTAATAAAGAATGCTCATTTTACGACAATAATAACACTTAGGTGTTCATATGTGATTCATGTTTCTATTCTGTACCAGTAAATTATTTCTTTTCTTGAACAAAAATATCAGGAGAAAACCAACACAACATTGTTGCAATTTTCTTTGTTTTATTCGTGAACCATACCTTGTGCGATCATCCCCATCTTCTACCTGTACCCTGGAAAACATCAAAGTCAAAGAACATATATGTATTAAAAAACGATTCAATCTCAAATTCTGAATTTTCTGCCTCAAAATATAGTATGATAAAAACTGTACCAGAATTCGCATGAACAAATACATCGGTGAATACAAACTTCAGCTTAAATCTTGTCTTTTTAATGGAAATGAAGGGGGATAAAACGTCCTCACATGCCACATGTTTAACAAACGGGACCGGTGAATAATATAGAACATGGCTCGGCTTCAAGCTGAATTCACCATGTGTAAAATGGTGAACATATTATTGCATATGTTGCCTGTTTCAATGATCGTTTCATCGGGCCGCACAGGGAAGAAAGCAAAAGATGGCAGATTCGAGGGAAAAACAGTGGTGCAAGTGTCTTCGCTCTTTGGGCGATTCATTGATGCATGATCTGATCGAGCAATGGAATCACCAAATTTGAAGCAATGAATATTTCCACCACCCAACACCACACCACTCCGCACCTCCGATTCAGCTCAGCCCACTTTTTCTTTTATCTTATCTTTTAGTGTAAGATGGCCTCTGTGTCCTGAGTCAGAAGCATTGATTAAATTGCATGCTTCCAAAATGTTGGAGCTGGAGCTAAGGTGATCTTAAAAAAATGCTTAGAGAAGAGTTAAATTAAAGAATATACCTGTCTAAAAATGATGCTTGCTGTTACATTAAATATAAGTAAGCTATATGCAAATTGTTCCACTACAAATCATCGACCGTAGCATATGAGATGGAATGAGTGACTGGAGAGACTCCAAAATGAAACAATGCTTCGTAATACAATCTAGTGAGTGAAGTAATTAATTATTGTATTTTTCACGTATTCAATTCCTGCAAACCCACAATTTTGCAATAAAGAGGTATATTGCAATATGTATTAGAAGGGAAGTCAAACTAGACCAAAGCTGATGTAAGCAATATGTATTAGAAGGGAAGTCAAACTAGACCAAAGCGGATGTAAGCAATATCTAGGTAATCTGGTGCCTTTCTCACGCACTGTTGTTCAATGGCTGCAAGGCATTCTAACCATTGATACAAAATGAAATCTCATATGTGTGGTACCGTGATGTAAAAATGGTAAACAAATATTTTAATTTTTTTTAAAAATGACAATATTAGCATCTCTCTTAGGGATTCGGTATGTAATATCAAGACACTGCCATAGATGAGAAGTTAAACAGTATAACAGTGTTACCTAGTGTGATTTCTTTAAGGGGCGTAGCTTTGTCACTTTTCTCTGTCAAAAATTAATTGTTGAGTAGATCAGTTTCTGACATGCATAAAACTTTCTGTATTTATCCAGTTTAGTGCAGGTGTGTTGCAGCACTGGCAAAATATTCTATTTATACGGACACATAGTGCAGGTGTCTTGCAGCACTGGCACAATATTCTATTTATACGAACACATTCACATTTGATTCATTCGATGAATCATGTGCGTGGGAATGTTTAAAAATTTTCATACAATTCATTATTTCCAAAAGCAAACGCAAGAATTTAAACTTATTTCAGCACAATGCATTTAACAGACATGAATTTGAACAATTTATATTGCAATTTATTGCAACACAAGTGCACTTTTTGAAGAAAAAAAAGTATATTTCAGTGGTCATTTTGTGATATATAGATAGTACAATAATCTGAGAAATGACGGAAAAGGAAAGCGGTAGGAAAATTGGGGCATTCATAAGTGTGATAGGTAACCGATAAACAGCTTCCTTCGAAAAATTAAATGAAAATCAAGATTGATCAAACATAAACATATAATTTATACCAAGGTCCTTATTTTATCACCCACCCACCCACCCCTCAAAAAAAAAGATAGTTCAGGGAGCATTGTTTAGGAGAATAATAAATATATGGATCCTTGACTCGGTAAAAATTAACTATGTGAAGCACTATCATATTGGAATGTCTTTTAGCAGAACTACTAAAACTCTTACTACTAATGTCATTATCAGTTTAACTACACGAAGTTTGGAGATTACTATAGCCATTACTATTAGCAATACCGTTACTAGTACATGTATATCTCTCATGCAATCGTAGATGATATGAGTTTCTCCAGCGGAAGCAACCATTCATATTGCAGTAAAACACAGAAACCAACGTACATGTATCTCAAGCTTATCAGTCAGATATATATATATATATATATATATATATATATATATATATATATATATATATATATAGCTTGTTCTTAAATAAGCTTCAGTATGTAAATTAAATTCGCATAAACCTCCCATACAATTCTAAAAACAATTGTTAATTTCTTCTATCTTGATAAATTGTAGCATTCCCCATAATAAGTTCGTCATTTACTTTTATTTGAGTCATTATATGGGTTATCAGGCACAGAGAAAATAAACAAAGGATAACATTCTTGAAAGCCACTGTCATTTATTGCAGCTATTTAAAAAGCTTTTGTTTGGTACTATGTTTATTGTGGCACAGCTCATTCATAAAATAGAGTCCCGTGCAACTCTTTGTAAGTCAATGAATGGAACGCATTAAACTTCAACTTAGTAAGATCCAAGTAATTGAAATGTCTCAGCTAAACGGTGAATGGGTACAGCAGTCTATTACACCACATAAATCTTGAGCGACAAAAGATCAATTTGTACCGATTGAAATAACATGTAACATGATCCGCCTATACCGTCAATGTCTGAATATTTGCTTTGTACCTCCAAGCTGTCAACAACAGCAGACGATACCGCCTTTTCTTTGGCGCGAGCCAATCCACAGCCCCGCTGGAAGTCAGAGTTACATGGCCTAGGGCATGCTATTTACAGAATAAAAGATGACGGTTAAGAGAACTCGCAATTTTCCTACGATGCCTTTCAAGATTGCTGTTTAAAGGATGGATTTTATTGTTTTCATTGATCAAGAATATTGCTACCACTTTGTACATAGCGGAATTAGCTGATAACTAAGTAGATATAATTTCTTCGCAGGTAATAATAATGTATCTAGCCGTTTTCACAAGTGCTATATGAGTTTCAAACCGCAAAAGAAAGGAATTCAGTGACCCTATGACCATGAATTAAAGGAACGTCTATTTGTTTGAACATTCATAATTCATAAGGAGTACACGCTTGTAGAATGTCAAGCAAATATATTTTGCCGTAACAAGAGGAAGTGTGAATTTGTAGCTGCCATTATGTCTACAGGCTTGGTCATTGCCATGTATTCCGTCATTTTAGGAGTACATCTGAAAGCTTATTCCGTTATGTCAGTTCAAAATTTGGGAGATTCTGACTTCAGCAATTTGGATGTCCACAACAAGTCCAAAATTTCTGATTTTCAGATTTCAACTAAGCCTAGCCAGAATTTCCTAAATGTAATACCTGTGGAAGAAAATAAGCACCTTAATACCAATTCAGAATTTATCTCCAATGAAAATTCTTACTGGAAATTTCCCTTGACCGATGACTTAAAGCCGGGAGAAGAAGATATGAATCTGGATGATGAACATTCGTACGGAGCGAAAATCGACGAAAATAACCATGGATATCTGAATTCCGATGGTAGCAGTAAGGGTCCAATTAAGGGTCAAAACGTCACGCGGAGTCTACCTGATGCAATAATCATAGGTGTCAAAAAGGGAGGAACACGGGCTTTATTGGAATATCTTCGACTACATCCAAAGGTTAAGGCTACTGGTCCTGAACCCCACTTCTTTGATAGAAATTATGAAAAAGGACTTGAGTGGTACAGGTTTGTATTTTTATTATTATTATTATTTATTTATTTTTTCATTTATTTATCCTACACTGAGTAGATATTTATAATGTGGTATATTACTTTAGCATCAGATGAAAATAACACATTTTAGTGTGGGATCTGAACCAGGTTTTTAGGTCTTGCCGATGCTTTACGCCATTTACCCAGAAAATATGAAAATTTACACAGACAATATGAAAATGTACACAGACAATAGGAACATTTACACAGACAATATGAAAATTTACACAGACGATAGGAACATTTACACAGACAATATGAAAATGTACACAGACAATAGGAACATTTACACAGACAATATGAAAATGTACACAGACAATATGAAAATGTTACACAGACAATATGAAAATTTAAACAGACAATAGGAAAATTTACACAGACAATAGGAAAATTTACACAGACAATAGGAAAATGTACACAGACAATAGGAACATTTACACAGACAATAGGAAAATTGACACAGACAATATGAATATTTACACAGACAATAGGAACATTTACACAGACAATATGAAAATTTAAACAGACAATATGAAAATTGACACAGACAATATGAAAATTTACACAGTTAATATGAAAATGTACACAGACAATACGAACATTTTCAAAGACAATATGAAAATTTACACAGATAATATGAAAATGTCTGCTACTTGACCTATCCCTGAACATAATTGAGGTTTCAGGCAATGTTTTTTTTTTTTTTGTTGTATCGTTTCAATTTTTAATTTTCCATTCTTGGGAAATGTACACACTCTTAAGGGAATTTAGAAATCGATTTTGTGCCTGTACTAAAATCAGCACTGAGTAAGGGATATGACGGAGCAATATTTTCATTGACTTGTTTAAGTATAAAGACACATAATAGGTCAATTTAACAGCTCGCGCAGATCTCATTTAATCGCATCAGCCAGCCGTTTCAGTCATTCATTTTTACGGACATGAAAAAAATAAATCTTATTAGGGTAAAACCTGTTTTTCTGGATTTTGAAAACATTCCGTTTTATCGCAGTAAAGCAAATGTATTTAGACATGCTTGCAATAAATTTCAAAAAAAGAAACAACCTTACCATCAGTCACAATTTACTGTATTTGTTCCAAAACTAATGAGTCAGCTTAAGACATTTTCCTCATTTTCATTATATATTTTTAATTTCCCTGATTTATGAATTTATCTTGAGACACATCTTATTCTCTTTGTGTTACATTAATATAATATATAGCAATAACTTTTACTGCATATAAGCACGGGACATAAAATATCAGATTCAAAATGCACCGTTGAGCGACAATTCTGTACACATCTGAGTGACGCATTTCATCTAATAACCTAGCTTCAGGCCATTCCTACACAGTTCGAGACCTCTGAACGAAACGAGAACCCATTTAGCGGAAAATATTTCCGCTGGAAGGAAAAAATGATAAACAATTTTTTTGAGGAAGTTTTTTAAAAAATCCTCATAGAAGTAGAATACTTATATATATACTTCATATATATATATATATATATATATATATATATATATATATATATATATATATATATATATATATATATATATCAGATTTGCACATTGTACATCTCCAGTTAATTTCTTTAAACTGAGTCCCTTCCTTTGTTTTTTTGAACTCCCAATCCCGTTGTTTCTAATTTAATATAGTCCTTCAATGCATCTCAAATTCGAACTCATCTGATGACAGAAATCATTCACAAAACATACATCAATGAAAACAGCCAACCTACGGGTGAATGCAGTATCACCATAAGATGATGATAATTGTGAATAAGCCGTTCAAACTCAACATATTTTTCGCTCAGTTGTGAATTTTAAAATATAAATATCTTGCTCAAAAGTCCTTAGGTCTGCCTACCATGTATTTACTTAAGTTTGAAAGTATTGGCGTTTTGAAGATTCAAGTTAAGTCGTGCAGTCTGGTCGGGCGTAAGATTCTACTCCAAGCTGATATTTCGAATATGAAATTGAAAATGCGAAGGGTAGAAACTTATTTTTTTATTGCAACAGAATTGATTTTACTCTACACTCGTACGACATAGCGTGAAGACCAGATGCTAAATTTTAGACATTAGTCCCCACAATAATCACAACTAAGCGATGCAGGAAGTGTTGATATGCTGGATCAGGAAGAACTACCGTCGCTTAACTGGGTAAAAATCTGTGGCTCAGATAAACAATTTCTCCCTTTTATGGTCGTTGATACTCTCATAGGTCTCGCGCCAGAAAAGCAATAAAAGTTTGCAATCAAATAGATCAGTCAATAAGCTGTTTATATATATATATATGTGTGTGTGTGTGTGTGTGTGTGTGTGCGTGCACATTTCTGCTCCTATTTGTACAACTCAACCACATAGCTTCAGATTTTGATCCTGTTTTTGTTTCACGAGCTCCAAATTTAATTTTTCTATATTATTGTAGTTCTTCAGGGTATCTCAGACTAGAATCGATTTGATGAGCGACCTCATTCTCCATAAAACACACACAAAAGAGAGCAGTTAAACAACGGGTGAATAATGCAATGTCATCATAATATGATGACACTTGTGAAGAATAGGGACCCTTCAAATGATTAACAAATTTTGTCGCTCATTTGTACATTTTAAAATTTAGATTTCTTGCCTAAATGTCCTGGGCTTTGTCTACCTAGTATTTAATGAAGTTTCAATGTAATCATGTTTTGTAGTTTTATGCACTCTAGTTCGTTCATCGAGTCAATTTGGGCGTAACTACTTTTAAAACTACCAAAATATGAACTTTTTATTGAACAAAGGTTGAAATACGAAGGGAAGAAATTTTTTCTTCCAGCCGAATTTATATTACTCTACATTCTGAGGACATAGCCTGGAGAGATGTGCAATCATGATCAATAAAGAAACGACTAGATGTATATTTAAGACGTATTCCTTACAATAATCACAACATTGATTACGTACACGTCTGTGGCGCAAACGGTCAATTTTCCCTTATATGGTTGTTGATATGCTGGTCGTCTCGCGCCTTGTAAACGACGGCAGTAAGCCGTCCAAAACAGTGGACAGTAAGCCGTTCAAAACAGTGGACAGTAAGCTCGTATTAAGAAAACTTTTCTACCATATTGGAAGAGATAATGACTATGGTAACCACAGATCATCGAACCTACCCAGGAACAAAAAATAACGACAGATCATGGAACCTACCCAAGGGGAAAAAATGGCGTATTTAATGCAATGAAAGCAAAATACTGACACACCATAGATCACACAAGTTTTCGTTAGGTAATCTAGGCAACATGTTTTCTAAAAACTATTAATGTTCAGTGCCATATTTGCATTATCAGTATAATTTTACATTTCTCAGCTACATGTATAAATTGTAAAGTATCGACTGACTTTAGTATTACTTGATATAAGTGATGAATGGTCGCGATAATCATATCGTTCAGCAATGTTAAATTATATTCTCAAATTGTTGTCAAAGGCAACGCAGCTGAACACTAGCTCATGTTTCATTTTGCCATAATTAAATTTGATAGTCACTGAAACAAAATTTGATCGTCTTTGAAACCAACCTTTCCCTGTTAGATCACTTTGACAGAGCTATATTTGAAATAGATTTACCGTTCAGATGTATGTATTGTTTCAATTATTGTCTATTTAAGGAAAATGTGCAGTATATCTTAATCCGAGGATTAGGGATGCAGGAGCAGGGTCACGTCACGATACTATATTGGAGTATACATACATAGGATTTAATGGCACATCAACACAATCATGGCTATATAGCGCCGATTAAGTTTAGGTAACCCAAAACGTCGTATAACACCAAAGGCAAAGGGGGAAAAAAAAAGTAATATCCTGAATACACAAAGTCATTGTTTTGATATAAACCGCACTATTTTAAAATGTCCAAAAGTTCTCAGCTGGAACATAATCACGGGACAAATTCCAACACAAAAAAATATTGTTTCCATTAGTCGCCTCTTACAACATACAGTGGGGCGCATTAGGGCTAAGCTACATTCTAGAACCCGCAAGCTCGCGTGGGAGTGGGATACATATTTGAGATCGCAGTATACCGCTTTAAGGTTGAAACCAACCAAATGATATCACACTTTGACTGCTATTTAAATACTTGATTTTATTACTTACTATGTCTACCACCACCCAACCTTACATAATTCATTTGTGTATTTTGATACCTTTACAGGTCGATACTGAAGAAAATGTAGTACTTCTGAACTAATGTTTCCTTTAAATATTGGAAGCGAAATCAAACTTGCACATCCGACTCCCTGATGTTTAAATTATGACGTGCCTCTGTGCAGCCTTTTTTTTAAAAATAAAAAGTCCTTAAAATCTGTACACTTAAGATCAAAGTTTCACAAATTTTCCTTCTTGTAACAAATCAATTTGCTTTCGGACCCACCACCACCACTACCACAGTTACAGTGTTTTCTGGATTCTCCGCTACCACTGCATCGGCTTCCCCTTTTTTTTCATTAATGGTCAGATTGTTAAAATGGAAAAGGATTATCGATTATAGACTTTTAAAGTCAGCTTGTATCGTAGAGATTTACATTCATCTTCAACATATCTGTAAATTTAATTTTACAACTAAAAAACTAAATTATCTACAAATTCAGTCAGTAACAAATTTCCGTCTGCCTTCTTCCTGCCTGTTTTCCTTTGTATAGCTTTCCTTTTTTTATGGAAAATCATAGTTTTACAAATGCTGCTTTCATGTTTAATGAGTGCGTTTGCTGTTGTTTAGGCTTCTTTCACCAAATTAAAATGACTGTTTCCGGGAATTTAGGTGTCAAATTAATTGTAACACCCTGTGTTGTAGTATTATGATGAGAATTATTTGCATTACTTATTATGATAAGAATGATTCATCATTTATAATGAATGTTTTTCGTTGCCACCACTTGTATGGTAGTTTCCTTTTTCTTTTGTCCCCATTTATTGATGATCACTCTTGGATCGATAGATAGCGAAAGAAAGCGATCATTCTGACCTCCCTTTGCGGAGGTGTCACTCCTTGCGATGAGCGATGGTTACATCGCTGGGGGTGCAAGGGACAGTTTTTATGCACAAATTTAATGCCGCATCCACTAGCCATATATAAAAAAATCATAAAAAATAGAATACACAAGTGAGGTCAAAAAGGTCCATATTTTTGGATAGCTATATTAAAACAAAGCATAAAAATAGTATTCACTTGACCTGACAAGTCAATGGTAGTTCATTGCAAAAGAAGTTTATGCACCCCAACCCCAAATTTATACCTGCATTTTTCACGTCCAAAGGTCATTTTTGACACCAAGTGATGCTCACAGTGCAAATACAAGACCTTTTCCTAGGTGATTTTTCCGCAAAACATTGTTTGCTAAACAGCTTGATGCAATTCAAAATAGTTGCCATCCAAGCCGTTTTTGAGATATTCTTCTTGCCTTGAATCCACATGTTTACTACTATGGGTGGCTAGCTCTGCTTCCTAGCCGACTATTGGTATTTCACTGTCTACATACTGTGAACTGACTATGGGAGGTGTACATGCCTCATATCAATTTGAAGAACAACACAAGCCCAAAACAACTAATTCACAAATATATCCATATCTTTAATTATTAAACAATAATAGCTCAAAAAGTCACATCATAGCTTTAAGTTAAGAAATTTGACAGGGGCCAATTTACGAAACTGTCCCCTGCCACCTGGGGTGCGAGAAGGGTACCGAGTTCAACTGCAAAAAGAAGTCAGAACTCTAGCTCTTCAGAGGCGTGGAACCTTTATTAAAATCAAACAACACTCAATATAGAACTTACACTTGAACTTATATATTCTAGATATAGAAATACACATAAAATTATTATTTTTATTCAAAGCTTACCAACTTCATACGATTCTGTAATTTCTGTCTTTTAAATTATGATATAACTAATTAAATATCGAATGAACCAAAGATAGCCAAAATATAATTAGAATATAGTAAGATTTCAATATTTCTAACATAGAGCATGAAGTTGGCAGAAAGTCGTTTTAACAATAATCCAATACTACCATTACAATACATATAAATTCCTAGTCAAGTTTACACAATCCATAAAACATTATAGTTCATAATTAATATTATAGAATAAAAAGAACACACCTGTTTCAAGAGAGAAATAAAACACTTTCCAGCAATGTCTTCCAATAACAATTAAATGTATTGAGGTACTAAGAAAATAGTCTTTAAAACAGAGTAAAATGTATTTGTCTTACCTGCAAAAGGAAGTCAGAACTCTAAGATGCAGAGGCGTAGCAACTGCTCTCGATATTTGGGCGGCAGTTTATATACAATATTTGGGTAAGAAATGCGTAACCTTGCTCCATAAAAGGCCATGGGTTAGAGTAAAACGGACTCACCCTCGTGCCCTGGAACCGCGAGAGTTTACGCGATTCTGCATAACACATTCCTTTTCCAAAAATGGTCGTAAGTTGGTTAAAGCTCAAGCCACCTGACATTCTATTAGAACTATACTGAATTGTAATTTTGTAAACACGGATTGCATTAGTGTAATATTCCTTAGAACTAACTCATCATATACTCAAATTGTTTGTCTCTGTTTCCAATATTGGTCACTTTTTTCACATGTCTCACACTTCCAAGAGCATGCCGTATAATAATTCAGAATGACTGTTTTGCTGATTAGATGAACATTGGCCTCTGGAATAAAAACAAAAGAATTATTGTCTGTGTCGTATTTCTTACGAGTGCACTTAAAGACGAGTTCTTGAAGTATTGCGAGATATCTCAAATGAACACGTTTTCAACATCACCTTCGTTGTTGTCGCTTCCGCCGATTTCATCTTCATTTTCATCATCATCATCGTCATCATCTTCACCAAAAAGGTAATAATTTGATTAACACTATAAATGCATTCTTTGGAAAAACTATCCAAATAGTATTTTTAAAGTTCGTCAGGAAATACAGACCCTATACCAGAAAACACATGTGCAGCACATGCTTCTTGTATACTGACTATCAGTTGTGTTAATATCTAACTGCCTCTGGTGAACTTTGATATCAAAATCATTTTCGTTGTCAATAATTAGTTTAAATAGGTATCATTTGTGTAATAATTAGTTTAAATGACATCATTTATGTAATAATTAGTTTAAATAAGTATCATTTGTGTAATAATTAGTTTAAATATATATCATTTGTGTAATAATTGGTTCAAATAAGAATCATTTGTGTAATAATTATTTGACCACGTAACATGTTTGGCTGTGTCATTCTTAGTTGTAGCTAGAAGGAAAGCAGACTGACACCCCGATATCATTATGCTGTAAGTGTCATTTTATTACGTATAAGAAATTCGATAAAAAATTCAATCCATTGTTCCTAAGCTGCGATATTACGGTGAAATTTTCAAATGTGTGTCTTGTTCAGATAAATACTATTTTACTGCTGTAACAGGATAACAAATTTATTTAATTATATTAATTGTTGGTTTTTTTTATTTCTTCTTCTGACAACTATGATTATATTTCAATTTTCGTTTCTCGCATTTGTAACGTTGTTCGCAATATCATATCAAGGTCGTAAGTAGCAACTACATTAAACCTTAGAGATTTTACTAAATTTGTATAAGTTCATGGTATTCAGAGACCCTTGCTTGCATACTATTTATGAGTATTGTTTAACATCTGAAGAAGATGACTCGGCAATATATAAATATGGACACTGGAGAAAGAAAATATGAAAAATTAGCAATTACCATTAAATCAGTTTCACAGTTTTGTTCAAAACTAGCTCGCGAATAACATCAGTGGTAACAGTGTATGTATAAACTACCTACATCATATATTGGTATATTTTGGTTCTCTTACAAGCTTTATGATACGATGTTGACAAGATTTCATATATTCGTGATATCCGGCTTGTTACAAAGTCAGTTATTTAAAACAAGGAATGTGTCTTTATCAAAACATTCATTTCTCGTTGACATCAATTATCTATTTTTGACTTGTGCATTCCCTAGATTTATATAATTGCTTAAATAACATACTCTTTTCCATTAAGCTGTTGTGTACCAGTCACATCGTTTAAATATACCTCAATTGGTAGCTCCACCATTACGTATTTAATTTTAGAGCTTTACAGAACGTATTAATCCCAAATAAAAGAAAACAAGTTAGGCAGTAATGTTAATACTCTGCGCATATGTAATAAAATCATGGTGAGCAATATCTGTGAGTTTCCCTTAATATGTAATAAAATCATGGTGAGCAATGGCTGTGAGTTTTCCTTAATATGTAATAAAATCATGGTGAGCAATGGCTGTGAGTTTCCTTTAATATGTAATAAAATCATGGTGAGCAATGGCTGTGAGTTTTCCTTAATATGTAATAAAATCATGGCGAATAATGGCTGTGAGTTTCCCTTAATATGTAATAGTATGAGTAATTATTCATGTAAAAGAATCCATCTTTCCTAAGACTCAGATTATTACGTCATTGTCACGAGTAAAGTAATACCATGATAATTGAAATGGTGTGTAGGATTTTCCATTTAAAATCTTTTCTCGTGATCAGTGAGTTGTTTGAAGATGAAATTCGTGGTTGTCTTGTGCGTATTCTTTACACACAAACGTCTTTTATATTTTATTGCATGAAAAACTTTTTCTCTGTTAATTTCATATTTAATTTACCATGGTAATAGCAATTCTTTTGTAATGTTTAACTATACCTTCAGAATTTATTAGCATAAATACAGTATCTGCTTTAGCTTGTATGTATAAATGATATCTAAGCACATAAGGATAGAAGAGACCTTACTAAAATTTACTTTATTTCAAAAAAAAAAAAAAAAAAAAAACACGAGAAACCACGAGGAACTACCGTAATGGGTATTTATACGTGCTGCTAATTTTTACTAATTATTTCGCGTCCAA
The DNA here is from genome assembly GCA_029931535.1 of Margaritifera margaritifera. Lineage (NCBI taxonomy): Eukaryota > Metazoa > Mollusca > Bivalvia > Unionida > Margaritiferidae > Margaritifera > Margaritifera margaritifera. The sequence continues at coordinate 18,064,782 of JAQPZY010001699.1, read as the reverse complement.
TCCATTTGTAAAAACACATTAAAAACCTAAACCTTCAAAAACCTTAAACTACACTTTTGCTTCGTCCGTTAACTCCATCAATATAAAAGAGGTTTTAAAACTACTTATTCCATTATTGCAGCAATTCCTAAAACTAAAAGCAAAACAAAAATACAGCAGCTCAAGTAAGTCGTTATACTTAATCATGCCAAAACGTATAAATTCTCTCATGATACGAAACAGTTAAAAATGAGATTTGACCTTAGTTCAATTTTTCAGATCATTTACATCTATAAAATGTCGTGAGGTGAAGATTTTGTAGCTGTTTACTAATTAAAAAGGCGATCATTAATCACGTTCTTGATTTAAGACATAGGTACAAAATAAATTGACTATTATCCAATAGAGAAAAATTATATCCGCTAACTACGGTATATCTTGTTATTTCATAAATCGAGCGATTGATGACATATATACACAAACTGCATACGTGTTTGTTCTGAGTCGGCGGAAAGAACGAGTTTGGTATGGCGTAGGGATACGTCTAGGCCGTCAGGCCGAGACGTATTCATAAGCCGTATCAAACGATTTCTTTCCAACGACCGAGTATAAAACACGAATGCGATTTTGTATTTATTACATACTCCCTTTTTATGCTTTTTAAATATTGTTAGCTTTACTGTATGAATGAAATTCAAAACGAACTGGGATTTATAAAAGTTCGAGTCACTGCGTCTAAAAGTATCTACGCGCAGACGTCAAAGAAGGCACGTAAGTAATTCGAATCTGGATGTGTCATACTGAAACACGGATTGAACAGCTGTTTCGAAAGCCAGATCAAGCACGTAAGATTAAATGGGTATGTAATACAAGTTTAGAATGATCAGATTTTTAAATATTTTATTCAGAGTCTTTATAATAGTTTTATTCGCCCTTAAAGATTCATTTTCATGTCGTATATATAGATGTGCCACCAATATAGCTCGCTGCCATCCTAATCAAAGGAGATGAATTAACGCGTGCGCTTTGCTTACTTTCTTCTTAGTCATTAATTTTGACTGGAATAAAAAGAAAAGATAATTTCTGATCCATTTCAGGATTTTTCCAACGTTAAAATAGCGTGGTAACAAAATCAACGCACTTTTCATCTGCCGTCACGATCGTTTTACGGTACCTGTATCGCTCTCCATCACGTGCACTTAAGCAGACATAAACCTCGCACATATCTTTCAGAAAAAATTCTTCCAAACAGGATATGTAATTATAGTATCGGAAATTAGCAAGATAATTTCTTTAAACAGTCATAATGCTTTCAATATTCCAGAGAAAACGCCTTTATTTATAATGAAAGTTTTTTTTTTTTCTTCTTTTTTTTCACAACGAAATAAAGTGATTGTAATACTGTATGAATCGCGTGTCTGCAGAGATAATACATTGTTTGGCTGATTGTACTGTTATTAAAAGCTATTACAAAACTGTTTACTATAAATCATTCTCGCTTGAATTGAATTTCCTCTGACTTAATGAGACTAATTTTACGACGATTGAGGGAAATGGAAGAGTAACGAAGCGTAATGATCCCCTAAAACCGTTACGTAACTCAATAGTCGACCTTCAAGAATTCCATTGATTTATACATCACAGCTTCATCGAAAGATTTAAGACACTGGGCGACTGACACGTCTCATTCTAAGTTACAAAACAAGCAGTCTACAGGTGCAGTGTGTCTGATATTGGAGAGCAATCTTTATTTTAATAATCCTTTAACCAGGGAAATCTGCCTTATACAATGTAAGGTCTATTCAGACGTTGGCAAACACATTCAGATCTGCACTGTAACATATTATCACGAATATATTGTCACGTATGATCAGCTTGAAAGGCTCAATAGTCCTGACAACAGAGTTTTTTTTTACACAACAGCCTCTTTTCTTTCTAGCTTTGTGTAAGATACTTCCTTTTAATCAAATACTTTTTGGAATAAATCCTATCCTATTTTATTTGATTACTCTCACTTTCACTGGACCTGATAATACAGTGCCACTCCAGGCCGGTACCATAAACTTAATTCTAAATGTAATAGTTAGCTTAAAGATTTAGTTTTAAGGAAGCAGCAAACTATACCGACTTTAGCTCCTTTTGTGGTATGGAAGCGGCGAACCAGAGAGTAGGATACTAGTTAGGTGTTGAGACCTACACAAGTGAGAGTAGAATATGATTTGAGAATAAAATACATTGCTTGTGCGTTTCTTTGATAACCTCTAAAGGAGCAATTATCAATTTGAAGTTTCCAAAGCTTACCAACAAGAGTAATGTAAAATTACTACTGAAGAATCATCCACTTTATTCTTATTGTACGCCCGTCAGAATAAACAATTCAAATGTACTGACGTAAGAAAATTCAATTTAGCAATTTGAATCTCTTTAGATTTTAAAATGAAATATACATAGCGTTTAGATGGCTGTTTATGAATAGTATAGAGCCTAAATTATCTTTAAAGATATAAATGTGTCATCTAAAGCACACACCACTAGGTCGGAGAACTCGTTTAAAAGAGTTCAGAGACCATGAGAGAGCAACGTTACAATGTTCGCAGTTAGTATCCTAATCATGTCATCCTACGGTTTAAGACTATAAACATAAATAGAGACACATTAGAATAGGCAGCAGAAGGGATGATATTTGCCAGTTTACATTGCTGAATAGGTAAGCATCTTGAACCAATACTAAAAATAAACATGGCAGGATGCCCGTATTATCTACAAGAAACATTTACTGATTTTGAGCTCTTAATAAGATTAACATTATAAATAGAAATGATTCATTTAATAAGGTATCACACACAATTGGGTAAACGCGTCTACAGCAACCCACGTCTCAAATTTTTACCAAAACAATTATCTGTATCGTATTACAAAAATTAAAAAATATTCACTGAATGATTTCTTACTGTAATACACTCTTTAATAGCAATCCAAAGAGATAATGAAACAAATCATCCACTATTAACAAGTCTAATTCAAAACAGCTATTAATGATACACATCAAGAAAAAGGTTTATCGTGGCTTTTGATCTTTGATTAAAATACAGTGAAATTATTTTAATCTTTCTTGATAAATCAGGTATCTCAATGCAAATGTTAATGTTTTAAACAATTACACCTAATCATCCAAAATCTCACTTCAATCACGTTCAGTGAAGCAACGGGAGTGACAAGATAGTTTAAGGAATTGTTGAGAATTATATTAATGCATCTCAGTGTGGTTTGCATGATTGCTTTTTAATCTCCAAAAGCGACGAAAAAAAAAATGTTCCCTGTAAAGGCAATGACGATGTGAAAATCTACCTTATACTCTACATGGATACATTTTTAAATTATATGTATATACACATACACATCATCTCCCACGATGTGAAAATCTATAGAACAAAATCAGACGGAAAACCTAATTTACTGTGTTTATTAATTATTATTCACTAAATTTCAACTTATTTCATGATCATTAAAGATATTTGAAGAAGAAAAATCACTAAATATTTCGTAGAGAAAAACTTTTAAATCGTATATTCAATGAGAATTAAATGTGTTTTCTTTCATTTATTCGTTTGTTTTTCTGTTCATCTCTGTTCTTTACTTAAAAACTAGGGATTGAGTATCTCAACATTCAAACATTTGTAATACCTTCCTTCCATGAAAAGAAAAATTGACAAATGGTGTTTTTTTATGTGTTTTTTTTTTTAATCAATATTACATTTGAAATACTACACCAAAGCTAAAGTTTCTGGAGTCCGGTACTTGTCTAATTTGTACTAGACTAGATGCTAGTTGGTATGAATTATTGATTTTCTAAGCTACATATTTACGACCTAACCATTTCTTACCGTCACATCCCTTGTCTGAACACGACGATAAGATCAATATTCTCTTTAGGTGGCGAAATCAGAAAAAATAGAGCATCGCAATTTGTTTTCATTCTTTGATTTATAAAAATGAACCACTACTACCATCCCTTCTGCCATCTCTTGTTAACTTTTGTGAAATGCACCAGTTAGCCTAAATTAAACATGTCTCCATACAAAATCGACACAAGGAAACGTACAAGTAATATGTATTCTATAATAGACTTCAAATGCGATATTACAGTCTAAAATTTCATAGTGTGTCGTTAGAAATATATTTATTTACATAAATACAGCTGTCCGCCTACTAATTCCACCTATAGAGTGTATATGTGTTTTAAAAGCCCCTTTATCTGCGCCGTCTTGTTTTGCATATTTTACTACTTTTTCTCTCCTATTTCAGAAAACATATGCCAACTTCTACAAATGGTCAGTTGACAATCGAGAAGACGCCGTCGTACTTTGTTACAAACGGAGTGCCTGAAAAAGTTTACAAAATGTCGAAAAGGACAAAACTCATAGTCGTTGTAAGAGACCCTGTCACTCGGGCCATATCGGATTACGCCCAGCTAGCAAGCCGACAACCGAATGTGAAGACATTTGAAGAACTTGCTTTTGTAGAAAATCGAACAAAAATAGTGGACACCTCATGGACTATCATCAAGATCGGTATTTACATACAGCATCTTGCAAACTGGCTAGAATACTTTCCAATAGAACAAATTCACTTTGTAAGCGGTGAAAATCTTATTAAAGATCCAACTTACGAACTGAAACTAGTTCAGGAATTCCTGGGTCTGGAACCGATGATTGATGATAGTTACTTCTCTTTCAACAGTACGAAAGGTTTTCCTTGTTTTAAAAAGCAACCAAATAGTTCGAGAATTCATTGCTTAAACAGCGATAAAGGAAGACTGCATCCAACTCTGACCCCTTCCGTTATTAAACGACTAAGAGACTTTTACAGGCCTTTTAATGCAAGAATATATCAAGTTACAGGACATAATTTCGGTTGGACGTGAGCGTTAGGTGAAAACCATTAATTTAATGGTGATCTAATTTCTTCATACGAGTGCAAGAAGTAGTTAAGCCACCCTTTATTCGTTAATGAAAGGGTGATTTGACTTAAGGAGAAATGATCACCACATATCCAACAATTAAGAATCATCCAGTTATCGGATGATATTCCATGTCCCGTGTTCTTTACATGATGATCAGCTAAGTCCATCCATTGATACAAAAAAACAACTTATTTTCTTATTAAGGACAATTTGGACGATCAGCTTTCCTCTAAGTGATCAATCTCTAATATTTCGTAAGAAAACAAGAATAGGCCCGTGTAAATATTGCCTATTGAAAAAGGACAATCGTCTTTCCACTCGAATATTTTGAGTGTTCAAGAAACTTATACTAAAATACTCAGAACTGTCTCGTACAATGTACATGTTTTATATAATAATAATATACATTATTTATTCTCTATGGACTGTTGAGCCGAAGACTCATCTCGCACAAGGTTGAAATGCATGTATACTATTCACTTTATGTACAGTAAAATATATGAACTACCTAAGTTAAAAATTATAACAGACTGGTGGCAATAAAATACGAAAAGTTCGTAAAAAAAAAAAACGACAGAATTAAGAATTATATTTGGGGTTTTAGAAGAATCTTTCATTTGTGTTTAAAAGCAGCAAGGGTTGAACATGATTTAATATCATTGGGTACGATATTTCAGATTAAAAACCATTGGCTGTAAAACTCCTTTTAAACATTTCAGTCTTGTGTTTTGGGATACTTAATCGACTTTTAGTAGAAGAGCGCGTGATTTGACTATGAACCTTGGAGACGGGAGTAAAAGTACTCAGATAACCGGTTGCTTTGAATGAGGATTTATTCATAGTATTGTACTCCATCCTTAAAAGGGAACCACTGCAGTTTTTCAGATAAAGTTTCACCGGCTGTTGAATAGTTTTCATCTAAAGAGTTCTAGCCCCATCCTTTTGCATGCGTTCAGTGCATTCTATAAGATAAGATTAACAATGTTCCCAAATATTGGAACAATAATAAAAAGGAGGTAACACGAAACATTTGTAAAAAGTCATTCGTGAGCTTGACGTTAAAATACCTTACTTCTTTTTAAATTAAGCAACTTGAAAGAGATTTTGCTACATATTGAGTTTACTTGTTTGTTCCATGAAAAAGTGTCGTCAACTGTGACTCTTGAAGATTTTTCAGGAGTGGCACATTCAAGCCTGTCATGTCCGCCGTATACATAAAGATTCTTTTGCATCCTCCTCTTATTTTGAGTAGTGCCGATGAGAAAAACCTTGTTTTTTGTTTAGAATGTATGCACTTAGATTGCTGGTACACGAAGATGAAAAGTTTGACATGTTAGAATTTAGCTTTCAGTTTCATCAATGTTTTTACTTACAGCTTGGGTAACTATGCCATCCACATACATAAACATATCAGTATAGTCAGATGAATAGTAAAACAAAAAGTTGTTCTAAAATTGACCCTTGAGAAACTCCTGTAGTAACCTGGGATGACTCACTTAAAATGCCATTAAGACAAATGGGTTGGGATCTGTTGTTTAATTATGATCTAAAAAATTCAAACATTCATAGATTCCTAATTTCTGTAGTACAATATTGCAATTGACCAGGCCAAATGCTTTTGTAAAGTCTAACTGTAATACGCCATTAAGATGCATCTAATTCCGTTTGATATTAGTGCAAATTTCTAAAACTTAACTAATGTTTGGATAACAAATTATGCGTTGATAAAAAGGAATAACACTTAGTATAGACACGAGATTTGACAGTATGGGAATAGCAGAACTGGTATAGAATTTGATTTATCGCAACTTATCTCTTTCTTGAAGATAAGCCTGACTTTAACAGATTTATGTTGGTCTGGAAAAGAACCAGTTTGAATAACAAAGACCTCAATGCAAGGAATACGCTTTGACGAATATGGTGAATACCAATGTTTAAAAATTGTGCAATGATTCCATCTTGTCGAGTAGATCTTTTTTGATCAATGGATTTCAGAAATTTGACAACAGCTGAATTTTGAATGGGTGGAATTTCAAATTTGGTACATTGTGGCAATTTAATAGATACAAAACCTCGGAGTATCTTAGTTATATCATTACAAGGATGGTTACGCATTTAAATGTATCCAGTAGTAATATTGGTAAAGAATTAATGAAAAAGATTTTCTATTTTTTTTTTTTTTGCTATAATAAATTTCTGACCTTTTTACTGTTAAAAAAGTAGGTTTTGGTACTTTTGAATTCGGTACAACATGTCGGAAATATATCCAAAACTCATTTGTAGCATTGACACATTTGTCTAGAGTATTGTTGTAGCATTGACACATTTGCCTAGAGTATTGTTGTAGCATTGACACATTGGTCTAGAGTATGTTGTAGCATTGACACATTGGTCTAGAGTATGTTGTAGCATTGACGCATTTGTCTACAATATTGTTATAGCATTGACACATTGGTCTAGAGTATTGTCCTAGCATTGACACATTGGTCTTCAGTATTATTGTAGAGCTCTTTCGTTGCTTTTCAAATAAGACTAATTACAGTATTTCTCCTTTTTTTAGACATGAGTTTTTACATTTATGTTGATCTCTGATTTTTTTTGCGATATTTATATCCTCATTTCACCATTCTGGTGTTTTCTGATGTTTATTTACTCTCTTTGCTTATGAGCGGTGCATGTTTATTCAAGAACTGCAGAAGAAAACATTTCCAAGTGTCAGCCATATCAGTAATATCAAACCCATCTATCATTGAGCAAGGAACCTCATGAAGATCATCGCAGAATAGATTAAGGCAAAACTTCTAAGTAGAGCTATACTTACTGGAACATGTTGCATTTTGAGTTACTTTCAGATTGGTAGATATGTTTTCTAGTAATTGATACACGATGGTGGTCACTTAGACCTATATGTGGCACTTCAAAGTGACGATGTATGGTCTTCATAATTAGATTCAACATAATGTCATAAAACACTACTAGTATAGCTGCTTTTTCGCCCAATATAAATCATTAATCTGTGTTGTCCTTCTCAGACACACATGTCCTGATATGTTGCTGCCAGCCAAAATATGATATTTTATGAAATATGCAAATGTGAAATACGCAAATATGTTCTACTCATGCTACGTATAATACGCGTATTTCTTTTAAATTGTACCTTGATCGTACTTACGGTATACTTTTAAATTGTGCCTTGATCGTACTTACGCTTTACTTTTAAATTGCACCTTGATCGTACTTACGGTATACTTTTAAATTGTACCTTGATCGTACTTACAGTATACTTTTAAATTGTACCTTGATCGTACTTACGGTATACTTTGGAAGATATTTCTCCAAACGAAATAACTATATTTATTTCCAGATAATTGGAAATAGACATTGTGTTCCGCGTAAAATATTCTCTAGTACATCATTTCCACAAACGTTCACAAACGCAAAAAGAAAAGGCCAATAGGCAGTGACGATGAATGGTGACCCCCCCCCCCCCAATAAATTTCTATCAGCAGAGTTATTTATCGGAAATGGCAGCAAGAGTAGTAACGGTACTTGTATTTTAATTATAAACGTACGATTGTTGTCCTGGTTTTTACTTTTTTTACTATTTATTCTACCCTGCTTTATATTTTAGGCGATACTTTTTAATATGCCTTCCAGGCTTTATATGGTCGTAACAAACAGTGCACGTACTGATAATGTAAGTAATGTTTCTATTACAATCAACGTGTGCCTCAGATTCCGTTGCTCATATTTTCGCAGTCATTTTCGTGATTAACCTGTCTCATAACTAATTGAGAGATGAAATTTACGAACAAAAATACATGCTGGAAATACTTAACGGTGTGTCAATTGTGTTCTGTGCACAAAAATATGGTGCCCTGAAAATTTGTGGCTGATACCGTTCGTTAAAAATCTCATTTTTATGTTTTTACAATCATTATAGATAGCTGCAAAACGTTTCCAGCATTGCATAGGAAATTTCCCCTATTTGAAAATATTTAGGCCTCGTAATTATGTTTTGTGAAACACATCCTTGTGATGGATTTTATATATGCTGCTTCTAATGAAAGTCATATTGGACCAAAGATCTGTAAGATTCAGTGATTCCAATATTTAAATTTTTGTTCTCTTACATTCTGAGCATGCAACAGGAACGCATTAGCTAATTTGAACGCCAAAGTTTCTGTAATAATTGTAGGTTCATTTTTATTATGTGGTTTTGTATCTTTAATATGCTAATTTTTATGTCTCAAAAGATATACTCTCGGCATGAATATATTGATTTGTTTTGCATGTGTTATTATGTCTAAAATAATACAAAGTAAGGTTCATTTATGATTTACACCACTTTACTCGATTGTCTTTTTTCTGCACAGTTTTAAATAATTTAATAGTATCTGACGCGCTGAAGAAATAAATGTCACCCAAGCTGCATAGCGGTTGATGCACGAGTATTGATTGATTCAGGTACGTATGAGGCATCTCCTTCAGCGTGTTCTGCATTTACATTTATCCGTTTGATATAGGCAGAAATTATTTGCTGTTTAACAAATAGGGTGATGATTGTTTCCGTCCAGCAATATGTTCCATTCAACATTTTCTGAAAATTCTGATCAAAACTGGATTCTCAGGATTTTCTGTGATTAAGCTATTTATAGTAAGAACTAGTAGTGTATTTAAGTTTATGTACGTACACTTGTTGTTTGCATGATAGAGATTTTACATGCTTACAAATGTTTTGACAAAACAGGATGGAAAAATGTCAAATCAAAATCTTGAATCATAACATCCCATACGTGTGACCACAACTTGTAGAATTTTTTCAGTATTTATTCCTTCAGATAAAAGTGCCAATGTTCAGAAGCCCCGAGCTCAGTGTCTTACAATAACATAAATACATAAAATGTACAATATATGCAGACATTCTGACTCTCTCAGAGCGAGACAAAAAGTGATGAGACAGAAGTAGAGAAAATTGGCGTATAGTTTTCGTAAAAGGATGTTAGTATATTTTTGAAGTTATAAAAAAGACATAACTTTTTTTTCAAGTCTCATTTTGTAGTAAATCATTTACTTTGCAAAAGATTGTGTTAATAATAATATCTGTTTTACTATCATCATTTCTCCTAGAATTATCATTTTTGCAGTGAAATTAAATTTCGAATATGTGTCCAATTATTTATAATCAAAGAAAGCAAATTATTCCAGAAAATGCCAGTTGTATTGCTTTCCCAAGTTAAATGTTTCAATGTTTTAGGAAGATTTCTACAAAATTAATAAGTCACGAATAATACCAATGATTGATAGAAAACTATTCGTTGCCAAAGTTGTATGAATTATCCGAAACTGGAACCATCAATGTTATTAGAATATTTTGTGTCTGAATATATAAAAGATAAAGTTCCTATTCATTCATATGACTCCTGAATATTTAAATTATTACACGTTTTAATGACTCCTGAATATTTAAATTATTACACGTTTTAGTTGTTATTAACTCTTTAGTAATATCAAAAATTAATCTTATTTAATAATATCATCACCAAATCCACCTGATAATATTACAAATGAACTCAATTCAATGCGCTGATTTACTCGATACTTTTAGACTGGTTATGCCCCTTGATAAAATCAAAATGTGTCATGTTTATAAAGAGTATCAAGAAGGTGGGTTAAAATGGTACCTTTAAAATTTTTTGATAAACGCGACAAAATATACTGGATAAGAACATGCCTGAACAATAAAGTAAAATAGAAAACACTGCTATTTTCAATGCACCCAAACTTCAAAGATTTTCACCGATTTGAACATGCACTTTGTGACAACATATATGGTGTTCTTGACAATCGATTTTGGAAGGACTTTTTCGTGCATCTGTTGCATTTGCTGAATTCCAATTTAAACCTTTTGAATTAATAATAACATAAAGGTCTGATGTACATGCATTTTTGTAAGAAGATTGTACGAAGAAGGAATCACTCATATTATTAATATTTCAGATTGCCTTGGCCAGTTCTTATCTCAAGCAAAATTACAATAAATATAAGCTGTTAAAACAAACTTTACAGAGTATATGGGTCTCATACTAGAGATAAAATAATATCTTGAACAACTGCTTATAATTCCTAATGAAACTATTTTTTTATAAATCCATCTGTCAATTGAATATTATGTATCTTAGGCATTCATATTTCATGACCTGATGACACTGTTGTATAATTTTCCGAACCGCAAATAACGATCGTCCATTGCAAGAGCAAAAACATAATGTGAAATATGGGATTCAATCTAACAGAAAATGATATCAAGAGGAGCTTATGCATTTCAAGGCAACACTTTCCAATGCCTTCTGTTGCGTCAGAACCATCAATATCAAAATACGAAAGAAAACAGATGGCACAATTCATAAAAATATGACAGCCAAATGATATAATATCCCACAACGATCTTGTGTATAGATGAATGTACATACAGGGCTTGTTTCTTATAAAGTCCTGCGATTTTCTCATAACAAAAATATGGTAAAGTTTGGAGATGCCGGTCTTTTGGCGTTAATTTGACTCTAAGATAATCATGGAAAACTAAAAACAATGTTCAAAAACAATTGCTTCCGGACTGATTTAATTTGCCAGATAGTGTGGCTGTGTTAAATTCCAAGTTATTTCAAAGTACAATTATCATTTACTGAGACATACCAATTGACATTACATATCTAGTTAATATGCATCTCTTCATAATTGGATAATTTCCATATAAAAAACAATCATCATATAAGTTTCGTTGTTCAGTTTATAGCGAGTTGCTATTTTCTTCACAGAAATAATTTCCATTGTGTGTGTAAAGTTTAACGTCTTGCTCTTCAATTAGGTTTTTGCTGCAATAAGACTTGTATAGTGTTAGGATATTATATTTGATACTAGATGTAACACGTTCCTGCTCGTTTAGGAACTCTACATTTGTACCAAAGTATTACCTTATTATTTTATATATAACCTCTTTATTCTCATGGTAATGGCTTGTTGTTTCCTCTCATGGTAATGGCTCGTTGTTTCCTCAAGACAACCATGCATTTATGCGCATGTGTTGCAGTGTAGAATAACGTATTTACTATTTTTCTTGTTGTGGGCAATGGTTGTTATGTATTAATAAAGATCGAGAAAGATCGCGAAAGCTCAAAGACAATTGCTGGCAATCATTGCATTACGATTAAAATAATTTTAAAGCAATTTAAATCAACCTGAACATGTTATATCAGCTTCCTTGAGAGTCTAAATGTCAACGAAGAGAGATTTCGTCAGTTATATTGTACAAAGCACACTCAACATGCATCGTGTAATATGCAAATATTGATAAAAGTGGTCAGGCAATAAATGCGTGAACAGTTATTTGTGTCTAGTTTCTACCTATATTTATTTCATTTCTTGTATTTTCATTTAACTCATTTGAGGAGGTTAATAGACATCTTTCTGCGCAAATCCTGTTTTTGTACAAGAAAACTCTGAAGCCGTTGCACTTAAACAGTACCCTAATATGTCATTTGTTATGGGCTAAACCAATAGGAACGGTATCGTGTTGTTTATATTTCTAACTATATAATTCTTGCAAGTGAAAAATAATATTTCAAGTCCAATCAGTAAATAATTGTAAATATCATACACAAATTAGAAATGCCAGTTTAAGACTCAGCAAAAAGTAATGTTAGATTGTCTAAGATATACCTAGATAGGCAATGGAACAGTTAGCATCACAGATATTAGGGATATGAAAAAGAAGGTCCTGATTTTCACCGCAGAATCATTCATGAGATTTCTGTATAAATGATTGTACCTTTGTAATTGGCAAATGCATGCTCAATGTTTTGTAGAAGGTTAATTGTTGTAGTAATAATATATGACAATAAGGGATGACAATATTTCATACCAGGAACATATTAAATTTTTCATTGTTCTTATCAACGCCCATTTTATTAAAAAGATTTGGATAGGGCGTAAGTAGAATTGAACATCTTTAAATTAAATACATTATGCTGCTATGGGGTAGTTATAGCCATCCTATATTCGTTTGAAGCTGAAACAGTAGGCTCTAATTAATGAATAACATAAAGACGAAAGATAATAACCCAACTAGCAAGCGAAGGCCGGGTCAAAGGTCAGTTGCTTTAATGGACTCATCAATATTTTTTAAGAACACAAACATATATGAAATCTTTTTTTCATGAGTTGCTAATTACCATTTAATTGATTTTAATTTGCTTTGATTTTCCGTACTAAATATTAGCTATGAGCCTCTGAAGTATTGATGTCGCAATGCACGGCGTGTACATGGTTGTTTATAACATGACGTATGAATGTGGCAATGCACGGCGTGTACATGGTTGTTTATAACATGACGCATGAATGTCGCAATGCATGGCGTGTACATAGTTGTTTATAACATGACGTATGAATGTCGCAATGCATGGCGTGTACATGGTTGTTTATAACATGACGTATGAATGTCGCAATGCACGGTTTGTACATGGTTGTTTATAACATGACGTATGAATGTCACAATGCAAGGCGTGTACATGGTTGTTTATAACATGACGTATGAAAGTCACAATGCACGGCTTGTACATGGTTGTTTATAACATGACGTATGAAAGTCACAATGCACGGCGTGTACATGGTTGTTTATAACACGACGTATGAATGTGGCAATGCACGGCTTGTACATGGTTGTTTATAACATGACGTATAAATGTGGCAATGCACGGCGTGTACATGGTTGTTTATAACATGACGTATGAATGTGGCAATGCACGGCTTGTACATGGTTGTTTATAACATGACGTATAAATGTGGCAATGCACGGCGTCTACATGGTTGTTTATAACATGACGTATGAATGTGGCAATGCACGGCGTGTACATGGTTTTTTATAACCTGACGTATAAATGTGACAATGCACGGCGTCTACATGGTTGTTTATAACATATATGAATGTCGCAATGCACGGCTTGTACATGGTTGTTATAACATGACGTATGAATGTGGCAATGCATGGCGTGTACATGGTTGGTTATAACATGACGTATGAATGTGGCAATGCACGGCGTGTACACGGTTGTTTATAACATGACGTATGAATGTCACAATGCAAGGCGTGTACATGGTTGTTTATAACATGACGTATGAAAGTCACAATGCATGGCTTGTACATGGTTGTTTATAACATGACGTATGAAAGTCACAATGCACGGCGTGTACATGGTTGTTTATAACACGACGTATGAATGTGGCAATGCACGGCTTGTACATGGTTGTTTATAACATGACGTATAAATGTGGCAATGCACGGCGTGTACATGGTTGTTTATAACATGACGTATGAATGTGGCAATGCACGGCTTGTACATGGTTGTTTATAACATGACGTATAAATGTGGCAATGCACGGCGTCTACATGGTTGTTTATAACATGACGTATGAATGTGGCAATGCACGGCGTGTACATGGTTTTTTATAACCTGACGTATAAATGTGACAATGCACGGCGTCTACATGGTTGTTTATAACATATATGAATGTCGCAATGCACGGCTTGTACATGGTTGTTATAACATGACGTATGAATGTGGCAATGCATGGCGTGTACATGGTTGGTTATAACATGACGTATGAATGTGGCAATGCACGGCGTGTACACGGTTGTTTATAACATGACGTATGAATGTCGCAATGCATGGCTTGTACATGGTTGTTTATAACATGACGTATGAATGTCACAATGCACGGCGTGTACATGATTGTTTATAACATGACGTATGAATGTGGCAATGCACGGCGTGTCAATGGTTGTTTATAACATGACGTATGAATGTGGCAATGCACGGCGTTTACATGGTTGTTTATAACATGACGTATGAATGTCACAATGCATGGCGTGTACATGGTTTAGCGTATGAATGTGGCAATGCACGGCGTGTACATGGTTGTTTATAACATTGATCAGGGGAATGTTTTGTACGTGAAGAGCTAAAAAGCACAAATTTGAACTAAATACAATTATGCATGGTTTACAGCCGTCTGACAAGAACATACCATTATGGTTATGATTAGTACAAATAATTATTTAAGTTCGGATAAAAAGATGTTAATTGAATTGTACACTGCATATATCCTCTAACCGCCATATTTCGTGCCCTTAACGTGAAATTTAATGCGTTCGTTATAATATTGTGAGAATCTTTTCAAATAACAATAGAAAGTGTTCAACTATATATATATATACTTCATTTAATCATCGTTAAAAACATTTTGGTATTCATGTACATTAGTGCAGAATTACCGTTTTTCCGGCGTGTGTAATTTTACTTATTTCCGGAAGTATATCCATGGTTCGTGCCACTAACTAAAAGTCACGTGGCATATGACCGGAATGTGTCAGTTAGGCCAAGGTATGGATATTATTAGTTTATAGCGTCTCCGTGTTTTTGAAATAAAACAAAAATAAAATTTAAAAAAGATTTTTTTCCGTTCATTCTATATACAGTTTGTGCACTTACATTACTGCTTGCTTGTTTTTTTTTTTACCATATACATACATGATTCAAGAGAGAGAGAGAGAGAGAGAGAGAGAGAGAGAGAGAGAGAGAGAGAGAGAGAGAGACTGGTGAATGGATACACATTTTATTATAATAGATTCAATGTCTTTTGATCTTTTGATGTAGAATATATGTTTATTATGAAATAATACTGAAACGAAAAAGTCAATAGTGAATATACATTTCCAGTCTAAATTTTTCTTACGTTGTATAAGAACCCAACATGATTAAAACCAAATATTTACATTGGCTTTACCCTTGTATAAATTCCCAAAGTGGGTTTTCCTGTTCAAGAAATTTAAACAAAGCCAACATGTGATCAGCGGACCTATCTTTAGCATATAATACAAAATTCAAGGCCAAAATGTCTGACACAAATAAGGCATTAGTCAAAATATGGATTTTCATTCTGATTTTTTCAAATTACATGCAATTACCTGTTTAAATCTCATTTTGTTTGATTTTACTTGTTAAATACTTGCTGTCACTCTTGAAGAACGCTGGTGACACGGTTGATGACGTAATTATCTCGAAACAACCTGGTTCGGTCGCGAGACACATGGCGCACGATTCAACTATAGTACCGAAGTTAGGAGGGTGGACGATAACATATATTACGCCCTCCTTAAAGAAGCTTTCTTACATATGATACAGGGATAGAAAGAAGACCAGAATGGCCGGTAGACTTTTTTCTTCTAAAGCACGGAAGAACAGGTTTATACAGTTTTATGCATATTCTGTCAAAAATCTGTTTAACTATCGGTGAGTAAAACAGCTTTTTTTAATGAAACTTTAATGTTGATGTCATCATTCCTGCTTTCGTAAAATTATTCGTCCTATTTTCTTGTAATATCTATTGTAATATCTGTTGTACCCTCAGTATGCAATTTTCCTTTTGGTGAGAGACGAACAGTCTATTTATCTATCTGGCTAGCAATCTAACATTGATTTATCTTCTCCCACCCATTTTATCAATATTTAAGTGCAAGTACTCAAATATAACCACTAAAGTCAATCATTATTGTCGTAATTACTGATAGCAACAATGCACTCCCGAAGTGCGAAAGTATGTTGACGTTGTTTCACATTATAGTACAATCGAGGTACTTTGCGAGATTAGATGCGTGTAAAATGTATCTGCTTCTGTCCATCTTGCTTAGTCCTTTTTCTCTGTTTGACTATTTCATTAATTCTGTAGCGTTTGTCGCTACCAAACGTTTCCGCGCTCAGGCTATGGGATCATTCTAAGACCCTAGGATTCATAGTATAACCTTTAGATGATTTACACAAGTTATTTCATACTAATGTAACGAAAGTCATTGATTTCTATTGTTATTCCTCTTTAGAGAGTTACTACAATGTGTTTCCGGATCATATGATCTGGCAGCTTTGGAGGCAAAGTTATGCGCACGTTGGTTATTAGGTGGAATGTTAGAAAACTAGTCTTAAGAAACGCAGGCGGATGTCATTAATTTCGAGAAAAAATAAAGAGGTTATTAATTACTTTTTCGCTGATGAAGAAAAGGTCTGCTGTGAGTATTTATTACACGAGTGGAGTCTGTAAGTCTTGCCAATTTGTTTTCAACTGCAAGAAAAGCTGAACAGGTGTGTGGCAGCTGAGAAAGTGTAAGAAGAAGAAAATGTTCATGATCGACGGAAAATGTAATTAATTACGTTCATAAAATTTAATTGACACACACCAAGAACAGAATGTTTCACGTAGGAAAACTGCTTTTGCCTATCTCTGTACGAAATAGTTATAAACTAGCCGCTTTGTACTCCATTTACCAGTTTACGGCCGATAATTATCGCATGGCCTCGAAAGCTTCTGAATATATTCATTCCATGGTGCATGCTGGCTGACTATGTTCCATGTTGCATGCTGGCTGAGTAAATAATGATTTTGAAGAGATATGTGACATTGAATGCATAAACTATCAAAGATGAGACAGAGAATTGAGTTGAAACGTAGGTATCTCATTTCTTCAATAGCTATTAATGATGGTTGGATGAAACTATGGGGTCTGCTTATATTTTACCTCTACAAATTAATATTCCCGTAAATTGTGAAGGCTTGTGCTTGCAAGAAAGCATTTGATTTAAAAGCCTGAATTGAACAGGTCTGTTAATTCATTAATTGATGCAGAATGAGAGCCATTATCGATCATTTCTTTACATTAACCTGTCTGGCATTGAAGGAATTGATACATGTTGGACTCTGCCCACCTGTCGGTCAAAGGCTAACGCATTGAAACTAGCAATGTCCCGCTGACCACCGCTAGCGTTAACTCTGTGCAAGTGTTACATAATAACAGCGAAGCTAAACCTTGTCGCCTGGCTTGTCCGAGCAGTCCCGACACCTTCATGATCACCATAACATAACATAAACACGTTCAAATTGTCATAACCTCACAATACTGAAATGTTATTGTACTTTAATTGAACGTTAATGCTATAACAAAGACTTGGATTTTGACATAAATTGCTTTGCTAATGAGGAGACGGAGCTAGCTCCGCACTGACGATCCACACATTCGAATTAGAGTTACATTTTAGTTGTACGTGGATCTGATGACCGCGCTCCGCCAAACCATACATTATTAGGTACATAAAAATAGAGTCCGGAAAAAGCGTATAAATGGGGTAAGACAACTAATTCAATTCCCAATGACCGTAACGTTAATATCTGGCCAAATGACTTCTTTTGTGATAATACCGGCAAATCACGCTGACATTGCATGAATGATCTATCCAAGAGGAAACTTTTAAAACGATGAAAATGATATGCTGCGGGCCTCGTTTTTGACAAAAAAATCCCTTGTAGTTGACCACTATAAAAATCCAACCCGTTTACGTCCAGTAGTACCTCTGCGATTACAGTGATAAAAGAAGAATGGTTTTAGGTTCAAGCCTACTATTGCGTACAATTTACCCATACGCAGGCTTCTTCTGAAAAAAATACTTTAATTGTTTTCCGGTAATTTTTTTCAGCCAATCAGCGGCATTCATGCTTTTAAATATACGGTATTTAATATACCACCACACAGAGGCTGGTTCCGTAGCTCATAAAATAATTAATTGCCTGTGACAATATATACCAAATCAGTAATTCCATAAAATGCAAATTATATAGCAAACAATAATCTTTCTAAATGCACCGAATCTTTATGAGATCGGTTTTGTCAAGAAAAATCATACAGGAAACAAACATGACAAAGCACGGTGCAGCAAGTCAGAGAAACTGGTCAAGTCGGACGACACAAACAAAGAACAATTACAAACACAAAAACGCAAACAAAATATCTATTTCATACTGGTTCGTTATGGTCAAACCAAAATCACAGAATCTAATACTAATACAGCTACAAAAAGGTTAGAAAACTGTATTCTTTAAACTGTTTATATTCTTGCAATTCAAATATTTTTAATTTGGCCAGAAGACTATTCTGTTGCAACTTGCCCACATGTGATCTCGTTTTTAACTGTTTGAAACAAACGAAACGCCTCAGATTACAGCAATCATACCGATTATTGCTACCCAAAGTTTTGTCCCGGATAACATCTATTATACAGTTATAGTCCAAGGAGTAAAGATAACTTGTTTCCAGAATGAAGGATGAGATTAAGGAAACAGGAACATACTTTTCATAGGTTTTTATTCTTCTTGATTCAAGCTGAGATTCCTACTTCTCATGATGGAAGACACTCAGCCTAAGACTGACCGGCACGTTAAATTAAAATATTTAAAAACGTTTCAAAGCGCATACATTTTACTGAGCTATTTTTCCGAGGCATGTGAAAATTAAAGTAAGCTTTATCATAAATATTTAATCAATACATGATGTCAATTATTCGAAATATGCGCGAAGTAGTAAATTATATCGTACGTTTAATTGAATTTGTATAATTTAATTTCATAGGTTCCTGACGGTGGATAATACATTATTCACGAGGGTCAGAGCGAACTTAGCAGCGGATGGAATTAAATGTCTGAGCATTTGGGAAGTTGTAAGACCCTGTATATGTTACTGTTTGCTCTAAGCTGCCAGTGTAGTTGCAGCCATTGCAGGTGTGCCAGTATTTGTTTTCTAAATCGCTTCTGATTTATCTCGAAGCTGTTGGCATAGTTACTGCTCTTTTTGTACATTTATTTAAAAACCTTAATAATGTAGACCAATGACTGTATTTAATAAACAATTTAGTTCGTCTGCCTGTAAGTCTTTTGCTCTCTTAATGTTATTTTGAATATGTTGAAAGATAAATAGGTCGTAATAGAGGTCTCCCCAGGGATGTGGCTGAAGTAGGACAGGCCTATTTACCGAAATTGTTTATGAAATCGCTATTGATTTACTGCGAAGCTGTAGGCATCGTTGCTGCGGGACTGTTTGAACGCTTTTATATACTTTTGTGGCATCTCAAAATCAGGCAAACCAACTATATTTGAAAAAAAATCTTGGGTCACCGGCATGTAAATCTTTTGCTCTTTGAATGTTATTTCGATTTTCTAGCAAAGATAAAAAGGTCATACTGTATGTGTGTTGGGTGTGTGTGTGTGTGTGATTCTTCAAGGGTGTAGCTGAAGTTCGATATGCCTAATTACCGAAAATAAAAATAATGAGCATAATTGAACGAACCGAATTTGACCAATTGCAACCGAAAAGGGAAATTAACTCGATTATTATATTAGATGTGTAATAGTGATAACCATAACTTATAACTAACTTATAACTAGTGTATTAAAAATTAAATGAACGCTATATTCAGCCAGACTCATCCGGTTGACTTTTTGAAGCTGTAATATACTTTCACCTTGTCTATTTTCGATCTTTTTGCCAAGATAATTATGTCATATTGGGGGACTCAGAAAGGGTATAAGGTATGATTGAAGTAGAGCATACCTAATCAGCGAAAACAAAAAGAAATGAGTGACAAAATAAAACTACGATTCAATGGAAAGGAATTAAAATGACCCAACAATAAACGAACAGCAACCAAAACTGAACGTAAAGGAGCCGAAAATAAAGACAAAGGGACATGACAAATAATAGTAACTAAACTAGGAATTAATGTGTAACCTAACATTACTTGGTTAACATTTATTGTGCTTTTCCTTGAGATATTGGGATATATCAAAATGTAGGAAACTATTAGGGTAATTTAGTTGACTAATATATTCTCAATTTTGGGGTTATTTCTAACTTTTCAGTTCATGTATTTGTATAATATTCATAAAGCTTTTGTTTGCAAGAACGTACGCCACACATTAACACATGTTCACATGTTTTATCTATATTTAGAACATTAAAATATATTTCATATCATTTGACCATTATAATGTATCTGCATTTCATTCACTCACACACACACACACACACACACACACACACATATATATATATATATATATATATATATATATATATATATATATATATATACATATGTGTGTGTGTGTGTGTTGTAGTTAGTCTACCAGTCTACCATCGCCCTTATAACCAAGCGTTTCCAATATACTATCATATTTATCTATCGTCTGTGAATTGCTATCATATAACCGACATCACTATTAGTTCCTCAGTTCGGTGAAAGTCTGTGGACACCTAAGAAATACCGTATTGCCCGATTTTTATATATATAATTGCTCCAAGTGTCCTGCCACCTGATTTTACAGATGCATCTGCTGTACAAGTAAAATACAAAAATGAATTGAAAACAACCCCTAGGTACTTGTATTTATCAGTGAAAACAACCCCCAGGTACTTGTGTTTATCAATGTAGTCAATGTTACGATTACCAACTTTAAACACAAAGTCACTCCTAGATTTTATTTTCTAAGGAAAGGGCATCACATTTGACTTTCATTCACTGACAACTCGTCTCGACACCATTCACATACTATGTTTAACACACATTACATACCAGTGTCGTTATCAGAAAGTATCACGATTTCATCGACATATAGAAGAAAACACATTTTATCATTTCCAAGTTGAATACCTTAACATAGACTTTTCACGTCTAGAGCAAGATCATTGATAAATAGACACATTAAGTTGGAGACAAGTTGTCAACTTGTACTACTCCACAAATGATCCAGCCTGCAATATAGTCATTCACTCCAACCCAAGTCTCAAGACTGCTGTAAATACCTTGTATAAATTCATATATTTTCCATCGATGCATAATATATTAGTGTCTTGTACAGTAAAATGTCTCGGTGAATAAAATGAAAGTCCTTACGTATATCATTAAACGTAGCAAATGTGCATGTTCCACATGGAAAAACTGAACTTAAGGAGAATACATGACTCAGAGAGGAACGATTTTTTCGAAAACTGTTTTGTTCATCTATCAGAACAGTGTTGGCTTCCCAAAAAAATAATTTTTGGCTATTTGAGCAAGCACTATATATGTTTGCTACAAATGATAAAACGCTTATTCCCCTAGAGTTCAACGGAAAAAAACGGATCAGAAGTGTCCTGATGTATGGGACAAATGATATATTCTCTCCATTTGGAAAGAATTTTCCCACAATCAAAACACAATTGAAATAATCCACACAATGCCTTTGTTATGTTACGGACCTCCAGTATATCTGGAGTTATCTATCATGTGTGATAACTTGTCAGCTCACTGCTGTTTCCTTTTTCGAAACGCATGCTTGTTTCTCTATCTCAACATATTCAATACTTTTGTTTAGTCGATGATTTTAAATGTACAGAGGATCATTGAAATTTTATTCTAAAATATATTTATGATTTGGGCATTATGTAAAAATACATCTTCAAATTCATCATTTTCGTCAACATTATCTAATCCACAAAATTAAACTTTCAGGTCTCAAGAACATCTGGTGCATTTTTGTTTATGGATCGGTCCACATTATAACACTTTGTTGAAATACCGTGTCTGTTTCGTTTAGGACCCATATTTTTCAGTTTATTCCAGAATTCATTCTAGTTTTCTGTCGATATGGGTTCGATATCTTGTACAACTATTTGCTGCATGCAGGTTCATGAAAACGCAATCTTTTGTTAAAAGTCCTTTGAGCTAGCTGCTTGTTGCCTGACACTTTATTTGCCTTGTAGCCTCACACTTGTATTTGCCTTGTTGCCTCATTGTTGCCTCACACTTGTATTTACCTTGTTGCCTCACACTTGTATTTGCCTTGGATGTTATAAATGTTTTCTCCTTTTCATGCATAATACGCCACAAATCAGACAACTCATCGCTTCAAAATGTTTTTGAGTATTTTGAGGCGCTTTTTAGACTTTTGTGATGCATCGCATTTTTAGAATTGTAGGGTTCATTTCATTTATAATTGGTTTACAAATGGAATCATATATATTGTCAATTTCAGCTTGAGTTTATCTTAATTGTTCAGTTGTTTATATCACATTAACAGTTACCTGATATGTTATACTCGAGGATATAAAGTCATTCGGATATGTTCAAAGATTATGCTTGACTTGATATCCCTACATTGCACTTTAACGTAAATATAGTATGGGTCCTCTCGCTCGCGTTATAATTACGCGTACAGCGTTACCCATTATGTACCCTTTAGTTCTATCAAACCATCACGACGTGTATAGCTTAACTGACTAATTTGCCTGACATACTTTGGGACGTACAAGTTGCCAGCATAATGAACTCAATTACTCGTGTTCTTCGTTTGTGGTTCGCGCCATGTACGAGTATATAAGTATTGAATTTTCCAGTATAGGTACACAGAGTGAAGCACTGTTATGAATCTGTCTCCTTGATATTTGAATCCACCTCAAGGAAATCAAAATCCCTAATATTTGAGTCCTCCTCAGTAAGTAAGTAAGTGAGGTGGACTCGTGTATTGGGGATTCTGTAGAAGACTTCAGAACTTCAATCATGCTTTGCCCAAAGAAATCAGGTGTTGATTGTACGTCTGAAAAGATGCACACGAATACCTTGAGGACAGTGTATATTTTTCAGCTGTAGAAGTATGTAATAATCGTATCCGTTCCTCTTTATTGCTATCATCCGTGTTTGATAGAATATATTGCTTTGTTAGGTGAATCGTGATTTTCTTAGATTTCCAAATCCCACATATCACAATGCTGTCAGATTTAATAGAGCCTATCAGATTTAATAGTGTCTCTCAGATTTTACTGATCCATTCCCTGCTCAATGTAACCTAGTGACATTATGACGGTATCAGTTTCGAAAAGAAAAAAAATAACGAGGACGGAAGATACGTAGAGAAAGAAAGAACTCTATATAATACAAAAACAAATTCTCACTGATAATTCTTGCTCTTGTTCCTAATGGTTGTTTCCACCAGCTCATAATATTTAATAATTATGATTGATTTTGATCCTTGCTTTCTGATTTGACAACCAACTCAGTCTACATGTTTAGTGCATCATTCTCATTTCGAATACCATCACGGACCATTCTAGTGCATAAAACTGCTGTTCTATCAATTATATTAAAAAGAACACCATTACGAACCATTCTAGTGCATAAGACTGCTGTACAATGAATCCTATTGAAAAGAACACTATTACGGACCATTCTAGTGCATAAGACTGCTGTACAATGAATCCTATTGAAAAGAACACCATTACGGACCATTCTAGTGCATATGACTGCTGTACAATGAATCTTATTGAAAAGAGCAAACTAGCTATATCAAGTAAACAGAGGGTATTTTCTTTTCCTATGTTAATACCGGATATATTTCATCGTGTGGTATCAGTGCCATCTCACCTCTGTCCGGGTGGGTTCGAGTCTTGGGCTTGGCCAATGTGGTTATGTGAGAAAGCTTGCCAGTAGCTTCCCGTGGGTCGGTGGTTCTTCCCGGGACTTTCCCGGGTTCTTCCTCTACCAGATATACTGTCCGCCATGTATAGCCTATCATGTGCTGAAAAATGGCGTTAAACCCATAAAAACAAACCAAAACCGATCATCGTGTAGTACAAAACAACGTGATATTTTAGAAAGTGGCGAAACCACGAGTGAAAATATATCGTTTTTTGTACCACAAATGAAATATATCCGGTATTTACGCAGGAAAAGAAAATTTTCTTTTTATTATATACCAAATTTGCTCCAGAATCGAAGCTTAGAAGATTAAACTCACTCTTCAGCACAACACCCCACCCACCCCCTTTTCGTAAATTCACCTCACTTTCATACTGATCATATGAATATCAGTGACTTAAGAGAGCGGTAGTATTGGGATGACCTAATCTGTTGGAGTAAACTACATTTTTCGACATTTTGTAAACTATTTGATCATATCTGACCGCAAAGCAGGTCCGATTCAGTAATGCATGAAAGCAGGTTTATCATTGTTTTCAAGGAAGTAAGGGGAAATAACTTCATAGATATGTAAACTGCGTCGAGTCAAATTTCTTTAGCAAAAATTAATTTCTATGTCTGAAATGTAATGCAGTTTCTATTTATTTGTTCTAGCTCACAAAGTGCTTGTTTTTGTTGCTGCAGGTATAAGTTCTGTAGGCGCATTCAATCAAGCGTCGCATGGCATGACGGGAAATCTTGTATTTTCATACGTGAGAATATAAGGATATATTTTTCATGAGTGAAAATATAGGAATAAAAAAATACGAAAATTATTTTGCAGTAAGTTTCTGTATTTCACACTTAAGTATATAATAAACTTATTATTTTCAAATATGATGTAAATTACAGAATTTACAAAGAAGATAAATAAGTTGACTGTCAGTTACTACTGGGAAAACTTTCATACAGCACAATGACCTCGAATAATGCAAGCTATGACTTTAACTTTCATCCGGAAGATTTATATTTTTCATTTTGTTCTTGAGACATCATATTTTAAGTCATTAGTCTCCTTGTACAACAAAATAAATCACAAGAACCAATACAAAAATGGTCCGTATTGAAATGATGTTTTTAATTTATTTGAGCGCTTGCCTGTTAACTGGGACTATAAAGGGGCATGCCAAATTAATCTTGTGACATCTGTCCCAGCATCCATTTTCAAGCATCTCTGAGGCTAAATTACTTAGCCCATTTAATAAAAGAAAAGATCTCAATGATTTTTCTAAAATGGAAGCCGCAGCCCAATATTCTCATTCAGCGAGTAAAACTTCTAAGCTTAAGTCATGAAAAAAATGATCAGCATCGAATTTTTTTTCTTCTTCCCCCTGCAGCTCACCTGTCTACATGGGGTTCAAAGGAAATAGTAAATCTTTTTATGACACTTGTTCCAGAGCACCTTTTAAAGCACCCGTGAGGAAACGTTACTTCGCCTCATTTAAAATATTTAACGATGTCAGTGAACCGTACAAGGTTTGCAACCAAAACATAGCAGTCTTTATCACTAAGTTATCGAGTAAGCCACAAATGACTCCGGTATTCAATTAATTTTATTTCCATTTTTATTCGATTTAATCTGTTAAGTCTGTCAATCTGTTACTGAAGAAAAGAAGTTTAAAAATTTCGACCAACCTTATGGACTGAATTGTTTCATAAATCCATATCTGCTGTTTAGGACCGAATAGCACTTACCGAATGGATATGGAATACACAATCATATAATCTATTGACAAGGATGGAAACATTGTGTCTGAACACCCTTGGAATGAGCGTATGGATTTATGTGCGTGGAAGAACAAACAAAATATCATAAAGATTAGTGTCCAGGAACATATGTGAGTCCAGGAATATATGCGTGTCGAATCCAGGAATATTTTTGAAACCAGCAACATATGCGAGTCGAGTCCAGGAATATATGTGTGTCCAGGAACATATGCTAGTCCAGGAATATATTCGAGTCAAGGAACATATGTGAGTCCAGCAGCATATGCGAGTCCAGGACCAAGAACACATGCGAGTCCAGGATCATATGTGAGTCCAGCAACATATGCGAGTCCAGGACCAGGAACACATGCGAGTCCAGGACCAGGAACACATGCGAGTCCAGGACCAGGAACACATGCGAGTCCAGGACCAGGAACACATGCGAGTCCAGGATCATATGTGTGTCCAGGACCAGCAGCATATGCGACTCCAGGAATATATGTGAATATTAGCTTCGATATTAACAAAGTTGAACTACGAATCACGTATTGTATTTCAAAATAGTGTGGATCAAACATGATTGTCAAAATATAAAAAACAACTTAATTTGCAGGCAGATAAATAGGTGGGATAGATAGGCAGGTAGGTAAAGGTAGATAGATATACAATGTATATTGATAGATAGCTTTTTCTGTCTTTATATATATCCGTCTGTCTGTCCTTCAGTCTGTTTCTATCTTTCTTTTTATTCATCTTGTTATGTCTATCCGTGTCTATCTATCTACTTATCTAACCTGTCTCAATCATACCTATCCAGGATATTGCAAGACCAATGTCCCCATGTGAAAATTCTACTTTGTAACTATTCACTGGTATGCAAATAAACTTACTGCTGATATTTTGTTGATTGATATTTTGCATAACATTGAAAAAGTCAGTTATTGAGAGTAACAAATTATGCATATCAGATTCAGGATCTTATCATGCTACTTAGTCAAAGTGTGCACTGGACAGCGCGAATGCTGTTGGATGGTTGTCGAGAAACCCCCCAAAAGGCATCAGTACCGGGCACATGACTCTGTATTGCATTTTATTGTAAAGTTTGAAAGATACAGATTCATTCCAACTCCCTAAAAACGTGCTCTCCAAACTAGATAGATAGGATACCATAAGTAGTACAATGTACGTGAATCCTGAGTCACCAACGCCTCTATCCTTTTTTAAAAAAATTTCTTTCCAAACCCTAATCCACCGACCCTCCAATCCTATGCCACCACTCGTCTATGCTATTTTATTTTTTTAAATGCCAATACTCTACCCACCACACGATAAAAATATACTCAACCCACCAGCCGATCATAAATTTTTTTCTTCACAAAAACAGAAGACATTTGTACCTCGACTCGAATCTATTCCTGGACTCGACTAAACATAAACTATGTTTCTGGAATTACATATGTTCTTGGACACATATATGTTCCTGGACTAGCATATATTCCTGGACTCTAAAATATGCAAGAAAAACACATGACCATCAACGCTCAAATTAAAAAAATCCACCATAATATATTATCTGAAATCGAAGGTTATTCTGTAGAATCGCATGAGATATCAGAGCAAGTTATTATCTCATAAATTTTTTTCTTCACAAAAACAGAAGACATTTGTACCTCGACTCGAATCTATTCCTGGACTCGACTAAACATAAACTATGTTTCTGGAATTACATATGTTCTTGGACACATATATGTTCCTGGACTAGCATATATTCCTGGACTCTAAAATATGCAAGAAAAACACATGACCATCAACGCTCAAATTAAAAAAATCCACCATAATATATTATCTGAAATCGAAGGTTATTCTGTAGAATCGCATGAGATATCAGAGCAAGTTATTATCTCATAAATTTTTTTCTTCACAAAAACAGAAGACATTTGTACCTCGACTCGAATCTATTCCTGGACTCGACTAAACATAAACTATGTTTCTGGAATTACATATGTTCTTGGACACATATATGTTCCTGGACTAGCATATATTCCTGGACTCTAAAATATGCAAGAAAAACACATGACCATCAACGCTCAAATTAAAAAAATCCACCATAATATATTATCTGAAATCGAAGGTTATTCTGTAGAATCGCATGAGATATCAGAGCAAGTTATTATCTCGCTCCTGAGGAAACTCAATAATTACAACACATAGATAATCAGACTTATATGACCAGACTCAGATAATTAGCTTTTATAAATATAACTTCTTGTGTACACAATTCAATAGAGTCCAGTTAGACTAATGATGAACCTTGGTTGCTCTTTTATAGATGTCATTTCCATCTTTCAGTAATTCACACCAGACAAAGTCAGTAATTACAAATCACATATCAACAAACAGACACAGATAACCAGACACAGATATATAAGACCCAGATTCTGATATATCCAGACAAATATCCAACAGCCAGGTACAACAAGCAAAGCCGACTCAGATTGTGAACTAAGATTAGTACTTTACTGTAAGCAATTCAACAGAACCCGCTTTTATCGCCGCTCAGCTCATATTTGATTTTTGTTTTTATTTTACCGCAAGTCATGTCCATCCTAAAGTACTTTAAACCAGAAAGTCAGTAAGTTCAACACTCAGATAACAACCAATCAGGCTGGGGTATCAAACAATCGAACTCGGATATCGAACAATTGAGCTTGGGTGTCCACCAATCGAGCTAGGCCATCTATCAAAATATACACTTATTCTGTCGAAATCCATGAGATCCCAGTTTCCGTGAAACCCTCGCAATTGGGACATACAGCATGTTACTATCTTCCGGTAATTCAAACCAGATGAAGTCAGTAATTGTAAACAAAAACTCTTATGTAAATAAGTCAAAACTATAACATTATTAGTCAGTGCATATAGTCGTGATAGTTATGTGTGCTGTATAGATCGTAAGTGTAGGTCGCTATAGATACAGAGTCAGTATATGCATTGTTTCTCATCTAAATAACTGCAGTGCGTAGCATGATCTTCCACATAAAATCAATGCATGCGGTATTCCTAACGTATATAGGCTTTACCGTTAAACTGCCACGTGTCTTGTGACCTTGAGTGCCTGATTGAAAGTCCTGGCGTTCTGATTGTAGGTCCTACCGTCTTGTTTATCGGACTATAACGTTGTAATTAACTTCATGTACGTTTGTATATCATGATTTGTAACTAAATCAGTTTATTTATTAATATATGCACAAATAAAAACTTAGCACCAAGCAAGTGCCGCTAACACACGTATAGTGTACGTTAACTTACTTAAACGGCAAATACTATTTAGATGACTTACTTATGTGATAGGTTATCATGACAGTAGGACCTACACTCAGGACGTTATGACTAATAGTCAGGACGTCAGAACTTTTAATCAGGGTATGTTATTTAAACATGGCACTAAAATAATAAAATTTATCGGGATATTAGATAAATCAAATAACTTAATTATTCGTTTTATAAATTAACTGTCTAGATGGTAGCTTACTGTTATCTTTTTAAGGAAGAAAATCAAATGCTACCAGTGGCGTATAGGTAGCGCTGGCGATTACGATACTCAAAGCCAATATGAGTGTGTTAAGGACCCTTCACGGGCATAATTTAAAAAAAGGTATTAATTGGGTACACCTGTTCACTTTCGTTGGTCCGTTGCAAGTATAATACCAGATTGGTGCTAAAGATACGAGTTGAAATTAATTCAAATGTACAAGTGATATGAGCTTCCGGCGTATCATAATACCTAAGGAGTAGTTAGTTCGCAAATCACTATAGCTTTGCTAACTTCTGAAGATTCTAGCCTTTCGTTTCGCCTTGGATCTTAAATAAGGATTATGTCAAGTGCGTAGTTGGAAAAATCGATGTAACATCCCGGCCAGATTGATGTAAGAAAACAAAACGAGCATGTCTCCGAGGATGACCAGGTTCACCATAATCCTTACAGTTGATTTTCCTCAGGGATTGAGAGATCAAACTGAGCAGGTGGGCTTTAGCAATACTTTTAAATAAAGGTGAAGCCCTAGGGTTAAATAAAAAAAACCCGGATATAATCAATAAAAATGCATGACATTCATTCTATAATCAAATCGCAGCAAATATGGCAAAACCCACTTACATGAACCAAAAACAGTATTAAAGGCATTAATACTACAATCCTGAAAGTCCAGTTGTTTTAAAAAATATCAGTCAATTGTGGGCACAACATTATCAGGATGTCAGTACTCTTAATCAGGACGCCAGGACTCTTAATCAGAACAAAATTTGAATAGAGAAGAGAAGAAAACATTTTAAACTTAAAGAATGGTTGACTGAACAATTTACATACACATTAAACAAGCAAGCTAAAAACGATTTTCCAATAGAAGGGTTTATGTTTATGTTAGCTACGTAAATGAGCATTTCCATACAGATTTAGTTGACATGCAAGCATATTAAAAATATATAAATGGATATAAATAAATTTAAACAATATTAGATGTATTTTCAAAATACGGCTGGGCTAAAAATCTCTTAATAGTTGCGAGCCAGAATAAAATATTGTACCTCTTAGTGTAGATCCTAAGTTCCCGATTAAGATCCATAGCGCTCTAAAGTAATGACGTAATATTCATATGTAACATATATATATATATATATATATATATATATATATATATATATATATATGGTATTAAGCCTCTTGATAAAATGGAACATCGAAATACACAATACAAACGATGTAAAAGCTGTGTCAATATATATATGGTAATATAGTGGCGAAAACGATTAAATCAAAGAATACAACCAAAAAGTTATTTCTCGTGTAAGTGGAGAACCTATAACAAGAAGTTCAATATTTAATAAAAAGTATATTTGATTTTTTTACTGAAAATAATACTAAAAAAGGTTAAACATTTACACTGAATGTTTTAAAGAAGAAAATAGTATGATAATAAATGCGCCAAATTAGCTTGATATCAAAATACCTAAGTCTGAAAGAAGGAAATTACATATTCCCTTAATTCATTTTAAAAAAAAAAGAATAGTAATAAAAAGAATTATTAATCAAATTAAAAAAGAACTATTGCAAGAAAGCTACGCCACTTGTTTCATATACATTTAAATGAATATAGATTTGTATCAGAAAAAGTAACAACTCATCAGTATCATTTGCTTGATTTGCTTCATATTTTTGAAAGAAGTTGAACCACACTTTCGGAAGGTAAAAGTAGGCAAATTAAAGGTTTTAGGTTCCTTAAAACTCCAGCTTGATTCAATTTAACTCAGAATAATCGTTGATAGTGGTAGAATAATTCATATACATTTTGTAGATGGACATCAGAGACAATTACCTAAAATGAATCAGTTCACAATGGGCCGCTTTTTGTTCAGAATATCCTGACCAGTGCCATCTTTGTAACGCTTCAACGATTTTATTATTTAGTAGTTAGGCAATAATGATAATCTTAAACAGCTCAACTTTAATCAGAACTAAAATAACATAAAACACTATTTCCTCGACATATCTAGAGGTTTCTCAATTTTCTGCAAACATATTGGAAGAAAAAGTGGCAAAAACTGTTATCACATCTGCAATTGTAGGAAGTTGTCTGACAACATTTGTGCATTTGTTCACACTAATACTAAAAGGAATTTCACGAGTCTGTCACACGGATTACTCTAAGTACTCAAACAAATAAATTAGTTCAGACTGCATCTCTTTTCTGTTCATAGTTCCCAAGACAGCTTCGTCATTCTCACGCAGAGTTTTTCGAGTTCTCATTTTCTATTCTGGCTTAGTTGAACTTTCAAAGAGATCATCGTGGCATAGAATGAGCATATTGTATGTTACTTAACGCAAGAATACCAACAACCTATTTATTATTGTCTTCACCCACCATCACTCATCGAAAGCCATTATTACTTCTTAAAGAATGTTCCCCTATATTCTTTAGACTTTTCTTATCTTGTATCCCGTCTTTGATCACTTCCTAATTACTTTGAAAGTTTTTACTAACAGAGAATCTGTTTTTCTCGTTGTTATATCCTCCGTTCAGTTTTCGTCTTTAAGAGGTAATTACGAATTATGTAAAGCAATTGTTTTGTTTTTGTTGGTTTTAACGGCTTTTTTAACACATTGTTGGCTATATCATGCCGAGGAAACGGGAGCTTAATGCCATTCCCAAGGACACACCGAGACAGTCGACCCTTGGATTACGTGTCAGACACTCTAACAGCTACCGCTGCTCCCTTTATTAAACAATGACATATGATGACAGTTAAGAGGATTGCGGGAAAACATATTATAGCTGCTAATAGGATGATATTATAGCACCCTGTCGACAACAGAAGAATGATTTTATGTATTAGATAAAGCATGAGTAAGAATAAGAAGATATTCTCCCCAATAAATGAGTAAGCCGAGAGCCATGATAGAAAGAATGCCCTCTTAGGAGTGATTTATCTGACGTAAAATGTATTCCAAAATATTGAATGTTTTGAAATCACCTATTTATGTTGATAGTGCCCCGGTGTGTGTTACACTCGCAGGCATGGGTTCTGTAATATTATTTCCTGGTTTGAGAATTTCGTGCAGGCATTGGTTCTGCAATTTAGAAAGTGTTTGATAAGGTCTCAGTTATTTTGTAGTCACCAGTCTCCTTATTACATCCTCCTATACGTGGGTCCAGTACAGATCTCAGGATTTATCCCAAATAATGCACTGCTGGAAACAATAGAGGTAAATTTTATATATGAGATCTTGGATTTGGGGGGTTGAAATTCGAAACGATTAGCGCTGTTAAGGGGAATAAAGCTGTATTGTAACAGTTCTTCCTCTACTGAGTAAAGTTTTAAGTGACCTATTTTAAACTCGCTGTTAAATAATGTAAAACATGAAAATTAGTGGTATATATGTGTGAATCTGTTGATTAGTATGTCTCTGTAACATTAGAGTGTAATTTTAATCTGATTTATGAACTAATATATTTTTAGAAACATTATAAATGAGAAAATAACAATTAAGATTTTATAAAATGTTTTCAACAAGAACTTTATTTGTTTTCCGCATCAGACCATAGGGACATGCACGCTATCATATAATTCTAGCATATACGGGTGATACATAGTAATAGATAAATATACGGGTGACACATAGTAATAGATAAATATACGGGTGACACATAGTAATAGATAAATATAGGGGTTACACATAGTAATAGATAAATATACGGGTGACACATAGTAATAGATAAATATAGGGGTGACACATAGTAATAGATAAATATAGGGGTGACACATAGTAATAGATAAATATAGGGGTGACATATAGTAATAGATAAATATAGGGGTGACACATAGTAATAGATAAATATAGGGGTGACACATAGTAATAGATAAATATACGGGTGACACATAGTAATAGATAAATATACGGGTGACACATATTAATAGATAAATATACGGGTGACACATATTAATAGATAAATATACGAGTGACACATAGCAATAGATAAATATACGGGTAACACATAGTAATAGATAAATATACGGGTGACACATATTAATAGATAAATATAGGGGTGACACATATTAATAGATAAATATAGGGGTGACACATATTAATAGATAAATATACGGGTGACACATAGTAATATATAAATATACGGGTGACACAGAGTAATAGATAAATATACGGGTGACCCATATTAATAGATAAATATACGGGTGACACATAGTAATAGATAAATATACGGGTGACACATAGTAATAGATAAATATATACAATTGTGCTATCCTAGTACTGTGTAATATGTTTTGCGGTATTTTTATTAGGCTATGGTGAGAAAGGCAACATTGGCACCATCCAGGAGACGGTGATGACTTTTGCAAGGTTTTATTTAAAGAATATAAAAGAGTTCATGGGACAATTTTAGACAAATTAACTCTTCGGTTAAATCAATAATACTGCCTAGATTTCCTAGAAACAAATCAAACAATTGTAAAGAACACACCCACAATAAAAAGCCTCATTTGAATTAACGATGGGTAAAACGATGTGTAAACAATGTTTCTTTCTTACCTTTTTAATGCTAATATTATCATACTAATATTATCACCTAGTGTTACAGTGGCGCTCTACAGATATTACGTACCTCTGAGAGAGTGACAGGTGTAATATGAAGTTGTTTGCATTTGCAACATGCATAATGGAGAGAATGTTGGCTTACCTCTATGCTACTTTCATGTACAGTGGCTGAAATTTCTTTACATATTGTACTTGTGGAAATTGTACCCGATCTAAGCACACAGCTGACCAAAATGGCCGCGCCCACGTGCCCGAAAAACCAGCCTAAATTAATCCAAAGTACACTAACTTTAGCAGTTATCAAAATAGGGAAAATGAATTTTGCTAGAGTAGTCAATAGTAGCTTCTGAAAGTGCAATGAATGAAATATAAAATACATAAAGAGTAAAAAAAGGTTATCGGCTCGTTTTTTGACAATTTATCTTTGAAGTCCAGGAAGTGAAAATGATCAAGCGAAGATAGCAGTTTTTTTATTGGTGCACATCTGAAGTAAGTCCAAGCTGTATACTCTATAACCCAAATTACACCCATCAATCATACACCAAAATAATACAAATTAAAAGTTCTTTTCACAATTCCTAAGATATACAAGGTCTTTTTTAAATAACCACGATAACCATCAGGAGGAAAGCCTGGGAAATTATTTTTCTTTAAAAATCTAACCCTATCTAACCTTTCCGAACTGTAGAACGCCCACTTTAAACAATAACGAGAAAGTGTGCAATGTCTTTTCTTATTTTCATATCATCATGCATGCTTTTCTCAACAAAATAATACATTAACATTGAAATTATGCATGAAAATAATTATGCCTATTTTGCTCTTGCTTACACAATATGCAAGCCCACAAATCGCATCTACAACCACACACACACGTTTTTTCATGACGACTTCATCTCACAGTGGCTCTTCCGCTTCGATATTTTTTTCACGCCGGTAACATTGAGGGTCCATTATAATTCTTCTATTAATAATGTGATCGCATAGTATAATTGCTGGACAGGCAGACCCTTTCCAGACTCATCACGTCCAGGTGCAAAACGCACACGCATTTCAAACCAGTTAACCTTTTTTTACTGGTACAACTGCCATACAATCATAGAAAACATCTTCCTGTAGAACACTTAAATCTTCGGCAATTGTGCGTTCTTGAGGTTGGGCACCACGTTCATGTATAAAACACACCGATTACCCCTTTGCTTTCTGTCTTCCGCGGTTTTCGTCTTCGCTCAGAACCTGTTACAAGTGCGTCCTTGTTAAACAGCAGTCGAGATCTTTCTCTTCTTAGTTGAGTCAATGTCGCTTTAACATAATCAGTGGGGAAATTAACCGGGGTGGTGTCAGTGGTGAATATTAATTCATCGTCGTAGAACCAATCTCTGAGTGTTTTGACTTCGCATTTTGTGACCGGGTGTTTTCATATATTAATGCTATAACAACAAGCTGGCCTCGAGTTGGTAGTGGCATATCAGGGTGGTCCGAACTGTCAATTTCTATTTGGCCCTTAGCAAAATTATATTTCAATGTATACGAGGGTTTGTTAACATCACTCTGACGCAGATATTCATCGACAAGTGGAACTAAATCACTATCAACGTTAGCATCACTGGTTAGCTGACCCCGTCGGTAAATTCCGCAACCTCATCACTGCGGTCAGAATCCATCACTTATATGTAAGGATAAATCTAATCTTAAACACAAACACCAAAGACAGTTAAGTATGCATATGGATAAATGTGGATTCCTTCGACTGACTTTCATCTCCCGTGATTAATGGTAATTATTTTGCATATGTGAAAGGTATTGGAACACCAGCTTCTTGGAAGTCACGATTAGGTAATCATTTACCAACATTATTATTGAAGCCCACCAGTCTCTAAATCCGGTTAAGATTAATAAGTTCGATCCAGACTCAAGCACCATTAATATGATGTTACATCAATGTAATGTTTGATATACACAAACGACATACCAGAGTCTCTGATTGCCCCGTTTTCAGTGATTACCGCAAGGTGTTTCGCGACAGCGCCTCACAGCCTCACAACATCTTGAATGTCTACGTTTTGACGTTCTAAGTTTTCCACTTTGATCTTCAAAATTCACAAGCTCGCCCGGATTAACACCAACAACAACCCGGCAGGTAAACTCAGTCAAATCCGCTTTGGTGGCAAACCTGCTCAGATCCACACCGTATCTGCATCCGTAAATGTTAAAAGGCATTTCGTATACTATTAAGCGTAGTTTCTAAATGATAATGTCAAATCAGTAAGCGCGCGTGGTGTTGAGCTTCCCTCGAGTGCATGCAACGCCTTAACAAGATGACCGCATATTGGCCGGTATAACCGATTTTGTAATGTTAGAGCGGAATAAAACAGTGGTTGTCGCCCACCGCCTCGGGTTAAATAATCTACAACTTCAAGTGGCGGTGCGAGCCCATACGAGTCAAAATATTAATGATGTCGAGGCGTTATCACGTTATCAGGTCCTGTTGATGAATCCAGTTTAACAATGCCGGTTTCCCTTGTGTGTGGGATCATCACCTGAGAGCCTTTGCTCTGCTATGATATCACTGGCAGGTTTTGACATATTTATCCTACTCATTTAAATTGCCACGATACTTGCGCGGTCCACCAGTCAAGTCGATCGTGAGAAAAATATGCGGGTCCTGGGGGACCTCCGCGAATATATTTCGAAACTCATTCCATATGTGGTCGCTAGCACACCAAGTCCAATAAATGTTTGCGAGACCATCATGCGCGTCAATGCCACGAAATATCATTAAAATGTTACAGTCTCGGATTACTTTAGGCACGTGTGCGTATCGTTCAGTCAAATAGATGACATCTGTGTTTTTGTGCCGACCTCGGTAAAATATTCTCGCGGGATTGATTTGGTGTTCAAGCATCACATGGTCGTACATGACAAGATTATTCGCACTCGGATCAAGGTCATCAGTGGTAGGCGCTTCGTCGATTGTGGAAAAGAAATCGATGGTGGACGATTCACTTCTTGACGACGACTGACGCTCTCCCGTAAAATCCTTGAGTACATTAAAATACGGTTGATCGTCAGCCGACGGCGCAATCATGTACAGGTGATCCAATGTTAACCATATCATGATCATATTCAACAACAGCTGAGTTTTCCCTGATCCAGCCGGACCAATAATTAACTTGCGAACTGAGATTGGAAGCATGTTACATTGCTTGGGTGGTCTGGGCTTTGCCTGCGCGGAAAAGTCAATGACGGTAAAAACATCTTCGATTTCTCTCAACGCGGATCTTTTCCTTTTTCGTGATGCAATGTTGTATGTCAATTGTTGTATAGTACAATCATGGCTTCATGTCGTGTGCGATGCCGCGCAAAAACACGTAGTGCAAATCCAACTCTAGTTCAAAAACGTAATGGTAGAGCCGCGATCGCTGGAACTTGTGTTCGATGTGGAGCAAAGAAGTTCACGTTTGTTAGACCTTCCAGGTCTATCGGTGGAGCTTGAAAGCTCCAGGTCTAAAAAAGGTCGGCGGTGATGTCGCTGCTGCGTTAGCAAAGCTACCCGCGACACCATTTAGTAAATACGCTGGTGAAAAGCACATACCTTGATACAATCACTGTGGGCCTGGAACACGGCTAGATATACGATTTGTTCTAACAAGCAACCAAAGCCTGGAGAAGAACGCGTAAATTGTGCCGATGCTGCATGTTACCTACATGACCTCGTGACAATGCATCAAATGATATCCGTGCTCGTCAACGTGCTGCTATAGATCTCATCCATGACTTAAATGCAATCATCATAGGAGGCATGAAGGCTAAGACAAAGTCCATCATTGGAGTTAAAGCACATTCATATAATAAATATGGACAAAATCTATTACAGTCTGCGCGGGTATTGCAAAGGTGAAGCTGCTGTTGAAAAGTTAGCAAGCGCGGCAAAGGTCACCCACGGGTTGCTCGAGCATGGTTGGCCAAACAAGCTTATGTCAAATTTACCTACCCGCGTGATAAAGATATCCCGTGGATGATTTGATGTCAAAACGCCCAACGAAGTTCACCAAGCTTATCTTTTGTCTCTTCCACATGATCATGTACGTGAACATACAAATACGAGTTAACCGTCGTATATATTGCCAGTCGATATAAAGCAGCGAAGCCGTTGACGTCTAAAGATTCAACAAGTGTCGCAGATGCGCTTAAACAAGCGGGCTGCTAACATGGCCACGGCTGTTGCAAGTGGACCCAGGCAAAGAAATTTTCGGAATCGTTGCTGCGTTGTAAGCAAACCATAAGGTGCGAGTTCGTGCTGGACATGTTAATATACATAACGATAGGGTAATTGTGGAACGTTTTAACCGTACACCGAATCGAACGGTTATTGGAACATCAGTACGCGCAGGAATTGTTGACGATGAATCATGGAGCAAGCACCGCCGTTAGAACCACTCGGAAACAATTTTGTTCGGTATCTGTATGCATCGGGGAAGTTAGAAGGCGGCTACGTCGTGATACTGACCCGGTATGGTCTGTAGATGTATTTAGAATCTCGGATCGGAATGATACTCCGAGGCAGCCAACACGTTACCCTTTTTGTGCCGGTCCAACCATGGGAGGCTACCCCACCAAGTATAGCATTTGTGCGAGAAGAATTGCAAGTCGTTCCCGTGGATACGGAACTACCGCCAAGGTTTATTCTGAAATCGCAATCACGTGGTGCTTGTACGCGTAAGTAGTAACACTATCAGGGAATATCCACCATTGGTGTCAAGCGGTGACAAACTGATTTGGTTGCAACGGTACACACCCATTCGATGATGCCGAATTTGTAAATTCACGTCGTTGCTGTAAACACGACACATACATTTCATGGCTTAAATCCTTTGCAACAATTACACGTACTTCTCCTTTTGCTTTCTTTATGTTTTTGTATTCGGAAACTACAATTGAATATATTTTGGGACGCAATCCCACGTATTCCATAATATGCTTGCCGAGCACTCATCTTTGAACTTACCAACAACCTTCTTGTTTACAATGTTGATCAGTGGATGATCTTTCGGATTCTCGCTGGTGTCAAATTCATTTACCAGCAACTCCTCACCCATGTCTGCATACACAACATTGGTTCTAATATGCATCAACAACGAATCCGTATCATTGTACAGCATACGGCGGTTTGATCATGTCGTAGTAAAACTCGTACATGAGTAGTTTAGATAAGTCAAACACTGACGCGCAAAGGTAGATACGCTTTGTCAGCTTCAGTTTCGAATTTTTACTGTGTACGGCAACGAGTCCACCTTCGAAAATCTTTCGTGACTCGAATGCTGGGTCAGCAATCTGCTTTCGAAACTTGTCTTGTTCACTATCACAGACAAGATCGACGCGAATCTATTTCCGAAGATTCTCCATAGTTTTGCCGAACACTAGTTTGTAGCGGATGTCCTCAGATCCGTATTCATTTGAATCTACGGGGCCATCCAAGCACTTTGACAAAACCTAAGCACCCGGTGGACTTGGTTACACGCATTTGCTTGCGCACATGAACTATATGGTTGTTTTTAGGCCGAAGATTTGGGACAAGCTTAACGCATTCTGTAAACTTGCGTTCGGATTCGTCCACAGTCCTACACTGATACGGGGACAACAACCCGCGTGGCACCACCAACGCTTCTGGATCCAGCGGATAATTGTAATGGGCGTGATGAAGCTCTTCTGGATACTCCAGGTCACTCCAGGTCAACTTCAAAGAAGTATCCGATGTCGCTGTTATTGTGGTAATCGTGTACGTGTTTGTTAACATCCACGTGTGTGGGATCAATCCATTCAAACCCGCCAACAGGCATGGGCTACACCATTGCCTATTCATATAAGTTGTATGGGTAAAGATACATCATGTAACTGTTTGGGACAGCGGGGTTATATCCGTGCACGTTTAGGTTGTTGGCTTTAGCGTAGCGATGATTCGCCATAGAAATCCCGCCACGGATTGCACGCTCAATAACAAAGTGTTGATCTATGTCTGTGAGAAGCTCCAGTTCTACTTTCGTCTTTGTCAGAGGTGCATCCCAAGCCATTCCCGGTGACGAAAAAGTAATGCGTGAGGTCAAGCTTGTATACACGCATGGCTGTATCACGAAACGTCTTGAAGACATCCGTGACCAGAAGCACATCTGTTCTCAAATACAGATTGTGATAGTCGCTAAGGTTTTTACATTTGAATGACGACCAAACATTGTTCGCGTGTGCGTAGTCGTTGGTGGAAATGCCTTTGCAAGACAACGTCGAATGAAATGCCTCGATCGGTGGTAACTGAGTTTCAGCAAACTTGTTCCAGTCGCTCATGTACTTGTATACATAGATTCCTCTACGAGTAAGCAAGGTAAACATTCCATCATCAACAGCACCACCATATCGACTGGTGATATTGAATCGATCGTTGGATCCCGCTGCAAGGTTGCTCACTAGTTTATCCTAGATACAATTCAGTAACTGTAGCGATTTAATGAACTTGCAGTTGCCCCCGCCTAAACGTCATGTAGTTTTCCATGTTATTTGGGATAACACTTATTGTCACCTTTGGTGCCGTGGATATTGCCTGCATAATCAGGTGGTCATCATACCCTCGCAGGTTATGAAGCACCACAGGGATAAATTCGCAACTGTAGATTGCATGCACTGTGTTGCAGATCCTCTGTACGCGCTAGTAATATGACATTGATCGTGTACTTTAGCATCAGTACCAAAGGAACCATCACAAATCCAGCAATGAGAGGCAGCGGAAAACTCACGAATGTTAGAATTGGTCATAATCGAATCAGCGGGCGAATAGAGTAGCTGTTTGACACATTTTGCCGTAACCTCGAGCGATTTAAGAAACACCTCATCTGAGTCCTGGCCACGATACAACATTGGTAGCACAGTCGCTCCATTGTATCTGACTACAGTATAACTAAACCCGTATGGGACTTGTTCAGCTATTTGCGTTGAATTGGACACATGCGCGTCTTTCACAGGAATGTTAAGACATTCAAAGTCCGCGTAGTTAATATACGGTACTTTCATTTTTCGTTGTACCGCTGTAAATTTTAGAATTTTTTTTACCACGTTCTGGCATAATCGTACGCTGCGGCTTTTCACCGATGCCGCCACAGTAAAAGTCATGGTCCGCGAAAAGCTGTTGGGTGCTAAATACATGCATGCTACATCTGCATGGAAATTTTCTACCCTCGTACTTACTATGGCGGTGTACCATTCGTGGGAAATATTTGATCCCCACATAATTGTACCGCGACTCTGAATCATGTAATAATAACAAATCAATATTAAACCGCTTCCATGAGTCTTTGTTTTGTGTATGTGGGGATAGTGGAATCGATTGCAGACCTTTGTTCCAAACAAACACATTGACAGCGATATCAGGATTAAGTCGTTCAAACTTACTGATGTCAGTAATTTGTACGGGGAATTCAATATCACCAAACTTAAGTTCACCCAGGTGTTGTCGGTATTTTCGAGTCTTGATTATTAACGTAGACAAAAGCACCCATTCAAAACATCGATTGTCATCATTTTTCACATTGATTACTGCTCGCCACGGAATGCATGCTGGTGTTGTAATGTAACTCGACCCGTGGCCAGGATTTAACGGGGAAGTATGCCTGTTAAACTTCCACGCATCTGTCTACAGTGCATCCTGACCTTGCACTGGTGAATATTTTAAACGTCTCAAGAATAGTTTCAAAAACTTTGTCAATTTTATCATTAATGGTCTCAGTATCTTTGCGATTTAAAATCACACGAGCACCGCATAATCAAATTCACATGGAGAACAACGTCCATCTTAACCGAGGAGGTACCTGTGCGCTGTAACGTCGATACGATTCCTGGATGCATCTTTGAAAGAAGTTGCACCGTGTCTTTGCTTGGCGCAAGTTGTGTCGGAATAATTGTCTGATAATCTTGTAAATCATCACTACGTTTATACAACGTTGTCACGTAACAATCTCAAAGACATGTATACACAGTAGCAGTATAATAGCAGTTTTGTTGGTTACTAATCTAGGTTGAAGTCTTATACCCCACATGAATATCCTCTGACTGTGCGCATGTTGGTAACTTTCATACTTGGGTGATATGAAGACAATTCGGGGGCGGGGGTAGAAGTCTTTACCTAGATCAGTAACAGAAATACAAAATTGCTATTATACTACCACTGATATCTGAGAAATAAACCTCTATCATTAATACTATTCAGTTAACTTTTGCTATTCTATATTGCCTATTTGTAATACATTTTGAGAGATCACATCCTTTCCAATTTGGATTTGTTTTTGTTTCCTCTATTCTATATTCATGCAGTTTGTACGTGATTTGTCAAAAAGAAAAGACAAAGTGGAAAATTGAACAAGTTTATGAAATAGAATACAGGTCAGAAATCTAAGAACTATGCAAACGAAATAAATGGTTGAAATAACATTAAATTTTTCCTCCTCAAAAAGGCCTATTTTCTTCATGGCGTACTATTGATTTTATATGTTGTTACGACTCTATGGTCTAAGAAAAATGTAACAGAAAGAAAGTGAAACCAACAAATCAAGTAAAAATCAACAAGCAATTTTTTACTAGATAATTAAAATGAAAAATCAAAAAAGTCACTTACAGTAATGTGTTTTGAAATCCTAATAATCCAATAAGAATGATTGTTCTAATCACAAGTCCTAAATATAGAATGTTCCGAATTCACGGCTGTGTCCTTGAATGTTATGATGTGCTAATGGTCTCCAAAGTCCTGATGTACTAGTAATCTTCATGTGCTGATGTCAAAATGAAGTATTCCAAAATCTCTGAATAAGTTCAGTTAAATTCCAAAATCATTAATTAAAAATCCAAAATCCAAAAGTTTGTGAGCACTGTTATAATCCAATGAATATTTAAAATAATTCCTCTCTTAGAATTTGGAATGAATTTTCACAACTGTAATAGCTCTTTACAAGACTGATGGTAATGTCAAAACTGAAAAAATGTCCACCAAACATGGTATATATAAAGATTGGTCACATGACAGAATGTTCTAGATTGGTCACATGACAAAATGTTCTAGAATGTGTGTCATCTTAATGGAATTTTTACTTGTAAACAAAAATCAACCTTGACCTTCAAATTGAGAAAACATATTGATCAAAACAACCTAATTCAAGGACACTAGTTATGCATGTCTTTCCTAATAAACATAAAGATTTAAGCAAATATTAAAGTGAAGAAACATTTATAATTTCCTAAAATATATATAATATTATATAAACATCATACATAACAATGTGATTCCAGGACGGTTGCCTTCTGTCTGCATGGGGTTAAATTTTGGAATCCGAATTCGCCCACATTATCTGCACATCACAATGCTAATGTTTTGTTCTCATTGCGCAGAAGACACCAAGTAATTTTTTTTCTTTAAAACAAAAATGCTCAAGGCTTGTAACTGTCCGGTCACCACACCAGTTTTAACCTCGCTATAGTAGAAAGTGTCTCTAGTGCCTTTCAGAAGGGACAAATAAAATGAACAAAGGAAAAAATAGCGATATGAAATTTTTTAATTTTAACCTATTAATCGAGTTTAAATTATTTGGTTTTAATAGTGGTAATGGAAATTTAAGCGGATTACTTATTTCAATGTAAAGGATGTAAGCTAGATTGAACTGGAAGCAAATGTTTCATGCAGTAAGCGCTAATCGGTAATCTAATCTACTAACTGACTGACCAGCACCCACTCGTCTACTGACTAACACTTACACTTGTTAACCAACACAAAGAGTAGGAGTGCTTACGCATATACAGAAACATACTAGGGGCCTGGGGTGGCCGAGTGGTCCAAGGAGCTCGCCTTTTGCAGACCACTGACATCTCACCTTTGTCCGCGTGGGTTTGAGTCTCGGTTCGGCCAAAGTGGGT
Source organism: Margaritifera margaritifera (assembly GCA_029931535.1). Classification (NCBI taxonomy): domain Eukaryota; kingdom Metazoa; phylum Mollusca; class Bivalvia; order Unionida; family Margaritiferidae; genus Margaritifera; species Margaritifera margaritifera. Next base: position 18,020,657 of record JAQPZY010001699.1, on the reverse strand, counting down.
ATATAAAAAAGCTTGCCAGTAGCTTAACGTGGGCCGGAGGTTCTTCCCATGGTTTTTCCGGTTTCTTGCTCCACCAAGTATAGTGTCCGCCATGTGTAACCTATCATATGCTGACAAATGGTGTAAAAACCCACAAAAATAAAACCAAACCAGAACATATTATCAGCCCTGAAAAGGGTAGAAATGTTATTACACATACCTACTAACCAACACGCCGTCTGACTAATCAGCACCCACGCCAATTAACCAATACGCCTACTAACCAACGAAAAGGGTGGGAGTGCTTACACGTACACACACGTACTATCACCCTGAAAACGGTAGGAATGTTCACCCAGCACACACTCGTCTACTGACCAACACCTACACTCACTAACCAACGAAAAGAGTAGGAGTGCTTACACACATACACACACGTACTATAACCCTGAAAAAGTATGAATGTTCCTACTAACCAACACGCCGTTTGACTGACCAACACCCACTGATCAATTTACCAGCACCTACACTTACTCACACAAAGTGTAGGATGTGAGAAGGAGGATGAAATAGAAGTGAAACCCCTTATAAACAAAATAAAAATTTCCCCTAATACCCTATCCGCCGATAACTTCCCTACCATCTCCTTACAATAAAACTACCACCCCCGACCATTCGTATCATCCCTATTACAATACATTTGACTGACCAGCACCAGCACCCACGAACCAAAAAGCTGTTTGACTGACCATCACCCAGTCATCTAATGACCAACAACCACACCTACTAATCAGCACACGGTTTTGAACTGACCAACATCTACACTTACCAACGAATATGCCGTTTGGACAGACCAAAGGTTATGTTTTGTTAGTAGGTGGTGTTGGTCAGTGGGTGTGTCCACGTACCTACTGACCAACACCACCTACTAACCAACACGCCGTTTGGACTGACCATCAACCACTCATCTACTTACCAACACAGGGTAGGATGTAAAAGAAGAAGGATGAAATAGATGTTAAACTCCTCATAAACAAAACTAATTCCCCTAAAATACCCCTGTCGCCCTATAATTTCCCTACCATCCCCTTATGAACAAAACTACCACCATCTACAACCCTTATAACTCCGACAATCCTAGCAGTGAAGAGAAAGAAGAGAAATGGTAGGAATATGCACACACTATACACATAAGCATACCTATATACTATCATCCATGGAGCGTAAGGAGAGAAAATTGTAGTAGTGCTAACACATTATAGACACGAAAAAACATGGAGTTGTAAAGTCCATAATTTTTTCAAAACCCAACGGTCCTTTTAAGGGCCTCAAAGATCTCTTAGAAAATCGATACTACTCGCCATTGCCAAATCAAACTAAATATATCCCTCCATTATCAACATTATAAAATGTGTTGAATATCTTATCAATATTATATTTACAAAATCACGACATGGATACACTTAGGTTTTTGGTATATTAGCGTGCATTAGAATCACAATGAAATTTCAAAACACATCACAAAGTCCCACCCCCCTTTCTTTCTTTCTTTTTTCACTGTCTTGCTTAAATTAATTTCTTCTTGGGTTCTTCTTTTGTTTCTTCTGCTTGTCTTGCTTTGAATTTCTTTTCTGGAATGGGTTCTTCTGTTTAATTTGCTTCTGAAGGCTCCTCCGTTTTATCTTTTTTCACTTTCTTAGGGCACTCTGAAGACTAATGTACTTTTTCTTGACAATGACAACAGGTATCTTTACTTTTATCGTGGGACCTTGTTTCTCCTGTCTTTCAGGTTCATTTTCTCTGAACTTTTCGACATTATGTTGCCCAATATCCTTTCTTCTGACAGACATAACAGGTATCTTCACTTTTATCTCGAGAGAAGTAGTCTGGAGTTTCTCCAGAAGTCTTGTTGTAAGAGTATTGTCGAGTGACTCTATGTACATCTCTGACCAGAAGATTTTTTTTTTAAAATTTGTTTTTATTCCTCTACCATTTTCACAGCTTGATTGTGAAACTAAATGAGCGTATTCTCTTACTTAGGGGTACTATATACAGTGAGAGAGAGATGTATCCTAGGCAAATCAAACTTGATAAGTCTGCCGTCAAAATGAAACGATTATACCATTCTAAGGAGAAACCAGAAACAAAGCGACTACAACGTTCTGTGTCACCTCATACCATAAAAAAAGTTTTGGCAGAAGTTCAACGGAACGACTTTGAAGAGAAAATAATCGCTCCATTGCCAATACCATCCTCCTCCTCAGAACCATCAGAGCAAAGTTCGCCCAGAAAAGAAAATCGTTCAGTGGCCGCGGAGGAATTGTTTCACATTCACATAACTCACAAAGTGACTTCCATAAAGTTTAAAACTATCGCTTACAATTATATGGTGAAATTTTAAAGAGTTGAAAACCCAAGTCACTGCAGAAAAAGCGGCTACATTTATTACAAACTTATTGGAGTCTATGTTTGTCCGAGTTGAAACGACAGTGTCGGACCAAAGCGATAGGCAAGTTTCTTGGCTGTTTTATCGATCAAAAATATTCGAATAGCAAATACACTACTAAAACGATCCTCAAAAGATAATTCACTTGCAACAACGCTTACAAATAATTTATAGCAGTACTAATATACAAATCAATAATTTTACAAGCATTTACTTTTTGTTCGAAAATGCAGAGTGAATTAGCCACATGAAGAGACAATTAAATGAGATGTAAGTCTTTTGGGATCTGCAATAATTGTGAATTATTTAAAACTTTCTATTCTCCAATTTACTTTTACAACATTTCAACTTTAAACATTCGAAACGGAAACCTTTCTTTGACGAGTTTATATAAAACTTATTTTTGGTCAACCGTCTTTATTCTACTCCTACTTCTACAGATTTCCTATTTCTTAACTGAGAATAGTTTTTTGTTTGTTTGTTTGTTGCCGCACCTGCTCTTTTTAAAGGGACTTGCTCTTTGGTTATAAGTTATTCTCTCTCTCAGAAAAATTAAATCTTGTTCTGCAATATATGTTGTCAAATTTGTAATATATTTTCCCCTCAATATACCATAAATTCAAAATCTACTGCTTACAAAATATCATTAAGTGGGCAGAACACATCGGAATGCGTACACGGTCGTACAAAGGCTACATGTTGTACCAATGTTTTATAAGACTTATAAATATATCTCATCGTTACGTCTCTGTCTGTCTGTCTGTCTCTGTATGTCTGTCGATCATGCGCTCGTGAGTGAAATTTAGTGGGTTAGAAACCAATGTCAGTACATCTGATTTGATGACATTGGTTCAATATGGAGATAATTTTGAAGTATGTTAGAGGACTCTTACTGATGACTAACTAAGGGTTCTAAATTATATCGCACTTGTTACCAGAGTATTTTATTAGGGAAGATAATTTATACTAGTTTTTATCTTGTGAAGCAAATGAGTATCAACAAGTCTTTTTTAGTATCAAATATAGCAAACATATCATTTCATACCATCATACTGTTGCACTTTAAAACTGATCAAAGTAGTACAAGCGCGCGCGCGCGCGAGAGAGAGAGAGAGAGAGAGAGAGAGAGAGAGAGAGAGAGAGAGAGAGAGAGAGAGAGAGAGAGAGAGAGTCACTAATGAAAGTCGCACTTTAGTACCAAGGATTATTTCCACCTGCGAGCAAGTTTGAAACGACAGCACACACTTGCACTGTCAAATTCAAGGCTTTTAAGTGGGAAGTTTGTTTTCTTCTTTTATTTTTTTTTTTTTGAAAGGCAGAATGTTTACAGGAGCTTTGCAAATAAATTATTGATTTGCTTGCTGGTAATCATGTCACTTAAGAACAACTGGACTCATGGAGAAAAAAGCCAAGGTTCTACTTAATATAAATTTCATTAAATGTTCAAATTAGTGACGCTGATTTATATGTAAACTGCTCTTTTGAAGATTTGGATTTGCAACTGGGGACAACCATGTAGGTAACAAACAATTGAATTTTTTTTAAAATCAATGTGCCAATGATAATAGCAATAACGAGCACATGAGATTCGCATCTTACATTGAGTGTCTCTGCTTGTTAAGAAAAGAATTTCTTTGTAAAAATGCGGAGTGACTCTAGCCCCATGAATAGAACACAGCATGATACGTAAGAGTTTTTGTCGCTGTAGTTGTAACCTTTCACCTTTACAATACTTACACTTAAAAATGTAAACAGAAACATTTTTGAACGAGCTTACAAAAGTTTGTTCCCTCAACCATTTTGTGTCTACAATACGTTGATATTCTTAAGGACTTTTTTGTAACCTGTCCTGTCTCGTCCTAAATATTGCAAACATACAACCTTATAATCAAAGGTTGTAAAAGTAGTTACATTTTATTAGGAACTCAAGATCTAAGCGCTCTGATCAGCGACGCGTGCCAAAGAGCGCACTTACTTGTACCATTTCTTTACCCATACAAGAAATCAAAGAAAACATCGAAACAGAGACGTGAAAGAGCATGTAAAAGAATCTTTTTTAAACAGCAAAAACACAAACCAACCAATACCACAGTTCAAAATCAACTTTTTTTAAAAAAATAAGCCCGCTAAATCAATCCTGAACAAATAAAAACTTAAGAGGGAGGATTTGGAGCAGTCCCTCCTCTTCATGTATAACCTTTTTTCAAAATGACAAATACTAAAAGCTGTTAAACATGAACATATTTACAACGTTGACAAGGCTGAGGAGTAGGACGTGACTTCTAATGATCTATGACAGTGTCATTTTGCCATTGATCGACACTACGTTTCTGAGCTAAATAAAACAAATAGCCATAATGACCAGCAAACCACATTTTTTTTTTCGTTGTTTCTATAGAAATCGCGTCCAAAACAAGTCAGTAAACGTTTTAATGGGAATCCAAGACTGTTTTGACAAAGAAAATACACATATTATTGTTATATCGTCGTGCACGGACAACGTTTTGGTGGTCATGTCTTTGCATGCAGTGATAAATTTGTAACAGAGAGAATCTACAACAACAAAAACTTAAACCCCCTACCGTATTCTTTTCTGTCTTGTATGATTGTCTATCAGTGTGAGTGATGATAGGTTTGTGTGAAAATGTGGCAAAGCACTCATTGACTCTGAAAGTCACGTAAAATATCCTCCAGCGTTCTGATCTGAGAATGACGTCATACCTCATCCTACATTCATGGCTGAAATATGTCACGCGAGTTTTAATTCGTGAAGCATCTAAATTAGTTTCTATCCGACTGTAGTCTATATATATATATATATATATATATATATATATATATATATATATATATATATATATATATATATAGGCGCGTTGTGGCATTCGTCGTCAATTCTTCAAGATGGTTGAACACGGCAAAGTGGGCAAGTTGATAGAGGCTATGAGTTTATTGCGGAGGGTGGAGTACTTCCTGGACCAGGTGGACGAAAGAAAGGAAATTATTACAACAGCTAAGGAGTTAATTAGAGAGGTGAAGAAGGAAGAGAAAATAAAGATAAAAAGATATTGGGATGAGGACAAAAGGGAGAGGGGAGGAGCAGAAAAGTCTCAACAAAACTGGGTTAAGTTCAGCTGAAGCTAAGGAACAGGGAGAGCAGTGAGCATGTAGGGAGATATGGCCACTAAAGGCAAGTGTGGCCAAATAAAACCCGAGCCCTTTTCAGGGCTAACACCAACGGTCTTTTTCAGAGCCAAGCAATTCTCTCAGAAACAGGGATATATCACTCAATCATTGCCAATATTTGTTTTATGCCTTTTGTCTTTCACAACTAAAACATAAACCCCCTCATAGATATATGTGTGTATAGTGTCTGAGCACTCCTACTCTTGTCTGGGATAGTACATAAGTGTGTTTGTGTGTATATTGTGTAAGCACTTTCCTACCCTTTTCATGGATGTTTGTGTGTATGTGTGTAAGCACTCCTGTCCTTTTCAGATGTGATATTATGTTTGTGTATGTATTAGCACTCCTACCCTTTTCATGGATGTTTGTGTGTATGTGTGAGCGCTCCTACACTTTTCATGAATATTTGTGTGTTTGTGTGACCACTCCTACTCTTTTCAGTGAAGTAGTATGTTTGTGTATGTATTATCACTCCTACCCTTTTCATGAATGTTTATGTGTATGTGTGTTAGCACTCATACCCTTTTCAGGGGTGATAACATGTTTGTGCATGTGTTAACACTCCTACTATTTATATGGTTGTTAGTGTGCATGAGGGAGCACTCCTACACTTTTCATGGATCTTTTCTTGTATATGTTTAAGCTGGTCAGTAGATAACTGGGTGTTGGTCAATCCAAAACGGCGTTTTGGTTTGCAAGTGTAGCTGTTGGTCATTCAAAATAGCGTATTGGTTAGTTGGTGTGGGTCCTGGTGAGTCAAGAGGCGTATTGGTTAGTAGGTGTTGGTGTTGGTAGTAAATGTATTTTTAACACTACAATTCCCCTTGTCCCTATAAATCATAATATCACGACATTTGTCAACGTGAAGACGTAATGTTAAATTCCCCTTGTCCCCAGAGAGCCACATTATTGTTAAACCTATGAACACGTTTAACATTACCATTCCCACTGTCCTAAGAGTACCATTTTCGAAATTATTCCCCTAGGTATGGTGGTATAGTGTTAAATCATCGTTATGCATCACCGGATGTATATGGACTGAAGCTAAAGTTTCCTTGTCTCCAGAGTGTCATACTAATGTTAAACCTTTGGACATTTTAACATTGAATTCCCATTGTCCTCATTGTGTCATACTTTCAAGAAGGGGAATGCAGTGTTAATTCACATCGCCATCAGAGTGTCGTTTTAGTCTCCAGAGTGGAAACACTGTACTAATGCCGCTATTCAGCACATACAAATGGGGCTTCAGATCGATTAAGAACAACAATAAAAGTGGTCTCCGGCGCTCGCCTTTACACATCACTCACACATCTCACCTCTGTCCACGTGAGTTCGAGTCTCAGCTCGACCACGTGGGTATGTGAGGAAGCTTGCCTGTAGCTTCTTTGGGTAGGTGGTTCTTTCCGGGTTCTTCCTCCACCAAATATACTGGTCGGCATGTATAGACTATCATGTGCTGAAAAATGGTGTTAATCCCACAAAACCCAAACAAATGTATCTCTGTCTGGATGTAACAGTTTCATTATGTTCATTTATTTAAAGTTTCAAGGTCAGCGAAGCCTAAATTACATATTAACGGTAGGTAAACTGATTCCATTCTATTACCAAATTTGAATGTAGTAATACATGTGAATAATGGTTAATCTAGTAGAAAATAATCTATGGCTGTCGTTTAATTCCCTTGGATGCATGCATAGTTCCCCATCCCATTGTCTTCCCCACATCAGGCAGGTGCGATCCGCATCCCAGATAACCGACAAAACTACACATAATCATAATATATTTCATCAGCATAAACAAGAATGTCATCTCATACAATATAAACAGGTTTTGTTGACGTATATGCGTTGAAATCGCCACGAAAAATAAATGTATGATTCAGATTGGAGTTTGTGTATTGCGCAGATTCAATTTCAGTTACAGGTCTTCCTTTGCATATACTGAGGAATATTCAGGTAACATACATACTCGTCCAAACATTTAGTCGTGCAGTGGCTTATTGAATATGATGATACTTTTAACCAAATAATATCTCTTTACTTAATTTTAATTTTAAAAATACTGTAATCTTGTATTAACTATATCTTGTATAATGTTGTATTAATTTGTCTTTTACATACACAGTGATACTCCTGAATTGCAATTTGCATTTGATTTTTCTCTCTCACACTGATAAAACATGCATAACCAGTTATATCAATATTATCCTTAGCCCGATTTTCAACTAAACCAAAAATATCATACTCGTTCAAAACAGTGATTAAGCCATTGGAATCAACATTATCATGATCAAAGGATAATTTCCTTGTCAGACCTGAACTATTCTAAATTAGAAGCTTGAACTCAGTATTCCATTGACTATGTTTATCTTGATAACCTTTATCCAGACATCAGCCATACCCCTAGCATCATGATCATCTCTATCCAGGCCTTGGCCATACCCCTAACATCATGATCATCTCTATCCAGGCCTTGGCCATACCCCTAGCATCATGATAATCTCTATCCAGGCCTTGGCCATACCCCTAGCATCATGATCATCTCTATCCAGGCCTTGGCCATACCCCTAGCATCATGATCATCTCTATCCAGGCCTTGGCCATACCCCTAACATCATGATCATCTCTATCCAGGCCTTGGCCATACCCCTAGCATCATGATCATCTCTATCCAGGCCTTGGCCATACCCCTAACATCATGATCATCTCTATCCAGGCCTTGGCCATACCCCTAGCATCATGATCATCTCTATCCAGGCCTTGGCCATACCCCTAACATCATGATCATCTCTATCCAGGCCTTGGCCATACCCCTAGCATCATGATCATCTCTATCCAGGCCTTGGCCATACCCCTAGCATCATGATCATCTCTATCCAGGCCTTGGCCATACCCCTAGCATCATGATAATCTCTATCCAGGCCTTGGCCATACCCCTAGCATCATGATAATCTCTATATATGCCTCTTCCATACCCCTAAGGGTCATTTACGAGTACAGTATCCCGAACTGTCTCGTTATACACATATTCAGCTTTATTTACGATGAGTTAGTCGTATTTCAGAAATGCAGTTTTCCCTTCGTTGAGCGCTTGGACAAAGAACGGACATAAAGATGTGTGTGCCTGCCCAACTCTTACGAGAAAGACCTCAGAGAAGCGAACACGAACTTCATATCCCGAGCTTTATTCCGCGTCTTCTTCGACTTTTTGCGGTACATCTTCAGGACTGCCTCCTTATCCTTGAAGCGCGAAAATTTTACAGTCGCAGCCCTCAGGCTCCCAGATCCCTGATGATCGAATACAGTGCGCTCGTTCAATATCGATTTTTTACTTATTCAAATCCAAATTCTGGCTTATGTACTCTCTAATTGCATTTTCTGTATCACTCCACTGATCTCGCTTTATCTCTGGTAGACTATGGAAACAAAATTTTGCCGTCTGGATTGGGCTTCTTGATTTTCAATGTTTCTTTTTTTTTTGTTTTTTTCATTCAACAGAAGTTTCACCGTTTCGTTGAGATTACTAACCTTTTCTTCCAATATGTTGTTGGCGTTCTTCATTAGTTTTTTGGGGATTATTTTATTATTATTATTTGTTTTTCAGTTAGTCGATAATACTTTCAAAACAGTACGATGGATCATTGAACAGTCACACATCAGAACGAATGTCAGTCATAATTTGGATTATGTTGTCTGGTCCTCTTGGACTTTCATGTCTTTCTGGAAGAAAGACTATTTCACATAGATCATGCGGTCAGTAGCGTACTAACCGTGGGGGGGGGGGGGGGTGAGGGGCGGTTGCGCCGGAGCTAGAGGTCTTGGGGCGCCAAAACAGTTGATAAAACTTCGGGCCTCGTATTCTGGCCCTTTGGCGCCATTTACCCTTAGTACGCCACTGCATGCGGCCACATAGCTTGACACTGAAATAATCTTGGCCACACCGTGTTCGTTGACACGTGTCGTCGCTGTTTGAATTACGTCGCTCGCACGTCTCGCCTGATCACAGTTGAGCCAAGCTTTTATATAAGGTCCAATATCATTACGAAGTCGCATTCCAGAGTGTCTAATAATAATAATAATAATAATAATAATAATAATAATAATAATAATAATAATACGCTTTACCAAATGTATAATAATAACAAATTAAGTCGTGTCGATGGAAATAACGCCAGAAGTATTTAGTGCTTTCATTTCCCATGCAAAGTAATCTTCCACCATCATAAACAACAATAATGACGACTTGTAGTTTTTGAAGGGGTATCTTAGAATAATACTTCATGGTATAATTTCCAAATTATGAATTCTTACCCTTCTGAAAATTCACCCCACACAACCCCCACCCACCACCGCCACCCCTACCCCATCCACACGAAAAGATCCCTTTTAGTTACATCATTCATCACAGTTTGAAGGGTTATCGTAGAATATATTTCAAGGTATTATTTCCAAATTATAAATTCATACCCTTCTGAAAATCCCCCGTCGCCCACTCTGCGATAAGATCCCTTTTAGCTACATTTTTCGACATCTATATATGAATAAACGAAAATATGGTGTTATTTATGTGATTCTGTCGGGAAGGAGCCAGCGATTGCATAAGAGTTACCAAGCATTTCATACTAGCACCAGTTCTTACTTTATCGTAGCAAGACAAAAATCAATATTCTAACACGGAATATTTGTGTAATTCATAATTGTACTGTCATTTTAGACTGTTATATTTTGCAGTGGTGTCATCTATAGACAAACTACTCGTGCAGACAAACGGATCATTTTACTGATTTAAAGTCTTGTAGAGAATTTAACACCGATCGTTTGTGTTTGTAGTCTGTGGTGCTGAAGCGAGTATTGGTTTTTGTTCTGTTAGTTCTATTCGATAAAGTAATGAAATCAATTACCTCAAAATATAGTCTGTTTAAAGAAAGTGATTAATTCAATTACCTCAAAATATAGTCTGTTTGAAGAAAGTGATTAAATCATTTACCTCAAAATATAGTCTGTTTGAAGAAAGTGTTTAAATCAATTACCTCAAAATATATTCTGTTTGAAGAAAATTATTAAATCAAGTTCCTCAAAATATAGTCTGTTTGAAGAAAGTGAGCTACCTAATTGTCAGGAGAATGACATGTAAAAAAAAAATTCTCATAGGACATTTATCATTTGTGCGGTATTAAACTTTTCACTGAGAACGAAATGGCGATTCAATGAGTACAACAACAAGCAGAATGTCATGACTTTTGAAACTATACAAAAAGGTCGGCCCGGCATTGCTTGATATTTGGAACAAATATAGAATCTTGCATGGTTTCATACAGTGTTAAAGATAAAAACTCAAAACTGAGCAAATAATCTTTGTTTTATCGGTTAAATACATGTCATAGGTCAGTATAAATGATATTCATAAAGATCAAAATCCATACAGTCGAAATAGCTTCAGGATCAAATAGTGACTCATTTACTATCATTTTGTTGAGTTATACACATCACGTTTGAAGATTGAATAGAACGGTGTTTTGAGAAGAAAATCTGAGATTCAGTCGGTATTAGGGTTGATATGCTGCACCAGCACTCTGCAAAAATGATAAGATCTCCTCTAATAAATCAAAGTGCAACGAAACCTGCAGGTCATCCACACCCAATGAATTATGCGTGTTTATAATAACATCAACCATGATTACATAAATTTCCACAACTTTTGTGAGATGGGACCGACAACCGCGCAGAAACAATTAACGGCGAATAATTAAGTATACGGATGTACAGCAGCCATAATTTTTTTGTGCAGCGATCAGTGTAAGTTTCCATTTTGTTTCGGGTTTTTAAGTTCGTATTTTGTTCGAGATCGTTCAGGTCATGCAATCATATAATAAAACTCCTATGGAATACTTTCATGTGATGATTGTACACCCCACATAACCACGCAAAAAAGTCATATAATTTCATCCTCTCTTGACAATTCTCATTAATCTGCTACTAGGTTCTGGCAGTAATAACTTCTTACTTTCCTTTATGTATTCCAATTAACATTTTTTCACCATTTCGAGTAAATAATGCAAGACATAACTACCAGACTCACGCGAGGTCGGTGCAGTAGTTTTTTGTAAGTTCATTTATAAACATCAATGCTGCTTTAAAGTGTAGGCACTTTTTATTAATATTCCGTTCCGTTTTGTTTTTTGTTTTTTTGTTTGGTTTTTTTTCCGCATAAAGAGCGATTGCTTCAAAAGCAACAGTATTATGGAGGGTAGGGACTGACGGCAATTTTCGTTTTTATTAATATGAAGGAGTCTGTTGTTCCTTCAGAAAGGAATCAGCGAGGAGTACTAAAATTGTACGTTTTGGTGAAAGCGCTGTTCAGCAAACTCTTTGTTTCTCTTAGTAACCATACACAGTAATCACAGCAAACAGTATCTTTTAACTCAGCATGGAATAATAGGTTTTGTACACATTTCAATCAAGTAGAATGTCATCTCTCATACTTCTGAAATTTGTAACTTACGCGTGTATTTTGATGAGAAAATGAAACTGACGTTTCACTTTTTAATTCAAATAAGTTGTTTTAGTAATTATACCATTTATATTTTTTTTTGGAAAGGAAACTTCATTACATCGACTGTTTATAGTTTATAGATCTGTAAAGATTTTTCTTCTTTTTTTAAAACCACTAACTTTTAAATATTGTATCTAGAGCAAGGATGAAACCGGATCCAAACTGTTTGATCTTTGATTCTTCGCTTTACCATAGTGATACGACTCTATGGTCTAAGAAAAATGTAACAGAAAGAAAGTGAAACCAACAAGTCAAGTAAAAATCAACAAGCAATTTATTTCTAGATAATTAAAATGAAATTCAAAAGACACTTACTGTAATGTGAATTAAAATTCAAATAATCCAATAATCCCAAGTGTCTTTATCTCAAGTCCTAAATCTAGAATACTCCGAGTGAATTACTGTATCCTTGAATGTGTTGATGTGCCAATAGTCTTTAATGTCCTGATGTGCCAGTAGTCTTTAATGTACTGATGTGATAAAATGAACTACTCCAGAATATCTTTGAATAAGTTCACATAAATCCCAAAATTATCAATTCAAAATCCAAAATCCAAAAGTCTATGAGCACTTTTATAATCCAATGAATATTTTAAATAATTCCTCTCTCAAAATTTGGAATGATTTTTCACAACTGAACTAACTCTTTAAAGACTGATGTTAAAGTCGAAACTAAAAACTATTGTTATGTATGATGTTTATATAATATTATAAATATTTTAGGAAATTATAAATGTTTCTTCACTTTAATATTTGCTTAAATCTTAATGTTATCAGGAAAAACATGTTTAACTAGTGTCCTTGAATTAGGTTGTTTTGATCAATATGTTTTCTCAATTTGAAGGTCAAGGTCGATTTTTGTTTACAAGTAAAAATTCCATTAAGATGACTCATGTTCTAGAACATTCTGTCATGTGACCAATCTTTATATATACCATGTTTGGTGGACATTTATTCAGTTTTGACATTACCATCAGTCTTGTAAAGAGCTATTACAGTTGTGAAAATTCATTACAAATTCTAAGAGAGGAATTATTTTAAATATTCATTGGATTATAACAGTGCTCATAAACTTTTGGATTTTGGATTTTTAATTGATGATTTTGGAATTTATGTGAACTTATTCAGATATTTTGGAATACTTCATTTTGACATCAGCACATCAAGATTTCTAGTACATCAGGACTTTGGAGACCATTAGCACATCATAACATTCAAGGACACAGCCGTAAATTCGGAACATTCTATATTTAGGACTTGTGATTAGAACAATCATTCTTATTGGATTATTAGGATTTCAAAACACATTACTGTAAGTGACTTTTTGATTTTTCATTTTAATTATCTAGTAATAAATTGCTTGTTGATTTTTTACTTGATTTGTTGGTTTCACTTTCTTTCTGTTACATTTTTCTTAGACCATAGAGTCGTAACACTATCCACTAAACATGGTATATATAAAGATCGGTCACATGACAGAATGTTCTAGAAAATTATATGGTGTATGTGACTTTTAACACATAATTCTAAAGGAAATTTTGTTTTATCTGTAAACAAAATCAACCCTGACCTCAAACTGAATCAACAACTTGTTTACCCAAACCCGTCCTTGAACTCAAATACTAAGTAAACAACCTAATTCAAGGACAATAGCTAAACATGTAAACCTGATACTTAACATTAAGGTTTAAGCAAATATTAAAATTAAGAAACGTTTATAATTTCCTAAAATAGTTATAATATTATATAAACATCATACAATACAATAGTTTGCAAACCCGTACAGAGAGCGCTCCATGTATAACTGTTGAAAATCATTGCGTAACTGTACTCAGCTCTTTGGCTGCAGATATGGCAGATACACGAGATACCTAATACAACATAGTAACGTTAACCTCATCATTTTACGAGTTATGGGAAAACGTTGTCTGTTTCTTGTGGATGATGTAAATGACAGAAATGATCAGTGCCTTGAATACAACGGATGTATATGACACAGGTGATCAGTGTCTTGAATACAACGGATTTTTAAGACAATAAATAACGTGGAGGGAAGCTTCGCCAAACTCTCAGATACGATTTAGAGAATGTATTCAAGGCTAATTATTTTATAAACATGTCATTTACTATAATCATTTCGTACGAAATGTAGACATACATGTCTCGACGATGACCATTACGGAGTAGATTAGGTTTTAGATCCACTGATTCATAAATGATACTTATATTACCATAAGGTGAACAAAACATCATATAGTTTTTACTGTGGTATCATGTCAAGACATTTATACATAGGAATTTTTTCATCGTGTTTTCAAATGTTCGGTTTCATATTTCTCGCGACTTTTACATGCCTAGAGCGAAGTTTATATTTTGTCGTATTTCTATTAAGAGTTTCGGACTCGCTACCATACAATGAGGTTATATTCAGAATATATACATACAACTTTACCACTGTTATCAATACTACTTCTAAGATTCTACTAAAGATAAAATGACGACTCCGCAGGCATATAAGTATCATCATGCAAGACGAATGAGGAAGGCTAAGAAACAGAAAGAATCCTGCTATATATTGGTAGAGCGTTGGACTCGTAATCCAATAGTTACGGGTTCGATACCAGTGCAGGCCAGTCTGGGTCGGCTGCCTCAGTGTATCTTTGGGGAAATGCAATTAGTCCCCATTTTTTGGCATGATATATTAAATAATGCGTCAAAGTGCCGTTAAAAACCAACCAACAGCAACAAGAAAAAGAAAGAAGAGTGTAATAGAAGAGTCCTGTTACATATCCGATGAAGATCATGGTATCGTTTACGAAGCATTTTTTAAATAATTAAAATAGTTGTAATAGGTCAAAATGGATTTCATATGGCGACAGCATGGCCTTTACAGTAATGTTAGTAGAGATCTTTCAAGTTTTGTTAACCAACTTGACAGACACAAGAGTTCATGATAACTTATTTTCAGCATAGCCAATGGTTAAGCGTCATTGTTAAATTTGAAATGAGTAATCTAGGTTAGATGTTTTTATAACCAATGGAAAATGAGTAATCTAGGTTGGCTGTCTTTATGACCAATGGGAAGAGAACTGTCACCCTGTGGCACAACTCTCCATCCAACCTCGTCTTCATTAAACTTAGTCAGCTGTCACCATTATCGGTCTCAAAAGGCGCTAAATGCAATATATAATTTGCACTAAACATTTAGCAACACTTGTATGAATTATTACAAAATAACTCTAATAAAGGATGAGATCAGTTAAACACACAGATCCTTCATATACATCTTGAACACTAAATCAAGGGTGAAAAACAAAAGTTTTATTTTTTTATTTTTTAAGTCTTCCTAGCATATTTTCTCTGTATATTCCGTGGTTTACACTTAAAAAGCGTTCAAGTTCCAACCAGTGATTTTTATGAATTGTATTTCATACTGTGTATATAAATGCGTGATACATTTATTCTGAAAATAGAATGTATCATCTAGATCTATAATAACGATTTATACCCAATAATGGTCTTAAATCATATCAGTGTTGGTATTATATTATTGTACACGACACAATGAATATTAAGGTAAATATCATATCGGTAATCTGTTTTATGTGTAGTGTCTTTTATCGGGTTCTCAAGGTCTAAAACTGTTGAAATTCATGTCTTTCCTGTTATGATCAAAGTCAATTAATTAAACACGCCCAATGTTAAATTTAAGGGACACTGAATACGACACTTTCGCCAATGCCAAATTACAGACGTTTCTCCTTCCGCATAGAAAAAAACGCCTACCTGTTTTCTTGTCTGATTAATTACTTGTTTTTCTTTGCCCATTCAGTCCCTCACATCTGCATTTCATGTTGTGAATTTCCCTAATTTTCACAGCTCGCATAAATTGTGAAAGTTGTCTCCTAAGTGAACCTTGCATTCATTTTCGGGCATCTGTCTAATCTGCCAACTATTTCCTTCATAACACATGTCGATTTTCCCCTAAACAATAGTTTAAAAATAATTCCATTTGTTCTGTATTAGATGCTGAGACCTTTTATTGTGATCCACATGCAAATTATTGTCAAAGACTGACCTGTTCAAATTTAAGTTTACCGGAATTGTAATTGATAATCAATACCTTATCTATAAAATGAAGCTATGTAATACCTCTGTCTCTAAAACTCTCTGACACAAATCCAATCTCACATGTACCATAAATACAAAGGCTAGAGCAAATATACTGTATACAAACGTATGATTTTTTTGCAATACCTCGAAATAGAGAGGTCAAACAAGCCACATCAGCTCATACAAATTACGATCAGTGCCAATATACAATAGAGGACTTGTCTCAAGAGGGGTCTTATGTGTTTAATGATACAATGGTTGAAGAGAATAGCTTTGTAATACTTATTAACAGCATATTTACCCGACACAGGAATAAAGGGGTTGACTCAAACAAAAAATATCGATTTTTGGTCAAAATCCAGCATTAAATCAGTCAGCTGACGTGAAGCTATTGTTCATTTTAACCGACCAAACAGCAAACAGTACTGATAGAACATTCTAGATATTGACGGTATCTCATGGCTTATCTCTTTCAACGCCATAACATTATGTCAGAGTTGTAGAATGGAAGAAAAAAAGACAAATATAATTTTTAATGAATCCGCATGCAAGCCTTACCAGGGCAATCAACCATACTTAGGACCTGATTTTTTGTATTCCTACACATTTGTGATATGGTTTGGCCATGCTAGAAAACCATGAGCATTAAACCCATCGTAACTGCACTTGATGACATGAAGTTGACATCAATTTGCCCTTACTTAAAGACTCGTTCTGCCAAACAATTATTGCCATCGGGTGGGATTTCCCGATCTCATAGCACTGTATTATTGCCATCGGGTGGGATTTCTCGATCTCATAGCACTGTATTATTGCCATCGGGTGGGATTTCCCGATCTCATAGCACTGTGTTATTGCCATCGGGTGGGATTTCCCGATCTCATAGCACTGTATACGATTAATTCTATAAATTCTATCGACTATAATTAAATGTAATATTGTTATTGCCTAATTCTTGTTCTTATTGCTAATTGTCAACTGAAACATAATTTTACCTAAATGAAGTTTCACACGTTGCATTAAAAATATGAGAGGTCAAAAGTGTTCTTCTGAAAGCCAATGAAACAATTAATTTTGACAAA
The DNA here is from genome assembly GCA_029931535.1 of Margaritifera margaritifera. Taxonomy (NCBI): domain Eukaryota; kingdom Metazoa; phylum Mollusca; class Bivalvia; order Unionida; family Margaritiferidae; genus Margaritifera; species Margaritifera margaritifera. The sequence goes on along the minus strand of JAQPZY010001699.1, from coordinate 18,003,299 downwards.
TGGAGATTGATAAGAATGACTGAATTAGATTTGGTTAAGACAAACTTTCCACAATGGAATCCTGTGACTATCCGACTGTATTAAGTACAAAAATCCTGACAGTACAGTGATGATTCCAGAGTAAAACATAAAGCACGTCTTTGGCATAAATAACGGACAGGCGGTCAAAAGTATAGGATTTTTATTTCTTCTGCTCAAATGCGCTTGCGATACTGTATTCAATATTTCCAATGTTAGAGGGCAGCGATGATAAACCTCTGAGGGACAAAGGACGCAATTCATGACAGTCATGAGTAATATTATCGGCTTACATATTGAATATTTAAGGCATAGTGTTTTCTGCAACACGAAACAATATCCACTTTGCACCTGGCATCCATGGAAGAGTCCCACATCGTTCATGTAGAATGTTGTAAATTAGAGCATTGTAGATTAGTAATTAAACTTCGTTTTGGTTAAGAAAAACAATTGTATCGAACTCGCTTATATTCTTACCCGTTTAACAACTGTACACTTTGAATGATTTTATAGTCAACACAATTGCATCAGATACTATTGAGTGACTGGCGTGCATTCAAATTGAAGATCGATGAGTCGGATTAGGCGATGAGTGCCTCAAGTCAAACGTAATGTCTGCAAAAGAATTTACTTTCTAAAATCTCTACCGTTGATGATTCTCATCCGACATCTCTATATCAACTAAACATAATTAGAGGCTTGGATATAATTTTTCACACTAAGTCGACATTGGGGTCGATTTTTGCACCAGTAATTGGAAAATAAAATTGGAATCTCTTCCAAACAAAAATGTATCAAGAGCTCGACAAATGATATACCCCCAAAGTATGTTTTGGATTAAAATTAACAGCTATGGCATGAAGTTAAATACTAAGATCTAAGAGCCCACAATGAAATCTCTGATATAATTACCGGTGAGAATTCGGCATAGTGTTATAAATAATCCAAACTTGTTGCACATTAATCGAATCGGAGTCTCCTCCTCAAGTTTTGTTTTCTTTAAGGTTTTCAAGAGTTAACTTTTACTCGAGATCATTATGGTGATCACAAGATTTAATAATTGCATTACAATTAGGAAACAATATGAATTGATAATTTTACGCCTCATACGACCAAAACTATCATCAACTGTTTGGATCATTTAATGAGTCCAATTAACATGTTTTAATTGACAAATAAATGAGGCATGACCGTGCTGTTACACTTGCACGAAGATTGCGCAATCTTTACTAACAAAAATTCTTTTCGAGTTCATTTCTGTCGAAACAATGTCATCTGATATAAAGGCTATTATCGCTTCAAAGGTCTATTTTATCAGGCGAGAAAAGAGCGACTTCTTTCAAAGATAAAAATGTTTGACAACCTTTAAAACTGTTACAATATAAAAGTGTCCTTTGTGCGAACACATCAAAATTAATACATAGCCAATAGTAAGTCTCGATGAAATTCTTGTTAAGTAATCCTCCTTGTTCGTTACCTCAATATGAGAAATTTCTGTGGAATACATTTATCTTGCGGTTTTATCTCCGAGCATCCTTGTTTGTGTAGGTAGCATAGGTAACTTCTAGTTTCACTATCAATGTATATTGGTAAAGTACACATTTTACATGAAGATCATTTGAAATAAAAAAACCAGAAAAAAATAAGCATCACATGATAGATAGAGAGAGATCTACATCAGTTGGGCAAAACATTTAAAGGCAGACAGAATGGTACCATGGTCATAAACATGTGACAGGAGCGGAGAAAGAGGCGCTAAGTTTATGCTTATTCGAACTTGAAAAACCTTTGAATTATGGTTGGTTGACTTAGACAGACGTAAGTGCTCTTGATGTATGCAATGTTTGATTTTATGCATTATCTGGCGACCAGTTATCGCATTTTGTCCAGAATGAAATATAAACTATGGTTGTTTTAAAATAGTAACACGCAGAGATATTGTCCTGAAAACTTAGATGTTAAACTTGTATTTTAGTTTGTTAGATAAAAAGCGCTACTTGAGGAGGAGGAAAAACGATGTTCCAAACATACCTTTAAACTATAATGAATAATGAAGCTTCTAAGTAATGTCGCCAAGCAAAGTTACGCCAAAATTTTGTACATTTAGCAAAGAATCCATCAAACACAGCTTTAGAAGTTAATGGTTACCGGTATATCAGCTGCAAGTGTGATTTACTGTAATGATTCAGTCCTAAATGTGATAGGGATGAAAAGTTTCAAATGGTGGCCATTAAATGTGATTGGGATAAAAAGTTTCAAATGGTGGCCATTAAATGTGATAGGGATAAAAAGTTTCAAATGGCGGCCATTAAATGTGATAGGGATAAAAAGATTCAAATGGTGGCCATTAAATGTGATAGGGATAAAAAGATTCAAATGGTGGCCATTAAATGTGATAGGGATAAAAAGTTTCAAATGGTGGCCATTAAATGTGATAGGGATAAAAAGATTCAAATGGTGGCCATTAAATGTGATAGGGATACAAAGTTTTAAATGGTGGCCATTAAATGTGATAGGGATAAAAAGTTTAAAATGGCGGCCATTAAATGTGATAGGGATAAAAAGGTTCAAATGGTGGCCATTAAATGTGATAGGGATAAAAAGTTTCAAATGGTGGCCATTAAATGTGATAGGGATAAAAAGATTCAAATGGTGGCCATTAAATGTGACAGGGATACAAAGTTTTAAATGGTGGTCATTAAATGTGATAGGGATAAAAAATTTAAATGGTGGCCATTAAAGGGCAGGTTTAAGTGAACTAAACCGACTCGATGACATTACTGTATTTTCCCCAAAAAGATGTTCAGGAAGCACATTTTACAACTTTGACATTCCATGACGAAAAATTTCCTCCTGCATAGTGTTTTACTTATATTTAATTTTTAAATGGTATGATATTTTGACCGAAAATATTGAGTTAAATTATGCCGCACTTCCTACCAAATCTTCAGGTCATCTGAAAATAGAGACACATGAAAAAACATTTTATAAGCCTGGCCATAAAGATATATTAGATCGAAGTAGAGTCTCAAAAAAAATATGAAGATCTTGCAGTCCATGCAATTTTACATTTTAATAGTGAAGCAAAGTAATTGCATACTGAAGTCAGCTATGTTATACAATAGTTGAAGGAGATACCTTTCAAGCTATCAAGAGAGAGCTTTGGACATCGAAACTGAATGATAACATTTTCATTCAGTTTATATATCTTATCAGATATCTTTCACACTATTCAGTATTTTGAGCTCTAACGCAAGTTGGAGTGTTTTTCTTTCATTAAATGCATTCCTTGTTCTTGTCACTATAAAAATAGTGAAACCTATGAGATTTATATTTCTCTCATTCATATTAATTTGTGATATAGTGTGTTTTGTGAGAAAGCTATGTGGCATAAAACTTTTTCACAAGTGTTCGTTACACCTTGATTCAAAGATCGACTGATAACTAGGTTGCTGACACACTTCAAGTTTATGTTACCTGGCATATCCAGTCTCTTAACAATTACAGGACGATCAAAGACAAGCAGAAATATTAGCTCCATTCTTTCCAATGTGTCCAACAAAGATAATCTACTAAAACTACCCTATGTCCCCCACCCCCCCACCACCACCACCAGCATGATATGTACTTGGCACCATCTACATCCTTGCTTACGAAATTTGGGTAACGGTTCCTGCCTCCTATTATGTCATCCCAGAACACACAAACCACTAACCATTCGATGGATTCCTTTATAACTGGTTTCTACCTTTATAACTGGTTTCTACCATTATAACTGGTTTCTACTTTTATAACTGGTTTCTACCTTTATAACTGGTTTATATCTTTCACGGCGATGTAAAGATAAACATAAACTAGAGGACAATCCAATCCAAGAAACGTGTAAGGGCAACTGATTCCGTCTTGGAGTAATAGTCTGAGAGCATCAACCAAGCTAGTGTACAAATTCACTGGCGGATTTAAGTAACGTTTCATGTCATTGTTATTTGTTTTAAGTCTATCTTACGCACTGTATATTCTCATCAGCAGTTATAAAATGAGCTTTAAGTCAAAATTGAATCGAGAAGTACCTCTTAATTTTTTGTCAGTTTCGCGTTATTACAGGATCAAAAATGGACTATATTTCTTGACTGTTCGCCTTTAGGTATGATTGCGCCAGAAAGTACCATATTTAAATGTAAATACACGTTTATCCAACATCTATTTAAAATTTTCATTTGTCCTTTCAGTCGATGCATCAATCTGATGAGATGAAGCAACTTCGAAAACCATGGTAGTGTTGTCCAATTTGGGACTGGTCCTCAGATGTCTGAAGCTATTTCTTCCGAGGAAGAATGTTGCATTCCCCACAGGTTAGAAGAATGTAGCATTCCCCACAGGTTAGAAGAATGTAGCATTCCCCACAGGTTAGAAGAATGTAGCATTCCCCACAGGTTAGAAGAATGTAGCATTCCCCACAGGTTAGAAGAATGTAGCATTCCCCACAGGTTAGAAGAATGTAGCATTTCCCACAGGTTAGAAGAATGTAGCATTCCCCACAGGTTAGAAGAATGTAGCATTCCCCACAGGTTAGAAGAATGTAGCATTCCCCACAGGTTAGAAGAATGTAGCATTCCCCACAGGTTAGAAGAATGTAGCATTCCCCACAGGTTGCCCTGAATTCTTCATTATAAACCTAATTCTTAACCCTTTTTCAGTTCAAAAAATTTTAAACGAATTTTTATTGTTTAAAAGATACATTTGTACCAACAATACGCAGTTTTGATTTGAACCTCATTTTTTCCTTCAGGAATTTGAGAAAAATAATCCTTCATAATGAATTGGTGCAGAATAGGAAAATTCCACATTCAGGACCAGATTTTTGCGTCAGACAAGAGACAAAGTGTCTGACGCAAAATTATGACCATTGGGTGGAATTTTCTTATTCTATACCGTTGCATATGAAGGATTATTTTAATCTCATCCTTGTGGTAGATAAGGTCAAGTGCGAACTGTTGTCAGTTACAGCTTGAACCACAAATAATCCTTTGGAGAAATAAGTTCTGTAAAGAAATGACTTCGATTACAGCATGTGCCACGGATGTTCCTTTCACTATATCCTCAAGTGAAATTATGATCTTTGAAAAACAACGTTTGTCGCATGTACAGGAAGCTCAACCCACAGGGGATCATGAGTTGTGCGAGAAACTCTACAAGGCTTGTCACTGAGTACAAATCTTATTCCACCGATTCTGTTATTGCACCCATTATTGCCACGCATTTGATTATGGAGTATTACGGGCGTGTGTTCTAATCCCCGTCTAGAGGAAAGGTGTTTTAGCGAAATACGAGGCTACATGGTTTCATTTACATCTAACTTTCATAGAAGTTTTGCCACATCTTAAATTTCACACACACATTATTTTGTAACAATTTGATCGGTTTCGTATAGGTTAAATACAGTTCAAATGACATTGACAAACTCTCAACACATGGTGTCTTTATCAAATTTACGAGATTGAATTCTCTTGGGGCAAGTTTAGGTCATTCGTTCATTGCTTTTCCAAATCTGACTTTATAAATTCAGATTACTGCATGATACATGTTCTTCTGACCATCGATTGTTTATCGCGGCATGGGTAGCATTATTGCTGCTATCTCTCTCATTTTGACAAATCTGTCAAGAATACAAAAAAATGGAGCATAAAGCTCCAACAAAATCCTCACTAAAATTGTGTGTGTTGGGGGGAGGGGGACTAAACAAGTAGGCAAAGGGTCTGTGCGATGGAAACTCTGGTGGTGGAAAAAGGGAGCGAAGCCTCCAGAAGCTTTTGTATTGTTTCACACTCATTTATTTTAGGGGTTTATTTGGCACCGGGGAGTGGGTGAGCGCACAAATCATTTAGACAAAACTGTGCCCCATTATGATTGTATGTTACTTATGATATTTACCGTTGCCTTGTGATTTTAACTTGACTTTGAAGAACGTGTATATAGCAATACGTAATTCAAACTGAAACCACTCCGACTCAGAATTAAGCATAGATTTTAAAAAGCAACCAAACGATGGTTAAGTGGTGTCTTCATTCGATGTCAATTCTACACCGGATATAGTTAACTCGATCGGATACGAAATGAAAAACTTTTTTTTTTAGCAAGATATGCTCGTTCTCTCTCCGGCTGAGCTTGAAATTAAAATTAACAGCTGTTGTTGATTTTAAATTGAATGCATTTTTCTGCAATTATAGACCATCTGAAATATGAGAAGCGCTTTGTCAATTCATATGATCCCCGCTGTCAGCTTGACAACATATTCAGTGATACGAAGGGAATAATTCTTTTGTGAAAGCTTAGATTACGCTATAATCAGTGGAGCACTGAAATAGTGATTACTTACGTTTTGTTTTTACCACACTTGTCAACCATAACGCACCGAAAACGATACCAACACATTATTTCAACGTACTGGCAGCGATTTGAAAAAAATGGAGGAAGCTTTCAAATGAAAAATGGTAAAAACAAGGTACATGCGAAGAAAAAGGAATTACGACCAAACACAATTGTAATTGGTACATTTTAATGAGTAATATTTTAGAAGCGAAAATACTGAATAGCTGAAAACATTTTAGCAATAACTGCCTGAATATAACTAAGTTGACTTCAAGCAGCTTTCATAATAAATGTGATCCTTTTCTCTTTTTTTTTTAAAGAAAAAGAAACTTGGTTTTGTGCACATACAAAAAATAAGTATATGCATGCAGATTAGAACCGAAATGGTTGATTCTGACATTCAGTAATCAACTCAAGCCCTCTGTAACGTGTAAATATGCTATTTATAGTAAATTATAATAAGACGTACATCTGTGTAAATTGGAGCCTAAATGTTGGGTTGAGGCTTGAGCGTGAAATGCTGTTCCTCATTCTTGCACTAACATCTATGTAATCCTCCTACATGGGACACACTTATAAAGATACATTGTACCTACTGATCAGCTAAAACTACATGAAGAATTTGACATTATAGTTCATTTGAACCAATAGTTTACTTCGAAATAATAATAATAATAATAATAATAATAATAATAATAATAATAATAACAATAATAACGAGTACTTAGTACAGCGCTTAATCTTTAGAAACTCTAAGCGCTTAACAATATTAGTTTAAAACATATGGACATATACATGGACACGATTAAAAAAAAAAAAAAACACCATGAAATTACAACAAAAAAAATTGCAAGTAAACGAAGCAGTAACGAGTGATATTTCATCTAAAGGTGCAGCATTGTTAGATCTGCGTTGTAACAAAATCGTTGTAACACATTCTTATGAAATCATGTCCAAAAGTAAATATATCTACGAGCTATGTGTCTGCAAAAAATGATAGAATTATGGTGAAGATGATAAATATTTATCTTAAAAGAGGTTTGAGGTATATATTTTAACTGTAGAAACTGTAACAACATTAAGGAACGTAACCACTTTGATAAATTATAACACACCGGCAACGATGCGAAAGCACCGGCAACGATATTTCTACACACCGGCAACAATAAAAATGGTGGAAGCAGAAGCAGAAGACACGGAGTTGATTCCCGTATAACGACAAAATGCTGTTGCTGGAAATAGTCTAAAATTTAGTTTATATTAGGAATGCTAATAAAATATTAGGAATGCGTATGTCTCCGAAACTCTTGACGGCATCTCAAAAAAAACTTTTTAGAATGTATAAAAGATTAAACTTTCTAACCTAAATTTTCGTTTTAAAAAAAAATAATAATAAAAGAAAAAACACAATAATTGGAGTTTGACAACAACGCAGTTAAATATGCCGTTTCAAGAAAGATTTATATTGGTTTCTGCTGATTCCATCCAGACCATGACCAGTTTCAATAATCACCATAATCTCTTAATGCTACTGGGAGTCGTCGAACTCCGGGTTTTTTTTGTGACGCTAATACTCGTTCACGTAATTGTGTTAAATGTTTTCGATAGATCCAATCCCATCCGGTTTCTTCCTGTTACATGTGAAGTTGCAAGAAAGATTCGAAAATAAGATAATTCGCACAATATATTGAGATATTTTGTCCTTGCGTTTGCGAATGATAGCAATGTTAAATATATGAACCAGCTGATACTTATTTACATGCCTTTATTTTATAATGTAATATAGAATGGAATGTAAACGTAGATGCAAAAAATATATACGTGCAACTTTTTCAGTATGCAAAATGTTTTTAGCAAGAAGGCTACATATTTCCAGAAAATCATCGTAAAATATTAGGAATGCGTATGTCTCTGAAACTCTTGACGGCATCTCATAAGAAACTTAGTACCAGATAATAACGTTATTTATAGCATATATTCCATATTCCAGGTGTGTAATTACAAATCATGACGGCATAAATAGAGCAACTATAAGGGTGATAAAAAGTTCCTGTATAAATATGTTCAATAGATTAAGATAAAAGAACAAGAGATGAACAAGACTGAATGCCAAGTACAGTAGGATTTTATTTAAAAATGATTGCCTGTTGTTAAGGATTCTACCACGTCAAACAAGTTAGAATGAGTGTGCAGTTTCCTTCGTAGAGCACGTATACCTAACACTGAATAAAAGAGCATACTTGACCATTAATAGCTGTATAATGTCATATCCCAGATATAAATCAACCAGGTAGAGTCCTTCTCTTTGACATGGAGAACCTGTAAAAGCTTTTTATGGTAGAGTTCAAGTGCAATGTTCATGTTAAGCAGATAAGCAGAACGAAATATTGCTTAAGCGTTTCGAATATTTGGAATACCTCCGGTTGTGTCCAAGTACAAGTTAATACCTAACATTCACAAATGCATTTCCGGTGTAATTATTGTTAAAGATACTGCAAGCTGCTAACTTCGCTGATCAATCTGGTGCGCTATCATTCGGATTCCACTTCATTTGGAAGTTTGACTGCATTCAATCGTAATTGACTTATTTTGCATATTTCTTTCATTATTTTACAAGAAAATATAATCTATCCTTACTGTGCTAATATAGTTTGCTACTTTATAAAGATTTGCATGTGAAGAATAGTGACTTGCTTGAAACATACATACATACATACATATATATATACATACATACATACATATATATATTAGGTCTCTGATAAGGACCAAGTAAAACATAAGCCTATTCATTTCTCCTGGAGCATTGTAAAATTTTATCAGAGCAATTATAATAATAAAACGCTGGAATACATTTGTCTCAAAGCTAGTGATGGCTACTATAACAAATTCAAATGTTTTATGCAACCTTTTCACACAGACTACCACAAAGATAAGTCAACAGCGCTGATAAATTCGTTGTAAAAACAGGTACTTGAGCAGGTCAAACAAACACTTCTTAAAGCTATTCAAGAGATCAACAGCGGTATACTTTGGTGACAGTCAACATAAAATGGGTTTTATTCCAAGGGGGACTTCCGTTCTTAAGGTCCTAAATGACCCACACAGGGTACAAAGAACAATGCGAAGGTCTCGGTTGGGAAAAAGTATTTGCATAGCACTCGACAAAAAGGGTGGTCTTTACCAAAAATGTCCATTTTATGCCATACACAGGAAATAAATTAGTAAGCCAGTCTTGACATTGACATCAAGCGGTTGTATTGACTTTTTGTGACATATTTCAAGAAGGGCGTTCATGTAAAACAAATACTTACAAAGATCAATATTGGTAAATCATTTTAGATACTGGCATTAGCATTAGGAATTTTTCGCTTTTGGAAGATTGTGTGACAATTTCAAGTTGATATATTAATATGGGAATAGGAAATATATGTATGTGTATATGATATTCATCTTTATCAAATCTGATTGATAGCTTCACAAATACGATCAAGTATAGTCTACTATATCGGGATACTCCCATTTCATCTATTCCCGTTTCATCTATTCCCATTTCATCTACTCCCATTTCATCTATTCCCATTTCAGGTATTCCCATTTCATCTACTCCCATTTCATCTATTCCCATTTCATCTACTCCCATTTCAGGTATTCCCATTTCATCTACTCCCATTTCATCTATTCCCATTTCATCTACTCCCATTTCATCTATTCCCATTTCATCTACTCCCATTTCATCTATTCCCATTTCATCGACTCCCATTTCATCTATTCCCATTTTTTCTACTCCCATTTCATCTATTCCCATTTCATCTACTTGCATTTCATCTATTCCCATTTCATCTACTCCCATTTCATCTATTCCCATTTCATCTACTCCCATTTCATCTATTCCCATTTCAGGTATTCCCATTTCATCTACTCCCATTTCATCTATTCCCATTTCATCTACTCCCATTTCATCTATTCCCATTTCATCTACTCCCATTTCATCTATTCCCATTTCATCGACTCCCATTTCATCTATTCCCATTTTTTCTACTCCCATTTCATCTATTCCCATTTCATCTACTTGCATTTCATCTATTCCCATTTCATCTACTCCCATTTCATCTATTCACATTTCATCTACTCCCATTTCATCTATTCCCATTTCATCTACTCCCATTTCATCTATTCCCATTTCATCTATTCCCAGTTCATCTACTCCCATTTTGTCTACACGATAAAGTATGTTATTCTCGTTTCGTTTATTTAAATCTGTCATGAATGAAAGTTCCACGTGGTAGTTGTTGTGTACAACTGAACAAAGCTCATCGTTTATTTAAATCTGTCATGAATTAAAGTTCCACGTGGTAGTTGTTGTTTACAACGGAACAAAGCTCATCGTTTCAACGGGAAAATTACAGAACACATATTCATAGTCAGCACGTATTTCTCATGTAACCATGGAACAGAAGTGAACAGGATTTTGAAGACTTCATAATTGAAAATTCCAGGGAAGAATTAAACAAAAGAAAAGATATTTCCCGTCCTTCTATTAAAAGTATTGTCCTGATGAAGCCAATACTACTGCTGCTTGACTAAAATCATCTTTAATCACGTACTTAAAGTTGTTTTGTGAATACACTATACATGTAATTAAAATAATTTATGAAAAACTACAGTATATTTTTATCCATAAGTGTATCAAGTTTATACTAAATCAGAATAGTTCAAGGTCAATTATGGAAGTTTCTGTTTAAACTTAGATTTGAATCTTCTATACCTGCAAGCTCCATATTTGTTGTTATTACACATTTCTTTTGCATCGTTTATAAAGTAATTGCGTTTAAAGTATGACTGGTACTAAAATTGGAGCAGGTATTATCTGCCCTTGATATCTTTGCGGAAGTGACGTATTACTAGAACAAAACTTTTCTACGTAGTGTAGGGAATTTGCGATAGATTATGAAATAGTGGTCTTGTGGAAATTTAAGAAAATTAAACGACTAATGCTACATTTACAGTCAGTATGGTCATCGATAGATTGAGCGAAAATAGAAAAACAAATTATGACAATTATTGGACAGAATTACGAAATACCGTGTAATCAAACGCTGAAGCGTGATCTCGGCGTATTTTCTAACTTTTATATTATACAAACCACTCTGAGAAAATGAGCACACCAGATTCTTATTTTTAGTCAATAATATCGACAATAACTCTTCCAATATAAACTGAAGTTCTTTAAAATGGTACATGGGGAACCCCACCCACTTTGAATCCTTTATCTCATTACATAAAATGATTTCGCCCTGTTATATTTTATATTTGCGGATCGTATTTCTCCATCAGAAATCTATTAAGCAAAGGTTTAATGGAGATATGGGTTTGCACTTCAAATTTCTCCTCCCTATGAAAGGGGACGACCTATTTCTCTCTCTCTCTCTCTCTCTCTCTCTCATTTTCCTGATTGCCTAAATTAAACATCTAAATCCTTGTTTGCATCGTTTAGAAGAAATTGATATGATTTGATTGCTTCTAATATGCTTGAAAAAAATTAGCATGAACAGTAAAGCTTTTCATAACACTACACAGTTTGACACAATATACTCGGTCGATCCTTATTTTCATAACACAACCCGGTTTGACAGTATACTCGGTCGATCCCTATTTTCATAACACTACCCGGTTTGACAGTATACTCGGTAGATCCCTATTTTCATAACACTACCCGGTTTGACACAGTATACTCGGTAGATCCTTATTTTCATAACACTACCCGGTTTGACACAATATACTCGGTAGATCCCTATTTTCATAGCACTACCCTGTTTGACACAATATACTCGGTTGATCCCTATTTTCATAACACTACCCGGTTTGACACAATATACTCGGTAGATCCCTATTTTCATAGCACTACCCTGTTTGACACAATATACTCCGTTGATCCCTATTTTCATAACACTACCCGGTTTGACACAATATACTCGGTAGATCCTTATTTTCATAACACTACCCGGTTTGGCACAATATACTCGGTAGATCCCTATTTTCATAACACCACCCGGTTTGAGAGTATACTCGGTTGATCTACCCGGTTTGACACAATATACTTGGTCGATCTCTTTTTTCATAACACTACCCGGTTTGACACAGTATACTCGGTAGATCCCTATTTTCTGCATCTTTCTTCTGCATATTATAACATTATTTATATCGATTGATAAAGACACGAAAATACACGTTCAAAGAAAACAATATACTTTTGCTGGTTTTTTATCAAAATTTGTGCATGTATACTGCACAAAATCCGCCATTTTTACTTGATCTGACTGTACAATCGATACACTTTTACATTAGTGACTGGTCGGCTTGTTCTAGTATGATGTCACACATAACCGGAAACCGAGCTTATCCAAGGGAGGTAATGCAGTTGGTTATTTAACCGACTGCATTACCTCATTAATTTTAACGGTAAATTTAGGGAATTCGCCTGGAGTACATTTTACTGGAGAATTGGATTTAGTTATAAAAATAAAATTTCATAAATTTGTTGTTGGGAATTACAAGAGGTACAATAGAGAAGGTAAAGGATTAGAACGAAATCAATGGCTTATAATGTTCTTCTCCTTTTACGATACAAAAACTGTAAATATATAGGAATATATGGCGGATGATATTAAGTTTTAATGATAACAAATCTGAATTTTTTAATAGTCAAAGTGAAGAGTCTCTTGGTTAAACATTAGCATTTGGCCAAGGTATATAAAGTAGGAGGATGAACAACGAGAGAGTAGGTGAAAGCCGAGAATAAAGAAAACAAAGAAGTTAAATGGAGAAACTGTCAATTAAAATGTATCAAACATCATGTAGAAAGTTGGTAAAATAGGGAGAAAAGAAAGGGGAGGGACAAAAATAAATAAATAAATAAAAAGGAACAAAAAAGCAAGATTAAAAGTGAACAGTGCTTCCTTCTAGAGCGGGTCGTTGCAGAGGCGATGGCGAATCTTTTTGAAAAATAGGGAAAATTACTCTTTGCAGCTGTTCATGACCTGTGGAAGTGCTTACGTGATAGCAACATGTGCGCTTACGTAAATCTTTTTGACTTTTCAATAACTTTATGAACACCATCGAAAATAGGAATGCTTACTCCATACACAAGTGTTGTATCACCATACAAGAAGGTATTTAAAGTTAAATTACCATATGGTATGAGGGATTTAAACTTTCCGATGCGATGTTCTTCGTAATAAACTGAAGAAAAAAAGAAGTGTTGTGTATTTTCTACAGATCCACATCTACAAAGAGGTGATCTGATTATATTCTTTATAAATACATGTTGAGTAAGTGAACTGCCATTTGTTCTAAGTCGGGCATGATGAATTTAAAATTTCCTTCTACCCCAATAAAAGTGTCTGGGAACATAAGTGTTGCGAGTATTTAATGTGTTTTTGAAGTTCTTAATGAAGTCTATTTGATGAGTCTCAATGGATAATGTATTCCATTCTCTAATGGCCGAAGGAAGAAACGAGTTGTAATAAAGACTTTTTTGCCTGTACTGATTGAAAATTGTTTACATTACGTAAATCATAGCGAGTAATATCACTAACAGCTGGTGTAATCAGAGACGCGAGATAGGGAGGGCTTGAACCAGTTGTCGTTCCATATAAGAGTGTAAGTTTGTGTTTTTGTCGTCTGGATTCAAGACTTTCCCACCCTATTTCTCGGTGTAGAGCTTCAATAGATAGTAATTTTGTTGCACTAGGCACATTTCTGGCTGCTTCATTTTATATTTTTTTTAGTTCTCTTTTCTCGAGTAATGTGCAGTTGTCCCAAACCACATTACCATATTTCATAATACGTCGTATAAAAGATGTAAATATAATTTCTACAGATTTCTTGTCAAGTTGGAATTTGTGTTACGCATTACATTAATTCTTGACCATGCCTTTTCCTTTGTATAGTCTATTTGTTGTGCCATGAGCAGTCATATGAGTATAGTCTATTTGTTGTGCCATGAGCAGTCATATGAGTATAGTCTATTTGTTGTGCCATGAGCAGTCATATGAGTATAGTCTATTTGTTGTGCCATGAGCAGTCATATGAGAGAAAAACTGCAAGATGTTTGTGCGCCCCAAAAAAATTATTGACATTTGTAGATCTTGTTTCGCGTATCAGAAAATGATGGCGCTATTAACCTTTGTGATATAAAACAATTTAGGTTACGTTGACGCAAAAGTATTTATTGTTCAGATTTGGACATAAAAAAAATTATTTACTCACAAATGAAATAAGAAGTAACCGTCTGTACAGAAACATTTATAAAACAAATCGCGCAGAAGTAAGTTTGGTTCAGGCAGATGTCCATTGGTCCTAAAACAGAAATGTCGAATTTGGCTCCTGAAGCATTCTTTCTCTTTTGGATTTAGATTTTTTTTAAAAAATTTTTTTACATCCGAATATAATTTTTTATTAAAACAATCTAAACTATGAGTAAGAGCAATCAACGGGAATGGACAGGAGCTGATTGCTCTGATTAAACAATGTAAGCGGTGCTATAGAAATGACTCCATATTTGAGTTTCCCAGTCTAAGGGGATTGCAATGCAACAACATTTACTATATAAAAGTAAGAGGGCTGCATGCAATAACATTTACTATATAAAAGCAAGAGGGCTGCATGCAATAACATTTACTATATAAAAGCAAGAGGGCTGCATGCAATAACATTTACTATATTAAAGTAAGAGGGCTGCATGCAATAACATTTACTATATAAAAGTAAGGGGGCTGCATGCAATAACATTTACTATATAAAAGTAAGTGGGCTGCATGCAACAACATTTACTATATAAAAGTAAGAGGGATGCATGCCAGAACATTTACTATATAAAAGAGGCAAAATAAGAGCCATTTTGGGAAACACACTGATTACACTTGGCAGCATCCAAATGAGTTCAAAATCCATCACCCCAAATTGTCCTACAATTGCGAGATACCCCACCCCACCCCCTTTTGTTTTCTTTCTTCTTTTCTTTTACTACCAGTTGACATTAATGCATATTGTTTAAGGATCGGTGGGTCGGAACTGGTGATGCACACTTGTCATCGTCCAAAATATCAAAATGAAGATTTGTGTGGAAAAATGTACAACATTTATTAAAAATTAACATTAGACCAAAATCATTAATAAATATTCCAAACAGTGATAAATTAGCAGTTTTCTTCAGACGAAGGATGGTATAATGTAAAAACGCTTCGTGGATAGTATATATATAAAGATATCTTTCAACAAAACACAAAGGACACCGACATAAACCTTCGTGCCTCATGCTGCTTGCATACGAAAACTACAAAAATGCTAACAAAAATAATTAACGGTGAATAATCAAGCACATCAATTAACGGTGAATAATCAAGCAAATTTGTAAGCAGTAACTAAACATAGTTTTGCAACAATGAAAACATTTTCTTGTTTGGTTTGCATTTAGTTTGGTTTGGTTTAGTTCTTTAGGTGAAATTTTGCAGCATAAGCTCGGTCCTTAAGACCTTTACTTACACTTCGAAGTGTTCCCATGTCAAGTTTAATGTGGAAATGTATGCTTCAGATTTGTTTTCACCATACTAATGGGCAAATGCGTGCTTCAGACTTGTTTTCACCATACTAATAGGGAAATGCATGCTTTAGACTTGTTTTCACCATACTAATAGGGAAATGCATGCTTCAGACTTGTATTCACCATACTAATGGGGAAATGCATGCTTCAGACTTGTGTTCACCATACTAATGGGGAAATGCGTGCTTTAGACTTGTGTTCAACATACAAATGGGGAAATGCGTGCTTCAGACTTGTGTGCACCATACTAACGGGGAAATGCGTGCTTCAGACTTGTGTTCACCATACTACTGGGGAAATGCGTGCTTCAGACTTGTTTTCACCATACTACTGGAGAAATGCGTACTTCAGACTTGTTTTCACCATACTAATGTGGAAATGCGTTCTTCAGACTTGTGTTCATCATACTAATGGGGAAATGCGTGCTTCAGACCTGTGTTCAACATACTAATGGGGAAATGCGTGCTTCAGACTTGTTTTCACCATACTAATGGGGGAAACGCATGCTTCAGACTTGTCACCATTCTAATGGGAAAATGCATGCTTCAGACTTGTTTTCACCATATTAATGGGGAAATGCATGCTTCAGACTTGTTTTCACCATACTAATGGGGAAATGCATGCTTCAGACTTGTTTTCACCATACTAATGGGGATATGCATGCTTCAGACTTGTTTTCACCATACTAATGGGGAAATGCATGCGTCAGACTTGCTTTCATCATACTAATGGGGAAATGCGTGCTTCAGACTTGTTTTTACCATACTAATACTCAATAAACTCTAAGCAACTGTACCAATTTTCAAAGCTGTAGCTTTTCAGATAATCAAGGTGTATGCCGATATTTAATTATCACAGGACTGTGCCATAGTGCCATATGAGATGTAGAATCATATGTAACAGAATCAACTTCCTTTCTCTTCCGGTGTATCTCGCTGGTGATAATTGTTGGAATCTACACGTTTTTATTTGAGTCTACATTTATCAGATTGCTTCTGCATAATTGTATTTACTAAATGTTTGCACGCAATATTTATTATTTAGATTGATATTAATTAAAACAAATATGTCTGCAGAAAATACTACATTTTTAAAACCGGTAAATAAATTCTTCTCCACACAGTTTATGCAAAATCTTACAATATCCACTTTTCTAAATAAAAATCCTGTAAATGTCGGCAACTGTTAAAATATGAACAAACAATAAATTTTTACAATACATACTATAATATATATAATATATACGAATACTATTAATCCTATGTTTCTTTTAAACGTTGTATTAGTCAGTTTGAGTAGGAATACGATTTAAAATGTTGAATCGCATTTCACAAAAACCCAGTCAACAGGTTAATAAGGAACAGAATGTGTAATTTGATATGGTTAAATTGTCTCGTTATACGTCATACACAGCATGTGATAGACTTTAATTTTAATGATCAGAGGCATCTTGAGTTAAATAAAATTGGTGGATGACAGTTGCTCATTAATTACATCGGGTTTGCATTTGATTAAAGCAGGTATCCGATAATTTACGACTGAAAATGCAGCGAGCTCACTTACACTTGCAATACTAGTATACACAAGTTCTCTCTCTCTCTCTCTCTCTCTCTCTCTCTCTCTCTCTCTCTCTCTCTCTCTCTCTCAAACACACACACACACACACACACACACACACACACACACACAAGACAGTTGAGTGGTATTCAAGAGACATGACAGAGCTAACACGGCAAGAGCCATAAATGCCGGTTACACGTCACAAATGAAGCGCCCTCTACAAGAAAATTGCCAGATGTGCTCAGATTGTACAGATTTAATAAATAAGCTGAACTCGATTAATCGAGTACAGAATATACTTTAGCCACGATTTCTCCTTTAACAGATGATTCTAATGATTCTACAACTCGTATGGCTACCCTCAATAACAGGATCATTCTACAATTCATATGTCCACCCTCAATAACAGATGATTAAACATCTCATATGGCCACCTCAATAACAGATGATTCTACAACTGATATGGCCACCCTAAAAAGTAATATAAATCCAATCTTATCATTAGGTTCAAGACCTATCGGGGGCCCTGGGTAGCCGAGTGGTTAAAGATGCTCGCCTATACAGATCACTCACACATCTCACCTCTATTCGCGTGAGTTCGAGTCTCGGCTCGACCAGCGTGAGTATGTGAGAAAGCTTGCCAGTAGCTTTAGGTGGTTCTTTCCGGGTTCTTCCTCCACCAGAAATACTGGCCGCCATGTATAGCCTAACATATGCTAAAAAAAACCCCAATTCTCTGTCCTATCACTCGTCCTCTTTTTATTCCAAGTTACAGTTTCCAAGTGAATCAATCATTATGCTGCTCCATGAACTACACAAAGACAGCGTCATCCATATTAAAATTAAATTTACTGTTCGTAATTATTTCTGTAAATAACAACGCCATCTCGTAAATAGAGGTTTATTTCGGTCGAAAGCAATAAGATTATTAGACAGCCAACAAAATCCAAATATTATCAAGTTAAAGTCATTAGCGTTTTTCTCAATTTACGCAGGTAATGCTTTTAATAATTTTCTTATTCTGTGACATATTTAGAGCCAAATCTAAAATTGAGGAGGAAGCAACGCACGATTTTTTTGTACCTTTTTGTTAGAATAAATTTCCACTCTCTCCTTATTTACATTCCAGAGGAAAAACACTAAGACAGAGGATGACCAGAATGACTTGTCGGTTTGACTTTACAGCGAAATATTTATTAGCGGCCTGGTCCACTCGAGAAATAGGTATTTCACTAGACGTGTACACTGTGTCAGAGTTATCTTGCTTACATAACGGCATGCATGCACGCCGCTATACCTGTTTATCTGTTGGACCAGGCTCTAATAACTATTTTAATGAAAGATCAAAACGGGCAGGTCTTGTCGTTCGATATAAACATCATATCGAGAACTACATGTACTCCATTGGACGTTTTATTATCGCTCTAATCTTAGTTTATTTTATCATTTTTGGTATTCAAACTATGTGTAAATAAATGCGCGTGGTAAATTGAAAAAATAAACACATTAGGCCATTTAACTGTTACTTTCGGCCCCATTCTTCTATTTAAGAGCATTCAAGCGATCCATTGGATCTCTCCAACATAATCTTTGCTTTCTCGATTCTTTATCTTGTTCCCATTGCACTCTTGTTCTCTCCCACCGCGCATATTATCATGTTTACCCATCCTCCAGTAGCCATGTGGTCCGATAGCATAAATGCTTTATGTCCGGACGCGGAATTATGTCTTCAGAAAAGGAGTTTAGAAAACTAAAACTTTTTTACGATCGTCAGAACATTTGTAAAGAATTTACATTCGCTTCTTTATTCCTCAACGTCAACTTTTATTGTTTTTTAATAACATATAAAGTTCATAGCTATTTTATCAGTAGATGATTCATACAATTTACAATTTCTTTTAGTTGTAGGAAAATTTGCACCTAATATCTCTTCAACAGTTTCAAATGATTAGCAAATTATATTACCTATTCATTACTGTGGTAGCTCAATTGGTCCCGGATTCGATACCCGCCCAAGCCAGCCAGAGTCGGCTGTCTATGCGTGTCCTTGGGAAAGGCACATAGCTCCCATTTCCTCGGCATGATATAGCCAAATAAAGTGCTGAAATTGCCGTTACAAAAAAAAACCAACCAACTTTAGAATGTCTATTTAAAATGGAAATCGCGGTCGTTAGTCTTGTTGCTATTAAATCCTCTAAAATCCAGTAAGTCACTTTTAAAAAGGTAATGGTTTCTTGAAGAGGCCATGAGACAGTAAGAAGTGTTGTTATTATAGAAAATGGTAACGTTAATACTTCATGAAGATTATCAGCGTGCTTAGTCCATATTACAAAGTCATTCCCATTAAGTACAAAGAGCGAACCAGACAAAAGCTTCTTGACTCTTTGCTCTTTGCTTCTTTAGAATTATTAACCGTTACCCCTGATTAGAAGAATGTATTTAGTCTGAGCAAACAACAAACAAATGATGCCTGAATTCCAAACTTTTGATCATCTATAATGTTGCTCTAGGTGAGGTTAATCACAAAATTTCGACTGTACAGTGTTGTTTTGTACGAGGGTTCTTTGAAAAGTTCTGAATATTTTCCTATAACTGTTTGTTTCTTTGAACCTGCCGATAAATTTAAGGTCAATCGATAGACGAAATAACGTTCTATAAAATGATCTGCAGCTGCGTGTGCACCTGCAGATATATCCTTATGACGTAACATAGGTACATGACAGTGACCTAAAATGTCGGAGAAGGGGAAACAATTCTGCTACTGAGCGAAAAGCATACTGTAAAATTCGGGCGCTGTGTACTGTCCGACTCATATCAAGGCCAACTGTGATCAAGTTGACGCATGTAATTTTCGGTTGTATCCTACAATTGTGAGTTCGTTTCATCGTTCTAAAGATGGTTACGAATCCATGAAAAATGACCATGCACGATGTAATAAGTTGTTGCAATGCTTTGGGTTTATCAAACACGGCTTCAAGCGAGGCTAAGCCAAAGTCTTGTATATCTATAAAGAATCAATAGACGGCCTATTGGGAAAATCCTATACTTAAATAATTTATTCTACTGATTCTATTATAAATCTCATGTGGAAGAAGAGATTTCCTAATGATGCCCATTACGAAGGATATAATATTTAAAATATCCTGACTCGTTGCTATTATTTCTCCCAAAAAATTTCTACAGAGCATGCATATTGGCGTGGTATTACATAGAAGCATACACATTTCAAAGCTGCATCTTGGTTTATTTATTTTCTTCTTTTATTTTCAAAAGTGGATACTTTTTTCAAAGCAAGCTCAAAGAGTTATCTGTACCGCATTTCCAGCAGGATAACATGGACAGTAAATGAAGTATTTTTATAAGCAAAGCTTTGGATTTTGTAACAGGGCGGTAGAATTGATCTGGTGCAACGGATGTTTCAATAGCTGAGGATTTATGTAAGAAGTCGTTTCCAAAGCCCCAATGAATACTTTTAAATTTATCAAAACATATACCTTACCGTTGCTTTATGTTTTATATGCTTTCTAGTAGGTGCCGAAAGAGGAGCTCTATTGATTTTACAAATTTCTTTTTGCTGAATGTGTGTTGTTATTTTTCTGAATGTGTTATCTCATATGGTCACAAAAATCTCGTTCAGATTGATTTTGTATCTATGCTTCACTGAAAATAATTTAACGGAACAGCAGCTTGCAACATCTGCATGGTTTGCAAACTTTATACAAAATAAAATGAAAAGTGTGCATGACATTTTAATATACAAACTATGGCAACACATCATGCAAACTGCAGGCTGCGATATCCACAAAGCTCGCTGTTTATGAGTATTAAATACTTGAAATTGCAATGGAAGTTCTACTGGCTACTACACGAACCGAAATAAGTCCTTCAAATTTATTAATCTTGGCTCCCGTGATATCCCATTATCTGTGCGAGAAAAACATATTTCATAAGCTCTGTGCAGATATAGAGTAATCAGACTTTCACTTCAGGGTGGAGGTGTACTCTTAAATTTATTGGGACAAGATTGTTGCATAGCTTGCCTTTCGCCTGGATCACATTTGCCCATGGTAAACCTGCTTTTGATTTTGCTTTGAGCAGTGTCTTGATGACATGATCGTATTCACATTTTAAATCTTCCGACAAATTGTTTACAATTTATTGTCCAAAAAGACTTATAATAGACATTTTGGTAAACTTTTACGAACGTATTTCATTATGAAAGCCTTACAATCATTTTGTGCTGTTTGTTGGGAAACAAAATGTTTCCTAGCAGGAAACTTAGCTTTTTATTACTTTCCAGTAGACTTAATACAGTGAGAAGATTAAAGTTCGTGACTATTTCTGGCTAGGGTTAGCAGTTTCCTTGGTTGGTATGACATTTTATTTCTTATTTATCTTTACCATCATTATTGCAAGCACATCAACCAGCTTCATAACTGAAAGTAAAGTAGCATGTGACGAATGTAAAGTAGCCACAAATACTAGTTAAGCATCCTAATAGATGTTTTCAACAACATTTTTAGCACATTATTGGCTATGGCATGCCGAGGAAATAAAGATAAGGATACACCGAGTCAGCCAACCCGGGCTGGAATCTGCGAGTATCGAACAAGTACCTTCTTCTAATTATGGACCTGACTTTATATCCGTGGAAATATAACCTACAATGACCATTGAGCATGTAGAAAATTTAGTGAAGGTGGTTAATTACAGATATTCATAATTATATTTCAACGACTGAGACAGATGTTTATCATCTGTGAACTGTGAAGATCCGTTATCGTAGAATTTACATGAAACAGTGGAGGGGACAGTTGTTTCCATACTTAAGCTCAAGCTGTGTCAGACATACAAATATAATTCTGTCTATTATGATGTAAATGCTGATGAAAAGAGCTAATTGTTACAGTTCTATTCGACCTTTAGCATCAGTGAGCAGTCTATTTCTAATCAATAGAGCAGTCTATTTCTAATCAATAGAGCAGTCTATTTCTAATCAATAGAGCAGTCTATTTCCAATCAATAGAGCAGTCTATTTCTAATCAATACGCTTGATAGAGTATGAGGAATAGTTTTCATAGGTTTACGTGCACGACAAAACACACAGTTTCTTTTTTAAACCTAGCCATATTAAGCAGTATTGTTGGCTTTTTATTTTCAGAGAATTAGATGTTAAAACTAATGCTAGATGTGTTAAATAACACATTTAAACTCCATATAAAACATTTTGTTTGTATGCGACTTTCTGTATGAGTTGCCTTAATTTGATCATGACATGTTTGACGCTTCAGTTAACAGAGGCATTGCAAAAATAATTAAAGGAGATTAAAATCTATTGCACTGAAAAAAAATTATTTCGCATACAAACCATTAAATATTTTGTATAACTAGATTTGGGAATGATAAATATGTCAACAGATACAGAGCACAGGTTGATATGACATTCTAGCAGAATCAACTGAATTATGTAGTTTGGATGGCATCAACTCGATCTGGAATATCTTATTGACGTTGAAGAGGTAAAAGTACACCAGAGTTAGCGAAACTATTGTATGGGGGCTCGTCGTTCCGGGATTGAATTTCTTTAAAGCATATTAGAGATATTAAATTTATCTTTGAAATTCATATTGATTTTGTCTCTGAATTTTTTTTGTCTTTGGCAAAGATTTTTAAATTGAGAAATTTTTTTGTGTGAAACCAACAAGCATTTACAATGGCATCTAATGTTCAGAATTTCATTTCAAAACCTACCCAGGAGGGGTCAGAGTGCATGAGAAAGGATGAGTTGCTCGAGCTTGCCAGAAAATACAGTCTATCTGAGGCAAAAGTATCATTGACAAAACAGGAGATAAAGATTATTTTGATTCAGTATTTAATAGGAAAGGGAATTTATGAAAATAGTGCTTTAAGTTTGAAGAGAAAGCCTGTATCTGGTTCTGACAGGAAATTAAGGGAATTAGAGTTAAAGAACCAGATGGATTTAGAATTGGCAAAGCTTCAGATTCAGAGAGAGAGAGAAAAAGAAGAGAGGCAGATGGAGAGAGAGAAAGAAGAGAGGCAGATGGAGAGAGAGAGAGAGAAAGAAGATAGACAAATACAAATGCAGATGCAGATGCAAAGAGAAGAAAGGGAAATGCAATTTAAGTTAAGAGAATTAGAACTGGCAAACAGAGCACACTCCACTCCTTTAAACACAAGTCCAGGTTTTGATGTTACTAGATATATTAGGTTAGTACCCCCTTTTCAGGAAAAAGAAGTAGATAAATACTTTCTTCATTTCGAGAAAATAGCTGAAAACTTGAAATGGCCCAGAGAGCATTGGACTTTGTTATTACAAAGTGTACTTATTGGCAAAGCTCGTGAAGTCTACACTTCACTGTCAGTACAACAAAGCACTGATTATGATGTGGTTAAGGAGTACATCTTGAAAGCTTATGAGTTGGTACCAGAGGCATATCGACAAAGGTTTAGGAATTGTAGAAAAGAAACTGGACAAACTCATGTCGAATTTGCAAGGGATAAAGAACAACTATTTGATAGGTGGTGCTCAGCCAAGAAAGTTGATCAAGCTTATGATAACCTCAGACAGCTCGTATTAATTGAAGAGTTCAAGAGGTGCATCCATAGTGATGTTAAAACCTATCTTGACGAGCAGAATGTGGAAACTTTGGAAAATGCTGCTCGTATGGCTGATGATTATTCCTTGACTCACAAAATTTCATTTGGTAATAAATCGTCCTCTCAGCAGTTTTCTGGTAAAAAACCATTTCAATCTCATTCGAGTACTTCCAAATTTCACAACAGCACAACTGTTAGGAATCAAACATCTGATAAGACTGATCAGAAATCCTTATCTCTTCCTACGTGCACTTATTGTAAAATAAAAGGGCACGTTATTTCTGATTGCTTCAAGTTGAAAAATAAGCAACAGAATAAAGACAGAGCTTTTCCAAATGCTCTTATTTCTACGAGGTCAAGGTCACGGTCTTGTATTGAAAGCAATACATTTGTTGGGTCAAACAAATCCCAGTCTGATTCTATTTTGGAGGCTTATGAACCATTCATGTCAGAAGGTTCTATATCACTTATTGGTGATTCTGCCAAACCTATCCCAATTAAAATATTAAGGGACACTGGAGCTTCTCAGAGTCTTTTATTATCAGGTACTTTGCCTTTGTCTGAGGAGTCTTCTTCAAGTGAAAGTGTTCTTGTTCAGGGAGTAGAGTGCGGCTTTGTAAATGTTCCTCTTCATTGTGTAAATTTGGCATCAGACTTAGTTTCTGGACCTGTGACTGTTGGGGCAGTGACTTCTTTACCCATAGAGGGTGTTCATTTATTACTAGGCAATGACCTAGCTGGAGATAAGGTTGTGGTTAATCCACTTGTAACTGACAAGCCTTGTTTGGATCAGAAAGTTGATCCTGTCGAAACTGAAATCCCTGATTAGTACCCTGCTTGTGCAGTTACTAGAGCTATGGCAAAAAGAGCTCTTGAGAGTGATGTTGATCAAGATATTATTCCTTTAGCTGACACATGTATTGGTCAGTTTTTTGATGAGGTCACTTTTTCCTCAGGTATTGATCAATCAAATGGTATTGATCACAGTGATCCTCTTTTGGCAACTCATTCTCTTTGTCCTACTCAGGATGACGAACGACAATCCCTTGTCGTTGAACAGGAGCAAGATCCCGAGATATCTTGTTTGTTTCAGAGGGCTATTAGTGAAACTGAAGCCACACAAGTTCCAGTGTGTTACTTTGTGAAAAATGGGGTCCTTATGAGGAAATGGAGACCATCTGATGTACCCGCTGGTGACGAGTGGTCAGTGTGCTATCAAATTGTTGTTCCTAAGTCATATAGACAGGAAATTCTTAATTTAGCCCATGAAACTCCTTTGGCTGGTCATTTAGGAGTCCGTAAGACTTATCACAAGATCTTGAATCATTTTTATTGGCCGAAACTCAAAAGTGATGTTTCTAAATACTGCAGATCTTGTCACACTTGTCAAATGGTAGGAAAACCCAATCAGAAGATACCTAAGGCTCATCTGCAACCTATTCCTGCATTTGATGAACCATTTAGTAGAATAATAGTAGACTGTGTTGGTCCTTTAATAAAACCAAGTCAGGCAACCAATACTTGTTGACCATCATGTGTGCATCTACAAGATTTCCAGAGGCAATTCCTCTGAGAAATATAAAAACTAAAACTATTGTGAAAGCTTTGGTGAAGTTTTTTACACTTGTTGGCCTTCCCAAATCTGTCCAGTCAGATCAAGGGTCAAATTTTATGTCTGGAATTTTCCAACAAGTTATGCATGAATTAGGCATCCAACAGTTTAAATCTTCTGCCTATCACCCTGAAAGTCAAGGTGCTTTGGAAAGATTTCATCAAACTTTGAAGAATATGATTCGATCATATTGCTTTGATACAGAAAAGGATTGGGATGAGGGTGTTCATTTGTTGTTGTTTGCTGTTAGGGAATCAGTTCAAGAGTCGTTGGGTTTTAGTCCCTTTGAACTAGTTTTTGGTCATACTGTCCGTGGACCATTGAAATTATTGAAAGAGAAACTTCTTTCAAATGAAGATTCAAAGATTAATCTTCTTGATTATGTTTCTCATTTCAAATACAAGTTGTCAAAGGCCCGTGAAGTAGCAAGAACTAATCTTCACACTACCCAGTCAAAAATGAAATTAAGGTATGACAGAAATTCACAGGAAAGGAGTTTTAAACCTGGTGACAAAGTTCTGGCTCTCTTTCCCATACCTCAGAATCCTCTTCAGGCTAAATTTTATGGTCCTTATACCGTTGAAAAGAAAGTAAATGACTTAAATTATATCATTAACACTCCTAGGAGACGGAAACAGAAACAACTTTGTCATATAAATATGTTAAAGGAATATTTTGACATAGATAGCCCAGCTAATTATTCTGTTAATTTAGTTGTACCTGTCCCACACAGTGAAGATATCAACGATGGAATACGATCAGACTATAGTGACTCTGGTATAACCAGTCTTCGGAATTCAGAAATATTGAACAACCTAGACCAGAAACTTTCACATCTACAACAACAGGAAAGAAATGAACTAAAACAGCTATTACATGAATATGAGCACTTGTTTCCTGATGTTCCAACACGAACAAGTAAGATTTATCATGACGTTGACATTGTAGATTCTGCGCCTATGAAACAGCATCCTTATAGGATGAATCCTCTCAAACAGAACTATCTGAAGAAAGAAATTCAGTATTTACTGGAGAATGATTTCATAGAACCAAGTAAAAGTAACTGGAGTTCACCATGTATTCTTGTTCCCAAGCCAGATAATACATTCCGTATGTGTACTGACTATAGAAAAATCAACAGTGTCACCAAAACTGATTCATTTCCAATCCCAAGAATGGACGATTGCATTGATAAAATTGGAAATGCTAAATATGTCACCAAGTTTGACCTTTTAAAAGGATTCTGGCAAATTCCACTGACGGAAAGGGCAAAAGAAATTTCAGCATTTGTAACTCCAGATAGACTTTATCAATATAAAGTCATGCCGTTTGGAATGAAAAATTCGCCTGCAACGTTTCAACGTCTGATGAACATGATAACATTTGGTCTTGATAATTGTGACGCTTATATCGATGACGTCATTATCTACAACAACACCTGGGAAGATCATTTGGAAACCATTCGAAAATTCTTCGATCGACTCAGTGATTTGAATCTGACAATTAATTTGAGCAAAAGTGAGTTTTGCCATGCTTGTTTCACATTATTAGGACATATTGTGGGACAAGGTCAAGTTAAACCTATAGAAGCTAAGGTCAAAGCTATCTCTGAATTTCAAGTTCTAATTTGTAAAAAGCAACTGATGCGATTTCTAGGTATGGCTGGATATTATCGGAAATTTTGTTCCAATTTTTCCAAAATTGCTGAACCTTTGACAAGTTTATTGAGTAAGAAGGCCAAATTTTATTGGTCTGACAAGTGTCAGGAATCTTTTGACAAGTTAAAGGCCATGCTTAAGAATGCACCAGTTCTTTCTGCACCAAATTTCAGCCAATCATTTAAATTATCTGTTGATGCAAGTGATGTAAGGGTTGGTAGAGTATTGAATCAGGGGAAAAGACAATGTGATTGCAGATGCACTCTCACGTGCCTAGAAATGTAATATTGCTTGATGTAATTAAGTCCAGTATCATAAAACATGTTCTTATGTTATTTTGGTTATTATAGTATTAGATGTATATTCAAAAGAAAGCTTTATTATATAAATCTTTCTTTTTCTTTATGAGGGGAGGTGTTATGTATGATGTTTATATAATATTATAAATATTTTAGGAAATTATAAATGTTTCTTCACTTTAATATTTGCTTAAATCTTAATGTTTATTAGGAAAAACATGTTTAACTAGTGTCCTTGAATTAGGTTGTTTTGATCAATATGTTTTCTTAATTTGAAGGTCAAGGTTGAATTTTGTTTACAGTTAGAATTCCATTAAGATGACTCATATTCTAGAACATTCTGTCATGTGACCAATCTTTATATATGCCATGTTTGGTGGACATTTATTCAGTTTTGACATTACCATCAGTCTTGTAAAGAGCTATTACAGTTGTGAAAATTCATTCCAAATTCTAAGAGAGGAATTATTTTAAATATTCATTGGATTATAACAGTGCTCATAAACTTTTGGATTTTGGATTTTTAATTGATGATTTTGGAATTTAAGTGAACTTATTCAGATATTTTGGAATACTTCATTTTGACATCAGCACATCAAAGATTACTAGTACATCAGGACTTTGGAGACCATTAGCACATCATAAAATTCAAGGACACAGCCGTGAATTCGGAACATTCTATATTTAGGACTTGTGATTAGAACAATCATTCTTATTGGATTATTAGGATTTCAAAACACATTACTGTAAGTGACTTTTTGATTTTTCATTTTAATTATCTAGTTATAAATTGCTTGTTGATTTTTACTTGATTTGTTGGTTTCACTTTCTTTCTGTTACATTTTTCTTAGACCATAGAGTCGTAACAATTATAACAGAGTAACGCAATTCGTTTCAACTGTTTAAGACACAGTTAAAATGTTGTTTCAAACTTAATTTTAGAATAGGAAGAACTTGACTCAGTTGAAAACATCGCGTTAAGATTTCAGCAACGTATTTAATATTCAAAAGTTAGACTTGACTATACTTTTCGTAGTGAAGTCCATTTTTTTTTTGGCTTATCAGAGTGATATGGTAATACAAAATAGTAGCATTTGTAAGGTACAACAAAAATGTTAAAAACCAATCTGATAGCTTTAGGTTGATAACAAATACGATTCCAACAGCTGATTTGCGATCTCTAATAATTTTTTAAAAGATAGACAACGGAAGAAAAGAAGAGATGAAATTCAAAAATGGTAACAGTCATGTAATAAAGACTACGTAAGAGATGAAGTAAAAAATGGTGGCAGTCTTAAAATCGTAACTGCACATGATTTAAAAGACAACAGTCATGATATAAGCAAAAAAGCAATTATATTGATACTAAAGGTTGCAGGAGATGGTCTCATTTACTTTTTGAAATAGGTTATGTATAGTTTATTTTTTTGATGCTGTATTTACATCGCTGATGAAATATGCAAAGTAAATGCCAATTAATGCAAGAATAAGCAATGATCAGTTAAGAATGTCACAACATGTCCAGCAGTCTTAAGCAACAAGCGTACTTCACTGCCAATGATACCAGGCAATGTTGCTACTGTCTTTCAGAATAGATTGAACAAATAGTTTCCAAATAACTTTGCCAACGAATGATACCTTTCCCCCACCAGAATCTCCACCACTAACACCACCTCCTACTAACTTTTCAATCATATTTGCTATCGACAGAGCAACACATAATAGCGTGACTACTATTGCTGTGATAATGGCAATAATTGTTACACCTTTTTCTCTGAACAATCATTTTAGCCTTTTACCTAATGGTAAATTTTCTCTGACTCTTGCATGAATGGTTTTAATGTTGTCTCTACAAATTTTCTCCATCTCTGTTAAATCTCCACTTAATTGTGCTCTTTTACTTTCAACGCTTTCCAGCTGATCTTGCATGTTAACTTTTTGGCAGCGTTTGTCACTTTACTGACATCTATGTCCTCTATTTCTTTGTCATATCTCAGTTGACAGAGCGTCGGACTCGTATTCCGAAGGTCTCCGGATCGTTACCCATCCAGGCGAGCCCCGGACGGCTGCAGCGATGTTTTCTTGGGAAAGGCATTTAGCTCCCATTTCCTCGGCATGATAAAGGCAAATACAAGTGTTAAAAGTGTCGTTAAAACAAGAAAACAAACAGAAAAAAAAAATTCAACAACTTCAACAGCATAACATAACCCTTTATTTATCTTTCTTCTTGCACAGTTAATAATAAGCGCCCTGCAAGTGGAAGCTTTTCCCACTTTGATTTTTTTCTGTTTGTAATCATTTATGATAGTATATTCTTTTTCTTGCTGATCAAACATTTTTTTATTTTGTTTGCATCTCTGCTTGCTGATCAAACATTTTTGTATTTTATTTGCATCTCTGCTTTCTTCGGAACATAGATTGGTTGTCTTTGAACAACAATAGTTTCTATATGATGTTGTGAAGGTCTGTCTAGATATCTACTGTTTGGTCGTATCTAGTATTCCTTTCTCTCGTCCAACCCAAAGACCTAAGGAAGTTACTTTCACCTTGTTTCGTAACTATAGTGTTAGGTACTAACATTTTATTTTTTGCCATTTTCACGTTACTTAAATGGATTAAAAACAACTCGAGAAAGAATTGGACTTCACATAAAATAAAAAAGCAGTAGCTCTATTTCCCCGGAAGGAGGACCTAATTATTATAACAAACGGAACATAAGCAGATATAACTGCTTAAATTTGAAATGACGAGGAAATA
The DNA here is from genome assembly GCA_029931535.1 of Margaritifera margaritifera. Taxonomy (NCBI): domain Eukaryota; kingdom Metazoa; phylum Mollusca; class Bivalvia; order Unionida; family Margaritiferidae; genus Margaritifera; species Margaritifera margaritifera. The sequence continues at coordinate 17,972,804 of JAQPZY010001699.1, read as the reverse complement.
GAAAAATGGATTCGAAACAAATCAAGAAAACGTATGAAATCTTTGTTAATGCAAGATCAGTTAAAAGATCCAAATCATTTACGTATGTTATCCTAGCAGTAACATCTTTGTTGAAAAAATTTCTACACATTGATGGTTTAATTGAATTATAGACAGAGCTGAAAGAAGATTACATTACATGAAATTGAATTAGATACTTTACACGGGGTTTTGAGCTTTCAAGTTGAGGTTACCTCTGTCAGCATTAGCTTATTAATATTCAAACACGTCAATTGAACAAGAGAATTTCCCGGAATCTAAGATAAGATCATTTCATTTTTTGTAACTGCTGAGTATTTAAACCATCTCAGATATTATTGTGAAACTCCAGCATACTAATTTGGTAACAAAACAATTTTCTTATTTTTGAGTTAACATGGTCACAGGATACCTGTATGTGCAGAAACAAAGGTCGTTATCATGTTCTTTAACCTTGAACCTGATATATTGGATAGAAGATCATTGTGCTTGTATCAGACAATGACAAGATATAATAACATGCTAATCTTGGTTAAATCGGCAAGAAATATTCACCGGAAACAAACATAAAAAAAGAAATAAAAAGAAATTATGGAAATGGCATCATTCAAGGTATTCTTCAGATATCTTCACAAACTGGTTTAAATGAAAAAACTCCATTGATACTTGTGTATGTTATCATGCTTACAGACCAGTACAGATAAAAAGCTAAGTCAAATTATGTTGACCTTAAAATCAATATCAGAGTGCTGACTATCAACCATGGGTGTCATATTGGATGTCAGGACAGTCCCATTTTCATTTAGGACCAACATGACATCATATCAAGTCTTTTAGAGAAAACCCATGAGCAACTGTCCTTTCGCGATGAATAGTGATAACAAGATTTTAAAAATGGCAGCCGTTGTTTCATATTGGATGTCAAAGGGTATTGCCGATGGGCACCAATTCATTTAGAGCCAACTCAATATCATAAACTAGACATCATAAGAAGTTCAGGAGAAGTAGAGATAACAACATTTTTAAGATGGATGCGGCTATATTAGATGTCAGCTCGACAGTTTCTTTTATTTAAGATCAACTAGACATCATAGGAAGTCTTTTAGTGAAAATTTCATGTAGATATGAAGATTCGTGCAGAAGGAGTAGTGATAGCAAGATTTTTAAGATGACCACCGTTGTTGCCATATTGAGAGTCAGATGGGAACCATTTTTATATAGGACCGACTAGATTTGATAAGATTGTTTCTAATGAAAACATTATGCTGATATGATTAAAAGTTCAGGAGTAGTTGTGATAACAAAATGTTCAAGGTGGATGCCGTGGCGACCATATTGGTTGTCAAAACGGCACCATTTTCATTTAGGACAAACTAGACCGCATACGAACTCTTTTAGTGAAAACCCGATGTCGATATAACAATTCATTCAGAATAAGTAGCGATAAGAATGAGAAGAATGCTTTATTCAGTAATTTAGGCCAACGGCCAATTTTACAAAATACAGTACAAGTAAACACAGTGTGCGCCATCGTGTATAGAAATTCTATGTGGTGTTCAAGAGATACGTTTACATACACAATTTCCTACAAAGCATCAACGTATGATATTATAAAGATATTACTACCACTAAGTATATCATTCACAGTTCGTATGAGTTATCAAAGATTGTTTCAGACGAAAATCCGAATTGATAGTAAGAAAGATTTGTTATAAATAATATATTATTATGACTCACGAGGGATACAAACTTTTCTACAGACGGGTAAAGATAATAAACTTCATTAAAGTATTTCTTTCTTAGATAATCATAATCTGGGCAAACACAAACGAAATGGAATTCATCGTCTACCAAATGAGCATTATTTTTCAAACGTAAGTTACAGTACCTATGATTTCTCACAATCCTACTATGCCTACCTGTCTCTACTACCAACATGTGCGCTTAGCACCTGAATTTAGCAAGTAACTTCCTTAATAAATATGATAATCGACATGATAGATATTTTTCCGGTTCTAATTAAGTTTTGTACATACTATAATACAAACAATTATGTGAATTGTTAATATCGCTTGGCCATATTTAGAACGCCGAATTCTCAATTCTTTGCAAAAATAGTGAGAAAAATTGTTTTTCGTCTCCAACATCTTGATTTAGTCAGACATACTAAAAACCAAAGCGAAATAACATTTCTTTTAATTTGGTAGCCAAGTTGACACGGTTGGCTTCATCTAATCTTTCCAACATTAAATAACATTGGTGGCGGTAGCGAGTTGAAGGCATTCTTACAACCTTCAGCCAGTATTTAATATATCGTAAATAATACGAGGTACAAAGTGAATATCTTCCACATCCCGCAACACAATCGCATTATTAGTAGTTTTACAAACCTCTAAATACTGTTTGCAAAAATTGTTTAGCACAAGTTAAATATCTCTACTCAGTTCATATCGCCAAATTTCTGATCCATAGCAATCAGTTGGTTTTATCACAGAATCAAAGCTTTTAAAAACATCTTCTACACTAAAACAGACAAATCGTTTTTGATAATTCAAAATTCCTATAGTTGCTTTATTTACTTTGGCTGTTAGTATCTGCTTTGCTTTTGTCCAAACCAATTTAGGCGTGAAAAATATGCCCATATATTTGTAGTAAGGCACACATTCAATACGTCTTTTTTGAAAGACCAAACTTCCTTTTGCTTAAGATATTTTCAATTTCTGAAAACAATGATTTTAGTTTTATCTAAATTGACCATCATACCAGTTTTATCACAGAAAAGTTCAATGACATGTATCTGTTGTTGCAGGAGCCCAACTGTATCGGCACAGTTAGCAACATCATCAGCGTAAAGTATTGTAAACAAATCATCAATACGTTCTCAAAAAAATACACCTCTATTGCAATCAATATTAAGCTGTGTAATCAAATCATTACTAAAAAGAGAAAACATGATCGGGCTCAGAACACAGCCTTGCCTTGTATGTAATATCCATTCGAAATATAAACCATTAGGTGTGCAGACACAGCTTTTCAGGTTTCTATACATATCTCTTAAAATGTGTACTATTTTACCATTCATACCCTTATGTATTAATGACGACTATAATTTATCATGCTGTACTTTAGCAAAAGCTTTTTTTATAATCTTCAAAAAGGCAATAAAATCTACCTTTTCTTCTAGAGATATAATTTTGAGCTAAAGCCTGAATAATAAACATATTGTTCTATGTGAAGTATTTTTTTTTCTACCTGTCCTTCGTCCTTCAGACCATTGTCTTCAGCCCACGTGTATATACATGTTTTCAATATATCAGTGAAGACCTTGCATAAAGTATCAATAAGGGAGATGCCTCTGTAATTGTTTGGATCGCTCTTATATATAGGACAAATAAAACTCTTCTCCCACCGTTTAGGAAAATAGCCAGATTCAACTATTTTGTTAAATAGAGCGTTAATGAATGGTAAGATTGTTTCAGTCGTTTCCGGATAAGAACGAATAGATATCATATCAGGGCCCGGGGTTTTGTTTTTGATTTTAAGTAAACGTCTCATAATTAAATAATTTGCAATAGGAATATTTATGTCATCATCCTGTAAGTGAGGAAGTTCTTCATTAACAATATTGTCAGAGTCATCGAACTCTGACAGTGGCTTCTTCAATAAAGATTGAAAGTATTCATACAAGTTTTGGGGGGAAATACGTGCCAATTTATGGTGAAAATGATGCGTTTTCTGTTTCAAAAGATGCCATAATTATCAAGGGTTTTTCCTTGCTTGAGTTAATTAATTCATTTGGGACTCTCTACTGTATCTTTTGTTGAGTGCAATAATTGATTGAAACCCTGATTTATACTCCCTATATAACTTGAGGTCAGCTTCAGTATTTGATAATGTAAAGCGTCATAAATGGTATTTTGTTTATTATATTTTGCCTTATCGCATTCTTTATCCCACCAAGGATGTTGTGTTGTTATCACATTAGGCGCCTTGCCTCTAGTCTGAAAAATCAGAACTATATTCTGATATAGCTTAACTAATTTTCCGAGGGAGAAGTAAATATCAGTTTCAAGATATCTGAAAAGATCATTCCTTGCGTCTTCATAAGCTGTACTAAACATTTTTACAAATGATGGCATATTGTCTTCTGTACAACATAAATATTCCCATTTACTAAGGGTACAATTATCAAATTAATTTCTTCATCCAAATGAGTTTGATGATCATCAAGATTCACTTTGGTTGTGGTTTGAGAAGTGCTGCCTTCATGTCCCACATACTGACTAAGTCTAAGTGAACAATATATAGGAAAATGCGTTGATCCATCGCGAGTCTCAACTCATGAACAGGTAATATAAGTAAATATTTCAGAAGAACATATCATATAATAATCAACTACACTGCAACTATTATGTGAACTGACTATTGCTATCATCGAAGAGTCTTCCATTCATAATATGAACATTCAAATTTCTGCATAAATCTATTAGGGATAAGCTAAAATAGTTATACACTTTATCGTCTTTTGTGTTTATCTGCATTGAGAAATTATCAGTATCATTATCAACATTGCATCCATACACAAAGTCAAGCGTATCATCAGGAATAAAGTCTTCAAAATTCTTATTTCTAGCATTAAAATCTCCTGGTAGGAATATATAAGAATTTTGATCTTGAGTTTTGAGATAACTTCTCACTTAACAATTCAATGCCATCTTCATTATTATTATTATATTTAGGAGAATATTCAGGGGAGATATACGTAAAAACCATGAATGCATCTTTATCAATATGCAGAGTTGGATAAGAAAACTTTAAAGATATTTAGTCTGTTCAGATTTGTTAAAGAAATAAACTGGAACGAAAATAGTATCATTTGTTTTGTTTTAATCCGGGATAGTTCTTTTTTTCGAGTGTCCAATTTTATGTCTTACATTTACTTTAGCAGCACAATGTTTTCAGCTGGTTCCTAACTGGTAACCAAATGAACATACCTTTCCATTTACCCACCACATATGTTTGCATTTATTCTTCTCGTTTTTCAAACTCTTTTCAACCTTACACAAGTAATCTTGTTTGTCATCCTTTGACAACTCCTTGTAAAATATCCCCTCAATGTATTCTCTCCCTTTAAATCTGCCAATATGTAGACAACCGGGTAGCCTAATATCACCTGTCTGATTTGGTAAATTTCCTCTATACAATTATGTAGCTATACTTCTGCAAAGATGGATTTATATTTTGAAATCCTAACCATCTATATTTTCATAGTCAAAATGTATCAGTTGCTAGGGAACCAAATACATTAATTAAGTCTTTAATTATATTTTTTTCTTGACTTGTTTCGAGTGTGATCATGTATGTGGATCTATTATAAGTGCTATTATATATCTCAAACAGCTTAGGATTTTCAAATCTTGTTTATGTAAAGTATTTCCATATTCTTGTTATAAGAGTTCTGTTAAAGTTAAAAACAAGTTTTCTTTTCACATCACGTAGGAAAATATTCCATTTTCTGTCTTTTGTTGCAACTCCTTAACCTTGCGGTTGTAAAACTCTTCTCTTTCATTGAACTGTTACTGTTCTGATTAGTGTTCATTAAAGATACTTTTAAATGCATTGTGCATATCATCCCATATATACGGCTTGACTCTTTCATCCCGTGCATATTTGAAGAAAACATCTATTACGTTCAAAATGTATTTATATCCGTTATATCCATCTCGTCTAATTGCATGTCAACAATGTCTGACTTCCACTGAGAATCGACGTCATTTGCATAAAACCTTTTTGCATGGAAATATTTTTCTCGCCATCATGTGTAATGTGTAGGTAGATTGTTGAGTCAAACATTCTTTCAATTCACTGTATTTGATCTTCTTTTTTTAACTTTTTTATTCGCTGCAATAGATGATTGATATAAGTATTAGCTATAGCATTTAAAGGATCATAGCACAAATACCTGAGATATTGCTCCCATTTATTTGTGTATATTGTCGTATTTCAAATGAGTTTTATCGTGATAAATTCTACAGTTTTGGAAGATGTTATCTATTTGTTCTGCTATTAACACTTCAAATTTCGAGACAGTAAATGCTCTTATTATGCGTTTATTCCATTTAATTGAATTTAATTTTAACACATCCATTTTATAATTCCGGCCATTCTCTCTCTCTCTCTCTCTCTCTCTCTCTCTCTCTCTCTCTCTCTCTCTCTCTCTCTCTCTCTCTCTCTCTCTCTCTCTCTCTCTCTCGTGTTAATCCCAGGGGATGCACCTGCCCATCCGAGGGTACAGGATTCATCGCTTTCTTTTGGAGAATTGGGACGTTTGTCGCTGAGATTTGTTTCTAACGTCTAAATCAGCCGAGATGTCGTTCGAACTCTTCAATTACACACTTAAATATATCCCTCATTTGAGCTCATAGGTGAAACGAAAGGCTTGGGGCTGTCGAACTTATTCAAGCTTTGGTCATAGCAAAACAACCACTACTTGCAATCTGAAACAATCTCCATTTAAGTCCCTTTGCACCGATCTGATTTCATAATCCCAATTTGCAGCTCAAGACCTTAGTGCAATTATACTGGCATAATCAGGAGAATACACCAGAACGAACAGGTGTGTCCATTTATTAAAGAAATTTTTGCACATCCATAGCAAGAGTCGAACTTATGTTGTTAAAATGATTTGGATCTACAGTCGAATCGATATGTTACTCGACCACTTAAGTAATTATAAGTCAGTTTGCAACAATAAAATAAGTGATTTTCATTCAAAGCTTGTGAACTGAGCTACTAATTTATGTTCATATTAGCTTCATACTAATGTCTTAAAAGTATTTAATCTGTTTATTTGCGTGCACAATTATTATATTTGACGAGAAACTGCTTATTTTAAATTGTGGATCCAATCCAAAATAGTTAATTCCTCGTTTGTCATCTATGAATGTAGTTTATATTGAAAATGTGCAAGTTCTTCTCCATTGTCAAATTTAGAGAGATTTGTGATATGTAGAGATCTGAAAGCACTCTATTGTAACATTGTAACATTGTAACATAATTTCCTACATAGAAGAACCTTCATCAGTGGTGAGTGACAGCAGCTGACTATTGAGGGTTATGTGTTGTCGGAAGTGCACAGATGTAGTGTGTTTCACGTGGAAAGCCTATGGATGATGTGTTTAGTAAACATTTTCTGCGTTACATGGGGGCCAGCCTCTGTCAAGAATGATAGAAAAAGTAGAGGACAGATGTAGGTTTTCATTCTTATGAAGTTTTTATCATTAACATATAGAAGTATTTTTTTTCTTCTGAAATTGCAATGAAGGACAATTTCTAATGCATATGAATGACTAATGTGTTGATGTTCAAACCTCATAACATAAACAAGTTTTCATTATTGATTTATTGAAAGTATTAAACATATATATAAAATTCATGAATACCAAAATCCGTGATTGAATAGATCATTGAATTCCTGATATTTTGAAAATTTCTCAGTCCTAGAATAAATCATCACCTTTCATAAAAGATTAAAATATAGCTACTCTTCACTATGTACTACGGACAAACAACCATAAAATCAATGTTCAAATATCGGACATTCTTAAAACCTGAACACACACTGTTGCTAAATATACATATTTTCGGAATGCTGAAGAAATGTCTGGAAAATACTCACATTCGTCATCACCATAAAGAGTATGCAATCTTCCTAATACCAATGAAGAACAAAAACAAACGAACATTGACAAAATACTCAAAACTCACACGAACGTCTCACCTATATCCATATTCATGCCAAATCGAAAGAGGCCGTAAATTCAATAGACTGATTTGTGTCTCTGTATTGTCTTCTTTCGCCTAATATCAACATTCTGCTTTCCGACATCGTGTCTATGACCTGTGTATGCAACGAAACTTTCCCTGATCATAGCACATTTTACTACACGCTTAAATCAGAGTAAATTTACAGTAACCGATATTTTTAAGTAGCCGGACATTTTTTTTCAGTGTGACAGCTTGTATTTATTAGTCAGAGGAAGATAATAAGCAGCAAGATGGTTGGTGAGTCAAGACAGCAAACTTCCAAGTTAAGACTTTGATGACAGTACACTTCCAGTTAAGACTTTGATGACAGTACACTTCCAAGTTAAGACTTTGATGACAGTACACTTCCAAGGTAAGACTTTGATGTCAGCACACTTCCAAGTTAAGACTTTGATGACAGCACACTTCCAAGTTAAGACTTTGATGACAGCACACTTCCAAGTTAAGACTTTGAAGACAGCACACTTATAAGTTAAAACTTTGATGACAGCACACTTCTAAGTTGACTTTGATGACAGCACACTTCTAAGTTAAGACGTTGATGACAGCACACTTCTAAGTTAAGGCTTTGAAGACAGCACACTTCTAAGTTAGGACTTTGAAGACAGCACACTTCTAAGTTAAAACTTTGAAGACAGCACACTTCTAAGTTAAGACTTTTATACTATTTTTGGTGGAATAGCGATCACAATAAATACTCTTCTAATAGCTGAAGTTGTTGGCTAGGAGCCATTATTTGTTTTACTACTGAAATATATTTCTATAACAAAACCGATTAATGTTCCTTTTTTATTTATGGTAAGCAGACTTGCAGCAAATATAGTTACGTGTTTCATTCAAAGAAAAGGGTACGACACGACTTATTCTTGTCAGTTAAAAACTGCGTGACTGAACTTTTATATTTGGAAATCACGAGTTGGGGAATCATAACGGGAATCATAACGCAAACTCGTGTAGTTTAGAGCTTGTTATTATTCAAGTAAATCCTCAACATTACAAATTTAATCCTATAATAAGTTCAGCTGTATCTGGAAATCTTAAATTTACCGTCAGTAAATTGTAAAAGATCAACGAGCATAATATGTTCATTTCATAGTGAGATTGCAATCCTTATTTTATATCAAGTTTGTAAAATGACCTACTGGTGTTGCATGAATAAGTAAAAATTAAAAATTATTATATAAAAATTATTCTATGGCTAAATCTCTATTTGCGTTCTTTGCCTTTGTTTCCTTTGACATGTTTCTAAACTGGTTTTGCTTTTCTTGGAGATTTATTTGTATGCCATGTTTACTCTCAACGTAATTCTCATTAGATGACGTAGTTTGTTCCTGATTATGTGAATATTAATTTCATCCAATTGTTTAGTAACAATGCATTCCAATCTTCGTCAAATTAACCGGATGCAAAAGGAGATACAAATACATTAAAAAAAATATTCTCGCACGGGAGTATGACAAAACATGGTCAACATGACTACATACGAGCTTCGAAGGATGAAAATCTGCAGTGGCACATATACTATATCTTCAACAATGTCAGGCGAACTATTATTGACATATCTTTTAATGGTTGCTATATTCAATAGTTTCAACAATTGTCAACGGCTCTCATTTTTCACACTGTTCTTTGTGCAAATTACAATATGCAACGGCTATGTTGATTAATATGCAGACTGTTCGACAGAGGCACCATGTTTTACGTGGTTCTGTCCAACAGAAGTGATGTACCGTATCTTTTATGGTATGACTTGTAAATTATGTCTGTATTTTATAGTACCATGACCAAGATCAATATTTTTAACATGGGAATTATGTAATTAATCAACTGAGCTGTCAGACACAAGTGTTATCTTTCACAACAATTGTATCGGTAAATGGACTGCACATGCCAACATACCTCATTGTTTATGAATTTACAACTTTCCTCTATTCATCCGATGATTCTGACGCAAACACGACATCAATCATCATTCTAGGAGTGCACGGCACGTGCTGATTTGAGATACGTAACAAAGGTACATTATTCGAAATTGATTGCCAGTTAATGTGATAAATATAAGCATGAAATAACTGGTTCGAATTAAATGCGAATTAAATTTATTTTTCACAGTACTTTGGTTTAATGAGAACAAAAGATCTTGCCTGATAGAAAATTAAATTTAGTTTACATAACTATTATTATGATTGCATTATCCTTGATTGTGGGTTTTTAAAAATATTTATTTGTAATTGCTTAAATATTCAACCTAAGATGTTTCTTCTTTCTTTTTTAAAGAAGACTTAGCTATTAAAGTTCAGCCAATTGGAATGATTACAGTGCTTTTATGTAATGGATTACAGTGCTTTTATGTAATGGATTACAGTGCTTTTATGTAATGGTTTACAGTGCTTTTATGTAATGGATTACAGTGCTTTTATGTAATGGATTACAGTGCTTTTATGTAATGGATTACAGTGCTTTTATGTAATGGATTACAGTGCTTTTATGTAATGGATTACAGTGCTTTTATGTAATGGATTACAGTGCTTTTATGTAATGGATTACAGTGCTTTTATGTAATGGTTTAATCTTTATTTGTAACAACATATGCGTTAGTTGTCAGAAAGAAAACAAAAATCATCGTGAATGAGTCACTACTTTCACTACGTGAAGTATCAGCAGGTTTGGTTTTTAAATTTACTTGTCTAAACAAAACATTTCTCAACGATCCACCTCTAAATTATACATATTTTCAAGAAGAAAAAAAAAGTAGGAAAAGATATATTTTTGTCCCGCAGTACCAAAGTATTTTAATGCGGACATTTCTTCTAGTTATTGATAGCCATGCATCCGTATGAAACTATGACCCCAATCCCAGTTGCCTTATCGTGCATTATGCATGATTCTCAACTGGAATCTCTGTTCCTCCTTCCTACTAAAACTTCCATTGTTGATCTGCTTTGAAGTTCTCCCTTGAACTGTTTGCTCGAGTTTATTGTTCTAATTGTGATTCTGTGGAACTGGAATTGCATTATTCTCTTGTTTTTAAAGTTTTGATAACTATGAATATTAAAAATATTATTACCGCAATAGATTAAAACATGTGTCTAAGGAAGGAAATGTCAGATACGGTGTATACCAAGTTAATTCCATTTTAGTTTGTATATTATTTTATTAAATATACAACGATGTTTGCCTCCATTTAGTTGTACATATTTCATTCTTACTAGTAAGCGTTATGCAAAGGTCCAATGCGTGGTCAGTTACCCGTAACATTATCGATCTTTGCAGTGGTCAGCTATCAGGTAGGGTTATTTTAAGAGTGCTGTCCAGTCATGTGATAGATTAGCAGGTGTATACAAATGGTCAGCTCATTTGTATTGGCTCATCGCGTATTGCACCGACAAGTAGATTGTTTTTGAACAAGGAACAGAAATTGCACTGGCGTAAGGTTGTGTCAACAGTGTTGCGAACAGATGGCCATTATCAGTAGATTACACTAGGAGTTGTCGGCGTTGAGCGCAGGGTGGCCATAGCGTGGAGTGTTGACGGAGTTGTCGTACTGGAGCAATTTTGGCACGCCAATGTTACTAGGCCTTAACTTGGCGCACAGGGTGCAACAGTTAGCAACTGTGTCGTGCGCCAGCATATAGTTAATGATTTTGAATTAGATAATCTAAATGCTTTATAAGGTGATATAAGAAGACGTTTCTGCGCTGCACTCAGTTTCATGATATGTGTTAGAAATCATAGTTGCCCGACGTAGCTCCTTGTACATTTATTTATCATTATATACGTACGAAAATACAAATTTTAAAAAAAGTTTGGAGGCAATTGGGATGGAGTAGGTTAAAATGCTGTCGTTATAAACTTTTTTTTCCTTCAAAAGTTTAATTGAAGAATAAACTGCGACGAAAGTTTAGAAGCGGCGATATAGCGGTTACAATATTCATCCCTTGGCTGACCGGCCAGCGTAAACTTTTGGTTAAACTTTCTGTTTGTTTTGTTTTTTGGGTGGGTGTGTGGGTGGATGTTTGTTGCTTTTTTTAGGTAAAATCACCTACTTGCATCAAAGGATTATCATCATATCATCTTATTTTACCACGGGGTGGAGTGGGGGGGGGGGCGGAGAGCAGTTGCTTAAATTTGAGGTGGGTGGTCCATGGTTCGGTTTTCAGGTGGGTGGTCCATGGTTAGGTTTTCTGGAACCGACAGTATCTACGGTTGCCTTTTATAAATTTCTGTATTTCATTGCAGAGAAGACAACCGTGATATATAAAATATTTCTAGGGATATATATGTCAAAATTACAGCGGTCAGCTGCTAAAGTGTGTGTCCGTGTGTGTGCCTTTTTTAAAGCTTACGCCATGCGTCCAAGCTGTTAGGTATTAGATTCTGAACTAGATTCAGCATGTACATGGAGCATCCTTTGGCTTGACAGATCAAAATGTCACAATGCAAGTTCACGGGTATAATTGTTAGCAATTTTTCAGGTACAAAGTTGAAAGTTGCATGAAGTGGGTATATTTTATATTTCTGCAAACAGAGTGTTATCAGATTTAGCCATAAGTTTAAGAGATGAGATGAAACACCACTAGCAATATGGGCACTTATAATAATAATAATAACAACAACAACAACAACAATAATAATAATAATAATAATAATAATGAGGACTTTGAACAGGGCCTAATCTTTAGAAGCTGTAAGTGTTTTATAATATTAGATAACACATAAAAACATATACAAAGACATGATTACAAAAACAAACACCATGAAATTAGAAAACAAAAACATACTGACAATAATTAAGGTAAGGAAACATTTTTAAGTTTTTAAGTCTCTTCTTGCAGTCGAAATAGGTGAGTTTTAACAGCACTCTTGAATGAGATCACAGTGTCCTTGTGTCTAAGTTCAATGGGCAATTCGTTATACGTGGCTGGGCCTTGATATACAAAAGAACGTTGTCCGTATGACTTCGTTTTGATAGTGGGAATAATGAGAATACGAGAGTCGGAAGAGGAGCTTAAGTATCTTGCTGGGGTATACACATGATGAGGTCAGTTAGGTATTTTAGACTGGGGCCAGTCAACGAAATGTAGCATTGAGAACAAAGTTTATGCTTGATTCTGGATCTAATGGATAGCCAGTGTATGGTACAGAGCAGGGGGAAGGTGAGCTCGGTTCTTGGTACTCTAAGGATGATCCGAGCAGCTGTGTTTTGAACTTTTTGCAGTTTCTGTAGATGAGACTGTGACGAACCAGATAGAAGTGAATTACAATAGTCCTGTCTTGAAAGTACTAAGGAACACACAAGTGTTTTAGTGGCATCAACTGAAAGAAAACTGCGAATGGAACTGACGCGTCTCAGCTCCAGATATACAGTCTTGCATATGTTCATCACATGTTGGTGTAATGAGAGAGTACTGTCGAGAGGAACACCTAGGTTTCGTACTGACTGTGTGAATTTAATGTTTGTGTTGCTGATACTTATTGTTTTAAGTAAAGGATGTGAATGAGAAAGTCTGTGCATTGTGATCAGAATGGCTTCGGTTTTATTATCATTCATCTGCAGCTTGATTCATGTCATCCATGACTTCACATTGGAAATGCACCTCTCTACACCTTGGATGGTAGCATCAACTTCAGTTGGGTGATTAGATTTGTGTATTTGGGTGTCATCAGCGTACAATTGGTGAGACACCGGATGACGATCTATGACATTTGAGAACGGTTGAATGTATAGATTGAAGAGAATGGGTCCAAGAACAGAACCCTGTGGAACACCAAAACATAGATCAACTGGGCTGGAATGTTTTCTATTTACGGACACAATTTGTGTCCTGTTGACCAAGTAGGACTTAAACCATAGTAAGGCTGTATCGTGAATGCCAAATACATGATGGAGACCGTGAAGTAATATATCATGATCTATTGTGTCAAATGCTGCAGATAAGTAAAGGAGGGTGAGGACTGTAATCTTTCCACTATCCAAAGCAGAGAGAAGGTCGTTAACTACTTTCAGAATAGTTGTTTCGGTACTGTGGCGAGGGCGATATGCAGACTGTACATTACTAAAAAGATTATTTGAATTCAGATGAGATACAAGTTGGGATAGAACAACTTTATCTAAGATTTTTGACATGAATTGGAGGTTAGAAACTGGGCGGCAGTTCTTTAAATCGTTATGATCAAGCGTAAAAATAATGGTAATTCTCCGGATTAGAGAGAAGTATTAATAACATCGGTTAGTGGAGGCAATATTGAATCTAAGCACTCAAGCAGCAGTGATGTAGGAATCGGATCAAAATGTCAAAATGCAAGGGCAAAAGACAAGATCACAGGAGTCATTTGGTAATGTGTTACCAAGTTTGTTTGTTCGGGGTGTTCTACGGCACAGCAACACTTTCAAAGTTATATCTAGCAGAGGCAGGTGGAGTAAAATTCCTTGCCCAAGGACACACCGCGGTATCCGATTCGGGCTGATAGCATGTTCGGTATGAAAGCCGCACCCTTTTGGTCACAAGTCCAAAGCATTAACCACTGAAGACAACGCCGCTCTCCTAATGTATTACCAAGGCCACAGCAAAATCGTCGCAGTCCAGGCAATAATTTTACGTGCGTTCTTTTGGTTTTTTTTAAACAAAATTGTTTACAAATTTTTCATAAAGATTATAAACTTCTAATCAAACATCAGAATCTGAGATCGGAATTGCTTGATGTCACGGAATTGTATGGTTTATATCAATATGTATATGTGATCAAAAATGTATTCGGGTTGCGTTTCCGACTAGAGCGTTACTCGGGGGTTGTTTACTTTTTCGGCTCTAGTTATTTTGAAATACTGAGCGCGATTCACCCCATGCTGCACGTGCAAATTGCCTGCAGTGAAAACTCACGTACCTAGCTGCTGCGCATATCTGTCACAGCTAGAGTACATATAGAGCGAATTCTCTATAAACAAATTACACTACGACGAGTCTTGTCAGAAAGCTTACCTCTTTACGGGAGCAAAACTTCAGCTGTAGATGTATGTGAAATTTAAGATTGTATTCTTTATCACTATTCGTTTTATATGACATAATTGTTTCATATATTAGATGTTTTAGAATTTATTCTAAATTCTACAGAGAGTCACATACCTAGGTCATACAACGCCATAATATTAGAAATACTATAGGCTGGTTCAAGTTAGCTATTTTGTTGTAACTGAACAGACGGGTATTATTTAATTATACGCGGCATGCATTGAATGATTAATGTAATGTGTAACGAGACGTAATTCATGTGCGCGCATGCGCAACATATATCAATACAAAAGTACTAACCGTGTCATATGTACTACACGGTTTAGTTGTTATACTTTTAGCTGGTCCTTATGTATGGTTTGGTGATGTGAAGTCACAGAACTCTGTGTGGTTTCGTGTGACGTGTACGCTGTGTCTGGTGACGTTGTTTCGGAAGAGTGTACTGGTTTTCTCGATGCGAGGGACCAAGGCTTCTCGACCAACGGGTCTGTGTTAATGTGAAGGCTCTCGAGGGATCCTTCAACAGACTGGGAGGGGTGGACCATGTGTGGTGGCTCCTTGACCATGGACTAGAGCGGGTGGAACCGGAGATACATCTTGGTCGTCAAACGGGCGCCACGATAGTTATATTTATTGCGTGTTCCATTTTTATGTTATCTCAATATTGCTATCTGTGCAAAATTACATTCATTCCCATTTCAATATCGCTATATGTGTGATAGATTCATAATTTCATGCATTCCCATTTCATTTTCGTTATATGAACGATATGTTCATAAATTCATACATATTCCAATATCGCTTGATGAATTGATAAATTGATGAGTATCATATTGATAAGCGCATAAAACACATGCTTTGGTCACCCTTGGTACTTAATAAGACCTTGTTTATATTGGGGTGTAGATCATATACTCTTATTTGTTGATTGGTGATAGGATGTTATTCACGTTTGTTTAAAATTCCATTCGTTAAATTCATCTTTGATTTTTCTCGTTGAGTTACTTGTTGTTGATAGTTCCATGTTAGGAACTTTATAATTTTCCTTATCTTTTTTGTTATAATGGTGTCAGATTTGTTCATTATAGAATTGCGTTTATAAATAAACATCTTATTAACGCAGTCGCTTTCAGTGTCTTCACTAATCCAGTCCCAACCCGGCTTCATCCTGTGACACTTGACAACATTTGAGATGTATCAACACTGTAGACAGAAAGATACCATATTGTTATATATTGTTATGTAAGAGTGAAGTCATCAAATGACGAGTGTTATGAGGTGACTGTTCAAGTCTTTGATGCCAGAGAAAGGAAAATTCCTTTGTAATCATATATATTTGACATTAAGAAAACTTGAAACTTTTGGCTCTAGTAGTGCCGCGGATGGATGAATAACCCATATATCTGTAAAAGCACAGGAACAAACGCAACTTTCAACTGTCTTAAACAGCCTTTTCTTTCAAGATCCTTATGACACCAGTTTTGGGGCAGAAATAAACCCTTTTAAGCAAGCAGCTGCCAGTAAGGACCATTTTAAAACCTGTTCATAGGTAGAATGTACTTTTGTCCACAATTGTGAAAGAAAATCCATATTAACGGGAAATAAACAAGGAGATCGGTAGACAGTGTAAATCAAAAACATGTACCTATAGTGTATACGGTATTTTACCCAACTTTATTTTTCGTGTTGATTTATTTTAAATTAGCACAGAATATTTGAAGAAATGAATAAACAATAGGTGTAGGAATTTGAAAGAAATTGTACATTTGACAATTCAATTTCGATCTTGATTAATAATTTGTATTTGGGGCTATCCGTCCGAATATCCGCATATATGGCAAAAAATCCGGTATAATGAGGAAAAATCGGTACATGTTGTGGTCCTGTTGAAATAGGTTGGACTGTATTTGCAATCATGAATAGGATTGATCCGTGAGCTTCAAAGGCCTCTATTCAAAGGCCTCTAAACACGAGTTGTTCAACATATTAAATTCAATTCTAACTATTTATCCCTTAAATTCTGCCTCATGAGAGAAGGGACTGCATGAATGAATGAATGCACGATTCCTCTCCTGGGGCTACCAATATACAAGACAGAACAACATATGGGATGGCCTCGCTCAGTCATTGACTATGCTTATTCCTTGCGATACCCCTAACACAAACACAAATAAGCATACCCGTACCAAAATGCCCAAGTCATACAAAGCTCTCGATATGAACATATGGAGTCATATGTCGACCCTGTCTTGTGTAGCTGAAAGACTTGCATGCTACATGCACATCTATATATCCTTACAACTTCACGTGCAACTCGATCAAAATTCAACACATCATCACAAACCTACAACATTATACCTTCACACAAATTCTTGGTAGCCTAGCTAGCTTACTATGATAAAACAATTTCTCTCTAATTAATAAACTCGAACGAGAGAAATCGTATTTGCTATTATCAAAAGAACGATTATCGCACTGATTTAATCCAGAGACTTCCATTCATAATTCTACTTTTTTTTTTATACTAAAATTCGATCATCCGGACGGCCGATTATCCATACGAAATATATGTCTCCCGATGGATCCGGATAATCGATGTTTTACTGTACCATCACACAGTAACTCTTCTTATCCAGTTTGTAAATATAGTGCTTTTTCTTATGTTTTTTTTCATTCATGTCTTTATACGTGACTGTCGGGCCAACACAATTCATGGGATCAGTACAATATAGTCAAGAACTCTGGTAAAATATTTAGTTCTTTCATGTGACCAACGACAGTAGCAATTTCCTAAATGTCACGTGATGAACTGATGGTTAAGCCTATAACGGAAAAACGAATAATACAAACTCAAAGTTCAGATAAATCTCGAAATGACGATAAAAAAATTCGAAATTTTGAGAAGAACAAAAAAAAAAAAACCTCTAAATTTCGACTATTTAGGTCACAGAAAAAAATAATAATAACTCCAAATTTCGCGACACATTTCGAAATTTCGATGTGTTTCTCTCCCCTCTCTCTCTCAAAATTTCCAGATATTTGTTCGAAATTTAGAGTTTTATTATGATCTTTTCTGACCTTAATAATCTTCTATAGTTCTTTGTTGTAAGTCAGAACATAATACGCTCCTTTATCGAACGACGAACTCCTCCCTGTTAAGAAATGTGGCGAATATCAAGGGGTCTCATTCATGATGCTACTCTATCCTGTAGCGTACTAACGGGGGGGGGGGGGGGAGAGGGGGGGCTGACGGGGCGCTTGCCCCGGGCGCCAGAGGTCTTGGAGCACCAAAACAGCTGATAAAAATTCGGGCCTCGTATTCTGGCCCTTTGGGCTATCGTCGTCGCCCCGGGCGCCATTTACCCTCACTACGCAACTGACTCTATCTATTCTCATCCCTCTATATCCAATACTGTGCAAAACTTGTCTAAGTCTCCCGTTATGCAGATAGATAATCTGTGAAAATACCACACAAATGTAAAAAGTCCATTTTGTCAATCCCCCATGGGACATATGTCCGCAGGTCTTTTTGCGTTGATGAATGCTTCGAGGTGTGAATATGATATTGCAGCAGAGTAGAGGGTGAAATAACAACAGGACGGGCTGAAATATTAGTTTTGACAGGGCGTTTTTTGCGTATCATTTGATTATCATATCAACTAATTTGAAATGTATATAGGAATAATCCTAACTTTATGTTTTACCTAAAAATTTCAAAGGTCACCTGTGACTGTGTCATCTTCATTTTCTACTATACTTTTCACGATTTCCAGGCCGACCACATGTACGGATCTTTCCGCATTTGACGGATCTTTGGTCTTAGTTGCGGATATCTGGACGGATATATATATATATATATATATATATATATATATATATATATATATATATATATATATATATATATATATATATATACATATATATATATATATATATATATATATATATATATATATATATATATTGTTACGCTGACCATGTCTATCGAATTCCTGCATTTCTGAATTATTTTCCGCTTAATATGTCCTTTTATTTACAAATATTGCACGCAGAAGGGATAAATTACACAAAATACCAAGAAAATGACAGCTACCGCGATCATTTTTGTGCTACTCATTTTGGTTATACAGATTCTTGATGAAATAATGACTTCTCGCTTATTTAGATCTTCCGTCCAGTTTTGTTCACACAGAGTGTATTCCATTTACTTCTCACCTCTGAACTTACTCAAGTTTTTTTTTTTTTTTTTTTTTTTTTTTTTTTATAAAGGCCTCTTTTTAATGCCATTTCGTGACTAGCGTTCGAGGGCCATATTCCGTAGGTTGGTCGGTTGGTTGTTGTTTTTTTTTACTGCACTTCAAGCACATTATGGCTATATCATGCGGAGGAAACGGGAGCCAAGTGCTTTCCCACCGACATACCGAGGCAGCCGTCACGGATGGCCTGGGTGGGTAACAAATCCCTGACTCTTGAACTACGAGTCCGACGCTCTACCAACTATTAACTGAGCTAATGCAGCTGCCACAGTTGAATGTATTCAAATCCGATAAGATAAAAAGAACAATTTAACCAGGGGATCTGTTGCTAACTTAAGCATATATTATCGTCAAGGTACGAAGGAAACAAAATACACACACACACACACACACGCACACGCACACGCACACACACACACAGACAGACAGACACACACACACAGAGTGTGTATGTGTTTATCTATATAAATTTTTCAAGAAAGGATTCACTATTTTTTTTTATTTTTTTTTTTCCAAACAGAGTAAGGGAAGTAAGTTCTGTTATCTTTCAGCATTAACATTTTCGGAGCTGCTTCCCTTATACCATTCTTGTTATGAATACTAGTTCACTCCTCGTCGAGTGATCCTAAAAAAACAACAACAAACAAACAAACAAAAAAAAAACAACAAAAAACAAAAACAAAAAAAACAACAAAAAAAAAATTGATTCCTCAATATAGTGAACAATCTTAAGGGCATGCAACTTGTTTGTAAAATAGATATATTTTTTAGCAATGAGGTATCATCCAGGTGTCGGATTCTATGTAGGTGTTCGTTACGTAAGAAAACAGATGTTTGCCGTTCGCTTTCGAGAAGGAGCACTGAACTTTATATATTTTACTTTTTTAATTTCTCAGTCTTCCGTTTTATGATTCTTGACGCTACTACCTCCAGTAATACTGGGGTACGACGTGCATCAATTTTTTTCGCTAGCTTGCAAATGCAACATCTTAATTTAAAAACAATATATATATATTGGACTATATGAGCAAGTGGGATACAATATATATTGTAGGGTGGGGCGAGGAAAAAGGTATTGGTTGAGAAATTAAGAGTGTTTTAGCGCTCGAGTATTCTCTGCCAATACCCTTTGAGTCCCACACTCTACGATATAACTAGTATCACACGAGACAATATTGTCTAACCGATGTATTGTATGGCAGCGGCTTTCTTTTCGATTGATATATGAAAAACTCTATTTTGATACATTATGTGGCCACACATTTTTTACGGCGTTGAAGGCAGTGCGGGAAGTTAAAACGTTATCCAGGAATACAATCAGTTATCTTATTAAATGGCAATTCACGCTGTATTTAAGGAAGATTTGTGCACACTTTAACTTAAATATGTGACTGCTTCTTGACAACATTCCGTTGTTGAGCGAAAAGTGCCGTTATTTCACCTGCTGAAGGAAAATTAACATGAAAAATGTTTCTACGGTCCAACCTAAATTGGAAATATTACATTTGCTTTATTTCTGGAACAAATTTATATTGTGTTAGAATGAGTTTCGCGGATTATATACCTGAAAAATATTGCCAAAATATCTCAGACCGAATATAAGGACCACAATATTTGGTATAGTTCTGGATTTAATTCCTGGAGCAGAAGGTTAGTGGATTTTTTTCTCGCGTTGATTAACAGGATGGCACAGTAAATATAGTAAATTTTCAACTTCTATCATTTCATTACATTCTCTGTACCGATTTCAAAAATCTTTACACGCTCTCTCTCTCTCTCTCTCGTTGTAATGTAGAATTTTCCTCGCGTTTATTCTTTTATTTTCGCAATAAAACGTTTTCTTTTATTGTTCATATGCAGGATGCTACGATAAATACGAGCAGTTTTAATGTTTACCTTTTATTTCACTTGCTAAATTATTCTATTTCAAATATTCTCTCTCTCTCTCTCATATTATGACATGGATCTATTGGACCGGTCACGAAATACAGCACGTTATTAGTCAACATTCAACTTGGTAACGCCCATCCATTGAATACTAGTTAGTTTGTACCTCACTGCCTAACCATGGGTTACAAGAATTTAGAACATGGGAAATGATTTGATGAGAAAACACCGTCATAGAATAAGCATATAGTACTTCGTTTCCTATGTTGTATTACGGGCGTATCGAGATTCCTTAGTCTTGTATCTTCTTGTGTGTCAGAAAGAACCATCATTTATTTACGCAATTTGTTAAATTCAATGCCATATTTATTTATTTACTTTTATTTTTATTTATCACATCTGATAGACACGCGAAACTGATAGATTTATAATGCAGCAGCTATCCACTTCTGTTTCTCGTGTTATACGAAACATATATGCATAATTTTTCATAACTTGTTTTGTAAACGAAGTAAAATAAATTAAATTAAAAACATATTTCTAGATATGCCTTATAAACTCCAAGAGGTGTGTGAGAGGACTTTGTATAAAAATGACAAGATATTGATATTTTTGGTATCGATTTGGTGGCCGTGAATGAGGAATGCAAGCATAAACTTGCTATCTGAATCTACATGATAACCGATAAAATATCGTCTATTTCATAACCTTTCACATGAATTACGTGATACTGACTGAGTATGGTTGAAATATATACTTTATGGTGAGTTCCATGTATGTCCAACGATAAAACACAAATATTTTAGAATGCCTCATCCACTAAACCATTACTTACGAAGTTGCTAAAAATGCTAAAGATTGTCTGCATAGATTAGTGCGATAGGTCCACGTGCATCCTTGGTCCCTTCGATGGAGATAATACGAAAGTGCAGGTCTCCAATACATTAACTTTTCGTCCAGTAATTTCACACATCTCATTCTTCTCATATCGTGCATCATTTACTTGTATAGTATATATTTATCAAAGAGAGACAAACACAACCACTTTCTGTTTTCTTACGAACTGTATGTACGGAATTACATGACAAGTAGTTCACTGTGGCCTACTTTTCAAATGTGTTAATAATAGTTCTTGAAATAAATGTACGTGTGAACGCACAAGCAACAGTATCAGACAAATGGAGCTAAAGTTAAAACATAAAGTCGGCATGTTTCAATCCAAAATTGGGTCACGGTAACCTACTTTTCAGGTACAAAAATTGCACTGTGAGTGCATCACAGAATTAAAATATTTCACACATTAAAACTGGGATACTATGGCCTCTTTTTCAGAATTTTTAACACTATTTAAAGATCGTGTCTGTGCTCAGATTATAACACCTTGTAACCTATTGCCACGAAACGTGCATATGGGAATGCAGCTATGTCACACATCAAAACTGGGTTGTTGTCCCCTACATTCTATGGTTAATTGACCACTCTCAAAGATGCTGAATAATGCAGAGATGTGGGTGTATCTTGTGACTTCCTCACAAACAACTTTAATTCACTAACTACTCTTGTTTTCAAGAGTAAGACATGACGATAGCCAGGCGAGGTGCGACAAGTGTAATTGCACTCCTACGATTTCATAAAATTCTATTTATAAAAGCTAGGAAAAAACATATGAACAGCTCAACTAACTGGCACATCTAATCAACCTAATCTGGCTAGCGTCCTTTGCTGATATAATTCCCTTCAGATATTACTGTATTTAGTATTTCGATTTAGAAATGAAGACAACTTTATTAGTTTTGACAGAAATGCAACTAAAACAAACTCACCAATACAAATGGGATTGTACTCCGCGGTCTAGACTTCTATGCAATTTTGATGTCAGGTTCCACCCAGTCAGTAAACTTCTGGCATGTTTTATAATTTCGATGAAATGAAAAGATAAATATTACCCCGGAACGTAATACATTTTTTGAATTTTTAAGGATTATTTACTTGTTGCAGAAACTTATTAAAAATGAGTAGAGAGGAAAATGATGAATTATTTGATCAGAACTAGCAGCATTGAGACCGATCATACCAAAGGTTCGGCAATTTATAAACCCTATTTTCGACACCCCTCCCCCAATAAAAAGTGACTCTAGGGGCCCATTGGTTCATCTTACCCACCAGGCCGCCCCCCCTCCCTTCCAGCACCAATTTGATACTTTTATAAACGTACAAGTGTGCCAATGCTCTGAAAACCCCAGACTGTCGCTTTGGCTATGCCATCATTATGTACAGCTCCCAGGCGCTTACCGTGAAAAACACGCGACGGATATGAATTGTCCACGACTATCTCCAGTGGTCTAAATATCGTGCATCTGGCTGTGTCCCGTGTGGAGTACCTGTCTCAACTCGAGCGTGTCGCTGAACCACCGACTAAGGGGGGCAAAGTGAAGCATGCGCTTACCTAGCAGGAAATACGCCAGGTTATCCAAAATAAGCTTGTTGCATATAAGCAGCGCGACAAGGCCAGTGGTTACATTGTAACCGATGAAGAACTGCTCAAGGTCGATGACGTGCTCCACCTCAAGCAACTTCAAAGTAATCGCTGTGCCGCCTGTAACGTCAAAATTCCCTTGGCCTACGAGCCAAAGAACCCTCCGGCATACCCATATTTTCTAAAACGGTTCCGCGGGACATATCAGCGAAGCCCCTCTCTTGCGGTTGCACTCCAAATAGGTCAACCTCACATTTCCCTTCGAGTGTCCCTGGGCGTTGTCCAGGCGGTTCACGCTTAACTCTTTTGTGCAAGCTGTTGGTCGCACGGCCGCTCGTTGAGGTAATAGAGTCGCTCGTTGCGCTTCGGTTGGTATTCGGTCTGCGCAGCTTGGAGCTGTTCCACAGCCTTGTCGTGGTGTTCGCGTTCCGCTCCGGCTGGATCTGGTTTTAATACATTGTCGATAGCGTTTCCGCCGGTTAATGAGGCAGCGCTAAGGATTGCTCCGCCAATCATCATACCAGCGGCAGCGGCAATTATTGTCTTTCTACAGACGTGATGATATTAGCAGGAACGATGCCGGTTTAATGTGATGGTATGATGGTAACGGCGTTTAATACGTCTTCAAAGTCAAGGCGGCCAGTCTAATTTTTAGCAAGCGTTTGGCAATTATCGAATGCCCAACTTGAAGGCCGCCAAGTACTGATCCATGGTAAAGGAGGTTTCTGAGGTTTTTAGCGTACAGTGATGTAGATATCTTGCACACTACTATTCCATATAAAAGGGTCGGGCGTATGTCTAATAGTGGCTGCTGGCGCCTGTAGCATTTGTTGTTCCGCCAGGCCCTCTGTTTTTCCTGTGGATCAACCCCCTGCTGTTCCAGCGGCTGCGGCGATGAGCCGCGGAATAAGTCGTACGCGAGGCCAGATGCCAAAGCTAGGGTCGACCCAGGGAACATAAGACGGCGCAGCGCTATCTTGCTCACACTCTGCGTTAGCCTGTACTGGAGAGGCGTGATTGTCGGCGGGTTTCTCAGCCCTAAGTTATTTCATCATAGCAACAAGCTATTTACCACCATCAGCTCTACCTGGGTTTTTAGCCTTAGTGACTTACATCACTCCGTGAGGTGGCACAGCTGACGGTTCCGACTTTGGTACCGCTAATCGTTCCGACTTCGGTTGCGCTGACGGTTCCGCTGTCGTACTCGTCGTATCTTTTTTTTACTCTGCCTTTGTTCAACATGCCGGTATGTTATTATGCCAGCTGCATTTGGCACTGCTGATGCTCGTCAAGGAGGCCTAGATCAGCGGATCATCTTTCAAATCCCTCACAAGGTGCTCGTGGTTGTGTGCGGGCAGGAAGTGGCTCACCACTGCTGTATACAGGCCAAGCAGAGAAGAACCCTGAGAAGCAGTCATCCTGGTTAAGCCTAGTGTATGGCCTACGTTTTAACAACCTCTTCATCGCTTATCGCCTTGAGGCCCGCAAAGGTAAGAGGCCAGCCAATGTATTCTTTCGCCGCTCCAGAAGCCACTAGCTCAGACAGGCAGTCACGCTGATGCTCTGCAGTTCCAGCTGCACTTGTACGGGCCGGCGTTGTGGGAATCATTGTAGCCTCTAATCTGCGCTGGGTTTCATCATAAGCGAAATTGTACTCGCAGTCACAAGAGGGGTGGTACAACGCCATCTCCAGCCCAGGGACCTAAACCAGACCAGACCCCAGCTGTGTAAAAGAGTTAGTCAAAAGGCAGCTGGAGCGGCTGACCGGAACGCTGAAGGAGCTGTCAGAAAAACCGGCGACTCTGTCGGAATTATCGGCTCAACCGTGTCGTTCCTGCCGAGGACCGTTGGCAATGTCATCGGCTGGGTGGCCAGAAACCTTGTGGTGCTTGTCATCACAATAGCTCTCGCGTTCGTTGCCGTTGTCCGCTCTCGCTATGCAGACAAGCGAGAAAGCTAGGCGCTTGCGCAAGAGCTCAGCGGAGAAAACAGATAGCTAAAAGCCCCACCGCGATGCCGCCAACGACTAGTGACATTTTATTGGCTTCGTGGTCTTCGGCTTCTTTTGATGCCTGCACGTTTTGCATGGTACCGGTTTTCTCTACTGACGCGGGCGGGTCGAATCCCATCTCTGCATTCCTCGTCTTATGGGGTTGTTGCACTATGCTTTGCTCTCACACTTGACTTGTATCCTGACAGCGTTGAGGTTAACATTGGTTCCAATCACCATGTCGTCGGTCGCCTCCTGAATATTGTTGTTATACTCCACATAGGTGGCAACTTTAAGCTCCATGTCTTTCTCGCCTGGTAGTATACATAAAAGCCAACGCTGGTAGCCTGATGTTTCCGTCGAAAGGTTCGCAACGGATGGTCGCCAACACTGACGCCACAACCGATGGTCGCGCATCACGCATCAAAGTTTACTTGATTTTGCCAGAACGTCATTTCATAGTCTGCATTTAATGAGCTCCAGCGGTCATAAACCTCTTTGATCTGGACGTGGGAGAACGCGTACTTTTTCGAACACGTCGAGAAATTTGTCGTTCCTAAATGAGACGTCATCCCGCACGTACACGTCAAAGCAACAGTTGGTGGATCTGCGCTCTCTCTCTCTTTCTCTCTCCCTCTCCGTCGCTATAGTTAAAGACGCCGCGTCGCTATATTTTCTACAAAAAGTAAAGGCGCACAGTAAACGCGGTGGATGGCGTTGACACTATACTGACGGATGTGTCTGGGCACCAGTGTAGCTGGGATTGGAATCTTGTCAATAGTTGTTGCAGCCCCCGTTGCGATTGCCCTTGAGATCACTGCTCTGAGCTGTGGTCTGTTTTCCATTGCATGAATCTTTGAAAGCCAAAAAACACGATGAAATTCGTGTCCAGGCTGAAACAAAGCTCAACACAGTCGCGAATCACATATCAAAGGCGCTACGCCACAACACCATCTTAGAGGAAGAGTTCAAGCTTATCCTCGACGAAGTCGACAAATACACGGCCATGAAAAGCGAACTACAATTGGACACGCACAAGGCTTACACTTCAGTTGTCATTGACGAAGTGGCAAAAACTATATAATAGCCAGCGAAAAAGGAGACGCACGGGAGTAGATCATGAAAAATCTCGTTTGAAATTCATAATAAGTTGTGTGGTGTCACCTGAAACTTCGAGAACAGCGGCAAAAGCAAAATTTACAAAACGTCGGACGGACAGCTTTTTGACTCGAGGCATATTCCCAGCGCTTCTCCACCATACGATGTTGTCTTTTAATAATGACAAAATGCAACGCAAAAGCGGTTTATTTTTGCGCCAGCTTTTTTAGCACATTTGAAAGAATCGTACCCACCTCACGCGCTATCCCCCTTATTCGATATGGCCTGCATGTCGGCAGTAGAAGGTCGTGAACTATCGATATTGCTGGTAACATTTTCGTTCTAACGAGCCGGATTTTATGCATATACATCCAACCCAACAACAACCAAGGTTGCTACAGTCAAAGTTGTGAAAGGTACGAATACATCAATAAGAAAGCAGCCAGTGCACATTTAGCTAATGATTATACTAAGGCACCTTTAAATTGGCAATGTAACCCAACACAGTGTTTCCGTAGTCTGCGCTGGGCTCGAGGGGGCTAATCCACGCTCTCACTTTACTACTACTAATCTGATGTGAATATATGCGTAGCGGCAAAACATTCATTCACTGATGTAATTAAACTTCCGGGTGATGTTTACACTCTGCGCGGCATATAGTATGTCTTTAGCTCTGAGGGAGTTTAATTATGTTACAATTTGTGTTGTGTAATCAAGTATTAAAACATTCTGCGTTGGATATATTATGTTTTTAGCCTACCACATTCTGTTTTATTAAGTCAGACGTTCGGCCATATTGCCACAAGCGTGACAAGTTTGAACGTGACAGCAAGTACCGACACAGGAGGGGAGCTAATTACTACAAGTTAAGACCCTTTGTTCTTTTCTCATCAACCAGACGCATGTTTTTCACAACAAACATTTTTGCCACTTCTCAAAGGCAGGCCGCTGCCTCCCTGGCTATCACCATCATCCGATATGTCTTCGTCCATCGTAGCAGGATATCGTGCATGAGGAGTGCTAAACATATCGTGGATGGCTTCTAGCGAGAGCAGTATATAGGCGACTGAAGTTATCAGTACGTCTACCGGCCCCTAGAGCCCCTTTTATTTTATTTATTTATTTTTGTGTGGGGTGAGAGTGGGCTGTGTGTGGGAGTGGGGGGGGGAGGGGGTCAAGAATAGGGTTTTAAATCGCCGAGGCTTTGGTATGATCGGTCTCCTTGATGCTGAACTGATGTGAATTGCGTATTTATTTAAAAAGAAAAAATATTGGCTAGCATTCATCGTGACAAATCAAGAACAACTCTAATGCATCTCGTATTATAAAATAAAACACGTAAAAAATTTTATATTTGAGACTCTTCTCTTATTGATGTCGAAAATATACTTTTTCTTCTACTAGACTTGCTTTTTTTAACAAAAAAATGTAATTTCTTAGTTAGATCTTTTGCACTATCTTCGATGATGATATTATCAAATATGTTGAAATATTAGGGATATCGGCCCTGAATCCATCATTACCATCAAATAAATAGGTTTAAGGCTCAGACGACACAGCCCACTAATGTATTTAATAAACGGAGAAATTTCGTACATATATGCACAGGGTACACATGAAACAACTATTTACGCTAAAACGTTGAAATAGTTCAAAGCGGTGAAACCATTAACACCCTTTAATTATTTTTACGAGAGAGAGAGAGAGAGAGAGAGAGAGACAGAGAGAGACAGAGAGAGGGGGGGGGTTATAATCCGTTTTACTTGCTGTTAATTTTTCCTTCTACAGACGAATGTGTCCATCAGATGTCGTGACTGTAGATGAAATCATTCAGAGATAAACGAAATAAACCCTAAGAAAACAGCACCAACATCACTCGGGACGGACGTTGTCATCGACAACGAGGAGAATAACCTCATTACCAATAACAACCATCACCGCTACAAGAACAAAAACAAAATGCCATCGAAAAAGTGAGCCAACGTCATGCTTTATTTCACAGACGAGATAAAAGAGACACCAGCAATACCAGAAACTTTGAAATTTAAAAGCATTCCAGTTACATTGTTGTTAGGTCTAGCTTGGTTCGGTTTGGTCCCATCTATAAAGATCATTCAAGACTTCAAGAAATATTGTACTGTGTGTTTAGATAACATATTCATTGCAACAGAACCTTTAGCCGTTTTTTGATGACGAGCTCAATGTCTGATGCCTAAACGAGCATGATTGAATAAGACACCTGTAATATCATTAAAATGTATGATCGTGCAACGGAATTTAGAATTTCTTAAGCATCAGAGACATATAAAGACAATGAGAAACATATGACAGCGAAAACATCAGGTTACAGGATAGAAAGAATATTATGGAAATCTAAGTTTTCAGTAATATATGAGAAAATAGAATGTGGTATTCCGTTAAAGACAAGATTCCAGACTACAGATTAATATTCAAAGTTGTCCTGATGATTTATATAAGGGTTATACCTTAGTCCTTTTCACAAAAAAATTTCCAATTTGGATCGCGCTCGGTCAGATGGAAATCTTTGTAATCAATGACATGGTGCGATTTCTGCTCATTCTTGTAAACATACTTAGGAACTAAGTCACGAAATTTCTTCCCGAACTCTATTTCGTGCGGCTTATACGATGTTCTGACTTGCAAATTTTGTCCTGTTGATTCAATGATTCCTTCAAGTGTGATGACAAGTTCTGACCCGTCATCCAACAACCTGTCCACGAATTTTCTTGGGTTGTCTGCAATCACACTGTACATCACAGCGGGCCAAAAGAGGTTAATGTAATCACCGCCGTTCTCCGCGGTGAACTCCAGAGAGGTTTCATTCAAAATTTCTTGCCCTTCTATACCCTCAATTGTCTCACGTTCCATGAGAACGCCATATCCCCTGACCGATACCAAGTTACACTGACGCATGTTCCCAACCCTAACCATCAAGCATATTTCACCATCATAAGTTCCAACACAAAGCTTGCTGCTAAACAGAACTGTCTTTCCACATCTTCTAGCGAGTTGAAGTTTTGCCACAACTAGTCCAGCGATGACACACTGAACGCCGACTCCCAATATGAATTGGAGGAAGACAAACAAGACAGCTATCCCACATTCTGTCGTGATATGGCGAAATCCGTATCCAATAGTGTGCTGAGTTTCCAAAGAGAACAGAAAAGCTGCAGTAAATGACCCTACCTGTGATATGCATCTCTTGGACCCCGTATAACTGTCTCCGATATCGCCATGAACCAGGGCAATGATGTAGTATATGATAGCAAAAATCGTCCATGTAACCAAAAAGCCAAAAGAAAAGATGACAAACATCCATCGCCATTTGAGTTGCAGTACTGTGGTAAGAATATTCTTCCAGTAACGTCGTCTCTTGAAGAAAGACATCTGCTGAAGCCCAATCCGCACCTTTCCATCCTTACTAATGATCCGGTAGGGAGCATTTACGTCCTTTCCCCTGACGGGAGGGCTGGGAAGTTCTAATCGTGATACGAACGACTTGTTGCCGACCTGCAGAAAGAAAGAAAATGTGCTCTGACCGTGTGATGTGATTGGCATGAATATTGTATATAAAGATTCATCACTTATACTAAAATGGGAACGGGTTATAAGTAGTGATGTACTTGAAAGTTCTCTATCATTTTCTTTTCCTTACGGTTTGCTTCATTACTTTTTGATGCCAATTCAGTATTCGCCTCAACACCAAAAACCCAAGAAATACACTTACTCTAGCGCGAACGGACAAACTATATGATAAATGCGGTCATTCAATATATAGAACACAAAATACTAATTTGAAGTTTTTTCATAATCTTAAAAAATGTCTGAAACGTACCCTGCACAGGCTTCGTCGAGAGAGAGTGTTACATTAAAATAAATTCAAGAATGTTTAGAGAGGTGATAGAAACGTATCACGAATTTAAAGTAAAATCAACATTGTCAGTTTCAAAATATAAGGCCTATAGGTTGACAAATTTGGATGGGATAACAATTTGGTCAAAGCAAGTTGTGTCGAGCAATACCGTTCTTGGAAATAAAAGTCTTATTTTTGGTGATTTCCGAATTCAAGAAGATGTAGATTTATACATTACATTTATAATATAAATACGATAACATTGAAATAATACAACTTTGAAAATAGAATACTTAAAACAGAACAATACGAAGAAGAAATAAATTAGGTATTTAATGTAAGTATATATGCAGAGTTTTATGCGGCTAAATTCACTTTTCAACTGCAAGATTTTGTAAATTTTACGAAGTCAATTTACAATGTTTCGGCAAAGATAGAGGGAATTTCTGGAGGACAAAGTCATAATTATAACACGACATGGTGACAAAATACATGCAGTAGCTGTAGCAGAGTCGACCATTAGAATGGCAAAATTTAAAGAAAAAAAAAAAAGAAATTACACACTTCTCTGGATTTTTGTCATTAAATATGGAATTACCTCTGTCTGTATTGAGTGCTATTTTATTATATTCGAATATATTAATTACAAAAGGCCAACAGGAAATAAGCAGATAACAGAAAATACGAAAAAGAAAAAAAAATGCTTAATAAATAAATATGTACTGGTTTCTTAGTTATTGATGATATATTTGTACGTCTGACAAACATTGTTATGATAACTCTAATTTTTGGAGTGTCTATCATTCATTAAAGTCGATAATAAAAAGAGACATGATAATACTGTTCAAAATGTCCTCAATGACAAAGATAGCAATCTTTATTTTTTTTTTCTTTCTTATGCCCTTCTTTAAATTCTTCAAAAGGCATTTCATAATAGGAAAACATATACAGACAGTGAGAAACATATCACAGCGAAAACATTGGGTGACAGGATATAAAGAATATTATGGAAATCGAGTTTTCAGTAATATATGAGAAAATGGAATGTGGTATTCCGTTAAAGTCAAGATTCCAGACTATAGATTAGTATTCAAAATTGTTCCGATGATTTATATAAGAACTATCTCTTAGTCCTTTTCGAAAAGTTTCTCTCCAATTACAACACGCTCCGTCAGATGGATATCTTTGTAATCAATGACATGGTGCGATTATTTTGCAACCGAGAAAAGGTTTTATGTTAGTTGCCAACCTCTCTCCTCCCATAGTTGATAGTTGTGTAGCAGTGTGGAAGAGTTGTGTAGCGGTGTGGATGAGTTGTATGGCAGTGTAGGATGACCCGTGCAGCAACTTAGGAGGAGTTGCAGGATGGATTGATGATAACATGACGCACAAACCCATGAATGGACATCCATATCGCATTATCCCCACTTGATCTTGATAAATCGTTGTAACAATAAATAAAAAACAGATTCATACCTTGTTCATTTATTGTGACAGTATTATCACCGTGATATTCAATAACATAAACATATATCATCCCCTTATTATGGACCCCTATTTTATTCATGAAATACGCGTACTTCCAGAGTTATTCATTGTCAGCGAATACATAATCTATGTTGTTTACATAACGAAAGCACTGATTATACTCGTCAAACTAGAGCAACATGATGGATGATGAAAAAATGTTGTACACGAATAGTAAACATAAATAACATGTAAATTATCACTTTAATAAACAACAATAACTAATAAAATGTCAGTAGAAAGACAGAAGTGGAGCAAATAGAAATACAGACACATATAAAGATAGATGAACAGATGGACAGAAGAATGAATTAACTGGTCCTCTCCTTGACGG
This sequence comes from Margaritifera margaritifera, assembly GCA_029931535.1. Lineage (NCBI taxonomy): Eukaryota > Metazoa > Mollusca > Bivalvia > Unionida > Margaritiferidae > Margaritifera > Margaritifera margaritifera. Next base: position 17,940,504 of record JAQPZY010001699.1, on the reverse strand, counting down.
ATTGGTCATTAGGTAATTGATTGATTGATTGACTGATCGATACACAGAAGGATGAACTGGTTGTTTTGAGGATTGCTGACGCATAAAATGTTCGATTGATCGATTGATCAGTGTATCTATTGATTCATTGAGATAAAAATACAGGAAATTTTTATATAAAGAACACTAAATGGACCACAAAAATTTGTCTTTTATAAACATGAATTCTCTGTATACAGGTTTTAGATTAAAGACGTATTACTGTTCTCTATGAGCAGGTGTCCGTTACATGGAGGTCTTCCTTAAGGCGTGTTTCACCGTATTTATACGAGCAACGTCAAATCAGCTTATATTTTTCCTTCATTAATACCTTTACTTGTCTCAACGAATTTCTGTCAAGACAAATGAGTTTTTATAAATTATGATAAATTATATCGATTGTTCTCAACATTGACGCCGATAGTTTCCATGCATTTGCACTTAAGTTTGTGAGGCTTCTGTTTTGCAAACAAACAATCATCTTTCAATATCTTCATATTCCTTTCAGATTCTTGTATCTGGGTAATAATTAAAAACGCAGCGACCAATAATGTCTGTAAAGGGCCTATAAAACATCGAATTTAATCAGGATGTAGTAACAGACTCATTTTCCGTGAAGAAAGGCAGCTAATCGCGGCGTTGTCTACATCGAAGAAAATTGTAAAGGTGTCAGAGAAATTTGAGACTGGTCCTATTATGAGGTAAGCTCAGCCTAAATAGGTGTAACTGGAAACATTTGAACACGCTTAAATAGGTGTAACTGGAGACATTTGAACACGCTTAAATAGGTGTAACTGGCGACATTTGAACACGCTTAAATAGGTGTAACTGGAGACATTTGAACACGCTTAAATAGGTGTAACTGGAAACATTTGAACACGCTTAAATAGGTATAACTGGAAACATTTGACACGCTTAAATAGGTGTAACTGGAAACATTTGAACACGCTTAAATAGGTGTAACTGGAAACATTAGAACACGCTTCCAATAAGGGAGGGGGCCGAGGATAGGGGGTAATCGTAACAAAAAAAGCGTGGAGACATGCTGCTTTCTGATATATCTCCTGGCTTTCTTTTGTTTTAAAATTGGTGTTTGTATTTTTCAAGGTATCAAAGTAACCTTCAATTTAGGAAGAAAACAAAAGTGGCGTATCTAATACAGTGAAAGGTAGTAACCTTCAATTTAAGAAAAAGTGGGCTACGGTGGAAGAGTCATCTATTATGGCTGAAGCGTCCTCGAGTGCAATCTCTTGGTCTATGATAGATTACCAAGTTATGTAAGTTCATGCCTGGGACATTTCCTTAGTGCAATCTCTTGGTCTATGATAGATTACCAAGTCATGTAAGTTCATGCCTGGGACATTTCCTTATGTATTTGTTGGCTTTATGTTTAGTTTCAGGCCTTTCCTTCTTCTATCGAAACATGCAAATTCCAGGAACTGATCGCTACGGCTTTTCGTTGGAAGCAGGGGGGTATAATTCGGGGCCGTAACTTTGTTAAATGATGACATCGAATGTAGACAATTGACCTTTTCGGGGTCTCATCAAAATCAAGCTGCTACCCAGATCTGGCTGAAATTCAATGTTAATGAAGATAGGTCTTGTGCAGAAATGAAAATGAATGAGTCCAACAACTAAGGGCTATGACTCCGCTAAATAATAACATAGAATGCTGATAATCAAACTCGGCCTAAGTTTCATCAATATCAGGCGGTCTACTAAATTTACTTGAAATTCAGTCATAAATAAAGGGGTTATTGTGTTGAAATGAAAGAGGGTGGGTCCAAAAATAAGGGGCCATAACTCAGCTAAAAGATGACGTAGAAAACTGATAATCAAAGTCAGCTGAGATCTCATTAATATCAAGTTTCGTACCAAATGTTTGCTTAAATTCAATAATAATGAAGGGAGTTATTGTGTGGAAATGAAACTGGGTATGTTTGATAATCAGAGGTATAACTCCATTAAACGGTGACGTCAAATGCTGACAATCAAACTCAGCCAAGATCTCATCAATATTAAAGCTGCGTACAAAATTTTGAAATGCAGTGGATAACTGAGGGAGTTATGGACGGATGGACGGAAGGACAGATAGACGGACAAACAGAAAGGCCCACTTTAATACTCCTTGTTTTCTACGCAAAAGTGGGGAACAATAAAAGTGCTCAACGGGATCTGGCCAACTTGAAAACGTCGCATGCGAACTGCGCACTGATGAATATTATAAGACAGTCTAAAAAGTAACAACAAAATCTGAATATTTTGTTCACAGAATCAGAACCTGTGCTCCTGGATTATCTTATTACCGGTAGATCTGTACGACTTTTTGCTGATGTTAATGACAATCTGCAGGAAAAGAAACCACAAAAAGTCGCACAAAATTAACGGAACTAATAAATCGGACGTACATTGCACCAATAAGGTAAAATCAGGCGCACAGAATACCGGCAAAATGACACAGGCGCATATATTCCTATACTGTCATTGTTGGTGCCGAAAAAGTGATACCTACATTCTGCTATCTGCTATGGCAAACGAGACATGAGCACTTTTATCTCCATCTCTACCCGTTTACATCCTTTGCTACTGCAAGGAATTGTTAAAATGATAGATTTATACATACCCAAGGCTGTGAGTTGCCCATTTTAGAAGACAAATCTGAGCGTTGCTTGAAGTTGAAATTCACCGTCTGTACGTTTCCTGTCACTCCATAACATGTGTGCGATGTGCTAGGTCAACTTGGGCAAGGCTCAGTGCAACATTATAACAGATTTACTACTGGGGCGTGTTGTCTGCAAACCAGAACATGTCAGCATAATAGACAGATGTTATTTCCTTCAGGCTAAAAACGATAACGTGATAGCACGCTATGTTGCACAAAATATTTTCAGGTGAGTTGTTTTTGTAATTAAGATCTTCGATAATAATAATCACCAACAGCAGCAGTCACAGTATTAGACAATCCCCTTCTCTCGTCTAAAATTGTGCAAATATGGGCCATTGGGCCTTAATGGTGGTTTGCCGTTGGATCCCAAAAAGGTGCCTAAGCGGCTTCCAGACCCTCCGCCTCTTAAAATCCAATCTAGCTTCTAGTCTTTTACCTCCAAATATCATAGCCTGGAACCGTGACTGATAGTCATACAGTGGCAACACTGGCAACGGAAGAGGAAGAAGAAAAAGAAAAGGAAGAACAAGAACAAGAAGAGAAATAAAGAAGGACAGAGCCTTGGAGGAGGAAAACAACTCTGACGATAAATAAAGCAACAAAAAATATATTGCCTTGCTTACAACAAATGCAGATATCACACTGTGACCTTAATTTTCAACCTTTAGGCATTTCGATCACATCAGATGATACGGGTTATGTATTAAACCTACATATGTAAGCAATGTCTGATGCCGATGTAAGCAATGTCTGACAATTTAATGCTGATGTAAGCAATGTCTGACAATTCAATACTGATATAAGCAATGTCTGACAATGTAATACTGATGTAAGCAATGACAATGTAATACTGATGTAAGCAATGTCTGTCAATTTAATAATGATGTAAGCAATGTCTGACAATGTAATGCTGATGTAAGCAATGTCTGAGAATGTAATGCTGATGGAAGCCATACCTGACAATTTAATGATGATATAAGCAAAGTCTGACAATGTAAAACAGATGTAAACAATGTCTGACAATGTAATACTGATTGATGCAATGTCTGACAATGTAATGCTGATGTCAGCAATATCTGACAATTTAATACTGATGTAAATCTGACAATTGTAATGCTGATGTAAGCAGAAGAGGCAGTCGCGTAAAAAAAATCAAAAGTTTCAACAAATTACAGCGCTACGGACGACTGACAACTCCATTTTAAACATTAATTGTAAGCAATAAATACAGTAGACATTAGCACCTTGCTGTATATGACTTGGCAGAGTATATACATACACAAATTACAAACATTCTTGCAAATCATTACGGTAGTTGTTGTTGTTGTTGTGGGTTTAACGCCATTTTTCAGCACATGATAGGCTATACATGGCGGCCAGTTTTATCTGGTTGAGGAAGAACCCGGGCAAACCCCGGGAAGAACCACCGACCCACAGGAAGGTACTGGCAAGCTTTCTCACATATCCACATTGGCCGAGCCCGAGAATCGAACCCACGCGGACAGAGGTGAGATGGCAGTGATTGGTAAAGGCGAGCGCCTTAGACCACTCGGCCACCCGGGGCCCCTTATTAGGGTAGTAAAAACACATATACACATACATATATACCCATATTTTGTCATTGATACCTACCTACCTACCGCCCTCCCTACCTACACACTTTTATATGTACAGATATATATGCATAATACACCCACTCACTTACATACAAACATACATACATACATACATACATACATACATACATACATACATACATACATACATACATACATACATACATACATACATACATACATACATACCTTCATATATTACTTATTGAAACATATCTATACCCCAGGTATACACTATCGTCATATTCAATTTCACATAACATTACATAGGTTTACACGATACATGCATACACACGCATATACACAAACATACATATTACATAGGTTTACATGATACATGCATCCACACGCATATACACAAACATACATATTACATAGGTTTACTCGATACATGCATCCTCACGCATATACACAAACATACATATTACATAGGTTTACATGATACACGCATCCACACGCATATACACAAACATACATATTACATAGGTTTACTCGATACATGCATCCACACGCATATACACAAACATACATATCACATAGGTTTATATGATACATGCCTCTACATGCATATATACCAACATACACATTACATAGGTTTACATGATACATGCATCCAGATGATTATATACAAACATACATATTACATAGGTTTACATGATACATGCATCCACATGCATATATACGAACACATATTACTTAGGTTTACATGATACATGCATCCACATACATATATACGAACACATATTACTTAGGTTTACATGATACATGCATCCACATACATATATACGAACACATATTACTTAGGTTTACATGATACATGGATCCACATACATATATACAAACATATATTACATAATAAACATCACATGTACCTGTTTGGAACTAAAAACTCTGAATAATTAGAAGCAGGTAAATTTTAAACAAATAAGCAATATATGCATACAAGGAGCTTGTCATTAGCATACATGAAAGCTTGTCAAGCATAATTTAAGACAAGTTGAAACTATTTGCGCATTGCACAATTTACACTTTATGCCATTCTATCTTTTGAAAAATTTCTGAAAATCGTTAAAAGAAGTAGCAGTTCTTGCGTTGTTTTGTAGCGAGTTCCATAAACATGTTACGGTTTAACTCAATCTATTTTTATCATACCTGACTGTTTTGATTTTTGGTATTTCTACCATATTTACATACCTGACTGTTTGTTATCTTGGTATTTCTACCATATTTACCTGATAGAATATTTAGAGTCTTAATTTTAGAAATTAGTACAAGTATTGAAGGCTAATACCATTTAATATCTTGTTGGTCTCGATAGCCATATGACTAAGCCTATTTACATGTAGAGTACATGACTTTGCTTTTGTTAACAATTCCTCTTATGTATTATTACTGTCTTGATATTCAAATTTTAGTGCTAAAATGCAGCTTTGCGTGTTTGTTAGTGTTTTTTGGGCCACAGAAAAACCAAACAATATGACAAAAATAAAAATCTGATATGATAAATGGATGGCATATGGCTTTTCTACCCTCTAGTGTCAGATTATGTCCGGTCCGTTTCTTGTATACACTGTACTCCTATAAGCAAATGTCAACTTCTGATCAAATGTTTTCGATGTATTCCAGCCACTCAAAGCATCCTTAGAAGACGGATCAAGAACAATATACTGATTAATAAATTAGAAACTTTATATAAAAATGAGAGAAAAACTTTAATGTACTTTATTTTAAAACAACAATTGTAAATTTTTTTTACAATTCTTCTCAATCTCATTCATGAAGATATAGAACAAGAGCTTCGAACACACAGACAGGCATAGATTTGCAATTAATAAAAATTATGCTTTTACTTGTATTTATCTGTAATCACTACAGATTATTGACACAATGTATATTTTTTGCATGCAAGAAAGACATGATATGAGAGTAACTATCTGTCCAATACTGTGGTGTCGTATAAATTCATAAATGCATACGATTCACATATTTATAAACTTAAAAATAATACATAGCTATAAGAAACTCCAAAATTCGAGTGATATGAACCTGATGAGTGGTGCTTTTAGTGCTATATGTCTCTCACTGAGCGAAACAGCATCACGGTGAACTTTTCTTGACCCTGTTATTAATGATCGTAACAGCACAGTGGCGAAGCCAGTATGTACTTGTGCATCACGGTGCTGTTTACGTTCATTCATCACAGTGATCAAGAAAGTAACAGCAACAGTACCGTGGCGAAGCCGGTATGTACATGCTAATCACCGGGTTTGAACAAATAACACTAATCTCATGCTTTGCATTATATCATTCGTGCATGCAGTCTCAACTTTACATATAGAGTAGAATGAAGGAATTTTGTTTAAAAAGTACCAGAATTCTACAATTAAGTGGACAGCGAGGTCGTGGCATAATTGTCAAAATACAATACTCTCTCTGTCATTGCATTTGTTTTGAATAGTATCATTTTGCCTTGGGCCAGAACTTGAAACGTTTTGTTGGGTAATTAAAAACTATTTAATGTCACAGGCGGAGGCTTGCATGTAAGTAAAGATTATACACTAGGGAGTAATTGTTGTTCGTCATTTGCAGTGTCGTCATAGAATAGAGAATGATTAATTTACGAAAAGGATTGTCGTAAATTTTTCTATTACGTAATTACTCCCAAAAGAGGGCACTGCAAACGACTGTTTACTACGTGTCACCACATGGTATATTCTAGTCTTTCCTTGGCTGAAAAAGTGGTGTTTGGATCAATTATTACACATCCGCGAGTACGACTGGTACAACGAGGGCGCTATTAGGACAAGATTTTGCTGGTGACAAAGTACATGTAAGTTTTTTAAGGTTACGCCGCACGTGTAATCACATTGTTTTGTATAATTTTGGCACTATTTTGAAAGTGCATTATAGGTTAACGCTGATGTTTTATATAAAAAAAAGCGACAAAAATTTATAAATATAAAGGGTTAATAGGAGAGGCTGAAGTGATACTAGTTCCCTGAAAATAAGCAGATTGAAGGTAATTATTGATTATGGGATTGCCACACTTTGGCAAAAGATAGTTCGTTGATATTTCATTTCCAAAGTCAGTGTAAGTCTCTTAAAAGGAGGAACAGTGTTTTTACAAAGTCAATAATTAACAATGGCAGACTATAACACACATCTGTCAGAACATTTCAGCCAATGGTAGTCTTCCAATGCTGTTGAAGTTGGGATTTTTTTTTTCCTTTTTCGTCTCTCGGAAATATCACATTTCATAAGCAGGAACAGAAATTCATCTCCCCATGCATGACATATCACTGAATGACATGTAGTCCGGAATTACCTTTTTTATACTAATGTTCGTGTTTTAATTTTTGTTTCTGTCGAAACACTTTTTCGAAATGTCAAAAACCCTCTCTAATATTTTTTTCACTGATTCAGTCATTTTTTCCACCTTCTAGATTGGGTGCATTCTGGAAATTCAGGAAGTCTTTATTACGATGACTTGTAATAGTGGATAGAATGTTGTGAAACATTCACAAGCAGCGAAAATCGGCAAGTACATACGTGGGACAAATTAATTATCCAATAAAATATGCAGATATAGCATAATGATATTTCTTTTCTGTTGTATATTTGTAGAATCCGTCTATGAATATTTATGGACTTCGGTCTGTTAGTTGCTCATAGTTGTACAGTGGTTTATCTTGTTTTGGTTCCTTTGACTTCTATAACATTTTGATTTTCATCAGTAACTCATATTTACAAAATTACAATCGGAACATATTTTGCTTTTTCCGTCAAGTTGAGAAACTTCGGATGTAATTAGCCGCCATTGAGAACTATATTCGGAACTACTTTTGTTCACTGGAACATATAGCGGCAGATGGACATAAAGTCACAATAGGAACATTGTCGGCTTTTTCTGGCGCAACATATGCGCTGCACTCCGTCCGATGCGAATCACCAAACCCATCAAATTTATGTGTATTCCTACAACCAAATCTGAGTTGGTTTTTTTTCTCTACTTGACGGAAATGACTGCGCGATTTTCCGATTGACAAAATGTTTAACCCGGATGGAACTTTATCGTGTCTGCGCTATTGGGGGAAACAGAAGCGAGAAGCTATGCCTGCCTGCGATATTTATCTATAACTTCATCGGTAATTTATGGAACTTCTTCTACGTCATTCAAGATTGAGACTAAAAGCATGGTATGGGCATGTGCGTATGCAAATTGAGGATTACATTCAACTTTATTTTGGTCCATATGAAAAGAGTATCCATTTTCAATAATAACAATTTCTATATGGTCTGTTCGTTATTTTATCCATGATAAATAAAATGTTTTAGTGTTATCAGAAGCGAGTGGGTTCCCCCCACCCCCACCCCACCCCACCCCCAAAACAAAACAATAGGCTTCTTTTTGTCAACTGCGCGTGTTAATGTCTGTCATATCAATACACTATACATCGCACATCAAAGACCGTTGGCGTTTTCTGGGCCTGATTAATTTATAAACGGACACTAATGAGTTACAAGACTATTTATTACTAGTAACTGATACATGGTCTTCGTGGTCATGGGGAAAGTCATCTCGAGCTGTACCTGAATTGTTTTCTTTTTCTTTTCTTTTTATTATGATTAGTCAGAAACGCAATAGAAAATTGGTATATACAGTGTAGCCATTTTCTTTTCTTCAGGAGCGTAGCGGATTGTCTCCTGGATTTTGAGACGATGCCTAAAACGATTGCAACCTTGTGTTAAGTCCAAGGAAGATAACTCTTTACGGCAGATCTCCTGATTTGAAAAGAGATTATTGTGTTACAATAAGGAGAAATGATGTCCTCCTTCTTAACAGGAACACATAGGATCATTATTACAAAAATTATACTTTCTTTCACTGAGACGAAATTTTCTATAATTTTTATGAATTTGAAAGACCATTGGAAATGTATCCACCCCTTAATGATCAATAATATTGAAACAATTTATAAGATTAAGCATTCACAAAATCTGGTAATTGAATAGTATCTTCCAAGGGACTGCTGTATAAATAGTTGATTGTTTTCTGTTGATCACTAGAAAATTATGCTCATATTGACATGCTGACATATTTTCATCTCGTGAGTTTCTTTTTCTTTTAAAAATTGTACAATATTTACACCTTTGCTCATACAGCTGTAAAATAGAAGATTAGGACAAAAAGAAGTAAGCGTGGCCAGCTTTTTCTGATGCCTGAAGATTCAGATGATGTCATTCACTTACCCAAGCAGAACATATACAACTTTAATGATGAAATCTCAATGCAGCATGACGTCTGCACATCATAGTTGCCATCACTTTGATCGATAGTGATTACGTCTTATTTTGTTCTTTTTTCCTTTGCGCCCTGACCTTTTCTCGATTATAGAGCAATATCAAAGGGAACTAGTATTTACCTGCCTTTAAACGAAAGTAACTCTTCCAGCCGCTTAGGACACACCCCGTTTGGATTTATTTCCGAAACCCATGATCACGACATAGCTTGGCTGTGGATGAAACTTCTAAATTTCAATTAACGTAATAACCTTTCGTTTTTATCATGCCTACACCATATTGCAGGAGAGCTATTAATCAATATTCCTAGTGTCTTGGTCGTCGTTGTTGTCGTCTTCATCTACGTCATCGAAGTGAATGTATGCCATCATTTTTACGGCTATATCTTCCATGCTATTTATTTCTGTTGTCATGAAAGGTTATCCAAGAATCTCACGAACAATGGTGTACATTGTGGCAAAAGTGGGTCAAACCTTTCTCTACGTTGTATTAATGTGTTAACCTTTTGCTTTGAAGAGCATATGACCCAAACCATTGCTTAGTCTGTCATAAAACATATGTTCATATATCGTGATCGAGTTCCTTCAGTTGTGCCGTTATATATGAGATCCTGGTGCGTAAATGAAGATCAAGTAAATAGTAAATATTATTTCATTTCAGGGTAAAAAAGAATGTGCATATGCTGATAAGAAGAGAGGATTTTAAACTATAAAACTCCAAAATATCTTGACAATGATGCATAGCCGCCTTTAAAGGAGAACTTTTTCTAGTTAGCAATCCAAACGAATCTTTTTAAAGTGGCAATCATATTCCTAGGTTTTGAATCCTAAAATTCTACAACATTTTGAAGACGGCCAACCGAAACTTTTCCACACATAGGTATTGAAGAAAAATCGAGAACTTCATACACTTATCGAGGTAGAAAATAATTCAGTTATATGCTATAAATTTAATACTTTCTGCTTGGCTGTATATGAAAAAACTGTAAGCTCAGTTATTATGTAACAGAAAGGCAGAGTTGATAATGGCGCGAAAGTTGTCTGTTGCAAACTTCTTTCGATACATTCTGGAGTCGCCTGTGAACAAACCAAGATTAGTTGAAAAGAATGGAGACACGAATGTCAGATACATCAATATGGATGACCCATCCTCGTGTTGCTACCCGAATGTTTTTATAAATTTAGTGGCGATAAGAAAGCGATGGTTATTTCTTCTATTTTCCTTAGGATTTGTATCCAACTGGGCCCTTTTTGCCTTCGGATATTACGTGGTCTCCGATGCAAATGGGGACATACCTACTGAAAACACAGCAGAGGATAGAAACTCCACGCTAGCTCTCTGCATTCAGAATGCACAAGACTTCGAGTCTATTTTGCTTTTTTCTATGGAAACCCAATCAACCATAGGCTACGGCAGTCGTTACGTGAATGAAAATTGTCCCCCAACAATTATGCTTGTCATGATTCAGTCAATATTTGGTTGCCTCCTACAATCTATTCTAACTGGTGTTCTACTTTTCAAATTTCAAAAACCAAACAAGCGCAAGTATACCATGATATTTAGTAAATTCGCATGCATATATGAAGAAAACAAAAGGTACTACATAGAGGTTCGCATCTTAGACATGCAAAGATCTGGCTTGCTGAACCTTAGACTGTCAGGACTATGTGTTTTTGACAAGGACCAAATACACAACAAGATGCCACCCCATTTTCGATATCACTTGGAGTTCAACCCGTGTCACAGAGCATCGAGGCTTTTCTTCCAGCCAACCACATTCCGCCATCTTATCGATCATTCTAGCCCATTCTGGGATTTGTGTAAGCGTGATATAGAGACCATGAGGTACGAGATCATCCTAATGTTAGAAGGACTTGACGAAATAATGGGGAACTTCATTCAGGCTCGAACGTCGTACCTCAGTAGTGAGGTAAAATGGGGTTATCGCTTCAGACCAATGACAGTTACTCAAAAAAATCAGATGATGTGTCTAAATTACAACGACTTCTCTGAGACCGTCCCGACGCTGGATATGCCAGATAAGAGCGCTTCGATGGACAACAGGAAAATTTCGACCATGTCCCAAGGAGATTCCGCTTATGGAGGAGAGAACGATACGTTTCGGTCGGTTCTGGAGGTGTATCAGTCGGACTTCAGAACGGGAGTGAGCCACCAGTACTTCGAGGAAGACGAGACTATCTTAGGTAGTGTAAGTGAATATACTACTACTACTACTAATAATAATACTAATAAAATAGTAATTCACTGACGACGATAATAATGATAATGATGATGATGACAAAAAAGAAAAGTCTCGTAAGAAATTACCCAACATCAAATCACTTGTACTAAATTTCGTGGATTGATGATGATGATGATGATGATGATGATGATGATGATGATGATGATGATGATGATGATTGCATAGACTCAGAATTCAGAGTTAAATAAATTTATATTTTACACTGGTAATGCCAGAATGGAATGGGAAATGAGAGGGGACTGATGTAAATTGTTGTTTGTGCTTGCAGTACAATAAGTTATCATCATTCCAATATTGAATTCCTTTCGCTGCAGTGTCTTTTTGCAGAGTTTAATTGAAATATTGGCCAATTTACTATGTTGCCGCTTTTTCTGCAGGAAATAGCAAATGCCTTAAATGTTAGCATATTTACAAAGGACAATGTTCATTCATCAATAATCTGGCATTTGGATTTATTTGTAACTCTAAACATATGTTATAGAGCAAGACATGTGCTAGAGTAACGGTTTTCTTATTACATGCATTTATTATGTAAATACATAGACTTGTGCGTGTCATGCATGGATTACAGCTGTACCTATTATATGTCAACATATGAGTAATTAATTATTACAAAATTAAAAATACCCGCGGCAATCCTAAAATAATTGAACGATGATTAGTTTACCTTTTGCCTCAGGCATCAAGTCTTTCACTTGCTATCTATGCGTCCATGTTGAACTAATCTGTTTTAAATCTTTTATTGGAGCTGTTATAATTATGATTACAGTAAATTTAAAGCAGGAAACATTTTATGTCGCTGCATACGGAGCTGATAGAAACTCTTATATAAATTGACGCCTTATGTCAAGTTTTTATATTTAATTTAGGTCCTTTAACTCAGTTCGCACACAATAACGCACACACACACACACACGTGAAAAAATCATCACTGACATAGTTTTCATAATCATAATTATCATCATCATCTCACTTGTTTTAAAAAGCGTTGGGACATTGGGATACTTTCCTGTCCGTCTGTTCATTCGTCACTTTTTATTCGCCTTTAACAATGGACAATAAACGTACACACGCACAGACACAAGTACATACAATTTTGAAACATATTTGTGTACAAAAACATAAATAGAAGAAGGGTAATGACATTTCTTCTATTTACTTTATTATGAATTAATTCTTCTGTTTATAATTTGAGTGATGTGTCGTTTATTTCAAAGCTGAAGTGGAGTTTTACTAATGACAATACGTACAAGGGCAACTGTGAAAGGGGATTCAGGACATTTATCACCCAGCAATGAAACCTGTTCCCATATTCTCAAAAGCTGAGTAAAAAACGCTAGTTCGAGGTCTAAATCCCAAATCAGATACTATACTTGTAATGAATATTACTTTGTTCAGAGCAAAACTACAGAATGTCTGATGTCGGACTTAGAGCTTGACTTTCGTGTTCAGAAACGTTTCGAGAATATGGGCCATGAAAACGGGTATGTTTTCCAAGTTAAATCGAAAAATTGTGTTACTTTCAAACTGGGGTTCTGGGGTGGGGATGGGGTGGATATATTTTCACAACTAACAGACCTTACGTACCTTAGATAGCCAAATCTCAACCATCACTACCATCACCACCATCCTACAAAGCTTGGCCATTTCATCACCAGGCAAGATGCAATATTCTAATTTTCGTTTGTGTAATTTTTTTCTTTTTCTTTTCAGTCACGAATAAGGGTTTCGATGGATGAATCTCCCATGTAAGACAATAACATATAACTTTTGATTAGATATATGCTAGAATTCGTGACTGTTTACAGAAGTTCCATATGCAGCTGCAAAGACCTGAAATAATGTGAAGATATGCGGAAGGGTTCCGTGTTTCTACTGTGTAAAGATGACAATAAATTTCGTTTAGAGCACTGTTGAAGAAATTGAAAGTGTCCTTGATAGAGAAGAGGGTATATTTTTTGTTGTTTTTTGTGTTTTTTTATTGTTGTTTCCAGTGACTTTTCACTTCTGTCCCGTCGAGCGTCCGTGTAGGACGCATTCCACATGTCTTTTGGTATTTCCGAAGGATGGACTGCCATTCGAAGAGAGATTTCAAGGTGTACAGTGGTCATGTTTGCTTGCCAACAGAAAGTTTTAAGTGAAGCTTTTATACTTAAGATACTAAAGAAATCAAGAATAGAAGAAAACAACGCTGCAATACCGTTCTAAGATTTATGACAAACAACGCTGCAATACCGTTCTAAGATTTATGACCAACAACGCTGCAATACCGTTCTAAGATATATGACCAACAACGCTGCAATACCGTTCTAAGATATATGACCAACAACGCTGCAATACCGTTCTAAGATATATGACAACATGCTGATTAATAAAATTAAAAACGAATGCAATGGGAATAATAGGATTGCATGTTCGAAGAATTAGGATGCCGGAGACTGTGTGATTTGTCTGTGATGCATAATTTAATGCATGTCACGAAGTAACTATACTCAGTAACCACTAACTAGTGAACTCTTGTAATACTAGTATGAGGAAATGAATTATGTGGGATTTCCAAAATAACTAAAGTAATAAGAGGTATTTGATAATGTACAAAGTTTATGCGTCTGCTAAATAAAGCTTTCATCTCAGTGAAACTGTTTTAAAACTTGCAGTTAATTTTTATTTTGCAAGATACTGTAAGTAGTACACATATAAAGTACTTTTTATTTTCGAAACAGCTGTAGGCAAACTAAAGACGACGTACAGTGTTACGTACAGTGTTATGTACAGAAGGGTAGAGACCATCAGTTTTTCAAACTCTGCCACCTCTACCATGTGCTGCAATGTATTTTATTTTAGTAAACTAGCGGCGTTACGACTCTAGGTCTTAAAAATATGTGACAGAAAGAAAGTGAAACCAACAATGTAAGTAATATCAACATGCAATTTATTTCCCTATAAAACAAAGTAAAATTCAAAATATACATACAATATTATGAATCAAATTCCAAATAATCTTAAAGGTCCCAATCACAAGTCCAAAAATATAGAATGTTCCGAATGATATACCACAATGATACAAACCAGAATGTCTTTAAATGAGCTCACAAAAATCCAAAGTAATGTATTAATTCAAAAGTCAATGAGCACTTTAGTAATTCCAACGAATATATGTTAAATAATAATTCCTCTCGAATTATATCTTATTTCAACGGCACAATGTAAAATCTGATCACAAATGGATTCCCACGGACTGACCTAAACTGGAGTGAAGTTAATGCTTATCAAGTCTCCATTATATTCATATGTTCTAATGACCCACATCATAACAGGACGTGAGTCATCCTAATGTATAAAAAAGTAGTCTAACTGTCAACATGACTGGAATTGAACTCAAATTATAGTAAACATTCTATTTACTACTGGCCAGAATTTAAAGTACAACTTACCTTCTGGACAATATTTAAACACACATTATAGATTAAATATACACAATAGCGGTTAAAATACACAAAAAATTAACAAAAAATAAACTGTTTCAAAAATTGGAACAATACCGTCAACAATCATGAAAGAGATAAATACCATTGACAAGTCTGCTATAGTAAATACCACTGGCAGTGTCAACTTAGACGTTTCTTCTTGACTTTTCTCCTGGACTTCTACTGAACTTCACCTATGTTGAAGGTCGCATAATATATTAGAATAAACATAATTTTTTCTTCTTCAGAAATATAGCCTGTGACAATTACATTCCAGGAATAAGTAACTTGGACTACTAGGGTAGCAAGCATAGATAGATAGATGCTAAGCAACTTCAGGTTAGGGAAACTTTAAAAATAAGCCAAATTTTCAAGACTTTCTAACAGCTTGTTTAGCTGGATTTGCATTGTCAGTACTGTAAGGAACAGTTATTATCAAGTACTATGTATTTAAAATTTAGAAATTCTCGGAGTACATAATTACCTTGTTATGTATCCCAATCTCTCAATCTAAAACTCTACCTTTAATGAGAAGCTGTTAGTGTCTATGTCTTTGTCTCATTTTATTTATCTCCAATTTATCAAACTATCTCATTATCCTTTAAGTTTGATTATCTGTCTTCATCTATATTAGCATATATCCAACGATCTTCTGTCTGTCTTCCTTGCTATTAATCGGTATTCATTCATTTGAGTAGTATTAGATTGTGCGTTTTAGATATTTGTGGCCGAGATAGGTCAGCGCCTTCTATACCACATAACTTTTCTATTTATATCCCCACATGTTAGTGAATGAGCGGTGGGTTTATGAAATATAATTCTAAACGCTAGCGTGAAAGATTTTTGCGTAGCAAGAATCGGCGGCTAGCTGTTATTAATTTTCCAATTACAATTATTATTGTGGCTACTTATATTTCTCTTTGCAAACAACATCTGCTGGCAGTCAGGCCTATATTACTGGTTGTGGCTGTACAACACTTTCTATGCGACTGCAGGAAGAAGATTATTGATCGCCACTACACTGTGTAAAATATTCTGCTGATAATATGTTCTATGTAGCAGAATATTTTATACTGGCATAGAATATTTTATGGCAGAGAATATTTTATACTGGCAGAGAACATTATGCTACTAATATGTATACACATGTCTGATATTGTGACGTGACAAGCACACATACGCATTGGCAAATATTTACGCGACTTTTATTTAATGTAAATCCCTACTCCACGGTTGCGTATTTGTGCTCGGAGTCGCCGGTGGTTTTCCATTTCCGCCAACACAGTCTCAAACTCAGTTATACTAATCGTTTTATCTTCGATAGTTGTCGAGTATAATTTACTAATCGTATTGAGACTAAATTGTGCAGTTCTGAATAGGTACGTATTCGCGAAGGCAGTCGCAACGAAATTATTTTATTAGAACCGCCCGCGACACCGGTTGCTATTGATATAGCTCCGACAACAATTCCGATTGATGTACCTATGATAGTTGCTGTGCTCACAATTCCAGCAACACCAAGGCCAACGGTTGCATTTCATAAGCAACGCGGTTATCTTGACGACTTCATCTCGTACATGTTGTTCACGTCGGTAAGTTTGAGGGTCCATTAAAATTCCTCTTTTAATATTGTCATAGTGAAGACTAATTGCTCGACAGGCTGACCTTGTCCGGACGTATCGCGGTCGGGTGCAATACGCTCACGCACTTCCAGCCAAGCACTTTTCTTCACTGGCACAACTGCCATGCAACCATAGAAAATATATTTCGGGTAAATATTTAAGTCTCCAGTGATTGTCGGTTCCTATATTAGGCGTCACGTTCCTGAGGTTGGACAACACGTACAGTTAGAAACACACCGATTATGCCTGTCCTTTGTGCCTCTAACGATAGTTTTCACCCAACAACTGTTACGCGGACAAGTGAGTTTTTGGTTAATACCAGTTAACTAGGTCTTTCTTTTTCTGGCCAAGTTAATACTGGTTTGGCGTACCTTTTGGCAAATATAACCGGGGTGGGCTCAGCGGTGAATATTACTTCATCATTATGGAAATAGTCTTTACTGATTATACACCTGACGGTAGCGCATTTTTTTGCCGGACGTATTTGCGTGTTGATGCGTTGATTTCAAGTTGGTCTCGAGTTGGTAGTGGTACATCAGGGTGGTCCCAACGATCAATTTCTATCTTGCCCTCACTTAGATTATATTTGAGCGTATATGAAGGTCTGGTGACACCATTCTGAAGCAGATATTCATCAGCAAGTGGAATCAAATTGCTATCAATGTTAGCATCCGCTGTCAGCTGGTCCAACACCCCGTCTGCAAATTCTGAAACTTCATCACCGCGGTCACAATCCATTACTTATATGTAATGAAAACTTTAATCTTAAACACAAACGCCAAAGACGGTTAAGTATCCGCCCGGATAGACGTTGAGTCCTTCAAACTGAATTTCATCTCCGGCGACTAATGATGTTGATACTGTACATGTGAAAAATTCAAAAGGAAGACTAAAGCTGGATTTGTCGATATGTGATATCTGTAGCAAACCATGATGCCGCTGATCATTTATCAACATCGCCATTTGACCCCACCCACTATTATTTCCAGTTATGATAAACAAGTATGATCCGGACTCGCGCACCTTTAAGATATGACGTTTAGGTCTATTAAAGCCATTACTAATAAAATGAAAAGTAAGTCGACCACTTGCTAAAGTTGAGGGGTCAGTTTTTCCTCTGCTCCTCTGGTTAATATTCCTTAAATTCGATTCCACAAAGTTACTACACGAAATGGTGAAGGCACGTCTGGGATCTGTTCATCCGCGTACTGTTTCGTTGTAGCAGAAGCGTCATCAACATATGTCTTTTATAAAAGCAATAGACGTACCATAGTCTCTGATTCCACCGTTTTCAGTGATCGCGGCCAGGTTTTGCGCGACGGCGATTCGCAGCCTTACAATAATATCTTGAACGTCCACGTTAGACGTTTTAAGTTTTCCAGTTTGATCTTCAAAAATCACAAGTTCGCCCGGGTCAACACCACCAACAACCCGGCTGGTAAACTCAGCCACATCCGCTTTGGTAGCAAACCTGTTCAGATCCACATCAGCACCGCGTCAGGCTGAGTAACATCCGTAAATGTTAATAGGCATTTTGTATACTATTAAATGCACTTTAATGTAAAATCAACAAGTACTTGCGGGATCGGTGAATGCTCAAGAGCATGCGATGCTTTAACAACAAGATGTCCGCATATTGGACCATCCGGCCGAGTTTGCAACGGTAGCTTTGAAAAAAAATCAGTGGTAAACGACTTTGTCCGCCTCGGTTTAAATAATCAACGACTTCAATTGATGGTTCAAGCCCGTACTAGTAAAATTATAACAGATATTTTGGTGTCACCACGTATGCAACCCAATGAGTTCCAGGTCCTGTTGATGAATCCAGGTTAACAATGCCGGTTTCCCTCGTGCGGGGAATCATCAATGCAAATATTTCTTCTGCATATAGAGACCTCGAAAATGCTTGACTGATTTTACCATCGCGAGTAAATCAAGATTGTTTAATGGACGCACTGCGGTTGTACCGGGTAGCCGAAGACCTCTGCCTGAGGGTATTCTGCGAGTTGTTCCTGGTAATCGAAGAACTTTTCCTTTTTTTACATAGATTTTTCCACCGATCGTTTTTTCAAAGCCATTCCGGATTCGGTTCCATTGGCCCCTAACGCAGCTGCTTTTGCAACCGCAGTAGCCGCAGCCGCTAATAACGCTTGAATCGCCGCAAGGAATGGAAATATTCCACGGGTCCTTTGCAGTTGCATCACCTCTGACTTCAATAACGTTAATGTCACCGATGTGTTCTTTCTTTTGGCCGCATTGAGCTAATTAAGTTATGTTTGGGTCAACCACACGGGGACAATTCGAGTTAATTTTGCAGGCGAAAGTTTCAGTGTGACCTAACAATTGTTTTGTATGGCGCTTTTTATTTTTGCAAGCTGTTTTGGGCTAAGCCCACCCTTAACTTCATGATATGACATTATTTTATAGTATGTTGCTCAATTACAGCAACAAAAATTACAGGGTTTCCACAGGCGCGTCAATAACCCTCATTCGACCACCTGCGCCCTCCAACAAGAGCAATTTATCAGAACGAATTACAGCAATACATCTGTAACCACCAGCACCAAGATCAGTTACACGTGCATAAAAGTGTAGGTCGACCACAGACTGTCTGTACAGATCCAGATGTTCCAATGAAAAGTAATAAATCGGGTTCAATGTACGAAAGTCGTACTGGGAAATATGCAGACCTGTGTCAACGTTTTGAGCCCGGTCCATGAACCACCACAGCTTGTGATATGTACGTGCGACATGATTGTCTGCAAAGTCAAGCTAAATTTCTTCCGAGAGTTCCTGATGATCGTTTAACTGCAAAGAAACTTCAAACACTCTTAGCTGGTCAAATATGATTTGATTCACTTCCTGTCCACCACGCACCCTGGCTATAGCTCGAAACGCCACTAATACATGTCTTGGTCCGCTAATACCTTGTTGAGTAGTTATTTTGCATGATAACTGCTGAATATTGCCTTTATACGAGTCTGTGGTAAGCGTGTAAATTGACAGCGGTGATGTACCTCCAGAACTCATATACGACAACAAACGTGTTTCTGCAGCCACTGAGGAATTATCACAGGCATCCATAATGCTAATTTCAACAAAACAACTTGGCCAGCATAACCTCAGTGACGCCAAATTGCATCATTGTCGGTGGGTTTTATAGCCTTGCGAACATCTCTGAAAAACCCGAATATATGCCTGAGAGGAATTGCACCCGAAAACCTAAACGACCCTCCGTGAAGTTGACTTGGACGCTGTGCGAATCCAAGGTTGTAATTGGCATTGATGGCAGTTACAGCGGGTGTTTCAGCAGTTCCTGTCGCGTTTCTGACGTTTGCAATGGTATACCGGAACTGATCTGCATAATCGGATTCATCCTTGTAAAACACCATAGACGAGCCAGCGGATTTTGCATAATCATCACTGTATCTGGCGAGTCCGAGAATCGATTGAATTTCTCGCAATCCCAGATTTTTCAACCGATCCGCAGCAAAGTTTTTAATACTATCAACGACTCTCATTACAACTTGCTTAGCAATTGGGGCAGCACGCGAAGACAAGGTCGCTATAACCTTTGGAGCTCCTGTAAACAATCCTTGGACAACATTATCAAGGCCATTTCCGTAATATGCCAAGTAAACAGGTTTTCTTGACAACACGCACTGGTATCACACGTCTACTTACTATTGTCATTGTATTAAATATCAGGTCGATCTGTATAGTTAAGGTTTCCCCGCGGAGATCTACCATGTCCCCGTCCTGGTCCACAAGGGTGAGACGAATTTGTGTCAACCGAGGTTTATGACATGGAGGATACACCGGTGCCGCGGGAATAATTAATAACAAATCGCCCGGTTCCACAGTTGCTGAAAACCCAAACAGTATATAGCCCTGAGCGCTACGTTTGATCGAGCTCCGCTTTCATAACTGCCACTGATGGCGTCATAGGTTAAATTAATTTGAATCGTTGATGTAATATTAACAATGCCAGGCACGATATGGTATCCCATGCGTAAAACTTGTTTATCATCAGAAATGTTTTCAGGCCAACCGAGAATTGTTTTTATTGACGACCGTGCGATGTGAACCGCGTACGGTGCAGATTCAATTAAAATGACAGAGCTGAGTGTGGCCTCATGTTCACGTATACAAATTTTAGTCTTTGCCGCTCACTAATGTGGTTCTCCGTCGAATTTCTTCATTGACTGATTCCATGTCGTACGCGCCCGCGGGAAGTTCAATATTATTCCAGGTAGCGCCACTGTCTGCTGAAAACACAAACGAGTTATTTGCACCAAGACCACCAAATGGTCGTGATCGGATATTGGGCCAACTGTAATAAACTCGCCACGACGCCAATGCGATCTCGAGTGTGCGGGATTCTCCTGCGGTAATTGGTGTTGAAAAAGTCACATAAAATTCCGGTTTAATTGATGATATTGTAATCATCGAGGTAACGGTCGTGGCTGTATTTACAACAACGTGCTGCATCTCGACATAAATTTAATGTAAAACGCGAAGTGTTTCAGCTGAAAGTGTTTCAAAACTCATCATCGGTGTGTTCGTCATATAAATCATCAATGTCTTAGACAAGTTTGTGCATCAACGCGCGAAACGTCCCCGGGTCCATGATGTCATTGGCGAGCAACCGCTGACAAATCGATGCAGCCTCATTAATGACTTCTGGTGCATTGTTGCCAGCGCGAACCGATCCCACTAATGATTCCAACCGATCCATGAGTTCATTTACTTGTTGTTGGTCCACAGACACAAATTCGCCTGCGGGTTTGAATCCTTTAGTTGTCATGGAACCTTTAGCTGTTTCACGTTTACGTCCGCGTTTGCGTACACGAACACCTAGACCTTTTCCATGTTTTGGCGGTTCCTCCTCCGATGGGGAGAGATATTCTTCTTCCTCGGTAGGCGCACACACACACACACACACATATATATATATATATATATATATATATATATATATATATATATATATATATATATATATATATATATATGTATATACACGGCGAAAATTATCCCAGTATAGTTGGGCCTTTTCTGGACCGTGCATTCTATAAAGGTGTAAAATTTTATGAAAATCATCACATATAGGGTTATTACTGTATACTCTTTTATATCCACTCCACTCCTTGCATACCCAGTCATCCCATTCCCTTTTTGAGGTAACTCGGTTGCGTATCTGCGGGTATTTCAGACTCCAACATATAATCTTTTAATTGTTTTGAACCAGGCACGTTAGAGGCAAACTTTAGGGGATCGATAAAGATCGCCTGCCGTGCTGTGTCGTTACATTTTTGAATTGGTGTGTCTAACTTTGATTTGTATTCGGGTGGTTATTGTTGTGGAAGATTCGCAAGTGCCTCTCCAACATCCTCTTGCATGTCCTCTAACTTTTGTTGAATGTCTGCTAATTGTGTTGGCGCACGCCTGATCGGACCAGGTCGTTCTTGTGTCCCCAGCATCGCGGCAGTTGTGCTCGCGACTTGTTCCATTTTGTTCACAGTTTCCGCAGTCTTGGCTGCAATCACTTTTGTTGGGTTGATCAATTCAATTATGAGGAAACTATACGGGTCTTGGGTGGCATTCACACACATATTTCGAAACTCATCCCACGTGTGGTCGCCAGCACACCAGGTTCAATGAATGTTTGAGAGACCATGCGCGTCAACACTATGAAATATCATCAACATGTTGCAGTTGTCTCGGATTACTTTAGGCACGTGTGCGTATCGTTGTGTCACATAGATCACATCTGTGTTCTTATGTCGACCTCGGGAAAATATTTTAGCGGGGTTTTCTTGGTGTTCAAGCATTACATCATCGGACACGACAAGATTATTCTCACTTGAATCAAGATCAGCAATCGTAGGAGCTTCATCAATTGTGGAAAAGAAATCAACGGTAGACGATTTACTTTTCAACGACGAATGAAGCGCTACCGTAAAATCTTTGAGTACATCATAACACAGTTGATCATCAGCCGACGGCGCAATCAAGTACAGGTGATCCCACGTCAACCATCGTAAAATCATATTCAGCAACAGTTGGGTTTTTCCCGAACCGGCCAGACCAATGAATAATGCAACAACTGAGGTCGGAAACATGTTGGCGCGCTTGAGTGGTCTAGGTTTTGCTTAGGATTGTTTCCTTTTTTGTGATGCCATGTTAAATATCAACACAATTGTTTTATAATACAATCATGTCTTCATATTGTGTGCAATGCCGAATAAAAACTCGTTCAAACACGTAATTGTAGAGCCGCAGTTGCTGGAACTTGTGTTCGATATAGAGCAAAAAAGTTCACATTCATTGGAATTTCCATTTCCATTGGCGGACGCAAACGCGTCTCACATGAAAATGTGGTTTGGGACAACTATACATTACTTGAGAAGAGTTAACTCGAAAAAATACAAAATGAAGCAGCCAGAATCATGATTGGTGCAACAAAATTAGCATCTATTGAAGATTTACATCGAGAAATAGGATGGGAAAGTCTTGAATCCAGATGATATATACGCAGACTTACACTTTTATGTAAAATGACAACAGGTTCAGACCCTCCCTATCTCACATCTCTGATTCCGCCAGCTTGTACATTTTTACAATATTCGAGATGTTTATTTAATATTTCTTGCGTCGTACAACCATGGAGGCACCTGTAACAAAAATATGTTTGTGCTGTGTTTTATTATATTGACCACCAACTAATCCGTTGAAGTTCTTTATCCAGCAGTAGTGACCTTGATAAAACAACAGATTATCCGTTTTCTGTGTTGCATTTTCGCTTATGAATTTCGGATCAATCTTAATATTGACATCAACACCTAAGACGTTAATTGTAATATTATTTTGTTGCTCAAACTTTGGTATCTGACGTTCCTCAACAGAAAACTTGATATCATTAAAATTTAATTTGTACGAAAACGGAGAATAACATGAGACTTTATTTGAGTTTTTGTCAGCAGGAAACATTACTGATAGTACTGCCGATTGAAAACATTTGTTGTCATTATTTTTAACGTTAAACACGCACTTGCTGTTTTTAATTCTTTCTGGTAGATCAACATAAGATGAACATCTCAACGGACTATATTTTATCGTATGAAATATCACAGATTGTATTGCCTCAAGTTTTCAACCAAAATCAGACGTAGTATAATCTTCAATTTTCTTCTGGATCTCTTGGTAGATCTCATCAACTACATTTTTTAATTTGTGCCTTTCAATATTCACTTTGATCGCGATGTCACATAAGGTTCAATATATTCTTCATCGTAATGGTCCTCACCAAAAACGTTAATTTGCTTAACGATACTTGATATTGCACAAGCAATTTTAATGCGCCATGCTGCTGTTTTAGTTCATTTTGAACAACAGGCGATAAAATATGAAATAAATCATCAGTAGTTAGTCCTTTTAGCGCAAGTTGATTATTAACTTGGCATGATTTATCAAAACCAGTAAATGCTGTTGCCGTTTGTTTGGCGATTATCAAAGTTCTTCGTGATAGTGTTCTTAAACTTTTCATTACTATATTAACATAGCAGATATTTCTCTAAAAATAAAATTAAATACGATCTATCACAATGAACTTGATTTTAACGAACAATTAGAAGAAGGATATTATTATAATGGCGACTCTAAAATCAACACTATTAACATTCCGATTATCACAGTACGATATGCTGGTGATATCGACGATTATTATTTTCATAAGAAATATGATTACTATGCTGCAAATATCCTTGGCAGAATTAAAAATGCAAAAACAGAAAAAACTATCGGACAGTTGACACCGGCCGGACTCAAAATAAAAGTAAAAGGCGAAAATGAAACGGAATTCACTGATATGTTTGCTCATGATTTTGTTTGGCAAATTTTCAAAGGTCCAATTCCAAAAGGTAAACACGTTTACCATAAAAATAAATGTTTTATTGATAGTAATTTATTTAATTTAGATTTAAAGGACGAATTTCAATCGCATCCTGTATACAATTGCTATGAGAGTAATGACAAAGGAATTATCAGGCACATTAGAACTAAAAATGTAGTTGGCAGTGTGACTTATACTGGTTATTTGAAAGTAATGGTTAGAGGTTTTAACACTGATCAGGTTTCTTATCGATCGCATAGATTTCTGTATGAGTGCTATCACGGCATAATACCAGAAGGTCTCGTTGTTGATCATTTGAATAGTGTTAAAACGGATACTCGCTTAGAAAATTTAGAGGCTGTGCCACAAGTAAATTGCTAGCGCGGTAATTCTGGCGGAAAAAAAGTAAAACAACCTGTGCTATCTATTAATCTCCAAACTAAAGAAGAAATAAAGTTTCCATCAATGTACGCTGCTGGTAAATATTTCGATATTAAGAGAAAATTAATAAAAGATGTGGCTGATGGAATTTAAAAATCAGCAATATCGAAACGATTTGGAAATAAATTTATTGTTGATTAATCTGATTCTAAACGTTTTATTGTTTCTTCTAAACATATCACCGCACCACAAATAGTTGCCAAATAATTTTCGCGCGGTACAAACGTGTATGAAATATCGAATAACTTCCAAGGCAGTACCCCAACTAATTTTTTGTTGCCAAGTTGATAATTAATAAATTTGTCTAGCGCATAGCAACATTGATCTTTGTTCATATTATTTTATTGGTCGCACAAGATCATCCTTGATTCATTGGTCGCACATCATCTGTAATCGCATCATTAATTCTTCCTCAAAATACTCATTAATTCAGCTGTTTTTAAACAACAATGCGCAAGCAACATCATCATATCGCGATCATAACAAATTGCAATTTCATCATTTCCGATCAAACAAATATTTTTGCTGATCGTTAAAAGTACTTTGTCTCGCATACCCTCGACAATCTTAGAATCGTAGAAAATATTTCTTTCTGGCTCGTTAAAGCATTTTCTTATTTCCTCACCAAAACCAAAACGATCAACAATATTACAACGAACGATTGATCTTTGTTCATTTTATTTTAATAATAGAGACAAAACTATCTAGTATAATATGTTCAGTATTTAGAAGAAGATCTACAGTGCAACAGCGCCACAACAAGTAGAAACAGCGCCTAACGATGTTATTGTGGATCCACAGCGTGATCAAGTTGTGGATAAAATACATCATAGCCGATCGTCAACAATACCTGCTAATGACGTTAATGTTGAGCAATACGACCCTGCATTATACCGTGTTCAAGAAATAATACCAGAAGAAGGAGAAGTTGTTGATACCGAACATGATAACAATTTTGTTGACAAAACACATCATGGATGATCGTCAACTGGACAATATGATGTTAAAAATCATTTGGCAAGAAAAAAAACCATTTAATTTTACTCCGGATGAGTATAAAAGTTTTAAATATATTTCATGAACATTACGATTCCAGGACGACAAAAAAATATCAAATTTGATTTTATTTTCGTTAAAATAATTAGCCTAATGAGAGAATTAAGCGAAGATCGGAAAGAATATTTGATCTCGCTTTGTAAACCTGTCAAATGTAAATCTATTTTAATAAAATATGAGAAAATATATGATGATATTATCGCTCTTGGTGCCACATTATGATATCCCACAACAATAACATCTGATAACGTCAACATCTGATAGCGTCAACATTGGTATAATCAACTCTTATTACGTCATCATTGGTTATAATCAACTCTGATAAAGTCCCATCCTAACAATGAGACCACCGTTAATGCTGTCACTGATGCTGCTACCGCGCCATTTGACTAAACTTTTATTACCTTTTGTTCTTATTACCTGCTCGATAACAAATACGTCCTGATCAGTTTTCTGTAGTTCTTGCTCGTAAAAACTGCCGATTATGTCCTCGCCGTTAGGATCTTTTAGTTTTTAGGTAACAGGGATAGTTCTTAGTACTCAGTCGACAACAAATACCTCTTCAGACCAATTTAGTGTGGCGCCTTTTTCAAATATTTTTTGTTAACGAGATTCCTACTTTAAAGTATGTTTTAAATGTATGTCGACGATACAAGTTTTCGTTTGTTAACATCGGATTATCAACAGCTTCATTCGGTGTCATTTTTATTGAGCGATGTTTCATATCATTATAATCTGAAATAATCTGTGGCAATTTATCAGTATACTTGTTCGTAGATTCTTTCTATTAAAGTCCGATTAAACCGTCTACACTTTTTCCTTCGTTTCCTGTAGTATACTTTTCGATATTGTGCTGTTTAAGAAAATCTTCGAATTGTTTGTTGTAAAATTCAACACCGTGATCTGTCCAGATCCTATTAGGTTTTCTTCCGCTGTTCATAAGAACCTGATTAAACGCTGTTGTTATTGTTCTTCCCATTTATCTTTTATTGGCACACTAAACGCAAATCATCTTTGGATATCAACTGTTTAAATAGTATTCATTATCGTTGTTGTAATCAGCCACCAATGACATGTCAGCAAGATCTACTGCCCAAATATCATCGACGGTGTTTGCTACAACACGCCGCCTTAGAAATGTTTTTTTTTTGTCTGTCAAGTTCATTGCCTAAATCAACATATGGCGGAACACCGACACCTAATTTATATTTTGATCCTATAATACCCTGCACGAATCTTCTATCGATACATTTTCTCATGTTCTGTGGTTTCATAGCATTTAATTCGTCTAACATTTTTCGATCGCATCCGTGCTTGTCACCTTCGTTATAATGATAACATATGTCATCAACTTGTAACGGATTATCGTTTTCATCAAGCTGTTCGTGTAGTGGATTCCTTGGTCCTGTGTATTTATGTCCTGGTAGTGTCCAACCGCCTTTTGGTTTTGGTAATTTTCCTATGATTTTATGGATATCAATCGCGCCACTAAGAATCACACGATGATTACATAGTTGGCAATATGTTACAATTTTATCGTGTTCGGTACAAAGATGACGATCAACATCAACATCACATTTACAATGTTGCATTATTGTTTTATATTTTTGATTCTACGTTTTTAATCAGCATTGTGACTTGTTGTTATCATCAAATGATTACTGTTTCTGGTGAATCTGGCCGATGCAGAACAATATTTCCTAGTGCTTCTCGAACTTTAACATCAGCTGCTACTGGTTTCTTTAAAAATACACTTTTCTTTTTTCCACAAACATCGCAAATACTTCACATCATGAATCTGTTGTTCTTTGTTGTTACAGTTTCCTCATTAAGGTTTCCTGTCCTTGTCTTACACTTCAAACATTATGTTGACATTGTTTATATTTACGTTTCACACAAAATTACGGTCTGCAAGCAGACTTTATTCGACGCAGCCGCCGCGAGCGCTAATTCATCATTGCTGGTACTTGGTGAATGATTAAATTGCATTATAAAACCAATAAACGATGTTCCTTTTGACATTTGTTTGATACACATTACACAGTAGTATCCACGTGTTGTTGTTCTATCGGTTATAGTTGATTCGAACTATAATTTATTTTTCTGTCGACGTAATTTTTTGCAGCATCAGATGGCGGTAGACCAAACAAATCTAAGTAATTATTATCATAAAGTGCGACCAAGTCTGTTCCGTTTCCGTCGTGAAATCTTGGATATTAATCACACAGCATGTTTTAGGTTTCATTTTGCCTGGCAATTGGTTTTTGGAAAAAACTGCAACAAAATATTTAACGTTATTTAGTTTGTCCGTTATTTCAAAATTGTTCAACGGTGTCTGGTGGCTGGCAATGTCAGTCCTCTGCCGATGTGAAGAAAATTTTGGCAGTAAACTGCCAGCTATTCCCGCTAACAGCGGTCCGATGAATCCGCCTTGCATCTGTCGAGCTGTTGTTGTTGTTGTTTTTTTTGTTGTTGTAGTAATTCGCATTTTGTAGTTCGCTTTTTTTGCTGGCATTATTAATCAACTTTAGACAGAATTTTTCGTTCACCGTCTCTGTTACATCGTCCGCTTAATGTCATCGCCTTACACCACCTTCTTTGTTGTACCAGAGATCTCACCAGATGCTGCTGCGATACCAAGTGTACCAAGCACTGGCAGTATTTTTGGTGCCAATGTTTTTATTAGCGTTGCAATAGCAGGACCAAATGAGCCGCCAGACCGTGTCATGGCTGTAATCTGCGCCTTAGAAAGATTGAGCATAAACGGTCGTCCTTTATTAAATTTAGTTTGCTGTGTTTTTGTTATCATTAATTTTGCTTGGTTGATACCTTTGAAATCTATTTTTAACAAAACAGCCTCACGTTTATTTATTGCTGCTGCTATTTGTTTTATTTGTCCGTCAGATAAGTTTACTTCTTGTAAAGTGTAGGACATTATTTGTTAGTTTTAGATTAAATTTTCGTTTCTGGTGCTGCGGTATGCTAATGCCATTGTTTCGTTTCTGGTGTTGTCGTGTTCACACTTTTATCATCATACGGCCTTTAACAGCATCTAGTGTGAGATAACTATCAATGTAACAAGCGCATAAGCAAAATAGCCTGCAACTGGTGCTCCTTCTAGTGTCCAGCTAACCTCAATGTCAGCCGGACTGCCCAATAATCGTTCGCTATGCTTGCTAACATCAAAGTGAAATATTGGATAAAGTGTTATAAAATCCTCGATCGATATTTGACTACCAGTATCCGTATCCTCGTACTTCTGCATAGCCTCCATTAACGATAAGTAAGCACGTGATACGTTTCTGTTCGCTTCGATAGTAAAATAACAAACAAGTTCTCTTTTTGGATACTGCCGTGAGTTTATTCTGGTAACTATTCGATTAAGACTTAAATGATCAAAAATTCTTTTGTTTGTTTCTTGACCACCGATAACTCGTGCTTCTGTTTAAAATACGACAAATATGTGACGTGGCAATTGTTCAAAAACATCGTAATGTGAGATCCAGCATCAGTAAAAGATCTTCGTTTAGCATAGCCTTCGTTGTACGTTGATCTTCTTGCATCACGCAGAGCTACTTTAATCGCATGAATAACATTTGTGGATCCAGCAGCATTAGCTGTCATGGCTGGAATAGTTTACCGCTCAGCATCATCAGGACCACCATGTGTAAAAATCAGTCTAGTAGTCATATCAGCAGCATCTGCACCTCTCTGTCTAAACTCTGCTGACACAGCAGCACCAGTTGATGTGTCCTTAAACCATAGCATATTTGTTGCTGTTGATCGTGAGTAATCTTCACTAAAAGAAATAATATTAATAATCGTGCTTGCTATTGGCAGATGCTCGTTAATATCCTCTATCGTTTGGCTAGCAAGTTGATATCATGCACTATGAAACAGACACCAACCATTGTTCAGCAATGCGATTTCTGTGCCTGCTGCAAAAGGCGTACCAGCAGCGTTCAGCAACTGTCCTCGTACTTCAATAAAAGCTTCATGTGATAAGAGATAAATGTCTTCATCTAGTATGTTTATTATTCGTTGTCCTGATGTGTTCATGTCATTCGAGTTATCATCAAGATATTCGACATATTCGAATTATGTAGTTGATTCGTCGATCAATTGCATTCCAGTAAGATCAAGATAAGTTTTAGTTGTTGTCATTATTGTTTTACTTTAGACAAAATTGCGACAATGTTGTAAGTACCAGAACGCCGCTATGTCGAGTTTTGGTTTGCGACCTCGTTATTATTATTGATCAAAGAGACCTGTCACGTGACAAGCGCTGTAATACGATCCACAAATATGGCAATAATTTGTTTATTGTGATCAAAGAGACCTGTCATACAACAAACGCTGTGTCCACCAACCAGACTATTAAAAAGCCGCTATGTCGAGTTTTGGTTGCGACCTCGTTATCAGTTTGTCAACTATTTCTTCTGCGCGTGGTGATAATAATTTTGTGTTGTTTTTATCATATCACGAGCTGTTTCTGGTGTTGTTGCTATTTCATTGATCGCCTGCTTTCTTTCTTGCTGTGATGGTGGTGGTCCTTTTATTTTGTCAGCATCTTCTGGCCATCCGCAGTGCCAGCAGCAGACTATACTCCAGTTGCAAAAGCTTTTGTTGCCTCTATGGCAACTGGAGCTAGTTTAGTAGCAAGGTCTGGTCCATGTTCAACTATTTTTGAAAAAATAATACCAAAAATATTTCCACCAATTATTTTTTTTCGGTAAAATTTTCTTTGTTGCATTATTGTTTTAGTTTAGAAATTTTTTTAACAATACGACGCAACGTTAACGACAACATTATTAAATCTGAGTATGGCGTCAACGGGTCGACCTCAGGTGCAGATAATACGTAACAACCTCATTATTAAGATCAATTTGTTTGTTAGACTGATCTGTCAATGTCATTATTAAGATCAATATGTCTGTCAGACTGATCTGTCAATGTCATTGTTAAGATCAACTTGTCTGTTAGACTGATCTGTCAATGTCATTGTTATTGTTGTAATCTGTTGCTCAACTTTAAGCGGATAATAAATTATTTATGTAGGATTAATCTGAAATAGCGAGCCTGGTTGGACATCTGGTGAGAAACTATAGATCGCCTGACCTCGTGCTTCTTTTGCTGAATATGATCCTTCTGCGATAGAGCAGTTTATTAAAATCGTAGTTACGTCTGTGATGTTTATTGGTTTCTTCCTATATATGAAACTGATGCGGCAACAGTGGAACCGTATTGTTGTTTATTAAAACCAAATAGTGATCCAATACTTGTTGCCTTGTTGAAATCAATTAACATGTTGTTTTTTAGTATTATTTTTGCTCTAAGTGTACTGTAATTTGGTTCCAACGAAAAAGTATCAGCAACACCACCATTTTCGGTTAATAACGATTTTATTGCGGTATTAAGGTCGGTAACATTATAGGTGCCAGGCTGCATTTTAACGCTTATCCATGCACCAGATTGAAATGTAAAATCGTCGTTGACATTAAGTTTAACATTAAACATGATATGCCACATTGTTGCTGAAATTAGTCCAATTTCACATTGCTCTTTCGGATCCAGTACAATTGGTGGAGTATAAATAACAGTATAATTAGCGCTATCATTCTGTGTTTGAGAATAGTCGAGTAATAGTGTCGAATGCATTTTGTTGTTTATGGCTAGATTAAATCGAGACGACTATTGACGTCACTACCATATCATCGCGAGGACTATTGACGCCATCGCATAACACACAATCATCACACTAAATCCTTGTGCAGTATACTATACTCATCTGATGTTAGCATGCCCTTTGATCGCATTTGATCTAACATTTCTACAATTTCATTGTCAAGTTCTATGCCAGTATTGCCAGCCTCTTTTGTTGAAATAAGTAACATTAAACGATCAACCATTTCCTTTGCTGAAGTAAACACGTTTACACTACCGCCTGTTTTAATACCAGATCCCTGTTTTAAAAAACGTGATGAATCTGTATTATTTAAAATTGTTCCAAAAGGTTTTTTATACGGTTTATTCTTCCTTTTAGTAAATTTTGTGATAGTATCCGAGTAAACACTTGCAATAACTCCGTTACGCATATCTTCCTCGATCAACGATGTATCATCATCTTCTGTTATTTCATATAGTTGTTTCTATGATTCCTTACCTTTTGATTTTATCCTTGTCAGAGTAAACAAAAGTTTATCTAGTTGTTCTGATTTCCACTTCATTATATTGTCATAAACTGAAAAACCAACTAAATGTTCTTTTTCAAATTTATCATACTTATCTTCAGTAATCGTTCTATTAACACTTTGTTTTATTAATCTAATTTTCCTTCGGTACTGCTAATTTCTATCATTGTTTTCATAAGCTCTACTTGTGACGCCTCTCGTCGTCTGATTTCCTTCTTAATTTTTTTTTGTTCAGAACGTGTTGCGCCAATAGAGTCTAAAATTTCCTGTATTTGTTACACCTATTGCTGCTAAAATATCCTCTTTTCGTGCTGCTGGATCTCCAATTGCTGCCAAAATTTCAGATTTTAGTGCTGCTGGGTCGCCAATCGTTTCTTCTAGAATTCCTCGTAGTCCTTTTTCGTTTAGTTTTTTTAGTTCTTCTGGTGATAACGTGCCTCCTGGCTGTTTGCCAAGTACTGTTTCGGTGACATGCATAAAGAGTCTGGCAGTTTCTTCTGCAATTTGCTGTAGACCTAATCATCCTTCAAATATTTTTTCTTTTTTTTTCTTTGCGCGACAAGTTTTCTCAATATTTCTGTTTTTGTTTTTTATTATTAATCATCATCACATAAAAATTGCGACTATAGTGTGACGTTTATGACGCGTTGTCATTATTAATCATCGCATAAAAATTCACTCATGCCACATCGAAACATATGTTTTTAACTTGGCGCGAAACGATTGAACAATAAGCAATCATGTTTTCCTCTGGTACCCTGATGATAAAAATCAACATATTCTTCTTTAGTAATGTCAACACATTGTTCGCGTACAATATTCTTAACATTGGTGTTGTCAAGGCCAGAGAATAAAATAAAACAGCCTGTGTTTCGTCTGATAAAACTATCAATGTTGTAAAATCCTTGGGCAAGAAAGATCGCATTACAGCGCTTTTTACGTGATACAGAAAAATAAGATTTTATTTTGTTAGTTTCCTTGTGCTCGAGCGGAATGTCATCAAAAACTACAATTTTATTTTCTGTCGCGTCAAGTTATTCTACTGGAATAACGTCATCTGGTTCCTTAGTGATAAAAATATCATCTGTTGCGTCAAGTTCATTTTTTAAGGTTTCGTTATAATCTGTTAATAGTTGGTATTTATCTTGCTGTGGATTTACGGTATAAATATAAACACGATCGTAGTTCAGATTGTCGTTTAACTGGAGATTTAAAAGTAATTTTTGCTTTGCCAGAGCCCTTTCGGACAACAATAAAATAAGGACAATTTGGTAGGTTGTGATTATGCTGTTGTTTTATTACATTTCCTATGTCGAAGTTAATAATGTTCATTATTATATTGCGTAATACAAAATTTAATAACAAAGTTGGCGCATAAAATTTAATAACACAGTGTCACGTCAATGTTGGAAAAATTTAGTGTACAGTGTCATTGTGTACCTTATTGTTGTTGATCGACAATAAAATTATCTGGTTCAATCCAAATTTTATCTCGCAACAATAAATAATTAGCTATTTCACAAAGTTTGGAACATGAATCGGAAATGGCGAAACTACAAACATCACAGTAGACGGCGATTTATCAAATTATGTTAAAAAGTCTTGTGACACGATGTCAGGCAATCTTACCATGCAAGGCAAAAAGATAATAAATTTTGAAACATCATATCCACCAGCAAATGTTGATAATACACAAGCAGCAAGCTTTGGGCAACTGCAGTCACTTGATGTTAAAAAATTAAGTATCAGCGGTGGAACATTAACAGGAAATATAAATATGTCAGGTAAAAAGATAATAAATTTGTAAACGGATTATCCACCAGCAAATAGTAATATTTCAGAAGCAGTTAGTTTAAACCAACTAAATACTGCTGGAAACACAAAAATAAGTAAAACATGCGATAATGTGCCAGGAACAATAAGATTTTACAACGGCGGCAAAATAACATGATTACCAACAAGCTATCCTCCTGCTGATCTATCAGATGCTGCTAGTGCGGGCCACGTTGAGTCCTATCTAACACAATATGTACCACTTGGTGGTGCAACAATGACAGGTTCACTAAACATGGGTGGCAAGGTTATTCATGGATTGGACAAAGATCCACCAGGTGATTTAACATACGTCGTAAGCTTAAAACACATGCAAGACTATGCAGTAAAAAAGACAGGAGATAAAATGACAGGAAATCTTAGTATAAATGGCAATCTCAATATGTACGGAAATCTCAATATTGCAGGAAATCTCAATATGTACGGAAATCTCAATATGTACGTAAATCTCAATATGTAAGGAAATCTCAATATGTACGGAAATCTCAATATTGCAGGAAATCTCAATATGTACGTAAATCTCAATATTGCAGGAAATCTCAATGTGTACGGAAACCTCAATATGGCAGGTTATGGTTTGATGAATATCCCACTACCGGCTGAAGTGGTGATGCTGTACCGTATCAAAGCTTAACAAATTTGTTAATATCTGTGGTAACAAAAATAGGAGACACAATGACAGGAGCATTTTATATGGGAACAAACAAAGTTACATCAACTGCAGTACCAACAAGCGGTGCTGATCTGATGAATACAACTTATGTTGATTCTGTTGCTGTTGGAACAAAGCGAGTGCGAAATAATATAGGTTATATTCCACAGTTACCTGATGGTACTAATAACAGAGTTGGGTTTGTTCTATCAGCGTCATCAGCATACACTGGCAATTGGCCTATTTACGCTTTTGCTTGGACCAGTACAGGAGGTGCAGGAGGACAAAAATGGACAACAAACGGTGTTTCATCAAATTTTTGGATTAAAATACAATGCCCAACTGCTGTGTCAAAATGGAAATTTCATTTGAGAGGACGAACAACTGAAACGGAAAGATTATACAACTGGAGATTTGAAGGATCAAACGACGGAACTAATTTTACAACGCTGTACAGTACACCTAACACTTACATTGGATCAACTTTGCTAGAGTTTACTTTAGCTACAGCTGATACGCTAATAAAATAAAAGCACTTTAGAATTTATTGTGTAAACGCAGAACCTGTACATCCAGGGTTAACAACGTTTCAGATATTTACTCTTGATGACCTTATTTAGGTCTGTAATTTTTAGTGTAACAGTAAAAAGCGCCAACACCAGAAACAGCTAAGTCAATAATTTTGTGCAATAGATCATAATATAATGACAGAAATTGTTGATGTTTGCCGCGAATGTTACAACGTTGTTTTAAACAAAGAGTATGTTAATGAGGTTTTGCCTGCATCTACACAAGAACAAAAAAGTGCAATTGTCAAGATCAAAAGACTTAAAAATCTTGATGCGGAAAAAAGAGCAGCAGATATTTGACACGGATGCGGCGGCATTGAGGCGTAAAGAAGTAAACTATCTCTCTGTTACGTCAATGCGAGCTGAACAATTGTTAAACAAAATAAAGAATTTTGATATCGTCCACAAATTTTGCAGCAACAAAGCCAGGGCGGAATATGAAAAATCGTTGAAGGATCTGTTGCATACGATTATTTTGAAACTAGATTTAGATACTGTACTGGACATATCGCAATCAAAGCTAGTTTTAAAAAAAAGAAAATTTGGCGAGAAAGAAAAAGAAAAAGAAAAAAACAAAAAAACAAAAAAAACAAAAAAAAAATACATAGAGCTGTTGCGAAATGTGTCACCGAACTTGCGGAAAGAAAAAAAGTTATTTTGAACAAATATAACAATCTGAAAGAACACTTTGCTAAACGAAGATTATTAAGAGATTTAGGTTTAGATTACAACGATGTTAAAACAGTATTTAGTGTGCACAATCTGTCTGATGATACAGAGGGTTTAGCAACATCGTATTTTATATTGGTTGCATCATTAGCATCTCAAACAACAGAATATGCTTACTCCAATGATGAATTTATAACGTGCTAGACACAGTAGAACGTGCTGAAGCAATTTCCAAAAAGAAAAATTTTATAAAGAAATTAATGAAATTAAAGATGTGAATATAAGAATAACATGGCAGCTCGAAACAGATTTTAAACCGGAAAAACTAAAAAAAGTAAAAGATAAAAAATAGACAAAAGAGGCTGAAAAACTTTTATCGCCAGAGTATAATAATCTAAAAGAAGTAATAGCTACAATACTCGAGCTTCCACCTGCTGACATGTTTACAGCAAATGATATTCTTGGTGATTTTGCAGCAGTATATGTTATTATCAGGCAGTATTTAGGGCTAAAACAGCCTCCACTTGATGTTATTAAAGCTGCTACCGAATTTATCGATAATAATGAAAATATTGTAAACGATAACGTTAATGATATTACCGATATTTCAAAAGAGTTTAAACATAAATCAACAAAAGTTTACACAGGCAATGAGGAAAAAGAACTAAAAGATAGTTCATCAACCAGATTCACAAAATACTACACTTTTTTAACACTAAAAGAACACAGCGATTTCCGTATCGCGGTTGATGCTGCTGCTGTTACGCATACATTTAATATAATGAAACAAAGAATCAAAAAGGTGATTGATTTTAATCATATTTCCCATAATATCTCAGATGACGATCGAAAAGAATTAATAGCGTATTATAATTACTATCACAAGAAAGATTATTGTGCAAAAAAAAGCTTATCGGTACTATGGCCGAATATTAAAATTAATAGCCTATCTGCCAATGGCACTAACAGCTGGTGGTGTATCATCAGCAGGAGGAACAGCAAATCCTTTTATGCTAATAATATCAGGTGTCGGTATTGCACTAAACGCGGCAAGTAAAAAAATAGAATCAAAGTTTGAAAACAAGAAAGCATCATGTAAGCTCGCGTTGATTACGTACAATAAAATTTTAAATCAATTAAGAACTTGTTTGAGAGGCGAGAGATACATCATGTTGGATCTTATTCAAGAATTTCGCGTTAAGGATGATATATTAAGCGATCTTCTTCTGTTAAAATTATCGCATTATGAAACCCAATATGAGAAAGAGTACAACGAGTTTAAAGACATACCAGGTCGGTCTGTTGTGTAACAAGAATAAATACACAAATGACAACAGATGATTAATCAATACCAAATTGTACTTGTTGTGATCACAATAAATACGATTATTAGTCAAGGTGAGCCAGGATCGGGTTAATTTTGTCTAATTTTATATATAAGGCTACTGGAGGCCCTCGGACCTTACAGTTGTGAAAAAAACAAAAAATGCTCAGTAGTGATGACAGTTATGAAAACAGTAGTGATGACGATACAAGTTGTAGAGGTAAATATCTATTTCTGGATTATTGACCCTATTACTATTGATAATACTGAAACCTGAATCGAAGACGAGGAGCGAGAGGCCCGAACGCGAGCGAGGGTCTCGAGTCGACGAGTCGTAGATGAATATTTAAGTATTATCAATAAGAATAGGGTCAATGAGCCAGAATTGGTATTTACCTCTACTACTATTACTCGCTATAACTTACGTAATGTAAACAATTTCCAATCAGTACAAACTAGAACAAGTCCTTATTACAACTCGTTTCTTCCTTTTGCCTTTTTGAGAATTGAACACACTATCCATTGAGACTCGTCAAAGCAACTCCATGAACACAAACAACTTCAACAGCGCATTAAATAACCACGACACTCATATTTACAGACACTTTATTGGGGTAGAAGGAAATTGAAAATTCTTCATGCTCGGCTTAGGACAAGTTGCAGCTCACTTAATCAACATTTATTTACAAAGAATATAATTAGATAACTTCTTTGTAGATGTGGAATTGTAGAAAGTACACAACACTTCTTTTTATTATCCGGTTATTACCAAGAAAAACGCATCGAACTGTTAAAATCCCTTACACCGTATGGTAATTTAACTTCCCCCCCCCCAAAAAAAAAAAAAAACACAAAAAACCCCCAACAAACAAAGACCTTCTTGCATGTTGGTACAACGCTTCCATATGAAATAAACATTGGTATTTTCGATGCCGTTCATAAAATTATTGAAAGGTTTAAAAGATTTACTCAAGCACACCTATTACTAACACACATGCACTTCTACTGGTCATGAACGGCTGTAAACAGCAATTCCATTTTTTCAAACTATTTGCCGTCGCTTCTGAAACGACTCGCTCTTACAAGGAGGTACTGTTCACTTTTAATCTCGCTTTTTTCGTCCTTTCTTTTGTTCTTCCCCTTTCCTTCTTGATTATTTTCTCAACTTTATACACAATGCCCTGAAAATTGTAATTCACAGCTTTTCTTTATCTTCTTTCTTTTCTTTATTCTCGTCTGTTATCGACTCCTTCGTTCTTCATCCTTGTGCTTTATTTACCTTGACTAAATACTAATGTTTAACGAAAAGACTCTTCACTTTGACTATTCAACAATTTAATTTTTTTGTCATTAAAACTCAATTTCATCCGCCATATATTGTATGCAAGATGGCGGCACGTACAGAACCGACTGTTGGTTGGCATTCTGTACAGAAAAAGAAGAGATGAAGGACTATAGGAGGGATCAGTACGTCCCCTAGTTAGGCCTAGTAATACTGTTGAGCTAGATTCATTTAAAAGCTTGTCCTTGGATGAAAACTTAGTAACTCTATTCTCGAAGTTGTCCAACACTGAAAGCGTGAATGGCCATATATATGATACAGAAGGCTCACTCGGTGTACTACCTACAACGAGCGAAACTATCAACATAAAATTTATGTTGTTGGAATACAAGTCTATAGATCTGGAAGTGAGAAGCAGCAGAGAGAATCTTGTATTCAGAGGGATACAACAATCAAAGAATCAACGAGTGAAAATTGTATTGACTTAATTAAGGATTTTCTTGCTTCTCAGCTTGACCTTGATCGGAGAAATTTATAAGCGAAACGGTAAACTTTACTGTATTAGATTCCCATCTTAGCTGATTGTTATTGGAATGCTAGTTCCCAAGCTGGAACGAATTAATAAAGGATATCCGCTGCAGTTTGGGGGTCTGGATCTCGGGAATGATATTCATGATGCTGATGAGACGGAGAGTATTTTGCACTCACTGCCACGGCTGTTCACCAGGACCGTTCAGCAAAAGGCGACCATCCAGATGCCTCTACTCAGCAATACAGTGACTATAATTATATTCTCAGAGGTGATACAGACCGTTTTGCTGCGTTGGGTCCCTATCTTGAAGCAACTATTGGACTAGCCCAGGAGATGGACGATGAGAGGACAACAGATACTGATCGAATCTATGATTCAGAATGGTCTATTTTATCGAAGCCTCAAGGAGCTCAGCAGAAAACGAGTAGCATTAATATCTAATCAAAATCAGAAAATTCAGCCAACTTGTTCGATTTTCGGATAAACAAAAACCCGCTCTTCAAATAAAACTGGAAGAATTTAAGCTATTGTTTCAAAATAATAATATAATTCTTTTTGCTGAGACTTGGAGAAAAGAAAATTGAGAATTCGTTTTTTTTTTTTTTTTTTTTTTTTAACAAATTTTAGCGTTTCTGCATTACATCGATTTAAAAAAAAAAGTTACCTTAGAGGAATTCTAGAGGATTACTATTTTATTTCAGGAATTGAATTGCAGAAGGTATATAATTAATTCATTCCGATTCTTATGATTTATTATGTGTTAAGGTTAGATCTGATTTTTAAAAGAAAATTAAACATACATGCATACATGCATACATACATACATACATACATACATACATACATACATACATACATACATACATACATACATACATACATACATACATATATATATATTTGTGTTTGTATGTATGTATGTATGCATTATTGTTGACATGACTGATATTAGTATATGTCAAAGATTTAATGAGCACATAACACGTATTGATAGTTCAACGAGGAGCAAGTGCTCGTATTTAGTATGCGGGGACTTCAGCGCTGGAACAAACACAATTCTTGATTTGGTAGCAGACGATGACAAGTTTACAGGTATACCGTTACCAGACGACCACATGCCTGATTTTGTAGCGGACGATGACAAGTTTTCAGGTATACTGTTACCAGACGACTACATGCCTGATCATTTCATGCTTCGAGCCTCAGGGGACAACGGTCAAGTAAATGCATGGGGTCATGCACTTTTAGAGCTCTGTAAAAAAATATCACTTAGGAGAGTACACGGACGAGTGTGTCAGGATTCAAGTAAAGGTGAATTTACTTTTGTAAACACGAGAGGTAGAAGTGTACTCGACTATGCATGATGTAATCAGTCACTGTTAACTTTGACTGATTCTTTTCTTGTAAGCCCACCGAGTTCTTATTCTCGTCATTGTGCTATATAGTTTAGTATGACAGTAACTAATTATATGTGTAATATTAATACTTCTGAGAAATGTACTAGTACTTTTGATTCAAAATATACTTGGAAGCCTGATGTAATTAATGAATTTATTGACAAATTAAGCTCCCCGTCAGTCAGAGAGAATTTAGATGAAATACTGAAAAAATGTCTGATATTAATTTAAATCATAAAACTATTAATGAATCGAATACGGAATTCTTAGATGTAGTTAGTTGGGTAGCAAATGGTCTACGTGGAAAACCCTAAATGCCTGAATATATGCATAAGTTTAGACTTTTGATTTCGAGTAAATCTTGGTTTGATGTTGAATGTAAAAGTAAACGAAGAGAATTTTAGAAATGTCGAAATGTATACAGAAAAAATGAGGCAGAAGAAAATAGATAACGTTTGGTCGAGATGCGTTCATCTTATAAGGCACATATTAAAAAATATCGGGAAAGATTTATAGATGGCTAAAGAAATAAACTAGATTAAGCTTGTAAACGGAATGATAAGGAATATTTTCACTTTTTGAGGGGATGTGCTACGAAACAAATACTTGCTATGTCAATAAATGAATTTGAAGTTGGTTTTTTTTAGTGCAAATGATAAAATAAATAGATTTCTATAATGATTATGTACAAGGTGACCTGCACATTTTGTTTGGTAAATTAAATATTGCTATTTCGAAAAGAGAATTGAAATGAGCAATTAAAGAGTTAAAGAATGGTAAAAGCAGTGGCGTTGATAAACTACTTCATGAATTTTTGGTATATGGCAAGGATGTCCTCCAGCCATATCTACTCTATATTTGTAATGTTATTTTCAATACTGGTTGCTTTATGGATATTTGGTCTGAGCGTATTGCTATACCTATTCATAAGAATGACGTAGAAAATTACAGAGGTATTACCCTTCTGATTGTCACAGGTATATTATTTACTATGATTTTAAATAATAGATTTGTTAATTGGGCCGAGGATCCTCAAGTATTTGTCGGAGCTCATGCTGGTTTTAGGAAACACATGTCCACAACTGATAACATTTTTTCATTACATGAATTGATAACACATTATATTAATTCAGGTAAAAAATTGTTTTGTGCTTTGGTTGATTTTGCTAAAGCGTTTGATTCAATAATAAAGGATATTTTATGGCATAAATTACTTAAGTCAGGAATAATAGGTAAAATATTCAGTGTATGAAAATGTCAAAAGTAGAGTGAGATTCAATAATACATACAGTTGTACGTGTAACTGGTGTGCGTCTAGGAGAGTGCTTGTCGCATTTTTCCTCATGTTTATTAATGCTATTAACGAAGAATTTATCAACAGCGGTGTTCAAGGTGTTCAATGAGATGAGATAGGTAAGCTACAACTATTTTCAATTTTATATGCAGATGATCTAGTTATATTTTATGAGTCTAAAACAGGGTCTACAAAAGGGCCTAAGTGCTCTGAGTACATATTGTGACAAGTGAGGCCTTGAAGTTAATATAAACAAAACAAACATTATGGTTTTCCGTAAGGAAGGAATAATAGCATATGATACTTTATTCTTCTATAAAGGTATAGAGTTAATAGTTGTTAATAAATGTGTATTTCTTGGAATTGTTTTTTTTACAGCAGGAGATTCTTTCACCTTTGCTCAACAAAATTTAGATGCACAAACTTCCAAGGCATTATTTGCAATGCATAACTATTTATATAAGTTTGGAAATATGCCTCCAAAGGTAAAATGTGAAATTATTGACACACTAATTTAACCAATTCTTAATTATGGATCAGTAGTATGTGGATTTATTGAAGGAAATACAGTTAAACGGTTGCACTTAAATTCGTTTTTAAAAACAAAACCTTCTTTGGGTTAAAATAATCGATTCAAAATGATTTTGTATGTGGTGAATTGGGGAGGACATCCTTACAGATCAATAGATATTACCGTATTCTGAAATACTGGACTAAGCGTATCTCCACAGATAATAGAAAATATATATCTGTCATATATAACCTAATGCTTACTGACATAGAAAATATATATGTCATATATAACCTAATGCTTACTGAGATATAAAATATATACCTGTCATATACAACCTAATGCTTACTGACATAGAAAATATATATCTGTCATATATAACCTAATGCTTACTGACATAGAAAATATATATCTGTCATATATAACCTAATGCTTACTGACATAGAAAGTATATATCTCTCATATATAACCTAATGACATAGAAAGCCACCTGGAAAGAAAAAATGGGCATTGTTATTCTGG
This sequence comes from Margaritifera margaritifera, assembly GCA_029931535.1. Classification (NCBI taxonomy): domain Eukaryota; kingdom Metazoa; phylum Mollusca; class Bivalvia; order Unionida; family Margaritiferidae; genus Margaritifera; species Margaritifera margaritifera. Next base: position 17,897,385 of record JAQPZY010001699.1, on the reverse strand, counting down.
GATTTATAAATAGACTTGGTCTGGGGGAAGTGTGGACAAATCAAGCTGTTGGGAACATAAGGGTTTTCTTATCTTTGGTCAAACAACGTCTAGCTGACCAGTTTATTCAAAATTGGCAACCGAGAATCAGAGAACGTTCAAGAGATAGATTATATAGAAATTCGTCATCACATTTTGGCTATAAGGAATATTTGGATACAGTAACTGACAAAATTTAGAAAATCTCTTTCCAAAATCAGGATGTTTGTCCATACTTTACATATTGAATCAGAGAGATGGAAGAGACCACAATGTACAGCATTGGATCAAATGAACTGTATTTTTTTCAATGTGCATGAAGATGAGTATCAATTTGTATTAGAATGCCAATAGTATCTGCCGCTAAGAATGAACTATATAAACTCTTATTTTTGGAAAGGCCCGAGTATGTTGAAATTTATTAAATTACTAAATTACATGAAATCTGCCGCTAAGAATGAACTATATAAACTCTTATTTTTGGAAAGGCCCGAGTATGTTGAAATTTATTAAATTACTAAATTACATGAAATCTGCCGAGGTTAGAAATTTTGGAAATGACATCCATAGAGGACTAATTGAATAATAATATGATAAATGCCATTTAAAATTATATCAAATTACAGGATTTAAATTATTAATATTATTATTATTATTATTATTATTATTATTATTATTATTATTATTATTATTATTATTATTATTATTATGTTCTTAAGGTAGCTTTTACTTTCATCTCATTTCCATGTCACTGTTTAATACATGCATTACTATCTATCATATTTCATGTATGCTTTTTTTACGATACTACTAAGAAACGTATTTTGAATAATGCTTATATATTGATGATACCTTTTGTGTCTTCTCCCGAAAGAGCTTGTATTTAAGCCCACGCATGTGCTAGAACAAACATATTCTGGTGTATTTTATAGGTCACACATTAGCGTATTGTATACTTATGTTGTATCATACTCTATGTATATATGCATGCATGTATGTATGTTGATGTGTGTATCGATATATGTATGTATGTATGTATGTATGTATGTATGTATGTATGTATGTATGTATGTATGTACGTATTCGTATGTATGTACGTATTTGTATGTATATATATATATATATATATTATGTGTAAGAGTATATATGGATGCATTAATGTGTATGTGGATGTGTGGATGTATACTTAAGTATATATCTTTAGTATTGATTAATGTTTGTACGTACGATAGATTTGTCTTATTGTATGTATCAAACGTGCCACCATCAATTTCTATAACAAATTTGAATATACATGTATATACTTGCTGATGGCCACTCCGCTAAATGCAAATAAAGATGATTTAATTTAATAAAATAATATATTCACATATATTTTTAATTTTTGTATCGTCAAAGGAGAAGAACATTATAACTTTTTCTATATTGTACATGAACGCTAACAAATGGCCAGTTTAAATGACATACGCTAATAATATGGGAACATCAAACACAGGTAATTCTTTATAGAATCTTCTATTCCACCTTATGATAAATGAAATTACTGGAATATGAGTAGGTAAGTAAATAATAAAAATGACAAAATGAATATTGCCTCTGTCACTCACTGTCAGGCCATAGAGATATAGAAGATTATTTTTAGACGAAAAGAGATGTCAAAGACCGTCACACTGAAGAACATGTTGCTGTGATCATGCATGTACGCAGTGGAACTGGGGGAGGAAAGAATCAAAGTGTGGGACTAAGTGGAAGAGACGCCAATAAATAAATAAATAAATAAATAAATGACTAAGTACTAATATACAAATATTAAAATCAGAAAATTTGAGGCGAAGTATTGCATCCCCACACTATTTATGTTACTTATTTATCTAAGCTACTGATCTACTGCAAATCTACGTAATAAAAGTTGTTAGAAAGTCAAAAATCTTGCTTGTACGATTTTTTTAAGTTTAAGTTGTAAACGGTGTGGGAAATGCTCAGTGGCGTAATTTCAAATTGTGGGCTCCCCCACAAACATTTAGAGTGGGCCCCCATAACATTAATGTAAAGCGGGATTTTGGTCCCCCTCTTTGCCCCCCCCCCCCCCCCACTCCCCGCATTGCCGGTGGCTGCGGGGGGTGGTAGTTACGCCACTGGAAATGCTCCATAACATTTCGCAGAATTAACACATACGGACAAATTGGCTGACGGGCGATATCACACTTCAAAAATCTTGGGGGGAAACAATTGTTTATTTTCATATGCAATTATTTAAAAAGCATGCATATGACTATAGTTGTTTCTATATGTTTCTCAGTGCGATAATCTTAAAGGAACTGTTACAATTGCCAGTGGACACGTGCACTAATGTCTTGCTAAAGAAAGAAAGAAAGAAAGAAAGACATTTTGTCTTTAATAGGTCATTGCTACGAAGATTTTAAAGAACTATAATTAAATGAAAAACATTCTTTAAAACATAAAACCGTGATTGTATCAACGCTCACGTTAACACCTACCGAAAAGGGTTCGAAATATCGAATTGGAAGAATTTTTTTAAAACTGTGATTATTTAGATTTTTAACTTTTATGTCGAATGACATTTGTCTGACCTGATAATGTTATGTTTGTTTTTTGTGAAATTAAAAATGAATATGCTAACTGAATTTTAAGTTGAATAAAACAGAGGCCACGCTATAAAATCGGAATAAGATGCTTAGAAGACCCCCCTCCCCTCCCCCTCTCCTTTAGGGTCATCACACCTGTGGATTTTTCACCCAGAATGTGGATTTGGGGAGGAATCGACGATTGTCCGGAATTTTCTTGTTTTGGAAAATCTCTTAACGGATTTTTTTCCGAATTTTCTATACAATAATATAAATAATCAATTTTTTAATAAGTTACCATGATTTGACCTCACGCTTATTATCAGTACATGTGTTAATTTTATGTAGCATTTCAAGTTAAATGTGGTATGACAGTGTGAAAAGAACCTAGTGCGCGCCCTCCCGGATTTTAAGACAACTGGAATTTGATGGCAGCGAAGTTTGATATTTTACTTTGTGGAATTTTGTGGATTTTTTGTCAACTTTTTGTGGTCAGCTGCTCTCTCTCTCTTTCTCTGTCTTTCGCTTTGTAAATTGCCTTATGCATATTTTATGCACTATATATGACTGATAGACAATGCTGAGGGTGTCATGCAGAGTTATAACTTTCGGAAAACCGTCTGTTCAGTCATTTGTGACAGGTATATGTATAATGTATCTCTCTCCTATCAATTAAACAAAATATTTATTTAAACAAGAGGTCTAAGTGGGATAATATTAATTACCTGGCTTACATAACGCATGCAGTATTGTAAGAATACAGCCTATGTAAACTATCTCCCAAACTTTATATCAATTTGAGTTTACCCTATTTTACTATATCCTGATAAATATTATTTCTAAAAATAAAGGCATAATTAATATGCATAGTCTCTTGCTCATAATCGAAGTCATCCAAGATCTTCATGATATAAACCCATTTACCAAGTTTTATAGAAACTGGATGAGAGATATAGTCTCTACATCTAGAGAGGTAACAAACCCAGGCAATCAGATTAAGAGCATCTCATTAATATGCTCTGATCTCACTTATTATAGAACCTGTCCGAGGCAATGATAAGCTTATTTGCCAAGGTGGAGACAAATCCGATTGGAATTCGGCATCCAGAGTGCTAACAAGCTTAGTAAATTAGATACAAGATTACCTCATTAATATGCGTAGACCTTGCTCATAATCACGCTCATCCAACATCTTGATAATATAAAATTATTTAACAAATTTGATCAAAATCTAATTAAATATATATATATATATATATATATATATATATATATATATATATATATATATATATATATATATAGTTGCTACAGTGTTAACAAGCTCAACCAGTCAAGGTCACATTATTAATATGCATGAATTTCATTCATATTCATACTCAAATAAAATATTTTGATGATTTAGGCCTATTTACCTAGTTGATCAAAACCTATTAGAAATACAGTTTCTAAAGTGGTACAAATCCTCAGCCAATCTGATACAAAATCACCTCATAAAAATGCAGAGGTCTTGCTCGTAATAAATATCATCCAACATCCTGATAATATTATCCTATTTACCAAGTCTGATTAAAATCGGGTCAGAAATACAGTCTCTCAAGTGATAAGAAGCTCAACTAACATATGCATGAACACCTCATTAATATGCATAATAAAACATATATCTTGATTACCAGTGATCAGAAATAGAGTCGCTAAAGTCTTGACACGTACAGCCAGTCAGATGCAAAATCACTTCATTAATATGCATGAATGTTGCTTATAACTGTACTCATTAAAGACCTTAGAAATTAAAGCATATTTACCATGTTTTATCAAAATTGGATCAGAAATACAGTCTCTAGAGTGGTAACAAGATCAGCCAATCAGGTGCAAGATCACCTCACCATATGGGTTCCGCGCATTATCGAACTCATGCGAAATCTTGATCATATAAGTTTATATTCAAAGTCTGAACAAAAGCAGATAAAAGATATGGCTTCCAGAGTGGTGACAATATCACGTCAATAATATGCATGAATCTTGCTCATTATCAAACCTTTTTTTGGTCGAAGTTCTGTATGATATAAGCATATATTCCATGTTTGATCAAATTGGATCAGAAATACGGCTTCCATAGTATTAATCTCAGCCGATCAGATGCAAGATCACCTCATTCGTATGCATGGATCTTGCTTGTTATTTAACTCGTCCGAGATCTTGATGATATAATAATATATTCCAATTGGATCAAAATTATGGCCTCCCGAGTGGTAAAAAGGTCAGCCAATCAAATGCAAGATCACCTCATTACTACGCATGGTTCTCGCTCATTAACGAACTTGTCCGAGATTTTGATGATATAAACCCATATTCCAAGTTCGATTGAAATCTGATCAGAAATATGGACACCAGAGTTATAAGAAGCTATTGTTGATGGACGGACAAAGGGACATACCATAAAGCTCACTTGGCCTTACAGCTAGGTGAGCTAAAAATGAAATACTATTTCTGCTGTAAATCTTCGAGTAAACCTGGATCACGTATGGTTACTCAGTGTGAACTCGGCTTGTAATTTAAATATATTTAGTATGCTAGTTAAGATACTGACTTTGTCTTTCTGGCGTCTCCTTTTTGCAGGAAAGCCAGATTACATATGGTGCCGTGCAATATAAGTTTCTAAACCACCTAGGATAGAGGTGGAGAGTGTATCTTTCGCTAGTTTATGATTGTTTAAGGTTGCTTAAGCTTGTAACTTGTTTGTGTGTTTGAGAGAGAGAGAGAGAGAGAGAGAGAGAGAGAGAGAGAGAGAGAGAGAGAGAGAGAGAGAGAGAGAGAGATCTGGCTGCTCATATGTCCATTTAAAGCACTGGTTTGGAAAAAGTCTCTGCGCACTATTTATTGTTAACCAAAATGAAGTGAAAACGAATATTACAATAACTGTTAAAGGAAATTAGAGCTTTATTGAAATTTATTTGCAAGAAAATTCAAAACTTTCATGGAAAGCCGATACTCATATTTGACATATAATCAAATGGAAATGATTATTTACAAAGAACAATGAAAAAAAAAACACAATCTCTACATAAATACACAAGCTGTGGCCACATTTGTAAATCATACGACACTTTTGTATGATTTCTTCACGAATATCTGAAGAAAAATATCCCTGAAGAAATTAAAGGTTGATATTTTGAAGAAAAAAAAACATGTAGTGAAAGGCGAATTTTGCCTATGCACTTAATGAGAAAAGCGAATGCATATATATATATATATATATATATATATATATATATATATATATATATATATATATATATATATATATGTGTGTGTGTGTTTGTGTGTGTGTGTATTTGTCACGACTCTAGATCCCGTATATAATCTCTGTATACAGCTGTGTATGTAATGGAAATCAACATGAGGTAAATCTTTATATTTGACCAGTGATACACTGCTATAATAAATTATGTTCTCAAATCATCAAATCAAAAGGCATAGTGCACTGTTTGCAGATCCAATTGATTCATTGTTATATTTTGTATTAGCTCTTTGAAGCAGCGATAGATCATACTGACTCGTGTATAACGCGCACCCAATTGCGAAATGTGTCGACTAAGGTCTGCCCTCGCATAATGCACAGACAGATCTGGGTCTTTGATGTTTGCTCTGCTATTGACTTCAAGTGAATAGCGTAACGCCTGGTTTGCTTTTAAATCTGTGTTCAGGCTGTGCACAACTGGGTGCATGTTATATCTGGCTAATACACAATTAGACAAAATAGTTATGTCACCTATAAAAAGGACAATACTGGTTTGAAGCATGTTATTTCCTCATTCAATTAAAGAAATACTGATTGAGGTTGGCCAGTTATTTCCTAAATATGGATGGCCTTTAATATAAAAGACAAATTCTAAACCCAGCTTTCATATGTCTGGGACACACCCGAGTCAGAAGTGAGTTTAGTTTCAGTCCTGGTTCAAGTCTGAACGCAGAGTTTTACACCAACTGCTTTGGTACGGCCCATAATATACCATGCTCTTTTTTTTATCCAGTTTAAATTAGAGGAATGGTGAGCAATTTGCTCGCATAAATATACCGCTACCTCTCCCGTATCCGACCCTTACCTCACGTTTGAGATGAATTTATAGTAAATCTGGAGTCCCTCAAAGGGACTGACATTCTACTGACCAAAAAGAATTTAAAGAAATCCAAGATAAAGCTGTTTCTTCTTTTTAACTGATGAGCGTTGAAACCATCTGGTGGCCGAATTGGATGTAAGATCAGCACCATTTTTGTTTAGGACCAACTAATCATCAAAAGACGTCTTCTGATGAAAACCCCATGTCGATATGACCATCAATTCAGGAGGAATAGTGGTAACAAGATTTTCAAGATGACCATCATGGCGGCCATACTGGATGTAAGATCGACACCATTTCGATTTCGGACCAACTAGATATCACGAGAAGTCTTTCGGTGAAAACCCCATGCAATATGACCATGCATTCAGCAGGAGTAGCAATAACAAAATTCCCAAGATGGCCACCATACTGGATGTCGAAATGACATAGTTTTCATTTAGAACTAACACCATAAGAAGTCTTGTAGTGAAACCCTCATGTCAATATGATTTTCTCTTTAGGTGTAGTAATAAAAAAATGTTCAAGATGGTTGCCATGGCCGCCATATTTGATGTTAGATTGGCACTATTTTTATGTTATCAATTTGGGACCAATTTGATATCATAATTAATCTTTTGGTGAAAAAACATTTTCAATACGACCATCCATTCTGGAGAAGTAGTAATAAGATTTTCAAGATGGCCATCATGGCGGCCATATTTAATGTCGGATTTGCACCATTTTCATTTAGGACCAACATAACATCATAAGAAGTGAAAACCATGTCAATATAACCATCCTTTCAAGTGTAGCGATAAGATTTTCATAATGGCCACCATGGCAGGCATATTAGATGTCAGATTGTCACCATTTTCATTTCGGACCATACAGATATCATCGTTAGTCTTTTAGTGAAAACCCCATGTTAATATGTCCATATGTTTAGGAGTAGCCATAGCAAGATTGTCAAAAATGGCTACCATGGCAGCCATATTGGATGTTTGAGTGGCACCATTTTTATGGAGGACCAACTATACCTTGGGATCACTGTGTCTGTAGGGCTTTTTGGTAATCCTCCGAGTAATTTAGGTCGAGAAGTGATAACAAACTTGTGTTAACAGATAATGGGCAAAAAGCCCTTGCAGAAAGCTCTTCTGGTCTATAACTGATCTCGGGACTAGTTCCGCTAACAATACTGTGTCATACAAAGCATTACGCTACAAGACAAAAAGGACAATAACTATAACAAAAGTTGCTGGAGCACAGTAATTTGTTGATATGCGCATCTTTGGGTGATGACCATAATATTTACAAAGTTTCATGGCAATCCATCAAAAACTAAAGCTTACAAGACAAAAAGTGCAGTATCTCTAACAAAAATTATGGGAGCAAAGTGATTTGTTGACTTGCACATCTTCAAGTGATGACAATATAATTTACCAAGTTTCATGGTAATCCATAAAAAAATTGCGCCAACGAGATTGTATCATGCACTGTTAAAAGACAAAATGAGCAATAATTCTAACAACACGAATCCCTTGAATGGACTGATTCTTTACTGTCTGAAAAGAATTTCCAGGAATCCAAGGCAAGACAGTTTCTTCTTTCCAACTACTGAGTGTTGAAACCATCTCTGATATTCTTGAGTGTTAACAAAGTTTTCAAATTGGCCGCTGTTGCAGCCATATTGGATGTTAGATCGACACCCTTTTCATGCAGAACCAACTAGACATCATTAGAAGTCTTTTGGTGAAAACTCTATGTCAATATGACCATCCATTCAGGAATAGTAGTGATAAGATTTTCAAGATGGTTGTTGCCACAGTCATATTGGATGTAAGATTGGCACCATTTTCATTTAGGACCAACAAGATATCATAAGAAGTCTTTTGGGTGAAAAACCCATGTTGATATGGCTTTTCATTCAGAAAGAGAAGTGAGGAGATTTTCAATATGACCACAGTGGCCGTCTTGAAAATCTTGTTATCGCTGCTTCTCCTAAATTGTCAAATCAACATGTGGTTTTTACTAAAGGACTTTTTATGATGTCTAGCTGGTAATAAATGTTGATATGTGCATTTCAGGTGATGACAATAATATTTACCAAGCATCATGTGAATCCATAAAAAAATGGGGACTAATTGTTCTAGCAAGTGCTAGATGGAATGATGGATGGATGGACATGAGGATTACTATATACCACTGCCTCTAAAATGGAGATATAAAAAGAAAACAAAAGAGAATGTACATTTGTGCCATGAAATTAAGTCCTATAATACACACATTATTATAAAAAGCATGATAAATGACAGAGGCTAAATGACAGCCCATAAATGATGATTTAAAAAAGACCCAATACATATGCTCTGTAAAACTGAATCAGTTTCTGCTGCAACTGGAACAATGTCACAATGTTAGCAAATACATGATAGGTTTGAGTAAATGTCTAGCAAAAGCAGGAAAAAACTTCATATAAAACAACAAAACAAAAACAGTAGCATAAATGGCACGTGATATGCCCGTCTCATTGCCTTTTCCCTACTAATGACATAGATCCAAGAGCTAGTGTCTTGACTACTGTATGATAAGGTTTAGACCTGGGTAAAGTTTCATCCAAATATATGTAGGAGTTAAAAAATGGCAGCCTGGATAAGGAAATAGGTTACTGGCTTACATTATTCCTTGATGTGACCTTGACCTTGAGGCAGTTGGTATGACTGTGAACACATGAGACTCTATCAAGATATATAACAGGCTCAAGTTTCATTCAAATATGTTTATTAGTTTCAAATATGGACAAAAGTCAGCGATTTATATTTTCACTTGCTGTGACCATGACCTTGAGGCAGACAGCATGGCTCTGATATGTAATACACCAATATACAACATATAACTAGCTGAAGTTTCATTAAAATATCCTCAGGAGGTTCAAAAGTTATATTCCATACAAAGATATAAGTCGCAGAATTACATTCACCTCCAGTGCTGTGACTTTCAGGCCTTGAGGCAGGGGTTATTTCTATGGCATGCAAAACACCATCTTGTCTTGATATATACTAGGCAAGGTTTCATCAAAATATTTAAAGTGGTTCAAAAGATATACTTGAGAACATGAATAAAAGTCAGAGAATTATATTTTCCCTTGTCGTGACCTTGATCTTGGGGCAGGAGGCATGACTATGGTATGTGACACACCATCTAGTCATGATATATACTTGGGCAAAGTTTTATGGAAATCTTTCCAATCTTACAAAGTTATTGATCACACAAACAAATGTTAACAAACAGATGTACAAAAGCCATAACATAATATGTCTGAATTAAGACGAACATATAAAAATAAAAGAAAAGAAAAGTATGAATAAACTATTTATACTTCATATACACTTGAATATGAATATGAACTATCTATGGCATAGAAGAAAATCAAACTAAAATACAATGGGCATCAATGCTTTGCATGTAATGCAAATTTTAAGAATAAAGTAATTCTAACTAAAGGTATGTGCCAAGAAGTCTACCCATCCAATCTACTAAATTTGTATTTTTTATAAAATCACATGAGATAATAAACTTAAATATTTTTACCATCTTTGAAGTTCTTGTCAGCCTTCTTAGGATCATCCGCTTGTATCGACTGTACAGCAGAAAGTGTATTAAACGCATCAGTAATTTGTGAAGTCTTCAAGATTAGACAATAGTATAATTACTATTGATATGTAATCAAATTCATTGTGAAGTCTTCCAGTTAAGACAATAATATAATTACTATCGATATGTAATCAAATTCACTGTGAAGTCTTAAAGTTTAGACAATAGTATAATTACTATCGATATGTAATCAAATGCATTAGCAAGGTATGCTGAATTTTAAGGCCAATCTAAGATATTTACAAATTATAACTCATTTAATAATAACGATATGAACTGTTCACCCATAATAATCTTCTGACCATTTCCCTACTAATGACCTTGACCCTTAAGCTAGAGACTTGTGTATTGTATGATAAGGTGTGGACCTGGGTAAAGTTTCATCAAAGTATCTGAAGGGTTAAAAAGTGACAGCCAGGATAAGACAACAGGGCACTGGCTTACATTATCCCTTGTTAAGTGACCTTGACCTTGGGGCAGGGGGTATGACTGTGAACAGGAGACACTTTCAAGTCAAGATATATAAAAGGATAAAATTTCATTAAAATATCTGCACTGGTTTAAAAGTTATACCCATACATAGAGGTCACTGATTTATATGTGTCCTTCCCATGACCTCAACCTTGCAGCTGGGAGTATGACAGTGAATATGTAAGATGCTGTCACGTCAAGATATATAAAAAGCTACAGTTTTATTAAAATATAATTAAAAAGTCATACTGGTGCAATGATAGAGGTGACTGATTTACAATATTCCTTGCAATGACACACAGTTTTGTCATGATAAATAACTGCATAAAATTTCATTAAATTATCTTCCCTGATTCAGAAGTTATACTCCAGACAAGAATACAAGTCAAGAGTTACATTTTCCCTTGCTGTGACCTTCACCTTAAGGCAGGGTGCCTGGCTATAGTATGCGACACACCATCTATGATATATAATTAGCTAAAGTTTCGTTAAAATACCTTCATTGGTTCAAAAGTTTTACCCCAGATAAAGATACAAGTCACTAAATTACATTTTCTCTTAATGTGACCTTGACCTTTTGGCAGGGGTCCAGGCTATGATATGTGACACATCATCTACATATGATATATAAGTTTCGACAGTTTCATTAAAATGTCTTTGGTGGTTCAACAGTTATACTCTGGAAAATGGTACAAGTCACTGAAATAAATTTTCCCTTGCCATGACCTTGACCCTTAGGCAGGGGATATGGCTAAAGTACATGATACACCATCTAGTCATGATATATACTTGGGTAAAGTTTCATCAAAACCTCTCCAACTGTTACAAAGTTATGGGCTGGACAAGTCATTGTTAATAGACTGATGGATGTACTGATAGAATGCCATAACATAACATGCCCAACTTAAGACGGGTGTATTGAAATTTCTAGTGTATATAGAAAGACAAATTTTATATACATAAGCCTGGTATACAGTTTTTAAAAAAATAACTACAGATTGATATTTATTTTAGTAAAGTCTACTTTTCAGCATAATTGTAAGTGCTTAGTCTCCCAATGAATGAATGGCACATTATAACCAAAGTCTGACAAAATATAGAACAATATAAACAAACAAACAAACCCAACCCCAATCCCCCGACTTGTGAATTTTAGTGTCTCAACATGTAATTATTGTGATCTTCCTGTTGCACACTCACTTTGCAGACGTGGGTGGGGTTGGTTAGGGGTTGTGATCTTCCTGTTGCACACTCACTTTGCAGACGTGGGTGGGGTGGGGTAGGGTAGGACTTGGGGTGACATACAAGATAAAATACAACTGTGAGACTTCCCCCTTGGTCATGTTATCTAAAAGGTTGAATATCCCCTGAACAAAACTGACAAAGTTATTATTTAAAATATGTTGTCTTAAAGAACTGTATTGGGATAATATATAATTAGTTAATATATTTGTTATCATTCAATATTTAAGGTAACATGATTAAAGGCACATCTTGAAGCAAAAGAAAAATGTACACATTTCATACAAGAATAAATTGTGTTCTATTTAGTGCAATATAAATTGAATGACAAAAAAAGCTAGCCAGAAAAGTTGGTCAATGAAAAATGCTTTCATAAATGGTCAATAAAATTCAAGTATGAATAATAAATTGCGAATAATTTTCATTTCTTTGGTCAATTGGCATAAAGTACACAATTACTTTTGGCAAGCAATCTTTGGAAGCATTGTCTGTAAAACACTGCAAAGTGCAATAAATTTCCCTCCAAATAAACAAACTTACAAATTCTACATACACTGTAAAAAATAAAATTCTCTATCTAGATGATGAAAAACCTTACCACTTTTCTTCTTGACAGGTTTTTGATCAGAAATGATAAAATACATGTATTATCGTATTTTAGAAAAATTCTTACTGTAAATACAACGCTGCATATTCTACCAATGGAAAATTTAAATATCCATTAAAACTGAAGAAAAGCGGTGAAATGAAATCTTACAATCAGATAAATCTTCTAAGTACTCTATTTATTTCTGGTGAAAAAACATTGTCAAAAAAAACAAAACAAGAGTTCCTTCAAAGGACCAATGCCCCACTGGTTGTAAAAAATGTGTAGGAATTCGTGGGAAATTCATTTCTTTCTTTTATCTTTTTAATTGCTGAGTACATGTTATAAAATCATCTGAGATATTCTTCAAAATAGTTTTTTGTGTATGTCTAAGTTAACATGTTGACAAGCTATGTACAGTATAAATATCTTTCTCATGGCCTTTAATGCTCTTGAATCTTATATCATCACTGATCTCATCTCAGATATTGCCAAGATATATCCACATGGTGAGTGTGGTTTAATCCATAATTACTTATGAACTGGCATCATTCAATGTATTCTTCAGATATATCCTCAAACTGAGGATGATACAAATCCATTCATACTTGTTTGTCGACTTTAACAGCAGTTTTAACACATTATTAACTATATCATGCAGAGGAAATGGAAGCTATGTTCCTTTCCCCAAGGACTCACCAAGGCAGACGACCCAGGTTGGCGTGGCAGGTATTGAACCCATGACCCTTGGATTATTAGTCCAAAATCACTACCACCTGAGCTACTGCAGCCCGGCATTTGAGTGAAAAGTCTATGTCGATATTCAACCATCCACACAAGAAGTTGCCATAAGAAGATTTGTAAGATAGAGATTAGATCAGTATCATTTTAATACAGGATGAACTACATACAGCAAGAAGTGTTTTAGTGAAAACCCCATGACAATATGACAATCTATTCAGGGGTGAGAAGATAACAAAATTTAAATGAAAACTGCCATGGCAGTCATATCGGAAGGTTATATCAGCACCATTTTCATTCAGGTCCAACTAATAATCATAAAGTCTTAGTGAGCACCACAAGTCGATATGACCATCCACAAAAGTAGCAACAGCAACATATTCAAGGCAGCAGCTTGATGGCCATGTTGAACATCTATGCAGGAGGAGTAGCAATAACAAGATTTAGGGATTAGAATAACTTTCACAGGAAAATCTGTAATTATCTGAGCCCCTTTCCAAACCCAGAGCAAGAACATATTTAAAAATATCAGATAAATTCAGACAAATTTTAAAATTGTGAAATGTCATAAAAACACCATAACAGACATTTTGAACGACAGATCAGAACCATTTTCATTAAGGATCAAGTCTTTTAGTGCATACCCCATGTCAATATAACTATCCATTCAGCAGGAGTAGCAACAAGATGTTCAAGATGGCCATCATGGCAGCCATGTTGGATGTCAAACTGGCATCGTTGTCATTAAAGACCATCTAAATGTCATAAAAAGTCTTCTAGTGAAAAACCTCATGTTGATATGACCATCTGTTCAGTCTGGGTAGCGATAACAAGATTTTAAAGATTGCTGCCATTGTGACCATGTTGAATGTTATATCAGCACCATTTTCACTGAGGACCGTGCACAAGTCATAAGAACTCTTTTAGTGAAAACCCCATGTTAATATGACCATTCCCTCTGGAGGAGTAGTGATGACAAGATTTTCAAGATGGTGGTGGCCATGGTGAATGCTAGATCGGCACCATTTTTATGTAGGACCATCTACAAGTCATAAGAAGTCTTTTAGTGAAAACCCCACAGCGATACACCCATCCATTCTGGAGGAGTAGTGATAACAAGATTTCAAATGGGATGCCATGGTGGCATGTTGAATGTTAGAACATCACCATTTTCGTTTAGGCCCATTTACAAGTTAAAAGAAGTCTTTTAGCAAAAATGCCATATTGATACCATTTTCCTTCAGGACCATCCACAAGTCATAAAATGTCTTTTAGTGAAAACCTCATCTTCGACCAGTAGAGCTAAAAAGACTAATTTGAAATTCTGTCAGATAGATGAATTGATGGATCACCAACTCTGCTCACTTGCCAAACTTTTATATGTCACAAATCTTAATGGACTGCTGACCAATACTATTGCTGGAAAGGTGTGAGCTATTACATAATCACAGAATCAAAACGAGACCTTGTCAGAACTTATTGGTATGGTGGTCCAATGCCTACCGGTAAGTTATTGTCACTGTATAAATTCAAATATTCATAACTTCAATATTTCTCATCAAAATTTTTAAGATGTGGTTAACATTCATATTAATTCCTTTCAGGTTATTGGCAAAAAGCACTTTAATCTGAACTAAAATGATAGTCTAATGAGTAGACAGAACTGGTGACCAGTAAATTATCCAGCAGTCTGGCACAAGTTGAAAGATCTGCAGGGCAATACACAAAACTATATACATGTTTTGTTCTGAGTCAGTAGAAAGAACAAGTTTGATATGATGAATGGAAACATACATGCCTTCAGGTCAAGATGCATTCAATGCTTTATCAAATGAGTTCTTTACCCCAACTCAGACCAAAACGTTATTGTGGTTTTGTATTTATTGCATATCCCTCTTTTAAGCTATCCAAATAGTTTTAGCTACACAGTATGAATACAATTCATAACAAATTCAGATTTATAAAAGTTCAATTAGGTGCATCTGTGTAGACTGATGAAGGATAGTCAGTGCAAACAGCAAATCAGTTTCAGTCGGGGTTTGAGATACATAAAAATACACAGTGAACATGCACATTAAATTCTAGGTCAACCCTGTAAGATTGAATTATATGTAATAAAGTATATATATATATATATATATATAGTCAAACCTGTCCTATCACAATGGCCATTCTACCCCCCCCCCAAAAAAATTATTTTCTATATAAATGTCTTGCATGTAATGTTCACCTGCCTTCTGCAGTCAGTGGCCAGGTGTTTCCTAACCAAACAGTGGTTTCTCCCTGCCTTAAGTGGTCACTGACGTGCATCTACAGTAACTGCTTAGTCTTTTGCTTCATGAGGAAGGCATTGTTTAGATAAAGAAATATCAAGTGAATTGATGTGCAAACATTTCTTATCTTGCGTGTACTCACCGTACTCCAGTCACATTGATAATGCAACTCAAAGGTGTCAATATGTCAAATTTGAAAGCGATGCAGCTTTTATCATTAGAGTAAAGAGTCAAAGCAATTTGTTTGCTGGATGGTGGGAAAAGTAGTTGTGTTATTACAGCAGAGATGGAAGTCGCCTTTTGTGCCAGTATAACAGGTATAGTTCGATATCTTCATCTATTTACCGGTGAATTAAAGCTATCTCTGAAGAAAAAGATTCATCTTTGAGAAGAGATATGAATTACATCCCTTTTCATTGAGGTCAGGGGTCATTCAATATTTAAAACTTGTCTGTAAAATCTGGTGAAGTTTTAGTTCATGGGTCAAAAAGAATAGCTATATACGGCTTCTTTTGATTTCCTATTTATGACAGGCTTCTCACATAAGCCGACTCTCTTTTGATCTCGGTGAATTGAGCAACTGACTAATCCAGATATTGTTTTTGAAGGATGAAGAAACTTGGTGATTATTTTAAGTCAGTGATGATAGGCTCGATTAAAGTGAGCAGGATACAGTAATCTTGTGTGGAACATAAATTTGGGAGAAAACAACATATATGCGTAATTTATGGTTTTGTTGTATAGTGCACATAAACAATCTTGATAACGTAATAATAATAATAATAATAATAATAATAATACGGCCAGTTTTGCCTTTTCCCATGGCTGCTAGTGACAGGTTTGACTCTCTGTGTGTGTGTGTGTGTGTGTGTGTGTGTGTGTGTGTGTGTGTATATATATATATATATATATATATATATATCAATCACCTGCCTAGAAATTTACAAGGAATTAAATAAAAAGATCTGAATTTTTGTGTGTTTCAATTAGAAGTTCTAAAATTCTATTCCAGGCAAGTTTAATATTTTAGGATTATTCCAAGTCTTTCAATGTACTGGCAAATATGAATTACATCCTGATATGTTGAAATTTGTAACTATAGCACCACATATAAAAACCTTGTACATTAATGATGAAAATTGTATGACTCAAAGCCAATAAAGCAATACAAATATTATATTCCAAAAAAAAAATCAAAAAAAAAAATAGCTAAATAGAGTACATTCTATTATTTTTAATATTTGAATGTTATTCTTACTACAATCATTTAAAATCATTTTGAATGACTACATCTTCATATATATTACTTTTTCAGGTGAATGAATAAGATACACTTAAACTCGCATTTTAATCTGTCTGTATGTTGGTATTTAATGGCACTTTGAGCACATTTTTGGCTATATAATGCAGAGGAAATGGAAGCTAACTGCCTTTTGCATGGACATAATGCGGCAGCTGACATGGGCCATCCTGGGCAGATATCAAACAAGCAATCCTTGGATTATGAGTCCAACACTCTATCAACTAAAGTACTGCAGCTCTCCATCTGTATTCTTTAATATGACTAATAATAACTCTTCTCCAACATTTATATATTTCCATTGGTATGCTTCTTTTTTGCATTAATGTATGCACAAGCACATCAGTGTCTATGTTCACTTTAAATTAGGAGTCGAACAGCCTACAGCCTGATCAGCAAGCACACTATATCTTTTACATCAAATCTGGTTCAATGCTGTTTGAAGCTGGGTATCTGTTATAAGAATAGGCAAATATGACTGGACAAAAATAGAGGTAATCAATACTGTTGTTGAGATTCCATCAAAAATATTTGAACATTTGTAAGTGCAGACATCATACCACAGTAAACAATTCAATTAAAAGGCTAGATTAATAAAGCAAAATGAGTAAAAGAGATTCATCTAAAATGTTATGCAAGTAAACAACACAAAACTGTAATGATTTACATGGTTTCTATGCATATTTTAAGAAAACAAAAAAAAAAACAAAAAAAAAAAACACCCTTGCATAAGTAAGTTTCTCATGGAAAACTCTGAAACAATATCTACATTTTTTTGTCGGTGATAATATCCTGAATAGCAAGGAGTACTGATCAAGTTTTCTTTCATATGGACACATTTTCAGATTTTTTAAAACTTTTTCTAATAATGCCAGAAACATCATTATGCACAACTGAGGTCATTCTCTCCAATGATACACCTGTTTTGATCCCATACAACACAAACAATGGCTGAATGGAAACAACAGAATATTAAATATTCACATCCTTAACAAATAAGGGCTCTCAGATGAGATTCTATATGTCAACACAGATGTAAAAATCCTTTTGCAGACACACAGGATTCAGATACATGTAACATGATTATTTGTTACAAACATTGACATAAGTGGGCATCTCTCATTGATAACACAAACACTGACATAAGTGGGCATCTCTCATATCTTTAAGTAATGATAGTGCTCTTAATCAATAAATTTATTTACTAAATTGATAACATAATGGGAAAACCTGAAGAAAAGTTTCTATTAACCTTGGCTGAATTCGTCACAGGGAAATTGAACTTGCATTAACTGGGAGATCACTCTTGCATACTTCCACTGGTTTAATCACAGTTATTTCCCCTTGATTAAAGGGGAAAGAAACTTGGCAGGGATGAAGTTGTGGGGGTGATACGATGTAGATTCTCCTCTATGATATATACACTCACTGGTAATCTGAAATTATAAAGTGAATTGGCTTTGAGTGTAAGGTAGAAATTGACTTTGTTTTATATTCATTCAGCATTTCTATTAGTTTTGTGCTTGTTACCATTCAGTAGCCTCTGTGACCTTGAGATCACCTACAATGTTACAGCCAAGGAGAAAAAGGAATAAGCATGAAACCTGTGGAGATTATACATGTCTGTTTACCACCTTCTCTCCTGTTTACTCCCAAACAGACTGGATAATGTTCTTAGTTTTTTAAGGAAAGAAATAGCTATAGTAACAGTATACTAGAATTACGTTGCAAGTTTAAACTCAAGATAAATATACCATATTAAACCTATTAAGCATCCCAGAACTTATCAGTACTCCCACCCCCTTTTATGATATTTTTCAGACCATTTGCATAATTACCTTACCTATTCAAAGGATTTATTTATCATTCAAAAATGCTATTGAAAAATCCATTTTATTCATAGATTTCTTAAAGTTTTCCCTCTATCAATTTACCAGGCAGTACAATGTTTGCATATACAGTATATATATATATATATATATATATATATATATATATATATATATATATATATATATATATATATTTATGGTAAAGGAGGCAGTTTTATTGCTTGTATATTGCCACAGACCTAAAGCAAATATAGAGAATAGAACCCAATGATTGGCAAGTCACCCAAATTGAAAGACTTGTGATATGCCTTTGAAGTTGTGTATACTGGAGTCAATCAGTTCTCATAAAAAATATACACATTATTTCACTTTTCAATATCAGCTTTCAGTATATTTTCATCACTACAGCAACAAATCACTGTACCTATTTATCTATCATAAACAACCACAAAAGTCGTTCTTTTTCAAGTAATCAGCTGCTTTGGTCATTTCTGAATGTGTCCCAGATTTGGTTGGTTGGTTGTTATGGGTTTAACACCATTTTCAGCACATAATAGGCTATACATGGTGGCCATTATATTTGGTGGAGGAAGAACCCGAGAAAACCCTGGAAGAATCACTGACCCACAGGAAGCTACTGGCAAACTTTCTCACATACCCACGTTGACCAAGCCAGAGACTTGAACCCACGCGGACAGAGGTGAGATGTCACTGATTTGTAAAGACGAGCGCCTAAGACCACTCAGCCACCCAGGGCCCCCTCCTGGATTTGGAGCAGACCTATTCATCTGTTGGACCACTTCTCATCATCTGACTTTATGCACTTTGTTATATTAATCTGAGTGATTTGTTTTATTTTGGCAAGGGTATTTTTGAAATGCCTCGATTTTTGAACATGCTAGATCATTTCATGGCACCCCACTGATCAAGAAATTAACTCTAACTGGAACATATAGCTGTCTAATTTTTCCAAACCTATTGATCTCAAAATGATGTACATTTAATGTTATCCTTATAGTAAATTCATCTGTTGGACATTATCCTCTGCCATTGTTAATTCCATAATTCATGTATTTTTTGAGTCATACAGAACATGCAACTATAATGAAATAATTGCCCTTTATGATTGATTCTAATTAGCTTCCTGCTGCATATGTCCAAATCTAGCTCATGCCTTCCCCAGCAAAGTGATGTACATAAGACAGATGCACTGCGATTCATGGCCACAATTTGAAGAATACATTCACACATCATTCTAATTTTTTGGTATATAAACTTGCTTTAATAGGTACTTGCAGAAGTAAATAAAATTTCAAAATAAATGCTTTTTAAGAACCCTGATGAAAACTGGTTGCTGATAATAACTACCATGTATACTCGTGTATAATCCCGGTCCAAATGCAAGCAACATAGACCCTGATCTGCCGTCGCAAAATGTGCTGGCAGATCAGGGTCTATCTTGTTTGTTCTACTGATTAGTCCCTACAAACTGCATAGACCCAGATCTGCCGGCGCATTATGCGCCGGCAGATCTGGGTCTATGCAGTTTGCAGTTGGTATTGAATTATACGCGAGTATATACGGTATACGGGTTGCTAGGATTGGAAATGCTGTTCCAGCCATGTACTTGCTATCGGATGTACAGGAGTTTTCATCCTCCCATTTATGTTCTAACAACATTTGGCATAGCATTACTTGAAAAGTTTGAACCAGTTGAATATCTTAAATGGAATAGTGAGTATTAGGTTGGCCCATTATCAACTCTTCGATTAAAATTACTAGCTCAAGGATTAAACATTGGTCCACAACTACAGATATTGTCATCTCCAACAAAAGGATATTTAATGAAGATGTGGTATGTACCATTTCATTATTACTGTGTTTCACTCCATCCAGACATTCCCATACTATTGTAAAGTTGTAGGGTTTGTTTTGCATTTTCTTCAATTAGACAAATTATAATGCCCCTATTAAATGAGAATGATCAGTGTTTGAAAAATGATTTTTTTTTTTGCACTGTAAACAGAATGTAGGAAGAGTTCACCATGATCTTAATCCACAACCTATTTTCAAGCATTACACACTGATAACAACTATCAAATAGGACAACCTATTATCAAGCATTACATACTGATAACAACTATCAAATAGGACAACCTATTATCAAGCATTACACACTGATAACAACTATCAAATAGGACAACCTATTTCAAGCATTACACACTGATAACAACTATCAAATAGGACAACCTATTTTCAAGCATTACACACTGATAACAACTATTAAATAGGACAACCTATTTTCAAGCATTACACACTGATAACAACTATTAAATAGGACAACCTATTTTCAAGCATTACACACTAATAACAACTATTAAATAGGACAACCTATTACCAAGCATTACACAATGATAACAACTATTAAATAGGACAATCTATTGCCAAACATTACACTCTGATAACAACTATTAAATAGGACAACCTATTATCAAGCATTACACACTGATAACAACTATTACATTGGACAAAGTTGAGAACTACTATCATTAACCTAAATACATTATTTGGACATTTAAAAATAATTACTTAACTCTGTCTGCATAATTTGTTCTTTCATAATGTAAAGACCGTCTTTGACAAGTGAATGTATCTCCAAAATAAATACATCTATTTATTATATATTTCATAATGAGATACTGAAATATATCAGTCAGAGAAAAATGATATTGCCCAAGTGGCAATACCACGTTTACTGCCACAGTGGTGATATCACTTTTGGAACTACTTTCTTTTTCCATTTAGGAAGTATGTCTGCCCTTATGTATATTATTCAAACCTGTATTTCCACATTGAAGTCTATTTCATTTTTTCTTCTTCTTTTTCTTCTCTCTCTCTCTCTCTATCTCCCCCCCCCCCCCAAATCAGGATGAATAGACCTTAACACATGTCAAGACTGTTGACACTCTTAGATGTAATCAATGAAAACCCACCATCAAGAATACCTACAAATGAACCCCAAACAACAAAAAGCAGGCTTCAAGTAATACATTTTTTTTAATAATTAGTTTTCCACATGAATAATGCAAATTGTCAGTGACTGAACTTACATGACCTGTTGCTATTCAATATTCTGTGTCACCCATACAGTATCGTATACCTGTTACACTCAACGACAATCGGTGCACATTTTTAAGAAAAACTATTCATTACATATACAATGTAGTAATAAAATTGTTTAAATAGCAATTTTAACTGTCATCACAATCATAATCATGTCTAAAAATGATGGAGAAATCAGTCAATGATTAGTGTCGATTGCAAACTAAAATTAAGTGACAATCAAAATTTGGGTGCAGCGTCTGTTACCAAAATAGACTGCAAGTTTGCCAACACACAAAAATTCAAGTCTTAATCCAGAAATAAAAAAAAATAAAAACCAAAATCATTACAATTAATGTCACAATACTTAAAATATGTTGTTTAATGATGTTATACTCCAATACCTGTGCTCTGTCATGTTTCTATATTTCCCCACCCCAGTAATGTGGACTATCAATCCACGCAAGAAATGTGTTTACGAAAAAAAAAATCTCTTCATTTTCGCATATGAAAACATTCACTAATTTGACAAAATACACAATCTGAAGCATTATATGTACAATCTAAATTTGTAAAAAGTCGCTGCTCTAAAATTATTGTAAAATTTCAGAACTTTGTATCAGTGTAGTAATACAGCCTTTAATCGCATTAACACAGAAAGGAGAAAAATCCATGCAAATTGAAGGTTTTTGTCTTAAAAAATATATAATAAAAAGAAAATCTGTTTTTTTAGTAGATATAGGGAAATATTTCATGAGTGAAGTGGAAACATTTGGTGACAATACAATACTTCCACTTCACTCATGAAATATTTCCTTATATCTACTGAAAAAATGTATTTATCCTCTATTTATATTATCTTACCTGAGAAAATCTGAAAGGTAATCAATATTTTCGTTAAAAAATGCTGGAACTGATCTTGATGCTACAACTCCAAATATGACAATGATCGTCCTAATTATGTAAATAAGTTCAATCACTCAGACTGATCCAGAAATTTATTTAACGAATACCATTATCTGTAATGCTATTATAGGTGTGAAGACCGACTTCCTATATCCAATATGAGGTTATCAAAGGAAAATCGGACTTTGAATATAACTGAGACGACAATAACTTATGAAATTCACACGTCGGAGAAAATGACCACTTTATCACAAATAAATGTAAACCCAGTTTAGCTTACTGGAAAAGGAAAAACAAAGACAATAATCTGCATATAAGTTTAAACACTTTATATCACACATGGTAATTCACTTTACTGAGAATGTGAATTGTCTACATTAAGTCCTCCGGTATATCACACTGCGAGATCACAAGTTGTGAAGCAAGTCAGGTGTTTTTCCTGCATATTAACACCTTTGTTATTCTGAATAATATGGGTAATCAAAGTGGTATCATTGTCAAATGGTTGTTTATTCGATTACCTATTTTCAAGTATGCGTATGACATTCCTTAGTCTACATTCCAACTTGAACCTTTTATTTTTCATTGACTTTAAACAATGTACCTTGTGTCTGGAATTTTATATACTATTGAAAATTATTGCAAATTTTGAAAATAGGGTCCAGATATTTAGATTAACGACAGTAACACAAATCTGAGGTAGAATTAGTTCTCCATTAAACTTTCCTGTTCATTACATATAGTACGGTTGTCAGTGCACCTTAACAGGGTGGACAGGTGTGTGTGTGTGTGTGTGCATAAACACACATAAGAACAACATTTTACCTCAAGTATTTACACCCCAAAATGAATTTTCTCTGTACCACGGGTGCTTATTATGTTAAATATGGAATATAAACAATGAAACAAGACCTTAAAAAATAAAACACTCTCTTAAATAATTTGCATTTGATATAACTTGCTGGAAATTTGAAACTAAACACAATTAGCGAACAGAATGCAAAGGTAGCCATTACTGAATCCTGTTTTTAAGTATATCCAGTAGGCGTGAAAAGATATTGGGACAAAAACAGTAATACCGGTATGATGTCTAATATTGTCACCAATGAATGAAATTAAATCCGGACATGTCACAACATTCCAAAAATCTGGAATGTGCTTTTTTCTTCATTCTTTTTTCTTTGATGTTTGGAAAAAAATTTGAGTGTCGGCTCAACCAAAAACAGGGTTATTCGGGAAACCAAAAATGTAGTTTTTTTGGGGGGTAAAACTAATTTTAATTATGCAATACTTGCCCATCACTATTATATGGCTTATTACTTTTTCGTGTCGAAAAATCTCGTCCGTTCGATGTGAAAACATCCTCCCACTTTGAGTGGAGATTTTGTCAAGAAGACACGTCACACCCGTGCACCTCTCCGCACCTGCGCGAACATTCATCTTTTTCATAGACGAAATTACGCCAGGACATCAGAGCGGGGTGGGAGGAGGGCATTTGATAATAGTGATGGGTAAGTATTGCATAATTAAAATTTTTTCCCCAGCCCCCCCCCCCCCCAAAAAAAAAAAAAAAACAAACAAACTACATTTTAATAGCAGCAATACATTATCCCATCACTATTATATAGCTGAATTGGTCAGTTAGGCGGGTAGGCTGATGTTAAACTGATCAAAAACAGAGAAAAATGGAAAGTACTCACCATCTGAGGGAGAGATCCACTTTACAAATTGTTGGAGTCCCTCTGGGCCACATGTTGTGTTGCAACTATGGGTCCCAAGAGAGAATACCTGCGCAATTAGCGGAGGTAGAGAAGGTAGTATGGGATCGCCAAAATGCTGCCTTCATGATGTCCTCTAAGGAAGAGTGATTAGATAGGCCCATGAGGCAGCGACGGCTTGAACCTCATGGGCTTTTACTTTCGTAAAAGAGAGGTCTCTATCAGTAAGGGACTGATAAGCTCTTTTAATTGTGGTGGCAATCCACCGTGAAATAGTGGAGGCCCAAAATATCAACGAAACCCTTAAGAGGAAGGAAAGACATTTCCTGACCTTCTTTTCCACTTTTGAAGCATTTAGATAGAAACGCAGTGCCCTAAATGGGCATAAAAACCTATCTTGATCATCTCCAGCACAGATTCGACTGAGACTGGGGATCTCTATAGGTGATGGAGCTACCGCAGGTAACTGATTTGGCTGACAAGGGAGGGAAACGGATTTTGTTAGAGATGGCGGCTCCATAGCCCTTGATAGTTGAAACTGAAACCTCTTTTGTTCTCGAAAAGAACAAAAGGAAATCAGCAATGGCAGTTACCAAGGGACAGCTGGGATCAACATGTTTCCTACTGTACCAATCACAGAAGATTCTCCACCTGGCATCATAGACCTTGGATATAGAAGCTCTCCTGGCCTGAATGATGCAACTGGCAACCCGGCCCGAAAACTTGTTCTGGCGGATAGATCGCTTGAGATGAGCCAAGCGTGAAGGTGGAGAATGTGTGGGCTGTTGCGTAGGAGGGAGCCCCTGTGTTGTGACAGAAGATCCCTCCTGTAAGAAAGAGACCTGGGTTGATCTATCAATAGGTCTAAAAAATCATTGACCAAGATCGTTGGGGCCATAATGGAGCTATGAGAATGATCCGAGCAGTGGAAGTTCTTACTTTTTGCAGAACTCGCGGTAGTAGTTGCAATGGTGGGAAGGCGTATGCGAACAGACGATCCCACTGGAAGCTGAATGCATCCATTGCCCAAGCTCTCTGGTCCGGGATTGGAGAGACGTAAAAGGGAAGTCTGTTGTTGAGCCTGGTCGCAAACAAGTCCATGAGGGGCCTTCCCCATAGTGAGAAAAAGGGAATATGTCACTTCGCGGTGAAGAGTCCATTCCATGAGAACTGATTTGCCTGACCTGGACAGACTGTCCGCTAAAACGTTCTTCTTCCCTGGGATGTGGTGAACTCGGAGGGAAATGTTCTACGAGGTGGCCCAGCGAAGGAGGTTCCAGACCTCCACGCAAAGAGAAGGGGCATGTGTGCCTCCTCGATGTCGGAGATACGCTACGACGGGCGTGTTGTCGGAGGAGACCATGACAGATCAACCCCTTTACTCTGTTGATGCACCCTTGCAACGCTAGAAATACAGCTTTCATTTCTAGGTTGTTCCTAGAGGAATCAGAGCTGATTGAGAATCCTTGTGTGGTTTCCACCTTGCAAGAAGGAGAAACTGTAGAGGGCGCATATGGAGCCGTCCTAAGGGAACCAGATCTGTAGCGGCATTCAAGGTTACCAAAAGGGATAGTTAACGGCAAGCAGACAACAATGTTCTTGCTCGTAGCGCCTCTAGCAGTGCCAGGATTCGATCTATGTGATCCGGTGGAACCCGGAATAAGTTCTGGTTCACGAAGAAGTTCATCCCTACGTAAACTTAGATGGAACAAGTTCTGACTTCTCAAGGTTGGGTAACAAACCCAACCGAGTTATTGTGAACCAACAAAGGAAGAGGTCCTGATGGCGGGACTGAACCTGAACATTATGGATCAGCTATTCGTGAAAATACTGGAGAATCGGGGTTCCCAGTAATCAGAGATAGGGCACCACAACTCCCATAACATGGGTGAAGACTCGGGGTGCAGAAGCGATTCCGAATGACAGAACCCAGAATTGAAGACTTCCTGGTCCAAGCAAACCTGGAGGTATTTCCACCGGTATAACAGGGGGAGATCGAAAATGATACACAATTTCCCACTTTTCTTGATGACCAGGAAGAATTGGAAGTAAAATGCAGGAGACTGATCGTTCAGGAACCTCTTGACTGCCCCTTTCTGTAAAAGGGTGTGCACCTCTTCATTTAATTTTCCCCACATTGGACTTGTGAAGAACATCGGAGTCCTTGATAGAGGAGGTTGTTCCCCGACACTGAAGCCGGTAATCCTCACTTACCATAGAAAGGACACACCCATCATCCAAGTTACTTGACCAAGCCTCTGAAAAGAGGCCTAGACAAGCACCTACAGGGACATTAGGAGAGGAATGCACGGCAGGAGAGGATACGAGTCCCTAGGTCTCATTTGAACTTGTGCATTGGACTGGGGCTGCATCTGTTTTAAAATTTAGTGGGTGGCCCCTGGGGGCAATTCACCTTAGTGTGCTTCTTGGCCGATTACGATGGGCCAGGTGCAGTTGTGAAGGATCTATGTTCATGATCCTTCAAATCTTGTGAAGCCACAGTGGGGATGAGTCCTCCGAAGAGGCTCTTGGCTTCCAATGGAGCAGCCCTTAGAAGGTCTTCCCTATGGTTAAATAAGACCTTTGAGGAGTCCAGCACAATGTGATGGTGGATGTTAGAAGTTCCATTGATAAAACCATTGCGACAGAAAGTGAATTCCGGGATGTCTTGATCACAGCTTCCAGCAGGCAAGTAATGCGGCTGGGTTCAAAGCAGTCTTCTTCAGCATACTAAACAAAGTAGCTGAGAAGAGGTCTGCATGGGAAGCTATGGTGACCAGAAGTTGGCCTTTCTGCTCAAAGGAATGATTATTTTGATCAGAAGGCATGCCTAGGCTACAATTGTCATACCCACTTGAGATATCTGCATCCAACTGAAGAGATTCTTAATGTGTTTTCACTTCGGGAATGTACCCAGTAATTAGAGGCAGAGACCAAGGTTTCAAAGTAGAGGGAGGGACAGACCATCCTCTACGCCGTCTAGCACAGGCTGGCCTGTGGAAGAACCTCTATGACATTTCCTCCATCGTTGAGGAATGTAGAAGGAGCAGGAAATCTGGTTGTGGCTGGATCCCGGAGATCTTTTATACTGGGAAGGATCTTCTTAGGTTGTGCGCAAGATGACTTTGGGCACAAGTTACAGCGTTATCAAAAAACCAGATCTCTTCCAAATCATCTAAGTGAAAGGAACCAGTGGGACTGATAGGAGGTGATAAAAGAGCTGTTTCTACCTCGATCTCACTGGAGTCAACGAGGGTAGATAAATGCATCATCATCTAGAACACTCCGAGCAGGAGAGTGGCTGGACATCATTATGTCCTTCTGAGACAGTGACATAGGTGTACCCGACGCCATTTCCCGTACTTGTTCGTCTATGTGCTCTAGATGTTCCAGGATAAAGACGAGACCGCTTGTCTTCTGTGGATGATGCCATACTTTCGCCTTGCTGGTGAATGCCACCTGCTGCGGCATCGCCTCTACTCTGGGCCCCACCTCTCGTACGGATTCTTTGGGATAATAGGAAAGGGGGGATCCCGATCCGATCTCTTCCCTCGTCTGAACCCTGTGGGCAGACTCCCAATCCTGTACAAGGTATGATGGTTTTTTTTGTTTTTTGTTTTGGTCCGATCTCTTATCCCCGCACTATGAGATCTCTGGGTGATGACCAGTATAAGGTTTGAAAGGCTGAGATGAGCGACGGCCTGTGACAACGTAAGCAGCCACTGGGACGAAGTCACTGGTGACCGGTCATCATACACTGACCGGTCATTTCTACCTGGTGACCGGACCGGTCACCGGGCACCGGTCAGTGGCCAGTTAGGCGACATAGATATGTCAGCCTAGTTCATCTTCATCACTAAACAAGGTGCGGTGCATCTCTTCCCCTTCGAGAGGGTGCGACACGCCACCCTGAGACGAGCGGTGCACCTCCTTCCTCGCAGAAGGCAGCTACATGCTACTCTGACATAAACGGTGCACTTCCTTCCTGTTGGAAGGCAGCAACACGCTACTCTGACATAAGCGGTGCACTTCCTTCCTGATGGAGGGCAGCAACACGCTACTCTGACATAAGCGGTGCACTTCCTTCCTGTTGGAAGGCAGCAACACGCTACTGTTCCCAACCTGTCTCCGGACTCTTGAGATTGGTCCCATAGACTCCTGGGACCCCGGAGTGTTCTGAGCTTGTAGAACTAGTCTTCTCCCAGTGTGTTCCGGCCCTTCCTTCCTGGTTGAGACTCTATAAGAGAAAAAATTTGAAAATTTGAAAATTCAGACAATGATGCGGGTTAATGTTTCTTCCGCCCTTATACATGCGTCTGGAATCAGCTAGATTGCAGATTCATTAGTCATTTGTGCGAGAGGTACAACGTTTTCCTTACGTGTACACTTGAACACGTGAGGCAATCTGGGTAAGTGTCCCAAAGGCCCTTCTTGTGGCCACACTTCCTACAGACTGCCCGACATTGTTCTCTGAAAAAAATTTATCTGAAAGAGAACAATAATGATAATTAAAATAATATTGAATTATTCTTCATACGTAAAACTCACCTGTCTGTATGTACTGGGTGTTGCATACCTCCAGTATATTTGCACAAGGTAAGCAATTGTTCCCTGAATTAAGAATTATCTGAAGGAGAACAATATTAACAATAATAATAATAACAATATTATATTATTTCCACACGTGAAAACTCGCCTCGTTTGTATATACTGCGTACTATACACACACCAGTTCATCTGACCTCTTTGCATCCACTGCGTGCTAATTGCACCCCAGTGGATGTCCAAAGGTAAACAATTGTCTCAGTAATATAAAATAATACAATAATAAAACGTGTAATACTCACCTTTTATTTCCACACGTGGAAAACTCACCCTTTTTGTATATGTCGCGTGCTCTATGCACACCAGTTCACTTCGCTCTGTTTGCATATACTTTAGCAGTCTATATGCACCACAATGGAATTCTCTAAAGGTAAACAATATACATATACATGTTACAAGGATTAGGAGTCTAGTTTTCTTGACAAACTTTATTGTTCCCAAGAAAGTACAGCATAGCAATGTGACGCATCACGCGTGGTAAATAAAGATACAATTGATGAATTAGCAAAAACAATAATATTTAAACAAATATTTAATTGGTAGGATTATGCGCCTGCTAATTGCGGTGCTATCTCGGTTGTCTATGTCACGTAGTAATGAACACACAAGACTTACCGTGAGCTAAATTGTATCTGAAAAGAAAAAACACATGGTGTACCCTCACCCCTAAGGACAGAATACACGTGGCAATTTAGAAAGACTCTTTTCTAGAACAAATACTGACGTAGGGCAGCATAAAACACATAAGACGAGATGTACAAATGTAACCCAGATTGAATTTAGGTGAAAGAAGGATCCAAATGTGGTTGAAAACCGCAGCAGATACTTTTTCTCAGGTTACGTTAGCACGACACAACCATTAGCCATGGCGTCCATGAAAAAGATGAATGTTCGCGCAGGCGCGGAGAGGTGCACGGGTGTGACGTGTCTTGTTGACAAAATCTCCACTCAAAGTGGGAGGATGTTTTCACATCGAACGGACGAGATTTTTCGACACGAAAAAGTAATAAGCTATATAATAGTGATGGGATAATGTATTGCTGCTATTAAAACAAAGTTATTTTTTCTTTTATATCTGAAAGTAATTGCTAAGTAAAAACCCTTGATAAAAAAAGTACATATACCGGTATGATCATTTCATATATGTGTGTACTTCAATGATTTCACCTCAATTAAAGCATTTAACATCAGACCCACACACATAAGCAGCTCAATTTTAGCAAGTAACATTGGACTCACACACATAAGCAGCTCAATTTTAGCAAGTAACATCGGACTCGCACGCATAAGCAGCTCAATTTTAGCAAGTAACATTGGACTCACACACATAAGCAGCTCATTTTTAGCAAGTAACATTGGACTCACACACATAAGCAGCTCATTTTTAGCAAGTAACATTGGACTCACACACATAAGCAGCTCATTTTTAGAAAGTAACATTAGACTCACACACATAAGCAGCTCAATTTTAGCAAGTAACATCAGACTCACACACATAAGCAGCTCAATTTTAGCAAGTAACATCAGACTCACACACACAAGCAGCTCATTTTTAGCAAGTAACATTGGACTCACACACATAAGCAGCTCATTTTTAGCAAGTAACATTGGACTCACACACATAAGCAGCTCAATGTTAGCAAGTAACATCGGACTCACACACATAAGAAGCTCATTTTTAGCAAGTAACATCGGACTCACACACATAAGCAGCTCAATTTTAGCAAGTAACATTGGACTCACACACATAAGCAGCTCATTTTTAGCAAGTAACATCGGACTCACACACATAAGCAGCTCATTTTTAGCAAGTAACATCGGACTCACACACATAAGCAGCTCATTTTTAGCAAGTTTTTATACTGCACTTTTGTAGATATATTGTGCTAGGTCATATCTGTCCATCTGTGTTTCCATGCATGCATTTTTGTATGTATGTGGTAGCGTTTTATGGCACCTCAGCACAAAAGTGGCTACATGGTGCCAACTAAAGATAAAGTTAGAATAATGTAAAAATAGATTAAATAAAAATTTAGTAAGATAAACCCTTCCAAATAAATGTAAACATGAAGTACAACAAGATAAAATATAAAACACAAACATGTTAACATTCTGTAAAATGTATATAAAAAAGGATAAAGGCAGCAAATATAAAATCCTTAAAACATATAGTCACAATTTTTTATATACACTGCATTCCCTCAAAAAGTCCAAGATTTTCTTGGGTTGTATATCATCATACAGTTTCTTCATGCAGTTCACATCAAAATATTTCTGTCTCACAGGATGGATGTCAATACGCTCAACAAAATGTGTTCCACTGTCATGGTATGCACTCTGGTCAAGGTTCACCCTTCAGAAGGTACACATGAGTCAGGTATGTATGTCCAATATGCAATCGTTACAATACCACTTCATCTACGATTTGTTCTATATGAGGGATGCCACTCTCCAATTAGTGGGTTCTGATGTTCTCAAGTTTGTTTGTGGAGTTTTCATTCCACATATTTTGCCAAATATGATGAACATGCTAATTTATACAATATTTGATGTTAGTATATGGAATTTTTCATTCAGAAATAGGTGACTGCAGGGAAGCTTTGGCTGCTTTATCTGCTCTTTCATTACCCACTTGACCAATATGACTAGGCAGCCAACAGTACAGAATACTTTTTCCAGATTGTATAAACACATCATGTTTCTGTAGTACAGTACATGTATCTGGGATATTGACAGATTGTCAAATTCAAGAATTCAATGTGGAAAGGGAATGTATGATGTTGTAGAAGGGTAAGTAGATGACAACAAAACTTGTGGAATCTGGATCCAGTCCCCAGGGGAGGAGGGGGTGAGTTCAAAGGCCACCTTTTCATAGGTAATATGGATTCATCCTTGTAACCTGAACTCCATCTAAACCAATTGAGGGAGGTGATCATATTTGATATGATGATTTAGGAGGA
Source organism: Margaritifera margaritifera (assembly GCA_029931535.1). Lineage (NCBI taxonomy): Eukaryota > Metazoa > Mollusca > Bivalvia > Unionida > Margaritiferidae > Margaritifera > Margaritifera margaritifera. Next base: position 17,865,292 of record JAQPZY010001699.1, on the reverse strand, counting down.
AGAGTGGATGACAAACAAGGTTTCAAATCCCAAATGCAGACCAGTAAGGGGGTAAGGGTGGTGGGAGTGGGTTGGGGGTGGAGTGGCAGCATGAAAAATGTGGATATTTGCGATGGCTTCCATCACTATTCTTTTTCTTAAACTTCCAAATACATGCTGAATTTACGATGATTTTAAAATTCTAACTGTGCTCATAAACTTTCTTTTCAATTTACCTTGGGGATAATAATCTGATATTTAATTAAAGATTTGGGTATATCAATTATAGCTTTTTCCTTTTATTTAAAACTGTAACAAAGATGCATAACAAGTAAAACTGATATTTGCAGTATCACACAACTACCATGAATACCTGTGTATTAAGACCAAGAACTAATGGTCCTATTTACATACAACCAATAACAATTTACATGCATGTAAAGCTCAAGTGCTTAGACTAAGGACCATGTGACTTCATGATGTGCATACCTGCATACATGTTATAAAGACCATTTGTGCATTAAGACCAAGAACCAATGGCCCTATTTATATATAAACCAATACACATTTACCTGTATTTAATGCCCAACTGTTCATGTTGAGGACCATGTGACTACCACAGTGTGGATTTTAGGGATAGTTATAGCTATGTAATAATTCCAAAAATATAAGTTACATTATTACATATTTTATACAAACTTTGTGGAAAAATTAAAAAATGATAATTCTGAATTTGTTAACTGTCATGAATGTTATAGTTCTAGCTAAGGATTACAAAGCACTTAAGATCTGATTTCCATATGTAAGAAGGTACAAAATATCTGCCATACAAGCAGTATTAGATGACAAGGTGTCACATGTGTGCCATATTAACTCAAAAACCTGTATGCTTGAGGTAACTGAAGGGGTATGTACTAGGAAGGAAGCTGGTCATTTCATGTGGATAAGTAAGTGTCCAGGACATACAAATCATATGGTCACACAAAGTTAAGTCCCAATGTGGTCAGGCTGCCTATAGGGTGTAGAGATGGTAGGTGACACATTTGGCACATCACAAATACATAAGTTTCCAACAGTTGTGGGTCTGAATGGCACAAATGTGGACATCTGACCAAATGTGCACTACTTTTTCATGTGTAATGAACATAGTATGTACACTGCAGTGTCTAGCCTTTTGTGTGGGATAATTATTTCTGGTTGAATGATTTTCTGGCAACATGGCCTAGTTGTTGGAAGCCAAATGAGGTACAAAAGGTATGTGCAAAAAGCAGGACCTAATTATCAAGAAAAATGTGGAACTGTGTAAGATCTGGCTTTTCTTTACTGCAGTCAAGGCTGAGTAATTAAAAATGATCAACAATTGGCATTCAAAGACAATTTTGTATCCAGCAATGGGCAGCACCGAATTTTACATCCTGTCTTCATTAATTTGTTTAATTTGCTATAGTACAGTTTTCTCTGATCTTTCCCAACCTGTGTTAAATATATGTACTGTTCAAATATCTAACCTGGAAGTGTGGGGGTGGGGTGGGAGTGGAGTGGAGGTGTGGGGAGGAATGGTCAAAAGAAACACAGACCACATTTACTTTAACTTAAATTATCTATCCTAACTAATCTTTTCTTTGAAACAGAACTGTTAATTTGATTACAATGTTAACATTTTCTAGATATCGGATGCATAAGACTGAGGACATATATCTGAGAATATAAGTTCCGTCTGCTCCTCTGCAATTAATACATTTTTGACCAACAGAGAAATAACTCATTCAAAGTTAATAACTTTTGTGGCAAATGGTACATGAGTTAATGCACTGCTTAATAAAGCAACCATGCCTTACAAAATATATAGGAAATACCAACACATATGTTGATATTTTGTATAGGGTTTGCACCAGTTGCTGCATAGAACTATTTACCGTATTATTCCTACTTATTGTCAACTATGTGGAGGAGTTTGGAAACGGACAAGGACATAAATGACACTAAATGCAAGAAACATTGTATCTCTGGAACTAACAATATTGCACAGAATCAAATGTAAGTAACAATCATGTAGTAACTGCTTCTGTGCTACAATTGGAGCAGAGTCTCTAGCTTATTTGCTATGTAAAACTTGTGACTGGTACGTTGCAATTATTTGCTATGTAAAACTTGTGACTGGTACGTTGCAATTATTTGCTATGTAAAACTTGTGACTGGTACGTTGCAATTATTTGCTATGTAAAACTTGTGACTGGTACGTTGCAATTATTTGCTATGTAAAACTTGTGACTGGTACGTTGCAATTATTTGCTATGTAAAACTTGTGACTGGTACGTTGCAATTATTTGCTATGTAAAACTTGTGACTGGTACATTGCAATTATTTGCTATGTAAAACTTGTGACTGGTACGTTGCAATTATTTGCTATGTAAAACTTGTGACTGGTGCGTTGCAATTATTTGCTATGTAAAACTTGTGACTGGTACAAATGGAGCAGACTCAGATCTGCTGTTGAATAATTTGAATGATGTGGCAGAAGACTGAGTAAATATATTTGCACCGTTATCATTTTTTTTCTCTCAATATACATACATACAGACATACACATATACATACATACATACATACATATATATATATATGCATGCATATGCTGCTTGTTCTATCTACTATTTTAAGAGTATATAATAGACCCTGATCTGCAGGCAAATTATATAAAGGCAGATCTGGGTCTATGCTGTTTGCAGTCGGGTACATGTTGCACACAGACAAATATGATAAGTACCTAGTGTAGATTCTGACTGCATCAATGAAGGTGTTAATTATATTCCTGATTCTTCAGTCTCGATATCAGCAGCTCACAATCTTCATATTCGCATACAAATATATCTCTTTCCAATCATATATTACACCTGGTAGGGAGCACATGAATACAGTATTTCTTCTATGATAAGAAACAAAGGTTGGAGGGAGGAGGGTGCAGCCTAATAAAATTGGTGAAAAAATCAAGCTCATCATCAGACATGATTTTTCTACATAAACATTTGCTAAAAGTTGTTAAAGCGGAGATAGTCTTATCACCAAGTATGGGCTTATCATCAAGTATGAACTTATCATCAAGTATTGTCTTATCATCAAGTATGGTCTTATCATCAAGCTTGGTCTTATCATGAAGTATGAACTTATCATCAAGTATTGTCTTATCATCAAGCATGGTCTTATCATCAAGCTTGGTCTTATCATGAAGTATGAACTTATCATCAAGTATTGTCTTATCATCAAGCATGGTCTTATCATCAAGCTTGGTCTTATCATAAAGTATGAACTTATCATCAAATATTGTCTTATCATCAAGCTTGGTCTTATTATCAAGCATCAGCTTATCATTAAGTGTGAACTTATCATCAAATATGAACTAATTCATCAAGTATGAACTTATCAAGTATGAACTTAATCATCAAGTATGAACTTAATGATCAAGTACTGTCTTATCATTAAGCATGGTCTTATCATTAAGTATGAACTTATCATCAAATATGAACTTAATCATCAAGTACTGTCTTATCATCAAGCATGGTCTTATCATCAAGTGTGAACTTATCATCAAATATGAACTTATCATCAAATATGAACTTAATCATCAAGTACTGTCTTATCATTAAGCATGGTCTTATCATCAAGCATGGTCTTATCATCAAGTATGAACTTATCATCATGTACTGTCTTATCATCAAGCATGACTTTATCACCAAGCATGGGCTTATCATCAAGTATGAACTTATCATCAAGTATTGTCTTATCATCAAGCATGGTCTTATCATCAATCATGGTCTTATCATCAAGTATGAACTTATCATCAAGTATGAACTTATCATCAAGTACTGTCTTATCATTAAGCATGGTCTTATCATGAAACATAGTCTTATCATCATGTACTGTCTTATCATCAAGCATGACTTTATCACGAAGCATGGGCTTATCATCAAGTATGAACTTATCATCAAGTATTGTCTTATCACCAAGCATGGGCTTATCATCAAGCATGGGCTTATCATTAAGCATGGGCTTATCATTAAGCATGGGCTTATCATTAAGCATGGGCTTATCATCAAGCATAGTCTTATCATTATGCATGGGCTTATTATCAAACATGGGCTTATCATTAAGCATGGACTTATCATCAAGCATAGTCTTTGGGCTTATCATCAAGCATAGTCTTATCATCAAGAATGGGCTTATCATAAAGTATTGTCTTATCATTAAGCATGGGCTTATCATCAAGCACGGGCTTATCATTAAGCATGGGCTTATCATTAAGCATGGGCTTATCATCAATCATAGTCTTATCATTAAGCATGGGCTTATTATCAAACATATGCTTATCATTAAGCATGGGCTTATCATCAAGCATAGTCTTATCATTAAGCATGGGCTTATCATCAAGCATAGTCTTATCATTAAGCATGGGCTTATCATCAAGCATAGTCTTATCATCAAGTATGGGCTTATCATCAAGTATTGTCTTATCATCAAGCATAGTCTTATCATCAAGCATGGTCTTATCATCAAGCATGGTCTTATCATCAAGCATAGTCTTATCATCAAGCATGGTCTTATCATCAAGCATAGTCTTATCATTAAGCATAGTCTTATCATTAAGCATGGGCTTATCATCAAGCATAGTTTCATCATCAAGCATGGTCTTATCATCAAGCATAGTCTTATCATTAAGCATAGTCTTATCATTAAGAATGGTCTTTGGTCTTATCATCAAGCATAGTCTTAACAAGCATGGTCTTATCATCAAGCACTGACTTTATCATCAAGCATAGTCTTATCATTGGACTCCTCATGCATGGTCTTCTCACTGGGTTTATCATCAGGCATGTTCTTATGATTTAGCTTTTAATCAAGCATGGTCTTATCAACCGTATGCTTATCAGGGTTTATCATCAAGTGCAGTCTTATCATCAAGCATGGTCTGATCATCAAGTGTGGTCTATCACTGGCCTTTTCATCAAGCATATCAAGCATGGTTTTATCATCAAGCTTAGGTTTATCATTGGACTTATTATCAAGCATGGTCTTATCATCAAGCATGGGCTTATCATTGGGCTTATCATCAAACATGGTCTGATCATCAAGTGTGGTCTATCACTGGCCTTTTCATCAAGCATGGCTTTATCATCAAGCTTAGGTTTATCATTGGACTTATTATCAAGCATAATCTTATCATCAAGCATGGGCTTATCATTGGGCTTATCATCAAACATGGTCTGATCATCAAGTGTGGTCTATCACTGGCATTTTCATCAAGCATGGCTTTATTATCAAGCTTAGGTTTATCATTGGACTTATTATCAAGCATGGTCTTACCATCAAGCATGGTCTTATAATCACTTGTGGTCTTATCATTGTCCTTATCATCAAGCATGGGTTTATCATTAGGCTTGTTATCATGCATGGGTTTATCACTGGGATTATCATCAAACATGGGCTTATCACTAAGCATGGTCTTATCATCAAGCATGGACTTATTGGGTTTATCATCAAGCATGGTCTGAAAATCAGGGTTTATCATCAATCATGGTCTTATAATCAAGCATAGTCTCATTATCAAGTTTGATCTATCATCAATTATGGGCTTATCATCATGCATGGTCTACTACAAACAGTATAGACCCTGATGTACTGTCACATAACTCATGGAAGATTAGTCGATGCTGTTCATTTTACTTATTATTTCAAGCTCACAGCATAGCAACAACATGTCTACCCTGTTTGCAGTGGAAAACATGCTTACATGGATAAATGTCAATACAGTATGGTTTTCCCTTCCAATTACTACTATATTTCTGTTCTGGTCATTGTAACAAAGTGTATTTACTCTACAGACAATTACCAGGCTTCTTCTTTCCAGTTGTGTTTTTACATTCTAAAGTGAATGTTTATTAACAGCTGAAAATGTATAATCTGAATATTTTTAAAAGAGTGTGGACTGCTTCTCTGCTTTCTTCATACATTTTGCTTTCTGTGCACACACACACACACACACAGACACTGGAACAATGCAGAAGCACTGTACATAGTTATTTTGTTCTACTTACGTACTACTTGTTACTTCTCAGAGAAGAAACTTTTTGGTACAAGTTGACTGACTGACTGGTTTTTAACAGGACATCAACACATAAATGACCACAGTATTTCTCCTATGATAAACTTGTAGAGGGGGTGGGAAGCTTGATAAATTCATTAAAAATCTGGAGGTGCACTAAAGTACAATTAGATATAAAACTAAATAGATTTACTGCCAACAATTTTGCAGAAGTGGGGGTGAAACATGGGCTATCATTGAATAAATATGGCATATAACTATGAGGCCACTGGAGAAACAAGTCTTTCCAAAGACCCACCATGGTTGGGTCAAGATTCAAACCCATGTAGTTACTAGAATAGCATGCAAATCACCGAGTCACCATGACTCTTTAAAATTTGATAGTACATGTAATAACTGCCCAATGACACACATGTTAAACCTGATGTTGCTGAATAAAAAAGAAAAACAATCAGTATATTCTACTTGCATGCTTTATAGTGAAAGTATTATCATGCTAAGCAAGTAAGGAGGACATGACACAAAATGTCTCACATTTTCAATGCCCTCTTTAGAAGCATGAATTAACACAAGATTCAAATGACTAACCAAGGATCTGGTCCCAACGATGTGAATCTATGTTACAAGATGTGTCTAAGTGCACAATAATTCTGCATCCCTAATCATATTTTGTGGTGTATAGTGTTGATTGTATTGACATTATTTCCAGGCATTTTCCACTAAGATGGATAGATGTGTCATCCTTGTGCTGTTTTTGTTCTCAATGCTATACATGTGCTACAGCAGTTGATACCAGTAAACATTCTCAATGTACTATTAGCATAATCTTTGATACCAGTACATATTCTCAATGTACTGTTGGCATAATCTTTGATACCATTAAACATTCTCAATGTACTGTTGGCATAATCTGATACCATTAAACATTCTCAATGTACTATTGGCATAATCTTTGATACCAGTAAACATTCTCAATGTACTGTTGGCACAATCTTTGATACCAGTAAACATTCTCAATGTACTATTGGCATAATCTGATACCAGTAAACATTTTCAATGTACTGTTGGCATAATCTGATACCATTAAACATTCTCAATGTACTATTGGCATAATCTGATATCATTAAACATTCTTAATGTACTATTGGCATAATCTTTGATACCAGTAAACATTCTCAATGTACTATTGGCATAATCTTTGATACCATTAAACATTCTCAATGTACTGTTGGCATAATCTGATGCCAGTAAACATTCTCAATGTACTATTGGCATAATCTTTGATACCAGTAAACATTCTCAATGTACTATTGGCATAATCTTTGATACCAGTAAACATTCTCAATGTACTATTGGCATAATCTTTGATACCAGTAAACATTCTCAATGTACTATTGGCATAACCTTTGTATCTTAGATGCCAACAGAAGTGCAAACATGGTTGATATACTTGACATCAAAATAATATCTGAGGATTGAAGTTGTTAGCTAGTTTGCCATTATGCAATAAACCATGGAATCTGGCTGAAATGTGGCTTTTCTATTATTTCTGTTTTTGTGTATTTGGAAAAACAGACTAAAGATTCAAAGAGAACTGTCTTGCTGGCTGTGATTTTTGCCAGATATGTTACGTGCATGGTTACAATACATCTACACTTCTCGAAGGTACAGTAGTGCCCAGATCAAGACGTGACAAGAGGATTGCTTGTTATATCAGCCCACCTACATGTTATAGATACCAAGAATCTTACACAGGATGTAAATTTAATCTCAAAAGAGCAATACCAGATTTAATAAAACAGCAAGGGCTATTTTTTTAAATGTACGTGCTTACATGCAATGTTCACTTCCATTAAAAAAAATGTAGTGCCTAGAGTATCCAGATTTGTCAGTATATTACAATACTTCTCCAATGAGAAGACCACAGGCCTAGACTAATAAATCTCTCAAAATGTAAGGGTGTGTGTGTTTGTGTGTGTGTGTGTGTCTTTAATTATAAAAGATATCCTTAGTAAATATTTGCCAAAATTTAGTACAAACAATGAGGGGGTAGGTGGGCTTTTCAAGCTTGGGTTTATCATCAGATAAACATGATATAACTTGTGAAACAGTTGTAGATCATGTACATGGCCTTTGTCCTGAATACTTATATGTTTCACTCTATGCACCACAATAAGGGTTTTGAGAATAAACACAAAATATACTCTGTGTAGCTGTTTCTATTTTAGGATGCGTGATTGTGGGATTTGTGCCTACATGTATTTCTCACACTGAAAAATTAACCAAATATGTGAAAAGTTTCTAGAACTGGAAAAGTTTCTGCTATGTTGTATCACAATACATATGATAAAATTGTTTTCTGTATGCATGTATCATGAAAGTATAGAATATATAAATAAACTGAAAAAGTTACAAACGAGTCAATGTTTGTACAACAAACAATGCGATGCATAAATCCACTGCTGGATATATGCTAAATTCTTGAACGAACAAAAGGAAATAATGTGTCTTCATTTTCTTTGTCTTTCTTTTAAATGTTTATTAAACACTGATCAGATACATGATTGATTTAAAAATAAATTAATTACTGTATTCTGCTGAATAGATGCTCGCTTGACATTAAGTGAGGAGGGTGCCTCCATTCAAGACCTGAACTCCTAAACTATCTTCTTCTCTCCGAGTGAGATTTTAGTGCATGTATTTTACAGTTCTCAGCTGCTGTTGATGTTGTCCACTCAAGACAAAATCACTCAGGCTCTAGGAATTAAACACATCATATGCTGATGTCATTTTTCTGCTAAAGTATACTGAGTAGAATTGCAATGGACCAAGTTGGCATGGCACCTACGAAGTCATGTTTTGTTTTGCTTTGAATTTGTCAATCCTTGGATATCTTGTGTGCAAAACAAAATCACTAAAATGAATTAAAGCATACATAGGGTATTATGTGAACAATATTTTCAAGGATTAATAATTGCTATCTTGTGATAGACTAAAATTCTTTGAATTTAAAAAGTGTGTGTAGAAGTTAATTAGGTAGGTAGATACAGTAGGTACAAGACCATTTGTATACATGTTGTAGGCAGACTTGTTCTTTACTGCATTCAATGGGATAGAAAGATGACAAGAAAATGTTTATTTGTGGACAGTTTATATAATTTAGTTTTTGTTTCATTCTCTGATTGTCCTCTATTGATAAGTTTGAGTCTGTATTGTGATACACCATCGCCATAGTAAATATTACGATTTATCAATATATTGATGATATCAAACCACCTGTAATATTTTCAGCCCTAACTTTATGTCTTCATTTAATCCCTGTTATATTCAGAAAATTCTCCCCTTTTTAAAATGGAGAAAGGTAGTCCTACCCCACCTAAATTTTCAGTTCTAGAATAAACCATGATGTAGATATAAACCTTCAACTGTCTGATTCAGACCTGATAGAGATATAAACCTTCAACTGTCTGATTCAGATCTGACAGAGATATAAACCTTCAACTGTCTGATTCAGACCTAATAGAGATATAAACCTTCAACTGTCTGATTCAGACCTGATAGAGATATAAACCTTCAACTGTCTGATTCAGACCTGATAGAGATATAAACCTTCAACTGTCTGTTTCAGACCTGATAGAGATATAAACCTTCAACTCTCTGATTCAGACCTGATAGAGATATAAACCTTCAGCTGTCTGATTCAGACATGATAGAGATATAAACCTTCAACTGTCTGATTCAGACCTGATAGAGATATAAACCTTCAACTGTCTGATTCAGACCTGATAGAGATATAAACCTTCAGCTGTCTGATTCAGACCTGATAGAGATATAAACCTTCAACTGTCTGATTCAGACCTGATAGAGATATAAACCTTCAACTGTCTGTTTCAGACCTGATAGAGATATAAACCTTCAACTCTCTGATTCAGACCTGATAGGGATATAAACCTTCAACTCTCTGATTCAGACCTGATAGAGATATAAACCTTCAACTGTCTGTTTCAGACCTGATAGAGATATAAACCTTCAACTGTCTGTTTCAGACCTGATAGGGATATAAACCTTCAACTCTCTGATTCAGACCTGATAGAGATATAAACCTTCAACTCTCTGATTCAGACCTGATAGAGATATAAACCTTCAACTGTCTGATTCAGACCTGATAGGGATATAAACCTTCAGCTGTCTGATTCAGACCTGATACAGATATAAACCTTCAACTGTCTGATTCAGACCCCAGTGCCTTTAAGTCCACACAGCTACTGGCTGGTGCCCTTCATACTAAGGAGAAACTAAATACTCTTATTTCATTATGGCTGAAAGCAGTCATTTTACATCATGAGGTAGAACCCTTGTTCCATGGTCTGGGACATCCTCACAGCTCATTATTGACCCAAGCGGGTGGTATCAGAGAGAACAAAGCAGTAGCTTTACAGTGATAACCAGTAATGAAGACATTCTATGAAAATTAAAAATACATCTGCAATTTTTGAGACCAGATTTTCTTTAGGCAAAATATTGCTGGTTCCAATCGGAGTTATTGTCCTTATTTTAGATTTCCTCACATTACATCTAATGCAGACCTGACCCAACGTCACATGGCCAGATGAACCTTCGCAAAACTTTGGGCGAGTTTGGGATTTGGGGAAAAAGGGGGACTGCAGGCAAAGTCATGGGTCCAATACTTCAAAAGAAAACAAAACCCCCAAAGAGGTCCAAATTTCACCCATTTGTTCCAGTGTTGGACAATTATCCAATCCAAAACAACATCTTCCACATATCTAAGTAACTGGCGATACAAACGTCTGTCTGAATCAAACATGCATAGATCCAATATGAAGTAATAAGAAAACTTTAACTTCAGTCCCCATCTTACGTGAAAATGAAAATAAGCTCTCAGCCTGCAGATGAGTTAACATGGTGGTTATGGAGTTGTTTTTAACACACACACACACACACACACACATACACACACACACACATGCTTGCACTGTTATAGAGGTGCCACTATTTTTCCTTTTTTGCTTTTGTCAAGTCACAAATTTGTTAGTTTTGATAGTAATGACAAAAATGAAATGAAAAAGATATTTTTCTGATTAAAAGACTGACCAATATAATTTTGTGTTCTAACTTATTTTTTGGCAATGATGTCCACTGCATACAAAAAAGTATTATTTTGAAACAAGAAGCACCTTAAAAACAAGCTAATAGCATTTGCAGGACCTGAAGTAACAAAGAATTTGGCATAGCAAATAGTGTATGATGTTTTCCTCTCATAGAAACTTCTTCACAATCATAATGATAAGAACATATGTTTTATCTGACTCTGTTTAAAACACATTGCTGTAATTTACTGTCTGATATTTTATCTGTTTGTTTATGCTAGATATCTGTGTAAAAGAAAATAATACTAGTTTAATAATTAAACTTGGCACAGGGCAGATCTAATGCAGTCTGAATTGATAACATAAATTTTTTACCAGTAATATATGATTTCTAATGGGCAAAATGCTACTTAAAATTACTGAAATGCAATTTAGCTCAATTAGATGATGCTATAATTAATTCATCAATAAAACAGAAAGTATGACAGCACTCGGTCAGCTTTCATTTTGCGTTTTATAATTATGGGACGTACAACCACACTGCTTCCTCTGTCACACATGGAGTGGTGTGTTTAGTAAGGGTCATCTAGATATGACATATCCCACCCACCCACCCAGTCCCTTACCCTGCATATGTAAAGACAGACACCTACTGAATTATCCAAAGGTCCATCACTCTCAGTATGTATAATAATTATGCTAGTACCTTATGATAAATGAAATTAAACCCACAAAGGGTGCAAGGAAGTGTATAAGACAATGTTCACACCAAATTGTATCAGAATATGTTAAATGATTCTGGAGTGATAAAGGTAAAATATTCATAAGCCATCACTCTATCCAAAATGGAGTTAGCAAGACCCTTACAATTCTGCTTTATTGGCATGTTTTATTTTTTGTTACAAGTTTTCAATGCTTACACTATCCATGGTTGATCAATGGCAAATGTTTACATGAAACTTGTTGGATTGCCTTAACAATCTCTATTATTCCTATCGTACTTCATCATGATATAGTTCCATCAATTATCATATACATGTACTGTACTTGTAAATGATAAAAGAAGATGGAGTCATCTATATTCCCCTATATTCAAAATGATATTAAAGCTAATGATTTCTCAATATCAAAAGGCACATCTACATTACTAGTGCAGTATATACCAAGTGTCATAGATATATATTTAATGGTTTGGGAATTTTGCTCCAGAAACAAGTGTGAATGATGGATGGATGGATGGATGGACCAATGGATGAAAACAAAGAATATTGAAAGTAAATAATTCCTATTAGCAATAAGGCACATCTAGACCACAAGGCTAAGATTTTTTAGAGCTTCATCGACATATTTTCAATCATTTTGGAGTTTTGCTCTGAAAACGAAAGTGTGAATGATGGAGGGACAGATACATAGATGAAAACAAAAAATATTGACACAGAAGAATTGTAGAGAGCAAAAGGCACATCAAGACCATTAGTGTCATGTATGTACCAATATTCAAAGACCATTAGTGTCATATATGTACCAACATTCAAAGACCATTAGTGTCATACATGTACCAAAATTCAAAGATCATTAGTGTCATATATGTACCAATATTCAAAGACCATTAGTGTCATACATGTACCAAAATTCAAAGACCTATAGTGTCATATATGTACCAAAATTCAAAGACCATTAGTGTCATATATGTACCAAAATTCAAAGACCATAAGTGTCATACATGTACCAATATTCAAAGACCATTAGTGTCATACATGTACCAAAATTCAAAAACCATTAGTGTCATATATTTACCAAAATTCAAAGACCATTAGTGTCATATATGTACCAATATTCAAAGACCATTAGTGTCATATATGTACCAAAATTCAAAGACCATTAGTGTCATATATGTACCAAGATTCAAAGACCTATAGTGTCATATATGTACCAAGATTCAATGACCATTAGTGTCATATATGTACCAAGATTCAAAGACCATTAGTGTCATATATGTACCAAAATTCAAAGACCTATAGTGTCATATATGTATCATGATTCAAAGACCATTAGTGTCATATATGTACCAAGATTCAAAGACCATTAGTGTCATATATGTACCAAGATTCAAAGACCATTAGTGTCATATATGTACCAATATTCAAAGACCATTAGTGTCATATATGTACCAATATTCAAAGACCATTAGTGTCATATATTTACCAACATTCAAAGACCATTAGTGTCATATATGTACCAAGATTCAAAGACCATTAGTGTCATATATGTACCAATATTCAAAGACCATTAGTGTCATATATGTACCAATATTCAAAGACCATTAGTGTCATATATGTACCAACATTCAAAGACCATTAGTGTCATATATGTACCAATATTCAAAGACCATTAGTGTCATACATGTACCAATATTCAAAGACCATTAGTGTCATACATGTACCAATATTCAAAGACCATTAGTGTCATATATGTACCAAAATTCAAAGAGATATATTAAAAGGTCTGGAGGTTTGCCCTGGAAACAAAAGTGTGTCTAGTGGATGAATGGACTGACAAATGGACACAAATATTAAAAACACAGAAACTGAAGAATTGCAAATAGCAAAAGGTACATCTAGGTTACTTGTCTAGTACATGTACAAAGTTTCATTGAGAGATCCTGAACCGTTTTTGAGTTCTACTTTGGAAATAAAAGAGTGATGGGTGGATGCATGAAAACATAAACATAAATGATAACTGAAACTAAGGGACCAACCATTTAATTACGGGGGGGGGGGGGGGCTGGCATTTTCTTTTGATCTGGGATATTTTTTTTCTTTACCTTAAGATATTTTTTTATATACTAATACAGTGTATAATGGATATAATAGGTCCCAGGAAGTTAAAGGGTTAGTTCCTAAAGAACTGTGAAAAAGCAAATAGCACATCTATAGCAGGCTATATATGTACCATATTTCAAAGAGATCTTTTCAACTGTTTAGGAGTTTTGCTCCAGAAATGAAAGCCTGGATAATGTATGGATGGATGGATGGATGGAAAGTAAAATGAAGAAAAACATTAAAAATATTGAAACTAAAGAATTGTAAATAGCAAAAGGCACATCTGGATCACTAGCTTAATATGTGTACCATGTTTCATAGAGATATCTTGAATGGTTTCAGAGTTATACTATGTAAATGGTGGTGGTGGTGGGTGAGGGGCAAATTTGAAACAAGAGTCTCTCAAAGGGAATGATGCTCTGCTGGCCAAAAACTATTTCCAGGAATTCAAGATAAACCCATTTCTTCCTTTTAACTGCATAGTGTTGAAGCAATATTTTTGATATTCTTCAGTGATAACAAGATTCTAAAATTTGTTGATGTGGTCGACATATTGGCTCTTAGATTGGCACCATTTTCATTTAGGACCAACAAGACATCATAAGAAGTCTTCTGGTGAAAACCCCATGTTGATATGAGTTTCTGTTTTGAAAGAGTAACAATAATGCAATTTTCAAGATGGCTGACATGGTAGTCATATCGAATATCAGATTGGCACCATTTCTATTTCAGACCAACTAGACATCATAAGAAGTCTTTTGGTGAAAACCCCATGCTGATATGAGCATTCATTCAGAAGTAGTGATAATAAAATTTTCAAAATGGCCACTGTGGCAGCCATACTGGATGTCTGAGTGGCACCATTTTCATTTAGGACCAACTGGACATCATAAGAAGCCTTTTAATAAAAACCCCATGTTGATACAACCATCCATTCTGGAGAAATAGTGATAACAAGATTTTTAAGATGGCTGCTGTGGTGGTCATATTGGATGTGCAAGTGACACAATTTCATTTAGGACAAATAGACATCATAAAAGTCTTCAGGTGAAGATCCCATAGCAATATGACCTTTTGCTCATAAGGAGTAGTGATAACAAGATTTTCAAGATGGCCACTGTGGCAGACATATTGGACAACAGATTGGTAACATTTTCATTTAAAAGCAACTAGAAATCATAAGAAGTCTTTTAGTGACAACCTCATGTTGATATAGCTATCTGTTCAGGACTAGTAGTGATACATGTAACAAGATTTTCAAGATGGCCACTGTGACAGCCATATTTGACATCAGATTGGCATCATTTTCATTTAGGACCAACTAGACATCATAAGAAGTCCTCATGTGAAAACCCCATGTCAATCTGACTTTCTGTTCAGAATGAGTAGCAATAACAAGATTCTCAAAATTGCTGCTGTAGTGGCCATACTGAATGTCAGATCTGCACCATTTTCATTTAGGACCAACTAGACATCATAAGAAGTCTTCTGATGAGAACCCCATGTCTTTCTGACTTTCTGTTCAGGAGAAGTAATGATGACAAGATTTTCAAGATGGCTGCTGTGGCAGCCATATTGGACATTACATTGACTCCATTTTCATTTAGGACCAACTAGACATCATAAAAAGTCTCTTAAGGAAAACACCATGTTGATATGACCATCCATTCAGGAGAAGTAACAATAGCAAGATTGTCAAGATGGCCACTGTGGTGGCCATATTGGATGTCCCAGTGAAACCATTTTCAGTTAGGTCCAATGAAGGTTACAGTGACCTTTTTTTATGGGTGTGGCACTAAGAACAATGCATATATTTATCTAGTTCATGGATTCAAGCATACACAGTGCAAACAAAATTTAACCAATGTCAGTCACACTGACCTACTTCTAAGATGAGGGTGTAGTACTTAGGATGAATGTGTGTGTAAAGTTCATTGCAATCCTTCAAGAAGTTTAAGAAAAGTAGTGATAACAAACTTGTGCTAACAGATGGATGGACCATCCCATAAGCTCTCCTGTCTATGACCAGTAGAGTTAAAAAAACACAACAATAACGTAATGGCAACAAATGTGAACAGCACATTTATTGCTAGCTTTTGGGGTGTCAAAGTAAAGCTTGCTCTGATTAGTCTCACCATCCATCATGGTAACCACTAAGATACCACACCTCTCAAATTATTGGTTGGGGCTAAGCCAACTTTAAGGTGTTTTGCCTTATTGCTATAGATTTTTAACTTGTATCGAAGAAGTAATGTATTGCTATTGTACTACCTTACACCCTACCCTGTCAGCAGAGATACAAGCATATATATATATATATATATATATATATATATATATATATATATATATATATATATATATATGTACAACATCAAAGAATGTCAACCGTTTTTTTTCTCCCTAGGTCCATTCTTTCTTCCTAGGTCCTAGGTAACAGTTTGGGCTTTAAAGCACCTACCTGCTGCAAAGGGGTTAAGGGGGATAACTCTGCACATACATATACATTAGTTGTATATTCTTGATTAAGTTTTTTTCCTTTAGCTCAGGTTTTTTGCACACTGTATAGATATTTGTACACCTGGAATTATAAAACTTGCTGATGTGATGCATCTTGATGAGTACTATACCCTCATCACAAAACCAGGTCAATGTGACTAATATTTCATGCTTCATTATAATTGGTTACATTTTGTATTTAAAGTTTATTTCTCAAGCACTGTTCAAGCACACTGTATAGATATTTGTACACCTGGAATTATAAAACTTGGTGATGGGATGCATCTTGATGAGTACTATACCCTCATCACAAAATTAGGTCAATGTGACCAATATTTCATGCTTCACTATCTTTGGTTACATTTTATATTTAAAGTTTATTTCTCAAGTGCTGTTCAAGCTAGAATCTGGCACTTATTATTACCACACCCATAATTACAATAAAAGGAGGTCACTGTGACACTATGACCTACTTTTCACATTTCACTGGCTTAGGTTAAAGTATTTGCATTTAGGTCACAACCAATTAGGTTTCTGGCACCCTGTAAACACTATTATACACAGTATAATGAAACTTGGTGATGAGTATCATCTTAATGAGTACTACACCCTCATCACAAAAGTACATCACTGTGACCCATATTTCACACTTCACTAACTTGGGTTCAGCCTCAAACTAGATGACTGTATGCACCTCTATTAATAGCACACCCTTAGAACAAATGATCACTGTGACCTACATACTACATTTTATTGGCTCATTTAACTTCTGCACATACATGTAGCTCATGATCATATAGTTTTCTTACCTCCTGTATTATACTGCTATGCCTGGAATCATAAAACTTGGCGAGATGAAGCATTTTGATGAGTACTACACCCTCATCCTAAAAGTAGGTCAATGTGACCCACATTTCATGCTTCACTGACATTGGTTAAATTTTGTTTGCACTGTATATGCTTGAATTCATGAACTAGATAAATATATGCATTGTTCTTAGTGCCACACCCATTTCACATAGCTTAGGTTAAGTTTTTGCATTTAGCTCATGGTCACATGAATTTTTTGCATTCTATGTACGTACTATCCTATCTAGAATCATGAATCGTGGTGAGATGATACATCTTGCTGAACACCATTCTTTCATTTCCATAGCAGGTCATTATGGCTCATGTTTTACGCTTCAATGACTTGGGTTAAATTTTGTGTCTAAGGTTAATTTATTGTTTACTGTTTATATTTCATGCTTCAATTACTTTGTTTAAATTTTGTGTCTCAAGTTAATTTATTGTGTACTGTTTATGTTCCAGTCATGAAATTTGATAATTGGATGCATCTATTAGTACTACACCCTTTCAAGTATTTATGTTTATGACCACATTGATTCCTCCATGCTATAAACATGTGTATCCAATGGTATACTTTCCATAATAATGACTATGCACTGTGTATTGTGATAGGTTACCCTCAACTGGTAATCTGTGTATTGTACATGTGAATGAGTATAGGAATTAGGTTAATGAACTGCATGCTGAATGCTTTTCATACCAGGCCTCATCTGTAGTGGTTAATCAAGGCAATTATTGAAGCTTGGCTGTCACTCCAAGTTTACTCAAAGCTTGCTTTCACCCATTAAAATATGGTTTCCAAGGGTGAACAATGATAACAGCTTCTTATGCATATTTTTAAAAAGCACAATGCTTTAAGAAAAATTAATACAAAAAAAACATTAATCTCTGTATTTATCAACTCAATATAGTAATTCTAATTTGATATCATATAAAAGAATGTTCTTTTTTATTATTTTGTCTTTTATGGCTATTCACAATAGGTAGGTAGGCCTGCACAATACTAGCTATATAGTGTTGACTAAAAGTTAAAATTATAAATTTTAAAAAGAGTAAAATCCACCCTCTGAGACCTAAGTATTTTGACATGAATTGCTTGAAGGAACTGCATGAGGATGTACCACTCGAGAAAATCTTGGACTTTTTAAGGGAATGCAGTTTATACAACAAATTTTAATCAGGTTTGAAGGATTTTACATGTGTTACCTTTATCTGTTATTTTATATTCATTTTACAGAATCTAAACATTTTTATGTTTTATATTTTATCTTGTTCTTAATTTTAACATTTATATAGAAAGATTTGTCTTGCTAAATTTTTGTGCAGTTCTTTTTTTTATACATTTTTTTAACTTTACCTTTAGTTGGCACTACATAGCCACTTTTGTGTTGAGGTGCCATAAAACATGACTACATAAATGTACATACATACATAAAATGATTAAAAGTTTTACAATGTAAAGAGAAAAAGTTGCAAAAGAAACCTGAATTACAAAAGGGGACAACATTCCATTGTCAAGATCACTTTAGTCTGAACTTACTTTTTGCATGATAATTAATGTTTACAATGGTTACTGCACTACTAAAAGCTTTGTTGATGTGAACTATGTAATCATTGATTACACTCTGGTTTTGTTGATGTGAACTATGTAATAATTGATTACACTCTGGTTTTGCTGGGCAATGAAAGTAAAGTGTCTTGCCCAAGGACACAACATAGCAGCCAATGCTGCTTGATCTGGAAATTGAACACAGCACTCCGGTGTAGGAGTCTAGCCTGCAAATCACTGAGCTAATGTGCCTCTCAAATTATTGGTGTGCATCAGAGATGCACAGGAAGATCTCTGGTGTGGTTGGGCAAAGCCCATTTTAATGTGTTTTGCCTTATGGTTTGTTATTTTTGTTGTTGTATGGCAATGAGAGTAAAGTGTCTTGCCTATGGACACAAAATGGCAGCCAAACCCAACCTAGTTGGAGAATCAAACCCAGAACTCCTGCATAGGAGTTCAGCATGGTGATCACTGAGTTACTGTGCTCACAGTAAAGACGATGAAATTAGTTTTGAGAGGTTCTGATTAGTTTAAAGACCCGAGTAAGGTTGTAATTTCTGCAGTAAAAATTTGGGCCTTATCCGGTAACAGGCTCAAGATGGTGAGTAATAAGTAAATCAACACCTACTCACCTTAAAATTGGTGACATGCATCAAAACAATCTTTGACAAGCAGATCGTTTAGAGTTGGCAAGCTCACAAACTGCCCGAGGCAAGATTAGGACCTGAAAGTTGGCGAATCCATGGATACGTACAAATATTATGATTAACATGTAACTGAGAAGATAAAACATAAATATTGATTCCTTTTTTGTCACAACTTGCTTTAAATAGTAAATATTCACATTATCACATCTGCACAAAGAAATGCCAGACTGACCTTGACATTGACTACAAGATCAAAATGACATACAATAGATGAAAGAAACTGTGTCTAGTTATGTAATGGAAGAATGCGGTACATATAAACATTATCTGAAAGTGCTGATATATGTACTGTGAACGGAACATGACCCCTTTCTCCCCCTCTCTCTCAGTTTTGTGGTCTTGCCCGCAGGCAAGTATCTTGGAAACTTGAGCTTGCCTGAGCTGAATTTGAGCTTGTCCCTAGAGTCGGGCAAATGGATTTGTAAATCCCTGAAATCTACATTTTTATGACTAACCAAGAGAAAAGGTCACTCCCTCAGTTCTAAGATAAACATATTGTAGTATAGCTCATGGGAGATAAATCTGCATTAACAAAATGAGTTGGGTCCATCTTGCATGTAAACAGTGAACATGCTGATTATAAATAAACCAAGAGAATACATTTTTTATAATTATTGAGAACTTTATCCTCGTAGCAACCAAAAGCAGATAAGTAATGTTTCATTTTTACAATAATAAAAATATATAATGTCTGACTTATTTTTTACTTAGAATAGATTTCTACAAGTCTTGCTCTCTCTGAAGTTGAATCGAAATTAGCAGTGGTCCAATAGCCCGAGGCTGGTAAATTTCCTGTGGGACTATCTATTTTCATAATTTCAATAGTATGTTGGCCAGTAGATCTCAATATGTGTCTGACATTGTTTTGTGGGAAGGACTAGTGAAGATTCAGTAGGACTAATACATTTCTCAATCTACTAGTCCTTCTTGCTACAAAGAAGTCTATGTACAATTTTATTTTCATAAACACAATGCATATTTATCTCAGTGGACATATAGTATATGTTTGAATTATTCTGAATCAATTGTGCACATAAATTAAAAGATTTTCAAGGCCATGTCAGGATGAATTTCAAAGTTATAAAAATGTATTAAAGTATTATTTAAATATACATAAAAACATGGATGTAATGGACATTACTGTTAAATTTACTTGCTTAGATTAGATACTGCTGATATGCTTTTTATTTACTCCATACCTTCCCTTCTGTGTGGATCATGATTACAATTGCATGGGTAGAATTTTTTTATTACATTTTGTAGACAGTGCATACTATACTACATTGTGCCACATTTTGCATACTGTTATGGAATTATATATCTTTTTCTTTTAATAATGGTATAGTTTATTAGTTTATGATCTCTGTTCTTAGTCTAAACAGCCGTCGTCTTGTGAGTATACATATGGCAGGCTCGATCAATATTTCGAAACCTTAGTCATATCACGTGGTTTTAAAGCACGGGAAGAGGGTGAACTTCTGACCTAGATTCTATGAATCAATACAATATTTACTGTGTAAAACAGTGGTACTCTAGCACTTTAGAAATGTCATGCATAACCTAATTTCTGATTGGTTCGGAGAGGTTGCAATGTTTCGAAATGTCCTGTTGTTTATTAAAGACGCAATGGATTTTATTTTGTTAATGCGCAGTGAGAGACTTTATTATAGGAAATAATCCTGTGTTTAAGCATTCTTCATAGTTACATTGAATAGAGAGGTCATAACGAATTTGGTTCATTTTGTGTGTGGGATATTCTTTGGAGATTTATTTATATTAATAGAGTGCATTTTGGATTAGTACTGTGTCTTCAACTTAATTATTATACAGCTCCGTGGAATTATCGGAAACATTTCTAGAACTTGTGAGATTCCATATTAGCAAGGATTATTTGGATATAACTTAATCTTATCAACATATTAGCACAGTGCAGGCTACTTCATTCGGAACATACATTCGGAATATTTGGATTAACTTCCGGAACAGTGAACTTTAAAACAATTTAGGACTTTTAAGGATATTCTATACTGTAAGTTATTTTTAATTCTTTCACTTTAATTGATTGTTGAAATATTTTAATATTTTAGGAAATTAAAGATTTGTATTTTAAATCTTGAAAGCTTGTTTGAGTCTTTTCTTTTGTTACATTACCCCTAGTTGTAACAATACACCCAAGTGTTCAAGTATGCAAATCAGGTGTTCAAATTGAGGTCACTCATCTGAGCAACACACTGCTTGAACACCTGAACAAATTCTTTTTTCGACAGGATGTTTTCAATGTTTGAACATCTCCCAAAACACAATAAAGCCAGTATGCAAGTTTACTGTGAAGATCCAACAGCTAATTGAGTGTAAAAAAATTGTGTATCTGCTACTTGCACTGAAAAGTGTCAAGCAGCTTGTAATTAGTTTACAAACGGATGCATGGAAGATTCCTGGTGAGTTGATAAAGTTGTCAAAGGTCAATGTCATAGGATTACAGTGAATGCCTCTGAGAGTACATGTATACATTTATATTTTTCCAAGTTGCCTCAGATCTTGATGATTGATCGTGTGCTAAATGGCACAGCAACACATGAAGGCTATATTGTGCCAAGGCAATTGGAGTAATGTGTCTTGTTCAGATATATACAGCTGTACCATAGCAGCCAACCAGCTTGATATGAGCAAGATTTGAATCTGCACCCTTCTGGTCACGATTTCAACATATTAACCACATATATTGCTTATAAGCCACTGCAGATCAAAATATTCAACCTATACATATCAATTTTCATCCAAATGCATGGTCAGACGTGGCTATGAAAGCATGATCGATTGAAAACATGAAAGGAGACCATTACAATGTGGTGAGGTGATTTCTATACCATATGAAATTTTTTTTTGTTTTTGTTTTAATGGCACTTTTAACACATTATTGGTTGTATCATGCTGAGAATATAGGAACTCAATGCCTTTTCCAAAGATGCACCAAGTCAGCCGATCTGGGCTGGCCTGGGTGGGTATCAAACTCACAACCCTTTTAGTGTGAGTCTGACTCTCTACTAACTGATCTACAGTGGATTTCCCATATGAAAGGTGTATAAGGCAACTAAGTCATCAAAAAGTAATGAAACAGAAACAAGCAAACAAACAGCTTTAAGTCAGCATGTTATCATTTAAATGAAACATACCCATTTCTTCTTAACTTAATGCTGGTGCGCTGTGCATAGCAGTTCCTGTAGCCTTTTTTTTTGTCCATTGAAATATAGCTGCTAAAGCAATCTGGCGCAGATGATGCAGACTTAGCAGCAATATTGATGATAATGCTTTTACAATCCCCTATGGCAATTCAAGTATGACATCATCCAATTAAAAAACTGGAATTAAGGCTCTAGCATGTTATTTCTGGACTTTTCACTTATGGCAATCCAAGGTAAAAGAAATTAATCCCAAGGAAGTGAGAACATATTGATACTATGTCCTACTCTAATATCTTCAGACAGTAAGAAGAAAATCTGTTCTTTTCAAGACAAGTGGAAGGAATTGTTTATAATGTCATTGTAATCTGATTGAGAATCTTTCAAGCTGAATACAGATCACATGTCCTGTTGTCTGGAAGTGTAATTGGATAACCTGGTCTATAAATAGAAATGTTAAAGAAAAGATTTTTTCTTTAATTAGATAAATCATGCAAAATGTTCCCCTATTTCAATAAATCATTTTGAATGTTCTTCTTTCTTTTACATAAATTATGCATACTGACTACACTTACCTATAAGTCAAGTCCAAATGCAAACTACACAGACCCATATCTGCCATCACATAATGTGCTGGCAGATCTGGGTCAATGCAGTTTCTTAGGAGTAATCAGTAGAACAAAATAACATAGACCCTGATCTGCCAGTGCATTATGCGATGGCAGATCAGGGTCTATATTGTTCACAGTTGGAATTGACTTATAAGCAAGTATAGACAGTATATCTGACTGTAAAACTGATCCATAAAGTATTTATATGACTGATCCATAAAGTATTTATAAGACAATGGTTTCTACTTCTTACCTGTCTCTATTTAAGGAAAGTACATGTATTAGAGTCACAAGAGTCTTGACAATGGAACATTAATGTGATTCAACATTTTGTAAATATAATTATTTCAAGGAATTCAAATAATGTACATGCACATATTATCTATGAAAATTGTACAGGTAGCTAACATACTGAGATGAAGTAAACCAAACTATCACACACCCAGCTAGTATCTCAGTTTTCACATTTTCAAAACTGAAAGAAAAAAAGGGGGGGGGGGGGGGGGGTGAGATTGAGAATTCTGTGTTTGAAAAATACATATCCTCATGCTTTCTTATTTTGACAAACACCACTATATTTTATCATCTTGGCTAATCAAGTCCAGGATAGACAAAAGGGCCAATGTCAGTTGCATATGTGCATTTGTCTTTCCATGATCAGTAAGAATATATATTGTTATATGTTGGAGATCAAGTGTTTCCAAGGTATGACCCAAGGGCAAAGTCCATTTGTGGGTGTGTGGGTGTGGGGAGGGGGCAAGTAAGGATGGACCTTGGGGCTGTTGTCAGTTGAATGTATAAATTTGCCTTTTTACACCCAGTAAGTATATGTATAGCTATAAGGTGGGAATCTCAATTATGTTTTATGTTATGACTTTGGGAAGAAGCAGACACTGGGGCATAACCCAGGGGTTCCATTCCAGTTTGGCATCATACTTGCCATTTTTTAGACATGTAAGACTCCCCCACCCCACCCCCAGATGAGATTAAAATTTCCAAAGCTGTTCCAGGTACAATCTATATCCATAGGACTATCATGAATACAAGTTTCATGAGTCAAGCTAAAAAAAACACAAAAACAATAAGAAGCAGCAGTTAAAAAAAACAGTACGCTTGTATACATGCACCTACATACAATGGACAGTATCGCAACATCCCCCAGTGTGTGTGTGTGTTTTTTTTTTTTTTGGGGGGGGGGGGAAATCGTCACATACAAACTGACAGCATAGAAAATTCTCTGCTTGGTTCCAGGGATTTACCATTTATTGTCCCAGGGTGGTGGGTAGTGGTGGGTGGTGGTGGGCTGGGATTTTCTTTCAAACTGGGTTATTTTTGGTCATTTACATGAAGCTAATTTTTTTTTAAACTAATATATATAAATAATTAGTTCTTTTTTTCAAATATTACAGCATGAATTCTCTTTGGCGTCTGGAAAGTTTGAAA
This sequence comes from Margaritifera margaritifera, assembly GCA_029931535.1. Taxonomy (NCBI): domain Eukaryota; kingdom Metazoa; phylum Mollusca; class Bivalvia; order Unionida; family Margaritiferidae; genus Margaritifera; species Margaritifera margaritifera. The sequence goes on along the minus strand of JAQPZY010001699.1, from coordinate 17,840,449 downwards.
AAGAAAAATACCCCCTGCCCCCTTCTGTTTGTAACTAACGGGTTAAATCTATTTCTCCTTGCATAATCTGGCAGGCTAATGTTTTCACATTTCCACATCAATTCCAAGCCTTTTAAGTCTCAAGAAGAAAACAGTCTTGCTTTTTTAAAAAAAAGGAGCACTGAGGTCACTCCAAATTACTTAAAACACCCTGGCTGTAAGATAGTGTTCGATTAAAATTCCATACACTGTCATATTCATTGAATAACATTTTGAAAACAGTTTCTGGTAGTTAGAAAGCTACAATAATTTAATACTGAACCATAATTTAATCTATTCTTTATAAGAGACCAGCTAGTTTATTTTTGAAGGTGGAGTAGGGGGCCTCAGATTTAAAAAAGAAATGTGGACCCCCAAATAGCTTGAAAAAAATATTCTTGTTCTGATTTCTAGAAAAGAAAGAACTAATTATACCCATCATATTTGTCAAAAGAAGCAAATTATCTTGAGGTAAAAGAAAAATAAATATTCTGGTTCCAAACAAAATCCCAGCCCCCCCTCCCCTCCTTAATTAAATGGTCAGGGTGGTGGGGTGTATTTCTGAGAGGGGTAAAAAATGCATTAATCAGTTAGCCATAAATGGAGACCTAGAAAGAGTGACCAAGGAGAAATACTGTAGTTGACTTGAACAGACTTGGATCTGCTCTTTTAGTGGTTTACATGTACATGTACGCAAATGCTGCATAATTGCCATAGTGCCAGCCTACAGATATTTGTCTAACTGCTTGGCACTGTCCTCCAAATCTGCATAAGTTTCCAGATATTCAATGTCATAGGTGGACAAGATCACCCCAAAAATTTTCCCCCAGAAAACCTATTAACAAATTTGAAAGTGGTAATGAAGCATCAATTGGCTTTATCTAACAGCTGTCAACAGAAAGGATGTATCAGGAATGTCTAGCTCATTTGTGGATTTTTTCTGCTTCCAAATGTGCCAAATACACATTTTTCTGCTTCCAAATGTGCCAAATACACATTTTTCTGCTTCCAAATGTGAAAAATACACATTTCTCTGCTCCCAAATGTGCCAAATACACATTTTTCTGCTTTGAACTAATCTTTTAGAGTACCATAAAAAGTGATTTAAGCATGGTGCAAAGTTGATTCTATGAACTAGAAATCTGCAGTAATCTGTAATCATACATATGATACCTATAGGGATATGGTACCTAAAAGGTAACTTGTAAATATGTTCAAAGTCTCTCAAATACAGATATGTCTTTAATAAAGAAAGAAATAGAACTGTCCAATGTATCACTAGAGCACAAAATGTGGGTGGCACTCTGTTTTTGGCTAGATCTAGTACTTCTACAAGTGTATCCACAGTAAAAGCTGTTATTTGCACCATTTTAACATTAAACTAATTTCTGTGAATAGAAAGATTGGTTAAGTGTGAGTGCACTCTTCAAAGGCATTTAACTCTGGTATGATTCTGCAGGAAATTACATAAAAAACTGATGAATCCCCAAACTTCACTTAAATACCATGGCTGAATTTAATTTTTTGTTCCTACTTGCATTGTTGCAAGCTGAGAAACAAACTACTCACAAAATTGCACATGCAATTTTTCGAACCTGTTTACCAATATACTAGGAAATTTTAAGGGAAAAGATACTTCTCATCAACTGCAACCAGTGGCATAGCAAGAAATTCACTGGGCCTGGCCCCCCTCCTCCCCCACATCTGCAGGGGTTGCTTGCATGGTTGCTATGCCACTGATTGCAAATGTCAGTTTTAATCAATGGCTTGCTTCTGATGTGTATGATTAAACTTCAAAAATGCAAAATAAAGAATAGTCTTTACATCATATTTTGTATGAAGAGCCCAGGATAATATTTCCAACTAATGCGAGCACTGATAATTTCTTTATTCAAACTAATCATCACAGAACTGAATGCATTTGAAACTAAGAACTGATATTTCACAAAACTGTACACATTTTTAAAAAAGTTCTCATATGCATGGATTTGTTTTTCATTTGTCACTTCTGGCTAGTACCATTACACATCATAGTCAAATGCAGCTTGGTGTGGGGGGTGGGGGTGGTACAACTCATTTTAATGATGGAATACTTACCCATTACTATTGCATAGCTGGTACTTTTCCGGGTGGAAAATATCCCAACTGTATGACGAGAATTTTTCCTCCCATTAGGGTGAACCAGAAGATTCCAGAATACTGGATTGCCCCTGGAACACCCCACACACACTGCCCATGTGCAATATTGCCCCCTTCATTCTTTTCCTAGGGAGCAGCCTAACTTGGTGGGACATCAGTGTGGGTGGGAGGTGGGAATCTGCAATAGCAACAGGTGAGTATTACATCATTAAAATTAGTTTTACCCCCCCCCCCAAAAAAAACAAAAACACAAACTACATTTTAATATCAGTAATACTGTAACTGTTGCTACTGCAGTGTTGAATTTGTCAGTTTGGTGGGAGGCTGATGATCCCACAACTGGCGAATAAAAACAAACACAAGGAATACTCACTCTCATTGCAGAGTAGGAGGCTACTGAGGGATGAAATCTGCATTGGCCACTTTCTGAGTGATGATGATTGGGCCTAAGGAGAAAATGCCTTCAGTTTGGTGGACTAATGGGCAAAGATAAAAGGAAGAGAAAGTAGTGTGAGAGCACCAAAACAAGGCTTTCATCACATCTTCCAAAGATGAATGAGTTAGATAGGCCCATGAGACAGCAATGGCTTGAACCTCATGGGCTTTAATTTTCATAAAAAACAGGTCCCTATCATTAACTCTTGATAGTTAATGCAATCCACCTAGAAATGGTGGGAGCTGAAATATCAGTTGAACCTTTAACTCATTAACCTTGCGTGTCACGTTTACGCATCATGAGGTTGCACCCTACTTCTGAGCTCTGTAACATCAACATCATTTATGATGCACCAAAGTGGGTGGTATTACAGAAAAGTAGACAGATGTAGTTCTACAATGATACCAAATAATATAGACTTTCTACACGCATTCAAAAATACAGCGGAAAAAAACACAATTTTGAGACCCGTTTTTTTTAGGCTAAAAAATTACTGGTTTTTCAGAACCGGAATTTGTGTCCGGATTTTAGACTTTTTGGCCTGAGATCTAAAGTAGACCAGTCCAAACTGCACATAGACAGATGAACTTTTGCAAAAAGTAAGATAAGTTTGAGAATTTGGAGTAAAAAGTAGCTAGGACATGAAAATCATGGGTCCAATATGCCCCCCCCCCCCCAGTCCAATTTGCTAATCGAAAATCTCTTGGAAGCAGATGTATTTGGATGCATTCAGAAGTAACCACAAAAATGCGTTTTCAGGCGAAAATGAAAAGCATCTCCAGGGATAAATGGATAAATGAGTTAATGGAGAGGAAAAGATGCCTCCTACCCTTCTTCTCCCTTTCAAGGCTGCCAAATAAAAATGTAAAGCCCTAACTGGACACAAAAGATTATCATGATTAACCCCAGCACAGATAGGTCTGTGATTGGGATCTTAGTCAGGAGTGGGGCAACTGATGGAAGCTGTTTTTTTGCTAAAAAAGCTGGTTGGCAAAGGTGAGAAACTGACTCTTATATCCCACTGAACCTGATACAGCCCTGCTCTATGGATAGGAAGGAATCTTGCACCTTCAAGCAAGAAAACCGTCTTGAGGGTAAGGTTCTCGAAGGAAGCTTCACCTAAAGGTTCATAGGGGGCTTTATTAAGAGACCACAAGACACAAGAAAGATTCCATTTAGGCATTAGAGAACAAGACACTGGTCATTGCAGCTCGAAATACCTGATCAGGTCTGCTAAGTGAGAATCTGACCTGATGGCTGAGCCTTTATAAAATATGAGAGTGTTGGAAAAGGATGCTTGATAGCCCTTAATAGTAGAAACTGAGCATTGTTTCGCTTTGAAAAGGAAGAGAAGAAAATCAGTTACTGCCCTCGCAGAGATACAGCTATGATTGACACATTTTCTACAACACCTATGACAAAAGATTCTCCATTTTTGCATCATACACCTTAGACGTCGACCTTCACCTGGACTGAATAATGCACTTAGCAACTTTTTTTGAAAACTTTTCTTTGCAGAGAGATCATTTGAGATGAGCGAAGCATGAAGGTGGAGAATCTGTGTGCTGTTTTGCAGGAGAGAGTCCCTGTGCTGCGAAAGAAGGTTCCTCCTCTGAGGTAAGGTCCTGGGATGGTCCACCAGCAGATCAAGATTGTTGAACCATGATCGCTGGGGCCACAGTCAGGCAATCAGAATGAGCTGAGCAGTGGAGTACCTGACTTTGTGTAGAACTGGTGGGATCATCCTGAAAGGTGGGAAGGCTTAAGTGAACAGACGATCCCACTTCAGGCTTAAAGTGTCCACTGCCAGGTCCAGAGTGTGGAAATATAAATGGGAAGCTTGTTGTTTCGCTTGGTGGCAAACAAGTCCACCAAAGGAGTCTCCCAAAATTAGAACAGGAAGTCGGCTATGGATTGGTGGAGCGACCATTCTGTGAGGACTATCTTCCCTTTCCTTGACAGACTGTCCACCAAAATATTCTTTTTGCTGGAAAGGTGGCGAACTTGGAGGGTAATTCCTTCTGAAGCTGCCCAGCGAAGGCGGTTCCAAACCTCCATGCCTGAGTGAAGGTGTATGTGTGCCTCCTTGTCTCCTGAGGTACGCCATCACCGACGTGTTGTCAGAGGAGACCATCACACAGTGACCTCTAATTTGGTGGATGCACCCCTGAAGGGCTAAGAACACTGCCCTTATTTACAAATTGCTGATGCGGAGAGTAGATTCTTCCCAGGACCATGAACCCTTAAGAATTGGTTCTTCCGGCTCTAGATGAGTGCCCCACCCTGAATGTGATGCATTTGCAAACAGTTTGGAGTGGTGTTCGGGGGGCTGCATGGGGACTCCGGCCATAAAATGGTCCTGACTTGTCCACCATTCAGATGATGGAAATCCCAACCCAGAGAAATTGGAGCATTCAAAGGATCCCTGTGTGGTTTCCACACTGCCAAAAGGAGAAACTAGAGAGGACGCCAGTGCAGTCCGTCTAGGGAAACCAAGTCCGCTGTAGAGTTCAAGGTCCCCTGCAGAGAGAGAACAAGATGAGCTGACAATATGGACAAGATCTTGTCTACTCTGTCCTGAGGGACAAGGACTAATCCTCTGTTTGTGAGGAAATTCATCCCAATGTAGATACAATCTTGAGATGGAGTGAGCTCTGATTTCTCTGGGTTTGGCAGATGGCCCAGCCTAGTCACTATGGACCAACAGCGAGACATATCTAGTCTAAGAGACTCTAGCTGGCCACTGTGGATCATCCAATCATCCAAATATTGGAGGATTGGGATATCTAGTGACCTACAATGGGCTGCAACTACTCCCACGACCTTGGTAAACACTCAGGGTGCAGAAGCTAGACCGAACGGCTGAGCTCGAAACTGGAAGACCTCACCATGCAAGCAAAACCATATGTACTTCCTGAGTGGAAGAAAGACAGGGATGTGAAGGTCCGCATCCTGAAGATTGATGGAGACTACCCAAACGCCAGGTCTTATGGTATTCCTGACTGAGGCTGTGGTCTTCATCTTGAATGGTTCCTCCAGCAGAAATCTGTTTAGGGAGGAAAGGTCGATAATTAGATGGGACTTTCCCCCTTTCATAGGAACTAGGAAAATCTGGTAGTAGAAGGTTACAGGTTGGTCATTTAACACCATCTCTACTGCACCCTTCTGAAGAAGGGAGTGAACCTCTTCCTTTAAGAGCAACAGATTTAATTGGTGGAAGAAAATGGGGGAACCTTACTAGAGGAGGAAGATCCTGATACCAAGCTGGTAGCCATCTTTTATGATAGAAAGGACCGAGCCATTGCCCATTAGCCAGACCAAGCCTCTAAAAAGAGGTGTAGTCTGGCGCTAATGGGAACCAATGGAAGAGGTACTGCAGGAGAGGAAGTGAGTCTCTAGGGTTGTCTGCCCTTGTCCTTAAGAAAGGGGGAAGGGGCTGTGAACTTCCTCCTTGGACATTTCTGGTGTGCCCTTTTAGGAGCTCTGAAATGAAGTTGTTGCTTTGATTGTGGCTGCACTGCTTTAAAGAATTTTGCTGATGGACCCTGAGGGCAGTGAGGATGATTTAGCTTCTTGTCTGGTTTTGAAGAGCCATGAGCAGATGCAAGGGACCAGTGTTGTTGGTCTTTCAAATCCTGAGTAGCCACGGAGGGGATGAGCCCTCCGAAGAGAGTCTAAGCCTCCAGGGGGGCAGCCCTCAGAAGGTTTTTACTGTACTCTTGTAAGATCTTGGAAGTGTCCAGAGCAACATCCCTGCAGAAGTGGAGAAGCTCTACTGATAAGGCCATGGGCAAGGACTATGCAGGCCCAGAAGTTTTTGCCACTGCTTCCAACAAATGATGGAGAGCTACTGGCAATAGAGATTCCTGAAAAGAGGTCAGCATGCGAGGCTACAGTTACTAGTGATCTAGCCTTTTGCTCTAAGGGGGTTCCAGTGTTTTCACTAGAAGGCGAGCCCAGGTCCATGTAGAAATATTCACTTGATCCGCTTCAGCATCCAAAGTGGGCAGTTAAGTGGGCCAGAAAGGGGTATGAACCTTATAGCTAGAAGCTGCTACCAAGGGTCGCAAAGTAGAGGGGGGGGGGTGAAGAACACCCCTTATGATGTCTAGCAAAGTCTTGGCCCTTGCTAAACCATTGAGAGAGCTCATTTATCGTAACCGAGTGAGGAAGTAACAAGAGATCTGGTTAAGAGTTTGCCCCAGAAAGTTTCTCCAAACTGAAAAGAATTTTTTAGTCACCAGAACCTGAAGGTTTGGGACACAGGTCACTGGGCTTTATCGAAAGACCAGCTTTCCTCCTCCTCTGCCACCTTAACTGATGACTGACAAGCGAGAGGGGGCATGGGACCCAAATTGAGGGGGTACCACATCGGCCTGATTTGTGTCAAACTCGTGCACATCAACGAGAACAGAAAGGGCATCTTCATCCTGCTCTCTACCCTGGAAGACAGGACTAATATCTCTCTGTTGTGGGGGAGACTGTGGGGGAAGAGGAACTTGAACTGCTAACTTATCCCATGGAGCTAATGGACTGTTCTTAGCAGTGGACTTAGCAGGTGGATTAGGGTGACACTCTACCTGAGTAGAGTGTTTGGGGGAAGAAAGTCTATCCACCTCCTTCCCTTTTGACTCAACTTCATAAGACGATGTAGGTCCATAACCCGCATTCCACGACCTCAATACCATGCGGCTAAGGTCCACAAGTCCATGGCTGCATGAAGGGAAAGGGCCAATCGCTTCTCTGTGGCAGAAGGCACACATCCCATAGGGATTTAGAGGGATAATAGAAAAGGGGGGGAAGCCGATCCGATCCCCTTCCCTAATCTGGTGTCTGTAAGCCAATTCCCAGTCCCCCATGGGATGAAATGTCAGTCTGGAGAGAGGTTGGGGACTTGGCCTAATCTCTATCCCCATACTGTAGGGGCTCAAATGACCAATTCGTAGTGCCCTGCATACAGTGCCTGGGTCCCAGTGACTGGTCAGGTAACTCAGATTGATTCCATTGTCGACAACGGGCCCCAGAACTGAAAGGGTGCTGCTTCCCCCGTTATGGTGTGTGTGTGTGTGTGACTCACTTTCAGCCTGCACCAAGCTGTGGGCGAGTAGAGGGTGCTGAAAGGACAACCATCTGTCCTCTTACAGCCTGTAAAATAATAGAAAAAGTGTGTGTGTGGGGGGGGGGGGGGGGTCCCAGGGAGATTTCCTGTGACCACACCTACTCACACCTGCTTAGACATTGTTCCTGTAAGAGAGAGCTGAAAAGAAGATTTTTATAGAAAAAACTTCTATGCAACTAAAAGTAAACACAAGAAGTCTACGCTATATATGTTGATAATTTAAACATGAAGTCACCTTACTTGGGTGTTTCACAATGTTTAATTGCAAAAAGGAAGCAATGACAATCTCAGTACAGAAAAATACAAGATAAACAAGTCAACCAGGCTTAAATGAAAGCTAGGGACTATTAAATTAGCAGTAAACCCCCCCCCCCATTGGTTATGATTGCTAATAAAAAAAAGGTAAAAATCAAGGAACGCTATCCAAAACTAAAATTGAAAAAGAACCCGTGTGCGAAAACTCAGCATGTGATATGAAGGTAAAAAGTGGAGTGCGACTTGCTTTGCCAAGTATAAAAATAGCACAATTCACAATATAGGTAATCTGAATTACAATGATTCGTTATGAACAATAATATGAATCAAGGCAAGTCCATAGACTGCAATTGATGCTAAGATAAGGAAAATATTTACAAAATACCCACCCTAGCTAAAAAAAATGCACAACTGAATTAGAATCACTAATGTCCTGTGATAGGGTTAGAAACAAAGAATAAAATGCAAAGCCATATACAAGGTGTATGGAATAAATGCTAACAACTCTCAAGAGGACTTAAAGTAACTGAGAAAAAACTCGATCAGAGTATAATCCAAATGTTTACAAAGAAGATGCACACAACAGATATACATGTAGTAAATTTGCTTGTTAACCCACTAAGCGACAGCAAATTTTCATAGATGTAAACAAGGCAGACATTACAGCCATGCGACCGTGAAATAAATAAAGAGCAGTATAGCACATGGGCAGTGTGTGTGGGGTGTCCCAGGTGTGATTCGATGTTCTGGAATCTTCTGGTTCACCCTAATGGGAGGATGAATTCTCGCCATATGGTCAGGGTATTTTCCACCCGGAAAAGTACCAGCTATGCAATAGCAACAGGTATGGTATTACTGATATTGAAACAGCATTAAATAAACAATGCCTAATGAGCATATTTAGGTAACTTGTCATATCAGTGTGGTAATCACTTTGATACTACAAATGCAGGGTTCATTTCAGACTGTGCCCTTGCACCAATGACCTTTGTGTTTCATCTTTGGCACAAGATAGTTCCCTCCATGGCACCCATAGGGCACATGATAAAGACCCAAGAAAATAAAGATAAATGATCATTATAATTGACTCAGGATTGAGTCAAGAGCGTCCTAAGCTTACTGAATACTACTACCACTACTACTACTAATAATAATAATAATCACTTTATTTAAAGAGGGTGACACAATTAATTGCATGGAACTTATCCTCCTTGGGGCCCTCTATTATATGCATATTTACACAGAGTACATGTGCAAAGTTGCACACACAATAATGATAAAAAAGAAGCATTGATAAAAAGGTAAGTGTATATATGGAGATAATAAACAGAAAATTTTGTAAGAACATGCTCCAACTAGGTACATTGTGTATTAACAGTACAAAAATAGTGAGACAACAAAGATGAAGGTTTGAGAATTTATACTTTAAGTTTTAATGTATTTGTCAAATTGAACAGGTCCCATTTTTCATCCAATGAATTAAATTATGTTTAAATGCATTATATTTGTACATTTTCTAATTTCCTTTGGGATTCTGTTCCTAATTAGTGACCCCAAATACTGAAAACTTTTCTTAAAGAGTTCTTTATTTAGTTTTGGAATGGAAAGGTGATTAGCTATTAATTGATCTTAACTTGGGAGTGTTGCATTGTTTTCTAGCATGAAATAGTTCCTTAAGATATAATGGGGCCATATTTATTAAAACTTTGTGCATAAGTCTAGTTCAAAAATATCTGTACACTTACTGTTAACATTTTTATATCGTTAATTTCATTTGGGATGTTTTCAGCATTATCTTTTTTGCAAGCGGAATAATTTGCAAATATTCTTGTCGGAAGTGTTTCCCCAGATAACATTACAGTAGTCTACTTATGGTTGTATGTAGCTTTTGATAGATATGGCCTTACATGTATCTTGCTTAATAACCACAGACATGAATTGACTTTATGACATATGACTTGAATATGTTCATTCCGCTGCAAATTGTTGTCAACCATCACCCCAATGATTTTGTCATGAGTAACCATTTATAGACAAATTTAATTGAACTTAAGATTCAAATTGTTATTTTCCAATTTTGCTCTTTAATAGAATGCACTCATCGCCAAAGAAGCATAAGATGATGAATTTCATTGGCTGACAGAAATGTTTTACTGATTTTGATTAGCTGGGCACCAATAGAGAACACATGATCCATGATCACTGATAGAAAATGAAAAGAAGAAATGATGAAATCTTCAGTAAAAAAAACCTTCTGCATTTACTTTCAAAGCAGTGTACAGGGAGGAAAAATACAGACTCAGTTATCAAAAAGAAATTTGTTTACAGAGGAATGCTTACTTGGGCAAAAGGAATTCAAATCCCAGTACAGAAGGCTTGTGACAGGAGAGGCTCATAATGATCGTAGGTGCTTGGGTTGCATTAAATATTCACTTTTCAGCATTAAGCACTTGGAATCATTGTTGAGTCAAACAATAGCATAGCTCGCTGCAGTTTCCTTGTCAGCTAAAATAACTGTGTCCTAAACAGTGGACATGGTTATTTTACCAGACCAGGAAATTGTAGAAAATCTTGCTGTAGCCTGACTCAACAATGACTGATTCTAAGCACATAATGCTGGAAAAGTTAGTATTTATTGCAGAAATTAATAAATCCACGATGTGAATGCCTTTGATAATGATATGTGTTTAAATTTCTTTATTATACAAGATACAGGTAAGCTATTTGCAACCCGTTTGTTCTAAATCACCCAATTTTTTGACCTGATAGGGCCTGTTGGGCCCTACTTTTTCCATTTCTGGAATGAATACTGCAAATGTACTTCAACCAAAAAAAGTATTTAATTTGTGTGAATCGAGCACAGTTTTCCATCTGAAGAAGACTATTAAATCTTCCAAAGCAAGAAACTAAGCAAACAACAGCAAGGGAAATGAGTCTTGTTCATCTGCTACAGAAATGTCAGCACTTAGTAAAGATGCATGTACTTTATATTTTAACTTGCTGTGCATAATTTACTTGCATTTTGCAAGTGTGCAAGTGTTAAATTCGAGCCCTGACATACCTCCCAAAAGCCTGAAGCCAGTTGTTGTTTATTCTAAATTTCATTGGGTTGCCAGCCTATATCTTATCCTATGTAATGTGTGAACCATTACAGCTATCTTATTATCAACCTGCTACTAGCTCAATAACCATCTACGACTCCAGATGAGCTGCCTATTGTTTTGTTATTTCAAAGATTGTTTTCGGGGTTGCACTGTTTTGAGTGCTGAATGGCAATCTACCATCTATTTTTCAGTTTCAGCCTGCTACTATAAAAGATAATGAGAATGCTGCATTACATTATGACACCAGTTGGTCACTTTGTTTGACTACAAGAATATTGTGCAACCCTGATGGTCAGATGCCAGCAACCCTGATGGTCAGGTGCCAATATAGTTGACCCAATATAACATGAATAAATAACTTTATTATTTTTCATCTAATTTATGTGAAAGTTTCACTATAAACTGAAATGTATATATGTACTGGGTTTAATGGCACATCAGCACAGTGCTGAGTAAAGTTATTCTGTCACTGGAGGAAACAGGCGCTCTTCAATGAGAAGGTAAATTTTGTACAAGTCACATGATGTATCATATATAAACTGGACACCTGAACCATATGTTCCAATTAGAGCAAGTTCATATATGATGCATCATGTGACTTGTACAAAACACATGGTTCATGTGTCCAGTTTATTATGATGCATCATCTGAATTGGACAAAACACATGGTTCAGGTGTCCAGTTTATATATGATGCATCATCTGACTTGGACAAAACACACGGTTCAGGTGTCCAGTTTATATACGATGCATCATCTGACTTGGACAAAACAATGATATAAACTGCATTCTTGTATAAAGTCCAAGACCTTCTCAGCTAGAACATCATCACAAGATTCAAGCATCCCAGGGCAAAAGGGTTTCTTCCATTAGGCACCTCGTATGAAATGCAGGGGGCTCAGATAAAAATGTCTCACAATAAGGTGGTAACATTTTCAAAAGAAAGAGAAAATGCTATGCTATTGGTAAGCATGGCTATCTTGGTTCTGTTGATTTGTTTGTTATATGAACCTAAATATATTTCACATTTGCTACAAGTGTTAGTTATAAATGACATCAGATAGATGATGTGATAGGACAACAAAAATACTGTGGTATTGTACAACATGCTTCTAACAGCTCATACACCTAAGATTAAATCACTACCTAGGGGAGGTAACACATTTTGAGGAGTTTGATTACACAAGTTCCCCAAAGTCCTTTGTTATGCAAGGGGGATAAAATTAATAGAATCAAAGCAATTTTGCAATTTGATTACAGGTAAAATATATCTTTATTGATGACTGTTATTTAGGTGCCTGTAGATAAGAAAGTAAAGTAAATTTTCTTGATACTAATTATATAGTGAAACTAATACTGTAAGTAATGCCACATATTGATCCATTCTCCCCATTGATGTGGGTATGGACAATTTGATAGGTAATTAAAATATTCCCAGTAATTCACTTCCAATTTTCTTCAGTGGGGTGGCATATTTCCTGCATTGACAATTTTAGACTTAACTGAAAGTATCTCTGACAGACTCCCATGTGGTTTCAACAATATATAACTAACTGAGATCAAGAAATGTAATAATATGGATAACATTTGTATTGAATTGGCCAGCATTGGTGCTACAATCATGTGCAAGATGTTATATATATAAAATAGTACATCAAATCAAAGATGTTATATATGTAAAACAGTACATCAAGTCAGATGTTATATATGTAAAACAGTACATCAAGTCAGATGTTATATATGTAAAACAGTACATCAAGTCAGATGTTATATATGTAAAACAGTACATCAAGTTAGATGTTATATATGTAAAACAGGACATCAAATCAAAGATGTTATAGGTGTAAAACAGTACATCAAGTCAGATGTTATATATGTAAAACAGTACATCAAGTCAGATGTTATATATGTAAAACAGTACATCAAGTCAGATGTTATATATGTAAAACAGTACATCAAGTTAGATGTTATATATGTAAAACAGTACATCAAATCAAAGATGTTATAGGTGTAAAACAGTACATCAAGTCAGATGTTATATATGTAAAACAGTACATCAAGTCAAAGATGTTATATATGTAAAACAGTACATCAAGTCAAAGATGTTATAGGTGTAAAACAGTACATCAAGTCAAAGATGTTATAGGTGTAAAACAGTACATCAAGTCAAAGATGTTATAGGTGTAAAACAGTACATCAAGTCAAAGATGTTATAGGTGTAAAACAGTACATCAAGTCAGATGTTATATATGTAAAACAGTACATCAAGTCAAAGATGTTATATATGTACACAGTAAACAGGTTATTTAACATAAAATCCATGCACTGTATTTTCTGCTCAGGCTTCTTTTAAAGTCTGATGAACAGAAAACAAAGAGAAAATAAGGACACACACACACACACAGTATGATCCATTTATAATAAAATTGGATGTAATGAATCAATAAATATTACAAAGCACATCACAAAGGCACTTCCAATGTTTAACACAATATTTTACCTCAGTTGTAACAAAATTTGGATATAATGTTATGATTTTTTGGGGGTCCCTTGGGCTTCATTATGTCCTGAGTTTACTATATATATCTCTCCAGGTTACCAGACCTTCCCTAACAATGGCAGAAATTACTGGCTAATGCTGGATAATTTTGATGTATTCAGAATGTTGAAGGCAATGACACTCCTCAGCAACTTTGTAGTACACATAGCTAATACATGGTATTACAAGTGGCACACAAACTATTGCACCGTCTTCCATCTCTTCAAAAACTACATAATTATTCTCATGATGATCAATCATAATGAAATTAGTCAGTTTAGTTTTGGTAATATAGGTACTGTTAAGGATGGAGCAGTAGCTGGAAGCAACTTACTGACCCTTTCCAGCCTAATTGGTTTTCAGTGTTTTTATGCCCACACTGCTTGCAGCAGAGCCAGCTTCATTTGGTCCTGTCCAACTGTGTGTCCATCCCAAGAAGCTTCATAACATTATTGGACAAAAAGTACTTATTATCGACAAAAGAAATATGGAAGGTATTTTTGCATGCATATGTAGAGAAGCTGAGCAGATTTTCATGCCACAGAAGCAATGTTTCTATTTTTGTAAACAATTTTAGTGCCATGCTTTATTTTGGACGTAAAAATACTGATCAGCAGAAATGTAATAATCATAATTTTCAGAGCTTTATAAGACAATTTGCAAACATTTAGTGAGAAGAAAGTTCACTGCATGAAAAAACATGAATATTATTCCCCCACCTAATGTGGTGAGGTCACCAAAAGTATAAAATGATGACATTTGACTGTGACCCTTGTGACAGAGCTATAGAGATGCTGGAGAGTTACTAGGCAGGTAACCAAGTTTCAGGTCAAAGACCATTAGAGCAAAGGTGCTGAAATGGGGAAGAAATAGATCTGTGACCTTGAACTTCAGGATAAAACTGTAAAACACGAGATGCCATAAAAAATAGAGATATAAGTGTACCATGAACCTTAAAAAAACTTTTATGATATAAAGTAGAAACAAAAGCAACCATGAAATATATACCTGTGACCTTGCCCTTAAAGAATCGGCCCCAAAGGCAGAATACAAAACAGCTTCTCACAATATATACAAGTGTACCAAATTTAATACATTTATCTTAAACAGCTCATAAGTTACAGAGCAGAAAGGCAAATACTACTGAAACCTAAAATACTGACCTATGACTTTGACCTTGGAGATAGGACCCCAATGTGGTACATGAGAAAATATCAACTGGAACATCCTTGGCCTTTTCAGTTAAGTAGAGAAAGAAACCTTGGATAAAGAACTGTATTCTGAACTACTTTTGTCCACAAGGTACAATATCGCAGTGGAAGGAGACAAATCACAATTGGAACATTGTCTGCCTTTTTTGTCGCAACATATGTGGTGCACTCTGCAGAGGCGAATCACCAAATCTTGTCAAAATGTGTATTCGTACAACTGTATCATCTAAGGCTAGTTCCTGACTTGATAGAAAAGGCAATGTTCCAATTGGACAAATATAATCTCAAATGGCTCTGATGTTATAGAATAGAATGGAATGGTATGTATGTAGTTGTATTCTACAGCGCCACAGCAGAGAAGTATCAATGCAGTGGCAACAAAAGGTTAAGCTGCACAAACTTTTTTGAAGTTAAATCCTTCCAAAAAATTTAAAATTATGTACAATATAAAATATAAAATGTAAAGATGTACAAATTCTGTACAATATATATATATATAAACAGTTAAAGGCAACACGTGGAAAGTTTTTGAAACATGATTAAAATTTGTTGTATATACCGTATTCCTTTAAAAAGTCAAAGATTTTCCTGTGTGGTATGTCCTCATACAGTTTCTTCAAGCAGTTTACATCAAAATACTTCTGTCTCACAAGGTGAAAATCAACACACTTGACAAGGATGTACACCCCTGTTAAGGTACACATTTCGCTTGAGGTCCACCCTACAGGAGATATGCACGAGTCACCTCATCTCTCTGATTTGTTTTATATGAAGTATACCACTCACCAATAGTGGGTTTGATGTTATTAAGTTTGTTTGCAGAGTTTTATTCCACATAATTTTGCCAAGTATGACAAACATGCTGATTTATAAAAATTTTTAAGTCAGTACATGGAATCTTCCATTCAGAAATGGGTGACTGCATGGCAGCTTTGGCTGCTTTATTTGCCCTTTCATTACCCTTTATGTCAATGTGACTAGGCAGCCAACAGAACAGAATACTTTTCCCAGACTGCATGGGAACATCATGTTTCTATTATATCTGGGATATTAACGGGTTGTCTGATTTCAGATTGTGCAAGGCTTTCAATGTGGAAAGGGAATCCAAAATGATGTAATTTGTTTTTTGAGAGGTTTCAATGTAGTTCAAAGCTCTGAGTATGACTGTAATATCTGCAGTAAACAGTGAGGCATTATCCAGTAACCAGCTCGAGATGGTGCCTTGTAGTTTTGCAATGGCATCTCCATCCTTGTCTCCATCTTTTGAATTGTCTGTATACAGGGACGTATGGCTATGATAAGAGGCTCAGATTTCATTGAATTTACTCTGAAAAAGGAGAGGATTTGTTAAAAACTTTTGAATTCGCAAAGGTAAAATATTATTTTAGGAGATTTACATAACCACAGTGGTAACTTGGGAATACAGAATTTTGCAATGTTTTCAACACTGATTTTTGCTGTTTCTAAGTGAGGATGAATTCACATGCCTAATGGTGGAATGAAGTCTGGCTTCTGAACGTACACAGAATGGAATGGAAAGTATGAGGGAAAACTCGTAATACTGACCTGTGCCCTTGACCTTGAATATAGGATCCCCAAAGGGGTACATGACATACCTGTATGTGATGATGTATAAGTATACCAAGTATCTCTTAACTTCAAATGACTCTTAAATTATAGAAAAGAATAGAAAGTGTGAGGGAAAACTTAAAATATTGACCCATGATCTTGAAAATATAATCCCCCTATGCAGTCCGCAAGATACTTTTTAATGATAATGTATAAGTATACCAAGTTTCATCCCCAAAAGCTTAATGGACTCTAAAGTTATAGAGTGGAAAGCGTGATGGAAAACTACAAATGTTTACCCGTGGCCCTGACATTGAAGATAGGACCACCTCTGTAGCATATAACAAACCTTCTAATGATGATATTTAAGTATACAAGTTTCATCCCTTAATCTCTAACAGCTCTAAATTTATAACCATAATAAAAAGTGTGAGAGCAAACTTTAAAATATTAAATCGTGACCTGGACCTTGAAGATATTATCCTCAATGTGGTAGACGACACACCTTCTAATAATGATGGAACAAAGTGCTTCAAGTTTCATCCCTTAATCTCAGATTGCTTTAGCATTATAGAGTGGAAAGTAAAGTCTGATAGAAAACTTAAAAATATTGAGTTGTAACCTTTATCTTGATGATGTTAGGACCTCCAATGTGATTCATGACACACCTACTGATGATGTATATATATATATATATATATATATATATATATATATATACCAAGTTTATCCCTTAATCTCAAATGGCTTGAAAGTTACAGAGTGGAAAGGAAAATGTGATGGTAAGTTTAAAATACTGAGCTGTGACAATGACTTTAAAATGAGGTACATGACACATCTTCTAATGATGAAGTACAAGTAGACTAAGTTTCATCTCTTAATCTTAAACAGTTCTAAAGTCATAGACTGGAACCGAAAACATGACGGAAAATTAAAAATATTATGCCATGACTTTGTCCAGGATAATATGACCGCCAATATGTGTTACATTCTAATGGTGATATATGAATATATAAGTTTCATCAATTAACCTCAAATGGCTTGAAAGTTATAGAGCAGAAAGGAAAGTGTGTGGGAAAACCTAAAATATTGTTCTGTGACCTTGACTTGAACAAAGGACCACAAATGTGGTTATGCGACACACATAATGATGATGTATTAGTATACCATGTTTCATTCCTTGATTTCAAATGGCTTCAAAGTTACAGAGCAGAAAGGAATGTGTGCTTAAAATTTTTAAACATTAAGCAATAACCACGAACTTGAAGATTATGTGTCCCCAATAAGGTATGTGACATGCTTTCTAATGATGATGCACGGATATACCATGTTTCATCCCTTAATCTCAAATGGCTTTAAAGTTATAGAGCAGAATCGAAAATTGCATTGTGACAGATGGAAATGCATATACTATGTTCCACGCTTTTTGTGAAAAGACTGGGGACAATAAAAGTACAACAAATTATCATGATTTTAATGGATTGATGGTGTATGAAATGATTTAGAGGGTATGAAAAATTATAAGAACCATATGGCAGCATTTTTTTAAATAATAAACCAGCTAGTATTTTTCATTTCTTTATTTATTATGCCAATGGTAATGGATTAATGTAATATTTTCGGTACAATTACTACATTAGAAGATTATTAAGCAGATATTTCCTAAAGTTTAAAGAACAGGCAACCCATATTTAAGTTCATTTGGAACTTTGAAACATGTGTGATTCATATCAACAGCCTTCTTCATTAGCTAATATACTGTCTGACCTCCCTGAATTCCACTCTTGAGATTTCAAAACTGATTTGTACCCAACAGTTCATGTAGGTTATAATTTTTACAATACCATGTCTTAAAGATTACACTGTTAACCTCGATCAACTACACTGAACTAGAAAATAAGTGTTTGATATTGGACATGAAATAAAAACTCAAAATGTTGAAGATAGAACTCCCCACGAAGTACGCGATGCCTTTAATCCTTGAATTATATGTACAAATACACCAAGTTTCATCCCTTAATCTTTAAAATTATAGAGCAGCATTGAAAGTCACAGTGATGGATGGATGAAAAGGCAGATACTACGTCCCTTGCTTTTTGCACAAGGCAGGGCTCAATTAAAGTACACAAAATGATCATAATTTTAATAGATTGATGGTGTATGAAATTATTTAGCAAGTATGACATATTATAAGAACCATACGGCAGAAAAACAATTATAAACCAGCTTGTATTTTTATACATCATACCAATGGTAATGGATTCATGTAATTGCTACATTTAAAATTATGAAGCAAATACAGATATTTCCTAAAATTTCAGCAAGAGTACCCCGTGTTTAATACTCCTCTATGTAGATAACTTTTCTTTCAGTCAGTGACCTTGACCTTTTATTTTTTGACCCTCAAATCAATATGGTTCTTCCTTACCTCAAGTGTAAACCATCCACAAAGTTTTGTCCAGGTTTGTGATGTAGAACTAATGTTATTATGCAAAAACTATTTTTCATTTTTCAGTCCCAGTGACCCTGACCTTTGACCGTTTTAACCCAAAATCAAGTAGTTTCTTCCTTACTCTGTGTGCAAGTCACCCACAAAGTTTGGTCCATGTATATGATGTAGAACTAATGTTATTGTGTAGTAACCATTTTTTCTTTCAGTTAGAGAGTTTGACCTTCAACTTTTTGACCCTTAAATCAATAGGGTTCTTCCTTAACCAAAGTGCAGTCCATTCACAAAGACTGGTAACTGTAGATCTTGGAGAACTCAAGCTATTGTGCAGAAACCATTTTCTTATTCAGTCACTGTGACCTTGATCTTTTGACCCCAAAATCAATAGGATTCTTCCTTACCACAAGTGTAAGCCATTCATAAAGTGTAGTAACTGTGTGGTGGATAACTCAAGTTATTGTGCATAAACCATTTTCTCCAGTCAGTGACCTTGACCTTTGAGCTTTCGACTCTGAAATTGATAGGGCTCTTCCGTACCCCAAGTGCAAGCCATCCTCAAAATTTGGGAACTTTAGATTGTGAATAACTTGAGTTATCTGTAGAAATGAAATTGGTAACAGATGAATGGATGGATTGCATCATAACAATACACTCTGCCTTATGGTGGGCATATACAAACAGGTAACCCATATTCAAGTTCATATGCAACTTTGAAACATGTGTGATTCATATCAACAGCCCTCTTCATTAGCTAATATACTGTCTGACCTCCCTGAATTCCACTCTTGAGATTTCAAAATTGATTTGTACCCAACAGTTCATGTAGGCTCCAATTTTTATAGTAACTTACCTTAAAGATTACACTGCTAAAACTCCTTAAAGATTACACTCCTAAAACTCCTTAAAGATTACACTGCTAAAACTCGATCAACTACACTGAACCAGAAAAGAAACATCTAATATCTGGACATGAAGAAACAAATCAAACTGTTATGAATTATATATACATACATGGTCACAGCCAACTAAATATTTTATGAGAAATGGAACCAGCCTATTGTGTGGTGGTATTAAATACTGTATTTAAAAGAATGATGGTCGCTGATTGGCTGAAAATAAATATCAGAAAAAATTAACATCACTTTCTTCACTTTTCTCAGCAAAATGTGAGACAAAAATATACATCTTGGAAGCACTTGATAGGAAGTAGTTGTGCATAGCTATATATGTGGTAAATTAACAAACATTGTGAATCTATACAATGCAGTGTGGGTTGTGATATAGAACCTGAAATGATGGAATTTGATTTCATAATTATACTTGCTTGATATGAAAAGACAGAGGGATTTATTTCCCTTGATTAATTATTTAAACGTCATGGCAGTAAAGCTGTTTCTGGTAAATTGCTGTCTTTCTACAATCGATCTTCTAAGTTGATCAAAAAAGTTGCCTACTGGAGCAAGTTGCAATCAGATATGGTATTATTACAACATTCTTTTAGTGGATATTCCGACTCCTAGTACCCCAAATACAGATTTGAATCTTCAAACAATCAGAGATGTCTTTGCCTTGACAACCAAACTGCTTGATCAAATTGATAGATATGAAGCTTTCTACTATCTGATTAAACCAATACAAGTTTCTATGAATATCATGATGCACCAAATTTGGCCTTGACTTGCCCTTTATCGAGTAAAGGTCTGTATGGTTCAAAATATGAAAATGCCCAAAAGATAGGAAAGCAACAAACAACTGTCTGAACTGATGCTGGATTGACTTTCAAGTCCAGCACTTATAAGAGGAAGGTCACTTCTATGACCTGCTCTTCAGAACACTGGTAGTAGCATGTGTGCTAGGGTATGTTCTACTTGCTTTTAGAACTGTTATAACACTTTCCAATAAGTCTGCTAGACTTTAAATGTACTGTGATGTGCCAGATTCCTGAGATACACTTGTTGGTGGTCAGAGAATTATTTCCAAATCAGTGGGAGAAAATCACATGATCAGTGTGTTTTATCCATCAACTGTCAGGGTTACAAATTCAAATTCCTGTCAAAACTACCCAGAACAGAGCAATACAGACCACTGTCTGCCCAAACTGTAAATTGTTTTTATTACTGGAAGTAAACAAATTTACAGTCAAAGGGTGCAGAACCTGTACCAAGGTCAGAAATCCAAACAGGTTTTTACAGCATATTTGTTCTTGTTCCAAAAGAAGTCCAGTTCAATGTAAACAGTGATAAATCTGTATCTAAATAAGCAGCATTCAAAATAGACTCAGTGGCTTCAGTGTAAAACCTTAGTGCAAAAAGAGGATTGGGCAGTATCTCTAGATGCTTATATTCAGATCCCAATATACAGTAAGTATCCAGCTCAGTTTGTATGCAAGGATAGGCATGTCAATTTGCTGCAATGTCTTTAATTTCCATGTGCAACGAAAGTGTTCACAAAGATTTTAGCAGTAGCTGTAGCCAGTCTAAGGATGTAGAATTGAAAATTAGCTGCTATTATATCTAATGGTAGACAACTAGTTTTTTGCTAAATCGAGTGAAAAGTTATATTGCTTCTTGTAGATCTAGAGATAGTGATGAATATACTGTTGAAAGTGGGCTTCATGCTGAACCTCAATAAATTGGCTCTAATTCACAGTCAAAAAGTGACACACATACAGAGAGAGAGAGAGAGAGAGAGAGAGAGAGAGAGAGAGAGAGAGAGAGAGAGAGAGAGAGTGAGTAGTATCATACAGGTTAGAGAATTTTAAAAATGTTGTCCCCAACTGAGATTCAAGCATGGTCTACGGGTTATGGCACCAATTGCTTTGCCTGCACACAGCAAACCCCATACCCTCTTGACTAAAAGCACATCACCAAAAGAAGATGTGGAACCTAGTCATGGTTATAAGAATTTCAGTGAGGTTAACACACTTGCATGGCAATCCAGTAAGTAACTCGCATCTAAATACAGTCACTCAGGATTCCTTTGACAGAAATCAAGGCTTATTGAAGTTAATATAGAAAGTTATAGTAATGGGTCACAAGTGAGTAGCCAGTACATGTTATTTTGGTTACACATTTCATCATTCAGGTTGAGCTCTTTGTCCATAAAGAATGCACGCAGGACTGTGAAATTTACAAGGCACTCTGTTTAGGACAACTACAGTAACAAAATGACATAGTATCATCTCTGAGTGCAATATTTAGACTGCAAAAATCCAGTGTAGTACCATGGCACCTCACAGCAAAGAGCTGTCACATGAGCAGACACAGCCGATATTGTGTTTATATGAGAATAATTTCATTGCCAGGTAGATAGCTTATGTAACAGGTATATCCAGGTCTATAATCCAGAAACTTTGTTAAAGATTTGGGGAAAGTGGCCTAGTAAAAATCTGATTTGAAGCAGGAGGCCAGAAGTGAGAGAGACGATCATGTACTTTGTCATCTGGTGCACAAGAACTGTAGGAAGACTATAGCTGATCTAACTGTGAAATTTATTCCAGTACCTGTTTTTCAGAGCACTGTCAAGAGGAAATTAGGATGTTTGAATTTAAAAGATATACAGTTTGGAAGAAGACCACAATCTTTAGAAAAAATTGCCATTACCATGTTTCTTGCTGCAGTGAGCAACGAAACTGGACTGTTGAGAGAAACTGGTCCAATACCATTTTCACTGATGAGGCAATGGTCATGTTAGACCAGGATAAGAAAGCATTTGTTTGGTGAAAACCCCAAAAGGAGTGGAAACTGGAATAGTTGGGAATATACAGTAGTCATTCGCCCCACAAAAACATCTCTGCTATGTTTTTGGGTTGTATAACTTCTAATGGTATCAACATATTGAAACCTGTTGAACGTATCAATTCAGAGATGTACATAAATATATTGGATCAAAATTTACGGTATGCTGTCACCAAAGAATTTCCAAATTGGGGGTGGGGGGGTGGATTCTTCAAGAAGATAATTGTCCTGTGCATGTATCAAAGAGAGCAAGTCAATGGAAAGGCATGCACTATACCTTAGCCATCAAGGCTGCGGGTTCAATACTCATAAAGGCCACCTCTGGTTGACTGTCCTGCTGTCCTTGGAAAAGGCACTTAGCTCCTATTTGCTCAGATTGATATAGCCAATAATGTGTTAAAAATGATGTTAAAACCATTAAAACCAACAAAAACAAAAAACCTTAGCCATTACAGTCAACAGTCATAAACATAACTGACAATGAATGGAAAACAATTAAAACAAAACTTGAAAAAAGGCTCACCAAAATTAAAACTAGAAAGAAAAAAAAATCATCAATGTCATCATGAATTTGAGGATTGTTGTGCAAGAAGGGCCCCCTGTGCTGTGACAACAGATCCCTCCTCAGTGGTAACCTCTGGGCTCATATATCAATAGGTCAAGTAGATTGTTAAACCATGACCAGGGAAACTTGGGGGGGGGGGTTAAGCCAAGATGTGGAGATCCTGACTTGGAGGAGCACCTGTGGAATTATTTTCAAGGGTGGAAAGGCGTAGATGTACAGGCGATCCCAATTCAGGCTGAAAGTGTCCACTGCCCTGGCCCTATGATCTGGTACTGGAGAGGCATATAGAGGGATGTTCAGTCTCATTGCAAACAAGTTAACTACTGGTCTCCTCCATAGTTAAAACAGCTACCGACTGGTGCAGAGACCAATCTGTGAGGACCAGATGTCCCTGTCTGGATAGACTGTCTGCCAGGATATCCCTTTTGCCTGGAATATGGCAGATTCTGAGAGTGGAGATCTCCAAGGCTAAACATCAGAGGTCGTTCCAGTCTTCCACACAAAGAGAAGGGGAATGTGTACCTCATTGATGCCGGATGTATTCTACCACTGACGTGTTGTCTGAGGTGACCATAACACAACAATGCCTTATGAAGTTGACACACCCCTGTCTGGCTAGGAACACTGCCAACATGCTAGGTTGCTGATGTGAAGAGTCGCTTCTAGCTGAAACCACAGTCCCTGAAGAAATATCCCCTCTGGCTCCAGGTGAGCACCAAATCCCAAATCTGATAAATCTGTGTACACAAAGGAGTGGGGTTCAGGGCTGTGAATTGGAACTGATTTGATGGTGGATTATCATCACTTGTACAAATTTGAAAGCCCTCTAAGCCAGGCTGTTCTTTGTCAAATTTGATCAAATTCTGTAAAGTGGCTTTTGAGAAGTCACTTAAAGGTTTTTCCATTGGTAGTAAATGTGGCCATATTTGATGGCAGATCATCATCATTAGTACACAGTTGAAAGCCCTCTGAGCCATATGCCTCAGTCAAATATGGTCAAATTCACTTATGCAGATTTTGAGAAAGTCATTTAAAAGTGTTTCTATATTTTAGCAATGGTGGCCATATTAGATGGCAGATTGGCATCACTTTGTACAAGATTGAAAGCCCTCTATGCCAGGACACTTTCTGTCAAATTTGGTCAAATTTTGTTAAGTGGCTATTGAGAAATCACATAAACATTTTTCTATTTGCAGTAATGGTGGAAATATTTGATGGCAGATAGGCATAGCTTGTATAAACTTGAAAGGTCTTCATGAATGGATGTTTTTAATTAAATTTGGCAATGAACAACCTATTTGCGTTGCTGTGCCATAGAACACCAAAGCAAACTAAACCAAGCTAAACAAAATTTTGTCAAATTGTGCTAAGCAGTTTTTAGGGCTTCCAACTTTGTACAAACGATGCCAATCTGCCTTCACATGTGGCGCCCACCATTACTAAGAACGGAAAAACATTTAAATTACTTCTTCTAAAAATCCACTCAACAGAATTTGACTAAATTAGACAGAAACAATTCTGGCATATAGAGAGCTTTCAGCTTTGTACAAACAATGCCAATCTGCCATCAAATATGGTTGCTGTTACTTAAAAAAGAAATGAACACTTGATCGGTCATGTAGAAAAATGCAAAATGTATGAGACTTTTGCTGATTGGTGAATTTGTATACTGAATCTGTAGCACTTGTGTAGTTCTTTGAGGTGTACTCGCCCTATACTACATAATAATAGCATGATTTCCATACTGAGTAAACAAGTACTTGTTTAAGGTCGCTTACATCTAAGCAAACTACCACTGTGTTATTATTGCAATTATTTTCAAAGCATTATTTCTGGGACCACTTTATCGTATATTAGTAACATTAATAAAGTTTACTGTAGTGGTTCCTATGATTCAAAAGCAAGTTAAATTCTTCAATTTACACGTGGTGATGCCGTGATGTAAACAAGGTCACTATATCTGAGTGATGAACCCATACACTATTTTTTTGTTACTGTACTGGTACCACATTTTAATGAGTTAGGTACATGTATTGACATTTTTTCAAGGCAGAAAATGTAATTTCTGGTTTTCTTATGACAATACCTATGTGTAAACTGACAATAGTAAACAAGAACCAAAAAAAAAGGGAGAATTATGTTAATATGGGTACAACATTGTGGTAATGCTCACCGCTTGTCCTTGTCCGATGAAATTGTACGTATTTTAACTTTAAATGAGAAGAAAACAATGGAAATTACATATATTTATTGATAAAATACACTGATTGATAAATACAAAAAAGTGTCTACATGAGTGTCTCAATACTTACCATCATTAGATCTCCCAGCAATAATGCTAAAATTTCTAAAACTCACATCTAGTTGAGTTCTGACAGATCAGACTCCTCAGTTGAATGTATCACAAAATATTCTATACATACTGCACAAAAACTTTTCCTGTTGTTCGTGATACATGAACCATTTTGCTTAGGCGAAATGCAACCGCAAGTAGTACAGTGGACCATTTCTCAACTATAGATCTTCAAGCTAATCAAACTACAGAGAGCACTGAATGGCTGTTATTTTTGAGAACATATAGGTCTAAAAAGTATGTCCAAAAGTACAAAATTATTATAATGGGATGCAAAATCTAATCAGATTATCTACAGATACATACAAACATGCATACCAAATTTCACATGTCTACTTTGAGTGCTTTTTTTGCTTAACTGTGCTAACAAAGTTTTCATCTAAAAAGTCAAATCCAAATACATGTAGTTCAAACATCTATTTTAAAAGCTGAAAAGCTGCTGTAAAGGACTGAAAATCTAATCTGGTCATTAACATATGCACATCAAATACACCTATCAAAATCATATGTCTAATTAAAGTAGTTTTTTCTTAATTGTGCTAACAAGGTTTATGTAAAAAAAAATGCCCAAAAAGTTTTTTTTTTAAAAAACAACAACCACCCCCCACCCCCCCAAAAAAACAAAACATTAAGTAAAATTGTGATAAATTGCCTTCATGCTAGAAAATCAAATCAGGTCATCAATTCATAACCATTATCAAGTGCATACAATTAATGGTTTAGTTTAATAGCCTTGTGTAATTGCATACAAACATGTAGATGTTATGGAATTATGTATCATTTCTTTTAAATAATGGTAAAGTTTTATTAGTTTATGACCTCTGTATTATAGTCCAATAGGTGTCATTTTGCAGAGTGCACATATACGGTAATTTCAATGTGACCCAGTACATTGGTCCTGGGAAAAATCAATATTTCGATTGAAACATTAGTCACGTCACGTGATCCAGCGCGTGAGGGTTTGAACTTTTGAACTTCTGACCTGGATTTCGCAATATACAGAGAATGATTCATTTTGTTGACAAGAAGTTAGAATAAGATCGCAATAGTAAGATGTTGATTTGAGATGGAATAAGTAATGGGTTTTGCTTGTTTGTAAGATGCAGATTAAGAAAACTATAAATAAGATGCAATCGGTGCATTCGTCATTCTTCTTCTTGACAGTACGTTCAGCCTGAGAGGTCATAAATGAGATTGGTTCAATTTGTGTGTGGTATTCTGCTTCAGAGATATTATTATACAATACATTTTGGATTTAGTACTGCTACTTAAACTTTAAGAATTATTCAGCTCCATTGGAATTATCGGAAACATTTCTAGAACTTGTGTGATATTCCATATTCACAAGGATTATTTGGAATTAATAATATTTGCATATAACTGATTCTTGTTAGTACATCAGCACTTTAGTGGTTTCATTCTGAATATTCTTCAGTCGGAATATTTGGATTAACTTCCGGATCAGTGAACCTTAGAACAATTTAGGACTTTTAAGGATATTCTATACTGTAAGTTATTTTTAATTCTTTCACATTGATTGTTTGTTAAAATATTTTAATATTTTAGGAAATTAAATATTTGTTTTAAATCTTGAAAGCTTGTTTGAGTCTTTTCTTTTGTTACATTACTCCTAGTCGTAACATAGATATATGGATATACATACACAAAAACAATATGACTCCTGCCAGATGCAGTGGGAGCATAAAATCCATCAGAACATGATAAAAGAAAGACATGGGCATTTTGACCTCATGTCTGTAATGTCTACCATGGTTCAGGGCAATTCATCAAAAGATTTAGGAATAGTTACACACACTGGAATTATGAAAAATTGGACCTGATCAGAGCTTCTGATTGATGGTGCACCCATGACTTTACTTCATTATTTTGTCATGTGGCACACCCGTTTTTATAACCAAGGGCCCTCCTGGCACAGCATGCAATCTCCCCTTTCACTCATCAAGTTTTGGAGTCAATCCCTATTTTAATAAAATAACCCAGCACTTCTAACAATTTCATCTATTTCTAACAATTTAACATTTTGGCGAAAAAATCTTAAAATCTGTACTGATGAAATGACATTGAGAATTTCCTTAGTCTCAGTCACCCAGATGTTTGTTTTGTGTCTAACATTAAAAAAACATATCAGAACAAATGCCTCTGGGATCAAGACTACGATATCACACTAATGAGTTCTTTTACACATGGTGCATACTCTCACCCATCTTTTGAATACCAGTAATATCAGTTGATTGCTAATCTTGACTGATAAATAATTCTGATTCTGAAATTGTAAACTAGTGGAGATGATCACAACAAGAGTCCCTTGATGGGACTGATGCTCTACCGGCTGAAAAGAATTTCCAGGAATTCAAAATAAGACCATTTCTTCCTTTTAATTGCAGAGTGTTGAAACCACCTTTGATATTCTTCAGCGATAACAAGATTTTCAAATTAGCTGCTGTGGTGGACATATTGGATGCCAACTTGGCACCATTTTGATTTAGGACCAACAAGGTATCATAAGAAGTCTTCTGGTGGAAACCCTATGTTGATATGACTTTTTGTTTGGAAGGTGCAACAATTTTCAAGATAGATGCTATGGTGGCCATATTCGATATCAGATTGGCACCTTTTCTATTTAGTACCAACTAGACATCATAAGAAGTCTTTTAGTGAAAACACAATGTTGATATGACCAGCCATCTAGAAGAAGTAGTGATAACAAGATTTTCAAGATGGCCATTGTGGCCGTCATATTAGAAGTCAAATTGGCACCATTTTCATTTACTACCAACTAGACATCACGAGAAGTCTTTCAGTGAAAACTCCATGTTGATATGACCATTCAATCAGGAGAAATAGTGATAACAAAATTAGGATCAACGAGACATCATAAGAAGTTGTTTAGTAAAAACCCATGTTGATACAACCATTCATTCAGAAGAAGTGATAACAAGATTTTCAAGATGGCTGCTGTGGTGGCCATATTGGACATCAGATCAATACCATTTTCATTTTGGACCAACTATACATCAAAAGAAGTCTTTTGGTGAAAACCCCATGGCAATATTACTTTTCATTCAGGAGGATTAGCAATAACAAGATTTTCAAGATGGCCACTGTCACAGCCATATTGGACATCAGACTGGCACCATTTTCATATAGGACCAACAATACATCATAAATAGTCTTCTGGTGAAAACCCCATGGCAATATTATGTTTTGTTCTGAGGAGGAGTAGTGATAAAAAGATTTTCAAAATTGCTGCCATTGTGGCTATATTGGACATCAGATCTGCGCCATTTTCATTTAGGGCCAACTAGACATTATAAGAAGTCTTTTAGTGAAAATCCCATGTTGATATGACCATCCATTCAGAAGAAGTAGCAATAACAAGATTTTCAAGATGGCCACTGTGGCAGCCATACTGAATGGCCGAGAAACACCATTTTCATTAGTTAGGTCAATTAGACCATGTGATAAATGTGTGAGTAAAATTTCATGGCAATCCACCAAGTAGTTTAGGAGGAGTAGCAATAACAAACTTGTGGCCAGACAGATGATGGACAATGGCCAAAATCCATAAGCTCTTATGGTCTATAACCAGCTGAACTAAAAATTACATCAAGAATCAAATTGTATGAATGACCTGATGTATGTAATTCAGTCTTACTGAGAAAAAAATAACCACTCAGATCATTGCAAAAGAAAATGAGTTCTCATTATGCATTTGCACTGTATTATGTATGTCATTGATAATACAATTTTCAACTTAACATTTTTTCCTTGATTTTCCATGCAAGTGTTCATGAATTCCAATCTCAATTTACTACCTGAGTCATGGTTCTGAAAGTTGGCTCCTAACTGTTCAAGCTGATAGGCCGTTTGACTGGCTGGCACACAAAAATCTTACGTACTGCCTAATATATTGCTCACCTGGCTTACATAACCTAACAGTCGACCACTGTAGTAAGGTGGCTAATGTAGTATTGTAAGAACACAAACCTTTGTAACCTCCCAACCTTTATACCATGTCATGTACCTACTGTACCACAGACTGATAAAATTCTTTGCAAATATAAAGGCATGATTAATATGCATAGATCTTGGTCATGACTGAACTCATCCAAGATATTGATGATATGTCTATTTAACATACAGTATTGTAACAAAATCGGAGAAATAAAGTCTCTTGAGAGGTAAAAAGTTAAACCAATCAGATGCAAGGTCAAAAAAAGTTAAATTAATCAGATGCAAGGTCACCTCATTAACACACAGATCTCATTTATTACAGAACCAGTCGAAGACCATGATATACATGTATAAGCTTATTTACCAGGTTTAAAAAAAAAAAGATCTTCGGTCCCTAGAGTGGTAACAGACTCAGCAAATCTGATACAAGATTAACTCATAAATAGGCTTAGATCTTGCTTATAATCAAACTCATCCAATGTCTAGAAGATATAAGACTATTAAATAATGATCAAAATATGATCAGAACAGTTGACAAGCTCATCCAAACAGATGCAAGATTATCTCATTAATATGCATGGAACTCACTCATAACTGTAATCATCCGAGAGCTTGAAGATATAAGCCCATTTACCGAGTTTGATCAAAATCCTATTTAAAAAATACAGTCTCTAAACTGGTAATAAGCTCAGCAAATCAGATGCATGATTGCCTCATTAATACGAGTGGATCTTGCTCATTACACAAGTTTTCCCAGATCCTGATGATATAAGCTTATATTCCAAGTTTGATAGAAAAAAAAAGATATGACCTCCAGAGCTCAGCCAATCAGTTACTACCTGTGGCAGCTAGGTGTGCAGGAGTGATTTACACATGCTTCCCCATCCCACACCTAAACCTGGTGTGTTTTCAGGCATACAAAGATCAGCAGCTAGGTGAACAGTAAGAGTCGAGTGATGATAGCATAGTTCCTTTTTTGTTTTTTTACAATTGTTTAATTCATTGACCTTTTCAGACTATTTGTTTGTAATAAATTATTATCACTGAACTTTATTGATTAGTTGACTACTTTTTACACAATTCTTTAAATTTAAAATTGTATTGTTTTTCTTTTATTATCTTTAAATTTGTAGAAACATCATGCATACATATGGCAATCCCATGCAGTATACAAAACAAAAGCCATCTTGAGTTGAATTATTGTCAGTGAAGAAAAAACACACCAAAAAAACCTTGAACAATGTATAAACATCAGTTATAAAGAATACTCAAATGTATATAACTACACAACTGTTGAGTTTATTTTAACATGTGTGAATAGGGACAGACTTTTTGTACTGAACTGAGTTTTTGAGTGAAAGCTGATAAATCAACAAATTGTTTTTTTGACACACCTGAATAAATAAAAAATGTTTATTAACAAATGAATCAAGTCTCTATGCGTATCATTATAAGTATTTTAGAAATACTTGCTGTTGCCATGGCAACTGATGTTAACACTATTTTTTAATGATGCTTTATATCAAATTATGTGCATATTTAAATGATACTTACTATATTTAATCTTAATAATTGAATCACTTCTAACAGTCACAAAATTAACCTACAGAGGCATGATTACAATGTTTACTTTATGTGTATCTAGTGGTTATGTTGCATAACTTTTCTGTGACACTTAAACACAGAAGAACAATCAAAGTATTGAGAATACTGATATATTAGAAGGTTTGGGTAATATAGTACATTAAATAGCTTGGGTAATATAGTACATTAAACAGTTTGGGTAATATAGTACATTAAACAGCTTGGGTAATATAGTACATTAAACAGTTTGGGTAATATAGTACATTAAACAGTTTGGGTAATATAGTACATTAAACAGTTTTATAATATAGTACATTAAACAGTCTGGGTAATTTAGTACATTAAACAGTTTGGGTAATATAGTACATTAAACAACTTGGGTAATATACTACATTAAACAGTTAGGGTAATATAGTACATTAAACAGTTTGGGTAATATAATACATTAAACAGTTTGGGTAATATAGTACATTAAACAGTTTGGTAATATAGTACATTAAACAGTTTGATAATATAGTACATTAAACAGTTTGGGTAATATAGTACATTAAACAGTTTGGGTAATATAGTACATTAAACAGCTTGGGTAATATACTACATTAAACAATTTGGGTAATATAGTACATTAAACAGTTGGGGTAATATAGTACATTAAACAGTTTGGGTAATATAGTACATTAAACAGTTTGGGTAATATACTACATTAAACAGTTTGGGTAATATAGTACATTAAACAGTTTGGGTAATATAGTACATTAAACAATTTGGGTAATATAGTACATTAAACAGTTTGGTAATATAGTACATTAAACAGTTTGGGTAACATAGTACATTAAACAGTATCAGTGTGATGAATACAAATTGTGAGATATTGATCATCAAGTTCCTTTTTTCTGATCAAAAGCAAATACCAATATCCCTCTAATGCATGTGATCGGAATTATATATGGTTTAAGTCTTTTCTTCTTTTTCTTTCTTAAAAGATATTTGATTAACTCATTATCCCCGCATGCCATGTTTGCGTCATGAGGTAGTACCCTTCTTCCAAGTTCTGTGGTTTCATCACAATTCATGACAGGCCAAAGCAGGCAGTATTACAGAAAAGGGGAAAGATGTAGCTTTACAAAATTGCCAAGCAATATAGAATTTCTACTCATGTTAAAAACTACAGCCAAAAAAAAAAAAAAGATTCTTTTTAGCCCAAATTTTTGTGAAGCAAAAAATGTGTGGCCCTGGAGTAGGAGTTTGTAGCTCAATTTTAGACTTCAAGCTGTTGGATCTAAAGCAGACAAGTACAAGCATCACACAGAATAATAATTTGAGAGAAACATTTATACAATTGCCTTTCATGAACACTTTCTGTTCAAATGATTCTGTGTTAAGTACCACAAAGAAACAGTCAAACTATATCTAGGGAGTTAATCAATTGTTGTATTGCCAGTCATAGTTTGCAGATTTGTATTTAATATTCAGGATTAACTTCTAAAAATACCCCAAAATAAAGAATACAAAAGAACAAAACTATGCTGACAACAAACGGCGGTCGCTTCAATGGTAAAAACAATACTACCACCTGTATGAGCACAAATCAAACACCTGTCAAGTTCAATCACTTACACTCTACATCAAATGTAACCGATGCAGCCAACAACACTAAGCTAATTGGTTATTAAAGTACATGTGTAAGATCTCTTCCTTAAAAGACTGTCCATAAAGTTGCACCATCAGTACTTTTTGACGACCATAGTGTTAACACAGTGGCTAAGAGTGGTAAAATTCAACTTGGATGCACGTCGGTTTGGATAATGTCGTCATTCCACTTGTGAACCAAACATGTGAACAGCTGCCCCTTGCTCAATGCAATTAGCAAGCAGTGTCAACATCTGATCTATTCTGAGTCCATCAAAGTGCGAAGATGCTAACTAAATTGAAAAACAATGGAATCACTCCTTTGTTTGAGCCCGTGTATCATATGAACCAACTTCAACCACTAGACTTTACAATAAATAAAGATTACAAAGTAGAATTAAAATCATGTTTTCACAATAGCTATGCTAAATAGGTCATGGAGACCTTAAAACTTCATCAATCAAGCTGATTCATGCTGAATGGATAATTGTGGCTCACGCAAAAATGTACAAAAGATCAGATTATCCGTGGCTTTCAGAATACTGGACTTATTTAATTTAACAATTTCAGAATTATTTACCTGACAAACATCTGTGTATCAGCAGACTCGATTGACACAATATTAATTAAGTGGTTTTGTCAGTAAATCAGTGAAGTGTGAGCTTCAATCTTCTGCTGCAATTTGTGTATATACATAGTGTTTCATTATTAATTGTGCTTCAGGCAATAGTTCTAGTATTTTAATCATTGTGATTAAGCATGCATGAATAAAATAAGGCATGCTTTCATGAGGATTTAAATCTATCAACAGCAGTTCTTGAATGAAAAATCAATTTGAAAAAGTATTGAATCCAATTTTCAAATACAGTCAAAACTGTCACTAGCATCCACTCATGGGAAAAGGCAAGGTTCACCTTTTAAAATTGGTTTTTGAACAAATACCATGCACCGAATATCATTATTATTATTATTATTATTATTATTATTACATTATCAAGATTGTTTTATGTGAACTGTACAACAAAATCATAAATTATGTGTATTTGTTTGTTCTCTCCCAAATTTATGTTCCACACAAGATTACCATATCCTACTCACTTTAATTCATCCTATAAAGAAAATCATCACAGACTTAAAATCTACACCAATCTTAGGTTATTCACGCCTTAAAAAACAATGTCTGGCTTAGTCAGTTGCTCAACTCACCGAGATCAAAAGACAGTTGGCTTATGTGAGAAGACTGTGATGAATAGGAAATTAAAAAAAGCTGTATATGGCTATTCTTTGCAACCCATAAACCGAAACTTCATCTGCCGTTACAGACAAGTTTTGAATATTGAATGACCCTTGTCCCTAATAAAAAGGGAATGTAACTCGTATCTCTTCTCAAAGACAAACTTTTTCTTCAGAAAGAGCTTTAATTCACAGGCATATAGAGGAAGATAGATAACTATACCTGTCACACTGGCACAAAAGATGACTTCCATTTCTGCTGAGATAACACAACTATTTTTCCCACCATCCAGAAAACGAATTGCTTCGACCATCTACCCTAATGATAAAAACTGCCTCGCTTTTGAATTTAACATAGTGACACCTTTGAGTTACACTATCAACTTGACTGGAGTATGGTGAGCACAAGCGAGATAAGAAATGTTTGCTCATCGATTAGCATGAAATTCCTTTATGTAAACAATGCCTTCCTTATGAAGTAAAAGACTGAGCAGTTACTGCTGTAGATCTGCGCCAGTGACCGCTTAAGGCAAGGAGAAATAATTGTTTGGTTTGGAAACACCTGGCCTCTGACAGCAGAAGGCAGGTGACCATTACATACAGGACATTTATATAGGATTTGCCCGGGGTAATTTAGAATGGCCATTGTGAACAGGTGACCGCTGATTAAATGTGACCATTAGGACAGGTTTGACTGTACTAGTATCATTTATTATCATTTCTTTCATTTTCAGTAATATTAGTGTTTGAATACCTTATGCTTTATCTCTATCCTTACTTATCTCAAAACATATTATCAATTTAAGGCAGTGAGTGGAAATTCTAGCTACTGTATACCGCGTAGATATGTGTATGTTGAAACAATATAAAATGCTTTATGATTCTTTTTTTAAAGGGTTAAAATAAAACGAACACATGTAAAAGCTAATATTTGATTACCAGATTGCAGTAATGATGTTGATTTATAAAATAGCTTTGTTGATCCCTAGGAAATAAGTAGAGTAGGAAAATGGGGGGGGGGGGGGGGTCTTCATCATATTTGGCTAATTTTTCGTTTTGGTCTTTAAATTCATGGTTCGGGGCAACAATGAAATCCATGAAAACTGGTACCACACGAAAATTAGTGATACTACAGTATTCTCTGGGAAAAAAATAACTGTGACATGTGATATGTCTAAATATATTATCTTTTAGCTATTAAAGAGGTTGAATCTTGGCCCCACATTAAACTCATCTTGAAATAACAAAGAAGGTTTTCCACATTTTAAGCCCCATTTTCAATCACTTAAATTAAAAAGCAGCAAGGGGCAAGTGTTACTCCATTATAGGCTGCGAATACAATATACTCCTCAATGGAAACTTTCTCCAACTGTCACAAATTTATCCAGATCATTTTAAAGCACAAGAATAACTTCATTTATTAGCAAAAACATACTCCCAAACATTTCTGAACAATTTGGAAAATTAATCCGGAGACAGTTCTTCATGTATGCACACACTGCATAATTACCAGATGTGACTGGCAGTCTTGCATGCTCGAAATCATTCCGAATGACTAATGCACAGTATAGTCAAGAGAGAGATTTGAAAGGGCTGACAAAATTTTGGAAATGATTTTGATGAATTTGCTTTTATATTTATATCCCTAATTTATGTTAAAATTGAAAAAGTATTTTTTAACTTGCAAATTGCAATAAGTAACAAGTGAAAATGGATCAAGTTTGAGAATCCACTCCAAGCTGTGGACTATGTTTCACAAATCCATTGCTTGTCATGGTTTCTCCATAAGTAGAGGCCTTTTAAGTGGACTGGTAATTAAAACGTTGTACATTGACGATGATGATGGAAGTGTACATAATGAAAATCTGAAATGGCAAATAATAATAGAATGAAAGATAACAAGTGTTTTTTGAATGGAAAAAATAACAAGTCAAGAGAGTGAGCAGTGCATGATGTACCTTGCAACACCTGATACTTAGTATGGCTCAATATATACATTTTGCTTGCTATCACAGGGGATTGCATCATTGCATATTTACCAATAAAATATACATGGATATTCTCATTTGGTGGCACTATGAATTGCCTTTGCAAATGGCAGTTGTTAGAAATGTTTCATGAAACGCATTTTATAGATTTTATTGCTTTGGGTTTGATTGCAATTTGCTTTTGAAAAGTGCTTTATGATTACCGGTTCTTATTTGAAAATAGACTGACTGTCAAATTGTATTATTAAAAACTGGAGAAGCAGAAGAGAAAGTGAAATGAAATCAGTCCAATCATGTCTGGTGCACAGATCTCTCAATACGTTGTGGATGTTCTGTCATCAACTGGAACATCTCAGATCTATGTCTTCATCTACACTTTTCGAATAATGTGCACATGCTTGGGATATTTGTATAAAACAATGAAATAAGAATTTAAATATTTGTGTTCGGTCATTTGTAACTATTTCTCACTTAAAAGAGAATTGTAGAGAATTACAATGAACAAAAATATGGCATACCTGGACAAAACTTGCTATCATGATCTTTTGCATCACATGGATGCAAGGCAGGATCTTTTTGTGTTTGGAATTATTATTTTATCTCCAGGATGCAAGGTTTTGCGTTATTGCAACGTCTGATTTATATAAGGATTGATTTTGATCAGACAGATGCTCATTGAAAATTCAGAGTGGGTTGTGAACTAAGCCAAGGAAATAAATCCTGTCTTTTTTGTATCAGGCAAATATAATCTATTCATAACATTATAATTTAACAATATTTTCAAATTTTTATATCCTATGGTGCAATATGATTTGAACAATACATTTATTCTACTAACAACCATGCAGACATGGCCATCAACACTGACTTGCAGTATCCACTGCGAGTGCTTTAAGAAGATTTTAGATCATGATGCCATTTTTATTTGTGGAAGACTGCAAAGAACTAGAAACGAAAGAAAATTAAAATAAACATTTGTTCTCTTCCTCTAACAGACTAATATGCTAATAACTATGTGGACATTACTCTGGGTATTTTATGCATGTATGTCATAATGAGAGAACAAACGAATAATGAGATAGAACTTGTAATGCTTATATAATGTGTGTAGCCTGGTAATTTCTGTGATGGAAGCAAATCAAGATTCTAATTCTGATTTGCTCCCTGCAGACAGATCAATATAATCATTATCTTTTGATCATTACTCACTGAACTGACCCCCACCAGAGTGAATAGTTTAATGTTCCGGCAATTATTTACCTGTTCTTGTTGATTTCCATCAACAGGAAAGATTCATTATTACTTATAATAAAAATATTCACAGACTAATTCTTTTTGTCTGTAGCTTAAAGCAAAGGTAGCATTATGTGTAGACTAATGGTTGGTGTTAAATGCTTCCTGTAATAAACTCTATTATTTCAAGTTCTCTAGGCTATATAGCAAGAAAGGAAATATAGTCTTGATGAGCAAAAGACTGCTACATCATGCTTTTAGTAACAGTGAGTCATTAGATGGTTTCACCAACATGCTGGTCTCATTGGGATAGAAGTGGCAAGATAGTTCTGGGCACATTGATGTATCATTCTGAGAATGATACATCAATGTACATGTCATCCAGTCTCATGCATAAAACTTCAACATGAAACTGAAGACTGTAATTAATGACCCTGAAACAGGTCATATTAACAGTGAAACGAAAATGGAATGAAAAGAGAATCCAAAAAAAATTCAGAATAAATGCAAACAAAATGCTGAACAATGAATGATAAACGAAAATGGAACACTGTTTGGTTGGTTGGTTTACTGGCACTTTGGCACATTGTTGGCTATAACATGATGAGGAAATGGGTCTACGTGCCTTTCCCAAAGACAAGCAGAGAGAGCTGGCCTGGGTGGGTATAGAACTGTTACCCTTAGATGAGATTGACACACCCTTGTTGTGCTAGAAAAATGGCACATTTCTAGGTTGTTGATATGGAGGGAAGAAACCTAAAAGAAAATACAGGCTCAGCCAATCAGATGCAAGATCACCTCATTAGCATGCATGGATGTCACTCATTAATGAAACTGTTCAAGCTCTTAATGATGTAAGCATATTTTCCAAGTCTGATAAAAATTGGATCAGTTTTGTTGAAATTGGATCAGAAATATGGACTCAAGAGTGTTAACAAGCAATTATTGACGGATGGATGATGCATGACACATGATGGACGCAGAGCCATACCATAAACTCACTTGCCTTTACAGCCAGCTGAGCTAAAAACTCATTGTATTTCCAAGCCAATTTAAATGGGATTCTACCCCATGGTATAGAATTTTATGCAACTTTTGACGTCTCATTTCACACCCTGACAGTAAATTTCTGGCATGCTTTATAAGTTTGAAAGAATAAATAGGTGAATAAATTTGGCAACTATATACAATTTTCAGTTTTTTTTAGGGATTATTTCATTGTTTTAGAAACTTGTCAAAAATGGGTAAAGACAGGATGTATTATGTGTGAGTTTAGTATGTCTTAAAAAAAAGGTTTTCCTAGTATTACTCTTGGCAAATAGAAAAACAACTCTGATGGATCTCATGCATTTACATACCATTTACTTTACTAATACTGTACACCTAACAAATATAATATTTTAGACTTTTATTGATGTCAAAATTTTATCATTTTTCTTCTATGGTTCTTATTTTTTTAATAAAAAAAGTCATCTCTTTGTTAAAGCTTTTGCACTATATCGGCTGATAATATAAAATTTGTAAAAATATTAGTGATGATGGCCCTATATCCATCTTTACCATCACATTAATAGGTTTTAAGGTTCAGATGAAACAGCCAACAATGTAGTAATAAACAAAGAAATTCTGTAAATGTACACACATGGTACATATCCGACAACTATTTATATCTAAATGCTGAAATAAAATTTTCCATGAGATGAAACCATTAACATCCTTTAATCATTTTGTCTTTTGAGAGAGAGAGAGAGAGAGAGAGAGAGAGACTAAAGTTCTAGTAGTTGGTATTACTCTGAGATGATCCCATGAGCATATTACACAACAGCCTTTCTTTACCTATTGCTCTAAAATGGCTGATCAAAACTGCTTTACTCCTAGAAGACATTACTTAGTATACATTAAAACTATTTCATCCCATTGGTGACAGCAGTAAAGTCTTTAATTATCTTAGAATAACTTTTTACTTGCCATTGGCACCTGGGACTACCACTCTGAGGTGATATGTCACTTTATTATGCATTTTCTAGCTCTATTTTTAGACCAGGAAACCCCTATGTATGTATAAGCTTGACCTTCTTTAAACATGATTTTCAGGATTTTTTTTTACTTTCAACATAAATTTAATTTTCATGAATTTTTAAAATTCTGAATCAAACATAAATAACACAAACAAAATCAAAATAATGAAATTTGTGTCTTTAAAAATTGTGTAGCCCTTGCAATAAATATTTCAACAAAGAAAAGTGTGCCAAATTAGCCAGTAAGACATGTGGTGACTATTTTAATACAATTAGCCTTTATTATTTCACATAAAGTAGTAGTTAATGTATGAATGCCCTTGACATGACTGATCTTGTGTTATTAACTCCTTTTCCAACCATCAAAATTAAAACAAAATTAAAATACTGGATGTGAGAAATGCCCTAAAGTTGTACAATACAGCATGATATGATATGGTCATATCCACTTTGAGTGCTAATTAAATGTGTCTGATTTCTAGAAAGTGGTTTTGAACTTTCAAATAACTACCATTAACATAACTAGGTTAATCTTGATAATGCATAAATGAAATGAACTAGACTAGTAATTTTTCAACAATAGTAAAGACCTTGACCTACTGAAATGGGAAATGAAAATAAAATTCTTTCGATGCACACAGCTCTCGCCTCACACTAAATTCAGTACTGAACTCAGCATCTGACAACTCTTATGCCTGGAGCCCAAGGGCTACCTGAAAGCTGTGTCTGGGGTACAACACAATAAATTTGGGTATCTCAGTGGGTTACTAAAGTGTATGTCAATGTGGTCATGTAGGTACATTTACTCATCTTAAATTCAATATTAATTGTTGTTCTAAAATTTAATACTAATACATGTATAGTTTAACCAAAGTCTATTCAATCCTGATTGTTGAATGCTCTGCACCTTAAATGTCATTAGGAACTTCCTGAGGAAAATTATTGATCCTTAATGGACTTTTACAGTGGTAGCCAGGTACTAAACTGGTACAAGAAAGGAGGAAGTCAGGTCTAATTATAACAAATGACACGATTAGTACAAATTTATTTCAACATATGCAGCTTTCATTGTGACATCACAGCGTGTGACATTCAATCCGGTTTGTACTGGATCACACCTTGTCCAAAAATGTCCACGTACTTTAACATTGATTTTGCCTTATGTATATTTTTCTACATGTATATAATGACCTTCCAAGGAATATGGACGTATGACGATTGAAATAATGTGAATAATCACCATTTGAAGGTATGTGTAATCAGATTCGAAAAAATTACACTAATCACTGAAATTTTAGGTATTGAATGCCTACATGACCTGTATGACTTGTACTTGACATGGCATAATGGGTTTTTATAATTTTGTTCAAAACACAACTATAAACCTATTTCATAATTATTAGTGACTAATACAAAAGCAAAGAAGTCTGAAAAAAGATAGTTTATGTGAAACTGCCTTACAGGGTTACTGAGTGTAAGCTGGGTCACCAGGTTCTTTTCTTTTTTAAAATTCGTTGGACACTATTGACTTAACTGATCCAACATCCCCATATCTAAAATTTCTTAAAGTTAGTATGAATGCCATGAAATATACAACTGTTTTAAACTATCCAAATACATTTTTGCACACGTTTTTTTGGCAAAATTTTTTTATTTGTAATCTGACAGAAAAAGTGCCAGTGATAATGTTTGTTCAGGGCAACTACTGCTAGCTTATCAAAAGGTCCCATTTAAATATAAAGTCAACTTACACTGCTGATCGCATAAAATATTTGCACATTTTGGCATTTTCATAGAAAATCTAAATCTGTAACCTTACCCACTGAATTTTCAATAAATTGATACAAGTTATCTATAATTTGCCTTCACACTTGTCTGCATGATTTTGAACTCGTTTATTTTTAACTGCCTTTGTTTGTAGCATAACTTGTTTTAGTCTGCAACATATGACTGAATTTTTTTGTAATAGTAATTAAATACACCATTTGCAATTTGTAAAGACTGCAATTTGAAGAAGTTGTTTGAACTTTGTATACTATCTTGAATAAATCTCCAACCCTCCAACATTCAAATGTTAAAAATTTTCAACCAATACCAAACAGCACGAGATATTCATGCGAGTAAACTTCTCAAAGTGGTTTCTTATGATGTCCCTATACATTTTCTAACACAGGATAAAGATTCTGATGGTGACAATTTTATATGCCAAACAGGTAATCCTGGTCTACCTTTTGAGCCATTACAGCTATCCTGTACAATGACACTGATGGTGACAATTTTGTATGCCAAACAGGTAATCCTGGTCTACCTTTTGAGCCATTACAGCTATCATGTAAAAAGACACTGATGGTGACAATTTTCCAAACAGGTAATACTGGTCTACCTTTTGAGCCATTACAGCTATCCTGTACAAAGACTCTGATGGTGACAATTTTGTATGCCAAACAGGTAATCCTTGTCTACCTTTTGAACCATTACAGCTATCCTGTACTCCATCAAAATAATGTCAAAAACATTTATATTAATGTACAAGTATGTGAGAACAAACAATGTTTTGCAATTGTAAAAGCTAATAATACATCTAACAGTGACACTGATCTAGCTAGTAATGAATAAAGTTTATAAAACCAAAATTTATCACAAAGAAGTGAGTTAAACAATTCTGTGGCGCCCTCATCATACTTCTGACAGGCTCATCATTAGGTCTCATAAATAAAAGGATAACACATTGAAAACCTTAATGTCAGACATGTACTGTGTTATGTATGATGTTTATATAATATTATATATATTTTAGGAAATTATAAATGTTTCTTCACTTTAATATTTGCTTAAATCTTTATGTTTATTAGGAAAAACATGTATAACTAGTGTCCTTGAATTAGGTTGTTTTGATCAATATGTTTTCTCAATTTGAAGGTCAAGGTTGATTTTTGTTTACAAGTAAAAATTCCATTAAGATGACACACATTCTAGAACATTCTGTCATGTGACCAATCTAGAACATTCTGTCATGTGACCAATCTTTATATATATCATGTTTGGTGGACATTTATTCAGTTTTGACATTACCATCAGTCTTGTAAAGAGCTATTACAGTTGTGAAAATTCATTCCAAATTTTAAGAGAGGAATTATTTTAAATATTCATTGGATTATAACAGTGCTCATAAACTTTTGGATTTTGGATTTTTAATTGACAATTTTGGAATTTATGTGAACTTATTCAGAGATTTTGGAATACTTCATTTTGACATCAGCACATCAAGATTTCTAGTACATCAGGACTTTGGAGACCATTAGCACATCATAACATTCAAGGACACAGCCGTGAATTCGGAACATTCTATATTTAGGACTTGTGATTAGAACAATCATTCTTATTGGATTATTAGGATTTCAAAACACATTACTGTAAGTGACTTTTTGATTTTTCATTTTAATTATCTAGTAATAAATTGCTTGTTGATTTTTTCTTGATTTGTTGGTTTCACTTTCTTTCTGTTACATTTTTCTTAGACCATAGAGTCGTAACAACTGCCTCAAAATGATGACCCTGAATTACTAGTACTCACAAAGATTGTGTGCACATTGTAGGGTTATGTGAAACTTTCCAAAATGAAACTTAACTGTCTCCTTGAAATAGAAGGGTATCAGCTAGAAAGGAAGGATTGTTCTGGACAGAATGAAGGGGGTATTCTTCTATAAATTTCTAATTCATTTGGTTATATATGTCGATATGACCTAGAAATAGCCTACAGAAAGTATATGGATAGAGGTAACCCTCGAGGTGACCAAGCCAATTCTTACATGTTCTGTCAATAGACCCTCAAAATCTAAAACAGATTGGACAGAAAAGTTTGAAGAACTTAAGAAAGCACTTGACAAATTTGATAATGAAACATTCATTTGTGGAGACTTTAGCATAGAATGCCTCATATGTCTACCTTAAAATGGGTTAAAAGCCTCCAGACATACAGCTTTTCACAAATGATACAAAAATCGTATAAGGATCATGAAGGAGTCTGCCAGACTTATTGATCATGTGTATACTAACAGATCTTAAAATATTGGTAAATATACAGTGCCAGCTTATGCTGTCAGTGATCACTATCGTGTGTGTGTCACAAGACATGCCCCTTAATTTACTTCTGGCTACCATACTGAAATCAAGCACAGAAACTTTAAGAAATTTAATGAATATGACTTCCTAATTGAATCAGCTTCCATGCCCTTTGATCAGGCAGAGCATACTCAGGATGCTATTGCTGCAATGGATTTATGGTACCAGCTTTTTTAGCAGTATTATCATACCTGCCAACCTTCCAGACAGTGCTGGTGTGGTTTGTTGGTGGCTATATTGGCTGCAAGATTGGCACCATAGGCCATATTAGATTGGCATCATTTTCATTTAGAACCGACTAGACATCATTGGAAGTCTTCTGGTGAAAACCCCATATCAATGTGACTTTCCATCTATGAGGAGTACTAATAAAAAAAAATTAAAGATGACTGCAAGGGTGGCAATATTGGATACCAAATTAGCACTATTGTCATTTAGGATACACTAGACATCATAAGATGTCTTTTGGTGGAAACATCATGTTGATATGGCCATCCATTAAGGAAGAGTAACAATAAGATTTTCAAGATGGCCAACATAGTGGCCAAATGGAGGTCAAATAGCCATAATTTTTGTTTCGGACCAACTAAACATCCTAAAAAGTCTTTCAGTAAAAACCCCATTTCGTTAAGGCCATCTATTCAGGTTAAAGATTTTCAAGAGGGCCAATATGGTGGCCATATTGGAAGTCTTACTGGCACTATTTTCATTTAGGACCAACTAGATCTTGGGATATGAGTGTTAAGTTTCATGGTAATCCTCCAAGTAGTCTAGGAGAAGTAGTGATAACAAACTAATGGACAGATGATGGACACACGGATGATGGACAACAGGCCATCCCATAAGCTCTTTGTGTCTATGGCCAGTAGAGCTAAAAATGGCATTAAATAAAACCTGAAATTGCAGACCTGTACTCTGTACTCTTGACCTTAAGGTAACTAAAACTTTTGAAAAAAAAGAAGCCAAATTCATACACACATTTTCATGTACAACTGTCAGGCATCCATAATGCCCATGTTTGTGTCACAGCCTTAACTAAGTTGACTGAAGCTTGGCATAAGGAAATGGATAATGAAAATTTGACTGGTGTAATATTCCTAGATTTCAAAAAAGGTATTGATCTAGTACAGTGGTTTCCAGCATTTTTTAGCTGTGACCCTAAATTGGTTACCAACAGGACCTCCCGAACCCTCAGGATTATGATAGGATTTAAAAAATTTCTTCTGATGACCCTTCACGACCCTACCAAAGACCCCCTGCGACCCTGATTTGGGTTATGACCTAAGGTTGGGAACCACTGATCTATTAAATCATAAAATCCTGCTGTCAAAG
Organism: Margaritifera margaritifera; assembly: GCA_029931535.1. Lineage (NCBI taxonomy): Eukaryota > Metazoa > Mollusca > Bivalvia > Unionida > Margaritiferidae > Margaritifera > Margaritifera margaritifera. The sequence continues at coordinate 17,795,842 of JAQPZY010001699.1, read as the reverse complement.
CTTAAGTACTACAAGTCCGATGATTCAGCTCTAAATTGGTTCAAGTTATATTTAGAAAAAACATCCCCAACAGTTCATATTGGAAATACATATTCTGAATCAATAACAATTAGATTTGGTGTTCCACTGGGCTCAATACTACAACCTCTACTGTTCTTAACTTTCATAAATGATCGTCCTGTCTGTACTAAATTAACTAAAACTGATATGTTTGCTGATGATGCAACTCTATCAGCCTCTATTAATGATATACATAGTCTAGATGAGAAACTAAACTCAGATTTGGAAGACTGTGCAAAATTGTCAAAGTAGAACAAGATAGGAAACAGTGAAAATAAAATGAAATATACGCTTATTGGTACAGCCAAACATGACTCCCTTGAAGGTCTGACAGTCTACGGTCTAGAAGAAAAAAAATCCAAGATATGGTCATTGTTACTTTTTACTGCTGAGTGTGGAACCATCTCTGATATTCTTGAGGTTTTGAGGCAAATTACTGGAAGTCAGATCAGAACCATTTCATTTAGGATCAACTACACACCATTAGACATCTTTTGGTGAAAACCTCAGGTGAATATAACCATCTGTTCAGGAAGAGTAGTGCTGACAAATTTTCAAGATGGCCATCATGGCAGCCATACTGAAAGTAAGATTGGCATAATTTTCACTTAGGACCAACTAGTTATCATAAGAAGTATATTGGTGAAAACTCCATGCTGATATAGCTATCCATTTTGTAGGCGTACCAATAATATTTTCGAAATGGACACAACAGTGGACATATTAGAGGTCAAATCGGCATCATTACCATTTAGGACCAACCAAACACCATATGACGCCTTCTGGTGAAAACCACATGTTGATATGACTTTCCATTTAGGAGTTGCAATAATAAGATTTTCAAGATGGCTGCCATGTTGGCCATATTGAATGTCAGATTGGCACCATTTTCAGCTAGGACCAACAAGACATCAGTCTTGTGGTGAAAATTCTATGTCAGTATGATTTTCTATTTAGGATGAGTAGCGCTAACAAGATTTTGAAGATGACTGCTATGGTGGTCATATTGGCTGTCAGATTGGCACCATTTTCATTTAGGACAACTAAACTTCATAAGTCTTTTGATGAAGAACCCATATCGATATGGCTTTACCTTCTAAATGCCAGATCAATACCATTTTTATTTAGGACCAAACAGACATCACAAGAAGTCTTAGTGAAAATCTACATGTTATTATCACCATCCATTCAGGAGGAGTAGCGATAGCAATATTTTCAAGATAACTACTCTAGTGGCCAAATTTTTTGTTGTAGCATCTCCTTTTTCATCTAGGACCAACTAGACCTTGGGATGAATGTGTGTGTAAAGTTTCATGACAATCCTCTCAGTAGTTTAGACGGAGTAGCAATAACAAACTTGTGCTAAAGGAAAGACGATGACGGAATATCTCAGCTCTTCTGGTCTACAACCAGTCCAGCACAAATTGTTGAGAATGATAAAGAAGGACCAGAATCTTAAACTCAGATATAAGTACATAGAAACTGTACAAAATGGGAAATTCCTTCGGTTGTTGATGGTACTCTGGTGGGAAAAGCATGTGGATTATATTTGTCAATCCCTCAACTCGACGATAGCTCTGCTTCTGAAGATTAAAAAGTATCTTCCTATGGATACAAGAATCCTTTTCTGTAATGCCTATATACTATTGATAATTGATTATGGTTTAATTATATCGGAAAATTGTTTTAGAGCACAACTAGATATAGTAAATAAATGTGTACCATACGAAGTGCTCCACTTGAAACACCATCTGCAGCTCTATTCAGAGAATTTAAATGGCTAAAAATTCAAAATTGAACTGATTTACCCAAGGCTGTTATTGTTTATAACTCTATAGACAGAGGTACACTTACATACTTGACTGAATTGATTCAATAAAATGATAACGAGTATTCTTTATGGTCAATCACAAATGGAAATTTAAAAATCCCCAAACCAGTATTCTTGTACTATTATTTGGAGTTCACTTCCATAAGTCAAAAAAGTTTAAGAAATGCATCTTGTCTATAAATGACACTCAAAGAACAAAAAAATGATCTTTTTGGGCAGGTGTTCCTTATACTGAAATAAAAAAGGTATGAAAATTAACAAATGGGACCCAGAAACAATGTCCTTTATGAGTAGGTCTCCTTTATAAAGGTATCTGCTAGAGCAGGTTTCATTGTACTTACCTAGTAAGAGATACATTGTCAAAGCAGAGTCTCAGAGTCTTCATTAATTGGTAGAGAACTGTCCATAGAATCAAAATCATCATCATACTGGAAATCTGTCTGGGCAGCCCCATGCCTCTTGGTTATGTAGGGACTACTGATGTTATTATACTGGTCTCTTGAATTAGTGTCATCCTCATCAACAAATTCCGAGTCTGGCATATGTTGCTTCATCTCTGCAAGCTCTTTAGCACTACACTGTGGGGTTTCTACAGGAATGGTATTGTGGAATCTGGAATAATCGATTTGATACTGGCCATTCTCCTTCTGGAATGTCACAAGACGATCAAATCTTTGTCCCCACATAATTTCTCCTGGTAAATAAGAACTTCTTGCTTGTGTTGTCATGCCAGTGGATTCAACAATTCCTTCCAATATCACAATGAACTCGAACTGCTCCTTATGAAGATCATCTGGGGACATATCCCAGAATGGGCTATCTTCATCAATTTTGTGAACTATTATCACTGGCCATACCAAGAAAAGACGATCACGTCCATCTGCAAATCCTAAATCTACATCAAACTGATACAAAGGCATCACTTCTCCTTCCTTTGTAACTTTCTTCTTTATCACAACTGCACGAACATGAGCTTCTACTATGTGGGATTTTCTCATGTCTCCCACCCTAAAGAGAAGGCATAGTTCTCCATCTTGTTTGCAGATACATGCATTCTTACTGAACATTAGTGTCTCTGCCCTCTTTTTTGGCCTTGATAATTTGGCAAACACTATTCCAGTCATCATTGCCTGGCAAATCACACCAAAACAGGATTGAAGCATCATAACAGTGATTGCTTCCGGGCACTCTTCAGTGGTGTGTCGTGCACCATAACCTATGGTGTGCTGGGTCTCTATTGAAAACAAGAGTGCAGAAGTAAAAGATTTGATCTGTACTACACAGGGAATAAAGTTTTTATTGTTCTTGTTGGTTTCATCTAAGTCTCCATGGGAGAAGCAAATAAGCCACCATACAAGTGCAAATATCAGCCAACTGAAAGTGAAAGCCAGAGTGAATATAAGAAGATTATATCTCCATTTTATGTCAACCAATGTCGTAAATATGTCAGCAAGATATCTCCTTCTCCTTTTCCTAATATTTGTTTGTGTAATGTTCACTTCTCCATTTTTGTACACCAGTCTTCTCCGCATACGCTTTGAGTAATGTCGGTCAGCCCTTTTGTTGGTTGCAGGAACAGTTTTACCGATCTGAGGATTACTTCTTGCCACAAACTCCTCAAAGGATCCATGGGAACCCCTTTTATTTTCATAAGTATATTTTGAAGGACCATTTTCCAGCAAATCTGGCTCCCCTGATGCAATACCATTTGGGGTCCCAGTTGTTACCAGTCCATAACCTGCATCCATGATAATTGCTTGTATCAACTTGTACACCAAGGATAATGCCTTTTCCACACCGGATTGCTTGGCTTTTTCTGTTTGATGGACAATTTCCACCTCTTCACTGCTTGACACCTTTTCATTCAAATGTTTTGTCAGAGTCTTCCCTGTTCCAATACCACTGTCCTTACTGGGTGTATCTTCTCTTGTTACTACCTCTTTCAGAAAAATACTAGACTCTGGAATAATTGAGTCAGCTTCCTTTGATGACTCCACTTTTATTTGTTAAAATGACTACTGGGATTTCGGGGATCAGTCAGCTTTTTATACTGCTTGCTGTCTTTTCCTGTAATAAGAAAATACTGACCATAAGAGCTAAAGATATTTTTTCTGTATATTTAGCAATGACAGCAATGACAAGGGTACACAAAGGTTTCATGAAACATTATAATGTCTGACCTGCAAACTGTGCTTCCTTCTACAGGACTGGTAAAAACTTTTAAAGAAAACCTTTAAATCTTAAAATTGACTATGCTCATGTGGTTCTGGCTACTTGCAAATATATAATATACATGTCTTACAAATAGCTAAAGCTGAAAAGACAATATACAGTACATCAACATAACACAATTATGCAGCAGGATTTTCTTGAGGCATTAATTTAATTTTCCTATGAACCATCTGCTGCTTTTGTCTATCACACCAATGTAACAACCCATGGATTCAAGGATTAGGAAATAGCATGCTGAGTGAGTCTTCCTTTGCAGACAAATGAATATCCTGTTGAAACCAAAAGTGGATTTTATGCCGCCCCCCCCCCCCCCAAACACATCCACCTTCAAATATGGTGCAAATGAAGAAAGGTTGCCCTAATTATATGCAAGGACAAAATTGCAAGTCAAAAATGGTCATAACTTGGTCAAATATTGTCATAAAAAAGGTATTTTTAAAGGAAAATAAACTGACAAGGCAAACATGTTTTATTAAATGTAAAATGTGTTAAAAATTCTATATTTACCAAAGTGGTTTTTAGCAATCTAGTAATAGATAATTTTTCACTTTCTTTTCTACAACTGACAGCTTTCTTGATGTAGAGCATGTCGATATCTGAGAGTTCTTCACCTGTGAAAACAGCTATAATCCATTTTATGATGTTGCTTAGTCCATCCCAGTTATGTGAAAAGTCATCAGTAAGTTGAAAGTGACTCAAAGTGTTGGTAGATTTTATTAAATTTGAAGATAATTTGATTTCACATTAAAAGTACATATTGTAGCAGTATCCTGAAGGATGAACTTTGACCAGAGTGTGTACCCTGCCAATGTCCACTGACAGTGGAGCACATTCTTGTCTAGTGTGTTGATTTCCACCCTGTGAGGCAGAAGTATTTTGACGTGAACTGCACAAGGATGTACCACCTGAGAAAATCTTGGAACTGTTAAGGGAATGCGGTTTACCGGTATACACAAAATTATAATCACATTATAAGGATTTTAAATGTGTTACCTTTATCTATTATTTTATATAGATTTTACAGAATTTGTACATCTTTATGTTTTATACTGTATCTTGTTGTGCTTAGTTATACATTTATTTGGAAGGCTTTATCTTCCTAATTTTTGTGCAATTCATTTTTACATATTTAAAACATATGCTTTTGTTGGCACTACATAGCTACTTTTGGGCTATGGCACTACATAGCCACTTTGGGGCTAAGGTGCCATCAAGCCCTACTACATACATACATACATACATACATACATACATACATACATACATACATACATACATACATACATACATACATACATACATACATAAATACATACATACATATCTCCCAGTATCTTGATGAAAGTTTATGTAATGAATCAGTAATACTGTATATACTCGCGTATAAGCCGGGTCCAAATGCAAACAACATAGACCCTGATCTGCTGTTGCATAATGCGCCGGCAGATCAGGGTCTATGTTGTTTGTTCTACTGATTAGTCCTTACAAACTGCATATACCCAGATCTGCCGGCATATTATGTGACGGCAGATCTGGGTCTATGCAGTTTGCAGTTGGTACCCGGTTTATATGAGAGTGTATACGGTAGTTATCTAGTCATAGTGAAAAGTGGTTACTAAGGTTCCAAGAGTAGCCCACACAAGTTTGACAGCCTTGTTTAACTGTTCCTCAAATCCATAATCTGAATTCATCTTCATTATTTACTATATAGTTTAACAAAATTGTTCTGTGTGATTTTTGTTCACAACAGTTCCAAAAGTTCATTGCAACAATGAATCGGTAGACCTGTATATCGTTGATAGACCAGACATGACGTAGTGATGACCCAACTGTATCCATCATGGCAACTCTTGTAGCCCAGACTATTCATTCAAATGTTTAGAATTCATTGGTAATATCTTTATAACAGCTCAGTGGATTTGTACAAAAGTTTGGTATATACATGTATTTAAATTCACTTATATTCATTCAAGGCACATATGAAAAATTTGAGTTAATTTGTCTTACATATAGTCCCTCATACCAAATTTGGTTTGAATCCATGAGGTTCTTCAAAGTTATTGACTGGAAATGACAGTGATGACTGACATACTGATGCAATATGACTGGAAATGACAGTCATGACCGACAATCTGATGCAATGTGACTGGAAATGACAGTCATGACTGACATACTGATGCAGTGTGACTGGAAATGACAGTCATGACTGACATACTGATGCAATATGACTGGAAATGACAGTCATGACTGACATACTGATGCAATGTGACTGGAAATGACAGTCATGACTGACATACTGATGCAATGTGATGGGTAGGACAGACATGGGTAACACATTATGTCCCTCCTAATGTGGGGGCATGAACATTTTTAGCAATGCTTGAGAAAATAAATTTTTGTTGTTGTTTTTAATGGCACTTTTACCACAACACAACATACAATTTTGTGTTATCAGTCATTCCAAATATGAGTGCACAACTAATCACAAATACACATTTGGAGGATTTTTTAAGGTGGACAAGCCTAAAACTACATTCACTGTGTATGTCTGCACCATGTATTTCAAACTCTGATTATGGATATCTGATTTGATGATTCAAACAATGCATTGCATGTTGCACACTTGTTGATGAAAATGAAACAAATTTCATGTAAAGTGCAGCATTCTTGGTCGGTTATTCTTTAAATGGTATTAAACACAAGAAAGAAAATATAGCACAGTGCACTGCACAATTCACTTTTCACATGACAAAAATATTAAATATTTATTTCATTCAGGGTTGCTACAAAGATTGGTAAATAATTTTCCATGGCATTTTCAGGGTGAAATTAGATGTTTCCATGCAATTTGTATGGACTTTTAGTATGTGAAATTCAGAACTAATCTAGGAAATGTCATAATCTTGGAAATGTTATTAATGGATTTTTTAAAAGGGCTTAAAAATTAAACAACACTGGGGCAACTAATGTCAAATCCTCAGAGTTAAACACATAAATATTATTTGGGAGGATGAGAGTGTAACCATTCACTCATAATATTGCTGATTTGCAAATTATTCGTTTGGAAGACCAAATGATTTTTGGCTTTACATTTGCTCTGGTGAAATGCCCTAATTTTCTGACATTCCAGGATTTCCTTTTTTTTCCCCTTTCATTGCCATTACTTATTCAGGTCTTGAGAGCTACACATGATTTTCAGAATTTCCAGGGTTTTCATGACTCTGGTAATCCTGACTGATTAAATGAAATCATTAAATTCTAGATCAGTATGAATCCAAGAATAATGATGATTGTATATTGATTCTGATATAGTGATGTTCTGTGACCATGACAGTTAACCCAAAATAGCAGCAAATAATTATTGTAAGCATGCTTAAACATTGATTGTTGTGCTGCCTGTCAGAAAAGTAAATACTGTATATGTAAAAAAATTAAGCCAAAATTGAGGTTAATATACTATGAACAAGATGGCCTGCATATCAAACCCATTCCAGAGCTTTTGGTAAACTCGAGTTGAACACACCCGGTCTTTTCTAGAAGTGAACGTTTGGGGAGGGGCCGAAAATGTCCCCCCCCCCCCATTTTAAAAAGAACGAAATTTGCAGAATATATGTGAAATTTAATGAAGAAATAAAGGTAGGGCCTGAAAACATAATTCACAGTTTGTGCACAGTCAGTAGACTTTTTGATACAATGTTTTAGAAATGTGTGAATCCAAATAGGTACAAGAAGTCTATTGGTGAAAACCCCATGTTATTGGCCATCCACTTTGGACGAGTAGAGATAATAATATTTTCAAGATGGCCACCATGGTTGCCATATTCAGTGTCAATTTGCATCAATTTCATTTAGTGCCATTTGGACACCATAAGAACTCTTCTGATGAAAACCCCATGTCAAATGACTTTCCCTTTAGGTGGAGTAGTTATAACAAGACTTTCAAGATGGCCACCATATTGGACATCAGATCAGCACCATTTTCATTTATGAACAACTTAGATATCAAAAAAAGACTTTCAGTGAAACCTCATGTTGAAATGACCATTCGTTCAGGAGTAGTGATTTTCAAGATGGCTACTGTGGCAGCCATATTCGATATCTGAGTGTCATAATTTTCAATAGGACCAAACAGACATCATAGGAAGTCTTTAGTAAAAACCCAATATTGATACAACCATCCATTCAGAAGGATCAGTAGTGATAACAAGATTCTCAAGATGGCCACCATGGTGTTCATACTGGATGCACAAGCGGCACCATTTTCATTTAGGACCAACGAGACATCATAAGTAGTCTTCAGGTGAAAACCATGTCAATATGACTTTTCATTTAGTGGAGTAGTGATAACAAGATTTTCAAGATGGCTGCTGTGGCAGCCATATTGAACATCAGATTGGTACCACTTTCATTCAGGACCAACTAGCCATCATAAGAAATCTTTAGTTAAAACTCCATGCTGATTCGACCAGCCTTTCAGGAGAAGCAGCAATAAGATTTAAAAGATGGTCACAGTGGTGACCATATTGGACATCAGATTGGCATAATTTTCAGTTAGGACCAACTAGACATCATATGAAGTCTTCTGGTGAAATGCAAATATCAATATGGCTTTCCATTTCGAAGGGGTAGTTAAAAACAAGATTTTCAAGATGGCTGCTGTGGCAGCCATATTGGACGTCAGATCGGCACCATTTTCATTTAGGGCCAACTAGACATCATAAGAAGTCTTTCAGTGAAACATCATGTTGATATGATCATTCAGAAGAAGTGATAAGATTTTCAAGATGGCCACTGTGGTGGCCATATTAGATGTCTGAATGGCATCATTTTCATTTAGGACCAACTAGATATCGTAAGAAGTCTTTCAGTAAAAACTCTATGTTGATTAGACTATCCATTTCAGGTGGAGTAGTGAGTGATAACAAGATTTTGAATGTGGCCACTGTGGTGGCCATATTGGATGTTGAAGTGGCACCATTTCATTTAGTAATAACTAGACCAAGGGATGAATGTGTGTATAAAGCTTCATGACAATCCTCCAAGTAGTGTAGGAGTAGTGATAACAAGCTTGTGCTAATGGACAAATGGATGATGGACAACAGACTATCCCATAACCTTTCCTAGCCTATGACCAGCAGAGCTAAAAACAGCTCTAAAATGTTCTCTGGACAGCAGATTAACAATATCTAAGAACTGCCTTTAAGGTTAAGAAGTTGATTACAAATGATATAAAATATTTTGTTCAGTACAAATCATATTTAAAAACTAGAAATCTGTTCACTGAACACGAATGCCCCATTACTCCTTTGAAGTCAAATGTACATGAAAAACTGAACAAAATGCAAAACTTAACCAAGTCACTGAGACATAAAATATAGGTCACAGTAACCTAATTTGTTAAGGTGGTTTTGCACTCACCAAGATGCATCCACAAAGTTTCATGCCTCTGACCAATAATGTGTAATAAACCGACCTATATGCAAAACTTAACCAGAGTCAGTGAAGCATGAAATTTAAGTCACAGTGACCTATTTTTGGTAAGATGGTGTATTCACCAAGATGCATCTACATACCAAGTTGCATGACTCTGTGACAAATAATGCCTGATAAAGTGACCCAAAAGGAAAATGTAATTGAAGTCACTATGCCATGAAATATTGGTCAGAGTGACTTCATTTTGGTAGAGGGTTGTTATATTTAGCCACATCCACAATGCTGCAAGCCTCTGTAGCCATGAATGCCCTAGAAACTGACCTAAAATGCACAACCTAATGAAAGTTACTGAAGTGTAAATTATATGTCACAGTGACCTACTTTTGGTCTGGTTGGGTTTTATGGGTTGAATGCCATTTTTCAGCACATGATAGGCTACACATGGCTGCTAGTATATCTGGTGGAAGAAGAACCCGGGAAAATCCCAGGAAGAACCACGGACCAACGGGAAGCTACTGGCAAACTTTCTCACATAACCACATTGGCTGAGCCCAACACTCGAACCCATGCGGACAGAGGTGAGATGGCAGTGATCGGTAAAGGCGAGCGCCTTAGACCATTCGGCCACCCAGGCCCCACCTACTTTTGGTAAAATGGTGTTGTATTCACCAATATGCTTTAATGTACCAAGTGGTATGACTCTGGGACCAATAATGCCCAATTTTACCAAAGTCACTGAAGCTTGAAATGTTGGTCAGTGACCTAATTTTGGTAGGCTGGCAATTTTTGGCCAAGATGCCTCTACATACCAAGGTGCATGGCTCTGGGCCAACAACAAAAAAAGCCTTGAAAACTTTCCTAAATGCAAAATTTAATCATGCTGTGACATGCACTGATGGATGGATGGACAGACAGACAGAAAAGGGTAACACTATATGCCCCTTCCACGTTCATGGTGGGACACGATAAGAAAATTTGTTTCAATAAGTATTTTCTCTTTATGAACAAAACGTTTATTGTTTTTAACTATAATGTGTCAAGAAATTTGATACTTTTTTCTTTAACATTTATACCATATTTGGACATTAGTTGGGGCCAAACAATGGAACTGAAAGTGACATGCAGTGGTAAAATTACTATAAAAGGACTTCTTTTTTCTTCATTTCTTGGCAGCAGATGCTTTTTTTTCTTTCAAAACATTTTTACCATTATAGCTTCTACTCATAACAGATACATTATTATCAAATCGTCATAAATTTGACACTTTGCAAGTTAAACGTTAGTAGAAAATACCTTGTCTGCATCTGAGTGTCATAATCTTCTAAGTAAAACTGCAGTTACCTCAACATTCTGCTGAATACTGAATACACTATTCAATACATGATGAATACAAAAAGTGCAAGTGCTTTGTCTCCTCAATGAAGTAAGCTCTTCAGCTAATTATTTTTCAGATACTGACACATTCCAAAGTAAAATGCATTAATTAGCACATGATCATTAGATACTAACACATACATTCCAAAGTAAAATGCATTAATTAGCACATGATCATTAGATACTAACACATACATTCCAAAGTAAAATGCATTAATTAGCACCTGGTCATTAGATACTGACACATACATTCTAAATTAAAATGCATTAATTAGCACCTGGTCATTAGATACTGACACATACATTCCAAAGTAAAATGCATTACTTAGCACATGATCATTAGATACTAACACATACATTCCAAAGTAAAATGCATTAATTAGCACCTGGTCACTAGATACTGACACATACATTCTAAAGTAAAATGCATGAATTAGTACCAGGTCATTAGATACTGACACATACATTCCAAAGTAAAATGCATTAATTAGCACATGATCCTTTGATATCCAGTTCATATATCAAAAGCTGACATGTGAATCCTTTAGCCTCATTCATTAAGTACAGAACATAGAGTTACTTTTATACCTACGTTATCCAAGCACTACTCTTGTTATGCAATTGAAATGCAGAAAACACTACACAGTATTATTGTATGTCACATCAAAAGTTATGATCCACTTGATAAACCCTCTTGGGAACTATTATAGACACCATTCTGTATGAACCCATCCAATGAACTCACACCAACAGATAATATCTCTGTTGTTTTCCCATTGAGATACAACCTGTGCAATTCTGAAAGCATGCATTGATGTTGGCTGACACTGTCAGAACTAGCCAGTCCTAGCTAGCCTGCCAGTCTGTATGCTCAGTCACTTGTGCAGCAATACATCAGTTAAGCAGCTGGGTGATTGTAGCTGAATAGTAAGAGATGGAGATGTGCCTGATATTAAGACTGGATCAATTAGAAACAAACACTTGATAAAGCATTTGGTAAAGAATTGAAAATTAGAGCAAACTCTGGATTGATGGATTTAATTGCTTGTTTACCTGAGATCCATGTTCATACCTGTAATATTTTTGGAGTATCAGACTGAGATTTAACATAAATTTTACAAAATTTGCCAAGATTTTAGCAAAAAAATTATATTGGGTGAATCTGATTTACAGGTAACATACCAGAATCAATGGTTTAAATATTTCTAGTTGTAACCATTGCTTTAATGTATGACTGATTGATGTTAGGACCCGTATGTATCACTTGTTTGTAGTTTAAAAAAAAAAAACATTTAAACTTTTTGAATCACTGCAAACACATGTATACAACATGATTTGGCCCTATGAATTAATGAAATGAATAAAACTCTTTAATTCAGACAAAAGGTCAATAGAACAATATATACAAGCTTGTAGAACCAAAATACAGATTTATGAAAGCATGTACATCACATTAGACTAAAGCTGAAAAAAAAAACAGCTGACTATTCCAATATTTAATCAATCTTGACTCCTGGTATGCCTCTAAGACATCAAAACTGTGAAATTATAGAATGACCAGATAGCAGGCAAGCTCTAAAGCCACATACCTGTTTACACATATCTTTAAAACAGGAGATAAAATCATTTATAAAATGGAATGATGCAGTCTCTCTATGTGGATAATAATAAAAAAACATCTATAAACATTGTTATAGCAACCAGCTATTTTACATAATACACTGCCTCAAAAAACTGTGTCAAAGCATGAAGCAATACAAGTTTGTACAGTAAGTTTTGAGCAATAAAATAAACTTTACCAAGTTGCTACAGGTACCAAAATAATTTCCATATTAACCTGTTGGCATGTACACAGAGAACTCTGCTCTGATTCAAAATATCCTCTTCATCAGACCAGTTTGCAGAAATTACATGGCCAAGATATATAAATTTTGAAACAAAGTGTAAAATGTCTCCATTCAATACAAACGGGTTTTACAGGAATGTCAATTCCTTTAGGTCTCAATAGTGGATCTTTTTTAGTATTTATCCTGAAGAGATGAAGAGATAAAGACATCACATACTAAATATAACTATAAAGCTTTATACTGAAAGAAAAAAAAAATGAAATTTTATTTACAACTAATGTGACTAATTTAAAAAAACAAATCATGGATAATCCAAAACTAAATGCATCCTAAATTGTCATGAAGATTAAGGTTAGTTAATAAAGATGACATATCATGCTGAAATTAATACACCTATATAAAAATAATTAAAAAAATACAAGATGATAGTCTAGTAATGTCTATATTTTTCTACCTAAATGTTCTCCTGAACATCTGTAAATAAGGAGATCAAGATAAAAAGAATTAAGAAAAAAGGAAGATGAATAAAGAATAAAGAAGAAAGCCTTCGTGCATGGTATCAAAGTCTGCCTTAAAAAAGTGTCCCTCAACGTCATCAAAGGTTTAAATATTCCTGCACTAAATGGCCCTAGAACCAAGTACATATATATGACATACATACATGTATATGTACTTTTACACAAAATCAAGAACATGTACCTAATGATGATATAAGTGCATAGGTATATGGTTGAAAATTTTCAAACAAAGCTGTATTTCTATAGCATTTGTATGAACTCAAAGGTAAACCATGGTCATGTTGATTGTTGTTTTAATATTTACATAAATATAGATTCCAGAGGAAACCATGTATTTACAGTGCTGTACTTTTAATTCTTCTTGAGATTACACTGATACTAGGAGTGTTTCACACACAAAGGATCGCTGTTGCATCAGTGACACATTTTCTCTATTCAATTGGTTTTTAATCAATGCCATTTCCTAGCTCATGACATTTCCTAGATCAGTTCTGAAATAATTCAAGAACACACACACACACACACACACACACACACACACACACACACACACACACACACACACACATACACACACAATAAAGTAGGATCACTGGCCAACTCATTATTGATTTGAACAGACTGGGACAATGCCAATTACTGATGAGCAGGATACTAGCTGCACAAATGATGTAGCATTATTGTTTGGGTGTATCACTTGCATGTTCATGTGGTTATAGATCAAAATAAATATATGTCTTTAGTAATCCAACATCATTCATTCTGTCAGCAACAAAAAAATAAAAGTAGTAATGTGTTTCACAATGCCTGAGCCATTTACCTAAACAACTAACTGCAAAACTTAACCAGATGGCCTTGGGTAATTAAAGTGTGTGTGCCTCTTATGCAAAATGAGAGTTGTTTGGGGTAAGATCACATTATATGGTCAGAAAATGCAGGTAATTTAGTCCCTCCCTCCCACCTCCCCAACCGGCTCAATTAAACCTCTCGAAATACACCTCTCTAGAAGATCACATAATCAAATGACATAAGTATAGGATAAATACAGTTGATGAACAGTGGCAAAAAATGTAAACCACAACTTCAAAAGTCTTTCCAAAGCTCTAATCCAAGAGGTAAAATTGCTTACTTTTATTTGGTTATAAAGAAATGAGCAAGTTGCTTGACCATATACTCTTCTCATGACTGCTACCTGTATGTATTTATATGCTGTATACAGGAATTTTGCTGAGCATAAACTATGCAACAAAGGACTTGCAATTAAAAAAATAACCTATACAATAAAGGACTTGCAATTAAAAATGTAACCTATACAATAAAGGACTTGCAATTAAAAACATAACCTATACAATAAAGGACTTACAATTAAGAATATAAACTACACAATAAAGGACTTGCAATTAAGAATATAAACTATACAATAAAGGACTTGCAATTAAAAATATAACCTATACAATAAAGGACTTGCAATTAAAAACATAACCTATACAATAAAGGACTTACAATTAAAAACATAAACTATACAATAAAGGACTTACAATTAAGAATATAAACTATACAATAAAGAACTTGCAATTAAAAATATAACCTATACAATAAAGGACTTACAATTAAGAATATAAACTATACAATAAAGGACTTGCAATTAAAAACATAAACTATACAATAAAGGACTTACAATTAAGAATATAAACTATACAATAAAGGACTTGCAATTAAAAATATAACCTATACAATAAAGGACTTGCAATTAAAAACATAAACTATACAATAAAGGACTTACAATTAAGAATATAAACTATACAATAAAGGACTTGCAATTAAAAATGTAACCTATACAATAAAGGACTTACAATTAAGAATATAAACTATACAATAAAGGACTTGCAATTAAAAACATAAACTATACAATAAAGGACTTACAATTAAAAACATAAACTATACAATAAAGGACTTACAATTAAGAATATAAACTATACAATAAAGAACTTGCAATTAAAAATATAACCTATACAATAAAGGACTTACAATTAAAAACATAAACTATACAATAAAGGACTTACAATTAAGAATATAAACTATACAATAAAGGACTTACAATTAAAAACATAACCTATACAATAAAGGACTTACAATTAAAAATATAACCTTTACAATAAAGGACTTACAATTAAGAATATAACCTATACAATAAAGGACTTACAATTAAAAATATAACCTTTACAATAAAGGACTTGCAATTAAAAATATAACCTATACAATAAAGGACTTACAATTAAGAATATAACCTATACAATAAAGGACTTACAATTAAGAATATAAACTATACAATAAAGGACTTGCAATTAAAAATATAACCTTTACAATAAAGGACTTGCAATTAAAAATATAACCTATACAATAAAGGACTTACAATTAAGAATATAAACTATACAATAAAGGACTTGCAATTAAAAATATTTAGACTCAGGCTAGCCTTTTTTATATAAAAAAAATCATGAAAGATGGGTTCTAAGGGTGGTCTTACAGCTGCAGCTTTCCAACTGAATCTGCTACACAAGTATGCAAACTCAACTAGTGGAATGGCTCACATAAATATATGCCACCTCTCACCCCCCACCCTTCCCCTACCCCATGATGGAGATGAGTGTATAGTCAAAAAAAGGGCATAACTCTTCTGAAAATAGTGCAAGTGCAATGATTGGTCAACAAGCATATCTTCTGATGATCACCATAATATATACTACCAGTAAGTTTTACAGCAATCCACAAACAACTGCAAGAGTAGTTGCATTCACAAATTTTCTCTTATATATAGCATCCAACTTCAAGCTCAAAAGGCTAGCAACTTTACCAAAATCAAGGGAGCATAATAACTGGAGATCTTTATCATCTATGCTTACCAAACTTTGTGGGTGGCTTGCACTTGGTATAAGGAAGAACCCTATTAATTTTAGAGTAAAAACTTCAAAGGTCAAGGTCACTGATATTGTGTTGAGACAATTTTTCTTCTTCACTCACAGTGACTTTGTCCTTTAATCTTATGTGCCTGTAATTTATAGGGTTCTTCATTACACAAAGGGCAAGTCATCCACAAAGTTTGGTAACTGTAGATAGTGGAGAGCTTGAGTTATTGTGTGGAAACCATTTTATTTTTCTTACAGTCAGTGACCTTGACTTTTGACCTTTTGACCCCAAGTGCACAGAGTTTCATAATTGTAGATGGTGGAAAAATCTAAGTTATTGTGCAGAAAATGGCTTCCTTCTTTCAGTCACACTGACCTTGACCTTGAAACTTTTGAACCTGAATGAACTAAAGTTATTGTGCAGAAACCAAATTAGTAATAGATAGATGGATAGGTTGGGTTTGTGGGTTTAATGCCATTTTCAGCACATGATAGGCTACACATGGCAGCCAGTATATTTTTGGTGGAGGAAGAACCACCGACCTATGGGAAGCTACTGGCAAGCTTTCTCACATACCCCCATTGGCCGAGCCAAGTCTCGAACCCATGCAGACAGAGGTGAGATGTCAGTGATCTGTAAAGGCAAGCGCCTTAGACCACTCGGCCACCCAGGGTCCCTGATGGATGGATCGATATCATAATTTGTGTGTGTGTGTGTGGATTTAATGCCATTTTTCAGCAAATGATAGACTATACATGGTGGCCAGTATAATTGGTGGAGGAAGAACCCGGGAAGATTCACTGACACTCGGGAAGCTACTGGCAGGCTTTCTCACATTCCCACACTGGTCGAGCCCGAGACTTGAACCCATGCAGACAGAGGTGAGATGGCAGTGATCGGTACAGTTGAGTACCTTAGACATTTGGCCACCCGGGGCCCCGGAGAATATAATAACATAATACCATCTGCCTTGTGGTTTGGCATATCAAAATCACAAAACAAAAGCAGATTTCATGCACGTAACAACATGTGTATGTATATATCATTTCATAAGTTTGTGTGAGTTTATTAGTATGATTTTGGTTTTAGTGTTTTTCAGCAGAGCAACACTTTGAAGGTTATATTGTGCTGAGGCAAGTAGAGTTTATTAGTGAGAATTAAGTATTTTGATTTGAATGGAGGTTGATATTTATACAGACAACTGCTTAATGACCTTGATTTGAATGGAGGTTGATATTTATACAGACAACTGCTTAATGACCTTGATTTGAATGGAGGCTGATATTTATATAGACAACTGCTTAATGACCTTGATTTGAATGGAGGTTGATATTAATACAGACAACTGCTTAATGACCTTGATTTGAATGGAGATTGATATTTATACAGACAACAACTTAGTGACCTTGATTTGAATGGAGGTTGACATTTATACAGACAATTGCTTAGTGACCTTGACAAATATACATACTGAACTGTAACTGTGCTCCATCTTTCCTTGCACTATTCTTAGATTTGTTGTGTGCACTGAATTCAGACACATCATAATTTATGCTAGGTTGATTAAAAAGTATGCTTGTTTGTGGACATTCTCAATGAATTATAATGGATTCACTGTTACTGAAGCAATAGGATTGGTTGATGAGTTGTACATATTTAATTTAACTATTCATGTGATCCAGTTGCCAATTTTCTTATACATGTATGTGCCAATATATGGTTCTCCACAGAAAATTCAATGTTTTCACTATTTCTCATTTATATACATTTAAGTTGTTAAGCCTTGAGGATACACATGCAGCAGTTTCTTCAGTTAATTGACCTGTTACATGGTAATGGCACTCTGTGAACCCAACCATTGCATTAAAGCAGGGTTTCTCCCTTTCAAGTTTTCAGTCATAATTTATGTTAAACAGTCCATAACAATGCTTATCTCTCTTTCTCCTCCATAATAATTAAAGTTTGCTATGACATCAATTCTTGTCAATGAAAGATGGTTAAATGGACCTAGTCCAAAAACAGAACATATTAATGCATATACATGACTTACCCAACGGCAAGCCAACAAGCAGTAGTAATTTACCTCATGTAACACATGACCTATTGCTGGTTCCACAGCAGTCTCCTTCAAGAACAGTACATAAGAGTGTGTATGTATGGAACAGAACAGAACAGAACAGACTTTTATTCAACCAATTAAGGGTCCTCTTGGGTAGTATAATTACAAGGTAAAGAACCTCTTAGTCACTAGTCACTTAATCAAAAACATACATTCTCTAAGTTAAATAATATACAAACAACTTAACAACAATTATTAATTGTGATTGTTAATGATAAATGCATGAAACATTCTCAGAAAAAACAAGAAAAAATGACTATATCAATTGTAGCTGTGTGCGTGTTTGTGTACATATATACATGCCTTCCAGTCCTGTAGTTGGATGGCTGCTAGGATTCTCCATCAGGAGTAAAAGCTCAACAGGGTCATCGACCAGTGTATTAGACATTTAAATACACAAAATGAATTTTCAACAAAACTGGTCCTGATCTTCTGATACTGATAATTCATGTCTCTACACATGGTAGTATTAGATAGGTTGTGCCTGAACTAGGAAGACAGACTATGCCAGGCTATACTGGTTTCCTAAGAGCAATATAACCACCAACACAATATGACAGCCTGTACATGTATATTATTACAAGTATGTGGCCTACTTTTAAATGAGTATATAATCAACCAGAGAGCAAGGTTATACTTTAGTCTATTAACAAACAACATCAGCTACACACACAAGAATGAACACATTATGGCTCTGCTACTTATGCGTGAATCAAGAAGTATACATAGAAACACATTACACATGCATTATAACCACACATTTGTATTTAATATACACATGCATTATAACCACACATTTGTATTTAAGATACACATGCATTATAACCACACATTTATATTTTGTGTCTGATTCGTCTTGTTCCAGTATGAAAAAAAAAAATACTGTGGACTACAAGCAATGAATGGAAGAAACCAATACATTAAAACTGAACTGTCAAGTAAAATATCCACCTCATATAAATGACACTACACCCCCCCCCCCCCAACCCCTTAAAAATTTTAGAAGTGTGTGATCATGTGTCCTTGACTTTAAAACAACCTTCTATACCATCAACACTCAATGAGAAATGTGTAAAGCACAATGTATATAAATAATGTTACAGTGCAACGAGTTCCAAGATTGAAAAATTAAAAACCGTTGGTTTTCCTGATGACCCATACTGCATATCAAAAGATCAATGATCACATTATATGCAACTATGGCCTGATATTGACTTTCAATACATTTTTACGTGCCCATCTTAAGTGGGGGGGGGGGGGGTATTATGTTGGGATGTTGTTGATCTATTAGTCTTTTAACATTTGCTAGTCCTGTCCACAACTTTGTAAAGGTTGAAGAGATTTTCATGAAACTTTGCCCAAATACATATCATGACTAGAAGGTGTGACATACCATAACCATGTCCCCTGCCAAAAGGTCAAGGTCAAGGTCAAAGTCACAACAAGGGAAAATGTAATTCTATGACTTGTATCCTCATCTGGAAAATAACTTTGGAACCACTGGAGATATTTTAATTTACCACTTGTCCAAAGTATAACTTTTGAATCACTGAAGATATTTTAATCAAAATTTAACCTGTTATATACATGTATCATGACTAGACAGTAATAGTAATATCTCCAGTATTTGAAGGGAAAAAGCCATTTGATGGGCATATCACTGCACTTTTGTTATGCACTTGATATTCACTCCACTCCAGAAAAATACACACGTCAGTTTGAAACTGTACAAGTCTTGATGCATGGTCATATTTTACTGCAGAATTTGTTGGAGAAATTCATGTACTGAAGACAGAGAAAAGACATCATCTTATTGGGGGGGAAGGTACCATTTTTGTAAACTTATACAAAAGCGTAATGGTCTGCAATGACTTGTTCATCAGCTGTAATGTATGCCATCAGTATGGTTGGATCACTTGTTTTCAGGCACCGCCAACCCATGTAACAACAAAGGCAACTAAAATATATATTCTCTCCTAAATTGGACCAATGAACAGAGTTTTATCAATGAAAATGTAGCAAGGAAATAATACACTTCTCTCTCTGTCACTCTTTCCTGCAACAAAAGTTTTTCTTGAAATGAGTGTACATTTAAGACTTGGGATTTTTCTTTTGATTTTTAGCTATGAATTATTTAATAATGATAATTATTGCAATAATAAAGTTGTTTTGAATTTTGCTGATGTTTCTATGGCCACTGCCATCTTTACCAAGGCATTTATTAATGGCTGTACTTTGCCACAGAGAACAGTTTTTATGTCAGTTGCCAACCTCCCTCCTCCTCCCTCTCCTAAATATGTTTTGTGAAGAACTGCCCCTATTACACTAAGGTGAGGTGAAATACCATGAAAATGTCAGCTAAAAAAACAAAAACAAAAACTCCCAATAGCGCCCCCATTTGCCTGCCGCCTGGGGGTAATTGCACCCTCCCCCTCATGCCGCCACTGAATGTCATACAACCTTGGTAATACAGCATAGAACAGTGATGCTGCCAGTATGAATTTTGGCACAAACTAGAATAATCATTTAACTCTTCTATTGATCCCAGTCTTGTCTATAGTACATGGCTTTTTAACCCAATAGTTTTCTTTTTCCTTGTTATAAATCTATGATTTATTTTTTTCTAACCTCAATGCCCTAAAGTGATTTATAATGTGACCATTGGTAATAAAAACATGGTTCATACAGCCTCAGAGAGTTTTTTTTCTTGGAGTTTTCAAGGACTTCTACAAGTTTTCAAAGAGTATTTTTTCTTATGGAAGCCGAACTTTTTCCATTTGTTACATTGTTTATCACTGCATAAATTGGCACAAAAGTAGAAGCAAAACACAACTGTGCCACTACAGCAAATTGATGCTACTCTATCTGATAAGTACCAGTGTCATGTGTCTTTTGATCCACCCAACTTTATCCCACGTAACTAATTTATTAATTATTTATTGAAAATACATAAATAACAAATATTCTGAACTTAAAATGAGATATATTTTAATCAGTTAAAACATTTTGTTTTCCCTCAGGTAAATTCAAGTAGCAAAATTCAAGGAGTTTATAGTAAAATTCAAGGAGTTTATAGCAAACTTCAAGTAGTATACAGCAAAATTCAAGGAGTTTTCAAGAATAAAATCAGTTCTTTGGAAATTCATGAAGTTTTTAAAGCAAACCCTCAAATTTAATAATTGTTCTAGGTTGTATGAAACAAGCTAAATCTCTGATATTCACACTTTAAGAAATTCAGCTGGCTGACATTAAACAGGAGAAGTGTTTTAATATATATGTAGTGTGTAGTGGCATATACCATAACTGACTTGTGAAACGTTATTACTAAGATTTGTATCATATATTTTTGTTTTCAAACCAATATTAAGCATCTCACCTTCACTCTGTTGATGAACTTCTGTCAAAATGAACATGTAGAATTTAAGTTCTTTTGAAATAAGAATGTGTTGCCCCAGATCATCATAAACTGGATTTAGCACTGGCTGGAAAAACTCTCCACAAAGCATCATTTGAACATTACCAAATGGAATATTTTCTTCCTGACTGCTTGACAATGTTGAACAATTTGCTCAAATTACACAATATTTTTCCTGAAATGCATTTGGAAACAGTTCAAGTTTTGCTAATGATTTCTAAGAACTTTCAATTTTCCAGCTGCTGTTAGTGCTGGATCAAGTTTCTGTTGGTGTTCATTGATATTCATTCCTTTAGATTTTCAATGTAAATAACATTCTTTGGTATTGGTTTTAGGATGGCCTAGTAGAGGTAGTATAATGAATCTATAAAAACCAGTGATTTTTTTTCTTCTCTTCTTTTCTTTTTTTAAAATTGTTTTAAAAATCTGCTTCAGACGCTTTAATCATATTCCACTCTTAGAAGCCTGATTGTACTTGGTGTAGGGTAAGTCACAGGCTTTGAGTAATCTACACTTAGAAGCCTGATTGTACTTGGTGTAGGGTAAAGCCTTATTGTACTTGGTGTAGGGTAAAGCCTGATTGTACTTGGTGTAGGGTAAAGCCTGATTGTACTTGGTGTAGGGTAAAGCCTTATTGTACTTGGTGTAGGGTAAAGCCTGATTGTACTTGGTGTAGGGTAAAGCCTGATTGTACTTGGTGTAGGGTAAAGCCTGATTGTACTTGGTGTAGGGTAAAGCCTGATTGTGCTTGGTGTAGGATAAAGCCCTATTTGTACTTGGTGTAGGGTAAAGCCTGATTGTACTTGGTGTAGGGTAAAGCCTGATTGTACTTGGTGTAGGGTAAAGCCTGATTGTACTTGGTGTAGCGTAAGTCACAGGCTTTGAGTAGTCTACACTTAGAAGCCTGATTGTACTTGGTGTAGGGTAAAGCCTGATTGTACTTGGTGTAGGGTAAGTCACAGGCTTTGAGTTTTCTACACTTAGAAGCCTGATTGTACTTGGTGTACGGTAAGTCACAGGCTTTGAGTAGTCGACACTTAGAAAGCCTGATTGTACTTGGTGTATGATAAGTCACAGGCTTTGAGTAACCCACAACCGGTATGACCACTATAAGAAGCATACTTTATGCTAGAGCAAGCTTACCTTGATTACCCATAAAAACTCAGCCTCACATGAAATGCATGCAATCCACTCATCTAAGTCCTATATTCATTCATATGTATGATACACAGTTAACCTGTTGAGGGTAACCTATCACATTATACAATGTCCTATATTTCATGCAATGTTTCCTACATGACAAAATAATTACTTTTGTCCAAGTATGCAAAATAATGTGTAAAACAATTATATTTTTTTGAGAAGTGATCATAAAGGAAAAAATAAAACACTAACATTAAGGAGGATTTTAAAAAACTGATGTGATCGTCAGTATTAAATTCATGTGCATCCAATGTAATCACACTAAAAGCATTATGCAAAATAGTACAATATGTTGTTTGAATCTTCTTATATATGTGTATAGCATTAGATAAGTTCGAAAACATATAGCTATGACACATAGTTACCCCATCATCACACCTTTATTCTTACACCTTGTGATCCAAATAAATTATGTCTTGATAGACTCAATGTAGTTTGTTTGGTTTTGTATGAGACAAAGAGAGACAGACAGACAGAGAGTTTAGCTTTTTTATGCCATTTTGCTCAATGTACCTTACTTTAAATGTCTCTGTTTAGCTGAAGCTATTGTCAAAGAGACAACTGTAATAAAACATTATATGAAACTTGTAAAAAAAAAAATATCATACATCTTCATTTTCAAATCTATACATTTTGGTTTTTAAGATTCACAATATTCATATCCATATGCACTCCATTTAGTTTAAATCCCAAGAAGGATGTTATTTTGCAGAAAAATTAGTAACCTTAATGTTTAGCATGCTGTATTGTTTTCTCAGCAACTGAAATGATGTCAAGAATCCTACCAAAGAAAGATGACTAGAATTCTTTATCAGTAAGTGCATGTAGACTTCCTGTACTTAGATGGCATTGTGTCTCTCATCTCTACTTCTGACAAGTTGTATTTACTTTGTATTCAGTGATTTGATACTTCTGTCTGCAAGTACAAAGATGTCACTGGTTATAAAACTTGACAAAGTAGCTTTAGGCCTTACAACTACCATATACATTAACATAAGCGCAAACTGTTAAATGAAACAAAGAAAGATTCAAAATATATACCATGCAGCACACATCCGAAAAACTAATTAAAAAAAAATACATTGACAAGTAAACATTATTAACTGCCTTAAAAGTTTGACCAGGGAAAAAGGGTGGGATAGAAGGGGGGCTCTCTATAGAAAAATTATCAGAGATTATTTATAGGACATCAATGATAATGAAAGCTTAATGAGTCTTAAGATCACAGGTGTGAACTGCTGTCAAGATGAATTAACACAAGTTCTAATATTTATACTCCAAAATCACAAGTCAAAACAGAACATACAAACTTCATTAAGTTCTGATTATTTCACTTACAAGGGGCTTTGATTTCCATAACAAAAAGTTAATGTGTGCAGAATCATCACGTTCTTGTGAAAAAAAGACACAGGCTTGCTTATGATTAAGGCTGCAATGTTTACACATGTAAATGGCTTAATTCAGTTTCCTGCCTGTAAATATAAAAAAATTGGTAAACGTGTCAGTAAACAACCACATGACTCTCAGCGCTGCAGAAACAACCTGTTCCAATTGAATGATATATTTCCACATTTTTCTGTTAATTCTCTTCTTTAAGTATGTATGGTTTTTAAATCGAATGTGGCATCGCTAGTAAAAGCTGAAGATAATGAGAATTGATTGTCATGTACATTATGCATCAAGTTGATTTACTGATAGTGCTGATAAAAATTTATTTAAACAATATTATTTACCTTAAAAAAAGCATGTTTGTTAACAGAACTTTTGATTAGCAACAATTTATATTTTAAAAAAAAACACTGTATAAAGCTTGTAAGCCACCATATGGTTTCTTAGTCACTCTAGATATTACAAAACCATCCCCTGTGCACATCCACACAGTATATTGTCCAGATGCATTTATTTATAAATTTTTGCATCATGTACATGTATGTAGCAGTAGTAAACAATATCATGACGAACCTAGGAATAAGGGCTGAGCAAATTTTTTTTCATCCACTAGTCCCGGACTAGCGACTTGGACAATTTTACTTGCCTGACTTCAAAAATGAATAGTCCTGGACATTGGACTATGGGATTTGATCAGCCCTGAAGATGATTAAGAAGAACCTGCAAGTCTTCCCTCCCATATTTCAACAGAGCTGCCCTCTCATGAAGAAAGTACCTGTAGTCAAATGCTCTAAACCATCTCAAAGGTTCTGCTTATGTCTCTTTGGAGAAATAGCTACCGCACATTCAGTATCAGTCTTACATTTTATCCCTCCACTTTCACAAAAAAATTCCTTCTCAGAATCGTCCTTATTACCTTCCTTGCGAAAATAATTTTGCAAACTCATTTTATCCACAGAGTAACTATCAGCTTGCTTGACAACTACTTCTAAAGTGATCATAACATACATTTTCTCTTTTAAATTCGAACAGAGACAGTTCATTAATTAGTGTAATTGTTTCGCTTCAAACGCAATATCGCATGTGGAAGTTAATCATCTGTATAATCAATTAAAAATTAAAAAATCATTACTGTCATTTAATCATTTCATAAAGGAAACCAACATTGATGTTGGTAAAGTACCTTTCTTTAATTTAATTACACTGACTCGCTGGATTAAAATCATAGTGAACCGCTCGTGAGGATCTGGCTTGAGTAAACACAATGCAACAAAATCACTTAAAACACTGCTAATTGATCATACTGGCTTTCTTTTGTTTGACGTGTTTTGATTTGCCGATAATTTGGTCGCTTAGCTCAATATGCAGTCAAGCGGTAACAGTACGTGCGCATATGCGAAAATTATCACTGACCACATTTATGTGTTATACAGAATGTAAATTTATACATGAAGACAGGTAGAATCAAGTATTCAGTATGCCCGGAGGGCATGATTGGCCAAATAAAGGTAGATATAGTGATTAAGACACGAAAATAAGGACTTGCCCGACTTTTTTAAAAAGCACTTGTCCTGGACTAGCGACTTGGACAATTTTACTTGCCAGACTTCAAAAATGAATAGACCAGGACGTCGGGCTATGGGATTTGCTCAGCTCTGCTAGGAATGTTTTCACTGAATTATCAGATATATTCATCAGAGACATATCTTACGCACTGAACTCAGTCATAATAAGAGGTAAAAGCCATACAGCAAATGAAACAGTCACAAGCTGAGCGAGGTACTTCATGGACATTATAATAGCAGTTACCGGTAGGTGTTCAGTAAACCTATGGGGTAGATACTGAGAAAGGTTCAAATCAATGGCATTGTTTCAGTTACTATAAGGGTGTGGTACTAACACATATGCATATCATCATCAATTTCATGATTCTAATATGAACAATTCAACCCATGTCTGTGAAGCATAAAATATGGGCCATAATGACCTACATGTACCTCTACAATGAGGGAGTACCGTATTTCATGTAATTTTTCATACCCTTTACATTTTCATACACAGTCGAGACATAAAAATCATAATTATTTGTTTGTACTAAAAATTTTCATAGAAGTTGGGTTTCATAATTGAACATTTTTAATTTTTAGTACAAACAAATGATTCAATTTGGACCTATTTTGATTTTATCTTTATTTTGTTTGCCTTTTTGGCATACCTGAACTTAATCGGCACTGTATAGCCAGGATTGTGGTTATGTGCCATTAAACCCTATACATACATACAAATAATATACTTGTATAAACAAAGCTAGCCAACTCAACCCCTCAAAAGGGGGTAGGTGTTTTGAAACCCAGTCAAGGACCTGGGAACAAAATTTGGTTTAGATGCAGTGAGGCTGTATATGCTTTTATATGTGCAAACCCTGGTGCTGGGAATTGTACAATAGCTTTCCGCTCTTCTCTACTTGTAGAGACAAGCTAATAAAAGTAATTATTACAGGAAAAAGAAAAGATGACTAGTATTTAATCAATACAATTAAAATGTACCCAAGTCAACAATGCCTGGTTCAGTGTTCATTATTTTTCATAAGCCTTTGGCCTTACATGTATAAAGTAGCATTTTCACCCAGGCCCTTACCTGAGAGGCACCCTTTAAAGAAAAATAGTCACATGACACATTTAAGATAAAGTTAACTGTTTCCACTCCATGCCGTATTTCACTCCGAGCTAAATGAGTGGTGTTAAGTCTACAGACTGAGACTGCCCACCATGTGGTTGGTATTTTATCATATTTCTATTGTAATTAAATAATATGCTTCCTGTTTATTATATTTTCGATTCTTTTAATCAAGTAGCTGACCTTTTTATGCTGGTCAGGTCAGGTTATCTCAGCCTTTTTGCAAAGTTATAGGCTTATGGCTGCCAACAAGGATGATGTCCTGTCACTCACCCTGTCTGATGCAGAGATGTCAGACTTCTCAGTTTGATACTGAAAAGCACTGGTGCTAATAATGAAGTATCTTTGAAGAGGATGGGAAAGAAAACTCAAAAAATTAGTTCAGGGAAAAAGCCATGTCAAAAAGGACAAAACGTGGGTCCAAAGTCAGTTCTGTTGTCAAACCAGAAAGGACTCATGTAAAGGAAGATAACTCTTCCAGGCATAACTTTATAGATAACGTGTCAACTAGCAAGGTTGGCTTAAGAGCTCAAAAAAGATAGAATGGGCCAAATTTGGTTGATTTGTATAAATTGACCCTAGAAAAAATATAGTGCTTTTGCATGAATTACTGGGCATTAGCAACAAAATTGATAGTATGTGATAATCATGCTGTTATAGATGTGATAACTGGGACATGGAGAATATAGGACAGGACCCCAGTCATATTATTTTGATTCAGGAAACATATTAACTGTTGTGCCCAAGAAGTTTCTGCCAAAATCTCCCACTCCCCTTGGAGTTGTCTCTAATGAACATGTATCACTAGCTGGAAATCTGAATGAGGCCCCATTTGACACCAGCTGTACTGAAAAAGCAGCTACTTCTATGCATGTCACTTCTCAAAATTTAATAGATGATGCATGGGATTTGCCTATGCCTAAGGCTCACCAACTAGGGGATACATTTCAGTCTTGGCTCTAATGCAAAATCACAGTGTATAACAGACAAAATTGTTGACATACAAAATACCCCCAACTTGTGACAAAATAGGATCCTCAAAACTAAAACAATGGTCTGTGGAGAATTAAACAAAAAAGCAGTCTGCTTATAAGAATTTTCAATACATTCAGTATTTAGTTGCAGCTGCTATTATGCCCATAGTCAAACTTGCTTCTCTTGTCAAGATACAAATGTCAGTTACTCCTGGGGTTAAGGACTGCATTTCTGATGCAATAACCTTACTGAGCCAGGTGCAACATATCATTTAGCTTTGCAAACAATACATTGAGGCTTCACTTGAAAAAGATGTATTCAAGACTGTGCAATCTGCATATCTCCTCGTTTCTTTTTTGGCGACAAGAAAGAAAGAAACCCAAGAATGGACTTGGTGTTCGGCAAGAAGACTATACATGTAATTTCACAGGTGGAGGCAAGGGCTATACTAAAGGTGGACCCATAAGGCCATACAGGGGCAGAGGGTTCAACAGATTTTACCCATACAATAATTAACCCCCCCCCAAACAGTATGGCCACATGAATGCAACTCATGGTAGGGGAAAAATGCAGATAGCTCAGAATGCAGACAATCATCAAAACTGATAGATAGATTCATGCATGGCCAAAATAAGTATAGGTACAATATCTTAGGGCACTGAAGTTCCTGACATCTGATAAATGGATTTTAGAAAATGTTGATGATTATAAGATTAAATTCGACAAAATTCCAAATCAAATACAGAATACCATAAGACATACAATTTTCTAAGGAACAAAAGATTCTGGTACAAAATAAAATAGATGATGAAATGTTCAGAAAAGGAGTTCTACTACCTTCTTCACATGAGATGGGAGAGTTCATTTCAAATCAGTTCATAGTAATGAAACCTAATGATAAATTCAGACCAGTCATAAATCTAAAGGCTTTGAATGACTTTGTCACTTAAAAACATTTTAAGCAAGAAAGTTTTTATTTGTTTTGGAACAAATACAGGAAAATGATTTTTTTAAAAAAAATCTATTGATCTAACAGATGCCTATTTCAATGTCAATACATGAAAATTTACAAAAATATCTAACAATTTCAGTGGAATGGAATACCCGGTACTTCAAAAATTTATTTGTTTACCCTTTGGAATTTCCAGTGAAACACAGGTCTTTATCAAAATCTGAAAACTGCTGTATTCATGGTTCCAACAACAGGGTATTTGTCGCCCATACATTGAAGACTCCATCGACATGAACATATGCCACACCTTATGCCTAGAAAATACAATTTTAATGCTGGAAAAGATAATATCTCTGGGATTTGCTGGTAATTATGATATGTCTTACCTGATCCTTTCTCAGAGAATTATCTTTTTTTAATCTTCCATGCCTTGTGATCATTATGATCTTTTGGAATGAATAAACATATTGGTATTCAAACAGGCATGCGTTGTCCAACATTAATAACATGGGTGGAATGCTCTCTAGGAAATAGATGATCCTTCTACTTCTACTTGGGAGTGTGCCTCGAAAGAATTATCTATATTTTAGTCATCCATTTACCAAGAGTAGATAATACTTCTGCTAAATTTCACTCTAAGAATTTTTCAGACTCTACCAAGTGGGTGTTAAAGAGAAATTTCCAGCAGCCTTTGTACTCACTTTTTTTCAATCATACATTGATCCACTTGCTTCTAGATAAAATTTTCAAATTTATAAATTTGTTTCATGGAATCCTGAACAAGAAGCATTTAAGTTTAATGCTTTTTCCATTTCCTGACATAAATTTTGATCATACATGTTTTCTCCTTTCCACTTAATAGGAAAATTGATGAATAAGATCATGAATAACAAAGGTGATAAAGCCTTAATGGTAATCTCATATTGGCCATCTCAGTTTTGGTTTCCTTTGCTTATGGGTTGTATTGTTGATATTCCTACCTGGCTCCCTGCTTATACTCCCACTTTCCAGAGAGACTCATCTTCTAAAGCAGTGGTACACAACTCAAATGTTTACATGGGCCAAAATTGACCATGATTAGAACCAAGTGGGCCACACTTCGAAAGTTTTTTGTCTATATTAAAAACATAAAAATACATGCGTTAAGTAAGGACATGGGTCATGGGCTGCACAAAATGTGTCAGCAGGCTGCATGCAGCCCACGGGGCATATGTTGTGCAACCCTGCTCTAAAGGTAAAGTTGCAGCCAATAGGTTTTACTGACTCAGAACAAAACTCCGAAGTAGAAGACGACCTGCAAACGCTGTTGATCTCATTTGTAACTCCTGGGGGTATGGCACATAAAAGTAGTATGACCTTGCATGGAGGATGTAGATCATTTGGTCTTTTGTTGGGGGAAACAGTCCCTATAATGCTTCAGAAGAAATAGTGGTGGCATACTCGAGTTATCTTGCAAGTCTTGGTAAATCATATAGTGTTGTAAACATGCACTAGTCCATGCTGATTATTGGCAGGAAATGGTCATTTCTAATAAACTTCTTTTTTATTCTTATTTTAGGACAGATATGATGGGCAAAGACTGGACCAATACGACAACTGGTTATCCCATGATGACAACAACGCAGTTTTCATCACTGATAAGCTCTCTTGATAGTTACTGTAATCCACCTAGAAATGGTGGAAGCTGAAATATCAACTGAACCTTTAATGGGTATGAAAAGACGCTCCCGACCCTTCCTTCTCTCTTTAGAGGATGCCAGATAAAAAAGTAAAACCCTAACTGGACATAAAAATCGAACTTAATCATCCTCAGTACAGATACGGCTGAGACTGGGGATCTCAATCGACTGTTGTGCAACCAAAGGAAGCTGGTTTTTTGCTAAAAAAACCTGGTTGACAGAGAAGAGAAACTGACTCATAATTCCTATTGAACCTGATACAGCCCTGTTTTATGGATTCTATGGATAGGCATGAAGTTCACTCCTTCATCTTGCAGACACTAAGGTAAGCAAAAAGGTCATCTTAAGGGTGAGGTTCTCAAAGGAAACTTCACCCAAAGGCTCATAGGGGGTTTTTGTAAGAGACCACAAGACACAAGAGAGATTCCATTTAGGTTTTAGAGAGCGAGACACTGGTCTCTGCAATTCTAAATATCTGATCAGGTCTCCCAAATGAGAGTCTGCTCCGATGGCTGGGCCCTTTGAGAATTTAAGAGTGTTGGAAAGGGCTGCTCGATAGCCCTTAATAGTAGAAACCGAGCATTGTTTCTCTTCGAAACAAAAGAGAAGAAAATCTGCTACAGCATTCACAGAGGAACAGCTAGGATTGACACATTTTCTACTACACCAATCACAAAAGATTCTCAGTTTGGCATCATATATCTTGGATGTCAAGCTTCTCCTGGACTGAATGATACACTTGGCAACTTTGATCAAAAACTTTTCCTTGTGGAGAGATCGTTTGAGATGAGCCAAGCATGAAGGTGGAGAATCTGTGGACTGCTGTGCAGGAGAGACCCCGTGTTGTGACAGGAGGTCCCTCCTCGGTGACAAGGTCCGTGGAGGGTCCACCAGCAGATCGAGAAGATCGTTGAACCACAAGCGCTGGGGCCACAGAGGGGCTATTAAGAAGAGCTGGACCGTGGAGTGCCTGACTTTGTGAAGGACCCGTGGAATCAACCTGAATGGTGGGAAGGTGTACGCGAAGACGATCCCAGTTCAGGTTGAAAGCATCCACCATCCAGGCCCTCTGGTCAGGGACTGGGGAAACGTAAAAAGGGAGCTTGTTGTTCAACCTGGTGGCAAACAAATTCACCAGGGGAGGTCCCCAAAGTTAGAACATGGAGTCTGCTATGAATTGGTGGGTGACCATTCCGTAAGGACTACCTTTCCTTTCCTTGACAGACTGTCTGCCAAAATGTTTTTCCTGCCCAGAATGTGGCAAACTCAGAGGAAAATTCCTTCCGAAGTTGCCCAGCGAAGGAGGTTCCAAACCTCCACACAGAGAGAAGGTGCATGTGTGTCTCCTTGTCTCCTGAGGTATGCAACCACCGATGTGTTGTCAGAGGAGACCATCACACAGCGACCTCTTAATTGATGGACACACCATGAAGGCCTAAGAACACTGCCCTCATTTCTAAATTGCTTATGTGGAGAGTCGATTCTTCCCGGGACCAAGAACCCTGAAGAATCAGTCACTCTGGCTCTAGATGAGTGCCCCACCCTGAATCTGATGCATCTGCAAACAGATGAGTGGGGTTCCGGGGGTGCATAGTGATTCAGGCCAAAAACCGGTCCCGATTTGTCCACCGAGATGAAGGTGAAAGTCTCGACTCAGAAAAATCGGAGTTTTCAGAGGGTCCCTGTCTGGTTTCCATGCAGCTAAAAGGAGAAACTGGAGAGGACATAGGTGCAGCCTGAATAAGGGAAACCAAGTCTGTTGCAGCATTCAAGGTCCCCAGCAGAGAGAGAAAAAAGTCGAGCTGGTAATGTAGTCTTTGCTCTCAGCATGTCCAACAAGGACATGATCTTGTCTACCCTCTTCAGAGGGACACGAACTAATCCTCTGTTTGTGAGGAATTTCATTCCCATGTACACAAAATCTTGAGAAGTGAGTTCCGATTTCTCTACATTTGGTAGAAGACCCAACCTGGTCAATATGGACCAACATCGAGATAGGCCTAGTCTGAGGGACTCTTGACTGCTGTTGTGTTTCAACCAATTGTCGAAATACTGGTGGATTGAGATATCTATGATCGCATATGGGCTGCCACTACTCCCATGACCCTGGAAACAAATCTGGGAGTGGAGGCTAGGCCAAATGGCAGAGCTCGAAATTGGAAGACCTCCCAATCCAGACAAAACAGGTACTTCCGGTGTGGAAGAAAAATAGAGATGTGAAGGTACACATCCTGAAAATCGATGGAGGTTGCCCAATTGCCCAGTCTTATGGCGTTCCTGACTGAGGTTGTGTCTCCATCTTGAAAGGTTCCTCCTGCAGAAATCTGTCGATTTAGCCATTATTATCGACCTGGCAACCGGTAACTGAGCAAGGACTCGTTAGACGAATCAGATCTGTAGAAAGACCCTGTCCCAGACCTGATGGACTTAGATCTGAGCTCTCTGCTCTCCTGGGGACTCAATCCTGTCACCGATAATGGGCCCCGGGGACTGGAAGGGTCTGTGGGGTGTGCCTTCACTACCAGCCCTAACCGAATTGCGGGTCAGTAGAGCATGTCGTTCCCTCCTCTCGGGTGGGTACGATTACTTCTCTGCCATAGTGAATGAGAGAAGGTGCTGTTCCCCAGAGTGGGGGACGTGACTCAGTCTCTGTCCTAGTGGAAATGAGAGGGTGCTGATCCTTCCTCTTGGAAGGAAGTGACTCACTCTCAGCCCTCACGGAATGGAGTCGGTGCTGCTCCTCCCTCTCGGAAGGGCGTAGCTCTATCTCCATATGTTCATTTCCTTCCTTAGGATGGGGCATTCCACTGACATTCAGTGGGTGCTGATCCATCCTCTTGGAAGGACGCGACTCACTCTAAGCCCTCATGAAATGGGGACGGTGCTGCTCCTCCATCTCTAAATCGCCATCCTGTTTATTTCCTCCCTTAGGAGGGGACCTTCCACTGACATTGGAAGTCTCTGGAGAGAGTTGAGTAACCTTTGTCTGAGACCCGAGGGACCCAGAAAAAGAGAACCCAGAAAACTCATCAGAAGAAAAAGAAACCTTCTTCCTCCCCTTGTAAGTCCTATGACTTTTAGCTAGATCCCAAGTCTCATCTGGCCAAAGGCTGCAAAAAGGACAGCCATCTGTCCTTTCACAACGATTGAGGGCAAACAGGCGGTGGTGGGGTGTTCCAAGGGACTTTGCGGTGGCCACACCTCCCAACAGTTTCTTGAGACATTGTTCCTGAAAGAAAATTCTTTTTTTTTTTTGTTTTACTTACCTTCCCTTACTCCCTCTTCTTTTTTTTATGATGCAATCAAAAAATTATTTGTTTGAATACAAGGAAAGCGTACACTAATTAAGCAATGCTAAACTAGGGGCTCAGCAATAAGACACCTGCTATGGCGTAACAATAAAGTACAAGGGGAAACTACTCCTGGGTAGCAACAAGAAACAAGGTAACTGGTCAGCCAGGCTAAAGCGAGCAAGGGACCTAATGAAATTAGCAAAGAGCCAGGGGTTACAATTGCTAAATCACAGAGAAGGCTATCTGAAATAAAAACTGCAAAACGTAGCCTATGTTCGATAACTGGCCATGTAAATATAATAGTACAAACAGCTGTGTGACCTGCTACCATGATATGAAAAACCACAATTCACTATATAAATATGGTGAATTAATTATACGCGAGTCAATAATTTGAAAAACGGGTAAGCCCAAGACTGCAATAATGCAAGGGTAGGGAAAATTATTGTAAAAATAACCCACCTTACTAGAAAACACGCACAATTGAATAACTAACACACTTGTGATGGGTAAAAAGGACAAAATAACATGTCAGGGTGTACACCACGTTTACGTAACAAAAGTCTAAAAACTCTCAAGAGAGCTTAACTACACGCTTGAAAAAACTCGATCAGGGTATAATCCTACATCTTAGAAGAATGTAGAACAAGAAATAATTTAGTAATTGGCTTGTTGAAGCCACGAGGTGGCAGCTATTTATTCACGTGAAGCGACATGAATAATCTGACATTATGACCGAGAAACAAATGAAGCCTACAGCACATGTCAGAGCATGCGCACTATATATACAGTCCAGTGTTCTAGAACTTTCTGGTTCACTAATTGGGAGGAAAGTTTTTTGTCAATCGGTCGGAGTATTTCCCCCCGGAAAAGTACAGCTATGCAATAACAACAGGCAGGCTTTTACTGATATTAAAATAAAGGGTCCCTATCCATGCATACTTCAGATGCGATGGATGGGGGGCATAACTGGAGTAAACTGGAGGCTGAGCATGTATAAAACCTCCCACTAATAATGTTTTCTGCCCTATTGTTATTTCTTAATAGTCAACAAAAAACAGGTTTTGAAAATATGACATGTGAAGTGGAAACAGCTGATTTTATATGATGTGTGTCACATGATCTTATTTCTCTTTAAAGAGTGCCTCTCAAGCAAGCGCCCGGGTGAAAATGGTAGTTTATACATGTTCAGCCTCCTGCTTACTCAGGAATGCCCCTCATCAGTGTCACAGCTAAAGCATGCTTGGATGGGGACCCAGTGCTATTTGTCAGATTTGTAAATGTTGATAACATTCTTTGATATTGGTTTGCAGATGAATAAATGAAAGTATTTATTACATGAAAAAAATAAAAGACAGCTATCATGTTTAACTAATACAAGTAATATTAGTTAGCCATGATTTAACATGCACTCAAGTCCACATTAACTGGTTTTCGGTCCATTGTTATGTCTTCATCCAATTTTTGAATGTACATAACATTCTCTCTCATTGGTTTACAGTACCTTTGTATAGTGTCATTTGTTACATCTAGTGGGTGGAAATGAGCAAACATCTATGTATTCAAAAGTTTCATGATAAAACTTATTAAGATATAAAAAAAAAAAACAATATCAGAATTTACATTTTTGTTTTCTAATATTTTTTGCAAAAGCTCTGAATGAAATATGTAACTGCTCAACAGAGATGTAACATCAATAACAAAATCTTGCGGCTTTCTTGCATCTCTATAATTTTATTGCAGTTGTTCCAATAAATTCATGTCAGAAATGTTAACTTACAGATATGGCGTGCTTAAAATTCCTTTTTAAATTCACATATTAAGTTAAAAAATCCTTTATAAATTCATAAATGTCTACAATAAAATGTCAATTATTGGGACATATTTGAAAACACAGAATTTGTGTGGATAATCAGTTACCCAGATTACTGACAATACAAAAAACAGTTTGTATGTCAAACTTAAATTTGATTTGTCTGGATGATTGACAAATCCCCAAAATAAGCATCATGATTTTCTGTGTAAATGAATAAACATACTTTGACAGTTAACTTGTTTTCAGGTTGTTAAGTGTACCATAAAATTCATCTGTTGAAGAACTCCTAGTCACTTATCTGAGGCAGCTGACAAAGAAGAGTGCCAGAGCTTGGGATGATGGAACACAATATGAAATTAGCTTGATACCATCCATGCACTAAAGCAACCAACTACTGAACAAAAGTCCTGAAGTGGAATAATTTATTTGCATTTCAAAGAACTTTAATCAGTTATTAAATAAAATGAAATTATCAGTACTAATATGACATTTCAAATTTTAGTTTATAGAAAGATTATGAATAAAGTTCCATGCTATTCAGTATGAAGTGTGTTTAGTTTCAATGTATCCTCTCATATTTTTGGGCACTTGGGACGCTTATTACCTCTTGCAGGTGTACAAAAGTATAAATAGATTATTCAAAATGTATCCTTTCTGGTCATAATAGGGTAGTTTGATTCATCTTTCCACTCAAGGATCAATAGCAAGATTGTTATAAACCAGTTCCTGTATTTGACTTTTGGTAACAACTAATATAAATTTTTTTTTTTTTTTTTAGCTCACTTTCACCTACAAGAGGCTTGTGACTTGTGATGCATACAGTTCAGAGAAATGTGATGTTATGGTCAAAAGTATGCCAGATCGAACGTGATACAGTCAAACTTCAATAATTTGAACTCGGATAATTCAATAGATTAAATTGTTTCAAGACTGAAAACCAAGGGGAACAAGTAAAAGTTTCGGCTTCTAGGGATTTTTGGTTTACTAAGGTTCTAAGATTTCACCTAAAATGAGATGAAATCATTTGTCCCCTTAGTTATAACATAATGCATATCTTGATTAGTGCCTACTTTATGTTTTATTAATATACTGGTCTTGTTTCTATTGATATTTAAAGTGTAAGTGTTTACACTAATTTATTTCAACACATGCATGTGTGCTTTTATGTAAATTTACAATTCACTCCCTTGTACAGCCACTTTAACAGTTTTGTGAGTGATAACTTAAAGGGCCAATTAGAGCAAAATATTACAGTATCCAGTCAGTCTGAAGTATCGAAGTTTACTACAAAGAGATATTGGAACATGTGCATTTGGATTATCTTGTTTCTAGCTGTCAATGCTGTACACTACACTACATGCAGGCATAGTTAAGCGTAAAAATGTTTTGTGCTACTTGAAAATAAAACACCATGTATTTGTTTTCTTTTCTGTTGGTTTTAACGGCACTTTTAACACAATAGTGGCTATATCATGCTGAGGAAATGGGAGCCAAGTGCCTTTCCCAAAGACACACTGAGGCAGCCAAACTGGGCTGGATTGGGCGTGTATCATACCCGTGACCATTGGATTATGAGTCAGATGCACTATTTTTATGCATTTGATTGATTTGTTTGAATAATTTTCTACAACTTAACATGATTCTTCCAATCACATATCTTAGAATAGTCGTTGGGTAATGTCATTTGCAGAATTTGTACTTTGATACCACCTGAACATAAGAAATGCACAACAGAGTTAATTCCTTTATAATATTGATATTTATGTTGTATTGGGGGATATTAATGATGGCAATAAAGTGGCAACTATGATTTCACAAGTTCTGCTTTTGTGTCACTCGCAAAAAGCAAGATGTACCAGAAAACAAACAAATGGCATCCTAGAATTCATAAAAAAGTGTAACATATAATTTAGCCATGAAGTATTTTTTTATTCCTGGTGATTATGGCCAAAAAGAATGGGTTGGTTTTGGCCTCTTTAAAATGGATCAGCCACTTGGTGTACTGGCTAGCTGACCATACAGTCTAAAAAAATTTAGTCCCTTGGTGGCTTAGGTTTAGCTTCTATTTAACTGTTCCCCTAATATCTATGCATTAAAAGTTGGGCACATTCATTTTATCTAACTCTGAGGGATCACATTAAGATCATTCTGTACAGTAGAGAGTGAAAAAGTGTAGGTGGGTTTGACATTATATTTCTAGCCAAAAACCTTGTGTGTGGCAATGCGACATCTGCAAGAAGTAACTGTTAAATGATGTTATAAGGCTGTGAGTACTTCTAATAATGAAAAAATAAAATAACAAATCCTAGTCTTGGATGTAACAATGGACACAAAAGTGCTACATACCCAAATTAAGAGTAATAACCCCATAAAACTGCAAATTGAGGATGTAAATATCTTCCAGTTTAATGTTTCAATTTGATAATTATTCATTTGGAGAGCCATTTAACATACTTCAGAATTAAAAATGGTGTCTTGTTAATCTGCAACATATTAACGACTACAAATTTCATACACTGACCTAAATGTCAGAAGTTTTTATATGCTATCTATATAATTACACAATCACAATATTAGTTCGATATTTTCAATGATGATGCTGAAACTGTAGGATTAAAATTTCAGTGGTGTCTTATGTTACATCTTTTCCTGAATCCCCAAGATTCTGTTTTTTAATTACAAAATATACACGAGGAACTATTTTATTTCATATGGATCAAATCGCCCATTATCAGGTGTTTTAGAATTAAGTAACATTGGGAACTTATAATTACTTTTATATGTTTGGAAAAGTTTGTCAGAGATGAAACACGAATTTAAAAGCTGTAACTTACAACAGTTTGCACATGACCCTTATAATGTACCCTAGAAAAGGATGGAGTTATCTAAACCAAGATAAATTCAAGCTCTGGTAACATTGCCTAGTGACTGTGGGTGAGAACAAAAATGTGGGACAGTGACCAATGTAGAATCTAAAATGAATGCCCACTCTTATTAATATATAAATTTGTACACAACAAGTTATAGGTACATGAGGCTATAAACAGATTTACAACATATTTACAGGATTATGAACTGGAACTGACTAAATAAAGAACATATGGAGAGGTTTAAGTTGCACACTGACCTCTCTACTTAACACAAGTTAGATATACAAGTTGATGCAGATGGTAAACACAAGTTAGATATACAAGTTGATGCAGATGGTAAACACACAAGATATAGAAATTAATAAACAGAACACACTACCAAAATGCAACCTGGAATCATCTACATAAACAGAATATCCAGTGTTTAAACAAACTGTGGTTATCATTGGTTGCATCAGCAGCCTGGTATGTTTTCCCATCTTCCTTTCATCACAGAATATGGCAAGTGCTTACCCATTTGGCATCAACAGGATGTCGGAATTGATATGCACTCTCTGCTTCATATCCAATCTATTACAAAGTCTATCCAAACAAACAAGCACAAGTGTGAGCAAACAAGCTTTGGCACTTGATGAAGCAGTCAACAATGAGAACACAATTTATGTACCCTCTGATATTTCACCTAACCAAGTTCTGCATCTATAGCTTTAAATGTCAGGATAATATCAGATATGCATCCAAACCAAACTGTTTTTCATAATAGGAACCACCTGTGAAGAGAAGCATCTGCGTATAAAAAAGATTGATGCAAGTTGCTGCAAACTGCAAACTGTTAGAGAAAGAATGTATCCACACAAACACATATCATCAAGTCCGGTGTTAAGGTGAGAAGAGCCTTGCCATCGATTTTTTGTTGTTGGTGTTGTTGGGAGGGGTGGGGGGTGGGGAGATGCTTTTATTTCTATTATTCTTGCCACAAAATAAACTATTCAAAGACACAAAACGGCAGTGTTTTTCATACCATGTTTATGAAATGCTTTCCAAGTTTCATCACTGTCTAACTGGGTCAAAAAGGAGAAGTACTTAAACAGAATCTGGAATTATTTTAGAATCATGCATTGTTTATGAACCATGATAATTTTGCGTTTAATGCTGATAATCATTAAGTTAAAAGACCCTGATGATAGGTTGTTTGGTTTAATGGCACTTTTAACACATTACTGGTTATACCATGCACAGGAAATGGGCATCCTATGTGCTGATATATTTTTGGCTCATTTATGTTTTTTTTTTTTAAAAGGTATAAATTCCAAGATCTTTTAAGTTTGGTGTGAATTAGTTGTACAGTTTTTAACTAGAACACTCTTGAGTTGTTTCTTTTCCTCCTTACTTCAATGATGACACCCATATTTGATGTGAGAGTACCATGATTTGCACCATCACAAATCACTTAATTCCAGGATGATGTCAGTAAACTTTGGTTAAAATTTGTTGAGCAGTTTTGGGAAGTCATTTAAAGATTTTGCATTTCAATGATAGCAGCAACTGTGGCACACTGGCATCATTTGTACTAACTTGAAAGACACTGAACCTAGGATTGCTAAAAAAATTTAGTTTTTTGGTGGGTACAACTAATTTTAATGATGTAATACTTACCTGCTTCTATTGCATAGCTGATACTTTTCCGGGAGGAAAATAACCCAAACCGTATTATGAAATTTCATTAGGGTGAACCAGAAGATTCCAGAACACTTGATCTCCCCTGTGGGACACCCTGCACATATTGGTCATACGTACTGCCACTCTTTCATTCTTTTCGAGGGAGTAGTCTAACTTAGTGAGACATCAGTGCATGTGTGGGAGGGAATCTAGCAATAACAACATATAAGCATTACATCATTAAAATTAGTTTTACCCCCCTCCAAAAACCTCATTTTAATATCAGTAATGCCATATCTATTGCTACTGCATAGCTGAATTAGTAAGTTTGGTGGAAGGCTGATGATCCCACAACTGGCGAATAAAAAACAAACACATGAAATACTCACCCTCATTGAAGAGCAGGAGACTATTGCAGGATGGAATACGCATGGGCCACGTTCTGAGCGATTGGGCCCAGTGAGAAAATGCCTTCACTTTTGTGGGCTAATGAGTGAAGGTAAAAGGCGGAGACAGTTGTGTGAGAGTGCCAAAACGCAGCTTTCATCACATCCTCCAAAGATGAATGAGTTAGACAAACCTATGAGACAGCAATGGCACAAACCTCATTGGCTTTAATTTTCATGAAAGACAGCTCCCTATTGGTAAGGGACTGGTAAGCTCTCTTGATAGTTAATGCAATTCACCTAGAAATAGTGGAAGCTGAAATATCAGTTGAACCTTAAATGGGGAGGAAAAAATGCTTCCTACCCTTCCTTCTCCCTTTAGAGGTTGCCAAGTAAAAATGTAGAGCCCTAACTGGACATAAAAGTCTATCTTGATCATCCC
This sequence comes from Margaritifera margaritifera, assembly GCA_029931535.1. Lineage (NCBI taxonomy): Eukaryota > Metazoa > Mollusca > Bivalvia > Unionida > Margaritiferidae > Margaritifera > Margaritifera margaritifera. The sequence continues at coordinate 17,754,766 of JAQPZY010001699.1, read as the reverse complement.
CAGCACAGATATGGCTGAGACTGGGGATCTCAATCGGGAGTGGAGCAACTGCTGGAAGCTGGGTTTTTGCTAAAAAACCTGGTTGGCAAAGGAGAGAAACTGACTCAAAATTTCCACTGAACCTGATACAGCCCTGTTCTATGGATAGGGCATGAAGCTCACTCCTTCATCTCACAGATGCTAAGGCGAGTAAGAAAACCATCTTGAGGGTAAGGTTCTCAAAGGAAACTTCACCCAAAGGTTCATAGGGGGTTTATTAAAAGACCAAAAGACAAAAGAAAGATTCCATCAGAGAGTGAGACACTGGTCTCTGCAGTTCGAAATACCTGATCAGGTCTGCTAAGTGAGAATCTGTCCCAATGGCCAGGCCTTTTGAAAATCTGAGTGTTGTAAAGGGCTGCTCAATAGCCCTTAATAGTAGAAACTGAGCATTGTTTCTCTTTGAAAAAGAAGAGAAGAAAATCAGCCACAGTGCTCATAGAGGGACAACTAGGATTGACACTTTTCTACTAGAGCACCAGATTTAACTGGTGGAAGAAAATGGGGAACCGTACTAGAGGATGGAGATCCCAGAACTGAAGCCAGCAGTCATCATTTATGATGGAAAGGACCCAGCCATTGATCGTTCGTCCAGACCAAGCCTGTGAAAAGAGGTGTAGTTTGGTGCCAACAGGAACCAAAGGAAGAGGTATGCTCTGCATAAAAGTCCCTGGGGCTGTCCACCCATGTCCTTAGGAAAGGGGGAAGGGCCTGCAAACTTCCTCTTTTGGCCTTTGGAATGTGCCCTTTTAGGGTGTGACTGTTAAGGAGGGGCTCTGAAATGGGGTTGTTGCTTTGATTGTGGCTGTGCAGCTTTAAAGAATTTAGCCGATGGACCCTGAGGGCAGTCATGATGACTTCGTTTCTTGGCTGGTTTCGAAGAGCCAGGAGCGAATGAAAAGGACCGGTGTTGATGGTCTCTCAAGTCCTAAGTAGCCATGGAGGGGATGAACCCTCCGAAGAGAGTCTCTGCCTCCAGAGGAGCAGACCTCAGAAGGTTCTTACTGTGCTGCAGTAAGATCTTGGAAGTATTCATAGCAACATCCTTGACGATGTGGAGAAACTCCACTGACAAGGCCATGGACAAGGACAATGATGCTTAGAAGTTTTTGCCACTGATTCCAACAAACAATGAAGAGCCATTGGTGACAGAGATTCCTCTATCAGCAGGCTGAAAGAGGCTTCTGAAAAGAGGTCAGCATGCGAGGCTATGGTTACTAGTGACCTAGTCTTTTGCTCTAAGGATTCCAGAATTTTCACTGGAATGTGAGCCCAGGTCCCCATGGAAATACCAACTTGAGCCGCTTCAGCATCCAAGGTGGGTGGTTTAGTGGGCATGGAAGCGGTATGAACCTTATAGCTAGAAGCAGCTACCAAGGTTCGTAATGTAGAGGAAGGGCCAGACCACCCCTTACATTGTCTAGCAAAGTCTTGGCCCTTGCTAAACCTTTGAGAGAGGTCCTTGATCATAACTGAGTGAGGAAGTAACAAGAGACATGGTCGAGAGTTTGCCCCAGAAAGTTTCTCCAAACTGTAAAAAATTTTAGAGTCACCAGAACCTGAAGGTTTGGGATACAGGTCACTGGGCAAGAGACCACCTTAAATGATGGGTGAGAGGGGGCAGGGGACCCGAAGGGAGGGGGTAGCACATCGACTTGTTCTGTATCAAACTCGTGTGCATCGATGAGGATAGAAAGGATAGAGACTTGGGTTATCTTCTCTGAGACCCGAGAGACTGAGAGAACGAGAACCCGGAAAACTCTGTAGAAGACGAGGATACGGTCTTCTTCGCTTTGTAAGTGTGTCTAGTCTCGGCGAGATCTCAGACCTTGTCCGACCATAGGCTACAGAAGGGACAACCATCTGTCCTCTTGGAGCATGTGCAAGATAAGCAAGTGGGGTGTGTGTTTCAGGGGGATTTCCAGTGACCACACCTACCCACACCTTGCTTAGACGTTTTTCCTGTAAAAAAGAGCTGACAAGAAGATTCCTTATACAAAACTTCTATGCAACAAACAGTATACACAAGGTAATGCATGGCCTAAGTCTACACTAATATAATTATTTAGCGAGAAGACACCTTACTTGGGTGTTTTCAAGAGATTAAATGTTAATAAGCAAGCAATGCTAAGCTCAGAACAGAAAAATGCAATATAAACAAGTCAACCAGGCTTAAAGAAAGCTAGGGACTACTAAATTAGCAAAAAACCAGTAGGTTACGATTGCTAATAATAAGGAAAAAAACATTAACTAAAACTGAAAAAGAACATGTGTTCGATAACCGAGCACAAGATATGAAGGAAATAAGTGGTGTGTTACCTGCTTATCACATATAAAATTAGCACAATTCATGATATAGGCAAGCTGAATTAAATGATTCATAAGGAACAATAAAATGGATAAAGGCAAGTCCGTAGACTGCAATTATGCAAGAAAAAGCAAATTTAAAACACTAACACCCTGTGAAGGGGTAAAAAGAATAAAATAAAATGCCAAGCCGTACAACACGTGTACAGAACAAATACTAAAAAACTCTCAAGAGAGCTTAATTAAATAGCGATAAAATTTGATCAGTGTATAATCCTAATGTTTAAGCAGAATATAGCACACAAATCAAAAAGTAATTCGCTCATTGACCCAAGAAGCGGTGGCTAAATCTTCTTGATGTAAATGATATTAGACATTACAACATGTCGACTGAAAAAAGAATGAAAGAGCAGCAGTATGCATGGGCAATATGTGCAGGGTGTCCCGCAGGGGTGATCCAATGTTCTGGAATCTTCTGGTTCCCCCTAATAGGAGGATGAAATTTCATCATACGGTCAGGGTATTTTCCTCGCCTTAAAGTACCAGGTATCCAATAGCAACAGGTATGGTATTACTGATATTAAACTTGAGGTTTCAGTGTTGTTAAAAATTGCCAACAGATTGCAAAACACAACAGATGACAGACATTGGAAGTCATAATGTAAGCTCACTTGGCCCTACACAGATAATGCATGGGAGACCTGAAAACTGCTGATGTTGACAGGCATTGAATCAAAGGTCAACAAGAGTACCATAAATAGTACATTATACACCCACCATGTCAAGCCGTTTTGCGAAAACCATTTTTATTTTTTCAGTCTCAGTGACGTTGATCTCTTCACTATTGATCCAAAAAATGGTTGATGCCATTCTTTGGCTCACATGCAAGCCAGCCAAAAGTTTGGTCATGGTTTGTGGCATAGGGCTTGATTTATTTTGTGAAAACTGTTTTCCTCACTGGAGTCACTCTGACCTTGACCTTCGACCTTTTAACACCCAAATCAATAGGTGTCTTCCTTGTCTTAAATGCAAGCCATCTAAAAAGTCTAGTCAAGACATATGGTACAGAACTTAAGTAGTTTTGCTGAAATTATTTTTCTTCTTTCAATCCTTGTGACCTTTACCTTTAACCTTTTGACACTAAAATGAATAGATGTCTTCTTTGCCTCCAATAAGGCCTCCACAAACACTGATGAAAATAGGTGATAAAGAACTTAAGATATTGAGTGGAAACCATTTTTGTTTACCTGACACCATTTGATCCAAAATTGATACGTGTGTTTCTTATCTCAGATGCAAGCCATTTACAGAGTTTAGTCAAGGCATCTGTTACACAAGTCAAGTTATTGTGTTGAAACAGTTTTCCTTTTTTCAGTCCATGCGACCTTGATCTTTGACCTTCTGAGCCTGAAATTGATAGGTTTCTTCCTTGCCCCAAGCTACTTAATGGTAGACAGACAATAAGATCATAACATAATAAGCTCTGCCTTATGGCGGCCATATAAAAAGCTAATCATACAGTAAACCCTGTCATTTTAGGAATCATTTCTGTAATAATGCCAGCTAAATAACATTCTGAGAAGGATAAAGCTGGTGTAGACCAGCTCTTTAACAGTTACCAAGGCATCTCCTTAATTATATCATGTGACTTGACAAGATGAAGATCATTTCATAATTATGTCTCAAATAGACTTTTATTCTTGCTTACTGCCATCCTATACCAACCAAACTCACTGGATCACCATAAAATAAATTAGACTGTCATAAAACATTATGCTTTGATGGAATTAATGAGAATGGAAAGTGGATAATTAAACTGCCTTAACTTGTCCATATTTTTAATTTGCTGATTGGGGTTAATGGTAATGCTGGATTTAGAACTATAAATAAATATTGTAAATATTGTAAACACTTGTTTGAACCCTGTGATAAGTAACATATGCATCTACCAATTCATACATTACAAAATAGCTCCTCCACTAGCAAAACTGCAAATACTGCTTCACAATCATGGTTACTCAATTACATAAGCTACAGGCTACAATTATGGCCAATTGCATCAGGAATATATCATGCAGGTAATCATTGTGACTTCATTCTCAAAGAAGATTGCACCATGTAATAGAAAAGGCCATTTAAAAGCTAAACTTGTATATAAAAAAAAGAAAAAAAAAGGAACATACATGTACATAAGTAAAAAGTATAGGAATGGTGAACAATTTGCTCACATAAATATACCCCTGCCTCTTACACACCCTAATTCAACCCCATGATGGAGATAAATCTACATTAAAAAAATGGGCCTAATACAATGATTGGTCAACATGCATATCTTCTGATGATTATCATAATACAGTGAAACCCCTCAAAACTGAGCCTCAGGATACTGGAATCCCCACAAGACCAAATTTTTTTTTTAGTCCCGAAATTTTCCTTCTTTAATATCATCATTTTTTCCCCAGTAAACCAAAACCCTCAACTCTGAACACCGGAACAATTTTCGATCCCAAATTTAAATTTTACACTTAAAAATACCAAATAAAACCGAAACTCAGTTGAAACTTGGAAATATATTTTAGCTGCTAAATTTCTGACACACGCTGGAACAGATTAATTACAGTTAACAGGTGCTGTAGTAGTCTGATTGATGAGACAAAGACCCGGAAACTGCCCCAATTCTTCATTAAATGCATGTATTAAAAAAATAAAAAAATAAAAAATAAGAGCTTTCTTAAGTTTGTGCACTTTTACACACACAGACACTGATGCTTTCGTAACTGCATTCTCTCTCTCTCTCTCTTTCTCTCATCACCTAAGAGCTCAGAAAGAGATTTTTTGTTCACATCTGCAAAAGCCTCAGTAAACCGAAAACTTCTCAAAACTGGAAAAAAAAATGGGTCCCAAGGGTGTTCATTTTTGAGGAGTTTCACTGTATATACAAAGAGATAAGAGTAGTTGTCTTTGTAAAATTCTGTCATACATTTATTTCAGTTGTAAGAAAAAATGGCCAATAACTCTTAACAAAACTCATGCAAATACAAAGATCTGTGAATATGTGCATCTTTAAATCATGACCAGAATGTGTACCAAGTTTCACAGCAATCTATAAAACACTGCGAGACAAGTTGTGTCACAAGATTGTCTTACAATGCATTCAGTTGCAAGGGCAATAACTCTAACATAAATTAAGAGAGGAAAGAGATCTGTCGATATATGCATCTTTAGTTTATAAACATAATATTTACCAATTTTCACGACAATCCATAAAAAATTGTAGGACTAGTCGCACTAACAAGACTGTGTCATACACTGCATTAAGCCACAAGACAAAAAAGTCAGTAACTCTAACAAAACTGTTGGAAAAAAGTGATGTGTTGATATGTGCATCTTCAGCTGATGACTATAATATTTACCAAGTTTCATGGCAATCCATCCAAAACTGCAGGACTAGTTGCATCAACAAGATAGTGTCATGCTACATGACAAAATGGGCAATAACTCTAAAAAAAATTGCAGGAGCAAAGTAATTTGTCGATATGCACATCTTCAGGTGATGACCATAATATTTACCATTTTCATGAAAATCCATCAAAAACTGCATGAATAGCTGTGCTAAAGAGATTGTGCTTTATTGTAGGACATACAGATGAACATGAGAATTACTATATACCCTGGCCTCAACACAGGTGGGGGTATTAATTAAAAGATGCTGTGGCAATCTTATGCAACAACTGGCATATAAAGGTAACACTGAGGGGTGTTACCTCACACTGCTTATCATGTACCATTTAGATTGCATGCAATGAGGTAATTAATAATTTCCACTTGTCTGCATCTGGTGATGCAAACTAAATTTGTGTTTGTAAGACATGTGTGACCCCACTGCCCCACTGCAAACCAAAAAATGTCTAAGCCCAAAATGATCAAAAAATTTTAATTTGAAAAATAACGACAATGGCATGAAAATTTATAAAGGTTTTCTATATATGCATACACACATATCTGCCATATTTCATTTGTCTCTCTCAAGTGGTTTTTGCTTAATCGTGCTAGCAAGATTTTTGTAAGAAAAAAGTCTAGCTCCAAAAAGTTAAAAAATTTCCAAAAATTTTAAAATTGCTTTAATGGCCTGAAAATCTAACCACATCATCCACACATAATATACTCTTACTATATTTTAATTGTCTACCTCAAGTGGTTTTTGCTAAAACATGCTAACAAAGTTTTTGTTAAAACAGTAGCAGTCCATAAAGTTCTAAACTATATTTAAAAAATTCTGTCATGGCCTGAAAATCAAATTAGGTCATCTATGTATATATGGATACAAATATGCTAGGAACATTTCAACCTTGTTAACAAACTTCTCGGGATAGATGAATGGACATAAGGATGGGACATGACCAAATGATGATGCCCCCTGCTGTATAACACAATAAGTCACAGGGCCATTGCAAGTTTGCACTAGACAAAACAGCACCCTCACCCTCGGAAAAAACACCACAAACTGTTTATTTTTAAATGTATTAATAGTTATGAGAATAATAAGTAAACATAGGTATTTTAATGAAAAAGCTGTATGTTTATTTAAGTAAAATACAGAATAAAAGAACATGATCCACAAAATGCCACTCCCACCCCCCGGGCTTGGCGAACCGTATTGCCTGCCCCTTACAAGTGAGTAAATACACATTTAATCACCTGTGAAGCGCTTGAAATTGTGATGAAACTACAACTGAAAACCACTTGAAATAAAGTTAAAAGAGAAACTACTAGAACAAAATGAGATGAAAATTGAAACAGGAACAATTATCATGACTCCAATAATATGTAACTAAGTTATCAGATGAACTTGACAATATAAACATCTCAATCAAAACAAGGACCCTACATGATCATTAGTCACAAATTAACCTAATTGAAATGTCAGGTATATCATGTAGTATTAGCTCTCATTAGCTAATGTATATGTACATGATGTTAGACAGAGTATATAAGATCCTGTAATGAATAATGGTTAAGAGAACCAGGTTTTATGCCAACAGCTGTGTAAGAGATTATCCTTCCTCCTGGTATTAAAAAAAAAAAAAAATAGGTCAATGACTTTGGCCATTCTCCACAGCAAATGTGTGCAAAGCAAAATCAATGCTAACATATCAGCTACAGTGATTACAGTGCTTGAATCATCTTCATTTTTCATCTAATTCAAAACTATTTATATCAAAAGAAAGAAAAAGCTCTGTGATGACTGAAATTGAAACAAATGTAAAGTTTTGTTTCATTGTTTGCCTAGAAAATTAAACTACTGTGTATCATGACTAACCATCAAGATTTCATATTTTTGATATTCTGTATACATGTAATCTGCAAATGTGCAATATATCATATTCTAGATACATAAACAGATTTCTGTACAAAATTATGATCTAATGTTCTGATATTAGACTTACATTCAGGAATATGACAGAATACACATCATAAATTGCATATCAATGCAATCTGCTTCTTTATATTGCAAATTAACTACCTTTTCACCTGTGAAAATCTAAGCTTATAAATTTTAAGAATTCAACATATTATCCCCATGCTTTTTCTGAAAGGCAGGGATTGCATGATTCTGTCCATCTCAATGTGCATGTGTGCATGCATAAAATGTTCAACTTCTCTTTCATTGTTCAAGATAGTAACTTCAAAATCTTCGGATATGGTTGGTGCATGTTGGTTGGTTGGTTTTTAATGGCACTTTGAGTACATTATTTATCATCAAAGGAAATGGGAGATGACACAATGAGGCAGTTAACTGGGCTAGACTGGGCAGTTGACTGGGCTTGACTGGGCAGGTTACAAGTCTGGTGCTCCACCAACTGAGCTACCATGGCTCCCATGGTGGTGAAAGCCTGTAAACATGTACAACAGTTTTTAAATTTCAATGTAACCCCTGTGGGTGGGGCTAGTAGATGGGTGCAGTGGTTTTCCATAAATCTGAAATAATTTCCAAATCGTATGAGACTTACACATCTTGGGATGGGTGGTAGGGTTGTCATGTTTTCATACAAGAGTCCTTCAAAGGGACTGAAGCTCCAATGACTGAAAGGAATGTACAGGAATCCAAAATAAGACTGTTTCTTCTTTTTAACTGCTAAATATTGCAACCATCTCTGATATTCTTGAGAAACCCCAACATACAAAATTTGGTAAAATATTTTCTTACATGTCTGAATTAACATTTTCACAAGATATTTGTAAGTGCAGTACAAAATTCTTGGTCATGACCATTGAGTTTGAATCTGACTTTATGGATACAAAATCATTCCACTTGTCTCAGACAATGTCAAAATAATATACTCATGTGCTAAGTTCTGTTAAATCTATAACTATTATTTTTTGGTGAAAAAGGCACAGTTACTTACATGGTATCATTCAAGGTATTTATCAGATATAGCCACAAACTGAATTTGATAAGAATCCATTCATATTTGTTTTTCAATCATGCTCAAAAGCCAGTACAGCTAAAACCTGAGTCAAGACTTTTACCTTAAAATCAATGTCAGAGTGCTAACTAACAAGTTGTTTATTGGAATGCAACTAAATACAAAGTCTGGTCAAATTCACTTACATATGTACAAGTCGCTGTGCTCATAAGCTCAATGATGTACAAAAATGCAAGCAATGACCTCTGACTTGATTCCATGGTCAACTGGGTCTGGTTTTCAAAACTCTTTCACAAAAGTGCGGATATGTTGGTAGTCAAATCTGCACCATTGTCATTCATAACAAATTAAATATTGCATGCAAAAAGTGTTTTAGTGAAAACCTCATGTCAATGCCATCATTCATGCAATAGTAGTAATAAAACTTTCAGTTGGAGTGATGATGAATGCCATTATCATTTCATCACCAACTAAGCATTGCTTTAAAAGTATTTTAGTGAAAACCCATGTTGATAAGACCATCTCTTTATGAAAAGTAATGATTTTCAAGATGGCCACTCTGTAGGGCATATTTGATTTCTGATCAGCACCATTTTCATTTAGACATCATAAGAAGTCTTTTATTGAAAACCCCATGTCGATATGACCATTCATTAAGAAGTATTGATAACAAGCTTTTCAAGATGACTGCCACGGCAGACATACTGGATGTCAGGTTGTCACCATTTTCATTTAAAACCAACTGGACATCATAAGAAGTCTTTTGGTGAAAACCATGACATCAATATGACTTTTGTTCTGGGAGAGTTGTGAATTCGGCACATGAAACATTGACAATGTAGCATTGCTTGTAGTTAAGAATGGCATGACTGACATTCCCTATATAAAGCTAATCATAATTTACCAGGTATCTATATGATTATTAAAAACATAAGAATCAAAAAAGGAAATCATGTGACAGATTTAGGTCAGCGCAGAAAATTCTGAAACCTCACCCACCTCCATTATGTTGAGAGATCTCAGGTCATCATGGTTAGTTTTTCAGGGCAAGGTTGCCATTAATTTCGACACTGAAAAAAGTATGGGAATTGTTAAAGCTGTAATTGGTTGTTGAGTAAGAACCTTTTATGAAGCAGTTTTTGTGAAGGGATTTATGTTTGTGCTTTAGATGATTTGAGAATGTGAGAGTACTACAACCTGAGTGAGTTTAACATGTCATGGATGCATTTCACCTTCTGTATTCCACTATTTTCTACCTCTGTGAAATATTTGCAGTCTTTATTAAAGATTGTTTTGTTTTTGTCAGCATATTTGATTTTACCAGCATTTCAAACTCTTTTAATACTGATTTTGTACACATTTACATAACAAACACACAATGATGTCATTTGCATGAGTAAACATGACGGCTCAAATCAGAGGAAGGAACAAAGCAGGAGAGCGCTGAGACTTGCATTTTACAAACACTTTAGCTTTTAAATGTTTCAGACCACCATTTCACAGCCAGTGTCAGAACTAGAAATTCAGCACCCATGTATATTTTCTCTGTGAAAATAACATTTATTATCCATACTGCAGCCTTTTATGCACATCTACATGGAATTTTAAGGAGGGTTTTAGACACAAGTTCTCAGTTTTATACTGCAGCCTTTTATGCAGTCAACATGGAATTTTAATGAGGGTTTTAGACACAAGTTCTCAGTTCTTAAGATAGATCTTGCATGTTTACAACTTTTAGTCAGTGATTTTTATATGTAAAATGAACACAGTGACCCCAACAATGACCTTTTCAAACAACAGAAAAGCAATAAATTCCTTGTCCTAAAGGCAAACCATTTATCAAGTTTGGTGACAGAAAATGATGTATAGCATGAATTACGTACAGAAACAAATTGTCATTATTTCAGTCAATGCAATAACCTTGTGCTAAAATAAGCTATTTTACAACATCTAGAACTTATTTTCTCCCCATAACAGCAAGCCATACCCAAAGCTTGGTTCCATTATGTGGTCTGAAATTAAAGCTGTTTTACAGAAAATGTTTATCAAGTCACAGTGACTCTGACATTTGACCTTTGTTAAAACTCCATATAAAGGTTTCTTATTTGCAATTCATGAACTAAGTTTGCTTGGAGTACATGGTCTAGAAATGAATTTACTGGGCACTTCTTTGAGTCATTGTGACCCTGACATTTGACCTTTTGAGCCCCAAATCAATACCTTAAATCTTCCTTACCCAAAGTGAGAGGAATCCACATTTGGTCAAGATATGTTGTCTAGAACCAAAGATATACTTACTTCATAAAACTGTCTACAATTTACCTCAACAGCTAAAATCAATTCACTTGGACCTTGACCTTCTGACTCCTTGACTTTTCATCCCTAATGATGCTCCTTACAGATGGTGAATTGGGTTTAAAGTCTGTTGTCTATATATATATATATATATATATATATATATATATATATATATATATATATATATATATATATATATAGACACATAATGTATATTCTTTTTGAAATTTCAGCAACTGCCCACTGTGACCTTAACTTTTGACCTCAAGATCAAGAGATGCCAACCACTACCGATGTGAAATAGGAATACAAGCTTAAAAAATTTGAACATTTTTAAGCATACAAATAGTAATACTTCAAAATTTTTATCCAACAATTTATTTTAAGCATTATACCTTACTGATTCAAGTACTTTTGGGTTTAGTCCTGCTTCATACAGTCATCATTCATGCCATGTGACATACTGGAGTCAGCCGAGGAAAAGATTGCAAAGGTATGGTGCTCCTCCAAATCTGATGCAGTGCATAGTATCTCATATTGAATTTCTATAGCACACAATTTCTCATCTGGGTATAATCCTCGCTGTCTGAATATCATTTTGACATTTTACTTAAATTTCTCAGGTGAATCTAGATGCTAAACTGACATGGTTTCTCATTGGTCAATATTCAACTGCTTTTGTGATACAAGTGCTTAGGTATACTCTCACAAAAGAATGATAGACATTACAAGTGTTTGAGTGATCTAGATACATGTATGCTGGTGTTCAAGTTGTTATTCAACTACAGTACATAAAATTTTATCAAACCAGAAAATCAGTTTGACAGAAGTGATCCTAATGGCATAATATGAAGTTAAAAATAGGAATGTTTCTGCCAAAATCATAATGGTTGCCATCTGTGCAATCGCTAGAGATATTCTGTATCTCATGGAAAACTTCTTTACAATATATGGTAATCATTTATCTATGGCAATGGTCGATACTGATAGATCTAAAAACTTAACCACTGACCTTTAACTTATTGGCCTTCAGTTGCAAGGTATGTTCCTCCACACCTCCATCCCCATGCCCCTCCAGATGCAGATGTGAGCCAAGTATGATTAAAATTCACTGATGCAAACTCACTGATGCAAACAGGAAATGTTGACTTTTAAATAAACTTTGCCAAAAGCTGATGCCAGATGAAAGGACAAGATGAACAGTGCACAACAATAGACTACATCAGCATCTCAACACTCATGATCTGTAAGCCATTAACCTCTATTTCACAATATCTTGAACAAGATAACAGCCAAAGATTGCTCTTAACACATTTGTTAAAGTGCGACAATAGACTGCATCAGCATCTCAACGCTGTGATCTGTAAGCCATTAATCTCTATTTAAAGCGTGACAATAGACTGCATCAGCATCTCAACACTGTGATCTGTAAGCCATTAACCTCTATTTCATCTTGAACAAGATACCAGCCAAAGATTGCTCTTAACACATTTCTTTGTGCAAATATAAGCCGATATTTTTTTGTGAAACAAGCCTCACATTGTCAACTCAAAAACTATTTCTAGGAACAAGCATTCAGCTTCTTGATAAAACATAAGTCTTCAAGTATTCTCATTTAAGCATAGACAACAGTTAATTAAGTTGTATCTGCTTTATCTGTCCAATTAGTCAAATCTGTGTGAAAAAGACCACACATCACATAACTGGTCTTCATATACATGGTTTGTATGCACATGCAGATACATCCATATTGATAGATCTATAGATACTGTAGACAGACAGAGATTAAAACAAAAGATGACATTTCATCTAAAGGAAAGATAAGGCAGCTAAATTAAATAGAAGGTGATAATTCATTTAAAGAAAAGACAAGCAAGTCTCTATGATAACTGCTCAGCTAAAGGTAAAATTCATCAGATTCCATTAGACACAAAAATGATCATGGCTTGTGACAGTGACAGTAGTGGTTGCTATAGACAAGTAGTAACCACTATAAGCAAGTGGTAACCAAAGGCAAGATCTGCCTCTATTTTACTCTGTGCTTTTAACTGCACTCAGCTGTTACATTTTTTATAAAGCAAAATCTAAATTTCAAGATTACAAGTATAATGTACCTAAATCTGGTAACACTGTACATCTGCAGTCCCTCTCTAAACCCCCTTGATGCCAACAAACTGACATATCAACAATATCTATAAGCTCAACCCACCTACCACCAGATGCTGAGAGTCAACCATTGTTTTTTCAAAATTCTAAGACTGGACCAAACTTAAGTAGGACTACCAATTCAAATTGTTATAACTTCATTGTCTTTACACTAGTAATGCAAGTGACTGTAAAAGCACCCAATGTATTTTCAGTTGTAAATTCTCATATACGTGATTTTTTTTCTTTCAAAAATAATCATGGTGCAAAGAATGAGCACCTATTATCCACAGCTTTCATCTAATTTATTATGCCTTCAATCTTGAAAGGTCTATCATGTGCTGAGGACATATGACAAGACAAGTTAACCATGTCTGATGACACATTCTGCCCTTCATCAATCTTTTGACCATTTTTGTGAAATACAATTCAAAGTCGTAGGTCACAGGCCTACTCACACTAATAAAATAAACAAGAACGCCAAGGTCTACATGATGATCTCATGATGAAAGCACTGCTGTAAAACATGTTACCTTGACCCCAAGGTAAAAAGATTGTGCAAGCCTGTCAAAAATTGAATTGTTTAAGTTTCATAATGATTCATCCTAAGTATAAAGAAAATCCATCAAGAAGTTTAGGAAATATAAGCAAATGAAGAAACTTAAACCAAAACCATAGTGCCAATTTTCTATAACTGTGACCTTGACCCCAAGGTCAAAAGGACTAGTAGGCATGTCACAGAATGAATTGTCTTAGGTTCATATTGATTCAAAGAAAGGATGACAACAATCCAACAAGGAGTTTAGGAAATAGTAGCAAACAAAAAGACTTTAACCAAAACCGTAATGCCAATTTTCTATGACTGTGCCCTTCACCCAAAGGTCAAAGGGGTGATCAAGCATGTTACAGAATGAATTGTCTTAGCTTCAAAATAACTCATCCAGAGTATGAAGAAAATCCATCAAGGGATTTAGGAAATATAAGCAAATAAAATTATGTTAACTAAATACCTTAACACCAATTTTCTATAATTGTGACCTTGACCCCAAGGTCAAAAAGGCAAGCAATTCTGTTGTAGAATTAATTGTTTTAGCTTAGCTTCATAATGATTCATGCCAAACATTATGAGAATCAATCAAATGGTTTAGGAAATATAGGTATATGAAACAATTCAACCAAAACCTTAATGCAAATTTTCTCTGACTGTAACTTTGACCCCATGGTAAAAGGGGCAAACCAGAATGTTGTAGGATAAATTGTCTTAGTTTCATAATGATTCATCCCAAGTATGAATGTATGAAGAAAATCTATCAAGGGGTTTAGGAAATATAAACAAATGAAAAAAACTTTAACCAAAACCCTAACACAAATGTTCTCTAACTGTGACCTTGACCCAAAGATAAAAGGAATGAGTGAGCACATTTTTGAATGATTTGTCTTAGCTTCATAAAGATCAATGTCAAGCATGATAAAAATCTATCAGGGGGTTAAGATAATATATGCAAATTAAAAACTTTAACCAAAGCCTTAACAAACTGTTGATGTGGCTTTTGCTGCCATCAGAAAAATAACTGCTGTCTCGATTCCCACTGATGTGGACTCACAAATAAAACTGACACCGAAATGTAGCAGAGATGTAACATTTCACTGATGCACATCAGTATCATGATATTTCTTTCCATCGATACATGTATTGGCTTAAGTCAGTAAGTTTGTATTCATCATGATGGAATGATTCAGAATGAAGAATATGTATTTATACAACCAGGGACTTGCACATGCGAGGTATTGTAAACTCCGGATTGATATCAAAATGCCCAAACATAATAATGCATATCAACCAAATCTCATAAGATTTTGTGAGAGTGAAAACAATGGAGTAGACAGAACATGCAGAGGGTTATCAACCATTACTCAGTATGTAAGAAACCTACCAAATAAAAATGTAAGGTCATACCTGGACACAAAAGTCTATCTTGATCATCCCCAGCACAGATATGTCTGAGACTGGGGATCTCAATCAGGAGTGGAGCAACCGATGGAAGCTGGTCTTTTTGCTGGTTGGAAAAGGAGAGAAACCAACTCATAATTCCCATTGAACCTGATACGGCCCTGCTCTATGGATAGGACATGAAGCTAGCTCCTTCATCTAGCAGATGCTAAGGCTAGCAAGAAAACCATCTATGGGTAAGGTTCTCAAAGGAAGCCTCACCCAAAGGTTCATAAGGGATTTTTTAAGAGACCACAAGACACGAGAAAGATTCGATTTAGGCATTACAGAGTGTGATATTGCTCTTTGCAACTCGAAATACCTGATCAGGTCTGCTAAGTGAGAATCTGACCTGATGGCCAGGCCATTAAAAGATTTGAGAGTGTTGAAAAGATCTGCTTGAATGTCCTTAAAAGTAGAAACTGAGCATTGTTTCTCCTTGAAAAGGAATAGAAGAAAATCAGCCACTGTGCTCATAGATGGACTGCTAGTACTGAAACGTTTTCTACAACACCAATCACCAAAGATTCTCCATTTGGCATCATACACATTAGACGTCGATCTTCTGGACTGAATGATGCACTGAGCAACTTTGATCAAAAACGTTTCTTTGCAGAGAGATCATTTGAGATGAGCCAAGAATGAAGATGGAAAATCTGTGGGCTGTTATGTAGGAGACAGCCCCTGTGCTGTGACAGGAGGTCCCTATTGTGAGGTAAGGTCCTAGGATGGTCCACCAGCAGATCGAGAAGATTGCTGAACCACAATTGCTGGGGCCACAGAGGCGCAATCAAAATGAACTGAGCAGTGGAGTGCCTGACTTCATGTAAAACCTTTGGGATCATCCTGAACGGTGGGATGGCATAAGTGAACAGACAATCCCACTTCAGGCTGAAAGTGTCCACTGCCTAGGCCCTGTCATCAGGGAATGGGGAAATGTAAAAGGGGAACTTGTTGTTTAGCTTGGTGGCAAACAAGTCCACCAAAGGAGTCCCCCACAGTTGGAACAGGGAGTCTGCTATGGATTGGTGAAGCGACCATTCCTTGAGGACAATCTTCCTTTTCCTTCACAGACTGTCTGCCAAAATATTCTTTTTGCCGGGAATGTGGCAAACTCGGAGGATAATTCCTTCTGAAGCCACATGTGTGCCTCCTTGTCTTCTGAGGTACACCACCACCGACATGTTGTCAGGGGAGACCATCACACAGAGAATTCTTATTTGGTGGATACATATAAACCCCTGAAGGTCTAAGAACGCTGCCCTCATTTCCAAGCAATTGATGTAGAGGGTAGATTCTTCCCGGGACCATGAATCCTGAAGAATCAGTCCTTCCAGCTCTAGATGAGCACCCAAACCTGAATCTGACACATATGCGAACAGGTAGGAGTGGGGTTTGGGGAGGGTGAATGGGAACTCCGGCCAGAAACCGGTCTCAATTTGTCCACTAAATCAGATGATGGTGGAAATCCCGACCTAGAGAAATTGGAGCATTCAAAGGGTTCCTGTACAGTTTCCACACCGCCAAAAGGAGAAACTGGAGAGGACTCAAGTACAGTTTGCCTAGCCTAGAGAAACCCAGTCTGCTGCGGAGTTCAAGGTCCCCAGCAGATAGAGAAAAAGACAAGCTGACAACGTGGTCTTTACTCTCAGCACCACCAACAGGGACAGGATCTTGTCTACTCTGTCCTAAGGGATATGAACTAAACCTCTGTTTGTGAGGAAATTCATCCCTAAGTAGACTAAACCTTGAGATGGAGTGATTTCTCTAGGTCTGGCAGAAAGCCCAGACTGGTCACTTATTATAATGTACCAACAGTGAGATAGATCTAGTCTGAGGGACTCTTGCTGGCCATTGTGGATCAACCAATTGTCGAAATATTGGAGGAGTAGGATACCTAGTGACCTTAACCCAATTCAGACAGGATACAATTCCAGTCGTACTTTACCTTTTCAGATGGGACACGATTCTGGTCGTATGTTCACTACATTGCGTCTACCACTTTGCAGAAGTGTCTATTTAACCGTGTAATATGTAATTAGTTTGTGTACTCTTTTGAAAAGAAGGAAATAAAGGTAGGAGGTACACAAATGCAGTGATAGTATGAGTTTAAAAAATGTCCCCAAAAATTTGATTTAAAAATTGAGTTTTAATGTGAGATCAAAATGGCGATCAGTACTGAAAGGCAAGTGATGGCAGTGATGTGCTTGTGGAATTAGTTGAAAATATGGACAATTTAGTGGGGATCGTTATCTTTCCTTGTTCAAAATGAGCGGAGCTGATGATAACTGGTTATTTGAAAATTTGATTTCAAACACAAGTTTTAACATGCAGAGATCAACATTGCGGACAGCACTAAAGCAGCAAATTATGACAGTGATGCGGATGCCAATTTTGATGAAAACAGATTTTTTTGTGCGGAAAATTTATGTTTTAGGCAGTACAGATCATGATCTTGACTTCAACGAAATGAACAGTGATGATGATAACTGGTTAGTAGAAAATCTGATTTAAAAACTGAATTTTAACGTGTGGAGATCAACATGTCGGACAGCACTAAAGTGGAAAATGATGGCAGCGACGTGAATGCAGATTTTAAAGAAAATATATACAATTTTTGTGGGAGAAATTGATATTTTAGGCAGTAAGGATCATGATCTTGACTACATTGAATGAACTGAGTGGATGATTACTAGCTGATTGGTATTTTTTACTCGGATATTGACGATGATGAAGACTTGGATGCTTTTCAAGCTAACTGGACATTTTGAGCACTTCACTTCTCATAAAGTTTGCCCATATACCAATGTTGGATGTATGCATAATATTATGAAATTTTACTGCATTCCTGGAAATGGACCAAAATAAACCCCAAAAAACTCGATATTTTACATTAGAATTTATTATGGAATAAAAATACTGAACCAAAATGAAAAGCTTTGTCGACTTACCAGTAAGGATCTGTTCTGCTTGTTCTCCAATTCTCATGCAAGTAAATTTAATAAAATTTTAATAACCTTTGACATTCTTGATGGATTTTATTATTTTGTCACCTTCATAAATGGTGTACAATTCCCCACATTTCATACACTTACATATATGAGGTCAAATAAATATTGCAAATAGAAAAATTGCATTGAAAGTAAGTTTTAAAAAAATGTAAAGCATATTTTTTAGTTCACTTAACTTTACTTTCAACTGAATCTTTTACATCTGAAAATTTTCTGTGAAAAATATATGACTTTAAAGAAAAATGTTATGCTTTTTAAAATGGTATATAACTTTCACAAATTATTTGAAAACTTGTCCTGTAAAACCAGATTGACCAACATTGCTACATTCTCTCATGCTGATAGACCACTGACTGAACACATTTCCAGTTCTACACAACTGCCTGTCTGATTGGGCTTCAGTATGAAAAGGGTTAAATGGGCTGTGACTACTCCCATTACACTGGTAAAAGCTCTGGCTGCAGAGGCTAGGTCAAATGTCAGAGCTTGAAATTGGAAGACCTCCCCATCCAAGCAAAACCCGAAGTACTTCATGTGTGGATGAAAGATATGGATGTGAAGGTATGCATCCTGAAGATCAATGGAGACCGCCCAATCACCAGGTTTTATGGCATTCCTGACTGAGGCTGTGGTCTCCATCTTGAATGGTTCCTCCAGCAGAAATATGTTTAGGGAGGAAAGATCAACAACTAGATGGGACTTTCCCCCTTTTTTGGGAACTTTGAATTCAACAATATCTATAAGCTCAACCCACCTATCACCAAATTCAGGAATAGAGGACCGAAGATTGGTTGTTTACCACCCTCTCTACTGCACCCTTCTGAAGAAGGGAATGAACCTCTTCCTTTAAGTGCACCAGATTTAACTGGTGGAAGAAAATGAGGGACCTTACTAGAGGAGGGAAAACCGAAGCCAGTAGTAATCTTTTATGAAAGAAAGGACCCAGACATTGACCGTTATGCCAGACCAAGCCTCTGAAAAGAGGTTTAGTCAAGTGACAATGGGAACCAACGGAAGATGTACACTCTGCAGGAGAGGGAGTGAGTCCCTAGGGCTGTCCACATATGTCCTTAGGAAAGGGTGAAGGGCCCATGAACTTCCTCCCTGGGCCTTTGCAGCGTACCCTTTTAGGGCCCAACTGCTGAGGGTGAGCTCTGAAATGGGGTTGTTACTTTGATTTAGCTGTGCAGCTTTAAAGAATTTAGCCGATGGAACCTGAGGGCTGTCAGGATGATTTCACTTCTTGGCTGGTTTTAAAGTGCCAGGAGCAGATGCAAGGGACTGGTGCTGTTGGTCTCTTAAATCTTGAGTAGCCACGGAGGGGATGAGCCCTCTGAAGAGACTCTCCGCCTCCAGGGGTACAGCCCTCAGAAGGTTCTTACTGTACTCTAGTAAAACCTTGTAAGTGTCCAGAGCAGCATCGCTGCGGAGGTGGAGAAGCTCCGCTGACAAGGCCATGGACAAGGACAATACATGCCTAGAAGTTTTTGCCAATGATTCCAACAAACGATGAAGAGCCATTGCTGAACGAGGCTGCTGAAAAGAGGTCGGCATGCAAGGCTATGGTTACTAGTGACCTAGTCTTTTGCTCGAAGGATTCCAGAACTTTCACTGGAAGGCAAGCCCAGGTCTCTGTAGAAATACCCACTTGAGCCACTTCAGCATCCAAGGTGGGTGGTTTAGTGGGTCAGGAAGGGGTATGAACCTTATAGCGAGAAGCAGCTACCAAGGGTTGCAAAGTAGTGTGTGGGGGGGGGGGGGACAGACTACCCCTACATTTTCTAGCAAAGTTTTGGCCCTTGCTAAACCTTTAAACCTTTGAGAGAGCTCCTTGATCATAACTGACTGAGGAAGTAACATGAGATCTGGTCAAGAGTATGACCCAGAAAGCTTCTCTAAGCTGGAAAGAATTTTAGAGTCACCAGAACCTGAAGGTTTGGGACACAGGCCATTGGGAAAGAGGCAGTAAACCTTGTTTACCTGGTGACAAGAGATTCCTCTTTCAGCAGGCTGAACGAGGCTACTGAAAGACGGGTTTATCGAAAGACAAGCTCTCTTCCTCCTCTGATGCCTTAATCGACGGGCAAGAGGGGGCCCCAAAATGAGGGGGTACCACATCAGCCTGTTCTGTATCAAGCTTGTGTGCATTAACAAGGACAGAAAGGACATCTTCATCCTGCTCTCTCTCCTGGGAGGCAGGACAACTTGACCAAATGTCTCTGTTGTGGGGGGAGACTTGGTGGGAAGAGGAACTTGAAACAGTAACTCCTCCCATGGAGCTAATGGACTGTTCTTAGCAGTGGATTCAGCAGGTGGGTGAGGGAGACTCTCCACCCACTTAGAGTTTTTAGGGGAAGAAGGTCTATTCCCCTCCCTCTTTTTTAACCTAACTTCATAAGATGATGTAGATCCACAGCCCGCAGCAATGACCTCACTATCATGCAGCCAAGGTCCAGAAGTCTGTGGGTACATGTAGGGAAAGGGCCCACATCCCATAGGGATTTAGATGGATAATAGGGAAGAGGGGGATGCCAATCTGATCCCCTTCTCAAATATGGCACCCGTAAGCCGATTCCCAGTCTCATGTGGGATGAAACGGCAGTCTGAAGGAGGGGGGGGGGGGAAATCGGCCCAATCCCTATCCCCATACCATATGGGCTCCAATGACCGGTGCCTGGTACCTGGTGACCAGTGATCGGTCACTGGGTCCCATTGCCTGGTCATCAGCAAAGACTCGTCAGGTGACTCAGACCTGTAGGAAGACCCTTTCCCAGATTAGACAGACTTAGATTTGAGCTCTCCCCTTACAAGGGGTCTCGATTCTGTTACTGACAATGGGTCCTCGGCACTGAAAGGGTGCTGGTCCCCCCTAACAGTGGGGTGTGACTCACTTTCAGCCTGCACTAAGTTGTGGGCAAGTGGAGGGTACTGCTACTCCCTCACAGGCAGTGTGCCTCACTCTTAGCCCTTCTGGACAAAAGAGGATGCTGCTCCTCCCTGAGGGGAGGGCACAACTCGCTCTCTGCCCTCACAGAACGGGAAGGGTGCTGCTCACTCTCCAATGGGAGGGTGCGACTCACTCTCCACTAGTTTATAACCTCCCTTGGAAGGGGGCCCACTAACCCAAAGAGTCTCTGAAGAGACTTGGGTAATCCTTTTCTGAGATCTGAGGGACTTGGAGAACAAGAACCTCGAAAATACTAAAGATGAGGAAGGAACCTTCTTCCTCACTTTATAGGTACGCCTATGCTCAGCGCAATCCCAGACCTCATCTGACCATAGGCTGCAGAAGGGATAACTATCTGTCCTCTCGCAGTCTGTACAAGATAAGCAGGGGGAAGTGTGCGTGTCCCAGGGAGATTTCTTGTGAACACACCTATCCTCACCCTGCTTAGACATAGTTCCGGTAAGAGACAGCTGAAAAGAAGATCTTATACAAAAACTTCTATGCAACTAAAAGTAAACACAAGGTAATGTGTGGACTAAGTCTACGCTAATATTTTGATAATTTCTGCGAGAAGTCACCTTACTTGGGTGTTTTCACAATGTTTAAATGCAAAAAAGGAAGCAATGCTAAGCTCAGTATAGAAAAATACAAAATAGTCAAGTCAACCATGCTTAAAAGAAAGCTGCCTGGCTGTACATTTTCCATGGTGTATTCTGGAAAAGTGCAGAAAAAGCCTGGAAACCCTGAAAAATACAGGGAAACCCTGGAAAGTCAGCATGAGTTTCCAGGCTTTTCCAGGGTAATGAGGGGAATGAAACCCTGGAAAATTGGCTGGAATGGGCAGAAAAAGCATGGAAAGTTGGAACTTAGATTTTTTAAGTTCAATTCAGCATGGAAAAGCATGGAATGGACTTGGTCATTTTTTGAATATTGGAACTTAGAAATTTGTAATCATTTTCTTAGCTAGTCTTGAATTAAAATATTTTGGTGAATGGCCCAAATTTGTTTTATTTATCATTTTCAAACAATCTTACCTGCACTTTTTAAGTCATCCAATTAAAAATAATTTTAGTATTTTTTTATGTTTGGAAGTTCAAAACTCCAATTTTTTTTTTTCAAAAGAGAAATATTATATAATTAAAACTCAGTGGTTTAAGTTTACTGTTTATTATTCTCAACTCTGCTTCATGATAATATCAGAGGCCTCAGTATTTTACTTTGCCTCAGTGGTCTTATAATATCAGAGGCCTCAGTATTTTACTTTGCCTCAGTGGTCTTATAATACCAGAGGCCTCAGTATTTTACTTTGCCTCAGTGGTCTTATAATATCAGAGGCCTCAGTATTTTACTTTGCCTCAGTGGTCTTATAATATCAGAGGCCTCAGTATTTTACTTTGCCTCAGTGGTCTTATAATATCAGAGGCCTCAGTATTTTACTTTGCCTCAGTGGTCTTATAATACCAGAGGCCTCAGTATTTTACTTTGCCTCAGTGGTTTTATAATATCAGAGGCCTCAGTATTTTACTTTGCCTCAGTGGTCTTATAATATCAGAGGCCTCAGTATTTTACTTTGCCTCAGTGGTCTTATAATACCAGAGGCCTCAGTATTTTACTTTGCCTCAGTGGTCTTATAATATCAGAGGCCTCAGTATTTTACTTTGCCTCAGTGGTCTTATAATATCAGAGGCCTCAGTATTTTACTTTGCCTCAGTAGTCTTATAATATCAGAGGCCTCAGTATTTTACTTTGCCTCAGTGGTCTTATGCGATTACTTTTGCAGATCACTTGCTTGTCGCTTCTGTCAGTGCTGGTTTGACCCCACACAAAGACAGTATGTGCATATGTGAGAATGTTGGCACTCACTTTCTGTGGATTGTTAGTTCTCCCAAGGTCCTTCCTTCAACAAAAATCCTGGCTACCATATATAGCTTATAAAGCTGAAAATAATCTAAAACCACATTCAAATAAAATCAAAGCAGAAGTTCAGGTAATAAGTGCAGAAGAATTTATTTCATATTTTCATCAGTCTCCTGCTTAATGATTTGATTTGAATTGAATGCCATTTTCAGCACTGTAACAATATAGAACTGTTATAATTTTGTTCATACAGATGGCTTAAGATATATCTCTGTAGGGATATATATTCTGAATATTTCTGGGAGGTTTCGAGACATGAACATTCCCTCAATCAACTATGGTGATCTCTCAGGACTTTTTTCTCTGCAAGTCTCCTCACCTGATGGATATGTGAGAACTTGCATATTTTTAGCATGCAAGAAACAATTCAAGCTGGAATTTCTTGCATGCAGGACTTTTTTCTTACTCCTTCCTTCTAAAGTGTTTCAATTTCTGTCGTCCCGATCTGTTAATAAGGCATGTAGATTTGTAAAACTAAAAAAAAAATAACAATTTATTTAAACAGCAGGAGTGTTACTAAGAAATAAATGCAACATGAGTAGGCTAACCTAAGTACATAAGAAACTGAATTTAGTAATTATATATCACTAAATCTGTGTAAAGTATACATTTTTAGTCATATTATGAATATCTTAGAATGAAACATGAAGATTATCTTTTAATTTCCAGTAATTACCAGATTTATACATTTTTTAATGTGGTAAATATCAAAACATTTTATAATAATAATAATAATAATAATAATAATAATAATAATAATAAAAATAATAATAATAAAAAAGCTCCATTATCCATAGATTTAAAAAAGTAAATGCATGTGTTTTTTATTTCCTGTATTATAAATTTCCATACAATATCAATAATTCTTTGTAAAATTCCATTCTTCTCAATATTTTCTTTTGCTTCTTATCAATAAACATGTTGTACCTGTCCCTCTTGTTGTTACTGTAAGTGTTTGCTGTTGTTGTGAACGGTATGAAATATTATTATTATTATTATTATCTGCTGCCAGAAGAAAGAAAAAAAGGGCCATTTTTTCATACTGAATAAAAACTTACAAATGTATATATCCTGAAATAATTATTGTTTTCTTTGAGAGAGAGAAAGATAGGGAGAGAGACTCATCCCATTCTGCCAGCATTCTATGAAGTATTATCCAACACAAATGTAGCTTCTTATAAATCATAACCCCTGCTGCCACAATAACTCGTCGCACTTTGCTTCCCTCATTTCCCATGTGCCACGATAACGTGGCAGTTTACCTTGCTTGTATCCCGGGCGCCTTTTTTGAGTGGCAGTATTAGTCTAGGCCTGTATCCCGCATAACGAGTTAAAGCGGCACAAACCATTGGTTGATGCCAGACCATTTCCTAATTATGCAGGCAGTTTAACCAATCAAATTTAAGCTTACACAGATATAGGAAACATTGCAGCATGAAGGGAAAAAAATTTGACTTCGAAAGCGCCAGAAATAGTGGAGTTATTTAGATTTGAAAATGATGCAACACAACTAGAATCAGCCACTGGAAGTAGAAACATACCTGACAGACTCTGATGGAGATATATTCATTTATGTGTGGATTGTTTTAAACCATATCATGTAGATCTTTTGAAGAATCGGTAAATAAAGACTTGCTTGTGTTTGGGAAAATGAATTTAGTTAGTGTGAGTGTACATAATTCAGAGTTTGTTCAAAGTGTTTCATAAGTTTTTAAATGTTTAGTGGAGAATTCTAAGGAAGAAAGTTAAGTAAAGTGTAAGGAAAATATGCAGTTTTCACATGACGTTAAAGTTTGCAAGAGAGATGACAAATGGAATTTCTGTGAATTATTTCACGTGTTGAAGGTTTTAATTATTCAGTGTGAATACATAATGGATATTATGGATTATTAATGACAAAAGAAGCAAATTGGCAAGTGAATCAAATATTTTACCTTTATGGATGAATTTTATTTCTGCATGCTGCATGAAATTTCTACCATTATCTACATAATTTTATTGAGAACAGCTGTGCCAAACTTTAGCTTAAATGAAGGAATACAAAGCAAAAAATAACTCATTTATTTCAAGTAGCCCCCTCTGTAAAAATCAGCAAGTCAAGTACTGTCAGTGAGTCTCAGGGATACAGCTACTGGTAAGACTAACACTGCTTTAGGTGATCCCTCTGCAAGTATGCTGTAGGGGAATACCTAGCTGTTTGCCTCAGGGGTTAATGAGTTTAAAAAAATAATAAATAATAAAATCACGAGATGAAATGTGGTTTTCCATGACAGATTCCTAATTTTGTATAGTAACAAGTAACAAAAATAATAATGGTGGTTATTTCCCTTGTTTAGAGCCTGGAGACTGGTTTACTGACAATGAATATGCATATAACTTATATATGTGGAGACTGGTTTACTGACAATGAAATATGCATATAACTTATATATGGTATTACAGACACAAACTACCACAGCAGTCTCATTTTCAAACAAGATCCATTTTTGAGTTTGAATGGTCAGAGTTTCCTCATTAATTTGGAAAATTTCATTGCAAGTAATACCAGTACATGTGCAGCAACTGATCATACAACCATGGAGACAACTGTTGTAAACGCAAATCATAGAGTTATCATGTTGGTGAGTAAAATCAAGATTGTTCTGCATTTTGCTAGTTTAGGGGACAAAAGTTCGGCATCACAGGCACTTTGGTAAAAAATGCCATTAAAAACTCAGTAAGGTACTTAAATTGTCATGGGGAAAAAGTCTGAAATATCTTCTTTATGGTGATGTAAGTTATGAGTGATGAAATGCACAGATAGCAGAAGACAAATAGCACAGAGACATTGAGGGGTCAGATTTCGAACTGCGAGAGTTTTGTTAACTAGGAGTAGAGGAGGGTGTTATAATGAGTTTACCCCTTTTTACTAATGAAATCAAGTGCCTGTGTTTGGTGGGCACTTTATGCTGTATTGCTGCTGCGCAGTTTTGCCCTCACAATTTAATATGTCAAATGAGATGACCATATAATCTTTCTCCAAATAATCACTGAAACAATCCTTTTGCAGATCATTTTTACTGCTGCATCTGCCAAACTGCAGTTCTTGATGCAATGTTGTCAGCTATTAACAATAGGATGACGAGATTAGTAAATTACATGCAAGCTTGTCAATCACTTACTGTTTGTCTTGGGACTTTTTTCTCAGATATCAAATTTCTACAACTGCCTTCATGCAGTTAACTTTAACTGAGGCATGTATAGAGGTTGTGTACATGTAGGTATTCTTCTTATTTTTATATTTGTGTTTTCATTTTTCAAAACAAATTGGCAGTGATTCTGTTTCACAGGTCCTAAGGAATAAAAAAATGAGTAATTTTTTTTTTTTTTTAAAAGATCTAAAGTACTGAATGTTTGACAGATATGATGATAAAATTAAAATTTAGGATTTCTCTAAAGGATCATCATGAATAACACTTAGATACGTTTCTAAGACTTGTGAAGTGATTTTGGAATGTTGAACTAAATTAAATGCTTACACTATTTTGCCAAACAGGTAAATAGTCAAATTTGTGTCAATGTTACAAAGTACATGTTGCTGTAATCTATTTCAGTGGATGGTACCTGAACCATACAAGAAGCAGGGGAGGAGGACTGATTTTTTTCTGAGACGATTTGTTTCGAAGAGGTGGTTCAGTGTACTTCAAATGACTAGCATTCTTGTTTTTCACCTAAAAGTGTACTATTTTAACAGATAGGGTGGGGGTGGAACCTAACCATCCGACAACAACCACCCCCACCACACAGACGCCATGTGGATTTCTATACTCAAGTTAAATAAAATGTGTCCAAAGCCATAAGGGAAAAAAAATTGAAGATTTTCCCTCAAATTCGAGAAAACGGCTGTGAGAGATTTCCTATACTGAAGAGCTTGCCTTTCTCTGGATCAGCCTGAATTACTGGAATCTTTCCTTAGTAATTCACTGCATATGAGCCAGATTATACACCCACTAAGTTTCCTATTTGTTCTGCGTGCAACAATTTTGCAAAGAAAGCAGTATGCTTCATTTTTTTTAAAAAAGTAACAGCTTTGATTTTCCGAACCACAAACCTAAAAATACAATATTTTCTTGCTTCATTCTGTCTTGACAAGACAACTCATCGATTGCAAGACAAATGGGCCAAATGCTAACATTTGATGATTTAAACAATGGCACATCAGTGTACCACATAAATGATTGTTTTTTTTATTGTTTAGAAAGTTGCCAGATTTAGAATGTTTGCTATAAAGCTCACCATCATAGATATCCTCTATATTATTCGGTGGTTTTTTGTGTGTCCTACTTAATTTATGCAACAGCATCTGATGAAATCATGTTCTTTTAAATAATTGTTCTATTTGGTAAGCTAATGCAATCTTTAACAAAATATGATACACTATTCTTCTCACTCAACACATGATTAGTCACTAGACACCTTTCAGTCGTTTCTTTCAAGAGAAATTCACAATTTGTGCAATATTTATGACATGTCAATGGTGCCTTGAAGATTACTGAAATAGGCTTTGAACTGTTAGAGGGATTTGTGAATAATATTTGTTCCCAGACAGTGCACAGAAATGAATTAATGTAAGTAGAGCAACTAAACATTTTCCAGTGATATTGTACCTTAATGCAAATGACAATATGAGAATTTCACTTTACGACAAAGTTATGGAGACACCATTGTATATTGGCTTGTCATTATTATTGCTATCATCCTGATCTTCATATGTGATTTTCTTTTTCATCCCATTGTTGAGGATATGTACATACTTGTTTGATTTTCATAGTTTGGTTATTACTTTAATGGTTTGTTTCATTTTGTTAAATATAATTTTAACTTTTTTAGCATGGTTTTAAAACTTTTTTACTTGAAAAAAGGCTGTTGGTTTCAAAATATGTGTTTTGTAAATAAATCTACTTCAGAAATAGTTTTAAAAATTTCATTTACTTCGGATTGATATTACATGTAGCCTCTTTTCTCTCTTAAACTATTAAAATTGTGGCAGAAATTAATGTGATTTTTGCTATTTTGTCCTTTGAAGATTGTTTCAGAATAAATCTGGACAACAACCAGAGTTCAGATTTCAAGAAAAGAAAGGTGATATAAAAAGCCAGTAATTTGGATTTGAATGCATACCAACACCATAGTGTTACGCTGAAAGTGTAACTAGCGACATTTATTCAAACTGGCAATGTCTTCTACTAACCTACTGCATCCAGTCAATTTATTAAGCTACCAATTACAAGAAGTTTTTTTTTTCTTGTACAAAAATTACTCAACACCTCAGTCCATATAAGGAGTGAGTTGGGTTATTTTTGGTCATGTTCCTCCTGAAGTTATCATCAATGAAAGTTGCATCGCTGTCAAAATCTAATATTTATTAGCTGAGCCCACAGGACAGCTTGAATCTTGTCAGGGATGGCCAAATATTGGAGAAGAATGTCTATTTCTCTTCCTCTTACTGTGCCCAACCTTGCGAGATGACAGGACAACTGTCGGCAGCCCTGACACAACTAACATGCGGCCAAGATCCAAGATTGGAAGCCCAAGGTTGCATGTAAGGAAAGGCCCAACTCCGCCCTGTGGTGGAAAACACTCACATCCAATAGGGATTAAAAAAGGATCAAAGAAAAGGGGGATGCCAATCCGATCCCCTTCCTTAACCTGGCATCTGTAAACCCGGTCTGAATCCCCCATGGGATGAAATGGTAAACTACTGTATGGGCCCCGAAGACCTGTGCCCTGTGCCGGTCACTGGGCAAGGACTCGTTAGGCGAATCAGATCTGTAGGAAGACCCTGTCCCAGACCTGATGGACTTTGATCTGAGCTCTCTGCTCTCCTGGGGGCTCAATTCCATCGCCAACAATTGGCCACGGGGACTGGAAAGGTCCCACTCCCCCCTTATGGGGGGTGGGGCGTGCCTTCACTACCAGCCCATACCAAGCTGTGGGACAGTCGAAAATGTCGTTCCCCCCTCTTGGGTGGGTGTGACTCTCTGCCCTATTGGATTTGATAAGGTGCTGTTCCCCCCAGAGGGGGGGATGTGACTCAGTCTCTGTCCTAGTGGAAATGAGACGGTGTTGATTCTTCCTCTCGGAAGGAAGTGACTCACTCTCAGCCCTCACAGAACCTTGTTGGTGCTTCTCTTCTCTCTCGAAAGGGCGTAGCTCTATCTCCACCCATTCATTTCCTACTTGGGAGGTGGCATTCCACTGACATTCAGTGGGTGCTGATCCATCCTCTCGGAAGGACGCGACTCGCTCTCAGCCCTCACGGAATGGGGACAGTGCTGCTCCTTCCTCTCAGAAGGGCGTGACTCAATCTCCACCTGTTTATTTCATCCCTTGGGAGGGGTCCTTCCACTGACATTGGAAGTCTCTGAAGAGACTTTAGTAACCTTTGTCTGAGACCCAAGGGACCCAGACAAAAGGAACCCAGAAAACTCATCAGAAGAAGCAGAATAAACCTTCTTCCTCCCCTTGTAAGTCCTATGACTTTCAGCCAGATCCCAGCCATGATTGTTAAATTATAGAGAAGGCTATCCGAAATAAAAACTGCAAAGTGTTGCCTATGTTCAATAACTGTCCGTGTAAATATAATAGTATGAAGTGGTGTGTAACCTGCTTCCACAATCTGAAAAAAGACAATTCACTATATATATACGGTGAATTAGTTATACAGAAGGCAATAATTTGAAAAATGGGCAAGCCCAAGATTGCAATAATGCAAGGGTAGGGAAAATTATCGTAAAAATAACCCACACCTTACAAGAAAACACACATACCAAGTGAATAACTAACACACTTGTAAAGGGTAAAAAGGACAAAATAATTTGTCAGGGTGTACACCATGTGTACGTAACAAAAGTCTAAAAACTCTCAAGAGAGCTTAACTACACAGTTGATAAAACTCAATCAGGGTATAATCCTACATCTTAGAAGAATATAGCAAAAGAAATAATTTAGTAATTGGCTTGCTGAACCCACGGGGCAGCAGCTATTTCTTCACATGAAGTGACATGAACAATCTGACATTATGACCGAGAAAAGAATGAAGCCTACAGTGCATATCAGAGCGTATGCACTATATGGTCCAGTGTTCTAGAACTTTCTTGTTCTCACTAATTGTGAGGATGAATTTTTTCACTCG
This sequence comes from Margaritifera margaritifera, assembly GCA_029931535.1. Lineage (NCBI taxonomy): Eukaryota > Metazoa > Mollusca > Bivalvia > Unionida > Margaritiferidae > Margaritifera > Margaritifera margaritifera. Next base: position 17,724,510 of record JAQPZY010001699.1, on the reverse strand, counting down.
GTCGGGGTATTTTCCCCATGGAAAAGTACAGTTATGCAATAACAACAGGTAGGCTATTACTGATATTAAAATACTGAATTTTGGTTATTTCTGAAGCATTGTTCCTAGTTCACAAACTAAATTTAAATGGGGGAAGAATAAGTACAACAAAAAAATACCATAAAATCTCCATCTACACTGATAGAGAATTTTATTCTGGATCATATAAGATGAAAAAGCCACCAATTTTATAAATTTTCACTGCAAAGACTGAACCTCAAACAGACAACATACATGTAAGAAAGTGAAATTTTTAAAAAACATGTAGAGTACAACCTTAATTACCTAAGGCAACTGTAAAATAAATATATTCTTTAACTACTTTAGGTCATTTTTGTACCTTTTTTAAAACTTAAGACCTTAATTTGCCTTTCTCAAGATGAAATCTGAAGAAATTCTGACCGGCTAAACTTTTTAAATTTCCTCTCGAACATTATTGGTGCACATTTTTGCTTTCTAAACTGGGCTTTCACTCAGAGTGAATAGTTTTGCATTCAAACCCAATGGTAATCATAGTGAGCAAGATACATGCAGCCTCTGGTACATACTGAATGCTTAAATAAAAGTGATTCATGTCAACATAAGCATTCCAGGATTCTTCTTTAAACAACATATGTTCCTACTGGGACTTCCTTTTATTTTCTCTCTTGGACCACATGTTTTCTCATTTACTATTCTTTGCTGGAGTTCCACTTTTTGAAGTCTGGGTTTCCACAACCTGCAGTTGCAATATCCAATCAATTAAGCACTCTGGTCATGGTGGTACCAAAAGGATTCAGTAGTCATAGTCATCTCAATTAGCAAATGGCCACCCTATGGACATTTACATGATGGGTTTCTACTTAAAATGGCCACCCTATGGACATTTACATGATGGGTTTCTACTTAAAATGGCCACCCTATGGACATTTACATGATGGGTTTCTACTTAAAATGGCATGTTTGAAATAAAACTGGACTTCTTTTAAATTATATGTACTTAGAAAGGGAACCAAAGAACATACTGTATATAGTCGCATAAAAGCAGAGTCCAAATTCAGACAACATAGATCACAATGCGCCAGCAGATAAGTGTGCATGTTGTTTGTTTTACTGATTAGTCCCAACAAACTACATAGATCCAGATCTGACAGCGCATTATGTGATCTGGGTCTATGCAGTTTGCAGTTGGTATCGGATTATACGCAGGAATATACAGCATATATTACTTACCATATGTTATTTGCAAGCTGTGTCTGGATACTCAACCCATCAGAATGCACATTAATGATTCTGCTGAATGTCTGAATGCCAAAACTGCATTCAAATGATATATATTATGGGTTTTCCTTAAGCCAGAAACTGCAACTGTCAATCAGCACCTACAGCAAATTATTAAATTGTAAATCTAAACTGCAGCATGTAATTTTGAACTTGTTTAACATCACACATCACTCTGAGCTGAAATTTTTTATCAATAATTTCCCTAAATGAAGGAACTTAAAATATCTTGCATTTTACAGGTGACCAAGAAATAAAACTTGTGTATTCTACTTGGCTGGTTCAAAAGTGTGAATCAATCAAATTCAAAAGATACTGTGTTTATCATTAACAAAGTACACAGAATGAAAACATGCAGCAATTGTAATGTAGATACTTCTGTGGTGTATGAAGTTTACATTTTGAAAAATGTTGTTTAATTAAGAAATAAATCATACCCATCAGGTATCAATTAACTAAGATAAACAAATGGTCTTGTGTGATGCAAGATCACCTCATTTTATGTGTGGCTCTTGCTTATTATTGTACTCATCCAAGACCTTGACTATATTAGCGCATATTCCAAATCTGATCAAATCAGAAATATGACCTCCTGGTGGCAACAAGAAACTGTCAACAGACAGATGACAAACACAAGACAATATCATAAACTCACTTGAGCTTAAAGCCAGGTGAACTACAAATCCATTGCTGCACTTAGGAGAAAGAGAAGATAACTCATGGTATACTTTATATCCTAATAACTAGCTTCATGATCACAAATATCACAATCTTCTTTTATTGTTTGAAATATAATAGAAGTGTTTCAGACTGTTTTTGTGTCAGTGGGCCAACTGGACCATCAGCTTGAAAAATTTGTGGCTGACTTCCAGAACTATGGACTGGGTGGTAAACTGAGGTTGGAATTCCTGAACATTTGCATGGAAAATTAGTGGCCAAAATGTTAAGGTGACAACTTTATTAACATACATGATCCAGTGAACATTAATTTAGTTACTATTTTTGGTGTGAATTTATAAATATTTCACTCACATGTAAGCATTTAATTCCCTTGCTTGTATATTTGTATCAATATTTATTTGCATCAATGTTTACTCTATTTAATTCTAAAATTAAACAATAATAATCAAAAAGTGATTTTTCAAAATGTATACAACCAGAGACAACATTCAGAGAAAAAGTTGCACCTCAGGAATGAAAAGCTTCAATGTAGTATATAATATTTTTATTATTATCTGATTCTTTGTTGATGATAATTCAATTTAATGAGTTAATCATTGATTAATTCATATTCTGTACAATTTTTCACCTTCAACATGGACATCTGCTGTCACAGAGAACATGGCTCAGTGCAACACTATTATGTAACAGCACCATGCAAACCTAAACAGACATATCGGATGCAAGATTGGCATCATTTTCATTTTGGACTAACTAGATATCATAAGAAGTCATTTGGTAAAACCCCATGTTGATATGGCTATCCATTCCGGAGGAATAGCTATAACCAGATTTTCAAGATAGCTACCATTTTGGTCATATTGGATGTCAGATTTGGCATGATTTTAATTTAGGACCAACTAGACCTTGAGATGAATGTGTGTGCAAAGTTTCATGGCAATACTCCAAGTAATTTATGAGTAACCATAACAAACTTGTACATAAAATCGCAGGAAAATAATTGTGGTCTGAGACCTTTGGCCATTTACACTATTCTGTTTATTATCTGTTAAATAGGTACTTGATTGACACTTGGTCATTTGGCCATTCCATCCAAAGGCATGATTCTCATTCTGTCTCAGAATTATTTTTCTGATCATCACTGCTATATCATAATTTCAGAATCAGAATTTTTCATCTGTCAAGATTGGCAAATAATCAATATTACTGAATGATTGGCAGGAAAATGCACCATGTGTAGAAGAGCTCAACAGTGGGATATTCAAATCTTGGTCACAAGAATGTTTGTTCTGATACATTTTTGTAATGACAGATACAGAACTAACATCTTGGTGACCAAGACTCGGGAAATTAGTGATGTAATTTCATTAGTACAAAATTTTAAGATCTTTTGGCTGAAGCGGTAAACTGTTAGAAACAGATGAAATTTTATAAGTGCTGGGTTATTTTATTAAAATAGTGATTGACTCTGAAACTTAATGAAAAGAAGGATTGCTGCACCAGGAGGGTCCTTGATCATAAAAACAGGTGCACCAAACAAACAAAATAACGTGGGAGTGGCATAGACACACCATCAATCTGAAGCAAGATGAAATAATAAATGTCTGCAATGTACACCTTTAAATAAATATTTACAAGATGGTAATTAAATTAATTCAGATACTTCTCTAGACCTACCTTATCAATTAGCAGGAATGCTACTCTGTTCCAGCTGCATCAGGTGGTAAAATCTTTCAAGAACCCCATCTGGAACATAAATTATTCCAATTTAACAATATCCCTTTGAAATGATATGTGCTGCCTCCTTCACTGACCTGTCAGCTTTAAATGTGATCTCTTAGTGTTTATAAATGCCGGTTCCTCATACTTTCAGCCAATCAAATTCAAAGAAAAAAAAAAGCTCTTAAAACAGGAGTGAAACTTCATTAGCTGGAAAACTTTGTAATTTCATTCATCTTTGGCCTTCATAAAGAACATACCCTTTTTAAGAGAAAGCTGACTCCATACCTATACTTGATGGAAAAGAGGAGCAAGTGGTGCTGGTATTGATGCTTTTCTACCTCAATAATAGGATTAGCAAAAACATGGAAGCTGATCTGCATGACCTTGTTTCCATACCTTAAAACAGTTCCATATCAATCAGCAGTCTAAAGTTACCACTCATGCAGCTAACCCCAAATTCTGCCATCACATCACAACAGCAACCTTTGAAGGAAAGTTACTGTGGCCAATGTCTAGCAAGACAATGTGCACTTTTCTTGTTGAGTTTGTATGTGGCTGACCTAGATTCATATCTACAAGACTGCACCAGACAACTGCTATATATAATGTGTGCATCATCATGCAATTTGGAGCCTATACAATCAATTTCTGTAACCCAAGTAACCCTGATAAAGGACTGGCAAATGTTTTTGAATACTACGTTTTCTTTGTGTTAATATGGGGAAAATTTAATCTGCTGAAACCTATCATCTTTACTGAAGCATGTAAAATTAACATTTTCTGAATAGTCAGGCAAACACTGACTGACATTGTTGCTTTTCTATTAACGAGTCAAGCCTCCTTTCTGTTTTTCTCATGAAAACTGAAATGCTTGCCAAGGTAAGAAAAAAAAAAATTTAAAAAATGCAACAACAAAAACTTAAACATAGACACCTGCAAGCTAATAGACCTAACTACATGTAACTTAACAATTCACTGCAGTTTACATCTTTAGGGAATAATACAGAATATTAAAATAAAGAGAAACAATTTAAATTTGTAGATCTGCAAAGATCTCATAACACATCCGAGTTCTGTCAAAACAGAAATATTTATGTAAACAAAACATGGAATGGTCCTGGAGAAAGGGTGCTCAGTTTTTCAGCATGTTTGTATTTTTATCATGAATTATACTCAATGTATATTGTTCATACCCTGCATAAAGACATATACCCCAGATAGTATCATGCAAATGAAGCAAGTTTCTGACACACTATTATTTACATATATATTTTATTAATACAGCACACCCTTATTATAGCACTGTCCATGATTGACATGGAATGTACCACATTATAGCGAATTTGAATTGATTTTGTGGGGTTTAACTCCATTTTTCAGCAAATCAGGCTATACAATTGGTTGCCGGTATATTTGGTGGAGGAAGAGCCTGGGAAGCCCCAAAGAAAAACCGCCAACCCATGGGAAGCTACTGGCAAGCTTTTTCATGTACCCATGTTGGTACTCAACTTCAAGCAGACAGAGGTGATTTGTGTGAGTGCTCTGTATAGGTGAGCTCATTAGACCACTCGGCCACCTGATATTACTTCTACATAATAAAAATGGGATCCATGGCCATACCCACCTTATAACAGGAAATGTATTATAATGAAGGGTCATATAGTGAGGGAGTGCTGCACTTATTCAGAACTTAAAACTTTGAGAATCATTATTTAAAATGCAATAAAATCCATTCTGACACACCCATATCTGGAAACAGTGGTTTGTGTTATAATTATGAACATATATGTAGAACAACTCAATCTAGCTGACCACTGCTTAATGCCTATAACAGTTGCCATGAGTGTAACAACTCAATCTAGCTGACCACTGCTTAATGCCTATAACAGTTGCCATGAGTGTAACATGTGAATTTTCTACAAACAATACTTAAGACAGATATGGCAGCTTCGTGGTCTGAAAATGTGCCAGCTGCCAGAAATACAAGGCAATTTAACAAAAATCTACGACATATTTGTAATTCTTGTAACAACATCTAAAGAATCTCTGAGGAATATTAAAAGAGACATATTGACAATAGATGTGATGCGGGCTTTCATTTTGAGAGGCAGTAATAAAAAATTTAGCGAACGAAACCTATTCTCAGGTTCCAACAGAAAATCAATGCTTTGGCTTAGATCATTCTTTTTCCTTAGGAAAGTACAAAAATCCTAGCTGTTCTGAAAAGCAATAAGTTATGGTTCAATATCCTTCAATGTCCCAAGAGCCAAAATGAAAGAAGAGTTTTGATATCAGAATTCTGGTTTTAAGGATTATAAAACATTCCACGTAAATCTTCATTTATATACACAATTAGATTCAATTCAAGCTGCACTGCTTCAAAAATAGGCTCTACAGGCAAGCATTTGATAAAATGGCTGCCATACAGAGAAAGGCTGATCCAACCCTGGCAGAACCAAATATTTTCAAGAAAAGTGTATGTCAATTTCACGGGTGAAATATCTTTTCATGTTAAGGATAGAAATATATGTATTTGAAAATATGATACTGGACTAATGAACTAGGGCTAAAGCTATGAAAAGCAAAAATATGCTCCTTTAATCACTGAACAATTGCTGTGCTAAATGCAAAATTTGGTGGCAATATTCTTTTTTCAATAATATTGATAACAGTGATTTGTCAGCAACATGTATTACCCATTTTCATTGTGTACACAGTAAAACTAGATGTCTATAAAGAATATTTGAGGGACCACAAAAATCTCTCCTTTCAACCAAACTATCACATGGCTCCATAAGATCTGTGCCATATGAGGGTAAGGTAACAGTTTTTGTTGTATCGCCAGAACAAGGGTTTCACAAAAATTGGAAAAGAGATTTAATTGGCTGATAAGATGAGGTGATTGTGGTGATCAGAGAATATGTTTCACATTAGCTTGGACATTTTAGTTGGCTGATTGGGATATGCTTCCTGCATTGGTAATAGTGTTAAATTTTATCCTTTTAAATTTTCAATATTTATTTGGCATGAATAATTGCAATAAAATATGTTTAGAACAATTTAGACATTCAGAAAAATGTCTTTGAAATGTCGCTTCTATAAAGTTTTGCTGATGCACCTTCTAATAGCAACAAATGGAGCATTTTACCACTGCCTCATAATGGTGAAGATCTAATGGAGCCATGCACGAGTATGGTCAAAATGAGTCTATCCTTTATCAGCAGGTGTTCTCTATGAAAGTTTCCATGATTCTGATATATCCATCCAAAGAGGATAGTAGAAAGAATGAAGAAGGATAATGTTCAACATTGGTAACAGTGTTCATGCTCTTTTTAAGGCAAATATTCCAGAGTTTTTCTTTTTTTTTTCCTGGATTAAAAAAAGTTCATTTTAAAAAAATAAAAAGCTGTTTCATTTTTGAGACTCCAATAACATCTGAATTAGACATATGGCCATGTACTCAACCACAAGATGTATCCCCAGAAACAAGTTTATATAACTATTGAAATTCATATATACTTGCCTGCAACTCGTTTTAATTTACAGAATAAAAGTGTTAACATTACTCTGCTTAATTGCATATGTTAGAATGAAGAGTCAAGTAGCATAGTAATTGGGTGTACTGTGTTGAGTAAAGTGATGACAGGGGACATCCTCCCCTCCCCCGAGACCTGCTTAACTGGATTTGATTATATTTCAGTCTTAGTTTCTACTGACACTTAAAAACTGCAGAAAAAAAATCAGATGTATTTTACAGGAAGAATTAGGAAAGCATTATTTCCAGTATATGCACGTGAATACAATTTCTCCTATGATAAGCTGGGGGAGGGGGGTTCAGCTCCTAAAATGTTGTGAACATACATAGAGTGGGCTTATTACTTCTAAGAATGAATTAATAAAAATTATTAAATAATTTTCCCAAAGTGGGGGATAAGTTCATCATTATGCACTATGACTTATAATGAGGGCAATTTTAGTATACAAGTCTGAAACTGAAGATGAGAGGTGCTTGTTTTTCCTGAAATATTTGATTCAGTGCTTCTCTTGGTCTACTGGGAAGTTTTAGTATTAGTACCATAATCCAGTCTGTGCAGTGATAGCATAGCGCATCAATGTAGACTGCTTCTCTGCACCTGCAGCTATTTTCGCAGACTTGCTACCAGAAATAGATCTTTATACTTGACTGGAACATAACAAGAAAATTATACCTAATTTAATGGGGAGCCAAAGGCATCAGAGTCATCAATAACATTAAGACTTTGTCAATTGACCCATTGCCACCACCTCCCACAAACACCAAGCTGCCCAATGAAACTGATCCTTGCGCACATAGTTTTTCTTTTACCAACCGCCTTTGAAGAGCTGCACATGGCCACTTATTATAATGCTATTGTAATGATGAATAATATTACAGTTTCATTTCTCTGAATATGAACTGTTGGCTCTATTTTTATTAAATTAGATGTTAAAAGAAATGTACAAGTAATCACTGTCTGGGACATGCACTATAAAATTGCTTCAAACTTTGTAACTCATGCTGACAAAAAAGTCTTTTTATGGTGTTTGTAATAGCATGGGAAAAAATTACGATGTTCCCTTTTTCCTTTCCAGAGGAAAAATAATCCTAAACTGGTATAAAGTTTCTAACATTCTCACATTGAAAACAGTTTGAACTAAATATCAATATTACTACAAGAAGGAAATGCATATATTTCTCTAAACTAAGTCAAGGTATAAGTTATGATTCAGATACTTTCTACCAACAAAAAAATTGAATTGTTAATTGACAAAAGCATACGAAGGGGTATATATTCTTAAATTTCACCTTTCTTAAGCAATTATACAAACAATTCATAAAATGAATGCAACATTTTGTCTTTTTTTTTCATTTTAAGCTGCACCAGTTTTTTTTTTTATATAGATTTTAATATCAATAATTTCATATATTGTCAACTGAAATTTCATCATTGGGCAATATTTCAAATGTTAACTCCAAGTGATGAGGGACTTGCTGTATATTGAGATATTTTTATTTATGCAATTTTTTAAAATGGAACTGAAGTGAAAATGGATAATTTTATTTTCTCAGTGTATTTATTTCAAGGCTGAATGGTTTGGTTTGGTGTTATGCGGCACAGCAACATAAGTGGGTTATTTAACACAGTCACTATTGGAGTAAAACACTTTACACAAGGCCACACCACAATTGATGACCCTGACTGATTTGACAGCAGGATTTGAACATGCACCCTTTCGATTACTAACCACTAAGCCACAGTGGCTCCTTCTGAGGTTGAAGAAAGCAAGTTAAATGTGCAATGGTTGAAAAAAAAAAAGTAAATGTTATGTATACAGTAACCCATTTATGGAGTATAAAAAGCATGAAAATGATTAAATACATGTATAAGCAGCAAGTAAAAAGTACCTGTAATATGGTATTTTATATATACATGTACTAGTAAATATTGATAAAAGAAAAAATCACAAACACATAACACAACCAGGGTATAAAATTATCCCCCTCCCCCCTTTGTCCTTGCTATATTAATTATTCAAGGAACTTAAGAGTTTCAATAAAAGCTGCATTTCCAGTTTTGCTTGCTACCATAATTTGCCACATGTTGAGAAAGCAAGTGAAATAGGCCAAAATGAGACAAAAATCCATCACACTCCAAGCAAGTGAAATAGGCCAAAGTGAGACAAAAATCCATCACACTCCAAGCAAGTGAAATAGGCCAAAATGAGACAAAAATCCATCACACTCCAAGCAAGTGAAATAGGCCAAAGTGAGACAAAAATCCATCATACTCAAGCATTCATTGCCAAATTAATTTCATGCCAAGACAGTAACTTACAAGTTCGGACAATCAGGATAGTACATAGTGCTGCAGACAACTGAAAGTTGGCTCAATAAGCTGCCAAATACAATATGTTACCATATTTGTACATGTACAGACAACTCTCATTATTCTGTCATTGTACAGATCATGCCTTCAATTTGTAAGAGCCATTATTGTCTTGGTCATGTTGTTGACATGCCAGCATATATAAATGATATGAACAAGTACAAGTGTATACTTTGTATTTGATATTATTACAATTACCTGTTAAATCTCATACTAATTTTCCTACATTTACATGTACTAATTTTTCTACATTTACTTGCAATACTAATTTTTCTACATTTACATGCAATACTAATTTTTCTACATTTACATGCAATACTAATTTTTCTACATTTACATGTAATAAAAATTTTTCTACATTTACATGTAATAAAAATTTTTCTACATTTACATGCAATACTAATTTTCTACATTTACATGCAATACTAATTTTTCTACATTTACATGCAATACTAATTTTTCTACATTTACATGCAATACTAATTTTTCTACATTTACATGTAATACTAATTTTTCTACATTTACATATAATACAAATTTGTCAACATTTACATGTAATACTAATTTTTCTACATTTACATGTAATACTAATTTTCCTATATTTACATGTAATACTAATTTTCCTACATTTACATGTACCGGTAATACTAATTTTTCTAGAAATAAAACCTTTACACACTCTGACATGTTCCCAGTTGAAGTAAAATCTTACAGAATGAAATTGATGTTGTAAAGATCAATATATAAAGGAAATATATATATGCATGTTTGTTACTGTGAAATTGCTGTTGGGACTTGGTAGCTGAATATTCCATGATAAAAATCATATTTACCATTGAACATGTTTGTTCCTTTCAATTTTTTCTCAGAACACGAATACTCCATTGTAATGTCCCTGTAATGATTTTTTGTTGATTTTAATGACACTCCTAACACATTATTGGCTATATCATGTCAAGGAAATGGAAGCTAAGTGCCTTTCTCAAGGACACACTGAGGCAGCCAACCAGGGCTGACCGGGGCGACCCTTGGATTATGACTCTGACACTCTACCAACTGCACTATTGTGACTCCCAGCACTATAACGAGTTGACATTATACATATGTAACATATATCCAAGTGTGCACTGCATAATGCACTGGCAGATAGTTTTTTTCATGATTTCCACCAAACAGCCTAGAATCTGATGTTCCGATGCGCTAGCCGATGCAGAACTGAGATTATGCTATTCTCAGACTGATGAAGCGCTTTACGCAAGAATGATGACAAAAGTCCGTTATCAATGGCGTAAGATTCTCAGATCACTGCAAATGGATGTGTCAGACAAACTAGAATGTAACATTATCAAATTCAATAGATTATGAATGGTTAGGTAACAGTCATGATACCAGCTGCAATGAATGCTTGGTTAATATGAAATAGACAAAGCCTAGGAGAAACAAGTGCAGCTTCAAGCGTGTGTACAGACTTAAATGTATTGCATATAATGACTGTGCACTTCTCAAAACTGAAGTAAAGGAATATGCATGAACAACAATACTGTGTGACATTGTGGAAATGTTTTGTAAAGTGTCTCATGTGTGTCTTTCAAGGTGTTTCTGCATTGCATTGATTAATAATTTGTTTGCTTTGATTTTCTGGGGGGTCCTGAAATTTGTATTCTCTGCTGAAATACTCTACAGATTAAATCATTGAAGCTGAAATAGAAAACCAGAAACAATGATATTTCAACAGAACCACAGTATGGATGATATGCATTGCTATAAGAGCTTGCTGTGCTTGCTCACTATGAATATATAATTCCAATAGCATCAACTGATCCTCCTTCTGCTAATAGGTCTCCCAAGAATTTTTTTGTAGCTATACAAAACTATACTGCAGAACCATGTAATATCAAACTATCTGAAATGCAGAACCCTTACTTCTAAACTACCATATTCGACATAATATCTACACCATGTGCTTAAACAATTTTATCTGTGCAAATTTCATGATGCTGATGCTTTTCATTAAAAGTGCATATGGACGATATAAATAATGCCCCCATCATGTGCACATATGTATTTGCATATATGAAGAGTTAGCATCTATACAGGCAGCTCTCCACTATGGTGATGAATTGTCTCTCCTGATATGGTAATGCTGAATAAAGCATATGTTTGATTTGTTTTAAGGTTGATTTGAGTTATGACAAGATATCAGACATGCATAGTGGTAAGTTCCAAGAAAATCATAATGTTCTAGGTAGGTTTAAGCAACAGGAGACATGCCTTGGTTGAGAATTATGTGCTCAGTATGTTGTGAGAGTATTGACCACAAAGAAAGGTTTGCACTAAATAAGGAATATTTAGTTATTATATCGAATATGGTATGTATCCCAATCCATATGCTCCTATCATCATCATCAACCTAATACCTGGAGATCATACATCAGAATATCATCATCATCAATCATCATCATCGTCGTCGTCATCATCATCATCATCATCAATATTGTATAGATTAAATTCAGACTTGAAAGACCACTGTTTTTTTACAACCACCTGTCAATGAAGACCACATTTTCCAGCATGGTCAACTGTTATACAGTGATATCAAGAGGTTTGTCATAAACGTGTATTTGCTTTTAATAAACTGTCATTTCATTGCATTTAATGATAATACCAGTTTCAAGAGCATGTGTTGTATTTTGCATGTGATGATGATCGATTATCTGCTTCCACAGCTTATCATACAAATCTGAATATAAAGAAAGCGGGCAATGTTGTGTTTCTTCTGTGATTAGCTTTAATTTGCTCTAATTCTTATTACTTCTGCAATTAATTACTGGCCATCTATGTTGAACATGACATCACTTCAAGTTACACCCTTGCAAAATTTCATTTTCCAGTTTTCTTCTAACTCTTCTGTATAAACCAGGCATGTGCAACTTCCTCCAAGCCATGGGCCGGATAAACGATTTTTAAAGCCACACCCTATGAAGCAAAGAAGCGGATAAAACCAGGTCGCTGGCTGGATCTGGCCCGCGAACTGTATGTTGCACATGCCTAGTATCAACCATACAATTATAAACCAAGCATAAAAACTTTAAGTCATTATGTTGAAAATAATCAAGTGCATCAAGAATTCTACATAATGGTTATTATTCATATGCTCACAGTGCATAATCCCAAAACCTAACATTGTCACTTAAGCATGCAAAATATGTCACTGTGATTACACTGATAGGTATTCCTTGAGATACACACACATACAATTTGATGATTTATGCACATCAACCCCAAAACTTGGACTTGAATGCAAAGCATAACTTAATTACCTCAGCATGCAAATTTGCTCTCTTTGACCTAGTTTGAAAGGCAACTGGATGTAGAAGTCCTCAAATTTAATGCATTTATTAGGCTTCAAAAGTTATATATGCAATAATGAGCAAGAAAAGAATCGTAATACTATTACTTGAAGTTGATGTCAAGGAAGATGACAACAATAAACTGAATGGCATGAACTGACTCCATTATCCAAATTTTATAAGTAAAGTCTAGACTCCTTTATCTGGCAAAAAAGGTTCCAGAAAATTTTTAAGATGAAAAGCAAATACTGGATAAACAAGACAGGACGTTGATGGATGCTCTAAGGTACCTCTTACAAGTCTCATGGTGTGTGTATATGAGTATGTGAAGAATAGAGAAAGGAATAAAGTGAAGTTAAATAAGATAGAACAAAAACTGTGAATGTTTTAATGAGCAAGATATAAGATGTTGGAAGGAGAAAAAGAAGAGAGTTTATTGCACATGTGTTGAATGTTGTAAAAGATACAGAGAAAGAGGCAGGACAAAAGAAAGAAATAAAATTCTGAATGAGTGTGGAAGATTGAACCTATGTGGTAAAGTTTTTGCTAATATGTACTAAGCTGAACAAAAGCAGTTGAGAAGAAACTTAAGCAGTTATCAGATGAAAATATGAGGCTTGAAATCAAGAATGCTGTTGATAAGTAGTTGAGGGGGAGACATAAAACTAATTTTAATTATGCAATACTTACCCATCACTACTGCACAGCTTTCTCTTTTTTTAGTGCTGAAAAACCTTTTCCATGTTAAATGTGAACACATCCTCCCAAAGAGTGGAGCATTGTCAAAAAGGCACAGTCCACTTGTGCACCTCACATACCCATGCGCAGAAGTCATCTTTTTCATAGACGACAATTACACCAGGACACCAGAGGCAGGAGGAGGGCATTTGGCAATAGTGATGGGTAAGTATTGCATAATTAAAATTAGTTTTTTGCCCCTTCCACCCCCCCCCACCCACCCCCCCGCCCGAAAAAACTACATTTTAATAGCAGCAGTACATAACCTGTCACTATTGCGTAGCTGAATTTGTCAGTTAGTAGACTGATATGCTAAAACTGATAAAAAACTGAGTACAAAAATGGAATGTACTCACCATCTGAGGGAGAGAGCCACTTTACTGAATGTTGGTGTCTCTCTGGACCACATGTTGTGCCACAACTATGGGTCCCAGAGACAAAATGCTTGCACTCTGTTGTGCTAATGAGCAGAGGTAGAAGAAGAAGATAGTATGTGATTGCCAAAATGCTGCATTCATGAAGTCCTCCAAGAAAAAATTATTACAATAGAACCATGAGGCAGCGCAGGCTCAAACTTCATGGACTTTAAGTTTCATAAAAGAAAGGTCTCCATTGGAAAGGGAATGATAAGCGCTTTTGATGGTAGTGACAATCCACTCGAGATGTTGGAAGCCGAATTATTAATTGAGCCCTTATGAGGAAGAACAAGATTTTTCCTACCCTTCCTTTTCCCTTGGAGGCCTTAAGATAGAAACTTAGTACCTTAACAAGGCATAAAAAACCTATCCTGATCATCCCTAGCACAGATTCAACTGAGACTGAGGATCTCCATAGGTAGTAGGGCTACTGAAGGTAACTGACTTTTTGCTAAACATCCCGGTTGACAAGGAGAGAAATGGGTTCGTAATTTCCATTAAACCAGAGACAGCCAGTGTCATCAGACAAGACATAAAGCTTGCTCCATCTTCTCTCTCATATGCCACAACAAATAAAAACACAGTCTTGAGTGTGAGGTTCTGAAAGGAAGCCTCACTCAATGGTTCAAAACACAAGATAGATTCCATCTGGCTGTAAAAGAGCAGGAGAAAAGTCTCTGCAGCTCAAAATACTTAATGAGATTGGCAAGGTGCAAATCCAAAACGATTGCCATGCCCTGAGAAAATTTAAGTGTTTTGGAGATGGCAGCTCTATAGCCCTTGATAGTCGATATTGAACATCTTTTGTTCTCACAAAAAAAGAAAAGGAAATTAGTGATGGAACTCACAAATAGACAGCCAGGATTAACGTGTTTCCTACTGCACCAATCACAGTAGATTCTCCACCTGGCATTCATCCAGAAGAAACCTGTATAAAGGGGAGAGATTGATTATGATATGAAACTTTCTGCTTTCTTGGTGACCAGGAATATTCGGGAGAAGAATGCTGGAGACTGATTGTTCTGAATCCTCTAGACTGCTCCTTTCTGCAAAAGGATGTGTACCTCTTCGTTTAATTTCACCAGATTGGATTGGTGAAAAGACACAGGGGTCCTTGACAGAGGGGGTTGTTCCTGAAACTGAAGCTGGTAACCCTCGCTCACAATGGAAAGGATCCACCTATCATCTATGATGCTTGACCAAGCCTCTGAAATGAGGCCTAGACGAGCACCTCTGGGGACGTATGGGAGAGGAATGCATGGCAGGAGAGGGTTCGAGTCCTTAGGGCTGCCCCCTTTCCCCCCCCCCCCCCGGCAATTCCTTAGGAAAGGAAGAAGGTTCTTTGGTGACTGTGCCTTGAACCAGACTGTCAAGGAGGTTTAAATTGAGGCTGAAGATTGGACTGCAGCTGCATCTGTTAAAAGAACTTTGAGGATGGCCTCTGGGGGTGAATCACATTACCATGCATCCTGGCCAATTGTGATGTGTTATATATTGGTGCTATTAAATGTGTCATTCTCAGATTCCATGCTACTGAGTTTGACCCTGTAGAGTAAACATCACTAATAGATACTGGTGAGGACTGCATGCTTAGTAACTGCACATTTTATAGACTGAGCACAAAGAAACTACAAATGATATTGTGTAAATATATTGCAGTGCTGTGTGATGCAACCTCAACATCATGATGGAAAATTGCAACTGTTACTATATACAAGTCCTCTAACAAAATAATGGTGCAGAGCAAATATGCACTCCAAAATGGTGACTGTCCTGCCTAAACATGGCTCCTAAAATGTATGACTTGCAAGACCTGAATAATTATCATCCAATTTCAGTTAGCAGTAATCTAATCAGAATCTTTCTCTCTACTATTATCCTTAGGATATGTAATTGTCTTAAAAATACTATTAAGACACAACATGGTTATCGAAAAGATCACAGAACTTCTGATAAATATTTACATATTACTCTAGTCCAAAAACTAAAATATACAAAAAAGAAAACTCTTCCACAAGTTTCAATGATTTTAGTAAAGCTGTCAATACTGTTTGGAGATCAAGACTCTTACAAAAACATTTAAGTCATGGAACTGATGGAAAGGTACTCAAGATTATTGCAAACATGTATAGCAATATCACCTACACAGTCAAACATGTATAGCAATATCACCTACACAATCAAAACCAAAACTGACCTTTCTGATATGATTGTCTCCAATGCTGGTGTTAAACAGGGATGTATGTGTAGCCACACTCTCTGTAATATCTGTCTGAACCACTTAGGAAAATACCTCAATCCTGCCATCACCACCAACTTTAGGCATCTGAATTGCTGTTGAACTTATTCTCCTGTCACTAACTAAAGTTAGTCTGCTGATGAAGATTAATTGTTTGCAAACATTTTTGTAAAGACTGGAAACTTAATTTAAATGCATTTAAAACTATAGTATTTACATGTATCTGTCCTCTCAATAAATCTTGGAAATTCATTTTCTCCTATGAAAATCAGAATCGTATACTTATCTGAGCATAACCTTTCATTATGATAACGGCAATATGAAATCAGCTGCATGAAATTCAAAAAGTAAGTCTTGATTTAAAACTAGTCTCAATGTACCTCTGATAATACACACGCTTATACTGCAACTGTGACAGTTGTTTTAGTGTCACAAAAAAACATAGTTTGTATAGTTGTGAAGTGTGGAGTGCTGATATAGTCAATTTGGAAAATAAGAATCTGTTCTCCAATTTGAATAATATTTTATGTAATCAAACTATGATCAAGACTGCAAAATCAGTTCTTGACCAACCCGGGCATTGAAGTAATATAGGGGCACTTGTTTAACTAATTGGCCTACATCCTCAATCATTAGACGGACAGTATTTACATCCATGCTTTAATTCCACCACAAGCTTTCCAACTTGGACAACAGTATATGTACATTAATACATAAAGCTTTTAACAAAGACCTGAAACTCTCGAAGTTATTGGCCTCTAAATTAAATATCTTAGTATGTCATATACTTAAATGCACCAACATATAGTATCACCAAAATCTTCAAAACAAAATAGATTCACTTAAAAACAGTGGTGTGATATATTTATCATGGAGAGAGTCCCATTAAATCTATTGACAGGTAAATTTAGGAAACTGCATCTTTATGGAAAGACAAAAATAAAAGGCCAAAGTAGGTCAAATATTGCTCACCTGCCTTTTTTTAACTAAACAGTGGACCATTTCACACACCAGGCATATGTAGTATTGTTGGAACACATTCCATGTAAACTATCTCCCAAACTTTATATTATGGTGATTTTACATATTTTACTATATCTTGATAAAAATTCTTTCCAAAGATAAAGGCATATTTAATATGCACAGTCTCTTACTCATAATCAAAGTTAACCAAGATCTTGGCAATATAAACTCATTTACCAAGTTTTATAGAAATTGGCTGAGAGATGTTGTCTCTAGATCTCGATGTAACAAGCTCCGCCAATCAGATAACAAGATATCTCATTAATATGCACTGATCTCACTTATTATAGCACCTGTTTATGACAATGATAATACAGTAAAACCTGAGACCAGTCCTTGTGCCATAAAAAAGTGATCGCTCAAGACAGGTGGTCTCTCATAACAGGTCTGTGCAGAAGGGCCAGTTTTCAAGGTCAAAATTCAACTTGGAATAAGAAGGAAGAATATCCATAATAATTGTACATATATTTTGTTCTTTATTCATAGTTCTTATTAAAATATTACATGCATTCATATAAAAACAAAATTATATTGTACTAAAAATATATCAGTCATAAACATTATCATTTTTATTTGAAATTCACATGTATGGCATATAAACTGCAAAGTAAACTCTAAGTTCACATGTATGGCATATAAACTGCAAAGTAAACTATAAGTTCACATGTATGGCATATAAACTGCAAAGTAAACTATAAGTTCGCATGTATGGCATATAAACTGCAAAGTAAACTATAAGGTAACACTTACTTATCCTGTCCATAAGTCAGCTATTATAACACTTACCCGAAAAATGTATTTATAGCCAACAGCCAAAATATAAGTCACCCCGACATAAAACAACATAAACAATAAATGGATCAACTCAATAAGCAAAAGGATTAACAGATGCGCTAAGGTGAACAGACTGAGATCTCTGACCATTGCACATTTGGCCTTATGTGCAGGTTTTAATAACAGTAACATTGACAAAGCAACAAAGAATACAGATCTTTATGATAACTATAGAATTAACTTATCTGGAAAAAGCAAATGACTTAATAACAGAAAAAGACAAAGACATGATTTGCCCCAGTAATTATATAATGTAACTCCACAGACAAATGATTTAAGGTAGTACCCATCATACTACAGAAAAAGCAAGGTGAGAAGATCTCTTGTTGCGATATTATCCGCATTGTGTGGGTTTTCATAACAGATATCCAATACGATCCTTTGAACTGGCTGTGTCATTGCTTGCTAATCCTTTAAAGTTGGAATATGTAATCACAATAGGGATTTTGATGACTATGGCACTACAATGGTGGTTTGACAAGAACACAAGTCTGGTGATATGGTCTAAGGCATACAACTTTACTAAATCTAATGAAACTGGTAACACTCGACTTTTTCCCAAATTTTTTTTATTCCTTTTGGTTTGAAACAATCTGCACCCTGCCTACTGATGCTCTCTGCAATAATGGGTACAAAGGATTAAATAAAAGTCTGTAGTGTTTATATGTGACTTTATGATATGGTCATTCATAGTAGTGTTTATATGTGACTTTACGATATGGTCATAGTAGTGTTGAGACAAATATTTTGACAACAAATCATAGTTGCTGATTGCATTTAGCAGGGGGTCACTAATGCCAGTGCATTTATATAGAAAAACCTATCCATGCATGAAAAGTTTGGTTGTAAATGGGAGTTGTTAGGGAGCAGCCTAACTTAATGGGACATCAGTGCATGGTGGGAGGTTGGAATCTGGCAATAGCAACAGGTAAGTATTACATGATTAAAATTAGTTTTACCCCCCTCCCCTAAAAAAACCCCAACTACATTTTAATATCAGTAATACCATACCTATTGCTATTGCATAGCTGAATTTGTCAGTTTGGTGGGAGGCTGATGATCCCACAACTGGCGAATACAAACAAATGCAAGGAATACTCACATTCACTGCAGAGTAGGAGACTACTGCGGGATGGAAACGGCATGGACCACTTTCTAAGCAACAACATTTGGGCCCAAGGAGAAAATGCCTTCACTTTGGTGAATGAGCGAAGGTAAAAGGAGGAGAAAGTAGTGTGGGAGCACCTAAATGTGGCTTTCATCACATCTTCCAAAGATGAATGAGTTAGATAGGCCCATGAGGCAGCAATGGCTTGGACCTCATGGGCTTTAATTTTCATTAAAGACAGGTCCCTATCGGTAAGGGGCTGGTAAGCTCTCTTGATAGTTAATGCAATCCACCTAAAAATGGTGGAAGCTGAAATATCAGTTGAACCTTTAATGGGGAGGAAAAGATGCATCCTAGAGGCTGCTAAATAAAAAAGTAAAGTCCTAACTAGACACAAAAGTCTCTTTTATTCATCCCCAGCATAGATATGGCTGAGACTGGGGATCTCAATCAGGAATGGTACAACCGATGGAAACTGTTTTTACGCTTAAAAAAACAGGTTGGTAAGGGAGAGAAACTGACTCATAATTCCCACTAAACCTTATACAGCCTTGCTCTATGGATAGGGCATGAATCTCGCTCCTTCATCTCGCAGACACTAAGGCAAGTGAGAAAACCATCTAAGGGTAAGGTCCTCAAAGGAAGCTTCATCTAAAGATTCAGAGGAGGGTTTTTAAGAGACCATAAGACAGTGTTACAGAATTATGTATTATTTCGTTTTAAAATAACGGTATAGGTTTATGATCTCTGCATAATAGTCTAACAGCTGTCGTTTTGCATAAAGTACATATACGGTATTTCAATGTGACTCAGTACACTGGACTTGGGAAATACTGGCGAAACATGAATCATATCACGTGACCTAGAGCGTGAGAATTTGTTGAACTTCTGACCTAGATTCTATGTTTCATTAAGAGTCATTATTTTGTTGACTGGTAATAATGTCAGTGTAAAGGTACTTTAGCAGTGTCACGCATAACCTAGTTTCTGATTGGTTCAGAGAAGGTTGTTTTCTAGAAGGATTATTAAGTCGCAATACAGTTTAAATTGGTTTTCCTTATTCTGTTTTGCGCAGTCAGAAGCTATATAATAGGATGTATTGCTGTGTTTGGGATTCGTTCATAGTTCGTTCAGCCCGAGAGGTCATAAAACGAGATTGGATCATTTTGTGTGTGGATATTCTACTTCAGTGATATATATATATATATATATATATATATATATATATATATATATATATATATATATATATAATTTAATACAGTACATTTATGATTCAGTACTGTTTCTTAAACTTTAATAATCACAGCTCCGTGGAATTATTGGAAACATTTCTAGAACTTGTGATATTCCATATTCACAAGGAGTATTTGGAATTTATAACACTTGGATATAACTGATTCTTATTAGCACATCAGTACAGTGAAGGTTTCATTCGGAACCTACTTCATTTGGAATATTTGGATTAACTTCCGGATCAGTGAACTTTAGAACAATTTAGGACTTTTAAGGATATTCTATACTGTAAGTTATTTTTAATTCTTTCACTTTGATTGTTTTTTGAAATATTTTAATATCTTGGGAAATTAAATATTTGTATTTTAAATCTTGAAAGTTTGTTCGAGTCTTTTCTTTTGTTACATTTACCCCTAGTCGTAACAATAAGACACAAGAAAGATTCCATTTAGGCATTAGAGAGCAAGACACTGGTCTTTGCAACTAGATATACCTGATCGGGTCTGCTAAGTGAGAAGATCAATGAACCACGATTGCAGGGGCCGCACAGGGGCGATCAAAATGAGCTGAGCAGTGGGGTACCTGACTTTGTGCAGAACCAGTGGGATCATCCTGAAAGCTGGGAGGGCATAAGTGAACAGACGATCCCACTTGAGGCTGAAAGTGTCCACTCCCCAGGCCCTCTTGTCGGGGACTGGGCAAACATAAAAGAGGAACTTGTTGTTTAGCTCGGTGGCAAACAAGTCCAATTAAGTTGGAACAGGGAGACTACTGCGGATTAGTGGAGCGAACATTCCATGAGACCTATCTTCCCTTTCCTTGACAGACTGTCCACCAAAATATTATTTTTGTCAGGAATGTGGCGAAGATGGAGGGTAGTTCCTTCTGAAATTACCCATTGAATGAGGTTCCAAACCTCCATGCAGGGAGAAAGTGCATGTGTGCCTCCTTGTCTACTGAGGTATGCTACCACTGATGTGTTGTCGGAAAAGATTATCAAGCAACGATCTCTTATTTGGTGGACGCAACCCTGAAGGGCTAAGAACACTGCTCTAATTTTCAAATTGTTGATGTGGCAGGCAGATTCTTCCCGGGACCATGAACTCTGAAGAATCAGTCCTTCTGGCTCTAGATGAGCATCCCACCCTGAATCTGACATGTATGAGAACAGGTAGGAGTGGGTTCGGGTGGCTGCATTGGGACTCCAACCAGAAACCAGTCCCAATTTGTCCACCAAATGAGATGATGCTGCAAATCCCGACCTAGGGAAATGGGAGCATTGAAAGGGTCCTTGTGCAGTTTCCACACCACCAAAAGGAGAAACTGAAGAGGACACAAGTGCAGTCTGCCTAGCCTAGGGGAACCAAATCTGCTGCGGAGTTCAAGGTCCCCAGCAGAGAGAAAAAGATGAGTGGACTACATGGTCTTTACTCTCAGTGCCTCCAACAGGGACAGGATTTTATCTACTCTGTCCTGAGGGACACTGACTAATCCTTTGTTTGTGAGTAAATTCATCCCCATGTAGACAAAATCTTGATGGAGTGAGCTCTGATTTCTCTAGGTTTGGCAGAAGGTCTAGCCTGGTCACTATGGACAAATAGTGAGACAGATCTAGTCTGAGGGACTCTACACGGCCATTATGGATCAACCAATCATCAAAATATTGGAGGTTTGTGATATTTAGTGACCTTAAATGAGCTGCAACTACTCCCATGATCCTGGTAAAAGCTCTGGGTGCAGAAGCTAGACTGAACAGCTGAGCTCAAAATTGAAAGATCTCGCCATCCAAGCAAAACCGAAGGTACTTTATGTGTGGAGGAAAGAAAGGGATGTGAAGGTACACATCCTGAAGACCGATGGGGACCACCTAATCACCAGGTTTTATGGTATTCCTGACTGAGGCTTTGGTCTCCATCTTCAATGGTTCCTCCAGCAAAATTTATTTAGGGAGAAAAGGTTGATAATTAGATGGGACTTTCCCCCTTTCTTGGGAACCAGGAAAATCCGGGAGTAGTAGGCCGGAGATTGTTTGCTTAACATCCTCTCTACTGCACCCATCTGAAGAAGGGAGTGAACCTCTTTCTTTAAGAGCACCAGACTTAACTAGTGGAAGAAAATGGGGGACCTTACTAGAGGAGGGAGATCCTGAAACTGAAGCCTGAAGCCATCTTTTATGGTAGAAACAACCCAGTCATCAACTTTTATGCCAGACCAAGCCTCTGAAAAGATGTTTAGTCTAGCTACAATGGACACCAACAGAAGAGGTACACTCTGTAGAAGAGGGAGCGAGTCCTAGGACTGTCCACCCCTGTCTCTATGAAAGGGCGAAAGGCCCACGAACTTCCTCCCTGCGCCATTGCGGCGCACCCTTTTAGGGTGTGACTGCCGAGGGGGAGCTCTGAAATAGGGTTGTTGCTTTGATTGTGGCTGTGCAGCTTTAAAGCATTTGGCTGATAGACCCTGAGGGCGGTCAGCATGATTTGGCTTCTTGTCCAGTTTTATGCAGCCAGGAGCGGATGCAAGGGACCAGTGTTTTTGGTCTTCCAAATCCTGAGTAGCCACAAATGGGATGAGCCCTCTGAAGAGAGTCTCCACCTCCAGGAGGGCAACCCTCAGAAGGTTCTTACTCTGCTTTAGTAAGACCTTGTAAGTATCCAGAGCAACATCCCTGTAGAGGTGGAGAAGCTCCGCTGACAAGGCCATGGACAAGGACAATGCATGCCTGGAAGCTTTTGCCACTGCTTCCAACAAACAATGGAGAGCTATTGGCGACAGAGATTCTTCTATCAGCAGGCTGAACAAAGGCTGCTGAAAAGAGGTCAGCATGCGAGGCTATGGTTACTAGTGACCTAGCCTTTTGCTCTAAGGATTCCAGAATTCTCAATGGAAGACAATAATAATTTACAATGGTATGAGCATATCGACAAGCTTTGTAAAGCACCGTCATCCAAAATTGCTCTACTCAGCAGAATCAAGAAATATTTACCTAAAGAAACTCCCATTCTATACTACAATTCATATATTCTTCCAAAAATGGATTATTGTTCAACTGTATGGAGAAACTGTGCCAAATCTCAGCCTGACAGGATTTATAAACTTCAGAAAAGGGCAGCACACATTATTTCAGATGCATCTATTGATTATTCATCCAAAGCATTGTTTACAGAACTAAAATGGTTTACAATAAATGAAAGGATTGATCTTCACAAGGCCGTTCTTGTATATAAATGTCTACATGGAGCTGCACCAGAGTATCTTCAGGATTTATTCAGGTCTATTTCAGCACATTACCAGTTGAGATCAACATCACATTAACCAAGAACAGAGCAATTTAAGAAAAGCTTCCAATACTCTGGTACAGTTCTGTGGAACAAGCTTCCACTGCATGTAAAATCTGCAGAACATATTACAATATTTAAGAAGAGATATCATGAATATGTCTGTGTTACTAATAGATTATAATAGAATTTAGCATCTATAATGACCTAATTACCATGAGGCCAAGGTCCAGAAGTCCATGGCTGCATGTAGGGAAAGTGCCAATCACTTCCCTGTGGTGGAAGGCCCCACATCCTTAAGGGATTTAGAGGGATAATAGGGAAGGGTGGGGTACTGATCCGATCCCCTTACCTAATCTGGCATCTGCAAGCAGATTCCCAGTCCCACTAGGGATAAAAAGGCAGTCTGGAGAGAGGGGGACTTGGCACAATCCCTATCTCCATACCGTAGGGACTCCAATGCCCAGTGCCCGGTACCCAGGCAAAGACAGGTCAGGCAACTCAGATCTGTAGAAAGACCTTTCCCCAGATCTGATAGACTTAGATCTGAGCTCTCCCTTTCCTTTACTGGGGGGATTCATCCTATCACCCACAACAGGCCATGGGGACTAAAAGGGTGCTGCTTCCCCCTTACGGGGGTGGGGGGTGACTCACTTTCAGCCTGGACTGAGCTGTGGGCGAGTAGAGGATGCAGCTGCCCCCTCACGGGGGGTCTGAGGCGCAACTCACTCTCTGCCCTTCTGGACAAAGGATGGTGCCGCATCCTTCCAGAGGGGAGGGTTGCGACTCACTCTCTGCCCCAGTGGAAAAGAGAGGCTGCTGCTTCTCCCTCACAGGAGGGTGCAACTTGCTCTCTGCCCTCATGGAATGGGGTGGGTGCTGTTCAGGGTGACCACTAACCCTAAGAGTCTCCAAAGAGACTTGGGTAACCCTTCTCGGAGACCCGAGGGACTCAGAGAACCAAAAAATTTTGAAGAAAAGGAAGGAACCTTCTTCCTCGCTTTCTAGGTACGTCTACGCTCGACGAGATCCCAGGCATCATCCGACCATAGGCTGCAGAAGGAACAACCATCTGTCCTCTCACAGCCTGTACAAGATAAGCAAGTGGGATGTGTGTCCCAGGGGGATTTCCTGTGACCACACCTACCCAAACCATGCTTAAGACATTGTTCCTGTAAAAGAAAGCTGAAAATAAGATTTGCATATAAAAACTTCTATGCAACTAAAAGTAAACGCAAGGTAATGCATGGACTAAGTCTATGCTAATATGATAATTTCAGTGAGAAGTCACCTTACTAGGGTGTTTTCACAATGTTTAAATGCAAAAAAGGAAGCAATGGTATGCTCAGTACAGAAAAATACAAGATAAGTCTACCAGGCATAAACAAAAGCTAGTGACTATTAAGTTGGCAAAAAAACAGTAGGTATGATTGCTAATAAAAATGGTAAAAATTAAGGAAAGCTATCCAAAACTAATACTGAAAATGAACCTGTGTTCGATAACCAAGCATGTGATATGAAGGTAAAAAGTGGTGTGTGGCCTGCTTACCAAGTATAAAAATAGCACAATTCACAATATAGGTAATGTGAATTGCAATGATTTGTAATGAACAATGATATGAATCAAGTCAAGTCCATAGACCACAATTGATGCAAGGATAGGGAAAATTTAACAAAATACCTACCCTAGCTACAAAAATGCACAAACAAATTAGAATCACTAAGGCCCTCTGAAGGGGAAAAAAAAAGAAGAATAAAATGCAAAGCTGTACACAATGTGTACGGAACAAATGCTAATAACTCTCAAGAAAGCTTAAATTTACAGAGAAAATACTCAGAGGTATAATACAAACATTTACGAAGAATATGCACACAAGAGATATAGTAAATTCGCTCGTTAACCCATGAAGCGATGACAAATCTTCATTGACGTAAACAATGCAGACATTACAGCCATGTGACCAAGAAAAGAATGAAAGGGCAGTACGCATGGGCAGCGTGTGTGGGGTGTCCAAGGGGCCGTTCACCCTAATGGGAGGACAAATTCTCGTCATATGGTTGGGGTATTTTCCACCCGTAAAACTACCAGCTATGCAATAGCAAGAGGTATGGTATTACTGATATTAAATAGTACATTTACAAAGTATGATTAAAACTGAGAACTAGATTGCAAGACCGTCAATTTCACCTTTGGCATGAAAATGGATAAGTCTAAAATCTTTATAAGCACCTTCACGACCCTCAAATATACTTCCAAGTTAAGAGGTCATTGTATTACACATAATGTTATTTACCTACTCACCTGCGATATGTGTGGTAAACAATATGTAGGTGAGACAAAAACGAAATTCCAAATAAAAATAAAAGAACAACTTATAGATATCTGCAATAAGAAGGAGACCCTGGTGTCTAAACACTTTAACCAACATGACCACAACACAAACAATGTTCAGTATCAGATAATAAAAATCATCCTATCTGATCCAGAGCCCTCTCGTAGCAACATAAAATGGAAAGATAGAGAACTTTATTGGATACACCAATTACATACCCTACATCTGGTAGGGATCAACATCTCAGTTTAAATGGGAGACATTTTTTATTTTACTAGGTATTCAAGAAGAAACATTTATTTCTTCCCTTCAGATGGTAATTTTAAAAGATACTGAAATTATTATCTATATTGTGATACTGGACAGCAACACTGTTTTATTTGCAAACATTCATACAAAGCATCATTTTCCTCTTTTCCAGAACACAAATTTAAATGTTTTTTGTAAACAGAAACTGAACCTATTTATTGGATACACTGTATATAAAATACAGATCAGATAACAGTAAATATATATATATAGAATCCTTCACCATAACGGTTACACTTCTCTCAATGCAAGCTAAGTTCACAATGTGTCTAAATAGACAAAAGAGTTTTGGATTCTAATATATGAGAGTCACTGCCATGTCTCTGCTATGTTGGCTTGAATAGTTATGTTAAACAAGGGTTTTGAATGTCCTTTATGTGATGTGATACCTGAAAGAGAAAACAAAAAACCTGTACTGAATTAGGAATATAAAGTAAAATAAATTCATGAAGTATAATGCCCTGCTGAATGCATCTCCAGTACCTACAATGCGCAATGAAGAAATGTTGAGTAAAACAACTGAAATGTAGTTTGGGGGGGTGGGGGTGGTAAAACTAATTTTAATTATGCAATACTTACCCATCACTATTATATAGCTTATTACTTTTTCGTGTCGAAAAATCTCATCCGTTCGATGTGAAAACATCCTCCCACTTTGAGTGGAGAATTTGTCAACAAGACACATCACACCTGTGCACCTCTCTGCGCCTGCGCGAACATTCATCTTTTTCATAGACGAAATTACGCCAGGACATCAGAGCGGGGTGGGAGGAGGGCATTTGATAATAGTGATGGGTAAGTATTGCATAATTAAAATTAGTTCCCCCCCCAAACTACATTTTAATAGCAGCAATACATTAACCTATCACTATTATATATTATATTTCAGTTTTGAAGCATTTAGATAGAAACCTTTCAAGGCATTTAGATAGAAACGCAGTGCCCTAACTGGGCATAAAAACCTATCTTGATCATCTCCAGCACAGATTCGACTGAGACTGGGGATCTCTATAGGTGATGGAGCTACCGCAGGTAACTGAATTTTTTTTTTTTTTTAAATCCTGGCTGACAAAGGATGGAAATGGATTCGTAATTGCCATTAAACCGGAGACAGCCAGTGTCAACAGACAATGTATGAATCTCGCTACGTCTTCTCGCAGATGCCAAGCGAGTTAAAACACAGTCTTGAGTGTGAGGTCCTGAAAGGAAGCCTCACTCAATAGTTCATAGGGGGTTTTGGTTAAGGACCATAAAACACATGATAGATTCCATCTGGGTGTAAGAGAGAGGGAGACAGGTCTCTGTAGCTCAAAATACTGAAAGAGATCAGCAAGGTGAGGATCTGAACCGATTTCCGAGCCCTGAGAAAATTTAAGTGTGTTAGAGATGGCGGCTCTATAGCCCTTGATAGTTGAAACTGAACCTCTTTTGTTCTCTAAAAGAACAAAAGGAAATCAGCAATGACAGTTACCGAGGGACAGCTGGGATCAACACGTTTCCTACTGTACCAATCACAGAAGGTTCTCCACCTGGCATCATAGGCCTTGGATGTAGAAGCTCTCCTGGCCTGAATGATGCAACTGGCAACCCAGCCCAAAAACTTGTTCTGGTGGATAGATCGTTTGAGATGAGCCAAGCGTGAAGGTGGAGAATGTGTGGGCTGTTGCATAGGAGGGAGCCCCTGTGTTGTGACAGAAGATCCCTCCTGTCAGAAGGGGACCTGGGTTGATCTATTAATAGGTCTAAAAGATTGTTGACCAAGATCGTTGGGGCATAATGGAGCTATGAGAATGATCCGGGCAGTGGAAGTTCTTACTTTTTGCAGAACTCGCGGTAGTAGTTGCAATGGTGGGAAGGCGTATGCGAACAGACGATCCCACTGGAAGTTGAATGCGTCCACTGCCCAAGCTCTCTGGTCCGGGATTGGAGAGACGTAAAAGGGAAGTCTGTTGTTGAGCTTGGTCACAAACAAGTCCACGAGGGGCCTTCCCCATAGTGAGAAAAGGGGATTCCGTCACTTCGCGGTGAAGAGTCCATTCCATGAGAACTGATTTGCCTGACCTGGACAGACTGTCCGCTAAAACATTCTTCTTCTCTGGGATGTGGTGAACTCGGAGGGAAATGTTCTATGAGGTGGCCCAACGGAGGAGGTTCCAGACCTCCACGGAAAGAGAAGGGGCATGTGTGCCTCCTTGATGTTGGAGATACGCTATGAAATGCATGTTGTCGGAGGAGACCATGACAGATAAACCCCTTTACTCTGTCGATGCACCCTTGCAACGCTAGAAATACAGCTTTCATTTCTAGGTTGTTCCTAGGGGAATCAGAGCTGATAGAGAATCCTTGTGTGGTTTCCACCTTGCAAGAAGGAGAAACTGTAGAGGGCGCATATGGAGCCGTCCTAAGGGAACCAGATCTGCAGCGGCATTCAAGGTTACCAAAAGGGATAGTTAAAGGCAAGCAGACAACAATGTTCTTGCTCGTAGCGCCTCTAGCAGTACCAGGATTCGATCTATGTGATCCGGTGGAACCCGGAATAAGTTCTGGTTCACGAAGAAGTTCATCCCAACGTAACTTAGATGGGACGAGTTCTGACTTCTCAAGGCTGGGTAAAACAAACCCAACCGAGTTACTGTGAACCAACAACGGAACAGGTCCTGATGGCGGGACTGAACCTGAACATTATGGATCAGCTATTCGAGAAAATACTGGAGAATCGGGGTTCCCAGTAATCAGAGATAGGGCACTACAACTCCCATAACATGGGTGAAGACTCGGGGTGCAGAAGCGATTCCGAATGACAGAACCCAGAATTGAAAGACTTCCTGGTCCAAGCAAACTTGGAGGTATTTCCACCGGTATAACAGGGGGAGATCGAAAATGATACACAATTTCCCACTTTTCTTGCTGACCAGGAAGAATTGGAAGTAAAATGCAGGAGACTGATCGTTCAGGAACCTCTTCATTTAATGTTCCCCAAATTGGACTTGTGAAGAACATCGGGGTCCTTGATAGAGGAGGTTGTTCCCAGAAACTGAAGCTGGTAACCCTCACTTACATAGAAAGGACACACCCATCATCCAAGTTACTTGACCAAGCCTCTGAAAAGAGGCCTAGACAAGCACCGTTAGGGACTATAGGAGAGGAATGCATGGCAGGAGAGGATACGAGTCCCTAGGGCCATCCCCCACACACACACACACTGCCTTCCTTGGGAAAGGAAGGTGGGTTGGGGAAGTTCCTCCTGAGGACTTTACTCAGGAGGAGGAGGTCTCATTTGAACTTGTGCATTGGACTGGGGCTGCATCTGTTTTAAAATTTAGTGGGTGGCCCCTGGGGGCAATTCACCTTAGTGTGCTTCCTGGCCGATTACGATGGGCCAGGTGCAGTTGTGAAGGATCTATGTTCATGATCCTTCAAATCTTGTGAAGCCACAGTGGGGATGAGTCCTCCGAAGAGGCTCTTGGCTTCCAATGGAGCAGCCCTTAGAAGGTCTTTCCTATGGTTAAATAAGACCTTTGAGGAGTCCAGCACAGTGAGATGGTGGATGTTAGAAGTTCCATTGATAAAACCATTGCGACAGAGAGTGAATTCCGGGATGTCTTGATCACAGCTTCCAGCACACATAGTAATGCGGCTGGGTTCAAAGCAGCCTCCAAGGTCTCAAAGTAGAGGGAGGGACAGACCATCCTCACGCTGTCTAGCACAGGCTGGCCTGTGGAAGAACCTGTATGACATTTCCTCAATCGCTGAGGAATGTAGAAGGAGCAGGAGATCTGGTTGTGGCTGGGTCCCGGAGATCCTTTAAACTGGAAAGGATCTTCTTGGGCTGTGCGCAAGGTGGCTTTGGGCACAAGTTACAGTGTTATCAAAAGACCAGATCTCTTCCAAATCATCTAAGTGAAAGGAACTGGTGGGACTGATAGGAGGCGACAAAAGAGCTGTTCCTACCTCGATCTCACTGGAGTTAACGAGGGTAGATAAATGCATCATCATCTAGAACACTTCGAGCAGGAGAGTGGCTGGACATCATTATGTCCTTCTGAGACAGTGACATAGGTGTACTCGACGCCATTTCCCGTACTTGTTCGTCTATGTGCTCTAGATGTTCCAGGATAAAGACGAGACCGCTTGTCTTTCGTGGATGATGCTATGCTTTCGCCTTGCTGGTGAATGCCACCTGACGAGGAGGCAATGGCAGGACACAAGCCGCGGCATCGCCTCTACTCTGGGCCCCACCTCTCGTACGGATTCATTGGGATAATAGGAAAGGGGGGATCCCGATCCGATCCCCTTCCCTCGTCTGAACCCTGTGGGCAGACTCCCAATCATGTACAAGGTATGATGGTAGAGTTGGGAGATGGTGTCCTTTTCCGGTCCGATCCCCATCCCCACACTATGAGGCCTCTGGGTGATGGCCGGTATAAGGTTTGAAAGGTTTGAGATGACCGACGGCCTGTGACAATGTAAGCAGCCACCGGGACGAAGTCACCGGTGACCGGTCATCATATATTGACCGGTCATTTCTACTGGTCAATGCTCACTGACCGGACCGGTGACCGGACTGGTCACCGGGCACCGGTCAATGGCCCGTTAGGCGACATAGATATGTCAGCCTAGTTCGTCTTCATCACTAAACAAGGTGCAGTGCGACACGCTACCCAGGAAGTGTTGGGCGCGGTGCAGCTCCTCCCTCTCGGGAGGGTGTGACACGCTACCCTGAGACGAGCGGTGCCCTGATATAAGCGGTGCACTTCCTTCCTGGTGGAAGGCAGCTACACGCTACTGTTAATGTCTTCTCCCTTCCGGGAGAGGCAATCTACTCCTGGAACGTTCACTCCCTCCCTTACAGGAGAGGCCTAACCTGTCTCCGGACTCTTGAGATTGGTCCCATAGACTCCTGAGACCCCGGAGTGTTCTGAGCTTGTAGAACTAGTCTTCTCCCAGTGTGTTCCTGCCTGAGACTCTATAAGAGAAAAAATTCGAAAATTCAGACGATGATGCGGATTAACGTTTCTTCCGCCCTCTATACATGCATCTGGAATCAGCTAGATTGCAGATTCATTAGTCATTTGTGTGAGAGGTATGTAGTTTTTCTTACGTGTACACTTGAACACGTGAGGCTGTCTGGGTAAGTGTCCCAAGAGCCCTTCTTGTGGCCACACTTCCTACAGACCGACCCGACATTGTTCTCTGAAAAAAAAGTTATCTGAAAGAGAACAATAATAATAAAAATAATATTGTATTATTCTTCATACGTAAAACTCACCTGTCTGTATGTACCGGGTGTTATATACACCCAGTATATTTGCACAAGGTAACCAATTGTTCCCTGAATTAAGAATTTATCTGAAGGAGAACAATAATAACAATATTGTATTATTTTCACGTGTGAAAACTCGCCTCGTTTGTATTTTCCGCTATATATAAAATAATACAATAATAAAACGTGTAAAACTCACCTTTTATTTCCACACGTGAAAAACTCACCCTTTTCGTATATATCGCGTGCTATATGCACACCAGTTCACCTCGCTCTGTTTGCATATACTTTAGCGGTCTATATGCACCACAGTGGATTTTGTTTAAAGGTAAACAATATACATATACATGTTGACAAGGATAGGAGTCTAGTTTTCTTGACAAACTTTATTGTTCTCAAGAAAGTACAGAATAGCAATGCAACGCGTCACGCGTGGTTATTAAAAATACAATTGATGAATTAGTAAACAGAATATTTAATCAAATATTCAATTGGTAGAATTATGCACCTGCTAATTGCGGCGCTATCCCGGTTGTCTATGTTATGTTGTAATGAACACACAAGACTTACCGTGAGCTAAATTGTATTTCTGAAAAGAAAAAATATATGGTGTACCCTAACCCCTAAGGACGGAATACATGTGGCAATCTAGAAAGACTCTTTCTAGAACAAACACTGACGTAGGGCAGCATAAGACACATAAGACGAGATGGATAAATGTAACCCAGATGAATTTAGGCTGAAAGGAGAACCCAAACGTGGTTGAAAACCGCAGCAGACAATATTTTCTCTGGTTACGTTCGCACGACACAACCATTAACCATGGCGTCCATGAAAAAGATGAATGTTCGCGCAGGCGTGGAGAGGTGCACGGGTGTGACGTGTCTTGTTGACAAAATCTCCACTTAAAGTGGGAGGATGTTTTCACATCGAACGGACGAGATTTTTCAACACGAAAAAGTAATAAGCTATATAATAGTGATAGGGTAATGTATTGCTGCTATCAAATTGTGGTTTAACAGTAACAGTTTTTAACATTTTATTTTATATAATAATAATAATAATAATAACAATAATAATAATATACTAATGATGATGATATTTAAATCATCTGCTGATGCTGTAAGTTAAGAATGATTTTTCTTATTTACAGAAAAATAAATACTTTTACAATGCATATCCTAAATGTTTTACCGGTTTTTTTTCTTCCTAGTGAAGGTATTGAAAATGTTGGAGCAAGCTATATTTTTTATTAGGTTTAAATTATTGGTATTCTAAATTATTATATATCAAATGCCTGAAATAATACTGCACAGTGCACTATTTATGACTGCACATCTCTCTCTCTCTCTCTCTCACACACACACACAAAAACACACACTCATACACACACCAAATTATTGGTGCAAAAATAATTGTCTCAATAATTAAGTCTATGACATTAAAATATTTGAAATTTTTATTATTTTTTTGTGGAGCTAGAGAGAGAGAACTTATTTACTTGCATTCTGAACTAAACAATATTAATGACATTAGAAGCAGTTTCTGGTTATGTAAATAGCATGCAGTCATGCAAATAAAGGTCAAAATGAAGAGAGTGTATATATATGTATATATATATCTACCACTATCACTTTCAATGTTCATTTCCAGTAATGATAAATTTATCCATCATACTGAATGCACATCTATTCCTTCATTACTCATGTGTGTGAAAATGCCATTGTGAGTTAAAGTTACTGTAAACATTGATAGGAAATCACATAATCAACTAGATCATTAATAATCTAGTGTTTGTAGTTAATTCTTTTGAGATGCCCCTCTTTCTCTCATGTCAACTTACTTTAAGCCATTTTCCATAGGTTGTAAGCATCTAGCTCAGCTGTATCTGTTGTACTGTCTGCTATTTCTTATTTCTCTGTCTTCTTGATCAATCTAATTCCATCTGTACAGCCAGTTTTCCCATAATACACATTTCTTCTTCTGGGATGCAGGTCTTCATCACACTCATGTTTACATGGAGTCGTCAACTTTTACAGTAATAGCTGCAGTTTTTCGAATATGTAAACAGATTCCCTATGTGCTATTTATAGAACCCACAAATGACATTGCCACTCTTTAAATCTTATAGTTTGACTTTATCTATGTAAGCCCAAATATTTTACATGTACTTTACGTGGCAGAAAGTTGTGTTTTTACAAGGAAAATAATTTTCTTGAGTTTTCTACAGTTTTATTATTTTTTTCATAATACAGAGTAGTACTCTTTTAATTTTGTTTACAACATGGCATTTCTCCCACCATCAGCAATATCTGTATCATTAGCCTTATAGACTCTGTATACAACCTGCATGAATCCATATTTACTATATTTAACACATGTTTACATCTCCCTTGTACAATGTCTTGCAAAACAATTGTTTGTATAGTAAACAGAGTAGAAGTTTTGAACTTGTTTAAGCACATGTGTAAAAAATAGTACAATTGCCCAAAATTTTCAGGTTCATTCCTAAATACTCTTTCACAATATAAGCAATAATTAAAACTCAAAACATCTGCAACTATGTTCTGCCACTGAATGGTCATTAGCAATCCTTTTCTATCTTTAATATTTAGTAGTGCAAGAAAACAAAGTGATCTTTGTTGGCAAGTGTCAAAGAATGCATTGGTACATAAGGGCCTGATTTACTAGCTAGACCAAGCCAAGATTCAATGGAATGACAATCCACTTGCCTGACCACTGGAAAAAAGATTCCATTTTGCATTAGGTTACTGTATTTTGTGCCCAAATTATTGTCGAATTTGTTGCATTAAATAAAATAATATAAAGTAAAATGGATGACAATATTTCTATGAAATAAAAGCAACCATCATATTAAAGAATGGAGAGTAAAGGCAACTACAATGTATATGCTACCTTAGTCTCACCTGTATTTATTTTGTCGATGCAAAAAAATTCTGTGGTTTCTGTAACCCGACCAACTGTTCTAAAATTCTGCTCACTCGATTTTTTTTTCTGACATTGTATTTTCGAGCCAACGCTTTTCCCAGTAGTAAATTTGCATGCTAAAATTAAATTTTTAAGTTTTAACAAGACACTTCAGCTTGATGAAAAGGTGAAACCTAATGTTAAATCCAATTTGACAAGGCAATAAGTGTAAAATAAACAGGCATTTCTTGGAATCCAACTGGCTATAATTAGTAGATAAACCTATATTTGAGATAATATAATCAAACCTATCCATGGTCTATTCTAGGATGTGTTATATTTTCAAGCCCTATTTTTATAGGTTCATTAAATCTCTCCTATATTCAGAAAATTGACCTGTTTTCAGATAGAATGGAGATTTTCCCCTTGCTGGTTCTAGAATAAATCATGTACATCGTTCTTAGAATTTTAGAAAATATCATGAGCAAATCTAATGGTACGACCATCATAGCTTTGTATGAACACTTTCCAACGGAAAAACCGTCATAGCTTTGTATGAATACTTTCCATCAGTAAGACCATCATAGCTTTGTATGAACACTTTCCATCAGTAAGACCATCATAGCTTTGTATGAATACTTTCCATCGGTAAGACCATCATAGCTTTGTATGAACACTTTCCAATGGAAAGACCATCATAGCTTTGTATGAACACTTTCCATTGGTAAGACAATCATAGCTTCGTATGAACACTTCCCATCGGTAAGACCATCATAGCTTTGTATGAATACTTTCCATCGGTATGACCATCATAGCATTGTATGAACACTTTCCATCGGTAAGACCATCATAGCTTTGTATGAACACTTTCCATTGGTAAGACCATCATAGCTTTGTATGAACACTTTCCATCGGTAAGACCATCATAGCTTTGTATGAACACTTTCCATCGGTATGACCATCATAGCATTGTATGAACACTTTCCATCGGTAAGACCATCATAGCTTTGTATGAACACTTTCCATCGGTAAGACCATCATAGCTTTGTATGAACACTTTCCATTGGTATGACCATCATAGCTTTGTATGAACACTTTCCATCGGTATGACCATCATAGCTTTGTATGAACACTTTCCATCGGTATGACCATCATAGCTTTGTATGAATACTTTCCATTGGTATGACCATCATAGCATTGTATGAACACTTTCCATCGGTATGACCATCATAGCTTTGTATGAATACTTTCCATTGGTATGACCATCATAGCTTTGTATGAATACTTTCCATCCTACAACAGCTACACCTTACTGAACACAGACCTCTGATTATATAGAGGATTAGTGCTCCACTAAGGATAATATAACTGTTCCAGCCTTCACCTGAATTATAGTATTACAGCATTAGTATTTTTAGCCAGGACTTTTAGAAGAAGAAAAAAAGAGTACTGTGAACGGCACATATAAGCCTACCTTGTGTATAATAGTCCTCGGTGTAGGCACTAGTAGGGCATGGTTGCCTCTATAAATTATTGACCAATGGGTCTCAGTGACTTGGAACTTTGGTCAAATTATGCAGTCTTGACCTAAACGTACATGTACTGTGCAGAAACCATTATTTTCATATGAGACTTGACTATGACTGTGACCTCTGACCTTTATACCCCCGAATCTACAGGCGTCTTAATATCTTAAATGCAAGCCATTCACAAAGTTTGGTCAAGGAACTTACTCCTGAATTTAAGTTATTCTGCAAAATCCATTTTTCTTTGAGACACAATGACTCCAACCTTTGACCTTTTCGCCACATAACCGATAAGACTCTTCCACACCTTAAGTGCAAGCCCTCCTCAAACTTTGGACAAGATATGTAGTCTAGAAGTTAAGCAAAACCATTTTGCTTCTTTTATTCAGTGACCTTGATCTTTGACATTTTGACCCAAATTCAATTAGGTTATTTCTTGCCCAACAAGTCATCCACAAACTTTGGTAAATGTACATGGTCAAGAAATGAAATTTTGTGCAGAACCATTTTTCTTCTTTCAGTCACAGTCAAGTGACCATGACCTTTGACCTGTTGGTCCCTAAGACCAATAGGCACCTTTCTTAGCCCAAGTGCAAGCAATCCATGAAGTTTGGTCCTGATATGTGTTGTACAACTAATGTTATTGTTCATAAAACAATTTTCTTCTTTCAGTCATAGTGACCTAGACCTTTGACCTTGTGAGACCAATATGCTTCTTCCTTACCTCAAGTGCAAGCCATCCGCAAAGTTTAGTAACTGTAGATGGCCGATAACTTTAGTTATTGGTCAGAAACAAAATAAAAAATATGGTGTAGATGGAAAGACAGATGGATGGACAACATCAAACATAATATGCTTAACCTTATGGCGGGCATACACAAACAATATGTTATTTAATGGTATGAAATCACATTATAATTGGTTCTCATTAGCCAAGAACTAAAAACAATTGTCCCTAGAAGGGACTGATGTTCTAGTGGCTGAATAGAATTTCCAGGAGTCCACATTATACTGTTTCTTCTTTATAATTGCTGAGTGTATAAACGATCTCGGATATTCTGAAGTGATAACAAGATTGGCAAATTGGCCCCTGTGACATCCATATTGGATGTAAGATAGCACCATTTTCATTTAGGACCAATCAGACATCATTAGAAGTCTTCTGGTGAAAATCCCAAGTCATTATAACCATCCATTCAGGTAGAGTGGTGATAACAAGGTTTTCAAGATGGCTGTTGTGGCAGTTATATTGGGTGTAAGAATGGCACCATTTTCATTCAGGACTAGATATCACAAGAAGTCTTTTGGTGAAACCCCATGCTGATATGAGCATCCATTTAGGAGGAGTAGCAATAACAAGATTTTAAAGATAGCCACCATAGTGGCAATATTTAAAGTCCATCTGGCATCTTTTTCATTTAAGACCCACTTAGACACCATAAGAAGTCTTTTTGTGAAAAGCCCATGTCGATATATTTTTCAGTTTAGGTGCAGTAGAAAGAACAAAATTTTCATACTGGATGTTAGATCAGCACCATTTTCATTTTGGACCAACTAGATATGATAAGAAGTTTTCTGATCAAAATCCTATGTCGATACGACCATCCATCTAATGGTAGCGATAACAAGATTTCAAAATGGCTGTCCCTGCAGGGATATCGGACGTCAGATCAGCACCTTTTTCATTTAGGACCAACTAGACATAATAAGAAGTCTTGTAGTAAAAACCCATTTTGATATGACCATTCATTCAGGAGGAGTTAATATAAGTGATAAAAAAATTTTCAAGGTAGCCACGGTGTTGGCCATATTGGATTTCCAATTGGCAACATTTTCCTTTAGGATGAATGTGTGTAAAGTATCATGTCAATCCTCCAAGCAGCTTGGGAAGAGTAGCAATAACAAATGTGTGCTAACTGATGACGACAATGGACATCAGGCCATCCCATAAAATCTTTTGGTCAATGACCAGTTGAGCAAAAAACTGAAACAAATTAAGTAGCAATGATAAAACAAAATTTGATCAATTTAATGGGATCATACATGTGTTATAAGAGAGGCAGCAGTATATTTATGGGCTTTACAACGAGGGACCAAGGTACTAACACTGCACTAGATGACATTTTATCAGAAGCTATAGATTATTCATAAAGACAGATAGCAGAGAGTGCAACATCATTCTCTAAGTTGATTAATGGCTTCCTCATGCAGAGCAAGCAGCAGGAAGCATCTTGAACTTGAGAAAATAATGCAACATAAAATTTAAACTCACTCATTATAATGTAATGCTTGCAAATCTGATTACTATTTTTTAATGCTATTGGACATGCAAGAATGAAAGCTTAAGTACCATAGTCCACTTTATAATTGGTTTTTCATTACCATGACAAGATGCTATAACAGTGTTGCACCTTGGTTGTGTTGTCATGGGGACATTTTATGTACGGGGTCTCATTATAATTATCAAGATAAGTGAATTTGTTAAAATTAGGGGACTCTGGTGGTTTGGGGTGGGAGAATGTCCCAAGCTTGCTCAAGGTGCAACACTGCTACACTGTACAAAAAATAAAGCTTTTAAAATATTATCAAGCTGAACATGTATTGAGAGACCACCAATGGGATCATAGAAATCCATTGAAAAGGCCCCTGAAATCAGACACAAGATTCAGTAAATATGTTATCTGAAGTCAGCTGGTCCTTTCACACAAGTATAAAAAGAACCACTGCACAGACACCTTTGAGCTTTGTTAAACATATTTGAAGAAAAAAAAGAAATCTAGAACAGTGTCCACTTGTTCATGATAAAAGTCAAATTTATGGCAGACCCCTCCAAATTAAATTTGTATGGTTCTTATGGTGGAGGGAGGTTTTGGTTTCATGAAGAATAATCTACCCCCATTCTATATAGAATCAAATTTGTTGACTTTAAAGGTCAAATATGGAGAAAATCTTAAAGTAAATTGTTCATGCTTTTGTGTTGAATACATGAAAATTAAAAACTGCTTCTCAAGTACAATTAACTCCCACACAATTCATGAAATTTATTAATTTAGCACTAAAATTAGTTCAGAGTTGGATTGTCCAGAATTACCAACTGTACTACCTCCTTGACTTCAAGTTTGTTGTCATGTATAATGTTATTAGTGAACGAGACAAATGCATCAATTACTGTATATGAGGCTTAATGGAATGGTCATTTTAAGCGAAAATAACTTTTTTGTGCAGCACACGATCAGAACTTTCAATAAAAACAGAAAAAGGGCAATTGTTTTCTTTCTTAAAATTCTGTGATGGGAGCAAAAATACTGATTGAGCGATAAAACTGTATAAATTACAAGCTTTGCCAGTACTGCCCATTATACATTTTCTTCCAAGCATTTTTAAAGCAATCAAATCACAAGGAAAGGTTTAAAAGGAACTATCACTGTAACTATTGGTCAAATAAATACCAATTTATATCTTTTGTGGTTAGATTCTCTCCCTCTCTCTCTCTATTACACAGTCACCAACCCACCCACTGTACCTATCTCTACCCAGAATACAAACTAGTGCACTTACCTAAAATCAATTCAATTGATATAAACCACATTTGTTCAAATATCCTTGGAGTATCCTTCCCACCTACAACCTTTACCAGACTAAATAACTATGTCTGAATAGAGAAAGGTACATAGGAACAAACAACCAGCTTCTCCCAGTTACTCTGATCTTGAACACAACCTTGACTAAGTAGCTGTTATCAGCAGAAACAGATCAAATAATATGTTTACATCCCTGTGGCCACACTGCTCCAAATCAGAACATCAGGCTGTTACATCTAATTGATGCTGAGTGGGAGGAAGAGTCAAACAGAAGGGAGCTCAAGTTAAGAGCATATGGTACTTATTCAATTCATTATAATAAAGCCTATGGAAACATTACAATATTGAAAATTCAATATCTTTCAATTTATAAATACTCAGGACCGAACCTATATAACACAGCATAGAACCATCCTTGATGTATGCTTCTGAGTTGAGAAACCATATGTGCCACTGCATTTTTAAAAAACTACACATGTTCAAAACTTGCATCACCCATTCTGGACCTAAGGAATAAACTGTTACTTTCATTAATGGGGTTCCTCAACTATGCTAGTAAAAACTTTGACAGTGCATCTGCAAAGCTTTTTCTCCATTTCATTTCAATTTATGATACAGTGCAGGATCATTGAAAGATCATTTTACTTCATTTTTACTTCTTGTTATCAACCAGTCATGGCCTCCTACAACTATATATCCTCTATTGTATGTACACCCATTTCCAGACGGGTTCTAATTGTTTTGAATAATTGGTACTGTGAATCCCTAAGGTAACCTGAAGCACTTTACACATGTGGGGAACAATTTACATATATATACTGGATTTTTTATGTATTTAAATATAACCCCAAATAATAATCTGAATCACTATACACAGAGGCATTATGGATTGAGCTTAATAAAAAAAGGCTACTGAGAATCATAGGGGTCACAGAAAAAAAGTCACATTGCTAAATGTATATTAAACCCTCTCAAAAATCAATTTCCAAATTTAAATACTTGCATAACAAACACATTAGCAGTGAACAAAACAAAAAAATGTGCTACTGAGACTGATCCCCCCCCCCCCCCCCCCCCCCCGAATTACAGCTGCCTTATAACCCAGTGCAAGCCTGGACAGTCAACAATGTAGTAAGCTGCCTTATAGCCCAGTGCAAGCCTGGACAGTCAACGATGTAGTACATTTTTTCTCAGTTGCTTAGGTTTACACAGTCCTTATAAATATCTCCAATTGTCATGTACAGGAGTTGTCATTGCTTCTCATTTTGAGGACAAACTATTAAAAAGTTTACTTCATTCCCAATGTCTTATTTACAAAATTCACAAGTCCTTTGGTTCCTACAGTATGAATTTTCTTGTATCTGCCTGTATCCAACCTGTGTGCACTCATTCTGATTTGCGTAAGCCTGTGCTCGTCTGAAGCTGGATTTTTTAAAAAATATAACATTCAAATATGGTACCATAGAATGTGATCTTTGTATCCACTGGTTAAAATAAAAAATTTCATTTTGTATTAATTTATTTTTACAGCATTGTTAATATTTGGATTTCAGAGTCTTTCCTACCGTATTTCATTTTTATTTGGAAAAGTTCTTATTGTGAATGAAAGAATTTCTATCTACTGAGAATTTTTCAATAATCTGGTTTAGGTACATGTATCAGGAGTGTCTACCACTGGAAGCAAATTTATGTATTTGCACTTTATCTTGCAGCATGTTTGAGAATTTTCCTGTTTGCATAAGTTTATTTCAATTGTGCTAGCACTTTAGAACTTGCAAATTATGCTGTTAACTATTGATACCTTCAAAGTTCACTTCTGCAAGCAATGTTAGCGGTATGTTTACTTCGTTGATGATTTACTTTGCAAAATTTGGTATGTAATTTTTCGAATAATTCTGACTCTGTTACATCATAGCATTTGCTTGTGTCATACCTTTTTATTTTGCCAGTAAATTCAATAGAACAATTCCACTATCATAGAGTATAATAGGACTCATAAATGCGCCAAAAACGTTATTATACATGAATCTAGTAGGAATAGGTAGACAAAATGAAAAGGCCCTATATGTTTTAAAAAGCACTTTAAGCCCTTTCTTGTATGTTTCTTCTATGGAAGCTTTTAAACTTTGATCTGAATTTATGATATATCCTAAATATCTGTATTGGTCTTTTAGAAGTTTCTTCTCTAGCATGGAACTGTGGATTGTCCGTCTTTCCTTTCTCTTTTCTAAAATAATGATATTTGATTTTTCTTCATTAACATCCAGGTAGCACTTTCTACAAAAGCAATGGAGCTGGTGTAGAATTTCTTTGCATTCCTTGTCTGGTTTTTGAGACAAAAATCAGATCATCTGCCCAAAATAGGTGGGTTTATTTAATTAATATCTTCAATTTTGACAGGTTCACACTCATTTCCTGTGTTCCAGATCATTAATAACTATATCAATAGCATTGGGCTAAGACTGTCCCCTTCTTTGATTCCTACATTTGTTTGGTGTGGCTGCTAGACCTTTTTTTTAAAAGTTGATTAGGTGTCTAGCTGTAAATAGTAGTGTTGTGACAATTAATCAGAATAATCAACTCAAAAAAAGTCAAATAACCATGCATTCGATTATAAATTTTAATAATCAATTATACATAATTAATGTTTTCTTTTCTGGAAAACTTTGCTTTTACACTCTAATTTTAATGTTCCCACTCATGGCAATCCAACATGTCTGCTAGACCAATGATAGACCATTTCAGACATATATTCTTATTGGTTGTCCAAAGCACTGATCAACTGGAGTTTTTGTAAGATAACCTGATGAGTGATAATTCATTGAATTTAAAAAACAAAGCAATGTTTCCCCATGTTTGAAACTGACATTTTCCAAGAAAAATACAGAAAATCATTAATCTTTAAATTTCACTGGATTCCCAACACAAGTAAACAGATTTGATTATATAAAATGTTTTTACCTTTAATACCCAGTCATAGCAGTTTCCTAACTCTGACCCTCATGGTATTTAATGCATGATGAAAGTCTATAAATCCGAAATCATTTTTTTTTTAAAAACAGCTGTGATGCATTTATTAATAATTGTTTTTTATAATAAAGAGATTATCTTAAGTCCTTCTTCCTCATCAAAATCCAGCTGGATTATCCTGTATAATGTTTTCATATAGTGAACATACCTGTTACTTAGTATAGTTGTAAATAATTTTCCTTGATTGAACTTCCTGTCTTGAAAATTTTTTATTAAAAAAAATTCAAAAACATTTCTTTCCTGGTCGGGTTGTCTCCAGACAGATTACATACTATAGCCACATGACATAAAATGTTTAAATTAAGGATGCTCTTGATCATTATATGACACAGATGTAGGAATCTTGCTCAATTTCAGATTTCTTAATCCCACTATATTTAATTTCCTCACTTTAACTCACTGTATTGTCTCTTGATTTTAACCAGATAAAATGTGTAGCAGTATCTCTATTAGGTTCCAATGATTGGATTTGTTATAATCTAAAAAGTATTGATATTTTTATAATAAAAAAAGTATTTATATTTCTGGTTAGAATTTTCTTAGTAAGAGGCGACAAAAGGGGAAGGAACTGTGGTGGCTTGTTTGTTAGTTTGCAGGACTTGTGACCGAAAGGGTGTGAGTTCGAATCATACCACTGAATCAGCCTGGATTGGCTACCATGGTGCATCCATTGGCAAGGCACTTTACTCCAATTGTCTCA
This sequence comes from Margaritifera margaritifera, assembly GCA_029931535.1. Lineage (NCBI taxonomy): Eukaryota > Metazoa > Mollusca > Bivalvia > Unionida > Margaritiferidae > Margaritifera > Margaritifera margaritifera. Next base: position 17,681,010 of record JAQPZY010001699.1, on the reverse strand, counting down.
GCACTAAACAACCTACTTGTGTAACTGTGCCATAAAACATTGAACCAAGCCAAATTTTCTGCAAAATAATTCATTTTTTATGCATGTCTGCACATTCTATCAGCAAAATTAAGTAATGACTGGTATCTTCATGACCTGCCAGTTTGATTATGATCATTCTTGATAGTTTATGATTTTAAGGACATAAAAGGTTGGTGGATATTAACCCAACCAAGTGTGCAATATATATATATATATATATATATATATATATATATATGCTTTTCCAGTAATAAACACTGGTAACTGCTACCTAATCTTCATCTTCAAAATTACTCTGTAATATCTTTAATTAGCTCGGTTTCTCATTATTATGGAATAACAATCATTAAACTAAATATCTGCAGCTCTCCTTGCAGGAATACTATTCCTCTCTCCTTCATGCAGATCACTGCTACCCACAAATTTCCTCCTCAAATTACTGCATTAAAATGTATATATTATTTTCTATTTTCTAGTTCATTATATCACATTCGACTACAATTTTCTTCTTTTCTTCTCTGTAAAATCACTATCACTGAGAGGTCAGATTGACATATTTTTCTAGGACATTTTAAAATATTTACCCGAGACCAATCGTTGAGACACGTGGTGTTCACAGTCATCAAACGTCATGTCTTGTGTATCAAAAGCAGGTCTTTATGATGGGCTTTATGATGGATAATATTTGGTTACATGCAAATAGAGATCAATGTACTTTACATGTAGATACAACAATATTTTAAATCTAATTACTTATTATATGGGTCAGTCATTACTTATTACATGGGTCAGTAATTACTTATTATATGGGTCAGTAATTACTTATTATATGGGTCAGTAATTACTTATTACATGGGTCAGTAATTACTTATTATATGGGTCAGTAATTTCCATAAGAGGTCCAGGTTCTGGTTCTAGCCGTTAGACCCCATCAATGAGCTAAGTTGAAGATAATTTGATCTTTGTCCCTGCAAATCGTAAGTTTATCACCCCACCAAGAACTAATCATGTAATACAGATAATAATAATAATAATAATAATAGTAATGACTTTATTTAAAGAGGGTGACACAATTAGTTGCATGGAACTAATCCTCCTTGTGGCCCTCTATTATATGCATATTTACATACAGAGTACATGTACATAGTTGCATAATAATAATAATAATAATAATAATAATAATAATAATAATAATAAAGCATTGATAATAAGCTACATGTACATGTATATATGGACATAATAAACAGAAAGTTTTGTAAGAACATGATCCAACTAGGTACATTGTGTATATGTTGTCTGCTGTGGTACAGCAACTGGATAAATCTTTACAAGATATCTAGAAACATGCCCATCATCCATCACATCCTAAGTAATGCCAGGCTGAGGGGTCCATTATGTTGGTGTTATTCAATATTATCTAAGGCCACATAACACTGACCCAGATAATCTAATTACTCTTCTACTGGCTACTGAATATCTTGCTTATGGTACTGAAAGAGCTAATTTCAACTTTCTAGTGCATTAGAGTAATAGTACATTGGGGAGAGATAAATTATCTGAACACATGGAGTGACATAGATTAGTCTACTTCATTGATATTTTATCACATCTTAAAAAATGTAATTATTAAAGAAGACATATTACATTCTTCTTATATTGCATACTTGGATTCTTTATGGAAAACCTATGAAAACTATATATGAATTTGTTGTCAAGAATTTGCCTCTTGTAATCACTGAACCAAACTTCTGCCTCACAGCAGATTTTAAACATGGGAAGAAATCAATACAAGTTGATATTTCAAGAGACTGCATGTCACTGAGTCTGTAATATATTGACATCACCACAATACAATATTGTGAGATGTCTGCATACTCCACATCCCCATATGTACTCGCGTAAAAGCCAATACCAACTGCAAACTGCATAGACCCAGATCTGCTGTCGCATAATGCACTGGCAGATCTGGGTTCATACAGTTTGTAAGGACTAATCAGTAAAACAAACAACACTGACCCTAATCTGCCAGCACATTATGCGATGGCAGATCAGGATCAATGTTGTTTGCATTTGGACCGAGCTTATATGTGAGTAGAGACGGTAATAAGAACCTCATCATGATCCTCATTTTTCTGTTGCTGTTTTTTTCCAGGCAGTTGGCATTATCTGCTATTCAAAGGATTTATATAATATAATGAAAAGAATTTAGTGGAAAATAGGTCTTATTTATTGATTTATTCACATTTTCTCCTCTGTAAATGTTTTAAGTAGTATGCTTTTACTCGACGTAAATGGCCGAATGGCTGAACACGTCATTAATCCAACGAACGAACGAAGTATGCTTTTGGTCATATATACATTAAAGGAGGCTGGGGTAACTCTACTGCTTGTTTATTACAGCTATAGAGGCTACTTTTGAAGTGTAGATGTAAAGGACCTATTCTTAATATAGAATGTGTCAACTTGATGATTGACAGGTCACCATTGTTCAGAGACTTGTGATGCCTTTCAATTTGTGTATTATTATAGTGACAAATTTAATTATTTCAGGTGGTATTGTAGTTATCTATGTCTTAGATGAGAAGTTACATTTATATATAATTCTCTTGATAAATTTAATTATTGTTTTACTATAATAGATGGGTAAATCTGTAGTTACTGTTAATTATATGTTATTATGTGATTCCAGTTAAATATGGTGTTACCCACTCCAGCCCAGTAGGGGGGAGGTTACATTAAAATGTCAGGCAGTTGAAACAAAGGAACTCATTATTGGCCCGCTAGCTGTGTTTGTAAACTTGCAATAAATCAATGATGGCAAGTTTCCTTTGATACCTAAACATGTAGTTTTGTGACCATTTGTTGTGAAATTTGTAGTGTGCTTAAAATAGAATTAAGCAGTTACAGTGTAATTTGGAATTAATTAGCTCATAAGGAAATATTTTACAAGTAATTTCCCAATTAATATGATATTTTTGGAAATTCTAACACACATCAAACGTTACAAAGGAGTGTGTGTGGAAAGTGGATATATGGCTACAATTTGGTTATAGAATTTAGGTTTTGAGCATTTTAGTTTGTTTACTAGACTTAGATAAAGGTCAGCAGTTAGCACAATCATATCATAAGTTAGCTCCATATTCAAGTCTAGTAGGGTCTTTAGGGAATGCTTTCTCTGAGGTCCCCTAGGAGCCTATATAAGATAGGGTCAAACAGTGCAGGGAGTCTACAGCGAACAGAGCAGTAGCAAGTGCTACAAAGATTGCTAGTCATGGAGACAATAATACCAGAATACGCCCTGAATGCCCTGAAGGGCCTAGGCCTTTCATTGGCTACAGGGTGGAGCCTAAGAGCACAGGAGAAGTGAACCACTCTTCTCCTGATATGGGAAGAGAAAAGAACCTATAACAAAGATAGAACCCCAAGGGATTGGAGAAAAGGGAGACCATTGAAAGGACAACCGCACACTCAACAGAGGGAGCGACAAGCGCATACCCAGCTGAAGCCGAGCGGCCCTGACATGGAACCACAACCAGCAGTGCCGCTGCCGCCAACTCCACCCCCAGCATCAACATCTGTAGCTGTGATACAAGGGGCAGAGCCTACAAAGGAGAAGAAAAAGGAAGAGAAAGGGACTAGGCAATGAAACAAATCGGCCGAAGGAGGGAAGGAAACTTCACCTTCACCACCACCACCACCACCACAAGCCACTTCCACACCACAGCCACCACAGACAAAGGAGAACAGAAGAGAATACGGCACACTTCACCAACAAGCATGGTTTTACATCCGCAATATGTCCTTTCACGTAAAAGCTGGACAAACATTGTGGGACGACAAAAATGCCGTCGTAACCTACATTGAGGACCACAGAGTACTAATGGTGCCTGAAAGCAGGGGAGGGGGAAATTCCAGGAAGAACCGGATCCATAAAGCTGCAACACGCATCAAGGCAAAGGGGACAACATACTGCGAAAGTCTGGTTATATTAACAGGGATGCTCTGTAACTACCTGATTGCTCACCACCAGCTAGACGTCCCCCCCCCACCCCCATTTTGGCTTGAAAACCGATTTAGAAATAACTTTTTAGAATGGGTTACAATAACCCGGTTTGAAGTTGTTTTTGGAATATTTAAAGTACACTATGAACACGAAATTTACAAATCGTTAGGAGTAGGAAAATTCTTTTAATTAAATAAACTGGTATACATGATCTTAATTACAATATGTGGCTAACACACAATTGGTATTAGGAACAGCCCGATTTAGCTAACTGGGCAGAATTTGATCACGTACAATCATGGCGTTTCAGTGCTTCCGTTCCGCTTCGCGTCTCCCCTGCCGAGCCCAAGCTGACAGCCTCGCTCCAGACATACAGATTGTTAGCATGCTTTGCGTGCATTGCATTCAAACCTGTAAACATTGCGGCTCTAATCCTATGTACAGGTCGAAGTAACTTTACACACCCTCCTATATCGCGCTGTCAATGAACCCTACATTGTGGGGAAACCATGCAGCGATGGAGTGGTGTAAATTAAATAGTGTAACACACAGTAAGGCGTTCAATAGGTTGCAGCTCGGTAACCCAATGACGACTAATTTAGTAGGGCGCTTTGCGCCCATTAACTGTTCGTACATGGCTGAATGGCCGCACACGAACTAAATCCAACTAACGAACGAACGCAGTGCAGGGAGTCAGAATGTAGAACTAGAAATTTTAAGATCTAATTATATGGGCAAAAGAAAAACCCTCTCGATTGTCTAATTACCAAAGTGCCGTTACATCAGAAAAGGCACTACAAAAGTATACTGGACACACTGGTCCCATCATCTACAAGTTTGCTATCATATATGCACGAATTTCCATCCTCACTTTAATCAATGTTCTCCCAAAATCAGGAAAAGCATTACTTTAAAATTTTGAACCAACCAAATATTTTAAATGGAAGGGTGACTATTATGTTGGTCCATTATCTTTTCCTGGATTAAAATGACTAGCTTCAAGGACTACACATCTGTGGACAATTGTAAATATTGTCAATGGATATTTAATGAAGATCTGGTATGTACCATTATGACTATAGGTTCTTTTTTCTTGTGGCCACAGCAAACAATACATATAAATTTTTTACATACCAATTTTTTCAGACTTTTCCTTTCTATTATTAAAGAGTAGATTTTTGGGAAAGTTATAGTTGTGTAATAATTCTGAGGTCCGCTAGGAGCCTATATAAGATAGGGTCAAACATAGTGCAGGGAGTCAGCATGTAGAACTATAGTATGGGCCCATTCCATTCTGAATCGTACACCACCTTCGGTCTTCGAAAGTATTTACATGGGCCAGTTACTATATAGCTGAGGATTATTTATTATTTTTTTTATTTATAGAAGTTTTAAGATCTAATTAAATGTGCAATAGAAAAACCCTCTCGTTTGTCTATTTCCCCAAGTGCTGTTACATCAGAAAAGGCACTAAAAAAACTCGTGGAGAATTAAAAATGGGAATAGTATTGTGTGAAATTATATTCAAAATTTTCTGGTTTTATTGGATTTAGGGCAAGTTTATTCTATTTTGGTTTTGCTGACTCAACATGGAAATTCAATAGCAAAAAGTTTAGTATAATTAATATCCAGGAATTTTCTTTTGGACTTGAACACAATTTCATGAAGTCATCTGCCTTCTGGAAACTTCTTCTTTGGGGATCCATATGTGCCTTGGAATTTTTCTGTCATTTCACTGAATCAAAATTTCACTGAATCAAAATGGATAGAAGCTGCTTAGATTTTAGTCTGTTGCCACCTTTTTCTCGTGATGGAACCCGAGATGCTAAATTATGGTTAACTCGCTTCCAACTCCTCTCAACAACCGAGGGACTTAATGAGAACAAAGCGAAAGCAACGCTGCCCTTGCTATTAACAGATAATGCATTAAGATGGTATATATCTCTGGCGCAAGATATAAAAGATGACTTCAATTTGCTGCAGAAAGAATTCATAAGTAGATATGGTCCTGACGAAAAAGTACAATGGCAGAGAACAGCAGCACTATACCAAACATGTCAAGGTATTAGTCCGAAAGTTGAAGACTTCATTGCCAATATAGTTTCCAAGGGAGCTGAGCTAGAACTAGCACAAACACAAATTAAGCATATCATCATTAATGGATTGAAGCCACATATACGACAGTTCGTATTGCAACAGAATCCAGAAACAGTAGACGATCTACGTCAAAGCACGAGACTCGCAGAGGTCACTATGACCAACAGTACTATAGAGCAACAGACACTCATGGCAGCTATTCAGAGACTGGAAGAAAAGTTAGAAGCAATGTTAATTGCAGTGTCATCCAAGCCAGATTTCAAGCGTTCACCAAAAGAAATTGGAAATTGGAACAACCGAACAAGGCAGCAACCTGAAGTTTGTGGATGGTGTGGAAGATTTCCATTGCATGTAAAGCAGAAATGTCCAGCAAATCACAAACAGTGCCATAAATGTGGAAAGTTTAATCATTTTTCAGTAGTGTGCAGATCAGCCCACGGACTCAGTCAATGGTATGACTAGATACATTAAAAGTCCATTACAGTAAGAAAATGTCACAACCAAATCTCAGTAGCATACATGATACTATCACATCAAACATTAATAGAAATCACTTGACATTGATTATCAATAATACAAAAACCACAGTCCTAATTGATACAGGAGCAGCACTTTCATGCATTTCATGTAGTTTGGATAGCAACTTCGAATTGGAACCACCCAAAATACCCTTCATCATTGGTGTTAATGGGGATCAACAAAAGCCTCTTGGATGTGTAACATTGGACCTAAAAAATCAAGAGACTCACAGAAATTCAGAAATTATAAGTTACATTATTAAGTGTTTTACATGTATACAAGTTTTGTGGATAAAATGAAAAGATGATAATTCTGAATAATTTTATGTTAAATGTGATTCATGTTACAGTTCTAGCTAATGTTTAGAAAACACTTAGATCTGTATTCCACATGTAGGTAAATAGGTACAAATATCTGCCATAGTATAGAAGCAGTGTTAGATGACAAGGTACCACATGTTTGCTGTATTAGCTAAAGAGACTGTAGGCCAGTGGTAACTGTAGGGGTCCGTACTAGGCAGGAAGTTGGCCATTTTAAGTAACGTTTTTGTTTTTGTGACTTTTAGTGGCACTTTTAACACATTATTGGCTATATCATACTGAGGAAATGGGAGCTAAGTGCCTTTCCCAAGGGCACACCAAGGCAGCCGACCAGTGAAGAAGTAAGTGGCCAGGACAAACAAATCATATGGTCACACCAAGTTAAGCCCACATGTGGTCTGGCTACCTGTAGAGTGCACAGATGATAGTGGACACATATGGAACTCTTCCTTAAGAAGCTAGTAAATCCTCTTTCCCTAAGTTGAGTTGACCAATAGATTATATTATGCTAACTATAGCCAGAGTTGTAATCTGTTAATCAACAAATGTCAATATGGATAAAAAGTTAGATGATGAGTTAAGTGAGTGATGATAGCTGGGCAGCTAGTCAGTTAGTTATATGCAGCTCAGTGGGTTTAGTTTGGATTAGAGTTAGTGTTCAGTTCAGTTGAGTCATGACCATGAATGAAGTTCTTCAGTTGTATAAAGTGGATATGGAGTTTTAATATGCTACAAAATGTTGAAATAGACATGTTGAAATTCTATGGAGTATGATGTGTTCACTAAGAGAAACTATATTTTGAATTTGTTGTTGACAGCATGATGCCAGTAATGTATTATTATAATTATAATAATGACGACTTTATTTAGAGAAGGTAACTCAATTAGTTACAGAAACTAATCTACCTTGGTCTTCTTTTATGTACAATATATGCCGCGGGCACCATGGCGCCAGCCAAGGTTTATTGTGTGCCGGCGGAAGAGGTTATACGTAAAGAGGTTATAATGAATAATGAAAAAAAATGGGTTAAGTTAATTGGTTGGTGCCCGCCACTCTCTCATAAACTCACAAATGTGCCCGTAGGCACAAAAAGGTTGGGGACCCCTGATATACAGTATATACAGCACAATGTGACAACAATTTGTCTTAACATTGAAGAATTGAGTTTTTCTGAAAATCAAAGAAAATTTCAAGTTCGTAATACACAAGCATCTGTGAGCACATACAAATAACTAAAATACCATATTGTATTAAAAAATTCATCTGTGAAAAAGATGTACATGCATAAGCAGAGAAAAGCAGGAGGTATTTACATTACTTAGACCTGTTTGAGTGTCTTAAGATTTCATCCATTTAAGACATTGATTATGAGAAGAAGAAATGCTAGGAGCCTGCCTTATGTCACTGGGCATAATGTTCCATACCAGTGGACAAGTAGACTGAAAGCTCTTTTTAAACAATTCCTTCTTTGCCTTTGGTATAATGTAATTCTACTTCTAACAGACCTGAAATTTGGAGTACCATCAGCAACTCGCTCATGAAAGATATTGCACAGGTAGACACGAATGGCTTTTCTGCAAACTTTATACATAAACTTGTCCTTTCTAAAGAATATTCTTTCATATATTGATACAAATTTTATATAATTCATTGCATTAAATAAATGGGGGTTTTGTGGCGGGGGGGGGAGGTAAAACTAATTTTAATTATGCAATACTTACCCATTACTATTACCAAATGCCCACCTTAATTTCCCCCCCCCCCTCCAAAAAAACAAAACTACATTTTAATAGCAGCAATCAATACCCATCACTGTTACACAGCTGAATTTGTCAGTTAGGTGGGTAGGCTGATGTGTTAAACTCATCAAAAACAGAGCAAAATGGAGAGTATTCACCATTTGAGGGGGAGATCCACTTTACAAATCAGTAAGGGACTGATAAGCTCTTTTGATTGTGGTGACAATCCACCATGAGATAGTGGAGGCTGAAATATCAACGGAGCCCTTAAGAGGAAGGAAAAGACCTTTCATATCCTTTCTTTTCCCTTTCAAGGCATTTAGATAGAAACGCAGTGCCCTAACTGGTCATAAAAACCTATCATGATCATCTCCAGCACAGATTCAACTGAGACTGGGAATCTCTATAGATGATGGAGCTACCGAAGGTCACTGATTTTTGGTTAAAAATCCTGGCTTACAAAGAAGGAACAGAATCATAATTGCCATTAAACCAGAGACATCCAATGTCAACAGACAATGTATGAATCTTGCTGCATCTTCTCACAGACACCAAGTGAGTAAAAACACAATCTTGAGTGTGAGGTCCTGAAAGGAAGCCTCACTCAATGGTTCATCATAGGGGGTTTTAGATAAGGACCATAAAACGCACGATAGATTCTATCTGGGTGTAAGAGAATGGCAGACAGGTCTCTTCAGCTCAAAATACCTAATGAGATCAGCAAGGTGCGAATCTGAACCAATTGCTGAGCTCTGAGAGAATTTAAGTGTGTTGGAAATGGCAGCTCTATAGCCCTTGATAGTTGATACTGAATATCTTTTGTTCTCGAAAAGGAACAAAAGGAAATCAGCAACATAAGTTACAGAGGGACCGCTAGGAACAATGTGTTTCCTAGTGCACCAATCACAGAGGATTCTCCTCCTGGCATCATATACCTTGGATGTTGAAGCTCTCCTGGCCTGAATGATGTACACTTGTTCTGGCGGATAGACTGGTGAAAGAACATGGGGATCCTTGATAGAGGAGGTTGTTCAAGAAACTGAAGTCGGTAACCCTTGCTCACAATAGAAAGGACCGACCCATTGTCCATTATGCTTGACCAAGCCTCTGAAAAAAGGCCTTGATGAGCGCCTACAGGGATGTTTGTGAGAGGAATGCATGGCAGGAGAGTGTACGAGTCCTAGGACTGTCCCCCCCCCCCCCATTCCTTGGGAAAGGAAGGTGGGTTGGAGAACTTCCTCCTAAAGGCTCTTCAGCAACTTCCACGCCAAGAACGTGACTGACGAGGAGGTCTCATTTGAGGTTGTGAATTGGACTGGGGCTGCATCTGTTTGAAGAATTTAGTGGGTGGCACCTGGGAGATTCACATTAGTATGCTTCCTGGCCAACTGTGATGGACCAGGAGCAGTTGTGAAGGATCTACGTTGATGATCCTTTAAATCTTGTGAAGCCACAGAGGGGATGAGTCCTCTGAAGAGGCTCTCTGCTTCAAATGGACCAGCCCTTAGAAGATCTTTATTATGGTTAAGTAAGACCTTTGAGGAGTCCAGCACAACATCACGGCGGGATGTTTAGATGTTCCTCTGATAAAGCCACTGCGACAGAAAGTGAACACCAGGATGTTCTGGATACCGCTTCCAGCATGCATTGTAATGCAGTTAGATTCAGAACAACCTCCTTTGGCATACTAAACGAAGTAACCAAGAAGAGGTCAGCATGGGGAGCTATGGTGACCATAAGCCAGACTTTCTGCTCAATGGCTTCAGTTGTTTTAATGGGAAGGCGTGCCCAGGCTCCAGTTGTAATACCCACTTGTGACACATCTGCATCCAACTGGGGAGGCTTAATGGGCCACTTCAGGGAATGTACCTGGTAACTAGAGGCAAAGACCATAGGTCTCAAAGTAGAGGGAGGGACAGACCACCCTCTACGCTGTCTAGCACAGTCTTGGCCTGTGGAGAACCATGATATTTCCTCGATCATCGAGGAATGTGGAAGGAGCTGAAGATCTGGTTGTGGTTGGGTCCCGGAGATCTTTTCCAAAATGGAAAGGATCTTCTTGGGTTGTGCGCCAGATGGTTTCGGGCACAAGTCCATGGGTAGCAGGCGGTTCGTTTACCGCCTTTTCAAATGACCAAATCTCCTTCTCTTCATCCAACTGAGAGGAGCTGGTGGGCCTGATAGGAGGTGTCAAATGAGTTGTTTCTGCCTGGAACTAATTGGATTCAACAAGGATAGATAACACATCATCATCTAGAATACTCTCAACAGGAGAGAGGCTGGGCACCACTATGTCTTTTGGAGAGAGTGACTTAGGTGCACCCTGTGCCATTTCCTGTATTTGTTCGTCATGGTGAGTAGGGGCTTTATGTGTTCTAGAAGTTCCAGGATGAAGATGAGACTGCTTTTCTTTCATGGATGATGCTATGCCTCCAGCCTTCCTGATGGATGCCAGCTGACGAGGAGGTGATGTCAGGACACAAGCCACTGCATTGCCTCTCCTCTGGGTCCAGGGTCCAGTAGCCCAAGGAGGCATAAGGGACCAATTACCCTGAGGTGGAGGGCCCCACATCCAATACGGATTCATTGGTATAATAGGAAAGGGGGGTATACTGAACCGATCCCCTTCTCTAGTCTTGACCCACTGGGCAGACTCTCAATCCTGTACATGGTATGATGGTAGAGAAGGGAGAGGGCGGATCTTGGTCTGATCCATATCCCCGTATCACGAGGCCTCAGAGTGGTGACCAGTGTAAGGTTGGTGACCGGTACAAGATGACTGGTGGCCTGTGACTGGTGACCAGTATGATCTGACCTGTCACCGGGACAAAGTGACCCATGACCAGTCATGCGACATAGATATGTCAGAGCCTAGTTCGTCTTCATTATTCATCAAGGTGCGGTGCTGCTCCTCCCATACCCTGGAAGTGTTCGGTGTGGTGCAGCTCTTCCCTGACACGCTACCCTGAGACAAGGGGTGCACTTCCTTCCTCGTGGAAGGCAGCAACACGCCACCCTGAGATGAGCGCACCTCCTTCCTTGCGGAAGGCAGCATCACGGTACTGTGAACATGATGGGTGTTCGACTAATTTCTCCCTTTTGGGGGGAGGCAATCTACTCCTCAAACGTTCACTCCCTGCTACAGGAGGGGCCTTACCTGTCTCTGGAGAGACTGGTCCTATAGGCTCCTGGGACCCCAGAATGTTCTTCTGAGCTGAAGAACTAGTCTACTTACAGTGTGTTCCTTCCTGAGGCTCTGTAAGAGAAAAACCTGGAAATTTAGACAAAGAGGGGGATTGATGTTTCTTCCGCCTTCTATACGTACATCTGGAATCAGCTAGATTCCAAATTTCATTAGTCCACTTTGTGCAAAAAGTACAACGATTCTTATGTGTACACTCTGAACATGTGAGGCAGTCTGCTTGAGTGTCCCAAGGGCCCTTCTTGTGGCTACACTTTCCTACAGACTGTCTCAACATTGTTCTCTGAAATAAATGTTAACTGAAAGAGAACAATAATAATAAGAATATTGTATTATTTTCACATTGAAACTCACCTGTTTGTATGTAATGCATGCTATATACACCCCAGTGTATTTGCACAAGGTAACCAATTATGTCCTGAATAAAGAAGTTATCTGAAGGAGAACAATAATAATAATAACAATATTGTATTATTTTCACATGTGAAACTGTTTTTGTATACCACGCGCTATATACACACCAGTTCACCTCACTGTATGCACAAAGGTAAACAATGTTATATACATTTTTAATAAGGATTAGACATTCAGTTGTTTAAACTTTATTGTTCTCTAAGAGCAAATCAGACACACACAATAACAATGTGCTATGTCATGTGTGGTATTAAAATGCAATGGTGAATTAGATGTTTGATCAATTATTTAATTAAGGTAATTTCTAATTTCTATTAATTGCGGTCGGGCCTATGTTGTGTTATAACTAACACACAAGACTTACCAGTGAACAAATTGTATTTTGAAAAATAAGAGGTGGTGTATCCAAACCCTAAGGGTGGGATACAATGTTGTAACCCAAGAGGACCTTTCCAGAACTAATTACTGAAGAGGGCAGGGGTTAACAGCATAAAAACAGAAGATGAGACAGATGAATGTAACACTAGATGAAATAAAGCTGAAAGGACAACCAAATGTGGTTTAAACTTGCAGCAAACAATTTTTCTCTGGTCACGTTATGAATGATGTAACCATTAACATGGTATCCTTGAAAAAGATGATGGTTCCTGCACAGGTGTGGAGAGGTGCATGAGTGCACCAAGTCTTATTGACAATTCTCCACCCTGTGGGAGGATGTACTCACATTGAATGGACGAGATTTTCAACAGGAAAAAGTAATAAGCTGCATAATAGGGATGGGTACTGTATCGCGGCCATCAAAATTGTCTATACATTGATCTAGAATTAAATGGCATGCCCTCTTTTGGAGTCCTAAAAGTTTTGTTATGTTTGAATTAGAGGCATTACAATAAATTACATTTCAATAGTCCAAATATGGCTGAATGTAACTTTTATAAAAGACAACCCTATACTGAAAAGGAATGAATGTTCTGATTTTCTTAAGTGGCCAAAAATAAGAATTAACCTTTTTTGAAACTTAATTAATGTCAATAGACCAGGTTAGATTGTTATCTACAAATACACAAAGAATTTTATTATGAGAGGTCATATTCAGGTCAACACTGTCAAACAGAACTTGGAGTTTGTTGCTATCTAGCCTTACTCTTTTTTGTTTTGTTGTAACTAGTATGGCTTTTGTTTTTTCTGTATTTATAATCTTACTGTTTTCTTTGCACCATACTTCAAGTCTGTGAAGAGCATCTTGTAAGTTATTTTCAAGTTCAGTTTTGGTTTTACTTGACTCTGATAGTGTAGTGTCATCTGCATAGATATCAGTACAAGAAATTGAATTTTCTATCTTAAGGGTTAAGTCGTTTATGTCTGTGAATAAATATGTCATGAATTAGAATGCAGTTGTGTCAGCTATTATCCCACACACGCACACAAATCCTCTCCCTCACTGTGTGATACTACTGTAAAGTTTTAGTCTGTTTTCTTCATTTATTTACATACACTAAATATAATGCTCCTATTGAACAGCAATGAAGCAATGTCTGAATGTTGAATTTTAATGCTTGCAAGGTAGAAATAGTTCTCGATGAAATTTGTCTCATGACTACATACAGTACAGTCAAAAACACAGCTGAATGGGAGAGGGGGGCTGAAGGAAGGAGTCTTTTATAATTATGACACATATTTACAACAAAAATGAATTTTTCTAAGTGTCCTGGGCACTCATTATGTCAGTTTTATATATGTATGTGCAATGACTCTTAAACATCCAAATATAATATTAGAACACTGTTGACGTTAATGATGATAATGATGCCATCAATGCCAGAAAATTGCTACCTATTACCCAGTACTATATGATAGTGTTATCTAGGTCTCAGTACTAGCTGCTTGTGTTATCTATGTCTCAATACAAGCTGCTTCTGTTATCTATGTATTAGTTAGTACTAGCTGCTGTTATGTATGTCTCCGTATTAGCTGCTTATGTTATCTATGTCTCAGTACTAAGCTGCTCTGTTATCTATGTCTCAACACTATCTGGTAGTGCAAGTAAGATTAAAATCTGGAATATTAGCTCTAGCCTCATGTTTTAATAGAAGGCTATAAAAAAAAACATTCACTTGCAAAACAGATCTGCCAAAGCTCAGACAGAGAAGAATTGGATAAAAACCCAGGTTACTTTGGTACTAAGTGATAAACTCAATATTAACCATATCTGCCATAATTTATGATCAAATTTAGAGATGGAATGTATTGACCAGACTAAAATATGTTCATAAGATCAACACAGGTGTTGAGGTCAAATATCCTGAAAGAGTTAAGCTAAGGACAATACAACTATTGTCTAGCAATGATTTACTGCAATGTCAGATTGTTAGAAAAGCATATTTTAAAAAATTAAAACTATAGAGAGAATATATACCTCGATTGTCATAGGGATATGGGCATACTGGCATCTCAAATTATTTCTGTCCCAGTTTAAAAAAACTGTATTGATATAACTAGTTCCTACCTATCAATTATGTTTACCAGCAATTAAAAAAAACCCCATCAAATAAAATTATAAAAGAAATTGAAATTTGCATGGAAACTTTCTTTTTACTTAGATGACTATCGTTTTCATTTGTGTTATTTAAGGATGTGATATCTGATTTTTAGACTTTTGCACAAGTCACTTATATGGCACTTAAAATTGTTAAACATTTAATGATCACCACTTATGTGTGTGTGTGTGTGTGTTTAAAAAAAACTGATAATGAACAGTGCAAAAGTAGTTTTTAACAAGCCTAAACATTATGGTCCATAATAATTCACTAAAATGCAGACAAGCCTTGTCAGGAATAAATGATAATCACAAATTATATCGTTTGTCAACAATACACACACACACACATTTTCCACTGATAGGTTTCCTGTCAATGAGTGTCTTAAAAAAGTTCAATAACATTTACTGTGATTTTACATTGCAATTTATAGATTCCAAGTGCTGTGAAAAACTCACACAACAATGTTTGCAACAAACCTAAAAATATCAAAGAAGATGACTTGCCAATTTCCTGTATTGTATAACATGTCTACAATAGTTATTGGTATCACATACTCAAAGTTTTAAATACCATGGCAATCACTGCCAATCAACATCTAGCTGGGCTGAGCTCTTTGAAAATAACTTGAAGACCTTTCTTATCAAGTACAATCCTTATGTATGGTAACTCTGGAAAAGGTCACACAGTGATGGCTCTCAAAACTTATGGATCTAATTGATTTTTGGATCAATCTTGTTTTCATCATTTCAAACTTGATCTTTTTTTGTTTTAGACCAGCAACCTTAGTCATAACTTCTTAATAAGATGAGCTCAATTGATTCGGAGGTCCTTCAAGTGAAAAACAAATGGACCAAGGTATCAAATTGCACCAATAAAGATAAAATCAATGAAATTACACATTTTTGTGTGTCTGTATACCTGCCATAAATCCAGACAGTGGTGGTGGTGGTGAATTTCAGACTTAACAGAATGGGGGGGGGGGAGGGGAGGGGAGGGGGCACATTGCATGAGATGCAATTACCAGTAACTAACTTTTCATAACGAGTAACATGCTAATTAAAACAGTTAATTTCTCCCCAATAGCTTGTTTATTTCACAGGAATTGTACATTAAAAATATGTAAATACTAATTATTGATCCACTAAATGAGAGAAAAGATAATGCCGTGACCTACATTTAGCGGCATGAAATATTACTACAAACTATTATACAGTATAGCATGCTGAATTTCTGATGGCTATGACTGTCAATTACTGTACTGCACTTTCATTTTTTATCACTTTATTTTCTACTTATTTCATCATGATTTTTTATTTAATTTATTGCATTTTATTTTTGCTGAAATAATGACCATAATTTTAGTATAAATAGTATTTCCTGATTTTTTTTTCTATAATGCTTCCTTTTCCAGTTTAGTGTTCCAAACTGTTTTTGACCATACACCAAGAATTCCACTACTTGCAATTTCAGTCTTTGTTCAGACTTGACCCAGTAACACTCAGTACTGAAACTAGCACCTGATTCTGGAGGTGCTGAATGGGTAACCTGTTTCATGCACATGTAGATCAAAACAATGCTGTGCTCATACAGTTTTCTACACCTTGAGCTTACATCAAGGATGGGTCTATACTGAAAGATATAAGTTTGATCATGAGCATTTCGAAATGTCAAGTTATTTAATTTTTAATTATGGTGTTTAAATAGGTTTACTATTGGAGTTGAATTAGCACAGTGAGTCCTATAAAGAACAACAGCCTTACGGTGGTTCCACATATGCATTTGCAATTAAGTTACTATGAGTGCAATTTTCTGGTTCTATTTGTGGATAACAAGCAAAATGAATACCTTTTGTTTACCTCTGATAGATTTTCAGTGGGAAATTATACACACTTTTAGATATGATATGTTGACAAGAGTGTGTTGATTGTTGTAGAGTGTGTGGATTGTTGTAGAGTGTGTTGATTGTTGTGGAGTGTGTGGATTTGTATGGATCTGACTTTGTCTGGTGGGGTGTTTCGCACACTGGTTAATATCTATGCAACCAAATACAGTGACATCCTGTGATAGCACGATGATCAGGATCCACAGAACACCATCATGCTATGTACTGTATCGTGCTATAGGCAAACAAGCCAGTTAACTGAAGACAATAGTACATGCCTGCATGTGTATCCTCTTAGCTATACAAAACAGGAGGGGGGGGGGCACAAAACTATTGACGCAGTTATCAGCTTCTTGCATATTAAACAAGAATTCCTTAAAACACTTATTACATATTTAATATTAATTTTGGGGACAGAGAAACCATTCATTGGTACATACATATAAATGTATACAAAAATCGTCAAGTGTAAATAGTTGGAGTATGTGTACTCACCATCAAAAATGTGCACAATAAAGCCAATTTTTTGCTAGATCCATTCAAATCCAAATAATTAATTTCTTGCTAATACACTCACACTAACTTAGGAAACACAGTATTTCTGAAACATTCATACTTGCTGGACATAGAGTCTGATATTGTGACCAACAATAAAATGCATAAATCAGACATTGGGAGTTTTTAAAAAGAAACTTGTATTTAGGCTTGAAAAATACTTTAACTGAAAATTCATACAGCAGGTCAAAGGTATTGACCTCATAATGTACTTCAGATTAACACTTGAACAGTTGTGTATAATTGCCTGGACCCAGTATGAGAGGAAACCATATGATTTCATTGGTAAAGAGTGACTCCATAAAAACGGTCTGGTCATTCTCCAAAATACACAGGAAAAAATAAATGCAATATTAATTGAAAACTGTATTTATAACTATGATTTTGCACTACTGCAGATGAAAAGAAATGAGTAGTAAGTTTGAATATAATAGCAAATCCCTGCACCCATACAACTTAAATGGTTCTGTTCCAGTCAATGGTCCACAGCAGTACAAGCTATATGCATGTAACTTTACCATTACACTGGGTTCTGTAAATGAGCGATTTGGGGCTGCTGTTTGCATTTCTGACTCTAAAATAAAAAGGAATAACAAGGTGTTTGTGTGTGTGTGTGTGTGTGTGTGTGTGTGTGTGTGGCAATGACTAAAACTGCACCTTGGGTAATCAATTTATTTCAACAGGTGTATATGACAGTTGATTGAGCAGGTACTGGTGCTCTATTCTTTCCCTTAAATAGGTGGGTAAATTATTTAATTTATAAATTCGGATGAAAAACTTTTATGACCTCTGCATTGTTTGCTGCTTGGTTGAGTATGCTAGATGACTGAGCAAACATTTGTTGGCTAATGTTTAGCCTGGATTTGTGCAAATATTTATTCACAGGATGCTCTGAAGACAAACACAAAGAAAATTTAATGGCTTTATTATTAATGGTTCAATAATAATCAGATTAACAATTATCTACTTGTTAAGGAGTTAACATCTTTTCAAAAGTAAATGAGAAGATATATTTTTTTCTTCAAGAATACAACACATATTGCCAAATCATTAAATCAAACTCGTTTATTTTGGCACTAATGCTTTGTAGTACTTCAAGAAATAGGTGAAATTACTGCAAAATTTTGGGGGCCATGCCACAATCGTGCTATATCCAAATCTGTGCTATATCGAAGCGTGTTATATTGGGGTTTTACTATATATCAATTTTAGACAGTTTACAATTTATAGAATAAGTTGACATTTCCTAGCTAAATGCTGATGACCTCTCATGACCTTGTTCCACCAATTTCATTCAGTGATGTTTTGGAACTTCATATTTTTTATTTTCATTGGTATATGCCTACCTTACTTTATTTTTAAATTATATGTGTTTCTGGAGGAATTTATGGTAAAATTTCTGACATTTAAATCTCCTTTTTTGAAGTAATGCATACTCCTAAAAATGGTCACATTGACCTTTTACTCATTTAATGCATATTATTACAAGGATGATAATACATGTCAGATCAGCATCATTTTCATTCAGGACCAATAAGACACCATAAGAAGTCTTCTGGTGCAAACCCCATTGAGGACCAACAAGACACCATAAGAATTCTGGTGCAAACCCCATATTGATATGACTTTCCATTTAGAAGGAGTGGCAACAAAAAGATTTTCAATATGGCTGCCATGGCAGCTGTATCTGAGGACAGATCGGCATCATTTTCATTCATGACCAACTAGATATCATAAATTTGTCTTCTTGTGAAAACGCCATGTTAATATGATTTAGGAGGAGTGGCAATAACAAGATTTTCAAGATAGCTGCTATGGTAACCATACTGAATGTCAGATTGGCACCATTATTTTTCGTAAGCCTTTGGCTTCACATGTATAAATTAGCATTTTCACCTAGGCGCTTGCTTGAGAGGCGCTTTTTAAAGAGAAACAAAATCACGTGACATAGTCATATATAACCAGCTGTTGATCCCTCCACGTCATCTTTTCACTTGCGCTAGATGAGAGGTAGTAAGTATATATACACTGACATTGAAACAACCGCGTGGTCGGTATTTTTTATCGAGTGTATTTGAAAATTAAAATTAATATCTGCTCTTATATACATATATCATTTGGATATAATAATTAAGCAGCCGACCTTGAACACTGTTCAGGTCAAATTGCCCAAACTTTACAAAAAGGTTGACAGGGCAAAAATTAGTCGACTTGAATAAGTTGACACCAGAAAATATCGCAGTTTTGCGTGAATTATTGGAAATTAACCCTAACCATGAAGACATTTGTGATAATATTGCTGTCACAGATAATGATATTTGGGACAGGGAACAAAATGTGTTAATTGCTGTCCCCGAGAACTCGCTGCCAAAATCTCGCACTCCACTGGGAGTTATTTCAAATGTATCCATGTCAGGAAATCTGAATGAAGCCCTCTTTGATAGAGGGTATGATGAAAATGTAGTTGCTTCTTCTATACATGAGAATGATCAAAATTTAATAGATGAGGCATGGGAATTGCCTAAACTTAAAGATCCCCAATTAGGGGAAAAAAATTCAGAGTCTCTAGCACAGCTGATTAACGCTGCTACAACATCACAGTGTATAACTGATTAGATTGTGGACAAATACAAAATTCCTCAAAATTGCAACAAAATGGGACCCCCCAAAATTAACCCAGAGATCTGGGGAGAATTGAACAAAAGGGTACAGTCTGCTGACAAGAATTTTCGAGAAGAGGGTGCCCCACCAGACCATATAGGGGGAGAGGATTCAACAGATACCAACCATATAATAACCCTAGACAATATGGCCACATGAATGCAAATTGTGGCAGGGGAAAGATGCACATGTCTCAACAGGGAGATATTCAACATATAAATTCAGGTGTAGCAAAAATAAGTAAATGTCTTGGAGCATGGAAGTTGTTGACATCTGATAAGTGGATTTTACAAATGGTGGATGGTTATAAGATTGAATTTGACAAAATTCCATATCAAAACAGATTATCGCATGACATCAACTTTTCTGATGAACAAAAGACTCTGGTACAAAATGAAATAGATGAAATGTTAAGGAAAAGAGCTATTATACCTTCTTTTCATGAAAAGGGAGAGTTTATTTCAAATTTGTTCATTGTACCTAAACCTGATGGGATATTCAGACCAGTCATAAATCTGAAGGCTTTGAATGAATTTGTCACATACAAACATTTTAAACAGGAAACTTTTTCATATGTTTTGGAACTAATACAGGAAAATGATTTGTTCACATCTATTGATCTAAAAGATGCATATTTCAGTGTTGCAATACATACAAATTTTCAAAGATATCTATAATTTCAGTGGAATGGAATACTTTATAAATTCGTTTGTTTACCCTTTGGGATTTCCAGTGCACCGAGGGTCTTCACAAAAATTTTGAAACCACCGTATTCCTGCTTCAGAAAACTAGGTATTCGTTGCTCATACTACATTGATGACTCCATTAACATGAACACATGCCCTACTTTATGTCTTCAAAATACAAATTTAATGCTGGAAAAGATAGTATCTCTAGGGTTTACTATTAATTATGAGAAATCTCACCTTATCCCATCTCTGAAAATTATCTTTTTTGGATTTCTTATTGATTCAGTACAGTTTAAAGTCTTCCTTACAGAGGTAAAAGTCCAGAAAATTGTAAATACCGCCAATCAGTTGTTGGTCAAGACATCCATTTATATAAGAGAGTTGGCATCATTTATTGGTTTACTTGTGAACGCTTTTCAAGCAGTTTTAGAAGGGCTAATGCATTATCGCTATTTGGAAAGAGACAAAGTTCTTGGTCTTACATATTGCCAAAACTATGACGCACATATAATCCTGTTGGATAATAGCAAGGCCGAACTAAAATGGTGGTCTGAAAACATAAAAATATGTAAAGGTAAACGTATCAGACCCAAACCAGTTGATTTTTTTCTCCAGACAGATGCATCCACACTAGGGTGGGGTGCTGTTTCAACGGAATCCAATCAGTCTGTTGGTGGTCGTTGGTCAGTTGACGAATCCAATTATCACATCAATTATTTAGAACTTCTTGCTATCTTCCATGTCATGAGATCATTTTGTAGACTAGTTATGAATAAACATGTTCGTATTCAAACAGACAGTACATGTGCATTGTCATACATTAATAACATGGGTGGAATGCAATCTAAAGAAATGGAGGATCTTTCAAAATCTATTTGGGAATGGTGCCTCAAAAGAGACATTTACATTTCAGCCATCTACTTACCAGGAGTTGATAATACTTCTGCTGATTTCTATTCTAGAAATTTGTCAGACACTATGGAGTGGATGTTAAAAAGAGACATTTTTAGCAGGCTTTGCACTCACTTTTTTCAACCAGACATTGATTTATTCACTTCCAGGTTAAATTTTCAAATTAATAAATTTGTTTCATGGAATCCAGAACCAGGAGCATTTAAGTTTGATGCTTTTTCCTTTTCCTTGCATGAATTTCAACATTACATTTTTCCACCTTTCCGCTTAATAGGAAAAATTGTGAATAAGATAACAAGTGACAAAGTTGACAAAGCACTTATGATAATTCCATATTGGCCATCTCAGCATTGGTTTCCTTTACTTATACTCCCACACTCCAGAGAGATTCATCCTCTAAAGGAAAAGTTGAAGTTGATAGGTGTGGTTGTATCAGGGCAAACCTCCAGAGTAGAAGACTTCCAGAGAAAGCTATTGAACTCATCTGCAATTCCTGGGGAAAAGGCACACAAAAGCAGTATAACCTTGCATGGAGGAAGTGGAACATTTGGTGTTCTGTCGGGAAAAACAATCCCTATAATGCATCTGAAGAAATAGTTGTGTCATACTTGAGTTATCTTGTATCCCTTGGTAAATCATATAGTGTTATAAACACTCACAAGTCCATGATGTTACAAACTCTACAATTACTAGGTCAGAACTGGTGTTATAAGCAACTTTTAATTACAAGATTTATGAGAGGTATTTTCATTATGAATCCACCTCAAGCAAAGTATGCATTCACTTGGGATGTTGGACAAGTGCTCAAATATTTAAGTAAGTTGTTTCCCCTACAGGATGTAGATTTTAAGTTGCTGTTATTTAAAACTGTGGCTCTTCTAGCACTTTCCACAGCAGCAAGGGCACAAACATTGATTGCCATGAATATTCATAATGTGAATATCAAACAAGGATATTCACTTTTATTTGTCTACTAAACTCAAAACTTCCAGACAAGGGAAGAGTTTTTGTTTAAAATCCTCATTTTCCTGAGGAAAGGGTATGTCCTATGCACACACTTTTACATTACCTTGATAGAACTCATGGTCTTAGGAAGTGTGATCAGTTAATTGTGTCTTTTCGAACTTTTAAAGCAATTACAAGTAGCACATTAGCAAGGTGGTTGAAAGTGGTGCTACAACTTTCAGGCATTGATGTCCAGTATTTTAAAGCTCATTCATATCTTTCAGCTTCAACATCTGCAGCCTATAGGGGAGGTTGTTCCCTTCAGGAAATTCTTAGAACAGCGGATTGGTCCTCGACCAAGAATTTTCACAAATTCTACTTACGAGATTTAAATTCAAATAAGACTTTTGTAAAAGCAGTTCTAAAAATGAAATGAAAGTGTTGAATTTGACTGTTTAGTTGTCTTTCTTTAAACATGCTAATTTATACATGTGAAGCCAAAGGCTTACGAAAAATAATGGGCCCCCATCCAAGCATATATTAGATGTGATGGATGGGGGGCATTATTGGATTAAGCCGGAGGCTGAGCATGTATAAACCCTCCCTGTGATATGTTCCCACCCTATTATGAGGTGTTATAGCCAACAAAAACATGGTTAAAATATGATGTGGAGGGATCAACAGCTGGTTATATATGACTATGTCACGTGATTTTGTTTCTATTTAAAAAGCGCCTCTCAAGCAAGCGACTCTGTGAAAATGCTAATTTATACATGCTTAGCCTCCGGCTTACTCCAATAATGCCCCCCATCCATCACATCTAAAGCATGCTTGGATGGGGGCCCATTTTCATTTAGTACTAACCAGACATCATAAGAAGTCTTCTGGTGAAAACCCAATGTCGATATGACTTTCCATCTAAGAGGAGTAGCGTGGCCATGTTGGATATCAGATCAGCACAATTTTCATTTAAGACCAACCAGACATCATAAGAAGTCTTCCAGTGAATTATCCCTTGTTGATATGACTTTCCGTTTAAGAGATGTAGCAATAACAAGATTTTCAAGATGGCTGCCATGGTGGCCATACTGAACTTAAGATCGGTACTACATGTATTGTCATTTAGGACCAACTAGACATAATAAGAAGTCTTTCAGTGAAAAGCCTATATTGATATGACCATCCATTCAGGAGGAGTAGCGACAACAAAATTTTCAAGCTGGCTGCTGTGGCAGCCAAACTAGATGTCGGTGCAGAACCTTTTTCATTTAGGACCTAATAGACCTTGGGATGAATGAGTGTGTAAAGTTACATGGCAATCTTCCAAGTAGTTTAGAAACGAGTAGCAATAACAACCTTGTGCGGACGGACGGACCTCGGACGACAAACAACAGGCCATCCCATATGCTCTTCTGGTCTATTGATGCAATTTCAGTCTTTTTTTACAGACTTGACTTACAAACACTCAATACTGAAAGTGGCACCAGATTCTTTTGGTGTGGAATAGGTAACACGCGTTTCATGCACATGTAGATCAAAACAATGCCATGGCTCATTTGGTTTTCTCACAAATAAGCTTGCATCGATGATCAGTCTATACCAAGAGATATAGGTTTGATCATGAGTATTTAGAAATGTAAAGTTATTGAATTTGTCTCATTATACTGTTTCCAGATAGGTTTACTATGGGAGCGTAATTAGTACCACGAGTATTTCAGCAACAGATTTTTTGCATTCAACCAGATACAATTTGCAAATAAAAACATGTTCAGTTCTTGGTAATAACTTACTAAAAGTATAAAAAATTTGTAAAATATTTTCAAACTGAAAAACAGATACTCTTTAGAATGAGAATTTTGGAGCAGCGTTGGCAATAAGTCACTCCTAATCTGGTCATAGATGCAGTTTGGGGAAATCATGTCTGTGGAATTTAAGGCATTCTAGCCATATTTTTTTAAATTCAAAGGATTTTTTTTTTGCAGGCGGGGGAGAGGCATTTGGTCTCAGAAACAGAGTGGAAAATATAGGGATTTTACATGAACATAAAAAAAATTTAGTGAATAGAATGTGATAACATTACCAATTGAATACAACATTTTTAAGTACTTGAACACACCAATTTGCCAATATGAATAATATGATATATTGAAATAATAATTTAAAGATACATAATCCATCACTGCTACTACTTTCCAAGTACATAGATCATGATGAATCATTGTGTCCATTTTAACCTTTTTCTGAAAAAAAATGACTTGTCAGAAAAATTGGCATGCGCTTCTTTCTCAGAATATAGGGATATTATAAAGGATTTTGGAATGACTATAGGAAAAAAATACAGGCATAAAAATATAGAAATTTAAATAGAATACAGGGATGGCTAGAAGCCCAGCTGGGAAATGCTGATTGTGTTGCTACATTCAGGAGTCCAAAATCGTGTTTTTTTGTGTGACATGCAATGACATGGCAGGTATGTGTCTGAAGATGCAATTCTATCAATTTATAAAAGAAGTTTCAAAGATTACTTAATCCAAAGAGAGTTATTTCCCTTAAACTTATATTTCAAACTGTTCTTTCTAACTGTTGTCATAAGAATGCAATAAAGCTACATGCTTTCTTAACCACCTAATGAATTACTTATCCCTCTCTACAAGAAAAAGTACCACTAGCAGAAATAATGGATTTCATTATAATTCCATGGCCTCTCACAATAAAGCCCCTCAGTATATCACTACCTCTACATTGTGTTAAAATTGTCGTTAAGAAACCAACCGACCAACCACTGCCCCTCTTATAACACTGGTATGGTCAAGGATCCCAGTAAGTTTGGCACATTTGTTTTATGATTGCCACTTAATTTATTTCACTTTATTTAAGTTATTGGCACATGAAAACCAATTATAATGAGTTCACATTATTAAATACTCCATGTTTGTGTTGTAATGCAGGAAAGACTATGCTAGTTTGTGCAGCCATGCTTGAATGAATCCATTTAAGCTACACTGTACTAAGGGAATTTATCTTTGTGAGGCACAGTTCACATGTGTACCAAACTTATAACCTTTTTTCAACATTTTCCCACTGTCACTGGAATTGTATCTACATTGCATGTACCAGTTTCATGACATCATTTCTGAGTACTACTCGATGCTAGATGGAAATAGTGAGAGAAATGCCCATAATAATTTTCTGCATTGTGTATGCCTTAAATGCTCAAGCAGGGTGGGAGGCTAGACACACACAGGAATTTAGTGTTATCTATTGACACTCAAACTGTGCCCTGTATCTGTTGGTCTACACTTAAGGCTTGTCTTACATAAAGTCACTAAAAACTAATTTTTGAACCAAAGACCCTCCATGCACACAAATTTATGTGTGTGCTCTTAGAAAATTCAAGAGAATATTGCTCTTTTTAAATGATGAATACTGAGACAAAAGCTAGGTTGATAAGTGTTTTATAATATTGTCCAGAGATGCAAATATTTCCTTTCAAGCATAAAAGGCCGTACATAATCATTAATAAAAGTCATCAGATGCCCTCCAGTTTGACTGACAAAAACATCGAAAAAGGGATCATTTCATCTTTCTGTTTCCTTCATATGGTGATGTACTTGTGGTGGCCTTTGTTTCTTAGAATCTGATACTTTCTTAGAATGTAATATTTTCCTGAAAGTGATGAATAATTATTATGTTGTTTATCATGATTATTATTTCCTGAGGATGCTATAAAAGTATTTTGAAAAGCTCCAAGTCCAGCTATCTGTTCACCAGTATGTACATATATTTGTTGGTTCATATCTTTTCCCTGGCTTATGACTAGTTTTGACTTTAACTGACTTAGCATAAAATTCTCCGACTTACTTCCTATGACTTTTCTGAAAACTGAAAAATTCCCTGACTTTCCACATACCTGTGGGAACCTTGCTGTATGATGTAACATTCTGATGTCATCACATGAGTGCACAACCAACGGTTGAGTGAGACTCCCGCTTGCTGTAGTACTAGGTCAGCATTCATTTTAGTGCCAAAGACCTTTATCTTTGGCACACGAGAGTTTCCTTTACAAGTCCTGTATGACGCATAAAAAACAATTCAGAAAAAAGATAAAATATCATTACAGCTGATTTCAGATAGACTGAATCAAGCGCACTCCAAGCTGATTAGGTTGGGCAGAAATAGAGAGCAAATGGTCAATGCTCATAAATAGAAAATGTAAAGGAGGGAAGATGTAATCTTCAGCAAAAACACTGCTGCATATATTTCCAAAGCAGTGAACAGGAAGGAAAAAATGATGACTCAAATGTCAACAATAAATCCAAAGAAAACACAAGTCCCTTTATGGTATTACAGCTCTACGGTCCAAAAAGAATGTCCAGGAATTCGAAATAAGACCAGTTCTTCCTTTTCACTGCTGAGTGTTGAACCCATCTCTTATATTCTTCAGCGACACGATTTTCACATTAGCCACTGTGGCAGCCATATTGGATGTAAGATCGGCACCATTTTCATTGAGGACAAACTAGACACCATCAGAAGATTTTTGGTGAAAAGCCCATTTTTGATATAACTATCCATTCTGGGAAATTAGTGGCAAGATTTGCAATATGTTCATTGAGACTATCATTACTGAGGTCAGATCGACACTATTTTCAGAAAATAAAATATCATTACAGCTGACTTCATATGGGATGAATTGAGTGTACTCCAAGCTGGCTTACTGAATAAAGTGTGTGTTCATAGTCAAAAAAGCACAAGATGATAAATTTCATTGGCTGACGGAAATGTCTTACTAATTTTGATTAGGTTGGGCACCAATTGAGAGCAAATGGTCAATGATCATGCATAGAAAATCTAAAGGAGAGAAGATGTAATCTTCAGTTAAAACACTAATGCATATATTTATGAAGCAGTGAACAGGGAGGAAAAAACAAAGACTCAAATGTCTAAAATAAACCCAATAAGGCCAAAGAAAATAAGAGCCCCTCTAAGGGACTAATGCTCTACTGTCCAAAGAGAATTTCCAGAAATTCTAAATAGGACCATTTCATCTTTTTAATTGCTGCATGTTTCAAAACTTTCTGATATTCTTGAGCAACAAGATTTTCAAACCATCCACTGAGGCAGCCATATTGGATAGAAGATCATTTTCATTTAGGACAAACTAGACACCATTAGAAAACTTTTGGTGAAAACACCATGTTGACATGTGTAAGGGTGCAAATTTCTGTCGATCTATAAAGAGAACATTAACTTGGACAGAGAACAATTAATTAGATTTATGAGGAAAGGGTGCGTATTTAATCGCTATGCTGCGAGGATTTTAAGGTCTGTGTTGTGAGAGGAACCAATTTTTAATTAAGCATTCGTTATTTAACAGTCAGAGAAACTGGAAGGGAAAAGGTTAACTCAATCTTTGTATCGAAAATGTCAGAGTTGAGATTGTCCAGAATCAGTTATTTGGAAATCTAGAGGGTCAGGATGACCGCAAATTTTGGCGCCTATTTATAAAAAGGGTGGTAGATATATTTAATCCTGATTGGCTATGCTAAATAAGGGGCGTGTTTCCCACACGAAATTTCATGGTTTTAATATGCCACATCGCAAAATTTAGTCAGTCTAAACTCCTGCAAGAGGAAGATATTTTTTGGCTCCGAGATTGAATTTGCAAGAAATTATCTCGTAAAACAATTATCCAAGGGACCGGATGTCTGGAAAGTTGACGGACACAATTCTGGTGGTAGAAGCGAGCAAGGCTTGAAAGCACAAGGTATTTGCATCAATCTCATGTAATTCGTTGATACCAATATAATTATTTGCCTGAATTTATTTACTTATATTTGCATGAATTTATTTGTATAAATTCGTAGATCAATTTTCTTGACATGAGTATAACTGTGTTTGAGTTCATTATCTGAATTCGTACAATGATCTTATATATAAGTTTGACAGATTGTTTGAATTTGTTGTCTTGAGTGTTATAGGAATCATGTATTTTACGAATTTCATGCATTACTTTAGTTGATATGAGTATGAGAATCCGTGTGAATTCACCGATCTTAGATGATTTCATGTATGATAAAAACTTAAGTGCGTATCGACTGAAATTAACATAGTTAAGCCATGTAATGAATTTCATTCATTCATTTGTATAATCGAGAACGGAACTGTTATGTCTCGTGTGATGTTAATGTGAGTCAGCGATGAAATAGCCGTTAGGAAATAGATTAATCTTATGAAACTAGGTTTGTTTGTTTATGGCCTGCCGTGTTTGGCTTGACCAAATAGCCTTTGGTATCTGTTTGACTTCCGATAGGATGATATCTGACGTAACGAGAGTGGAGTAATGATCTATTCCCAGTAGGATATCTGACAGAAGATTTCGGTCGCTTCTCTGTTTATTTTGAAAGGGGAAATAGCTCCACTGATGTAATCCACTGACGTATCTACATACCTACGTATCCACCTACCCACACAAAGTTTGAGGGCCGACAGAGGCAAGAAGATAGTCAGAGTGAGAAGAAAGCGAAGGAACCAGTTGAACAGCACGGTGAACAGGAGGAAACCAGGTTATGAAGCTGTACAAAGCAATGACTTCGATTGTTCACTCGATCCTATGATGAATTAATTCTATCATTTAAACAGATCGGCTATTTATATAAGTATATTTGCGTTTAAAATTCTGTGAATGATTTATTTCAAAAAGAAGTGTATCTTCCTACTGTAATGTATTATCAGAGTTGTTTATGTAATTGATTAAATTGTTATATTTCATATACGGGGGCTCGTTTTAGTCTGTTCTATATATCTGCTCAGATCTCTATTCATTCCATCTATAAGTTTCACAATTTATATTATTCTATACTCGATCCGGGCAATAACACCGAGGTCGATCATCCTCTAGATAACGATAACCAAAACCACAACCACCCCCACGCCACAACATGACAATCCAGTCAGGAGCATTAGTGACAAGATTTTCAATATGTTCATTGCGGCAGTCATATTTGAGGTCAGATCAGCACCATTTTCATTCAGCATGAACTAGGTATCATAATTAGTCTTCTGTTGAAAAGTCAATATGACTTTCCATTTCTAAGGAGTAGTTATAAAAGATTTTCAAGCTGACTGCCGTGTTGGCCACTCTGGATGTCAGATAGGCACCATTTTCATTTAGTTCCAATTATGACATGATAAGAAGTATTCTGGTGAAAATCCCATGCCAATATGACTTTCCATTCAAGTGAGTAGAGATAACAAGATTTCAAGATGGCTGCAATAGTGATCATATTGGACATCATGCAGATCCATACTATTTACATTTAGAACCAACTAGACATCATAAAAGTCTTTAACTGAAAACCCCATGTTGATATGACCATTCATTCAAGAGTAGTGATAAACAAAATTTCAACATGGCCACTGTGGTGGCCATATTGGATGTCTGAGAGGAACCAGTTTCATTTAGGATCAACTAGACATCCATGACGATATGATTTTCTATTCTTCTGGAGAAGGGAGAAGCCATAACAAGATTTTCAAGATATCTTCCCTGGTGGCCATATTTGAACATCAGATCCACACCATTTTCAGTAAGGACCAACTAGACATCATAAGAAGTTTTTTGGTGAAACCCCCATGTTGATATGACCATCCATTCAGGAGGAGTAACGATAACAAGATTTTGAAGATGACCACTGTGGTGGCAAGCACCATTTTCATTTAGGACCAACTAGACCTTGAGATGAATGCGTGTGAAGTTTCATTGCAATCCTCCAAGTAGTTTAGGTGAAGTAGTGATAACAAACTTGTGCTGACGTATGGATGGGTCAGAAGATGGACAACAGGCCATCTCATAAGCTCTTCTGGTCTATGACCGGTAGAGTTAATAAAACCAGTACCGACCATACCCCATTTTTCACATGTGAACTGGTCACTTTAGGTTCGAAAATGTGACATGAACTAACACAAGCTGGATAAAAAAGTAATATAAACAAAAAAATTAATACCGACTTTCCTACCCTGTTTTTTTTTCATACCGCTACTGGAACCACACATATTTTTTATTTTGGCCAAGGGTTGCTCAACCGTGAGAAAATAAAATCCTAATACAGAAGGTCCATGGCAGGGAAGGCTGATAATGATATGTGTTTGAATTTTTTTGAATAAACAACCGAAACAAAAACAGGTAAGGATATTTGCAACCCCTGTTTGTTTTTTTTTTTTTTTTTTTAAATGACCCCTTTTATTTAAGTGGTAGGAGTCTTTTGACCTCACTTCTTCCATTTCTAGAATGTGCACTGCTAGGTCAACAGAATGCTATTAATGTAAACAAACTGAATTTGGCTTATTTACTATGTTAGAATCTAAATAAAGACTCAAAAAGAAATATTACAAAAGATAAATACTTTTTATCATTGCTGCAATTTTTACATAATCCTCTTGCGTTTCCAGCTCAGGTCTTTTTTAAAACTGCAATACTGAACACAGGTATTTATTTTATCTAATGAAACGATACCTCTTTTCAAGTCATTATTTCTTAAATATACAACACATCACATGATAATGACCATATTCTACAACTTATAACCCCTCTTTTTGCATGGTCAATAATGACTTACTGTATTATTTTAAAGATTTCACAAAATAATGTTAATTTATTGCTTTGTTCTCTGATAAATCGAGATTTTTCAAATAAAAACTTGATACATTTTGGGTTTTTTTAAGCAGAAAATATATGCACTGTATTCCATACCTAATATATCGAAATGTTTTAAATATTGATTATGCTGCGATGGTTTTCTAAATGTTACAAAATTATAAACTTTATGTAAATTTTAAATGCCTAATAAAATCAATCTCAACAATGAGAGTCCCTTGAAGTGACTGAAGCTCTGCTGTCCAAAAAGAATATCCACAAATTCAAGATAAGACCATTTCTTCTTTTTAAATGTGGAGTGTTTAAACCATCTCTGATATTCTTGAGTGATAAGATTTTCAAATTAGCCACTGTAGCAGCCATATTGGATACAAGATTGGCACCATTTTCATTTAGGGCAAAATAGACACAATTATAAGACTTATGGTGAAAACCCCATGTTGATATGACAATCCAGTCAGAATAATTAGTGACAAGATTTTCAATATGTTCTTTGTGGCAGTTATATTTGAGGTCAGATTGGCACCATTTCCATTCAGGCCCAACAAGCTATCTTAATATGTCTTCTGGTGAAAACCCCATATCAATATGACTTTACATTTAGAAGAAGCAGCAATAACAAGTTTCCAAGATGGCTGCCATGGCACCATATTGGCAGTAGATCGGCACCATTTTCATTTAAGACCAAGTAGACTTCATAGCAAGTCTTTACTGAAAACTCCATGCTGATAGTACCATCCATTCAGGAAGAGCAGCGATAAGATTTTCAAAATGGCCACATATTGTGGCCATATTGGATGCCCACGTGGAACCATTTTCATTTAGGCCCAACTAGACATCATAAGAAGTTTTCAGGTGAAAACCCCAAGTTGATATGACTTTCCTTCAGGAGGAGAAGCAACAACAAGAGTTTCAAGCTGGCCACTGTGGCAACCATACTGAACATCAGATTGGCACCATTTTCATTTAGGACCAACAAGATATCATAAGAAGTCTTTCAGTGAAAACCCCATGTTGATATGAATATCCATTCAGGAGGTGTAGCAATAATAAGATTTTCAAGATGGCTGCTGTGGTCTGAGCAGCACCATTTTCATTCAGGACCAACCAGACCTTGGGATGAATGTGTAAAGTTTCATGGCAATCATCCAAGTAGTTTAGGAGGAGCAGCAATAACAAACTTGTGCTAACTGACAGACAACAGGCCATCCCATAAGTTCTTCTGGTCTATGACTAGCAGAGCTAATAAGAGAGAAAGAAGACCAGTATATAAGTGGATGCTCCCTTGTACAAATTTGATAACAACTGGCCATACATCATCATCACAAGCTGCAGGTGACAATCTGCTATGCTCCTTTATCACCCATGGCCACCTGTGCTAGGATTTCCTTGTTTCTCATGAATATGCATAAACCTACTTAACCAATCCTTGTGAGCACAAATAAAATTTTCTTGCCACTGTGACCCAACATGATTGTTCATGCTGCCTGAATGAGCCAATCAAAGTTTCTCTTCCAAACACAGTCACTTATTAATCAATAAAGTGGGCACTTTCATTGATGTGTAGGATACTGTTACATTGTGTTGTTGATGACGTATTTTTGTTCACATGTACTCTTGAAAGATGAGGAAATCTCAGGCAGCCGTGGGTGGTAAAGGAGCATAGCGAATTGTCACCCATGGTTTGTGACAATGGCTGTACATATACCTTTGCATAATCAGACCAATTTCCTCGCAAGGTATATATACAACTACCCTAGTCCCAGCAAGAGTGTCGTTGGACTGTACACTACTTCAACAAAAGGCAAAAGTAAAATATTGCAAAAGGTCAAGGCAGATAGCTAAATATAACCATGGGCTTTTTTTTTCTTTTTGTTTGTTGCTAGGTCACATGATGAAATGAGTAGATGGCGTAAGGCACAAGGTCTCTGCTAAAAAAGTGATATATAAATATAACCATAGGGCTCTTAATGGAAACCCCTATAACTAGACTTCTATAAAAACCTTGGATGGCCAGCTTCAGATCATTTTTGTTTTGTTGTTGCTGTAGTTTTTTCTTAAAAAAACTGGAAAAACTAGGACTGCTAAATGTGGTAATGTCAAGAGTATGTCAAAAGTAATTTGTCACAGAAAGGGCTAAATTGGATGTCAGATTGGCATCATTTTAATTTTGGACCAACCCGACATCATAAGAAGTCTTCTGGTGAAAACCCCATGTTGATATGACTTTCATTCAGGAGGAGTAGTGATAACAAGATTTTCAAGATGGCTGCTGTTGCAGCCATATTGGATTTCAGATCAGCACCATTTTCATTTTAGACCAACTAGACATCACAAAAAGTCTTTTAGTGAAAACCTCATATTGATATGACCATCCATACTGAAGGAGTAATGATAACAAGATTTTCAAGGTGACTGCTGTGGCACCCATATCTGATGTATGAGCAGCACCATTTTCATTTAGGACCAACCTGACCTTGAGATGAATATGTCCACATCCAATATGGCCACCACAGTGGCCATCTTGAAAATCCTGTTAACACTACTCCTTTAGAATGGATGGTCATATCAATATCACCATCATGACCCAACATGATCGTTCACACTGTCTAGCTGCTAAATTAAAATGCACATCCAATATGGCCACCACAGTGGCCATCTTTAAAATCTTGTTATCGCTACTCTTAACCCTGTACATCATAGAGCCTGTTGTTGTGTAGGCAGTTGATATACATGTATTCAATCCGCACAGTGCAGTGTGCTATAAATAGAACACCTGTTAGCTCTATGACTCAATACGCATAGGCCTGCCTGTTATATTTATAGCAGTGTAATATATCTTTAGTTCAGCGTAAATTTTAACCATTTTACCTTTTCTGTACACATCTATTATCTACAGATAGGTTTAAGAGTTAAATCTGATCTTTATAGTTGTATAATTATTTTTCACGTAAGAATTTTTTATATGCTTTAAAATCTTGAGAGAACTCGTTCATCATCAAGTCAGTGAAGCAGTGTGACCAACCATAGCTGACATTTCTCAACCTCAAAATCTATCGGTTTGTTGTCTACATCTACATCGCTAAATCATCAGAATTGAATAAATTATCAAAAATCAGTGTTGCCTACATCGACATCGGAATCTAAACTTGAGAAAATGCTGAACGAAATCCGCAGCCTCCATTCTGGAGAGTGGAGAATCCAACCTAGTTACTCTAAATAGCAATTACGACTAGATCTTAAATAGCAACGACGCAATCTGACATAATGGTCATTTACCTAAATGCCTGTAGTATCTAATAGGGGTTTTTCCCCAAAGGTGGCGCTACAAAAACCAGCTCAAAATGGCTGATGTTTACTGTTGTCATTCAAACACGCTGCCATGTGGATGGTGTAGAGGTGTCCAAACACGCTTCCATGCGAATTGGGTAGAGGTGTCCACTAGCGCTTCCATGAGAATGGGGTACAGGTGTCCAAAAGCGCTTACATGAGGTAAAAAAATAAACTGATGGTCACATCAACATATGTTTTTTACTAAATGGCTTATTATGTTGTCTAGTTTGTCCTAAATGAAAATAGTGCTGCTCCAATATGGCTACCACAGTGGCCATCTTGAAAATCTTGTTATCAGTACTTCTGAATGAATGGTCCTATCAGCATAGGGTTTTCACTGGAAGACTTCTTATGATGTCTAGTTGGTTACAAATGACAATGGAGCAGAGCTGACTTCCACAGTGGCCATCTTGAAAATCTTGTTATGGCTACTTCACCTAGATGACTGGTCATATCGACATTTGTGCTTTCACCAAATGATTCTTATAATGTCTAATTGGTCCTAAATGGAATTGGTGCCAATCTGATATTCAATATGGTCACCATGGTGGCCATCTTCAAAATCTTGTTATCATTACTCCTCCAAAAATGGAAAAGTAATACCAACATGGGGTTTCCACCAGAAGACTTCTTGTGATGTCATAATGGTCCTAAATGAAAATGGTGTCATCTGATATCCAATATGTCCACCACAGCAGCTAATTTGAAAATCTTATTGCTAAAAAATATAAG
The DNA here is from genome assembly GCA_029931535.1 of Margaritifera margaritifera. Taxonomy (NCBI): domain Eukaryota; kingdom Metazoa; phylum Mollusca; class Bivalvia; order Unionida; family Margaritiferidae; genus Margaritifera; species Margaritifera margaritifera. Next base: position 17,645,789 of record JAQPZY010001699.1, on the reverse strand, counting down.
ATATAGTTTCAACACTCAGTAGTTCAAAGGAAGAAATGGCCTTATATTGAATTCCTGGACATTCTTCTCAGCCAGTAGAGTGTTAGTCCCTTCAAGGGACTCTTGTTTATGGATAAGAAGCAGCTCAGAATATGCATATATAATATACTGAAGAAACAAGTGATTAAATTTTTTTGGAAATCAAATTTTTTTGTTTCTATTTTCAGATATTTTGATCTGAAGTACGATGTGCTGACTCACCATACAGAACACAATATAGTTAAAAACCATGTTGTGTATGGGACTGATGTAATGTCCGTATTACAGACCCTGGGGCAATCGTTCAATTATAGTGTTTTTGATAAGCCTAGGAGATAAGCTTTCACACCTCATTTGTCTTGTGTTTTGTGGCTATAGAGTATTTAAACAATTGGGAAAACATAATGACCAAACAAGCTTAGTCAGCAACACCTCTATTAAAGAAACAACACGTAAACTAGACCTAGCCACCTCTTAATTAAGCTTAGTGGCCGACATCTTTATTGATTGTCCTACAAAGAAACTGTTAACTAGACCTAGTGACCTTTGAATTTTACTTCATTAAGGTGTTTCTTTTATCAGTTTAATGGATACACAAATCAAAGACAATATGATGTAATGATATTTGAGATATCCTATTACTGATGTCCAGTTGCTCAGAGTATGTGCCAGTCGAAACCTTTGATCTACTGGACATGTCAGGCAAATAGTGATTTCAAGATCTGTTTGGAGGAGTAGCAACAACAAACTTGCACTAACAGACCAATGGACAATGAACAACAGGCCATCACATAAGCTCTTCTTTTTATGACCAGTATAAGTAAAAACTGATGATAAATAGAACAAAAAGGACTGAAGGGTGTAGACAGGTGTCAATACCACCCACCTATTGACCACCATTTTGATTCCTGAGGTGGAATGAAGAACAATCTAGTCAAAATCAGCCATAGGGAAGTTGACTTACCACTTCCACACATACTGGACCAGACCATCTTTTCTAAGTACTACTTTAAAGGTTCTTCCTAACTGAAAATAGAAAAATATAACAATCTGACTTACAGAAAAATGTAATCACTGGTTTCTTCAGTAGATCTGATATGCATATTCTCAGATGCTTCTTATCCATTAACAAGAGTCCCTCAAAGGGACTGATGCTCTACTGGCACCATTTTCATTTCGGACCAATAAGACATCATAAACAGACTTCTTGTGGAAACCCCACGTTGATTTGACTTTCCATTTTGGAGGAGTAACAATAAAAAAAAATTCAAGATGGATATATTGGATATCAGATTGGTTTCCATTTAGGACCAACCAGACATCATAATAAGTATTCTGGTGAAAGCACAATGTCAATATGACCAGCCATCTATGAGAAGTAGCCATAACAAGATTTTAAAGATGGCCATTGTGGCAGCCATATTGGAAGTCAGATCAGCATCATTTTCATTTACAACCAACTAGACATCATACAAAATCTGTCAGTGAAAACCCCATGCTGATATGACCATTCATTCAGGAGAAGTATTAATAACAAGATTTTCAAGATGGCCCCTGTGGCAGCCATACTGGATGCCTGAGCTGCACCATTTTCATTTAGAACTAAGTAGACAACATAAGAAGTTGTTTAGCAAAAACCCCATGTTGATATGACCATCCATTCAGGAGTGTGGATAGCAAGATTTTAAAGATGACCACTCTCATGGCCTTATTGGATGTGCATTTTTGTTTAACAACTAGACATCATAAGAAGTCTTCTGGTGAAAACCACATGGCAATATTACTTTTCGTTCATAAGGAGTAGCAATAACAAGAGTTTCAAGCTGGCCACTGTGGCAGCCATACTGAACATCAGATTGGCACCATTTGCATTTTGGACCAACTAGACATCATAAGAAGTCTTTTAGAGGAAACCTCATGTTGATATGACCATCCATGTAGGAGGAGTAGTGACATTCATTCAGGAGTGTAGCAATAATAAGATTTTCAAGATGGTTGCTGTGGCAGCCATATTAGACATCAGATTTGCACCATTTTCATTTAGGACCAACTAGACCATGGAATGCATATGTGTGTTTCATGGTAATCCTCCAAGTAGTTTAGGAGGAGTAGCGATAATAAACTTGTGTTTATGGATGGATGGTCAATGGTCAGCAGAACATCCCATAAGCTCTCCTTGTCTATGACCAGTAGTGCTATAAATTTTAAACAAACTCAAGAGTGACTTTAATATAAGTCTAAATGCTGCAATTTATTATTTTATTTTGCCCACATACGTACTTATCTTTATTTAAATATATAATGTAAGGAGATACATATGCAGTATTATCAAATTCAATATGAGAAATATTCACTACACGGAAATCTGGATTAGACAAATGACTTACAAAAGAGTATAAGGTAATACAGTGGTCATTCACTATACTTCCCCTCAGTATACCACTGCCTCTCCCCTCAGTATACCACTGCCTCTCTTGTAAAGTGAACATGGGTGTGGATCCCATTAAAATGGGTACATTTTGTTTTATTACCTAATTTATTTCGTTTAATTTTAGCCCTTGGGTAATAAGAACAAATCATAATATGGTTTCACATCATTAAATACTTTATTTTGTGTTTGTATGCAGTTATGACACAGCCTTGTTGGACTATTCCTCAGTATAAGATGGCTTCACAACTTCAATCAATATTATGGCTCCCAAGATCAGTATCAAGAGGGAGGATTTTATCTTTTCAGCAATTTTCAGATATGTTTCTTTTCAAGGAATTTATTGGGTTTTTTTGCAGTTTAGTGTTAAAGATAAAGCAGATCAAAATGCAAATATCTTTACCTTTTTTTTAACTTTTGATCCAATTACAATCATCCACCCTGGGGCTGCACCTTCATTGTTACCAACTCATCCTATTGCCTAATATGATTATGCTCTTGTAATCAGTATAAACAAAATCAGATTACAAAGAGAACTGATTGACAAACTTACATTTGTGGACTCAATGGACACTGTTGAACAAAGGACCGTTATGACTTATCACAATATATATGTATCTTACCCTGAGTGGCAACTGGGTTAACTAATCAGATGCAAGATCACCTCATTAATATGCATGGTTGTCACTCATGATCAAAGTTATCTGAGATTTTAATGACATAAACCCATGCTCTAAGTTTGATTGAAATCAGATCAGAAATATGAATTCCAGAATGGTAACAAGGAATTGTTGATGGGTGCACAACTCAGGATGCACACATGGTCATACTGTACACTCACTTGACCCAACAGCCAAGTGAACTAAAAACTGCAAGAAAGTGTGTGCATGCAATGTGCATTCAGCTGCAGGACAAAAAGGGCAATAACTAAAACAAAAACTGTGAAAGCACAGTGATTTGTCAATATGCATATCTTCTGATGATGGCAATAATATGTACAAAGTTTCATGGCAATAATATGTACAAAGTTTCATGGCAACCAATTTGAAAACTCTGAGACTATATAGTTGTGTTCACAATATTCTATTATACACTACATCCAGTTACAAGTCAAAACAATTCTGTTATACCCTACATCCAGCTACAAGTCAAAACAAGCAATAACTTGAATAAAAATACCTGGTGCAAAGTGATTTGTCAATATGCATATCTTCAGATGATGACCATAATATGTTCTAAGTTCAACAGTGATGCATCAACAACTGTATGACTAGTTGCATTCACAAGATCATCATATACTGCATTCAGCTGCAAGATAAAAATGTCTATAATTCTAACAAGAATTGTCGAAGGATAGTAATTTCTTCATATAATGACCACAACATGAACAAAATTTAATGGGATTCAGTGAATACTGCAATAGTTGCATTTACAGTATTCTGTCATACATTACATTAGTCTGCAAGTCAAAAAAGACAATAACTCTAACAAAATCACAGGATCATAGTGATCTGTTGATATACACATCTTTTGATGATGGCCATAACATTTCCCAATTTTCATGCTGATCCACAGAAATCTGAGACTAGTTGCATTCACAAGATTCTTACACTACATCCAGCTCCAAGTCTAATGGGAAATAACTGTAACAAGAATTGCAGGAGCGAAGTGATTTATTGATATGTGCATATTCAGATGATGACTATAACACCTACCAAGCTTCAAGAGATGCACCAAAAACTGTGAGACTAGTTGCATTTATAAGATTCTGTCAGACTCTGTATCCAAACTGCAAGTAAATATGGAAATTGTGGCAGTAAAGTGATTTGTCAATATGAGCATCATTAGGCGATGACCATAATATTTACCAAGTTTCATGACAATCCATCAAAAACTGTGGGACTGGTTCAGGGGCTGAAAATTCTAAGGACCTGGACCCAAACATGTTACACTGGAACCCATTTGTTATTCCAACCTGCCAAATGAAAAGTCCAACAAAGTTCAGCAAATTCAGTCTTGATCAAAGTAGATGTATAACAACTGTGATGAAATATGTTGATGTAGATGTAGGCAGAGACAAGCAATGAAAAAAGTGAGATGTAACATGAATATGCATTTACCAAGTCCCAAGTGTCCTTGGACTGGATCCAGCCTAAATTAACATAAAAAGCCTGAGAGCCAGGGACTGAGAACAAAAATTTCAACTCTTGTTTAGGTGTGTTCTAGAGACTGTGTGATAGATAGAAGGATGAACTAACAAAAGGATGAATGGACATGAGGATTTACACATACATGTACCTCTAACTCTAGATATATTGAGATATATTAAAAAGGCTAAAACCAAAAGCTTAGGATTTCACTTTTGTAATATTTACATCTAACAAAATGCACATGTGCATATACTTTATGCTCCAGTAATAAAAATATGAGGAGTGGTAAGCAATTTGCCGACGTACATATACCCATCCTTCTCACGTATTTCACCCCTACCCAATGACAGAGATGAGTCTTTAGTCCCACAAAAAAGTGCATAACTATCTGAAAATACTGTGATTACAATGATTGGTCTACAAGAATATCTTGTAATGATGACCACAACATGTACCAAGTTTCAAAACAATCCACTGAAAACTGCATCAGATGTCACATTTACAAATTTCTGTCATATATTGCATTCAGTTACAAGTCAAAAAAAGGCAATAACTCTGACAAAAATCATGGAAACACAAATATTTTTGAATATGTGCATCTTTTGAGGATGACTATATTATGTACCAAGTTTCACAGCCATCCATTAAAAAAAAACTGCAAGACAAGGCATTCACAATGTCCTACACTGCATTTAGCTGCAGGACAAAAAGAGCAATAACTAAAAACAATTGCAAAAGCAATGTTATTTGTTGATATGTGCATCTAAAAATGATGCCCATAACATACATAAAGTTTCATGGCGATCCATTGGAAACTGTGAGACAAGTTGTGCTCACAATATTCACTCATACACTACTGGTACTGTATGTTCAGCTCCAAGTCAAAAAGATATATAACTCTAACAAAATTGCAGGAGCACAGTGATTTGTCAATATGCACATCTTAAGATGATGACCATAATATGTACAAAGTTTCAAAGTGATTGATAAAAAAATGCAAGACAAGTTAGACCCTAGCATTTAAAGGTCCAAGATGCAAATAGGAGGGAGGAAAATAGAAAAAAAGTCTTATGTTCTGTATTCTAATTTAGTGCTAATGTGATGATCATAAATACCACAATTTATATTACTATCTAAACAATTTGCGCCGAAAATTCACATAGACACCTTGAAAAATAAGTGAAAAATTGAATTTCTGTTGCCTAATCTGAAGCAAATTACAACTCTGTTGACAAATCCAAATCCATTAAATAATAATTTTATCCAATATTTCGTCATATAAACATATGAAAACAAGGCTTCTGCTGTGGAAAATGTTGCCAATATTCTACTGTAACCTTTTTTGAGGCTGCTGTTTTATGTTATACAACAACTGTGGTGAAGCAAAATAATAAAAGTTTTAATATTTTTATAAACTTTTAAATCTTTCTCATCATCATTTTATTAATCAGACATGAAAATATGCAACAACATTAGTCTAAAGAGACTATTTTGAACTTTCTAAACCTCCTCCCTATTTTCGCCAACTTTGACTATTCTAGTTGGAGAGGTAATTTCATCCAGATATTAGAGTCCATCCTGGACCCTGACTTATTATGATTAAATGCACTTCAAAGCAATGCTAAGCTAGTGAATGATTAAGATGACTTCTGGTATGGATAAAGGTAAAATTATTGCTCCGATTGAGTAACACATGTAATGGATATGAATGGAATCAGGGAAAAGTTTTGGCAAGCAAGATTTACTCATTTTCAATTGGGATATTTCATCAACAAAATTCTGGGGCCACCAATAAAAAGTAGGGGCCCCCTGGCAGCCCCAATTAATAGAGCAGAATCATCACTGAAACTTCAACCTGTTATTGGCAGTAAATATTTAGTTCTAACAAAAATGACAGGAAAGAAGGATTTTGTTCACATTCTAAATCAAAGGCCTAAGCAGATAAAAACTTAGTCAATAACAAACTCGAATAAGTCAACAAGTATACTTCTCACAATGGGTTATGTCCCCTTATAACTCGGATTACCCCACTGCCACCACAAGTTAAAATCTGCTGGAAACTTGCCAAAAGACTCCTTTTTTCATTCCAATTCAACCTTGCTTGAAAAACTTTGTCAAATGCATCAGATAAAGTAAAAAATGTAATAGTGAAGCTAGCAGACCTAGTACTGTCATGGTAAATTTATCAATCTTTTCATAAAAAAAATTATCATTAAAAAAACTGAAAGTATGTTTCAAAATGAGATTGACTTTGGGATCAAATGGTTTGTGCAGGGAATAGCACTATTTATGACATCATCTGAGGAGCAGCTTGAGTTCAACAGCAATTATTGATTGGTTGAATGCCAGTGATGTCATAGTAAAATTATCAATACCAAAAAATAAAATTATCATAGACTGCTTCCCCATCATTGTTGCTACTCAGTAAAAACTGTTACCCAAACAATGATACATAATGGATTCGTCCATCTTGAATGACGACTTTCACTTCAGGCAAGGAAGAAAACTATTGTTTTCATAGTGGACATTACATAATGAATCTTACAATGATGACAGTGCAAGCGCCAGGAAAAATACAACTGCACTGCCTGATGTGACTGCATCTGAACTAAATTTGATTAAAAGTTTTATTTTCAAATTTAAGAAATGTTAAGTTATGATTTTGTTTTTTATTAATAACTGCCTTTAAATAGTCTATTTTTTTTTGTGTGCAATAATTTTTTTTTTTTCCGGTACGAGTTTGGTTTTAAATTTCACTTATAACTACCCAATGTGAAAGATAATGTAGCCAAACAAAGCAAGGAACTGTGAAAAGGTAAATCAATAAATAAAATACAAATAAATAAAGGATATTTTCTTTTCCTGCGTTAATTCTGTATATATTTCATTGCGTGATACAAAAAACAATATATTTTAACAAGTGATAAAGCCACGAGTTAAAATATATCATTTTTTATACCACACGATGAAATATATCCGGTATTTATGCAGGAAAAGAAAATTTTCTTTTTATTATATACCAAACTTGCTCCAGAATCAAAGTTCAGAAAATTAAACTCTTCAGCACAACACAACACCCCGATTTTTGTGAATTCACATTACTTGCATTGGCTGATCATATAGATATCAGTGACTTAAGAGAGCAGTAGATTGGGTTGACCTAATCTGTCGAAGTAAATTACATTTTTGACATTTTGTAAACTATTTGATCATATCTAACCACAAAGCAAGTCCAATTCAGCAATGCATCACAGGTTTATCATTGTTGTCAAGGAAGGGGAAATAACTTCATAGAGACATGAACAGCGTCAAGTCAAATTTCTTCAAAAAAAATTAATTTCCATGTCTGAAATGTAAGGCAGTTTCTATTTATTTCTTCTAGCTCACAAAGTGTTTGTTTCTGTTGCTGCACATATATTTTATGTAGGTACACACAATCAGCATGGCACGATGGGAAATCTTATATTTTCACATGTGACAAAATAAGGATATATTTTTCACATGTGAAAATATAGGAATGAAAAAAATTTGAAAATTATTTTGCCAATAATTTTCTATATTTCACACTTAAGTATATAATAAATGTGCCTTTTGTCTGAACAAGCCAAGTGAAGTCCATTCAGGGGTTTTCCAGAATATAACACAACAAAACAATTTGAATGGACTTAATTAGAAATTTGCAAAACTGCAATTTAATGGATTGAAGGTTTTCAAAGACAAAATTATGCAATTATTGTAAACTTTCTCGAATGAAATCCTCAAATATCAGATCGTATGTTCATAATGAGACCCAATGACAAGCCTTTGTAAAAGTTGACAGAAATAATGTTCAAACCATCAAAGTGGGAATTTTGTAGAAAAATAATAAATACAAATAAATAATAACCATTCATGTCTATAAGACCCTGTAGGTTATTGCCTAACACTGAAATGATGCATTTAATGACCCCACTAGATCTAAACCAAATATTATCCTGAATATACACAAGTTTTAAATAGATGTGTCACAGTGTGCGAGTGAGAGAAAGAGATTTTGCTGTGTTGTAAAGCCAAAGAATAAACACGGTTGGACTTCATTCAACATGGACAAACTCAACAGCTGATAATGTCTTGCAAATTTTGATATATTTAATTTACTTTGCCATTCCTCTTGTTAAGTAAGAATTATAAACAGTTAAACAATAAATCCCTCTGAAAAACACAACACTTGATATTCTTTGTAAAAGTCCCACGGTAAGCTATGCCATTCGATCAGATTAGACATTAATTTTCATCAGGAAAGTCAAAAGACATGCTAAATTTAAAAACTGATGTAAATTCCTCAGATGAATGGCTATGACCTTGAATAAAGTTTTGAATTGATTAAAGTTTGTTTTAGTACATTAAATTTATCATTTCAACATAAATTTTCTTTGTCACCTTACATGTAAATAGAATTTAATCAATATTCTAACATTTTTACTTGAAAGTGCTAATACCCTGGGCTAGCAGTGAGTCTTCTGATAGTAAATACTTCTGTAAAGAGAGAAATAAAGAAACTGTAATGCATAGCAAAATTTACACAGCTTTGCTACAGTTATTGTCTTATTTAGCTGTTACTATGAGCATATAATCCCCATTTCTATTTTGGTGGTGCAAGTTTGCTATCGTTTCTAAAACAATTCAAACTACATCCCACTTTTACCTGTCACTTTCATAGGAACCATGACAGGGAGCCTGCCTATCAATACCCAATGAGAATGACAAATCAGTCTTAATCAGTGAATGGTCGAGTTAAAAGTCAGACAAATCAGTCTTAATCAGTGAATGGTCAGGTTCAAAGTCAGACAAATCAGTCTTAATCATTGAATGGTTGGGTTCAAAGAATCCACTTCTGTTCTGAGGGTCCACTCCACAGATTCAAATTTTGCACTGGTGAACACCCAGGTTTAGAAAGCAAAAATGTGTACCAAACTTATGATATAAAATTAAAAATGTTTATCTGGTCAGATTTTCTTCAAATATCATCAACAGAATGGCAAATTAAGGTACTTAAATCTCAATACAAGTGTTCGTGTTGGAAAATTCTGTTGTCAGAACAGGGACAGAGCAAAGATGCGGATTTTTGACAATTTATTTTTAGTAGTGTTCGCAAGCTGGATTTACACGGGAGCAGAATAAATCTGAATTAAAAATACGGTAAAATCACCTGCTAGAGTGACTTGATTTTATTTTCGATCGTACGAGATAAAGAGAGTCAGTTTTCACTGCAAAGAGTGAACCTCAAGCAGACGATATACATGCCTGAAAGTGACATTTCGTGAAAACTGTGGAACATAACCTGAAACCGCTTTGTATACTAGGCCTACAGTAGACAGTGTTATTCAGGCTTCTACAAGTAGTTTAGACGAGTCAACTGAAGTGAAACAAAAGGATATATTGCAAATGGGTCAAGAAATACGCAGTACTAAAGCAGATTATTCGAGTTGCAAAGTTAAAAGTGTACCACCAACGAAACGAGGCCCACCCCAACCCCCAAACCTGCAATTCTGTCTTTAGCACACACTCGATATTTGTCAACCTAATAATTCCAACTTTGTTCCGTTACACAAAATTCACTGAAGCGTGTCGCCTAATCTCACCAATGGGGAAACACGTGCGGTCCTTTCCGCTTAAGATTGGACAAACCCATTGTCCTGGAAAATACTGGAGGTAATCCGAATGGTTGCTGGATCATTCGGCACATCATCGTCTTTTTTCCGATGTGAGTCCAATCACCCTTGTCTTTTTTTTTTTTTTTTTTTGTAGTCTGCTTGCCTCCATGTGCCTCACAGCCCATACGCTTTAAGAATATATCGCTGTCTGAACACTGTTTGGACCCCCGAGTCATGTGAACCTTAGAGACTGATCATTTCATTTTATTTTTTTTCATTTTCCAGAGGGGAGGGGGTGTCCTCAGGCCCCCACCCCCAAAAATTACATGGTGGGTCCCTTAGTATTTGCGCATTAACAATACTATAGTATGGGCCCGTTCCATTCTGAATCGTACTCCACCTTCGGTCTTCAAAAGTATTTACCTGGGCCAGTTACAATCTAGATGAAGATTATTTAATCTCTTTATACCTTACAAAATTTCAAACCAAACCTTGTTCCGCGTACGCATACTTTTTTAATTTGGAAAAATAAAGTTGTTAACGGCGAGTGGAATGTTAAAGAAAATGCTATTTATAGTACAAGCACTGACTTATACACTTCGTAAGGTGCATGGTTGGGACGCGGATCCTCGCGCAGGTAAAACCAAACGTCGGTACATTTATACTTTATAAAACGTGCACAATACCATCCGCTATAATCAGTAAAATTAAAATAACGGCTACGAAACTACAGTGAAAAAATTAAATTATCTAAATCATAAAAATGTAATGTAAATAAAATATAGACTTTATCATTTTTTTTTTAATTATATGCCACACATTTCAAAATATCGAAGTCTGAATAAAAATAGCATTATACTATTTTTAAAAAAATAATAATTAAGTACATTTAAAATAGAAAGTAATTTAGTCATTATTATTATTATATAAGACCAAAACACTCCTATATACACATGCATGCAGAATAAGTAATAATTCAAATAATAATTAAAATATTCAGATGACAGTACTTTTTTTCCCAGATCAAAAATAAATACAAATAAAAATAGAACCAGGCACCTTACGACGTGTATTAGGCAGTGACCCTGAGAATAAATTAAATCTTCACTGCAGTAGGCGTGACTTTAACCTCGAAAATACGTTACAATAGCGTGGTCAAAGACTTTAGCAACTCGGCCCACTACCACAAACCTTAAATGTTTTCATTGCCAGATTAATTGTTTTGAAATGGATATTCATGGTCATCTTACAGGTTTAATCACTTTTAGCAACTTTGGCCATTGCTTGCGCCAACTTAGATGTGGATGCACTTTCGCGAAGGAAAAGTGTAGGCATATTTGTAACACAAATGACACTTGCATTACCGTCAGACCAACTACTGAAAACAGCAAAGACTACATGTAATTAAAACTACATTCCATTGTCTAATGATTTTTAAAGACAGTAACTTGGTGTATTTTTGTATTTAATGTCTGTGAGGTTGTGACCATGTTTGTGGTTTTGTTATTTGACAATTCTAAGTCAACCATTTTTTTTTTTTTTTTTTTTTTGTAAGTATATTAAATGCTTCAGAGAAAACAGATGGTATTTTCTTTTATTCAGATTTGAATTTCCAGTTATTTGCTATAGGCTGATTTGAAAAGATAACTTATTCTCATTTGGATGACGTCGCTTTTGGGAGGGTCACGCGCACTGACCCCCCCCCCCCCTTTGGGACCTCAAAACACACTTTTTGAGTCTCACCCCCCCCCACCCACCCCCCAACACTGTCTGGGAATATGGCAGGTATGTAGGTAAAATCTTTATATTCTGCATTGTTGAGAAAAGATCGCAGAAAATGCAATTTAAATTGAGTGTAATTAAGTTGTCAAAGCGTACTGGTTTCCCGAGGTGGCATTTTACCACCAAATTTAAATCATTGTGGCATAAGTATTATTCTTTCAAAGGGAGGTAACCCGCTCTAATGAGTATGCCGAAGCATATTTAATAGCCGAGGTGGTCCGGATGCATTTTGCGAACCCACTTTGGACGAACTTATAGAAGTCCTACAATTTCACTTTTTGTCGCTCTACATCTAATTTTTGCAAAATGTATTGCTAAGAATATAAAAATGTCACATTGTTTGTTTTGGTTTTTTATTTTTGGTGGGGGATATGTTATTCGTTACAACAACAAAAATATGATTCTCTGTTCGGAAAATTAGTCCCATTTTAATCCATCCCTTTGACGGTGTCAAGGTAGAAATATGTTTTAGTAATTAACTTTAATATTAAATGCTCCTTAACATAAGTAATGTTTTAGATGATAAAATATGAATATTTTATTTAATATAACATTTTATGAGTTTTTGAGAGTTTGATATTTTACGTTAGTCTACATTCAAATACGTGGAAATCCTATACAATAAGATAAAATGATAATGAATCAAAGTATCCCCTCACCGGTTGCCTTTGGACAACGTGCTTCTGTAGCGGCAGGTAATGAAAAGAATCTATCTCCTGGACACAAGTAAGATTTGCATATTGAATATGTAATAACATTAATATATTTTCGCTATCTTTAACTTGGTGAGAACTTAATCTAATTTAAATTCATTATATGAAAATATTTTTGTGGAAATTACACTTTCCGCATTTGGAATCTTGTTGGTGTTCTGTTACTGCAGCATTAGGCATGATACGTGCATGGGATACTCAATCTGGTGTCATCATCAGTAACATCAAATTTGTTGACAGTTTTTGTGAACTTTGTGTTACAAAATTGAATAAGACAATTTATTCCTCGATCATTTTTTTTATAACAAAATTTTTTCTGGTGCTTTTGCAGACGCCATTCAGCTGGACGCAATGGCATTTCACGCTAGTTTAATGTTTAAAAAAAAGCAATAGCCTGAAGGAAAACAATCATACCGACAATAGTTCCTCAGATTACTGCTATGACCCGTTCCGACACCGGATTATGTCTATCGTACTATAAAAGACGCAAGGTTATTAACTTGCCGAATGGCCGCACACGTCGTTAATCAAACGAACGAACTTCTGAACACTCGGTTCCACACTAGTCCATCAAAGGCAGCCCATGTTGAGACTTTTCCACAAATTAAGGTCGAATTGCTTTAGTCGGACTGTACTTACTCTCACAGGGGCTCGTATTGTTGCTTAAAATTTACCTATCAGTCATAGATGTACTATATAAAACTACAAGGGAGGACACTTCTTTCCTTTCTCGCGCAACCTATTTAATAATTGACGCTGATATTTCAAGCTACACTTCGCATAGCGTAATAAATTTGGTACCGATGTTTAACTCGGGCATTCGACTTTTTATGCCTACACAAAATTTGACTTATTACCACACCTTTAAGTAATTCCAGTGCATTTTCCCACGCTACCGGTCGACATGGCCATGATCACGCCCGCTTAATATGCAGGTACAACGCACTGAATGGAATTCTGCCCCCTTGTTGGTTGACTGAAAATCAGATTATCACTAGGCGTAGTACGTCATTTTCGGTCGACCAATGAGAGGACCGTATTCCATTAAGCTCGTTGCACTTCCATATTAAGCGGGCGCGATCGTGGCCATGTCGACCGGTAACGTGGGAAAATGGTCTGAAATTCCTTAAAGGTGTGGTAGTAAGTCAAATTTTGTGTAGGCATAAAAAGTTGAATGCCTGAGCTAAACATCAGTACCAAATTTATTACGCTATGCGAAGTGTAGCTTGAAATATCAGCGTCGATTCTTAAATAGGTCGCGCGAGAAAGGAGAGAAGTGTCCTCCCTTGTCGTTTTATATAGTACATATATGACTGATAGGTAAATATTAAGCAACAATACGAGCCCCTGTGCTTACTCTGATGTCTTTTTTCCTAACGGAATCAAATTCTGACAAAAGCAAGTGGATTCCTTTTCAAGTTCTGTTGACATACATTTCAGTTGGTTGAAATGTGATGGTAGCCAAGGAATACTGAAGTCTGTTAAAGTTGGAGTTTATTTTGACGAAACAAAGAAAACTATACCAATATTGATAAAAGCGATTATGCAGCATCGTTTAGTTTAAGACGGTCTCTTCTTTATCAACTTCGGCATTCCTCTGCTCCCATCGAATTTCGACCAACTGGCACATGGACTCGTCTCTGTAAGTGAAAAAGAAAAGCTACCGACAACACCCACTTGCATTCTACAAATGAATACAAGGTTACCAACTCGCATGGTTCGAATTTGACCCCCTGCCGATTCCACGCTAATTATTGTATCCCATCAGTATGTGGAGCCACTGATAACATGTATCAGCATGGAGGAGACATTCCAAACTTGGCCCCCATGTATTATTTAAGTACTTGACTGATCATTTAGTGACCACTTTTACGCAAGCTTTTTCTGTCTACTTGGATCGAATTTGAAGGCAACACTTCCAGTGTGTCACCAACAGAAGTAAGTGCCTGTGTCCACAGCAGTTGTTTTGCATTCAGCAGAAAGTACAGTGTGATGGATTTGGTTGTTAGTCATCTTTGCTCCCACACCCAAACTTGTTCTAGATAAGATTTTTCTTGCACCAAGACGAGTCCTGCATTTGATCAAATGGAGCAGCCTGAAATGGCCTAAATGGTTGACTTGAAATTGTTGACAACTAGCAGGTAGTCTGTTTGGAATTTTTTTTTTAATCTTGTCAAGGATGAGAATGACATATGACCAGATGACAAGTCTATGTCTGTCTGTAATCTGCATACTGGAAATGCAACCAATATGTCGACACCACCCTACCACTGACAGACCTTCTAAATATGAAAAGACCATCAAGTTAATATGTGTATCGATAATATATCGTATTGTAGACCGTGTATCATGAATAATATCAAAATGTGGCACATGTGTATTGTTTGACCCCTAGCTTTTATATAGAGATTGGAATGAAATTATTGCAGACAAATCGGCCAGTAAATACTGGTGTGTTTGGGGTCTTATTTTTTATAAACTGCATGTAATACACCAGATTGATAATCACTTGGTTTGTACTAGGTAGCGAGAGACTATCCTGAAAAACTCTGTACTATAGTTTCCACAATTTGATTTTAAAAAATTCCCTAATTGTGCCGTATATTCAAAACCATTCTTGTATCTGAACATTATTTGAGTTTTCTAAGGGGTTCAAATTGAATTGTTGCATAATCATGTAATGTGATATGGGTCCTGAAAATTACATTTCTGACTCGCCAACACTAATGAAACTTTGTATCTATAGGCATCTTAATGATTAGTATATATATAACGGCAACATTTCTTTCATCTAAATGGTGGCTCAGTTGTTAGCTTAAGCTTACAACTATGTGGTAACTGGTTTGAATCCTGTTCAGACCAGCATGGGTTGGCTGTTGTGGAGTACCTTTATGAAAGGCATTTAAGTACCGTTGCCTTGGCATCGGTCTACTTTACCATTTGTGAAAGCAAGTAAACACTGGTTTGTCAGTATTAGACCATAAGTTTAACATGATCTTCACATATTAACTTTTCACATTCTTAAATACATTACATTTTACTTGTTCATAATGAATTTCATTAATAATTGTGACAAATTACATAGTTTACATAATCGCTTGGACATAAAATGGTGTTTTGCTTTTATCCAAAAATGTTTAAATTCATTTTTGTTATAAACGAGTTTGGCCATATAACCTTCAGAGCTGTTCGATCTAAACATGCATGGTACCTTGGGATGGTACGTTTTTTAAAATATATTTCAGGGTACTCTGATTACTCAAACAGTTCATATGAAAATGATATAATATTCTAAATTGCATCTGTGGGTGGCCACTTCACATTAACATGCCTTCCATTGGTCCTAAGTATGTTTTACTGGAACATCACTCACGATATGGTTGCTGATTATTAAGACTGCATGGTGGTCTGCATTTAGAGTGTCAAGTTCTATCAGAAATAATGATGGTTCTTCTTCTTATAATGGATGACCCAGACAACTTGTCATTCATCAATACATATCTCTCATCAAGTCCTAAGATACTACTAATAAATCAAGGTCCATGTTGCACACAAAGTCTGTGTGGTCTTGTACCATGGACACAGCTGTGCGAGGACAGTTCCACAACTGATCATAGACCCAATAGCAATTTGCAAAAGGTAGCTTTTGCTGCATAAAATATAAATAAATGCAAGTATATAATGGGTGAGCTTGATTTCCATTAGGTAAAATGTCGGTGTTTAAATGTTAACTCCTGGTTTATCAACCTTAAATTAGAAGATTGGCGAGATCAGATTACAGTGGAACCCATTTGTGATGAGCTCCATGGAACTAGTACAATTTGTTTGTTAAAAATAAATTTTCTTGATAACTCAGAACAATTATATCGTTGACATAATCATTTTGGACATGAATTGGTATTTAGCTTAATATGAAAATTTGCTAAATTCAGGTTCTTATGAAAGAGGTCTGTTGTATAACCTTCATTACATAGTTGCTGATTATTAAGACTGCACAGTAATCTTCATTTGAAATGTGGAGTCCTCTCAGAAATAGCAACTCTGATTATAATGGTATTTTGCTTAATTCAAAATTTTGTTACATTCATTGTCTTTATAAACAAGTTCTGCCATATAACCTTTGGGTCTGTTCCATTTAAATATGCATGGTCCCCAGGGAAGGCATGTTTTTATTTTTTAAATATATGCCACTGTCCTCTGATTAATCAAAGAGTTCATTTGAAAATGATGCAAACTTCTAAATTGCATCAATTGGTGACTAGTTCACATTGAAAAAGCCTTCCATGGGTCGAAGTATGTTTTACTGGAACAGCCGTCGCGACTTGGTTGCTGATTATCAAGACCGCACAGTGATCTGCATTCAAAGAGTTAAGTCCCATCAGAAATAGCAATGGTTCTTATTACAGTGTATATTGGAATGCCCAGAGAACTCCTCATTCATCAGTACAGCGAATCCTAAAATACTATTTATAAATCAAGGTTCCTGTTGCATACAAGGTCTATGTGGTGATGACCTTTTAGGCTAGAGTTTCAGACAGCAGTGACTGTGGTCTTGTGCCACGGACATGGCTGTGTGAGGACAGCTCCACAACTGAACATAGACTGCAACAACTTAACAAAAGTTAGCTTTTACTGCATAAAATATAAATAAATGCAAGTGTATAGTCAGCAATGTGAGATTGATTTCCATTTGGCAAAAAGTTATTTGTTTCGTGGTAAACTGCTAGCTTAGCAATCTTAAACTAGAAGTTTGGCATGATCTTCACATATGATACAGAATTCGATGTCATAAAATAAGTGTTCTGTCCGTATATAAAAATATCACGTGATTCTACTGGCAGTAAAAATAATGATTTAAAGGCCGTCTACAGCACATAGTTTAATAGTTCAAATCTACTGCTTTTTAAAATTGATTTTTTTTTTAAATTGGAAAAAAGAAATAAATAATGCCAGAACCAGTCTAGTGGGGACCGGAAATGTTCCACCAGTGTAATGACCGGTGCAGTGATGCACGCTGAGTAGTCACATTAAGAACTGTTAAACAACGGCTAACATGTACACAACAAGCTGTAAATCGATTACCCATCTGTTGTCATTTGGAGACTTGAAAGCCAAAGGCAGGATCTGTTTTGTTATAAGTAATAAAGGGATTAAAGGTGGTCTATGATTAATTTTTAGTCTAATTAAAAATCAGCTGACCTTTAGCAGAGGCGAGATGAAAAGGAGTGACCGACCAAAAAATGGTTTGAGCAGAAACACTTGAGCAAATATTTTTTATTTTTTCAGTAGGAATATTTAAGGGCAACTCTTACCTTTTTTGTTGTTGTCGTTTTTTTTTTTTTTTGTTTTTTTTTGTTTTTTTGTCAATTCATGTAAAAATGCAGAAGGGTGTGCTTTCTCCCAGTGCTAAAAACCACAGGCTAAGAAATATTACAGCAAGTTCAGCAATGCTTGGAATTAGAGTTTAAGTGTGTGCAGGTGAGTAGGAAAGGTCTGGAGTTTGCATTGTGCATTTTATGCAAAAATAGTATTTTTTAGGAAGAAATTATATCGCCAGGCATATGCAGATGCTGTCACATCAGAGCAATGATTCTTCTGTAACAAACACGCCCACTTTGAATGCCTCGTTTGAGACTGGATCAGAAGTGGATACAGTGGCACTTACAGAGACTGTGTTTGCAAATTTTGTGGCAGAGCACAATTTACCATTCCTCATTGCATATCATTTTACAAAACTGGAAAGTTATGTTTATAGATTAAGCGATTGCTCAGAAATTTTCATGCCAGCATACAATGACAAAACATTCAGGTCCTAGCTCCCCACAGGGACAGAAAAGTTGAAAATATGTGTAGAAGTCTGAAGTTCAGTGTCATGAATGAGAATACATATTCTGGCAAAAAATACACTTGTTTTGTTTTCAATCCCTTTAAAACACCTAACATTTAGGTCTATAAAAAATACACTGGTTTAGAAGCTGATCCAAAATTTTTAATCTACCAATTTGATGTCCTGGTTCTGTGACGTGTATGTGAAATAGTCAGTAAAACTTAAAGCTAGTGCTTGTGTAATTTGAAGTCGACAAAAGAGATAACAATGATATATATATATATATAATTGACTATAAGTAAAATAAAATAGAAAACTAAAATGTTATGGACGTTCACAAGTTTATTTTGTCGGCAATGAGGGTGTCATGATTGAATGCTGTTATAATGCCCAGCTGTTAAGTAAGAGATTGGTCATTGGCATTTAGTTTACTGAGAAAGCATAACTATTTACATTTGAAATCCTGAATGAAATAATAAATTATCAAAGTATTCTTCACCATATTTAGTTGTAACATTTGTGTCCTAAATGTTCTTCAATCATGAATGAAATAATAAATTGTCAAAGTATTCTTCACCATATTTAGTCATAAAATTTGTGTCCTAAATGTTATGATCCAAAATTGGATACATTTTTAAGACGATCTCGTACGTTTCAGACTGTTTGACCTTGCAAGGAAAGTACATGTGTTGACCTAATTCATGATACAAGTCGTAGAAAGATTGCACCAATATAATTTCCGACAGTTTTCAGAATTTTATAAATGGCTTGGTGTCAGAATTTTGCATCTTAGATTCTTATGAAATATTTTGGCAGCAACTGGAAAAATAGCTGCCATTGTCTACATCGAGCAATGTATATTTTACGACATCAATATGCTACCCATTTACGATAGCCTGATGACGTACATGGCAGATGAAAGGGAAGTATGCCAATGTTCTCGCCACAATTGCATCTATGTAAACAACCATATGTGTATGGAAGTTTAGCTCTGTAAAGATCGAAAATAGTATGAATAATATTTAATTGGTGAACAAGTTCAATTTACAGAGTATTTTGCTTTAAATTAAGTCATAAACAGTTCGAGTGTTGCAGCTGATTTTTTCAAGACCTTCAGTTTTTCCAGACTTTGTTCCTGCTGGATAACCAGTTTTGTTGTGTCCATTGTTACATACTCGTTAGATTTAAAGTTTAAATAACACTTTTTGATATTGTATCCAAGATGTTTTTCATGACATTAATTCTTTCAGGAAAAAAAGAAGATAGTTGTCATGTGCAATCAATACGAGTTAAAACATCCCGTTATGGGCATATTAGATAACTGCGATGGAACATGAACCCTGCTGTCCCCAGTGCATGGAGTGACACAGTGTAAGTGGGGTGACGTCACATTAATTCCATCCAAATATTGATGTGAATGACAATGCTTTATCTCTAAGAATAGCACAAAATGGAATGTGGAATGACCCATCATACATTAATTATATTAGATGATGTAACGAGACTAGGGGTGATTACAAAAACACCAAATGGGAAAGAAAAATCCCTTCTTGGCTGTAACAAAGGACATGAAAATTAAAATTGTCTAAATTAGGAATATTAACCCAGAGAACCGCAAAACATGGATATTAAAAAAAAAAAACGCAGTGAATTTAAATGTTTAAAGTTGATGATCATTCATTTTGAGAGTCCTCTAATGTTTTCATAATCTTTGATGAAAAAGCAATCACAACATAGTTGGATATTCTCAATGATGTTGAGAATATTTTATGACAAAGATCCCATTGGCGTATTACATTTTTTTCTGAACCCAAAAAGTTATTATTTTACACAGTATCAATGAGGAACTATCTCCATTAATATGGAAATAAATTGCCCCCATATCTGGTGTTTCAAAATTAATTAACATGGGCAACTTGATATGAGCATGAAATTTATGGAAAATGTCTTGGATGTAACGCTTATTTTATGATATAGAATTATGTTCTGTATTCACTTTTCACATTAACATTACACTGGAACCCCATTCATAATGAATCCCAAGGAACCAGTAACATTTGTCAAAAATGAATTTCATTAATAACTGAAAAATTACATAGTTTACATAATCACTAAGACATAAAATGGTACTTTGCTTGATCCAAAAACAGCTAAATTAAGGTTCTTTTGAAAGAGTTTTGTTGTAAGACCTTTATTACCTACCGTATTTACCGTATATATTGGGACAGGATAAAATAAATGAATTTTTTCCTGTCCCATAACTTATGGTTAAACATTTTTTCAACTAGATCATATGTCCCAAAACTTATGAACGGAAACAAATTGTGTTGAATTTGCCCCCCCGCAGCACTTCATGTTAAAATAAGGTATGTAAATTAAACGTTTATTTGATAATAAACTGAAAGAAACTAACCTTGTACTGTTCGCATTTATTCCTCTTTTTTGATCTTCATAAACAATTTATGCATAAAAGACACAAACGTATCCACTAACACATGGTCCGGTAATGTAGAGTACCGGTCGTGTGTATCGCTTATGTCAGGTAACAACATTGACACATTTTTTTATTGACGTGAATATAGGTGTCCTCAGAAGTTTGAATACCGGTATATTATCAAACTTAAAATTGGATCCAGCAAAATCACAAACAATAGAAAGAGAGAGACATAAGTTAAGACCGATTCCTTGAAGGCACCAGCAATTCACGCATGATCCGGTGTATGGTGCAAAATAACCAAGAGTGTATTATATCCAGGTTAACAATATAACAACATTTCGCAAATAAAAATCATTTTTAGGAAATACATTCACCGTAAGAGCAAATGACAATATTTTTGCTAGCATGGGATACAGAATGTATTCTTAAAAACAACTAATGCCGTGTATATTATTTACCCCGCAGACATCAATGCCTGTTTGTAACGGTTACGATTACAGATGGCAAACAAAAGAAGACCGGGTGGTGAATAAACACAGCTGGTAGCGAGCAATAAACTCATTGTTTCAACTTACCAGTAGGATATCAAATACAAAGTTTATTTTATTACAAAGCAAGCAGACCCTTGAAGCCAACTTTGAATTCTTTTAAGTGTGCAGATTTTTTATATTCAAAGTCGGCAGACCAAGGGAAGCCGGCTTTGGTTTCTTTTAGCAGTATTCACAGGAATTTTGAAAATAAATTGAAACAGTGGAACAGCCGGGGTCTGTAAGTGACACTTTGAGCATACATTGTGAAATGTACTGGTATTAAAGGATTTGCCACAACTGAACAGGTGTCAATTGTGCGGCATGATCACAGGAAGTTCAAATAAATTCTGTCAGCTGAATATAGGACTCTACTTGGCAATGAACAAGTATTAACTCGGCGGCTCGATCAAAGGGTTGTGAAAACAAAGTGAGGCTGCCTTTACAAGCTAAGGGATTTGCACTGGCAGATAACTGAGGAAATATTACTTGGGAATTGGATCTGGCTTATGAAAAAGGCAAATATAAATCAACTCAAAACTTTTATTGCATCCAACAGTGTTTATACAGCAAAACAAAATATAATACAAGTACGGGTTGCTCCGACTTGCACGTATTTTAAAAGTACGTAGTGCAAACATCTAGTCTCCTATATTGCCCTTAGATTTATCAAATTTTGTTCTCCAAAAGTTTGCAGATAAGAAGACAAGTGTAAACAAACAACACTGACAGCGGTTTTTATTTTATTTATTTAATAAAATATAAGTTCTAGTGCATTTTTTTTACCAGCTAAGCATCGATATTATGATTTAAAAGGTGTCCCAAAACTTACGACTCGGAAAAAATGATCTGTCCCAGAACTTACAGTGCACAAAAAAATTACTTTAAAAATTAATTTATGGTGTCCCAACATATACGGTGTCCCAACATATACGGTAAATACGGTAGTTGCTGATTATCAAGACTAATCTGCATTTAAAGTGTCAAGTGCTCTCAGAAATAGCAATGGTTCTTATTATAATGGATAACCCAGGCATCTCTTCATTGAACAGTGCATATCCGACTCTGCAAGTCCAGAGATACTATTTATAAATTGAGGTCCCTGTTGCATGCAGCGTCTATGTGATGATGACCTTTTAGGCTAGAGTTTCAGACAGCAGTGAATGTGGTCTTGTGCCATGGACACGACTGTGTGAAGACGCTCCACAACTGAGCATAGACCTACAGCAATTTACCAAGGGCATCTTTTGCTGCATAAAATATAGATAAATGCAAGTATATAGTCTGTGATGTGAAGTTGATTTCCATTCTGTTGTTTTCTTTTCTAATTTATTTCTTTTTTCTGGGACTGGTATTTGCTATCCTCCAGTTATTTTAGCTCTACTGGTCGAAGACCAGGAAGGCTTATGCAGTTGTCCTATGGTCTGTCTTATTGGTTGGCATTTGTTTCATATGACCAGTCCTCAAGTGGACATTAAATGACAGACATATAGTAAAATAAATAACAAGAAAATTGCAAAGCTTCGTGTACATTTATTACAGACTTTAGGGTGTGTAAACTTGTGGTGTTCCTTGTTGGGATGGTCATTAACTGTTACCTATTCTACACCTGTAATTTTCACAGCTTCAATATAAAGTTGTAACAAACATACATATAAATGTTTGAGCCATGAAAGAATGGAGTATTTTTTATAGACATATTTGAACCCATAGGTAAATTTACACCAAAAATTGAGGCCTGATCAGAGAATCATATCTCCATGATGACAACAAGATGACGAGTCTGACATCTGTAGAGTCTATGCCACTGGTCAGTTTTTGTCCAGCAAGTATTGCTCTCAGATACAATGAGGCTAATCGAGGCATTTGTCTGAGAGATCACACTGTGCACAAGTAATTTTGTTGAACAAGTATCAGTCTACAAAACAGAAGGCTGATTAAAGTTGAAAGATGCTTACACTAGGGAACTAGTTGAGCTGAATATAGCTATATGTAGGATTTTCAAAATGGAAGTAGTTTCTGCACAACAATACTGGTTCTACATCTCGGACCTGGACCAGACTTTGTGAATGGCTTGCACATTGAGAAATGAAGACACCTATTGGTATTGGGTCAAAGGTCAAGGACACTGGAAGAAGAAAAATTGTTTATGCAAAATAAATTTTGTTCTGCATCACAGACACAACTTTGTGGATAGCTTGCACCTGGAGAAAGGAATAATTATGTTCATTTTGTTGTCCGAAGATAAAAGGTCAAATGAACAAGTGTTTCAGCACAAAAACTTAAATTTTCAACCATGTACCTTCACCAGAGTTTGTGAATAGCTTTTACTTTGGGTAAGAAATGTCCATATTGTTTCTGGGGTATAAAGCTTGAAGGTCAAGGTCACTGAAAGAAGAAAAGTAGTTTTGGGATAATAACTTTATACTGTATTACCTTGACCAAAGTTTGTGGGGTGCATGCACTCAAGGTAAGGAAGAGATTTGAAGAAAAATGGGTTTTGCACAGTAAATAGATGTTTTATGGTCAAGTTCCTTTACCAAACTTTGTGTGTGGGTTGCACTTAAGCTAGGAAAGAAACCTATCAATTATGGGGTCTAAAGGTCTAAAAGCATAATCTAAAAATTATGGTTTTTGCAGACTTAGGTTATTCAAGACTGTATACCTAGACAAATTGAGACATTCTTGTCAATAATTTCAACTATGCCCTACTTGTGCCAACATAGAGGGCTATTAAACACAAAGTGAGCATATAATGTCCAGTTCATGATACTCTTATTTCTAAACTGCTGCATATATTGTTAAGAAAGTACCTGCATAATAATGTTGGGAATCAGAAGAATATAATTCATTATCACAATCAATCAACCATCCATTATAATCATTTGGAAATGGTTTCTATATTTTTATCATCAAATTTTTTTTCATGGTCATTTTACATATTTTAATGTTTAAATTGCTTGTCTCCTGCAAAGCTCAATGATTTACTGGCACTTTTGTTGTCTTGTATGTTGTGGGGACTGGGGTTGTACTAAACAACAAACGACTTTATTAATTGCAAGCAGTTGTTCACATATTTTACTTTTCTGGGAAGATTTCTTCCCCAGATAAGTAAGGAAAAATATAACTTTGTTTTATTATGGAAAATCATAACTGAAAGCTTAGTCTTTCAACTTTTCCAACTCCAACCAATCTTTGATTATTTTGATTGTCACACTAATACCACATGTACATCATAACTAGACAGGGTGTTGCATACAGTTGGGTTCTTAACTAAAAGATCAAGGTAAGAGGAAAGAAAATTACTTTATAACCTGTTCTTTTGTTATGTTTGTTTTCTTCATCTGGTCTGTAACTTTCGAACTATTGGAGATTTTCGAGACACAAATATGCATGCTAGAGTAGTGATAAGCAAAAGAAGCAATGGTGCTTAGTAAGGACTGTGATCAAGGTTAATCAACGGATGCTCACAAGTAATGCATATGGTACTCTTGTTTACAAATAAAGCTATTACAAATATATAAGAACAATTTTTAAGCCACTCTATTGCAGTGGTATGAGCATACAGGGCTGCACAAATGGAATAGCCTTATACACCGGGCTAGTCTATTTTTCTGTTGGACAAGTGCCTGGCAGCAAGAGTTTACTCCTAGGCATGTACAATAAAAATGAAAAGTTTTAGTTTCATTCACAAGATTTACACACCATTTCCTTGGTACAGTCCTCTTCCAGGTCAGTATTTTCCATTTTAAGTTATTTGTGGCATGCACACTGGAATTGACTTGTATGTGCTGAAATGTGACTTTCCAATCATCAATGGGAGATGTGCGCAAAAAATGAAAATTATTTATCAAGCTGGGAATAAAATTGTTGTTTCATCAAGTGCAGACAAGTTGGCTGATAATTATCTATGCGTGTTTGGGGTCCAGCATCTCACACTACAGCCTTTACACGAAATTGATTATTAGTTGGTTGGTTCCAAGTAGCAGGAGACCCCATCCAAAAAACGCCATGTATTAGAGTTTTCTCTAGTCAGTAATTTTTGCCCTCGATTGCACTACATATTCAAAACTATTTTTACATCTGAGCAATTTTAGAGCTTTCTAAAGAGTTCCAGATGAACTGTTGCTTCACCATGATGTGAAAAATATATTTTTAAAAATTTGGAGTCTCTGCTGGTTTAGAGGTCTTGGGCTTGTATATTCCACTGTTAATCTGGCAGATTTTTAAAAGTTAATTATAGCTAGATATGTATTCCATCAGTTTATTAAGGTATTCCCTTGAGACACCTTTTCATTAGCTGACATGACATCATGTGCTTTGCAATAATTCATGATACTGCACCATCGTGTCATAATATAATTTTATGGTATCATGCAATTAAACAGTATTAACCCTATACTCGAATAATTTGAATTTAAAACAATTATAGACCAGACCAAGTACCTTTCAATATTTGGTTGCCACTGGGCGATGTGCTTAAAAATTTAGTGCCCTTTTGAAATGTTAGATTGCCAAGCCATTTAAATTGAACACAGAAATAAATTGAGTGGCAAGTTAATGGTAAAAGATGACAAAAAGTGACATTTTTAGTTTAGGGAAATTAAAAAGTACATATATAACAAAATGCATATGGTTGTTTTTTCTATAGCAAGGCACATTGATCTAAACTGAACTGAGAACAGTAATGTTAAATAACACTTTCTGATATTAGATCAAAGATGTTTTCATAACAGTAATTCTTTCAGGAAAAAAAGAAGAGAGTTGTCATGTGCAATCAATACAAGTTAAAACATCCTGTTATGGGCATATTGGATAACTATGATGGAACATGAAGCCCGCTGTCCCCAGTCCATGGAGTGATGCAGTGTAAGTGGGGTTGACATCACATTCTTCCTCCCCCCCCCAAAAAAAAAAAAAAAAGATATGTGAATGGCATTGCTTTATCTCTAAAATAAGAGAAAATGGGCGTGGTAGAAATGACCCAGAATACATTAATTATAAGATGATCTAATGAGACTGGGTGATTCCAAATATATCAAATTAGAAAGAAAATCTTTTCTTGGCTGTAACAAAGGACCTGAAAATTAAGCCTTAAAGTGCAAGTCATGATATAAGTCGCACCGCCGGGAAAGGTCTCGTACTGCTTGTCAGGACTCTAGTCGTTTTTCAGGTAAGCAACTTTTTACACATCCCGGTACTTCGGCTTGACATGAATGGTTGTGAAATTAAATTTGATTGGTGCACTTGGCCCTGCAACAAGCATTCTGTCTTAGTTTTAACCTTGTATTCATCAAAGAAGTTTTACAAACCAATGTTTACAATAGGCACTACCTAGAAAACTCTAAAATGGCTGACTCCGAACATGGTTCATCTCCATAAGACTATTTGCTTCAGCAAATATTGGCTGATGATGGGAATGATGACAGTGATTCTGAAAGTTTTGAAGTATTGGAGATTATTAGAGCTTGGAAAGTGTTAATGGAAATGCCATTGAGTGATTTTGAGCCCAAAAATAATGTTGAATACGTGTCTGACGTACATGCTGGATGGACAAAAACTGATGCCATGCCAGGAACCCCCCTGTTCAGCAGTATTTCAAAATTAAATATATAAATGGAGAATATCATGCCATTTAAAGCTAAAAAAAATTTAGGATTTCTTGCATCTGATTCTAGATCCAATGAATCTTTATGCACAGCAGAGAATAAATGGGGCAAACTTGATGTCAAATGGAAACCTGTTGCACTTGATGAATTGAAACTTTTTTTTATGTGCATTGGTTATGGTCGTGGGTTTGCTGCATAAATCTGATTTCTAGTTTTACTGGACAGCTGAGTATGTGATGTCAACCCCATACTTCAACCCAAAAGAAAAAATTAGTTGGGATATCATTCTTAATATTCTAAGCAAGTAACACTTGAACAAGTAATATGAACTTGACGGGTGACTGTCTTTGTAAGATCACAAGTGGACATTAAATGACAGACATATAGTAAAATAAATAACAAGAAAATTGCAAAGCTTCGTGTACATTTATTACAGACTTTAGGGTGTGTAAACTTGTGGTGTTCCTTGATGGGATGGTCATTAACTGTTACCTATTCTACACCTGTAATTTTCACAGCTTCAATATAAAGTTGTAACAAACATACATATATATGGTTGAGCCATGAAAGAATGGAGTATTTGTTTATAGACGTATTTGAACTTTTTCATTAAAAAAGATGCAAAAATGCAGATGATATACAAAGGTAATTTGTATATTTACCTGTATTTGCACCTGTAAGTGTTACATATGTAACTTGATGCTTATAATAAAGTTCAGACAGCAATAATTATTTTTCATTTAGGGTTTGTATAACTATTATGTATAGTAATTAAAATACAGGCAATTTAAAAGAAGAGTACAATTTTAATTTCTTTTCTCAAAACAATTCAGTGCTCTCTAAGTCCTGAGATACTATTTATAAACTTGGGTCACTGTTGCATGCAGGGTCTATGTGATGATGACCTTTTAGGCTAGAGTTTCAGACAGCAGTGAATGTGGTCTTGTGCCATGGACACGGCTGTGTGAGGACAGCTCCACAACTGAGCATAGACCCTACAGCAGTTTACAAAAGTCAGTTTTTGCTGCATAAAATGTAAATAAATGCAAGTATATAGTCTGATGTGAAGTTGATTCCATTCTGTTGTTTTCTTTCCTAATTTTTTTCTTTTTTTCTGGGACTGATATTTGCTATCCTTGAGTTATTTTAGCTCTACTGGTCAAAGACCAGAAAGGCTTGTGCAGTCGTCCTGTGGTCTGTCCTGTCTGTTCATAATCGTTTCTTGTGGCCATTCCTCCTAAACTACTTGGAGGAAAGTCGTGAAAGTGGCAGTTTTATCCTGTGATATTGTTTGTCCTAAATAGCAAAGCAGACATGGTGAAAAGGTTTTTTGTTGCTGTTCCTGAACAAATGTTGTCGACATTGGGTTTAACTAAAAGACTAAAGACTTTTTTATGATGTTTAGATGGTCTTAAAAGAACATGGTATTGATCTCAAATCCAACATGGTCACCATGGTGGCAGTCATCTTGAAAATCTTTTTTTGCTATTTCTGAACAGATGGTCTCGCCGACATGGAATTTTTACTAAAGACTTGTGTAATGGGCCTTAAATGAAAATTGGATTCATCTACTGTCATCAGTGGCTCCCATGGTGGCCATCTTGAAAATCTCGTTTCTTCTCTTCAATGGATGGTCAAATTGACATCGGGTCTTCACTAGAATACTTCTTAATAATGTAGTTGGTGCTTTTGAAAATGGTGCTTATTGGGCCTCACAAATGGCTGCAATGGCCATCTTAAATCTTGTTATGGCTTTTCTTCCTAAACAGATAGTTGCATTGACATTGGGTTTTTACTGAAACATTTCTTGCAATGTATAGTTGTCCTAAATGAAAATGGTGCCCATATGACCTCCCAAAATGTCCATGACAGCAGCCATTGTGAAAATCTATTTACAGCTACTTATCCCAAAAGAATAGTTGTATTGACATTTAAAAAAAAACACTTCTTGCTATATGTAGTTGGTCCCATATTAAGATGAATGCTGATCATACCTTAAAAATGGCTGCCTCGATGGCCATCTTGAAACATTTTTATGGTTACTTCACCTGTAAGGATGGTCATACCAACATTAGGTTGTCATTTGCACTATATCAATATGTATCTGGCTCTGAATGGAAATGGTGCTGATCTGACCTGAATAGCAACCATAGAGCCCACTTCAAAATTCGTTTTCTCATTGCTCGTCTTGAAGAAAAGGAGTCTTTTTCGTGGGGTTTTTACTAAAAGACTTCTTGCAATATGTAATTGGTTCTAAATAAAAATGGTACAGATGTGACCACCATGTTTGCAAGTTTAAAAACCAGGCTTATTTCACCCTGGCTCCAGTCAGCAGTCACTGCTTGCATGTGTATTTCATCGAGTTTATGTATACTGCGACTTGTACAGGTGAATTTGACCGGACTTTTGATTTATCTGCATTGCAATAAGCAAGTTGATAGTCAGCACCCTTACATTTATTTCAAGGTCAACGGTACCACTTTGGTTTTTAATTGGTCTCAATTTTGTTGTGTTTTTTCATTTGCCTAACAAGAATGTTTGCACACTTAAAGAGCTTTTTTTTTTCTTCACATTTTCACTCTTTTTCTGTTATCTCTTAATCTTCATATCATTTTCATTAACCTTACTAGCTGCACGCGACTATAGGATAGTCACATCATCATGTCATTTGCTTTTTTTTTTTTTTTGTTCCAGAAGTTTTCTACTTGGATGAACCCCAGCACTGACAAAAGCGGCCTGGCTGTCTTTCTATGTTGCACAGAACATTTCACGGTATTTACACATGTAGCCACCCTTAACAAAATTACAACCAAGGAAATCTTGATTCGTATTTAACCCTTTCCCCCTCCAGAAATTTCCATTGTACGTCCACATGACCTCCTTGACGTTGCCTGAACAGGTTTCATTTCCTCAGCAATTCTTCCATTTTTTAGTTTTATTTCAAGAGTTACCATTAATTATATATCACTAAACTGCAAGAAATTAGTCTGATGTCTTTAAAAATTGAATGCAATATTGTATACATGACAGTGTGAGAAAAACAACATTCAGAACTTTGGGATATTTCTTTTCCCATGGTAACATTTTATAAAGATATTTTGATGAAAAAGAATTGCATATCGATTCAGATAAATGCTAATAAAAATTAAAATGATGATGAAATATAGAATCGAGCAAATAAAATTAAAAAATGGCATACAGAAAGATGTAGAATGGAAAATTAATTGTAAATACAACACCAGGGTATGTATTTATGTTCGACTTTTTGAGAAAATGTTTTCCTGATGCTTCAGTATAAAGAAGAGAAATTTATGGTTAAAAACACCTTTTCAGATAGGAAAAGAAGGCAAATTTAAAATGGTAAACCATATCACCTCGGTAATTTATTTATGTTGGAAAGTAAGTATTAGAATTGGTTACCATGGTAACCAGTTGGGAATGTGTAGGAAAAGGCACAAAGAAATGTACAATTGTAATGCAAATACACAATGTACAATACAGTCAAACATGTCCTAGTGGTCACCTGTGCACAACAGCCGTTCTAATTTCCCTCCAGCAAATTTTCTAAATAAATGTCCTGTATGTAATGGGTCACCTTTCTAACGTGGTCAGCAGCCATGTGTTTCCTAACCAATCAGTGGTTTCTCCCTGCCTTACAAGGTCACTGGAGCATATCATTGTTTAGATCAAGGAATATCGTGTGAATTGATGTACAAACATTTCTTACCTCGCTTGTACTCGTAACTCCAGTCACGTTGACAGTGTAACTCAAAGATGTCAATATGTCAAATTGGAAAGCACTGCAGTTTTTATCATTAGGGTAGAGGGTTGAAGCAATTCGCTTGCTGGATGGTGGGAAAAGTTGTCATGCTTACACAGCAAAATTGTGCCGGTGTGACAGGTATAGTTTGATATCTTCATCTATTTGCCTGTGAAATAAAGCTATCCAGATATGCTGCCATGCCGCTTGATCCGCGGGTTTCTCGCAAAAGTGATAGAGAGTCACGCAAATTTTAAAAGTCAATGGGGGAAAGATCACGCAAGTTTTCTGTGCTTCCCACGATTTCTCGAACCCAATGCGCGACTTTTTAATTTTTTGTTTTAAAATTAGGTTGATCAGATCGTCTTTTTTTACTTTTCTCCATGATCTCAATTAATCCTATATCTATGGAGAATATTGTTTGAATACAAGCACCTTTATGATGGAGATCTGTTGGAGTATTGCAGAAACTGTCGAGGTATTCCGATTTAATTGTTTCCGTTTGCTGTGTAGTAAATTGATCCATCGATCGAAATGTCTAAAGCGCGACAGTAGTGTGTTATGTTGAAACAAAATATAACAGATTTCTTTAGGAAACTCAGCGAGATGGAAAGATCATCTGTTAAGGACGAAACTAGGGAGGATGAAATATCTGGCGGTTTGTTGCCAGCTGAACATAGCGCAGAAAGCTATGATACAGAAATAACCGGCATGATGCCGTTTACTACGGTTTAGGCCATGCAGAAATTCTGATACATCGACAGAAATATCCAAGGGACAACATGCCTGAATTGTGGAAAATTGTGTTTTGGATACCTGAAAACCAGTTCCCGAATCTATTCAGACTGGTCATAATTGCAGCAGTTCTTGCCTATACGAAAAACTGATTGTGAAAGGTGATTCAGTTCTCAAAGCAAAATTCACACTACTCGGCGAAATAGGGTAACCACAGACCTTTAAAACTCTATCACTGTAGTAAGAAAATGTCAGAATATCTGAGAACAAAACAAAATAAAATCCTATAAAGATATATATTTCGGATTAAGTATTTTTTTTTTCTCTAAGATATTCTGACATTTTCCTACTACAGTGATAGAGTTTCAAAGGCCATTGGGCTAACATCTGAAACAATAAATAAACTGATGACTATACAGATGTGTGTGGTCCAGTAAATTATTTTCAGTTTGCAAAGCCATATTTGAAGGGCAGTGATAAGAAACAAAGAAGACTATTTATCAGCTGAGCAACAATTAGATATGCAGCTACCTTATACATTTATTGTCAAAGAAGTGATACAAAATCATTAAATGCTTGTTTTAAATTAGGTGTTTCTGCACCTTATAATAATGTTGTCACCCATCTTCTACCATTCAGCTTAGTTTACCCTTGCCCCCCTCCCCCGATGATTCCCCCCCCCCCCCCCCTGCTGAGGGTAGGTGTGGGGACCTCCCCCTCTTAAGAAAATTTCTGGCAGCATCTCTGGCTATCTCTGAAGAAAAAGTTCGTCTTTGAGAAGAGATAAGAGTTGCATCCGTTTTCATTAGAGTCAGAGGTCGTTCATTATTTAAAACTTGTCAGCAAAGTCTGGCAAAGTTTTGATTCATGGGTCACAAAGATCAGCCGTATACTGCTTTTTTATGATTTCCTATTCATCACGGGCTTCTCACATAACCCGACTGTCTTTTGGTCTCGGCGAGTTGACCAACTGGCTTATCAAGATGTTATTTTTAAAGCGTGAAAAACCGTTTACAAGTGAAACTTGTAGAAGTAGGCAGAAGAAAGAGTCCTCGGTTTTACAGTTATATGTTAGCTGTAAGTCGGTGGTAAAATTATTTTGTTGTGGTGCATAAAACACACTAAGATCAGTGATTATTGTAAGTTGGTGATGATTTAATTTATAGAATGGATTAAAGTGAGCAAAATACAGTAATCTTGTGTAGAACATAAATTTGTGAGAGAATGACATGTATGCATAATTTTTTAAAGCTTCACACCAAAATTTGATTCACCATATGAAGTGTTGTCAACAGTTGTCAAACAGAAACAAAATCCATGATGGACAGACAACAACACTGGTGGGTGTGGGTGGGGTGCTTGCTTTGCCTTCATAAGTTGAAATGGTGTTGGTGTATCAGCTAAAGTTGGGACATACTTTCCTTGATGTGGAAATGTGAAATTTGTTTGAAAACAATTTTGTTGTATTATAGATTTTTGTATTTTTAAAAAAAATCATTGATAATTCATATCTGCCTCCAACCTAACATCTCTTCATTGGATTTCACTTTTTGTGTCCCTGTCTGCAATTTCAGCTACTGAAAAATGACATTGTGCTTGAATGACAACGGGCAATGTGCTGACAGTCATCACTGGGCTTGACCATTGAAGTTAGGGTAAGTGTATTTCGAGTTCTCATTGTTCCAAGTACAGCCTGTAAACCAGTAATGTGCAACTTCCTGCAGGACACGGGCTGATAGCAATTTTCAAATGTACCCGTAGACATTGTTTTAGCACACTTGGTTTGAAAGAGTGTTTGTTTTGTATTTTGTTCATCTCTCACAGAAAGTACCTGTATGATGTATATGTAACCGGATAAACCAGGTCACAGGATGTAGGTTGTACATGCCTGCTGTAAACCATTGTTTTGTAACAATACTGGCTTATCATTTACTTTTAAACTCTAGTGGTTAATCACACTGTCAGCAGCAGCAGCACATTTTATGAAAGTTTTTCTTGAGTACCCCAAGACATTGTTTTAGCACACTCGGTTTGAAAGAATATTTGTTTTATACTTGGTTCATCTCTCACAGAAAAACTGGATCGTGGAAACAGTATGCAGCCACTTTCCATAATGAGCAAAATGAACTGTTTTCTTTCAGTTTGTTAAAACATGGCATGTGTTCCAAGTACTCGAGAGGGTTTACTGTGTGATTTGCTAAACTATAAAAAAAACCTGAAGGCTCTGTTGTCTAGAATTAAGTTTACCCCCAGTTCAGATTTAGGAGGTTCAACTCTGTCCTGCTCATTCAACGAGAGGCCTTACCCTCCCGGGGGCAAGGTAATTTTTGCACAGGAAAGCAGATATCCTGATGCAGATCACCCATCTGGAACAGAAAATCAGATACTATCAGTAACATACTTAGAGTTCTCTGTACTGAGAGTCCCGGCTTCCAAGGACTTCCAGTTACTAGTCATGGACTCTCGATTTCCAAAATAAGTTGTACAGTTTTCTTTGTACATTAATGTCTTTAACATTTTAATAAATTTGGCTCTGGACTTCCATTTTCATAATCCTACAGACAGCTGTGATGCTTAATTACAGGGAAGGTGAAAATGTAAGCAGGCAAGTATAAATGACAAAATTGATTTGCCCACCCATAAGTAAATTTATACCAAAAATTGAGTCCTAATCAAAGAGTCACATCTCCATGATGACAACAAGATGACGAGTCTGACATCTGTAGAGTCTATGCCACTGGTCAGTTTTTGTCCAGCAAGTAGTGCTCACAGATACAATGAGGCTAATCGAGGCATTTGTCTGAGAGATCGCACAGTGCACAAGTAATTTGGTTGAACAATTATCAGTCTACAAAACATTAGAAGGCCGATTCAAGTTGAAAGATGTTTACAATGGGGAACCAGTTGAGCTGAACAGATCTGTCTGTAGGATTTTCAAAATGGAAGTACAGTTTATGCACAACAACATTGATTCTACATTACAGACCTGGACCAGACTTTGTGGATGGCTTGCACTTTTTATGTCAAAGGTCAAGGACACTGACTGGAAGAAGAAACTTCGTTTATGCAAAATAAATTTTGTTCTACATCACAGACACAACTTTGTGGATAGCTTGCACCTGGAGAAAGGAGTAAGTATATTCATTTTGTTGTCTAAAGATTAAAGATCAAGGTCACTGGCAGAAAAATTAACAATTGTTTCAGCACAAAAACTTAAATTTTCAACCATGTACCTTCACCAGAGTTTGAATAGCTTTCACTTTGGGTAAGAAATGTGCATATTGTTTGGGGGGTCAAGGTCACTGAAAGAAGAAAAATTGTTTTTGCATAATAACTTTATATCTATACTATACTACCTTGACCAACGTTTGTGGAGTGCATGCATTCAAAATAAGGAAGAAATTTGGAAAAAAATGGGTTTTGCACAGTAAATGGATGTTTTATGGTTAAGTTCCTTTACCAAATTTTGTGTGTGGCTTGCACTTAAGCTAGGAAAGAAACCTATCGATTATGGGGTCTAAAGATCTAAAAGCATAATCTGAAAATTGTGGTTTTTGCACATTTGGTTAATTCAAGACTGAATACCTTGACCAAATTGAGACCTACTGGTCAGTAATTTCAACTATGCACTACTTGTGCCAACATAGAGCTTCTAAACACAGAGTGGGCATACAATGTCCAGTTTGTGGTACAGCGAAACTCTGTTATGCTTCGTTATAGCACGAATTCGAATATAGCACGATCACTATGTGGCTCCCAAAATTTTGCTATAATTTCACCTCTTTTTCTCAAGTATGACAAAACTTTAGTGCCAAAATAAACGAGTTTGATTTAATAATTTGGCAAGACGTGTTGTATTCTTGAAGAAGAAAAAATATTCTTGCTTATTTTTTAAAAGACATTAGCTCCTTAACAAGCTGATGATTGTTAATCTGATTATTATTGCACCATCAACAATAAAGCCATTAGGTCTTCTTTGCATTTGTCTTCAATGCATCCTGCAAGCAATTGTTGTTCAATACTAGGTAAAGAGTAGCCAACAGATGTTTGCTCAGTCATTTGGCTGACTCAACCAAACATCAAACAATGTGGAGGTCTTGAAAGTTTCTCATCCAAATTTATAAATCAATTAATTTACCCACCTATTTAAGGGAAACAATAGACCACCAATGCCTGCTCAATCAACTGTCATACACGCCTGTTGACAGAGCTCCAACTTACACTTCTATACACAACCCACTGTAATGGTAAAGTTACATGCATATACATAACTTGTACTGATGTGGACCATTGACTGGAACAGAACCATTTAAATTGTAGGGTGGAGGGATTTGCGATTACAATCAAACACAACTCCCTGTTTCACCTCTGCTGTAGTGCAAAGTCATAGTTATAAGTAAAATTTCAATTAATATTGGGGTTTTTTAATGTAATTTTTTCTTGTCTTTTAGAAATTGACTCGACTGTTTTTATGGAGATCACTCTTTACCCACGAAGTTCAGTGGTTTACTCCCATACTAGGTCCAGGCAAAATTATACACAACTGTTCCGGTGTTAATCAGAAGTACAATACCTCTGATCTAGATGCAAGATGCAAGAAATTGCATATAACGACTGTGGTGTGGGTAAAATACAAAAAACACTAGTTCTGTATAAGCTATTTTACCGACATTGTATGCATTTTCAGTAAAAGTATTTTTAAAGTCTAAATACAAGTTTTTTTATTATATTATTTTTTAGAAACTTCCAATCTTTGATACAAGCATTTTATTGTCGGTAAAAAAAACTCAGACCCTTTGGACATGTCCAGCAAATATGAATTTTTCGGAAATACAGCGTTTCCCAAGTTAGTGTGGGTTTATTAGCAAGAAATTAAGTATTTGGATTAAAATGGAATCTAGCAGAAAAATTATATAAATTCTGCTTCTTTGTGCATATTTTCGATGGAATTATTATTATGGATACCATGAGATCGGCTGGTGAGTATACTTAAGTTGCCAGTTTTTTTTTTACACATCTTTGTATGTATCAATGAACAGTTCTCTGCAACAACAACAACAAAATTAAATATGTAATAACTGTTTGAAGTATTTCTCGTTTATAATGCATCAAGGTGGCAACTGCATCAATGAAATCTGTTGTTTTGCCTCTCCCCCCACCCCCCACCCCCCAGCCCACCAGTATTGTATACCCGAGAGGATACTTGTTCTGTATTTTCTTCAGTTAATTGACCTTGGTTGGATATAGCACGGTTCAGTACATAGCACGATAGCACTTTGTGGTCTCCGACCATCGTGTTATAGTGGGGTTTCACTGTACTATATTTTTTGCAGTATTGTTGAAAATATCCAAATGTTGTTGTGACTGTGATATTGGAGACACCAAAGAACCATTTTTGCCTACTTTATTGAACATTTGGTTTAGGATATGAAATCTAATCATTAATTAAGTGGTTGATGATATAACAGGACATCACTTTTGGCCTTTTCACCAACGATATGAAATGCAATAGGGGACTCCAAATGAAAAATCGTCAACTTAAAAGATACTTTTGTGTCCTTTGTTAAACAGTAAAACCTGTCTTGGGAGACCGCTTCGTCTGCCAACAAAAAGAGGTCTCACAAAACAGGTGGTCTCTCATAACAGGTTTGTACAAAAAGACCAATTTCCAAGGTCAATATTCAGCACTGTTTAAGAAGGAAAACTAAACACAATCACATGCATTCATCTGAAAATAATTTTATATAGCAATGAAGATATACATCTATCATTAAACATGAATCACATTTACAGAGATGCTGCCAGACCGCAGGATCGCTGGTTTCTCGCAAAAATGATAGAGAGTCACGCAACTTTTAAAAGCCAATGGGGGAAAGATCACGCAAGTTATATGAGCTTCTCGTACCCAATGCGCAACTTTTTTTTTTTTTAATTAGGTTGATCAGATCGTCTTTTTTTTAATACTTTTCTCCATGATCTCAATTAATCCTATATCTATGGAGAATATTGTTTGAATACAAGCACCTTTATGATGGAGATCTGTTGGAGTATTGCAGAAACTATGGAGATATTCCGATTGAATTGTTTCCTGGGGCAGTGTAGTAAATTGATCCATCGATTGAAATGTCTAAAGCTCGACAGTAGTGTGTTATGTTGAAACAAAATATAACAGATTTCTTTAGGAAACTCAATGAGATGGAAAGATCATATGTTAAGGACGAAACTAGGGAGGATGAAATATCTGACGGTTTGTTGCCAACTGAACATAGCGCAGAAAGCTGTGATACAGAAATAACCGGCCTGGTGTCGTTTACTACGGTTTAGGCCATGCAGAAATTCTGATACATCAACAGAAATATCCAAGGAACAACATGCCTGAATTGTGGAAAATTGTGTTTTGGATACCTGAAAACCAGTTCCCGAATCTATTCAGACTGGTCATAATTGCAGCAGTTCTTGCCTATACGAAAAACTGATTGTGAAAGGTGATTCAGTTCTCAAAGCAAAATTCACACTACTCGGCGAAATAGGGTAACCACAGACCTTTAAAACTCTATCACTGTAGTAAGAAAATGTCAGAATATCTGAGAACAAAGCAAATTAAAATCGTATACAGATATATAATTCGGATTAAGTATTTTTTTCCCCATTTTCTTTTTCCAAGATATTCTGACATTTTCCTACTACAGTGATAGAGTTTCAAAGGCCTGTGGGCTAACATCTGAAACAATAAATAAACTGATGACTATACAGATGTGCATGTGTACCAGTAAATTACTTTCAGTTTGCAAAGGCATATTTGAAGTGAAGTGATAAGAATAAAAGAAGACTATTTACCAGCTGAGCAACAATTAGGTATGCAGCTACCTTACACATTTATTCTTAAAGAAGTGATACAAAATCATTAAATGCTTCTTTTAAATTAGGTGTTTCTGCACCTTATAATAATGTTGTCACCCATCATCTACCATTCAGCTTAGTTTACCCTTGCCCCCCTCCCCCAATGATCCCCCCCGCTGAAGGTAGGTGTGGGGGACCTCCCCCTCTTAAGAAAATTTCTGGCAGCATCTCTGCATTTATATTTGAAGATCACATGTACTAGTATTAGCATATGAATTCGTTTCTAATTGACTCCTTGTCTTTTATAACACCCTAAATTTGAGTTTTACTGACGTTTCAACTGGCTGCTATGTTGCAAACGCTCTCCCCTTTTTCACTTCTTTCCATTACATTAATTCTTTCGTTCAGTGTTAAAATTTGTCTCTTTTTCGTTGGAGGTTCTGCCATTGTTATTAAGGTGTTAATGTTATAAGGATCAATTGTAATAACGACTGTAGCGGTTTTGATCAGGCTTTGGGGAAATACGGAATACATATACAATGTATATGTACCAATGAATGAAATAAAAAGACATAATTAACTCATCCAGAAACAGAATAAATTTATTTAGAGACAAAAGTCAAAGGCTTAATTAAATCACCGATGACACAAAGTGATTAACTCTATAAACAAAGGGTGTAACTGGCTGCACTAAGGTGAACAGATGACGGCACTGTGTGTTGGCTGTAATCACTGTAACATTAAAAAAACCAACAACTTTCACAATGACCGTCGAATCCAGAAAACGATTCTCACTTACTGGTATTAAACACAATACCTCATTCACCCCAGACATTACGGATTAGCTCCAAAGACAAACGATGTATGTGACCGCTGTATTGACTTTGGCACTACAATGGGAGTTAGTGACAAGTACTTTAGTCTGGTTTACAGTTTATAACAAAGGCCGTCTACATGAATGACCTGCAAAATTTTGGAAACCGGTAGCCAGACCAATTGTTTTTTTGTTTTTTTAGAACAGTCTTTACTTTTGAAGCGGTCGTTGCTACAAAGGATTAAATAAATGTCAGTGGTGTTTGTCTTAGTTCTCGCGATATAGCAGTATTATTTTAGAACAAGCTGCCATTCGCGGGAAATCCTATGGATCATACTTTAGTCTCGCAGAAATAGCTGAGGTATTTCTGAATGACCAATCTGCACGTACTCTAGTCTGGTTTACAATATAACATATGACACTACATGCATGACTTATAAAATTTAAAGAAAACGGATCTCCAGCCTAATTTTTTTTTTTTTCTTTTTAGTTTTTGGTTTTGTTTATAACAGGTTTTTTAACTTTTTAAGCGGTCAAGTTACAAAGGGTTAAATAAACGTCGGTTGTGTTTATCTCTATTTTTGTGATGCGGTCGTTCATAGCAGTTTCAAAATGCATATTTTGCCACAAAATCGTGGTCGCTGGTCACGTTCTGCAGGTGGTGGCCCACGACAGTGCGTTTATATAATAAAATCGATCCGTGCATTACGATTGTGGCCGCTCACAGCAGAGGTCGTTCAGGACAGGTTTTACTGTATCCATGAACAGATTTTTCATTTCAATTTGATGTTTTTGAAATATATCAAGGTCTCGTTACATCATCTAATATAGTTCATGTATGATTGGTCATTTTTTTCTCCATGTTCTGTTCTTCTTACAGAAAAGTCATTACCATTCACTTGTTGTTGTTTTAGTTTTTTACACCTCGGCCTGTGGACCTTGGGGTACATGTTACATCACGGTTATCAATATGCCCTTAACAGGACGTTTTTATTCATATTGATTGAACATGACAACTCGGTTTTTTTCCTGAAAGAATTACTGTTACGAAATTATCCTTGATCCAATATAAAAAAGGTGTAATTTAAACTTTAAATCTAGTGAGTACGTGACAATGTTCATGAATGAATCTGGTTATCCAGCAGAAACCGAGACTGGAAAAACTAAAGTTCTTAAAATTGGTTGTGACACTCGAACTGTTTCTGCAATAATTTGAAGCAAAATACCATGTAAATTGAATTCATTCACCAATTTATAACTTTTATTATTTTTTCCTCATTACAGAACAGAAATTCCGTACACCAATGGTTGTTTACATAGACAAAACTCTGGTGAGAACATAGGCATACTTCCCTTTGCCACTAAACAAAATAAAACGAGCTTTCTATAACATCAGGCTATCATAAAGGAGTAGCATACAGATGTCATAAAATAAATGCTGTTTGATGCAGACATTGGCAGCAATTTTTCCAGTGGCTGCCAATATTTCGTAAGAATCTCTGCTGTAAGATGCTGACACCAATCTGATTTATAAAATTCCGAAAACTGTGTTGGAAATTCTATTGTTGGAATCTATTTACAACTTGTATCATGAATTAGGTCAACACATGTACTTTCCTTGTAAGATTAAACAAGGTCGGAAACTTGTGAGATTGGGATACAAAATTTATGCGATTTTGGAATGTAACATTTGAGACGCAAATGTTAAGTCTAACATTGTGAAGAATAATTTGATAATTTATTGTTTATTTCATTTGGAGGATTTTTGCCTGATTTCAAATATATATAGTTATGCTTTCTCGGTAAATTGAATGCCAATGACAGCTGGGCATTTTGATGACATTTAATCATGACAACCTCATTGCAGACATCATAAAACTTGGGAATGTCATTGACATTTTGCTTGTTATCTCTCTATTGTTAACTTCAAATGACGTAAGCTGACATAAGCACCAGCTTTAAGTTTCGTTAACTATCAGGAAGTACTGACACCTTTTACAAACGCAACACTTACTTTTTGACCTCGAATTCTGTACCATATTGCAGTAATATTTTGCACCCTGAATGGTGGCACAGTTGTTAGCTTCGTCTCACAACTATTAGGTAATGGGTTTGAATCCTATTCAGACCAGCATGGGTTGGCCGTTGTGGTGTACCTCTATGCGAGGCATTTAACTACCATTGCCTCGACATCAATCCTCTTTACTAGTCTGTATATTGTTGGCTATCCCAGATGTACTCCTGTTGGTAAAAGTTTTTTGTTTACAAGTAGATGCCTTGTTTATCAATCTTAAACTAGAAGTTTGGCATGATCTTCACATACTAACTTT
The DNA here is from genome assembly GCA_029931535.1 of Margaritifera margaritifera. Taxonomy (NCBI): domain Eukaryota; kingdom Metazoa; phylum Mollusca; class Bivalvia; order Unionida; family Margaritiferidae; genus Margaritifera; species Margaritifera margaritifera. The sequence goes on along the minus strand of JAQPZY010001699.1, from coordinate 17,604,186 downwards.
TCACATTTTCAAATACATTACAGTGGACCCCTTTCATAATGAATCCCAAGGAACCAGTACAATTTATTTGTCAAAAATGAATTTCATTAATAACCATGGAACATTACATAGCTTACATAATTACTAGGACATGCAAGGGGTGTTTAAAACGGTCTGAATATTTTGTTATAACTTTTTTGTTTCTTTGAAACTGTCAGTAAATTAACACCAAATGAGGGACAGAATAACATTCTTTATAATTACCTGCCGCTGCTCGTACAGCATGCCAGACACCTGCAGATATATGTGATGTAGGTAAATGACTGTGACCTAAAAATGTCTTCCGAAAACGAGTCTGCACTGGGCAAAGAGCATAATGTAAAATCCAAGTGCTTTTAAGGTACTCTCCCACTGATATCAAGGCCAACTTTTATATAATTCTCTGTCATATTCTACAATTTTGAGGTGGTATCATTGTTTAAAAGATGGTTGCTAATCCATAGAAGATGACGTTTTGGAACACCATTGTCAGCAATTGGCGAGTGGGAAGTGGCTGCTTTGAAGAAGGCAATTGATGAACATGCTAGATACACCGCAGAAGATATTTCTATGATCTCTGGCATTAATTCATCAGCTGTGTTTAATATACTGAGGAGTCATTTGCAGCTCCGAAAGGTTTGTACAAGATGGGTCCCATATTTGATAATGGCTGATCAGAAACAGACTCTGGTTCAAATCACCAAACAGCTACTTACCAAATATGAAAGCAGTGACCAGAGACATTTGAATGAGATTGTGACAAGTAATGAAACATGGATTGAGTTTTTTGAGCCCGACTAAAGAGAAAATAATCAAGTTTGGATCGGAGAAAACTAGCAGAGACCAGCAATCATTTGATGTATTCAAACTGTCAAGATAGTTTTATACACGTTAATTTATGATATAAATGGCCCAGTTGTACAGGTAACTGTACCCGACTTGGCTAGTGTCACGGGGCATTTGTTAGCCTCCAAAGTGTTGCCAAAAGTTTCAAAACATTTCCAAACCACCATCTACTCCATAACAACACACCAGTGCATAAATCCAACATTGTGACAGACTTACTAAAGGAACACAGCATTAAACCTTTGCCACATTCTCCACACTGCCCAGATTTAACTCTTAAGTGATTTTTCCCTGAATCCCATTATCAAAGATTCGCAGAGGGGTGGATGATTTGAAAGCCACAATTAGGTTGGAATTGCAGTTTTCCAGTGTATGAACAAAATACCCAAAAGTGTATTTTAAAAATATGGCATTTAATAATTGAATAAGCGGACAGTACATGTGCAGAGGTGCGGAAAGTACTTCGAGAGAATGCACTGATGTACTGTTGACTAATAAAGAACTTGGTTGTACAGTGCACTGATATTCAGAACATTTGAAATACCCCTTGTAAATTGATATTTTGCATAATCTGAAAATGTATAAATTCATTTTCTTTATAAACGAGTTCTGATATACAAAAACTTTCATTACCTAGTTGCAGGTTATCAAGACTGCATGGTGATCTTAAAGTCAAGTCCTCTCATAAATAAAAGTGGTTCTTCTCATTATAACTGATGACCCAGACAACTCCTTATCAGTACACATCTCTCCATGAGTCCTGAGATACTATTTATAAATCAAGGTCCCAGTTGCACACGAGGTCTATGTGGTGATGACCTTTTAGGCTAGAGTTTCAGACAGCAGTGAATGTGGTCTTGTGCCATGGACACGGCTGTGTGAGGATAACTCCATAACTGAGCATAGACCCTGCAACAATTTACAAAAGGCAGCTTTGTTATGGCTACTTCTTCCAGAAGACTTCTTATGAATGTATAGTTGTTCCTAAATTGAAATGGTGTACATCTGATGTCCAGTATGGCCACCATGGCAGCCATCTTGAAACTTTGCTATTGTTACTCTTCCAAAACAGAAAGTCATATCAACATGGGGTTTTCACCAGAACACTTCTTAAAATGTCTTGTTGCTCCTAAATTAAAATGGTGCTGATCTGATGTCCATTATGGCCACCATGGTGGCCATCTTGAAAATCTTGTTGCTACTCCTCTTAAATGGAAAGTCATTTTAACATGGGGGAGGGTTTAGAAGTGGGTAGTTTCTATGATTTAGTTCGCCATATTTCTTTCCCACCCCCTCACCATTCCAGACATTTACCATTTCTTCACAATATGCCTTTTGAGCCCAACTTGTTGTGTGGATGCATCGGGAGATAAAAAAGTGTTGTACCCATAATTTGGCTTTCCAGGGTTTAATATCCAAAATAACATCAAAATTGTGTCCACGCTATATTTCTGAGACCTCTTGAGTCGGTTTGCAAAAGTATTTCGGCTTGTGAATTGATGTCTGTCCACTTGTCTGGCTTCAATACTCTGATAAGGATTTGAATTGAGGTCCTCTCTGTCACCATTACTCGTAAAGTTCCATAAGCTTGTGTTTAGATGTGTCATGTGGGGTACTTCACCTTGTAGTGAAAAGTAGGTCACTGACCTGTATTTTACAGTCCAGATTTTGGTTAACCATTGTATGCAGCTCATTTTCTCTCGTACTTTTTGCATATGGAGTCACATAACTTGGTATGTAATTGCATCTTCAGTAGCACTACTGCTGCTTGTGAAAGCTAGGCCACTGACCCATATTTTATGGTTCAGAGATTTGTGCTTACCATTGCATCCAGCCCAGTTTCTCTGACATTATTGCTTGCATAGTCGGAGTACTACACTTTCAAGTCAAAACTAGGACTGTGACCTATATATTCCACCAGTGAACTCCATTGACCTTTGAATTTCGCTTAGTTTCATTGACATTTTTATATAATTGAGTCGTGAAGAGTACTTCACCACCAAGTCAAAATTAGGTGACTTGCCTATATTTCATACTCTATTTACATGTGTTAACATTTGTGTTTAGCTCAGTTTCTCACACTATGGTCTACCAAATCATGTAACTTTATGTAAATACTTCATCGGAAAAGTACTACTTTTCAGATTTAAATCCTGGTGACCTATATTTCATACTCGAATGATCTGCATTTTAGCTCATTTTTCTAGACGCTGCAGAGTGGTGTAATGTGATACGTAAGATGCATCATAAGAAGTTCTCCTCACTTGGGTTTCTGCAGCATTACTTTACTAAGGATTGTTGCATTTCAGCCATATTTATCATGCACCTTTATCCTTTATATTATTGAGACCTTGAATGAGTTAGATTTCCAGCATTCCATGTCCTCATTGGAAGGAGTGGTCCTCTGATTGCCCATTCTACTAACATGGGTTACACAATAAAAGTTCCTTTATTTAAGGCACTGCTAAGCAAACATTTGTCGGTAATGCATCACCCATCACCAGTGGCTTTAGTTAGCCAAATTGTATTGGAAGTATTGGTATAAGAAGGGGAAGACACACGGATGCTTACAGTCGTGATGACTGAAAAGCTTAATGTCTTTGATCAGTGTTGCCTCTGCAGCATCCTCCACATCATAGGCACCCAACATATCATGAATTCAAAGATCAGAGACAGAACGAAGCAACCACCAGTGATAGATACTATCAGGTTTACATGCAGCTCTTTGGCCACATAGCTGGAACACCTCCACATATGGATCACAATCGTGCACTTGAAGTCACCATTGGAAAACCTGTGCAGGTGTAGAAGTACCCAGCGGGAAGACCAACAAGCACTTGGCTCTAAATGGTGGAGCAGGACCTCAAGGAGTTCAACCTCAGATTTCACACTGGATGGCAAAATTCACAAGATCGCATCTACTGGTGCCAACTTGCATCTACAGCAACCCTGCTTTACATGGCATGCTAATGATGAGTATGAAAAATAGATAAAATATCAAAAAGTGGGTGGCATGCCTTCTACTTGGCTAGATTCATCCCATTATGTTCAATGTTATCATGATGTCAATTCAAATTGGTGTGTTTTATTAGCTCTTCTGGTCATAGATTAGAAGAGCTTTTGAGTTGGTCTGTTGCCCATTGTCCTTCTGTCCATTAGCACAAAATTTATGGTCATTACTCCCTCCGACCTACTTGGAGGATTACAATGATGGTCATATCAGCATTGGGTTTTCACTAAAAGGTCTTATTGTGTCTAGTTGGTCCTAAATGAAAATGGTGCTGATCTCGCATCTAAAATGACCGCTACAGCAGCCATCTTGAAAATCAAGTTATCGCTATACCTTCTAAGTGGAAAAGTCATATCAGCTTGGGGTTTTCACCAAAAGACTCCTTTTGTGTATAGTTTCACCAAAAGACATTTTGTGATATCTACTAGGTCCTAAATGAAAATTGTGTCAATCTTGCATCCAATATGGCTCATCTTGAAAATCTTGTTATCGCCACTGTCCTTAACCGGATGGTCCTATTGACATGGAATTTCACCAAAAGACTTCTTATGTCCATTTGGTCCTCAATGAAAATGGTGTAGATCTTACATCCAATATGTTGGCCAGCTTGAAAACCTTATTGCTCAAGAATATCAGAGATTGTTTCAACAGTTAGCAGTTAGAAAGAAAAAAAACGGTTTGGTCTTGGATTCCTGGAAATTCTTTTTGGCTAGGACAGCAATAGCAAATCTTTTCTCTAGTATGGAATTCTGTAGTCACCGCAGATCAGAACAAGCAACTATAGAAACAACCATCAGAAGATTAAAACAGCAATGACTTGTTTCAGACATTTATTAGATCAAGATACAGATTGTGTAGGATGTTGAACACCACTTTTCGATGATGACAAGATGACGAGTCTGAACGTACTTGAGGCATACTTTCTGGTCAGTTTTTGTCCTGGTAGTTTGCTCAGGTGTAACATTTGAAGTCATCTCGAGGCATTTGTCTGAGAGAAGCAGAAATGGGTAATGTGAAGCCATGTATTGTCAGGTTGGCGAGTTTTTATGGTTCTGCAGAAAAATGGAAATTTTTATGCTGTTTAGTCTAACTTTATTAGGTATTTTTGCAACTGCAAAGTAAAATAAGAAAATTTCCACATTAGGCTAATAGTGATGGATGAAGTTGTATCATTATTTCCTGACTTTTCATACAAGTTAAGAGATGATTGGTGAAGAAATATGCAAACTTGGAATATATATATATAAGAAGTACACAAATCATTGCCAGTCACTGGATAACACTTGGTATTAAGAAATGAATACACTTGTGTTAGATGTTGGCAACACAAACCCCATTCTATTGCATTAAATGAGATCATTATTAGGGCTGAAATTTAACGCTTGCATACATGCAACATGCAAGTTAAATGTGGAAAATGAGAGTTGAGATTCCAAGCTCTTTTTTTCATATTCTCAAGTGATATATAGTAAATCAACAGTAAACCCCTTAAAGTATGTAAATTTGGAGAGAAAAAAACTATGCTTAATTCCAAAATGTAAAACAAAACTTGTATGTATCTTCTGAAAACAAACTGTGGACAAAGGCACAACCATTCAGTTTTCAATGGAAAGCAGGATATCTCTTGCACTCAACCATTTCATTCACAAATGCAAAATATTTCTCTCATATTATCTTCATTTAGGTAAAATCTGTTGCTGTGTATCTTCTGATGTCATGCTCTGCATGTTTTTTTCTGTCTAGGTCAGCCGATTGCAGATATTTGTGTCACATGTTGGTATGACTATCCTCCCAAAAATGAAATGGTTGTCTCTAATACATTCTTGTTCAGTCCTGGTGAGGCTTAAGTTGATGAACCTTTCATGGTCCAAAAATGCAAACTCGGACATATTTATACATTTTGTCATAAACAAGAAACACAATTCAGCTGTAAGTGCATTTTTTTTTACAATTCCAAAATGGTTCAGAAAAATTACAAAACTGATAGGAAAGTGTTGTTGTTCCTTCTTATTCCCAAACTCTTGGATTGTAGTATCATCTACCATCCTAATTTTGTTCCCATCCTTGATTCATGTTCCATGTTTCTCACCTCATTCTTGTTTCAAGATCCTGATGTCGTCACTATTCATGTGTTCACTTTTTTTCTATTTCTATCAACAGAAAACCTACATCTGGGGATTGTCGAGACAGGATAAGCAAGGTAAACAATTTGATTAGGGACCGACCATTTCGTTTTCGGAAGGGGGGTCCTTTTTTTTCTTTTTTTTTCTGTTTATCCCAGGATAATATATTTTTTTCAATTAATATCATGGGGTGGGGGGTTTGTGCTATAAATTGGAGCAAAAAAAAATTTGTCAAGACATTTTGTGAGTCAGAAATGTTGTTTCTAAAACAATCCCAGGACTCCTCAAAAAATTAAATGGTTGGTCCTTCAATATCATGTGTGCTTCTTATATTGTGCTAGAAAAGAAAATCAAATGGAGCAGTTATACATTGTTAATTTAAATATTTTAAAATATGAATACCAAAATGTCGGAGAAATAGGCTGGAAAAAAAACTTTTTAAAATGCACCATACTATTGGTATTTTTATATTTTTTTCAAAATAATTGTTGGGTAGGAACGAGTGGATATATTTATCATCATTATTTATACATGTTTTTGACTGTATGGTGATATTCTTTTTCAAAGCATTAAAATATATTACTCATGCAAATAATAAAAATATAGGGACACAATAAAATGGTTTCCACACCTTGGCCTACTCGGCACATTCCAATCTTCCATTGTGCGGACATTATGTCGGGCACAAACCATGGACATACTTGCTGAAATAACAAAACTTTGACACACTCAGAGAAACAGCAAGTTGCAAATGATTTAGAGGGATGAACTTGGTAGATTTATTTGAACACCCTCAATAGCGATTTTAATAGTTTCTTTCAATATTATAATGCAAGTGTTAAAATTCACGTTAAGGACACAAACCATTGCAGGTTGATGATAACTCTCTTAAAAAAAATAATGCTAGTAATAGAATTTTGCAAGTTAAATTTTTTGCTACTGATGAAACCATGCAAGTAGCAAAAAAAAGTTTGATTCGAGCCTTGATTATGATCATAAGACTTCATTTACACAAAATGTACATGACCTAACTGCTTGCCCATTTATAATATTACATGAACTCGAGAAGAAAGGAAGATTATGATCTCTTGTTTTGAAACCTATTATGGTACTTGAAATACCTAATGCCATGAACACCATTGCTTCTGGATTAATTGCTAAATTGCATCCAATTCAGGGGTGTCAAACTCGTTTGCTATGGCAGGCCAGATTTGATATAAATAATAATAAATAATTAGTTTTGGCGGGCTGTATGTTTGACACCCCTGATCTAATTGGTATCCCAATAAAAAATGTGACTATTAAGATTTTATTAATAAAGTATTGAAATGGATATATGTATATTTTTTCTTCAATATAAAGGTATTGTCTTCATGAAATTAACCCTTTTCATACTGAAGCCCATTCAGACAGGCAGTTGTATAGAACTGGAAATTTTTCAGTCAGTGGTTTATGCAGCATGAGAGAATGCAGTGACGTTGGTTAATCTGGCTTTACAGTACAATTTTTGGAAATTATTTTTCAATGTTGTATACCATTTTAAAAAGCATAAAATTTTCCTTAAGGTCATATATTTCTTGACTGAAAATTTTCAGACATAAAACTTCAGTTGAAAGTAAAGTTATGTAAGCAAAAATAAATGCTTTACATTTTTTTGTAATAACTTACTTTCAATGCAATTTTCCTATCTGCAATATTCATTTCACCTCCTCTATGTAATTGTATGAAATGGGGGGAATTTTATACCATTTAAGAAGGTGACAAAATAGTAAAAATCCATCAAGAATATGTAAAGTTATTACAATTTTATTAAATTTACTCGCATGAGAATTGGAGAACAAAAAACAGAATAATCCTTACTGGTAAGTTGACAAAGCTTTTCATTTTGGTTCAGTGTTTTTATTCCACAATAAATTTTAATGTAATAATATAAGAGTTATATTGGGTATATTTTGGTCCATTTCCAGGGATGCAGGAAATTTTCATAATATTATGTACACACTCAACATCGGTATATGTGCGAACTTTATGAGAAGTGAAGTTCTCAAAATGTCCAGTTAGCTTGAAAAGCATCCACGTCTTCATCATCGTCAATATCCGAGTCAAAAATACCAATTAACTATTTATCATCAGCTCAGTTCATTCGATGCAACCAAGATGACGATCCCCACTGCCTAAAATATAAATTTCCCCCACAAAATTGTCTAAATTTTCATCAAAATCGGTATCAGCATCACGACCGCTTCAGTACTGTCCACCATTTTGAATTACCCATGTTAAAATTCAGTTTTGAAACCAAATTTTCTACTAACCAGTTCTTATCATCTCCGTTCATTTCGTCGAAGTGAAGCTCACGATATGCACTGCTTAAAACATAAAGTTTCTCCACAAAATTGTCTATATTTTCATCAAAATCGGCATCCACATCACTGCCGTAAATTGCTGTTTCAGCGCTGTCCGCCATGTTGATCTCCGCACATTAAAAGTCGTGTTTGAAATCAAATTTTCAAATAACCAGTTATCTTCAGCGCCGTTCATTTTGAAGAAGTAAAGATAGCGATCCCCACTGGCTAGAATGTCAATTTTCCATGTGAAATGGTCTTTATTTTCAACTAATTCAGCAAGCACATAACTCCTCAATTCCCTCTTCAGAATATCAACCCCATATTTTATCTCGGCACGTTAAAACTCGATTTTGAAATCAAATTTTTACCAGTTTTGGGGTCTTTTAAACACAATCATGCAACAACATGTGTACCTTCTACCTTTATTTCCTTCTTTTCAAAAGAGTACACGTAAACTGATGACGTTTTATACAGTTAAACACGTGTCTGCAAATGGTAAGGAAATTTAGTGAACATACAACGGAGTTGTATCCCGCTGGCAAAGGTAAAGTACGACTGGAGTCGTATCCCACTGTCAAAGGGTTAAGTGAGTGAAATGAAAACTGGAGACCAAATTAAATATTGGATGTCGTGATGAATTTGGCATATTATGGACTAGAGTCGCTGATTTATTTGATGAATGCCAACTCTGAACATCAGCACAAAAACCCTACATTTAGTGATAGGAAAATCTCAAATCTAGAAAGCTTTCCTCAGATGGATTTTAATTTTTACACCAGCTTAGTCCAGCTTGTTCTGATTTTGTTGTTTTATCTGAGATTTGAATCTCCTTATTGCCAGTGATTATCTACCAATTAAAACATCCCCTGTGTAGTTTAGACATAAAACTAGAAAAGGAGATTTTTTTTTGACTGTTCAAGCTTCAGTGCTGGAAACATCCCTTGTCCAGCAGCCCAGGACAAGCTAAAAATTAAGCTAAGCATTTAATATTTTTGTTACTTGCCCAGAATTGTATACAAAATATGAAGTACAACTTTGGAATAGGCTGAAATTTCATTATAAAGAAAACAGGTCAACACGGGGCAGATAGAACAATTTTTATTCCAGGCCTGAACTTTATTGAAAAGAGCAGACGATTCTTTGTAAGAATTCTAAATTTAGGTACTACCAAGTAAATGAGCCACCTAATTAAATTTTAATTATGAATTTGCAGCTTTTTGTTAAAGAAAATACTTCTTGTTTTCATGCTTCAGAGAACAGCATAGCATGTCCTTGCATTTTGGTTAACATGCTTTGCCTTAGTCCAAGTTTCCTTTGACCTTTTCCACCCCATTTGAAATATTTGGATAGTTGTGTTTGGATGTGAGGTTAAAGCCTATTACGAATCGAAAATATGGGATGCACTGAAACCTCACAGTGGTGGCATGGGGTAGTTCCTTTAAATGGGTAGTCAAATTTAGCAACATTATATCGAACCCTATATAGAATATTTATCTTCTCAGACATAGCAATTAACACAAAAAAAATTTTGATATTAATATACGGACAAACGAGTCAGTTATCCAGTATTTACGAAGTCAACTTTGCCATGTAGCATTGCGTAATCACATGATCACCAAATCGGGTGTCATCGGTATTTTAGACCAATGTCTTTTCCCTACGATTGTATCGTGATCTTTTGACCTCTGATGTGAAGAAAAATTTTGAGCCATGAAAATTGGATCACATGACAGTGCAATGTAAGAAATTAAAATGGTGAAGTATGGTATCCAGTTTGTGAACACTGTAAATTTGGCTAAAGCATCAGCTTATTGAAAAATGAAACAAGTTTTAATTGTTATCAATGATAAGATAACTGATCTACTTGTGTATGCGAGACAGGTAGGGTTTGGTACAATGTTGATAAATTTTGCTAGACCCAGTACTAAAACCACTACCCTATGCCACTACTGCATGGTTTCAGTGAATTCCACATTTTCTATAGGAAATACGCTCTGACCTCACACCCCAACATAACTCCTGATATCTAAAACGGGGTGACCGGGGATGGGGAGTCTGAAGAAACTCTAACCATATGACCTATATTTCATACTCCAGTTACCTGTATTGACTTTTGTGTTGGATCAGTTTCTCCAACACTGGCCCGCAAAGTCATGTAACTTCATGTGTAGATGCTTCAGGAGTAGTACTACTCTTTACTCCAATTTAAATCACTGTGACCTTTATTTCATGCTGTAGTGATTTGTATCTACAGTAGATCAGTTTCGTAGACACTGTTACTGCAGAGTGGCGTTATTGTCATACTTAGGATGTGTGGTAAGAATTTCAATACAATTTTGACCAGGGGTGTCAAGCTCATTTGCTATGGCGGGCCAAATTTTATATAAATAATAATAAATTATGAGTCTGGCGGGCTATATGTTTGACACCCTGATTTCGACAAAAACAAAACTTTGCAATCCGTCCATTCTGCCATTTTTGCCTTTTTTTTTTTTTTTTCACAAGTTGTCACAAGGGTGTACTGGGTAGTGTCATTGTGACCTACTTTCCCATATTAATGTACTGTGTAATCTCATGTAACAGGGCTACATACTGTGATAAGCTGCTTACCAACAAAAGTAGTAATCTTACTGATACAAATTAGTATAAATGGAGGGACCAGTGTAATTTTAATCATGTATGATAATGCAATGGAATGGATCTAAATGGCATGATGAACTTTGCACAATTTGGACTAGAGTCTCTGATTGTGTTGATGAATGCCAATTCTGGGCATTTTTGGATCATGCATGTCAAAAATATGCTTTAGTTAGGTTAACTTGTCAAGGCTGTCATTGTGATCCATTGTCTGTTTGTCACATTCCCCCATGTGTATAGTAGTTTTTTGATGTTCAGCATCAAGCAGTCATGCAGAATTTTTCAAACTTGGCTCGCATGATGTTATATTAGCATTTTGATTGGCACATGGTTACTCCAACTCTATTTTTTAACCTTACTAAATCCATTGCATCATCATTGTTTCCAGTGATAAATGTCAGTGATAAATCCACATTTCCAAAATTAGTTGAACTGTTTTTTACCTTTAATTCGGCGCCAGTCTTCATGAAAGAAGCATATACACAGACACAAATATCTCATATATAATTGACCTTTAATTCAGCGCCAGTCTTATGAAGAAGCATATACACAGACACAAATATCTCATGAATAGCAAGGACTTTATCTGAGAAACGCAATTATTCTACAATTTAGAGTTATGTCCCTTTATTTTGATGATGTTTAGTCTAAGCATATTGGGTATCTTTACAACTGCTATACAAAATGTCTAATAGTGACGGACAATTTCTATCATTAATTCCTGAAATAAAATTGTGAATTAAAACGAGAGATGATTTATGAAGAATGTATACACAAACATGAAATATAAATGGGAATTACACCAATTATCTTTTGATAATGGTTGGTATTAAGAAATTTGTATCCTTGTGTTTTGGATGTTGATAACATCCAACCCCTTCTGTCAAATAAATGAGAACATCAATGCACTTCATATACAAAATTTACATGACTGAGCTCCCTACCCATTCCCATTATAATATTAACTAATTCCAAAAGAAAGAAGAATATACTCTCCTGGTTTGAAATATCGCATATCACCTGAAATATCTCCTGCCTCATTATTACTTCTGGATTAATTATTAATGGATATAATTGGTATCATGAATCTTGACAAACAAGATTTTACTAATTATTTGTCTTATTCTACAAGTATCAACATTCAAATTTTTTTATTTTTTTATTTTTTACTACAAAGGTACAGTCTTCAATTAAGTTAAAGGAAAACAATGTGGAAAACATTGAATATTAGATGTGGTGATGAATTTGGCATATTATGGACTAGAGTCGCTGATTTTATTTGATGAATGCCAATTCTGAAGATCTGCACTCGGATACTACAGTTTATAATAGACAAATCTAAAACCTATGAATTGTTCCATCAAATGGAGTTTAGGTTTTACTCCAGCTGGTTTTGATTATCTTATTTTTTCCAAGATTTGATTCTCCTCCTTGCCAGTGACTAAATCTACCAATTAAAGTATACCTTGTGTATTTTAGCCACAAACCATGAAAGGGAATTTTTCCCTAAAACAGTGACAATTTGGCTTTTCAATCATAACTTCAGTGCTGGAAAAAAAAAAATGTTTGGCAGCCCTGTACAATATGAAAATTAAGCTGGGCATGTTTGGCAGCCCTGGACAATATGAAAATTAAGATGGGCAAGCAGAAATGTTTGTTACTTGCCTAGAACTTTACACAAAATATAAAGAAAAAATTGGAATTTGCTGAATTTTGTTTATAAAGAGATCAACACTGGGCAGGTAGAAAATTCTTAGATTTTTCCATCTCTGACCTTTGTTGAAAAGAGAAGACCAGTTCTATGTCCCAAAGGATTCTAAATTCGGTACTACTAAGTAATTGAATTTGATTACTTGCATATGAATTTTCATTTTTATTGTGCTTAAATACTTGTGGTTTCCATGCTTCTGAATAAACATCTTTCATTTGAACATGACAGCACTTTAAGAACAGCATATTAGCTCCTTGCATTTAGTTAATGTGCTTCGCCTATCTACATATCATTTATGTGCCTACAATTTACAGAACAGCATAATTGGTCTTGCATTTAATTTCATGTTTCACCTTCCTGTGATAGATTTGGAATTTCAAATTTTTTCTTCTTCAAAAATTTACTAGACAAAGTGGAAACAACCATCCTTTTAGAAGTGGGTAGTTTCTAGGATTCACTTCGCCATATTTCTTTTTGCCGCCCCCGCCCCCCCCCCCCCCCCCCCCCCCCCCCCCCCCCCCCCGACCATCTCCCATGGGGTTTTCAGCAGAACACTTCTTAAAATGTCTTGTTGGTCCTAAATTAAAATGGTGCTGATCTGATGTCCATTTGGCCATGGTGGCCATCTTGAAAATCTTGTTGCTGCTCCTCTTAAATGGAAAGTCATTTTAACATGGGGAAGGGTTTAGAAGTGGGTAGTTTCTAGGATCCACCATTCCAGACATTTACCATTTCTTCACAATATGCCTTTTGAGCCCAACTTGTTGTGTGGGTGCATCGGGAGATCAAAAAGTGTTGTACCCATAATTTTGGCTTTCCAGGGTTTAATATCCAAAAAAACTTAAAAATTGTGTCCACGCTACATTTCTGAGACCTCTTGAGTCGATTTGCAAAAGTATTTTGGCTTGTGAATTGATGTCTGTCCACCTGTCTGGCTTCAATACTCTGGTAAGGGTTTGAATTTAGGTCATCTTCTCCGACACCATTACTCGTAAAGTTCCATAAGCTTGTGTTTAGATGTGTCATGTGGGGTACTTCACCTTGTAGTGAAAAGTAGGTCACTGTGACCAGTATTTTAGTCCAGATTTTGGTTAACCATTGTATGCAGCTCATTTTCTCTCGTACTTTTTGCATATGGAGTCACATAACTTGGTATGTAATTGCATCTTCAGTAGCACTACTGCTGCTTGTGAAAGCTAGGTCATTTACCCATATTTTATGATTCAGTGATTTGTGCTTACCATTGCGTCCAGCCCAGTTTCTCTGACATTATTGCTTGCATAGTCTGAGTACTACACTTTCAAGTCAAAACTAGGACTGTGACCTATATATTCCACCAGTGAACTCCATTGACCTTTGAATTTCGCTTAGTTTCATTGACATTTTTATATAATTGAGTCGTGAAGAGTACTTCAGCACCAAGTCAAAATTAGGTGACTTGCCTATATTTCATACTCTATTTACATGTGTTAACATTTGTGTTTAGCTCAGTTTCTCACACACTATGGTCTACCAAGTCATGTAACTTTATGTAGATACTTCATCGGAAAAGTACTACCCTTCAGATTTTAGTCCTGGTGACCTATATTTCATACTCGAGTGATCTGCATTTTAGCTCATTTTTCTAGACGCTGCAGAGTGGTGTAATGTGATACGTAAGATGCATCATAAGAAGTTCTCCTCACTTGGGTTTCTGCAGCATTACTTTACCAAGAATTGTTGCATTTCAGCCATATTTATCATGCACCTTTATATTAACAAGACCTTGAATGAGTTAGATTTCCAGCATTCCATGTCCTCACTGGAAGGAGTGGTCCTCTGATTGCCCATTCTACTAACATGGGTTACACAATAAAAGTTCCTTTGTTTAAGGCACTGCTAAGCAAACATTTGTGAGTGATGCATCACCCATCACTAGTGGCTTTAGTTGGCCAAATTGTATTGGAAGTATTGGTATAAGAAGGGGAAGACACACGGATGCTTACAGTCGTGATGACTGAAAAGCTTAATGCCTTTGAACAGTGTTGCCTCTGCAGCATCCTCCACATCATAGGCACCCAACATATCATGAATTCAAAGATCAGAGACAGAACGAAGCAACCACCAGTGATAGATACTATCAGGTTTACATGCTTGCAGCTCTTTGGCCACATAGCTGGAACACCTCCACATATGGATCACAATCATGCAATTGAAGTCACCATTGGAAAACCTGTGCAGGGGTAGAAGTAAAGCAAAATTCACAAGATCGCATCTACTGGTGCCAACTTGCATTTACAGCAACCCTACTTTGGATGGCACGCTAATGATGATGATGAAAAATAGATAAAATATCAAAAAGTGGGTGGCATGCCTTCTACTTGGCTAGATTCATCCCATTATGTTCAATGTTATCATGATATCAATTCAAATCAGTGTGTTTTATTAGCTCTTCTGGTCATAGATTAGAAGAGCTTTTGAGTTGGCCTGTTGCCCATTGTCCTTCTGTCCATTAGCACAAATTTATGGTCATTACTCCCTCTAAACTACTTGGAGGATTACAATGAAACTTTATGCACACATTCATCCCAAGGTCCTGTGGGTCCTAAATACAAATGGTGCCACTGGCACAGCCAATACAGATCCCACAGTGGCCATTTTGAAAATCGTGTTGCTGCTCATCCTGAATGGATGGTCATATCAGCATAGGGTTTTCACTAAAAGATCTTATTGTGTCTAGTTGGTCCTAAATGAAAATGGTGCTGATCTCGCATCGAAAATGACTGCTACAGCAGCCATCTTGATTATCGAGTTATCGCTATGCCTTCTAAGTGGAAAAGTAATCAGCCTGGGGTTTTCACCAAAAGACTCCTATTGTATATAGTTTCACCAAAAGACATTTTGTGATATCTACAAGGTCCTAAATGAAAATCGTGTCAGTCTTGTATCCAATATGGCCATCTTGAAAATCTTGTTTTCGCTACTGTCCTTAAACAAATGGTCCGATTGACATGGAATTTCACCAAAAGACTTCTTATGTCCAGTTGGTCCTCAATGAAAATGGTGTAGATCTTACATCCAATATGTTGGCCAGCTTGAAAATCTTATTGCTTTAGAATATCAGAGATTGTTTCAACAGTTAGCAGTTAGAAAGAAAAAAACGGTTTGTTCATGAATTCCTGGAAATTCTTTTTGGCAAGTAGAGCAGTAGCAAATCTTTTCTCTAGTATGGAATTCTGTAGTCACCGCAGATCAGAACAAGCAACTATAGAAACAACCATCAGAAGATTAAAACAGCAATGACTTGTTTCAGACATTTATTAGATCAAGATACAGATTGTGTAGGATGTTGAACACCACTTTTCGATGATGACAAGATGACGAGTCTGAATGTACTTGAGGCATACTTTCTGGTCAGTTTTTGTCCTGGTAGTTTGCTCAGGTGTAACATTTGAAGTCATCTCGAGGCATTTGTCTGAGAGAAGCAGAAATGGGTAATGTGAAGCCATGTATTGTCAAGTTGGCGAGTTTTTATGGTTCTACAGAAAAATGGAATATGATGTTTAGTCTAACTTTATTAGGTACTTTTGCAACTGCAAAGCAAAAAAGAAAATTTCCACATTAGGCTGATACGGATGAAGTTGTATCATTATTTCCTGATATTTGATACAAGTTAAGAGATGATTGGTGAAGAAATTATATGCAAACCTGGAATATATATATAAGAAGTACACAAATCATTGCCAGTCACTGGATAACACTTGGTATCAAGAAATGAATACACTTGTGTGTTAGATGTTGGCAACACAAACCCCATTCTATTGCATTAAATGTGATCATTATTTGGGCTCAAATTTAACGCTTGCATACATGCAACATGCAAGTTAAATGTGGAAAATGAGAGTTGAGATTCCAAGCTCTTTTTTTCATGTTCTCAAGTGATATATAGTAAATCAACAGTAAACCCCTTAAAGTACGTAAATTTGGAGAGAAAAAACTATGCTTAATTCCAAAATGTAAAACAAAACTTGTATGTATCTTCTGAAAACAAACTGTGGACAAAGGCACAACCATTCAGTTTTCAATGGAAAGCAGGATATCTCTTGCACCCAACCATTTCATTCACAAATGCAAAAATATTTCTCATTATCTTCATTTAGGTAAAATCTGTTGCTGTGTATCCTCTGATGTCATGCTCTATGTGTATTTTTTGTCTAGGTCAGCCGATTGCAGATATTTGTGTCACATATTGGCATGACTATCCCCCAAAAATGAAATGGTTGTCTCTAATACATTCTTGTTCAGTCCTGGTGAGGCTGAAATTGATGAACCTTTCATGGTCCAAAAATACAAACTTGGACATATTTATAAATTTTATCATAAACAAGAAACACAATTCAGCTGTAAGTGCATTTTTTTACAATCCAAAATGGTTCAGAAAAATTACAATTAAAACTGACAGGAAAGTGTTGTTGTTCCTTCTTATTCCCAAACTCTTAGATTGCAGTATCATCTACCATCCTAATTTCGTTCCCATCCTTGATTCGTGTTCCATGTTTCTCACAACTCGCTCTTATTTCAAGATCCTGATGTTGTCAGTGTTCACATGTTCACTTTTTTTCCATTTCTATCAACAGAAAACCTACATCTGGGGATTATTGAGACGGGATAAGCAAGGTAAACAATTTGATTAGGGACCGACCATTTCGTTTTCAGAAGGGGAGCCTGGGATTTTTTTCCAAGTTGGGTTGGGGTTTTTTTTTTTTTTTCTTTTACCTCAGGATAATATATTTTTTTCAACTAATATAATGAATATAATGAGGTGGGGGGTTGTGCTATAAATTGGAGCAAAAAAAAATTTTAAAGCCATTTTGTGAGTCAGAATTTTTTTTCCTAAAACAATCCCAGGCCTCAAAAAAATTAAATGGTTGGTCCTTGAATATCGTGTGTGCTGCTTATATTTTGCTAGAAAAGAAAAATCAAATGGAGCAGTTATACATTGTTAATTTGAATATTTTAAAATATGAATACCAAAATGTCGAAGAAATAGGCTGAAAAAAAACTCTTTAAATTGCACCATACTATTGGTATATTTATATTTTTATCAAAATAATTTTTGGGTCGGAACGAGTTGATATTTTTATAATCATTTCTCCATGTTTTTGACTGTATGGTGATATTCTTTTTCAAAGCATTAAAATAAATTACTAATGAAAAGAATAAAAATATAATGGTTTCCACACCTTGGTCTACTCTGCACATTCCAATCTTGCATTGTGCGGACATTATGTCAGGGGCACAACTTGATGAAATAGATTTGGTAGATTTATTTGAACACCCTCATAGCGATTTTAATAGTTTCTTCCAATATTATCATTCAAATGTTAAAATTCACGTTAAGGACACAAACCATTGCAGGTTGATGATAACTCTTTTAAAACAATAACACTAGTAATAGAATTTTGCAAGTTAAATTTTTTGCTACTGATGAAGCAATGCAAGTAGCAAAAAAAAAATTTGATTCAAGCCTTGATTATGATCAGAAGACTTCATTTACACAAAATTTACATGACCTAACTGGTTGCCCACATGAACTCGAGAAGAAAGGAAGATTATGATTTCTTGTTTTGAAACCTATTATGGTACTTGAAATACCTAATGCCATGAACACCATTGCTTCTGGATTAATTGCTAAATTGCATCTAATTCAGGGTTGTCAAACTTGTTTGCTGTGGCGGGCCAGATTTGATACAAATAATAATGATGAGTTTACCGGGCTGTATGTTTGACACCCCTGATCTAATTGGTATCCCAGTAAAAATTGTGACTATTAAGATTTTATTAATAAAGTATTGAAATGGATATGTGTATATTTTTTCTTCAATATAAAAGGTATTGTCTTCAAGAAATTAAGTGAATGAAATGAAAACTGGAGTAAAAATTAAATATTGGATGTCATGATGAATTTGGCATATTATGGACTAGAGTCGCTGATTTATTTGATGAATGCCAACTCTGAACATCAGCACAAAAACCCTACATTTGATGATAGGAAAATCTAAAATCTAGCAAGCTTTCCATCAGATGGATTTTAATTTTTACACCAGCTCAGTCCAGCTTGTTCTGATTTTGTTGTTTTATCCAAGATTTGAATCTCCTTGTTGCCAGTGATTATATCTACCATTTGTTGTTTAGCCATAAAACTAGAAAAGGAGAATTTTTTTTTTTGGCTGTTTAAGCTTCAGTGCTGGAAAAATTTCTTGTCTAGCAGCCCAGGACAAGCTAAAAATTAAGCTAAGCATTTAATATTTTTGTTACTTGCCCAGAATTGTATACAAAATATGAAGTACAACTTTGGAATAGGCTGAAATTTCATTATAAAGAAAACGGGTCAACACGGGGCAGATGGAACAATTTTTATTCCAGGCCTGAACTTTATTGAAAAGAGCAGACGATTCTTTGTAAGAATTCTAAATTTAGGTACTACCAAGTAATTGAGCCACCTAATTAAATTTTAATTATGACTTTGCAGCTTTTTGTTAAAGAAAATACTTCTTGTTTTCATGCTTCTGAGATCTTTCATTTAAACTACAGATGCCAGTTTGACGGCACTTCAGAGAACAGCATATTGACGGCACTTCAGAGAACAGCATAGCATGTCCTTGCATTTTGGTTAACATGCTTTGCCTTAGTCCAAGTTTCCTTGGACCTTTTCCACCCCATTTGAAATATTTGGATAGTTGTGTTTGGATGTGAGGCTAGAGCCTATTGTGAATCAAAAACATGGGATGCACTGAAACCTCACAGTGGTGGCATGGGGTAGTTCCTTTAAATGGGTAGTCAAATTTAGCAACATTATATCGAACCCTATATAGAATATTTATCTTCTCAGACATGGCAATTAAAAAAAAAAATTTCATTAATATTCGGACAAATAAGCGCAATTATCCAGTATTTACGAAGTCAACTTTGCCATGTGGCATTGCTTAGTCACATGATCACCAAATCTGGTGTCATCGGTATTCTAGAGCAATCTGCCTTTTCCCTACGATTGTATCGTGACCTTTTGACCTCTGATGTGAAGAAAAATTTTGAGCCATGAAAATTGGATCACATGACAGTGCAATGTAAGAAATTAAAATGGTGAAGTATGGTATCCAGTTTGTGAACACTGTAAATTTGGCTAAAGCATCAGCTTATTGAAAAATGAAACAAGTTTTAATTGTTATCAATGATAAGATAACTGATCTACTTGTGTATGCGAGACAGGTAGGGTTTGGTACAATGTTGATAAATTTTGCTAGACCCAGTACTAAAACCACTACCCTATGCCACTACTGCATGGTTTCAGTGAATTCCACATTTTCAATAGGAATACGCTCTGACCTCGCACCCCAACATAACTCCTGATATCTAAAAGTGGGGGGGGGGGGGGGGAGTCTGAAGAAACTCTAACCATATGACCTATATTTCATACTCCAGTTACCTGTATTGACTTTTGTGTTGGATCAGTTTCTCCAACACTGGCCCGCAAAGTCATGTAACTTCATGTGTAGATGCTTGAGGAGTAGTACTACTCTTTACTCCAATTTAAATCACTGTGACCTTTATTTCATGCTGTAGTGATTTGTATATACAGTAGCTCAGTTTCGTAGACACTGTTACTGCAGAGTGGTGTTGTTGTCATACTTAGGATGTGTGGTAAGAATTTAAATACAATTATGATCAGGGGTGTCAAGCTCATTTGCTATTGCGGGCCAGATTTGATATAAATAATAATAAATAATGAGTCTGGCGGGCTATATGTTTGACACCCCTGATTTAGACAAAAACAAAACTTTGCAATCCAGCCATTCTGCCATTTATATTTTTATTTTTTACAAGTTGCAGCCAGGGTGTACTGGGTAGTGTCATTGTGACCTACTTTCCCATATTAATGTACTGTGTAATCCCATGTAAAAGGACTACATACTGTGAGGAGCTGCTTACCAACAAAAGTAGTAATCTTACTGATAAAAATTAGTATAAATGGAGGGACCAGTGTAATTTTAATCAGGTATGATAATGCAGTGGAATGGATCTAAATGGCATGATGAACTTGGCAAAATTTGGACTAGAGTCTCTGATTGTGTTGATGAATGCCAGTTCTGAGCATTTTGGATCATGCATGTCATTATAGTTAGGTTAACTTGTCAAGGCTGTCATTGTTATCTATTGTCTGTTTGTCACATGTATAGTAGTTCTTTGGTGTTCAGCATCAAGCAGTCATGCAGAATTTTTCAAACTTGGCTCGCATGATGTTATGTTGGCATTTTGATAGGTACATGGTTACTCTGACCCTCACTACATCCATTACATCATAGTTTCCAGATTTTTTACTCCACTGATCATACACCAGAAGAGCTTATGGGATGGTCTTTTGTCCATCGTCCATCCATCCAGTTACACAAGTTTGTTATCACTAATCCTCCTAAATGACTTGGATGATTGCCATGAAACTTTACACACACGTTGATCTCAGGGATTAGTTGGGTCTAAGTAAAAATGTTGCCGATCTGATATCCAATATGGCCACCATTTGAAAACCCTATCTCTACTCTGCCTGAATGGAAAGTCGTATTTACATCGGGTTTTCACCAGAAGACTTCTTATGATGTTTAATTGGTTCTAAATGAACATGGTGCCGATCTGATGTCTAATATGGCCACCACAGCAGTCATCTTGAAAATTGTGTTATCGCTACTCCTCCTAAATGGAGGGTCATATCAACAAGGGGTTTTAAGTAGAAGACTTATTTTGATGTCTAGTTGGTTCTAAATGAAAATAATGCTGATCTGGTGACCAATATGGCTGCCATGGCAGACATCTTGAAAATCTTGTTCTTACTACTCCTGAACAGAAAGGCATATTGAAATGTGGTTTTCACTAAAGATCTGATGTCCAATATGGCTGCCATGGCAGTCAGCTTGAAAATTTTGTCGTTACTCATCCTGAATGGATGGTCATATCAACATGGGGTTTTCACTTAAGGACTTCTTATAATGTCTAGTTGGTCCTAAATGAAAATGGTGCAGATCTCGTGTCCAATATGGCAGCTATCTTGAAAATCTTGTTATTGCTAGTCCTCCTGAATGGAAAGTCATATTGACATGGGGTTTTTACCAAAAGACTTCTCATGTCTAATTGGTTCTAAATTAAAATGGTCCTGATCTGATGTCTAATATGGCTGCCACAGCAACCATCTTAAAAATCTTGACATCATTTCTCCTCCTGAATGGATGGTCATATCAGCATGGGGTTTTCACTGAAAGACTTCTTATGATGTCTAGTTGGTACTAAATAAAAGAGGTGTCAATCTGAACAAAAAACTCGTATTGACATGGGGTTTTCACTCGAAACTTCTTGTGATGTCTAGTTGGTCCTAAATGCAAAATGATTCAACAACCACATCCAGTATGGCTGCCATCTTGAGAATCTTGTTACAGCTACTACTCCTGAATGAATGGTCATATCAACATCAGGTTTTTACTAAGGCGGCTTATGACGTCTGGTTGGCATTAAACAAAAACAGTGCTGCTCAGACATCCAATATGGCCACCACAGTGGACATCTTGAAAATCTTGTCTCTGCTCTTGAATGATCATAATCAACATGGTGTTTTCACTGACTTCTTGGGATGTCTAGTTGGTCATAAATGAAAATGGTGCCAATCTGACCTCTAATATGGCTGCTACAGTGGTCATCTGCAAAATCTTATTATCCCTACTTATCCTAGATTACTAGTCATATCAACATTGTGCTTTCACCAGAAGACTTGTTATGATATTTAGTTGGCCCTAAGTGGAAATGGTGCACATCTGATATCCAATATGGCCACCATGGTGGCCATCTTGAAAATCTTGTTATTGTTACTCGAAAAAGGAAGGCAAAAAGTGGGGTTTTGATCTGAAGACTTCTTATAATGTCTTGTTGGTCCTAAATTAAAATGGTGCTGATCTGTTGTCCAGTATAGCCACCATGATTGACATCTTGCAAATCTTGTTATCAGTACTCTTAAATGGAAAGTGCTTTTGACCTGGGGTTTTCATCAGAAGAGTTCTTATGGTGTCTAGTTGATGCTAAATGAAAATGATGCAAATTTACCCTCAGTATGGCCACCATGGTGGCCATTTTTAAAATATTGTTATCTCTACTCCTCCCAAATGGATGGCTATATCAACATGGGGCTTTCACAAGTAGACTTTTTATGATGCCTTGTGCGTCATAAATAAAAATTGTCCCTCTCGTATATCCAGTATGGCTGCCACAATGGCTGTCATGAAAATCTTGCTGTTGCTGCTACCCTCTGAATAGATGGTCATATTAACATGGGGTTTTTACAAAAAGACTTTAATGATGTCTAATTGGTCCTAAATGAAAATGGTGCCAATCTGATGTCCAGTATGTCCACCACAGCAGCTAATCTGAAGAATATTGGAGAAGGTTTTAACACTGGGCATTTAAAAAGGAAGAAATGGTCTTTTTTGAATTTCTGGAAATTCTTTTCACCCAGTAGAGCCTCAGTCCCTTTGAGAAACTCTCGTCTATGGGTTTAATTTCAAAATTTAAATTGGTGTTTTACAAGTTCACACCAAAGTCTTTGGTGCAAGTAAAATCATATATTTACAGTATATGCACTTTCTAGATATCCAAAAGATTTAAGTAGATATTTTGTTCTCCATGTCATGCAGTACCTGTGCTGGTGGGACACCATTTGGAATATGATCCAGTTTTTTACCTGGGAATGTTACAGTAATCAAACGTGCATTGGTGTGGAAATATAGACCTCTGCAAAGCATGGTCTCTGTTCATAAATTATGACCCCATTGGTGAGATTTCCATATTCCACACCAATATTATATGATTCAGTAGATTTTATTAATGTACTAGAATGAATGGATAGAACAGGTCTGCCATGTGTATTTTAAGTATCGAGTTAATTCACCCTTTATAGGATGCATGATTACACACACAACTTTTCAATGTGATTACCCAAGTTGTTAACACATTAGCAGCATTTAGATATACAGTTGCATGATTACACACACAACTTTTCAAAGTGATTACCCAAGTTGTTAACACATTAGCAGCATTTATATATACAGATAAGTAACATTAATTCTACACATATCTAAATCAACCAAATAGATGCTGTCAAACAGTGGTGTACTGGCCATTGGGCATACCGGGACAAATTCCAGTGGGCCGCCGCATCGGTGGGCTGGCGGGCCATCCAAAAAATCTGTTTTTACCGGTGTTTTACTGGTGTGAGCAAAACCCCAGGCCTGTCCCGGCAGACAAGTCCAGGGCCGAGTTGCTTACCCAGTACACTCCTGCTGTCAAATGACTTAATTTTGCCTTTTTTATAGTAAAAAGTAAGATTGATCGATTTATTTATTTATTTATTTCCTAACTGTTTATTTATATCATGCATTGAACAGTTTTCTATCTTAGTATGCAGAGATACATCAACATGAGTTCTGCCATATAAAAAGACCAGCCCAGTTTATCACTTTTCCATGGGTGCACTGTTGTTTGTCCAGTCACTCATTGATGTGAAATTCAAATTGGTGCTGTGTTGCTTTCATCTGCCACGTACATTCAAAGAACACCTATGACATAAAATCTTTACAAAAGGGCCTCATAGTAATAGTTCTTTAGGCAGGAAAACATTTGCTTTCATTTAAAAGATGTACAATTATCAACCCAAGAAGTCTAGAAGCTGAGCTATTATAAAAGTTGCACAGATTTCATATCTTTTGGTAATTTTACTTCTCAGCATCTTCTTGATGTGAAGTGCATGAAGAAAGTGTGTGATGATGTACAACCCGAAAATGTCTTGGACTTTCTGAAGAATTGCAGTTTATATAACAAATTTTGACCATATGTTTGAAGAATTTTACATGTGTTACCTTTATCTTTTATTTTGTATACATTTTACAGAATTTTAACTTCTATTTGATTCTATCTTGTTCTTCTTCCTGTTTACATTTATTTGGAAGGGTTTATCTTCGTAAAATTGTTTGCAATTCATTTTACAGGTTTTGAACATTTTCCTTTTAGTTGACACCATATAGCCACTATTGTGAAGAGGTGCCATAAAATACTATTACATACAGTAGACTCTCAGTTATTCTAACTCCTATTATTCTAAAAAGGCCCTTAATCGAAGTAATTTAGTGATCCAAAATCCTTTAATTCTGTTGAAATCACAATGCATTATATGAAGTGTGAAAACCATCATGAGCGGCATGTTTGATATGTTGAATCATGACAACTGTTGGTCCAAACTGAGTACTGATTAATCGAAAAGGAGATTATGTTTATTGTTTGTCACTAATCCAATAATTGACTTGCCTTTTGATAACCCTGTTATTAATTCAATTAATGGCAGTAATTTTTATGTAAAGTCGGTTTGATTAAAGAAAGTGATTATGCGATGAAAGATGATCTCGATAGAAAAAGTGCAAAACGAACTGTGCTTACAAGTTTCTTTAATCGTGTTGTTTAAAAGTGAGAAAAATAGTTGAAGAGAAGTGAATATCACTTGTAAAATTAACTAACTTGTCAAGTGATCCCATGGACACGTCAGATCTAAAATTTGTTCGATGTTGATCATTTTTATGCAAATTGAAACGATGACAACAATTTTGTCTTTGTTGTGTGCCATGCAGATTATTATAATGACGACAACGACAAGTTTCACTTGTTTTTGTCTTTGTTTTATGCTGTGCCAATTAAATGGCTTACTAGATACATTGTAAGGAAACTGAATACAAGAATAACTGAAATGCTACTCTCTTTTATTTCTGCGGATTGATGTACACTTGCACCTTCATGACCATCGCTTATTCAAACCCCGGTATTATCAGAAGTTTTCTTATATTCCACTAGACTTCAGATAATCGAGAGTCTACTGTACATACATTATCAACATAACAACATCTTCCCATGATACTAAAAGTAGTCGTGCTGTGCCACAACACTAAAAGTAGTCATTCTTTCTATTTATGCCCTGTCATATCTTTGGAGCCAGTCGTATCATGTTATCCATGTCCATCCATCACACCATGTCACATTTCGTCATGAATTTCATTTCCAATCTATAATTTTAGAAGGACTTTATGGATTAAAAAATAAATTGATAAGAGGCTTTATATAAAGTCAAGTTTGATTTTCACCATTTTCCAAGAGATTTTAACAGAGTAGACTGAAATCAAATTTGGTATGAAGCTTTACATCATTAAGAAGACCTAGGCCAAGTCAGATTTTCACCAAATTCCAGCAAATTGCATCATATTGACAGGGGCATTTGTGTCATGTAGATGTATTTCTAATTCTTACATATGCATACTCCATAAATCTATAAGCAACTTAGCCAGTTAGACTTGATACATTACTTTTACATACCTGCCATATTCCCAGACTGGGGGGGGGGTCAAAAAGTGTTTTGAGGTCACAAAGGGGGTTGGTACACGTGACCCCAAAAATGCGAGGTCATCCAATAGAGAATAAGTTACCTTTTTATATAAGCCTGTGGAAAATGATTGGAAATTCAAATCTGAATAAAAGAAAATAACTTGTCTGTTTTCTTTAAAGCATACACTTACAAAAAAATAGTATCAGTGTCAAATATCATCACAATACACATACACATATTTGCAAACACTCACATAATCACAACCACACTGACATTGACTCGTTAACCCCTAGTGCCACATTTACGTATCGTGAGGTTGTACCCTACTTCCGAGCTCTGTAACATCAACATCATTTAAGATGCACAAAGTGGATGGTATTGCAGGAAAGTAGACAGATGTACATGTAGCTCTTCAATGATATCAAATAATTTGATCTTGTACTCGCAATAAAAAATACAGCGGAAAAAATGTAAAATTTTTTTAGACCTTTTTTTTATTAGGTCAAAAATTGCCAGTTTCAGAACTGCAGTTTGTGCCTGGATTTTAGAATTTTTGGCCTTAGATCTAAAGCAGACTGGTCCAAACTGCACACGAAAAGATGAACATTTGCAAAACGTAGGGTAAGTTTGAGATTTGGAATTTTTAAAATGGGGGTCCGATTTGAAAAGAAAAAAAACTACAACTATTACCATTCTGCACAAGCGAGCGCAATAGCCAATCAAGAACATTTTTTTTTACACCTAAGCATCCGGCTAAACGAAAAAAATCCCTTAAGCAGATGTGTTTGGCTGCATTAAGATGTAACCCCAAAAATGCGTTTCCTACCCACACTTCAGGTGAAAATGAAAAGAATCTCCCGGGATTAATGAGTTAAATAAAAACATACACCAAGTTTCTGTCTTTAAAATGCACTAAATGGCAAAATATAGGCTGAATTAGATGCAGTCTTTTAGGCTTCAGTAGTTCAGTGGGAGGTTTGAAGGTAATGCAAGTATCATTTGTGTTCATCTTTGATTTGTTAAAAGACTGGATGATACTGTTGTTCAAACTCCCCTGCTGGATTCTATGAGCGAATCATGGTCAGAACTGAGTTGTTCTTGAGGACCATAACGTTAGCACTGTCAGAACTGTATCTGATGCAGTTTGAACACAAGAAATGCTTATCTCTATAGAAAAAAGAATATACATCACATTTGCGACTGACCACTTCATTGGGGGAAGGGGACATAATAATTGCAAGTTTAATGGGGACCTCGCATGTAATGCAGCACTAATAAACACCTCTGTCCAGTACGGGTGTTAATGCTTTATCAACACAAACTGTGCAAACACTAGTGTGTGCTGCTTATTGTCTTTCAATCAATTTATTTCATAGCAAAAATCATCCTGAAAAATATGGGTCAATTAATAGTAGGTATTTTAATATGATGAATAATAATAATAAAGAGAACTAATCTGAATGTTCAATTCAGCATGTCAAATATGTTCTGAATGACTTTGTTTGCAGTATGTGCAAAAAATTAAATGCTCCCCTTTGCTGCTGGGTTTCACAGTCAAACTCCATCAACCAGGAGTTCTGAAATTTAGTTTTGCTGGGCTTTGCTTGTTTCACTGATGGCTTTTAGCTTTCTGAATCACAGGAAATGTGTTTTGACATTTCGCCTTAAAAAATTAATCACACCTGAACACTATTCCAACAATTGAAATAATAATGCTTTGCTGTTTATACATGGAGTAAAATCCGACTTCAAAGAAATATTACCGCTGTTCACAACTTGCCAATGATCTTTGTTAAAGATTGTTTAAACCAGTGGTTCCCAAACCCCAGGAAGCGAGGACCCTTGCAACCCTATACTGGTGATGCATTTTGGGTCACAAAAGATGGTATTTAGGGTCACAATCAAAGATTTGGGGAACCACTGGTTTAAATATTCTTATTCAAGGTAATGATGAATGATGTGTAATAATGTTTGTTCTTCAACACACATCTCTTTGATTTATGTATAACCTAAAATTAATTGGGTTGTTCCACTTTGTGAATTTTACATATGCAAATTAGTCTAATGGGTTCCCCCACAACATTTTCAAAGAACTTAACACATCTACCTAGTTATTGTCAGCCAATGAAGTAATATGTGAAATAGTGGTTCATACCTGACCACCTTGCCTTTTAATTGCCTATGTGACAATTGGCTGCATAAACTGACCCAATGATAGTTTTGCATGAGCTCTAAGCAGAACTATTTACCATTTATACATGATAGATTTTATGGGCATATATTGATGTAGTGTTTTGTTTTGTTTTTTTTTGTTTTTTTTTTTTATCTTCCGAAGATTACAGAAAATCGTTTTTTTTTTTTTTTTTTGCATGACACATCGTGTTACGGCAGGTACACTTTTATGCCCACACTACTTGCAGATGTAACATCTTGATCTGATCCTGTCTATCAAACCCAGGATGCACAATTGCCGGTAAATGTTCTTGACGAGGCTGAACAACAAGCTCCTGTTTCTGTTTTATGTCTCTCTAATCCCAGATAAGGGGGCCTAGGCAGTGGACACCTGCAGTCTGAGGAGGGATTGTCATTTGCTTATGCCTTCACACCCTTCAGAATTAGTCTGCAAGTGCTCCACAAACTCGGGACGTGCACTGCCCATCTCATTCTGGTAGTCCTTATGTGGCCCAAACAGTCATGGTTCAGTGATCTACTCAATGTGTTTGTAGATGAACCCATGAAATTACATCAAAGGAAGGACCTGCTGTCACAACACAGGGGATATCTTCTCCACAGCAACCCACAGATTCTACACATTCATGTTTGGCTCATCTTGAGCAATCAGTCTGCCTTGGACCAGTTTTCAAGCAAAGTTGCCAACTGCCCGAGCATAGTGGTAGACCTTTTCTCTTCCTTTTTGAGGAGCGAGACTGTTCCATTTCCACCATTAAGGGCTATAGGACAGCCCTGTCTGACATGCTTAGGTTCTCTAAGGATCCATTCATTGGGTTGGACCTTCATCTTTCTGATCTTATCAAGTATTTTAAGCTGCAGAAAACGGTATCTCGCTCACTATTGCCAAGATGGAATCTCTCATACATTTTGTGGTCTTGGTCAGAACCCTTTTATGAACATTCGAGTGAAGCTTCCTTTGAGAAACTTACACTTAAAGCTGTCCTCTTGATCTCCTTGGTGTCCGTGAGGAGATGGAGTGAGCTTCAATCCTTGTCTGTATGAAAGGTTGTTTACAGTTCAACGGAAATTATGAGTTTGTTTCTCTCACTTGCAAACCTGGGTTTCTGGCAAAGCCTCGGCTTCCTTCATCTCGGTCATATCTGTGCTGGGGATTATCAATATCGTATTCTCTTCGCAGGTAGAGCTTTACAGTTTAATTTGGCCACTACTTATTATGGCTCCACTGATATTTCGGCATCCACCACCTCCAGTTGGATTGTCTTCACCATCAAGAGAGCTTATCAGTACCTCTCTGCGAGGGACCTTTCTTTTATGAGAATTAAAGCCCATGAATTCTGGGCTATTGCCACTTCCTGTGCTTACCTTAACGAGTCTTCTTTGGAGGATGTTATAAGAGCTGAATTTAGGCTGTCTCGCGTTGCTTTCTCCCTCTTTTATCTTCAATTTTTGGCGTACCAGAGCGAAGGAATTTTCTCATTGGGCCCAATAGTAATGGCTCAAAAAGTGACTTAACATTCTTCTAGATTACAGTAGTGAACACTTCTACCATAATGCTAAGTAGATCAGATTATCCCCGTTTCTGGAGGCCGTCAGCCTCCCACTGAACTGGCAAATTCAGCAACGCAATGGTGATAGGTGTTGTAAAACTGATATTAAAATGTATTTTACTTTTTGGCACTATTAATAGCAAGATACCCTCTTCCCATTCCGCTCTGATGTCGTAAGTTTAGTCTTGGTCCAAGTCAAAGAGGAAAAGTAATCCGCATGGGCCTGTGATGTGGAAGTCAGACTGGGTCTGTGTCTTTCTGTTCTAGGTGTTCTAGAACTTTTATCTAATGGAAGGTTGGAATTGTGAGCTTGGATGCGGGGACTTGCATCCCGAAAGAGGTAAGCAGGCAATAGTGACATACGTATTACATAATTAAAATTTGTTTTACCCACCAAAAACAACCTACATTTAAAGTTCTATTTTGACGAGAAATATCTCGTGTTTTCATCAGGAGGTCATCATCAGAGGAAAGGAATGTCTACTGTTACTAAATATCCTTTTTTTCTAATAGTAAGGCACTTTCTATGTTTAGCTCTTCTGTACTTTTGACCCATAAAAAGCCCAGTCAAAATATTTATAGGGAAATGATTCAAATTCTGATCTTGGGAGGACAACAGTAGTTGGCATGGTTACCATGGTAATTTGACAGGTTCTGTATAGCACTTTTAACAAGACAGAATCATTTCTATAGAAAATGCTCAATAAAGGAGATTTCTTAAATATTTATTGCAAATATTGTTACGACTTTCTTTATCAGTTGAGAAATAAAGAGACTTAAAACTTCTATATTAATTATGGAAGTTTTAAGTCTCCTTATCTCGTAACCAATGAAGAGAGTCATAACAATATTTGCAGCAAATATAAAGGATCCTCTATCAGCTCAGATCCCAGATTACATGTATTTAGAGGAATATTAGTATTGGCTTATGATGATAAAAAGAAACCTGATTATCAATATCTTGCAAGTTATGTTCATCCCTTTGATCTTTTTTAATGTAGTACCTGAATCCTCCAAGTGATCTGTATTTGCAATACTTTTATTCTCTTTAATTTGTCTCGGAAGGGAAAACGAGATGCTTTTTGGGGAAGTAATATACTATGTTCTCAAATTACACAGATTTCATTTTTATGTCCTTTATGTCGAAGATCTTTTTGATAATATTGTCTATCATTTCATCTGCAGATGAATGTGATGCATTTTTAGCTCGTGGGGCCACTATGTGATCTTATGGTATGGCTCTTCGTCCGTCACGTGTCATCCATTTATAATTGCTATTTACACATCATCAAAAAGCACTTGACGAATTTGCACATTATTTTATGACAAGATGTCCTGGTAAAATGTTCTTAGTTTCTCGTCAAATTAAGATTTTACATTATGTTGCTTATGTTACTTCAGACAATATCAGTATTTTTGTTAGTGGGGTAGTGATAGTGGAAAGGATGCAAAGTCGCGTTTAGTTTTAAAATTTAAATTTAATACTTGGAAACCTTTTTAATCTTGACAAATTAATTGAGAAATTCCTCAAATTGGAGGATAGCCACATATTCAAGAATCTCAATTTGAGGACGTTTTGATATGCTTAATGAAACTCGGTCTAGATCCATAATTCAATATGGCTGTCATTACTAACGTTGCTAAATAAAGGAAACCCTTTAAATTACTTCATAAAAAATGGTAAACATAATTTGGACAAATCTGACAGAAAGCATCCGGGTTTAGATGACTTCAAAAATTTCTACAAATGATGCAAATCTGCCATCAGAAATGTGCCACTGCTCGAAAAATAGGAAAATCATACTTCTCAAACACTTGCCACCTGAATTTGAAGAAATTTGACCGAAAGCATCCTGTCTTGTAGGTTTGGTTTGGTGGGTTGAACACCATTTTTCAGCACATACCCTATTCATAGCGGCCAGTATATTTTGGTGGAGGAAGAACCACCAACCCATGGAAAGCTACTGGCAAGCTTTCTCACATACCCACGTTAGCCGAGCCGAGATTCGAACTTAAACGGACAGAGGTGAGATGTGAGTGATCTGGCGAGCGCCTTAGACCACTCGGACACCCGGGGCCCCATGTCTTATAGGACTTTTAATTTTGTACAAATCACGGCGATCTGCAATCAAATTTTTTATCCATGAAATGATACATCAATTATTGGTGAAGTCGTATCCCAGTTTCTTGTACTACAGATCTCGTTTTCTCGTATTTTGGAAAGTTTTAAATTTGAAGGGAAAAAACATAGATGATTCAACACTTTACCTTCCCCAATATTTATCCATGTCCAGCAACTCCATTTAATAAATTATATTTGTTAACTGACGTCATAGAATGTAACATGTTATACGTATTTAACGAGATGAAAATATACTGCATGGAGAATGAGTGCCGTGTATTCAAGCCACTAGACATTTTCAAAGACGACAATCTTAAATTTGATAGTTGTAGTTGTACAAGTAGATGTGTAAAGTGTGATATGTCATTTTGATGGACTATACATGGCGGCCAGTATATCTGGTGGAGGAAGAACCCCAGTAGACCCCAGGAAGAACCACCTACCCTCGGGAAGTTACGGGCAAGCTTTCTCATATACACACGTTGGCTGAGCCGTGAATCGAACCCACGCGGAGAAAGGTGAGATGTGAGTGATCTGTAAAGGTGAGCGCCTTAGACAACTCGGCCACCCGGGGCCCCTCAGATAGCAAAGAACTAACAGACGAAAGAATAGCACAGCTAAATCAGAGTATCAGAACATATGTGCTATGTATTGTTTGTGTCCAAGTGATTAATAGAACAACTAACACCGTCTATTTCCACTGTCCAAGGTGACGTAAAGAAGTGGTTTTCAGAGATGATTTTGAGTGAAGAAGGATATGACTCGGATACAAATATTGCAAGAAAATTCTAAGAAGATATCACTGCTTTGAAGTGAAGTTGAATTACGCAGTAGGTGGTGATGGTATTTTTCTCATGCATAGTGATATGGTTCTGAAGATTGAAAGTACAGCGGGCGACAGTAACAACTTACAAAAAAATCTTCTAATGAGTTCATATTGTGAATAAATAACGTAAATAGTGAGGCGATGAAATACAGTATTGATAATTCAGATGAGAACTCTGCAAGATTTCGTTAGTAGGCAAACAACGAACCAAACAACTTGAATAAGAATTCATTGGTCTTTCCATCCATAAATAAGTGCATAATTATAAGAATGATACTTGCACAAGTCATTTAGATAATAGAGATCATGAGATGAATAAGAAGTCGTTCATATTGGTTATGATTTGTAACAGTATTTGTGAAGTGGGACTATTTGTAAAAAGTTAAAAGTTCCTAGAAATACCTTTTCGGGACGAGTGGACGACTGGCTGTATTTGGGAAAGTTCTGTCGAACTCATTTGGTAACCTCCACACCTTTTATAGCTATTGTATGATCAGCTAGAAATGAGACTATACAGTCGAGAATAGTCAACTTACGATGACACTACTGGGCATGGCTGATATCACTTTATCAGCTAGAAATGAGACTATACAGTCGAGAATAGCCAAATTATGATGACACTAATAATACTGGGCATGGCTGATATCACTTTATCAGCTAGAAATGAGACTATTCAGTTGAGAATAGCCAAATTATGATGATACTAATAATACTGGGCATGGCTGATACACATTATCAGCTAGAAATGAGACTATTCAGTTGAGAATAGCCAAATTGTGATGACACTAATACTACTGGGCATGGCTGATATGACTTTATCAGCTAACTTCTTCAAATACTCGGCAATATTTTTCAAAAACTTGTTTAATTTTGTCTGTGACTCTAGGTGGAGTATGTGTAGGTGCAGGAGTTAGAGTGATTACGTTCTTTACCAGGTTTGTAACTGTCAATGCAGGAATTGTAGTGATAATTCCTATTTGCGGCAGCAATTGTGGCAATAGTTCCACCCTTCTCTTGGAGCAATCGTTTAAGTCTTTCACCCAAAAATAACTTAAGCTTTGCATTTATCTTCTCAATTGTTCTTTGTGCTCCCAAACTTCAAACACTCTACAACAGACTTTGTAACTTGTTTAATTTACCATCGTCCTTTTCTTTTCTGGTGTCTTGTTTATGTCCTCGATCTGTTTTGCATACATATATATGTCGATTTTCAATGATTTCATTACATTTGTCAGTTTTCCAACTTCTTTAGCAGATCATTTGTTTTCTCGTTCTTGCTCAAATGTTTACAATCTATCTTGTATTTGTCAGCTTTCAAGTCTTTGGTAATATTCATGTATCGTTGTTTCTGCTTCAGTTGGGAGCTTTACAGCGTCATCAGACTGTTGCAGCCATAGAGGGCCCAGAATAATTCTTCTCATCTCGAACTTTATCTGTCACTTTGATACGCCTCGCCGAATTAGTTCTCTTGGCTTTAGTCAAGGTCGATAAGGTTTTGCATTTACGCACGACCTACTTTTTAAATGGACAGTTAAGTAACCTTCTTGTGTAATATTTAAAAAAAGAAAAAAAGAAAGAAACCCTTAGCAAACCAATCTTCCTGATCCGTCGTCCTGAATGTGACCAAACACATTGAAAACAGTTTAGAAACTAATTTCAGAATTTGTTTTGAAAAGAAAAGAAAAATTGAACATGTATCTATGATTACATAGATAAAGAACAGATAAAAAGGAGTACTAGTATTACCTAGGCGCTTTACGTTAAACAAGGGCATATTCAACGAGAAAACAAAGGATCTACACCATTGATAATACTACTTCAAGAACTTGTATAAGACTTGAGTTGTTTCCCTTGGACCATAAACAGATGTTGATGCAATAACTTGCACTAAAGTCAATTATCATTGAACGATAATTGGAATTGGTTTGTCTTCCAGTTGTATTATCTAATATCACTTTAATTTCAAGTACAACGTTTTTTCTTACCGATACATGTGATGTTCTGTAATTCCTTTAAATGCCACCATATTAACTTACAAATATTATTGCATTCACATTACTGCAGTTGGGGTTTTGAATAAATAAAAGCTTGAACATTGAAACTCGTAAATCAAAATCACTTTCCATCAACAAGAGTAGCATCATCGTAAAATGTTAAAATCCAGAGTCGAAACTTAAAGCATCCCAGGGAGATTTTTTAAAGATTTCTCAGACAACTGCGCAGAATACAATAAAGGAGCAACGAACGTCTTTCTCCAACAAGAGGGAATACCTTTTCCATCATAATGTGGGAAAATTTAGTTTGCATACAAGATATCTGTTGGAAAATTAAGCGAGATATCTTCGATAGTTTGTGACGCCATCTGCAAAAAATACATTTGAATTCCACATGACATACGAGTACGTTTTTAATGTCGTTAAAACCCCTTTCTTTAGGTAATTTGTCAATTATGTATTTGATAACTGATCATGTATGGATACTAATAATATCCAAGAGCCGTCCGAGTTTAAACGACAGCCAAACGACTCCGATTCGGGTTCAAACACTCGCTACGTGTTGCGGCAAACGTTGTGACATCACATACCGTAAATGATTTGTATTGGGGGTACGTCGAAGATAATACCTGAAGCCATACATATCCAGAAGGATCCTCCATAGGAAAACTTTAGGATGTCTTTATCTGTGAATGGAATCATGAGCTCAAAAGGATTTCGTATGTTTGACCAAACAAGGGTGGCTCCGATCATGCACGCACCACACGGCTCCAGAACGTATGCGGCGTAGCGTAGAGTCCAGAAGAACCGAATGTTGGCCAGAAGCCACAGAGCAAAAGCCAGCCTGCAATGAGCAATATAGACGCCGTTACATACAATGTTGTATAAACATATATAGAAAAACCGCGACAAAACGGCACCTGCTTCTGGGTTTATAAGGCAACAACTCTTCCAAAAAATATCTTATATTGGCATACGCAAGTTAATGATTTTAACTTTTATTTTCCTTAATTTGTCATTACAACGTGCAATCCCAGTAAGACTTGCAAAGGAATATAAAATTGAAAGTGTAAAGAAAGATCCTAAATACCATCTTTTGAGACCCAAAATGCAGTACCAGTATAGGGTCTTGAGGGCTGTAGCGTACTAACGGGTGGGGGGGGGGGGGGGTCCCGGGCGCCAGAGGTCTTAGGGCGCCAAAACAGCTGATAAAAATTCGGGCCTCGTATTCTGGCCCTTTGGGCCATCATCGTCGACCCAGGCGCCTTTTACTCTTAGTACGCCACTGCTCGAGGGTCCTAGCAACCCTCATTTGGGTCACGACCTTGGGTTTGGGAACCATTGCCTTAAAGATTTGCAAATGTATTTGTTTGTCTTGATAGAAAGGTATCATTATATTATTTTAATCTTACCACAACAGTATTTCAGAATAAAACCCAGCAGTTCTGTAAAATCGTCCCCAACGAACACCCTCTTCGTCGAAGATAAAGTATTCAGCGATCCAGAGGATAGGTTGTATAAGACCGCGGAACTGTGCGGCACGGTATTCCTGATTGATACGGCCAGCTTTAATAATAATAATAATAATAACAACAACAACAATAACAGTACCAGTAGTAGTAGAAACAGTGGAAGTAGTAGTAACGTGATTCATAGCCACGTATGATAAACCAGTGAGATACAATTATCAATCTTGGTCAAGGAAAAGTGATATTTGTTACGAATTAAAATGGAAAAAGTACTATTTCGTCACAAATGTGAATGAGATTAAAGAGACTTAAATCCCAAAATAACGTATTTCACTATATACCAAAATACGACTTAAATTAAGTTAAGTTGCTATACTCGATTTTCAATGTTTAATATCGAATCCCCCTAAAACAGTCGGTGAAGCAAAACTATATTTGATTATTTTTCGCAAAGAACAATAATTTTCCTGTGTAAAATAATGACCTGTTCGAAACTGAGTCTTACCATACGGTCCAAATCCAAAACGACCCTGCAGAAGTGCTCATGGTAGGTGATGGTCTCATTTAATTGATATTCGGGTTTTCCTATAAATGCAACACGAGATTATGTTAATTTCCTGTAAATACAACACGAGATTATGTTAATTTGCTGTAAATGCAACACGGGATTGTGCTATTTTCCTGTAAATGCAACACGAGATCCTGTTAATTTCCTGTAAATGCAACGCGAGATTATATTATTTTTTGCCTTACAATGCTGAAGATCCCTTACATAATGACATCCTGTAAATAGTATTTTTTTTTTTTTTTTTTTTTTTTTTCGCATCAATACGTTTTCGTGATTTGTCTAAATTCAGCATATTCGCGACACAGTTTTTGCAACTTCTATTTTGGCAGTATGGATTCTATATACCATTTTAGCTATTAGAGTAAACAATCTTTTCTAAAATAATGTAATATCTAGGAATTGTGCTTACTGAAAGTGGTAGATGGCAGTTGCACAGGGGATGGCGTAACAAAATACACAGAAAACGGTGATAGTTTCGCCACTTGAGTGTTTCTTAAACTTTTACAGCAAAATATCTTTCTTTTTCTTTTCTTTTTTTGTTTCTTATATATTCTCTTCTTTTTTGTTTTAATATTTTGAGTATTCTTAGATTTTTTCACTTAATTTTTTTTTAATATTTTATTTCTTATGAAGGTGTTTCTAGTGATAGTTTTAAAGTTAAGAATGTATTCATCAGACAGGAATAATTGTGCTTGTGTTGTGGAGTACATGAACCATATCTTTTCTTAGAAAATCAAAGCAATCTAAACGTGAAAAATAAGTATCAAATACAACAATGATGTGAGATCGGGTTAAATGCGATGAACTTTGTCTGTCAGAGTGTCATTATATTGAAAAAGTAGATATAAAGCAAACTTAGGTGGACACATGGTAACTCTTGAACCTAAACTGGGTACCTTTTAAAGTGATGTTTTTTCCCCTAAGTCCAATATAAACCCCTATGTCTGCCTCTATTCCATTGCTAATACCAGACTTCTACTTTGTATGAGTTGATATATCGGCCGTATTCCAAGTGTGGCCAAAGTTGGTCACTGGATAAAAAAAAAAGCAAAATTAAGAAGACAAAGAAAATATTTATCGAAGCAGAGATCAACTCTGTTGGCATCTACTAAAATGTATCGTACGAGGCCCCTATCCTGTACTTCAATAGAAGCCCGTGCATTTAAACAGACGACACGTTTATGTATAGCTTCAGCATTCTACCGGCTTCAGTACAAGCCCATGCAAAAGTCCAATATGGTACCGGTGAGTTATATCGTCGTGGGAGAACTATTTGTAAAACATACCAAAAAATAAGTCGTATGAAATTGCATTATGCAGTATAAGCAATGCAATCTTTTTAGAAACAGTGTAACATGATCTATCCAAGGATAAACGACAACAAAATAAAATTATAACGTCTTCCCCCCCCCCCCCCGTTTTTCCACGATTTATGTAGCCTTTCTTGAGACAATCATAACGCAATTGCATAAGTCCTGAATTATTATTTTCCAAATTAAGAACCTGATTCTATCCATAGAAGCTTATGTACTGATTTACACCATCCAGCAAGATTTTCGTACCTGCAGGGATAAGTGTACCATTAAACCAAAGGGGTGTTTACGTGTAATTCGTTTCTTGCGTGATTAGTGGAGCTAAATAAAGATACCCACGCACCTACAATTTCATAATAGTTTTTGCATTTTCACTGTGTATCAAATTCTTCGGAATATTCATATACACTTTGGAATCAATCAAGTTGGTTGGTTGGTTGTTATGGGTTTAACGCCATTTTTCAGCACATGACAGGCTATACAAAAAATCATGGCGGCCAGTATATTTGGTGGAGGAAGAACCAACTAACCACGGGAAGCTACTGGCAAACTTTCTCACATACCCACGTTGGCCGAGACCGGGACTCGAACCCACGCTGACAGAGGTGAGATGTCAGTAATCTGTAATGGCGAGCGCCTTAGACCACTCGGCCACCCGGGCCCCCGGAATCAATCAAGATTGGAGATCTCATTCAAAAGACCAACCACATAAAAACACATTTCAGGAAGTGAATACCTTTGTCGGGCTTTAGTCTAGTAAGAGCTCAAACATTGAATGTAACGAAACCTATGGAGTCAACAAGTCACAAGTAATAAAGCAAGGACATGCCATATTCATAAGAACACGATAGGGGACCCCTTAAATTTTCTTTTCATACACAAAGTGGTGATTCAGATCTTTTCGTCCACTGAAATAGGAACAATATATGCATAGTATGTCTTACAGGATTACAGTTTATTCGAAAATTTCTACAGGGAAACATGTTTACTTCAGCAGAGTGTATCGTATTATTTACTAATGGCCGTCGGTTCATGAACAAACTAATTTGATGTAAACAAAGTCTTTGTCGGGCGTAGAGAGTCGTGGCTGTCTTTAGTTTTAATACAATTTTATCTGAAACAATTTTTTGTCAATTATATCTCAGCGCAGCTGCAAATTTTTCTTCGCGTGAAAAGATTTGTCAACGAATGCATATTGTACATCCGGGTCACAATATAATGGCAACACACGTATTGGCAACATTTATTTAAACGTATACGTACATAAAATATTCAGCATGAATATTTGTATTCAATACTTACACAGTATAACTGCTCCTATAAACAAACTTGTTATTTATATATATATATATATATATATATATATATATATATATATATATATATATATATATATATATAGATATATACATACATACATACATACATACTGGCTATTGATATGGTAAGGTAACAGAAATATAAACAGATACATTTCTTCATTTTGAATAAGTAATATCAATGTGGTTCGACGACCACATTTGAAGCAAAATCCTACGTGACTGTAAAGAAACCTATTCCATAGAATTTATAAGAGCTGTGGCATTATATAAATTGTGGAAAGTGCATGGGAGAGACTTGCAAAATAAGTTGAACGATAACGGTTTATTTTATATATTGTTGTTATGTCGAACCTAGAATGGGAATCCATGTTAGTATCGGAAAATATAATTGTTGACCTTCGTGATCATCGTGAATAACATTTGCAAACGCTTCACACAGCATTTAAATTCCTGGCTTTTATATTGTACTTTCTTTCAAAAACCATAATCTCGCTCTCTCTCCCTCTCTCTCTCTCTCTCTCTCTCTCTGCGTGTCTGTGCACGCTACATGTTTGCATAATTAAATGAGTAAATACGATGGACGCATGATGTTGTGACAGTTGGATGAATATGATTTAATTAATAGAGATGCGAATTGATGGACGAGCAAGTAAATGCTCGAGAATGTTTAGTAAACTATGAGTTTGATAAAGAAGGTTGTTAAAGGCGTTTGCAGAACGGTTAACAACTTTCCGAGTATTTTTATTAATATTAGCAAATATGAAACAAACATGTACGAGTCAGCCTTTCTTACCTCGTTTTCTCGTAATCCGGATATGATAATAATGAAAGATACTGCAAGTATGCAGAACGCAAAGACAAGTCCAGATTCCAAGATGTCCGCCTGCCAGGCGGTCTTTGTCTCAGGGGACCGCCATTCGTGCGGAAAGCGGAATACAGCTCCGGGGATGAATACATTCTTGTTTTGGTAACAACAAAAAAATTATAAATAAAAAGGACTATTTTGGAAGTAAAACTAGTATTAGTATAAAATATCTGAAATGATTTGCAAAATTAAACATAATCTTGTTACAAAATTTGCCACCTGAATTTCATGTATGTATGTATGTAAATTTCAGCACTGTTCTAAGTCTGTTCACATGCGCAGGTACAATACTGATTGTCACAGCAATAGGCCATAGCTGCATTAATGTTAACAAAAGCAGCAACTAAATTCACAACGAAAGATAAATAGAAAGAATTTTAAGATTATGCAAAGATTACAGAACTTCTTGCCAACAAAAAATATATATGTCCTATTATTTTTTTAACAGATGGACCTATATCTGTGGTTAAAATCTTGCAGCTGATTTCCACTGATTTCATTTCTTGTAATTGGAATCCTTGTATGCAAAACTTTCGAAAGAGTAACATTCTTATTGGTTCGGTAATTGGCGAATGATTTTAATTATAGCGTACTTTTAGAAACTTCATCGTGCTAGACATGTGCACACAAGTATTTTCTAAGTATATTCCAAAGGTTTCCCCTCTTGTAATGACGTAAGTATACCATTTAGGGGGGGCACCCATTCTTTTCTTTTTGTCTAGTCGAAGATTCCATGCGGAGGTCTGAGTAATCTCAACATCTTAATATAATATGTGGCCATTGAATCGGAACACTAAACCAATAATCTAGTATTTCTAAGAGTATTATCATAAAAAGCAACGCTTCCTGTTTCAGGTCTTTAATTTGTTTTAACAACTGCCGTCATTCGCATGACAAACGACTTTAAAATAAAGATAGCTTTAAAGGAAATGTATAGATAATGAATGGCGTTTGACAATAATTTACTAATATGTATACGTCTAAACTGTTTCAAAATATGAACTCGTTACCCTTCTCTAAAACAGACCCGGACTACGATTTGTCTACCTGGAACCATTGTTTTCTTACTATTGTAAAGAAACGCACTCATACAAGTTAAAAGAATTAAACGATGAAAACAACCAGAATGGTATACTAGTGAAATCGTTGAGGCAAACTATGAAAACAACCAGAATGGTATACTAGTGAAATCGCCGAGGCAAACGATGAAAACAACCTGAATGGTATACTAGTGAAATCGCAGAGGCAAACGATGAAAACAACCTGAATGGTATACTAGTGAAATCGCTGAGGCAAACGATGAAAACAACCTGAATGGTATGCTAGTAAAATTGCTTAGGCGGAACATAAGTGAAACTACTATCATAAATGTAAAGAGTTACCAATTATCGTTTATGGCGGAACAAAGTCAAATAGTTCATTGTAAAACATGAACTCCCCTTATTCAAAAAAGCTATTGTCTCAAAATCTGATTACAAATCCATCTGGAATCACCAGCGAGAGTTAACTTCTACGAAACCAGTGTTTCTAAGTACATGTGAAATTATAGTTAATGTACTAGTTACACCGATGATCACAAAACCAAATGAACCTCAGTTTTACTAATATTTCCCACACACTTGATAGGTCTAATTTTACAGAGTCTAACATAGATAAACTTAACTGCCTTTGTGAATGAAAGGGTACCGGATCATATTAGTTTCAATATCCCCCTAATTACATTAACTGTTACTATGATATTGTCACTAAAATAGATGATAACAAATCGGTGGGACTAGATGGAATTCACCCCAAAATTCTGAAAATATCGACTTTGTCAATCTCTGATTCATTGGAAGAAGTAATTAGCCGTATTATCATTTCTAGCAAATTTCCAGAGTAATTGAAATTAGCTAAACTATTCGTAATTCTTAAGGGAATTGAAAAGGATGGCCCATCTATCTATCGACCCATATCTGTTCTATCTGTACTTACTGACGCAATTTTCATTGATTTTAGAAAAAGCATTCGGTTTGGTTCACATTCGTTCCTCATTAAAAAAAAAACTATCAACCAACAAGTTTTCTTCAAACTCGGTTTCTTGGTTCACATTATATCTCGCCAACAGATTACAATTTGTTTGCACGGGTAAAATATACTTTGGATTCGAGTCGTATTCTAAGTGGTGTTCCTCAAGGCTTTGTATTAGGGACTCTTCTTTTTCTACTATTTATCAATGACTTAGCTTTGTAGCCAGTGCATTCTGACACTGATCTTGTTGCTGACGATTCTACACTGCATACATCTGGTAAATCTCTCGACTCCATTGAAAACAAACTTCAAATCGGCCTCAACAATGCATTACTTTGGTGTAAAAAGAAAGATAAAAAAAACGACAGAATGTATATCAATGCATCTATAAAACATAATGTATGCCAATCGGAACAAGGCAGCGCCTATCCACTGACATGGATTTACTTCTCACTCAAAATGGCTCAAAGTTGTCTAGTGTTAAAAAATTTTACAAAAAACTTCTTGGTATTTAAACTGATCAACACCTCAGCTGGAATTCAAATATCGATCACAAATCTACAGCGGTCGTAAAAGAATTACTCTCTTAAAGTTACTGTCGAAATTTCGGTCTTCGCAGTCGCTTGAACTTTATTTTTCTGGATATATGCTACCACTAATAGACTATGGCTGTGCCATATGGGGAAGCAGACCAAAATATAATCTATCCAGAACTGATAAACTCCAGAAAAGGCCGCTCTACTAGTTTTGAAACTTCCTAGATTGACTCCGCGAACGTCAACAATGGCTACCAATACAAAAACGTATTCTTTATTTTAAAGGAATCATGGTGACATATAAGTCTCTAATCAATCTTTCTACAAATTATATCTCTAACCCAACTTAACTAAGATCATCAAATACCGAGCATAATCTCAGATCTACAACTAATGACGAATTCCAGATTCCGAGGTCGAGAACCAAGCATTTCAAACGCTCTTTTACTATATCAGCACCTACATTTTGAAATTCTCTATCCTTCTGGATATGAAATTCAAACTCTCTTGCTTCATTTAAAATCTCATTAAAGAAATTCTTTCTTGACCAGCTGTATTGATATATTAAAGCCTGCCAATAAAGAATGTTATCATTGTGTACAGAAATAATATGTGCATGTTTTATTCTATGTATGTATATATGACTTCTAACATGCTGAAATGTGTATACCACTGAATAGTATATTGTTCATATATGTACTTATTGACCACTTTAGTTACATTTATTAATCCATATTAAATCTATGTGAGTGCGTGTTAAATATGCATTAAGACCTCTCAATATACTTAATATTGCTATTTAATGCGCATGTATCTCTATGTACCATATAGGTATATTCCATATCCAAAGTCATTCTTGAATGTATTCACTACCATTGGTTTCGCAAGGTACTTATTTTTTATGTAAAATTATGATCTACTCATTCATTTCTGGAAAAGGAAGTTTTGTACTTGTATTTTCACTCTTCAAGGTGCTATAAGTATATCGTAACAGGAAAATTATAATCTTGATATTTAATTTACTTAATACATAATCTTTTTATAGTAGCTTTTGGTCAGACTTTGAGTACTTTGTTTCTTCCTAAATTATTGTTGTTTTGACATTCAAATACCAATAATGATCATTAACTACGGGTGTATGGACCTCTGGTTAAAAAGAATTAAAACATTCAGACGTGTTATAAAAAAAATACAATTTTTTTTTTTTTTTTTTTTTTTTTTTGGAATTCGTGTCTTTTTTTTTAGAAATGAAAATTTATATAGTTGTTAAATTTGTAAATTAAACAACAAAACGTTTTGGACACATTGGCGAGTTTAATATCTTGGGGGGGAGGGGATTCGGACCAAGAATGTCAATGAAATGAATGCCTCTGGTACCTCATTGTTTAGTCGTGTAGATGATATAGGTAATTGATTTTATTTTCGGCATTGTTTTGTTCTAAATATAATCGAAATATTACACTATCAAGTAAAGTGGTTATGGATTCAAATCGTTAGATGCAAACGTTTTTCTGATGTAGAATAATTAATTCTGCACTTGTATAATAATAATAACAATAATTATAATGATAGAAATAACCATATATATATATAGATATATATATATATATATATATATATATATATATATATATATATATATATATATATATATATATATATATATATATATATATATCTGTCTCTGTGTGTGTTCGAAGTGCTGATAGTATATTCTTTACGGATGTCCATCAGAAAGTTTTTTCTTGACTCAACTGAAAATCTAATTTTTTATACCACCGATTTCATCTGCATAGCACTGACGAATGAGTGTATTCACTTCATTTTTTTTTAAAATGTATATTTAACTTTTGGTTATTTACTTATGGCATAATATAAAATACCTTTCAATGTGTTGCTAAACCATCTTCGTTTGTTGAAAGGCGC
Organism: Margaritifera margaritifera; assembly: GCA_029931535.1. Lineage (NCBI taxonomy): Eukaryota > Metazoa > Mollusca > Bivalvia > Unionida > Margaritiferidae > Margaritifera > Margaritifera margaritifera. Next base: position 17,559,367 of record JAQPZY010001699.1, on the reverse strand, counting down.
GGTAGCATAGTTGGTAGAGCATCGGATTAGTAATAAAAGGGTAGCCGGTTCGATATCCTCCCAGGCTAGCCCGGGTTGGCTGTCTCAGTGTGTCCTTTGGGAAAGCCCTGAGCTCCCAATTTCTAGGCATGATATAGCCAATAATGTGTTAAAACAGCTGTCAAACCAACACAAACAGAAAGAGTCTGCAGTTATTACAGCAACATTTCACTTGTGCATTGGAATACGTGTTATTTTCATGATTTAGTAACTCTCCTGTATGATTATATCAATTGTATTTTATGTTCACCTAGTGTGATGTGTACTGATCTGTCACTGTTAAGTTATTTACAACATGTATATATATAAGTGCTTTTTAGCACGTTTCCAAATCTTACGCTTATATTCTGCACTTTGTTGGTTTTTTTTTTTTTTTTTTTTTTTTCCATCTCAGTACGTGCAATAAATGTGGTTTGAACTAAATTTAACTAAAAGTAGGCATAACAAGAAAGTTGAGTTCACTACACAGATATCTAAAGGGCACCCAAACAAATAAATGTCTAAATAAATGTATAAACAAGTGGACTCGAATTTACCGCGCATTACGTATTGAACTTAATTTCTGTTGCTCAGTTTAGATGATATGGCGTGTAAAATTCGTATAAATTTCTTTATATGTACTTGACTAAACATTAACGTGTCTTATGTCTACGTTAATAGCATACTCTAATGCAGGATCAATAAATTATTGTTCTTGGAAGGAAGATAAACTATATCAGAAAATTTGATGTTAGGGTGAGCAAAACTTGTATTTGTCAAGGAAAACACAGAAAGTATTTCCGGAACTTGGCAAATCAGCACAGCAGCGACTACTCTGTTATACAAAAGGTTCTTAAGTTCCTTGCATACACATATTTAAAGCCACACAAATATACTTTACTTTAACATACTTCAAACACATGTTCCGATACCTTCTATAGACACTAGATTCCGGTGTGCCATGATTTAGTTTCGTGAAAATAACAAAGAGAAAACAATGTCAGAACTCTTTATTTCTCTTTTTTTTCCCCCTAAAAAATGATAGAATGGCAAATTACGGTTTCACTCATTTTCTAACGATCCAGGAATGAATCAATCACTCAAATTAGACTTAGAAGAATTTTTTTATTAAAAAAACATTCAGAATATTTCAGACACATCTCGTGTAAGAAACCGATTGTATTCGAACATTTATAACCACAAAGTGACTGAGTCACCGAGAGCCAACACGATTAAAATAAATTAAAGTGTTAACAACACGATTATATATAAATCACTTTCATTAAAAAAAAAAAAAAAAAAAAAAAAACGATTACAGAGAATTTGTGTGCCTAAAGCTTATTCATTGCAAGATCAATTACAAGCAATTAAAATGTCCCATTTAACATTTATTCTAAGTTATTTAGGAGATCTTGCTTTAAACGTTGTTTAATGTTTACTTTTTGCTAATAAATGCTTTTGTGCATGGCAGACAGAAATTGACCTATCCGTTTGTCTGCTTTTTCTATCTATCATGATTTATCTTCGCTTTATTATCCGTCTATCTATTATCTCAATCAATCAATCCATCACATTTCCTATCCATACATCCCTCAATCCATCCAATCTATCTGTCCGTCCGTTTTTTTTTTTATCTATCCATTCATCACTTCTTTCTTCATTCCATACATTTAGAAACTGTTAACACTATGTTAAATACAAATGAAGCTGAATTATTAGTCATCATTCCCTGGAGTTCCACTCAGTGCCAATCGACAATGTCAATACAGCTGATGAATGAGTCAAAGAAGTGAATATATCTGTGACAAAAAGATAATGGTTATTTATGTGAAGGGTGAGAATCACACCTAGACATTCCTTTTCATTTATCTTTCAAACCAACGTTTAGTCTCTCTCTCTCTCTCTCTCTCTCTCTCTCTCTCTCTCTCTCTCTCTCTCTCTCTCTCTCTCTCTCTCTCTCTCTCTCCAACATTTTACTCTTTTTATTACCTATTTTGCCATAATTTTATTTTTTGTTCGTCCCATTTTTGTAATCACCTTAGTATAATAATATTAAGCGTTATATTGGCTACTTGTTTTAGTTATATACTCATTGTTTTTCTCTTTATTTCATTTTTCTTTTTTCTTTTTAATATTCACGTTTTCAAAAATTCGAATGGTCATGTACACACGGATTGAGCGTAGCAGCAGCTTCCTTTTGTCAAACATGAAATGTAGGTCTAAAGGCGAGCCTCACCGCCCGCCAGTTGAACATATTAATGCCCATTTGACTGATAAAAACAAGTGATACGTGCCTACGTTAAAAACCAAACGAACAGTCTGATTGTATGTATATCGACCATTGCTGCTAAACGGAGATCTATAAGAAAACATACTGCCCCTTTATAGAGCGATTTTGACTACAATGAGTAGGAAAACTAAACAGTCCGTCCCTGTTTTATTAGTCGACTCTGGATGTAGTTAATTTATTTTGAGTAGTTTCTAAACAGACTATAGTGTTGTAGGAGTCGACTCTGTATGTAGTTAATTTATTTGGGGTAGTTTCTAAAGAAACTATAGTGTTTTTTTCCGTTTCACGATTTAAGATCAGTGCTACGGACATTCCTAATTCCGTATTATCGATGTCAAAATGCAACTTTTATGATCAAGAGGAAAAAATAAATAAACTGGAAACGGAAGGAAAGAGACGTTATCCTCTGAGGAAATAGTATATATACAATGTGTCATTCTTGATCTTGACCAAAGGCAAAGACCCCGTTGTTAAAGTTTTCCGGTTAGGGTTAATCGGTGATGGATGAAGCCTTGCTATATGGCACATTACAACACATAGTCTTTCAAAAGGACTGTATCGTTATGTCAAAATTATGCTACATGGCACATTACAACACATAGTCTTTCAAAAGGACTGTATCGTTATGTCAAAATTATGCTATATGGCACATTACAACACATAGTCTTTCAAAAGGACTGTATCGTTATGTCAAAATTATGCTATATGGCACATTACAACACATAGCCTTTCAAAAGGACTTTATCGTTATGTCAAAATTATGCTACATGGCACATTACAACACATAGTCTTTCAAAAGGACTGTATCGTTATGTCAAAATTATGCTATATGGCACATTACAACACATAGTCTTTCAAAAGGACTTTATGGTTATGTCAAAATTATGCTATATGGCACATTACAACACATGTCTTTCAAAAAGACTTTATCGTTATGTCAAAATTATGCTACATGGCACATTACAACACATAGTCTTTCAAAAGGACTTTATCGTTATGTCAAAATTATTTTTGTACAGATTGTACAAAATATCACTTTAAAAATGCACCCATTCCAAACACAAGCACTGCGACAATGTATGCCATATGTAAAATATAAATGTATCCGTTCATTATTTTGCTGAGAACGAAAGAGCAACAGTGAGACAAGTGGAGGGGGTTGCTTCGTGGTTATGAGAGAGAGAATGGGCAACCTGGTACTGCCAATTGCATTGGGTTATTTTATCTCGGAGTTTTTTTTTTGTGTGCAGAATACTAGAAATTCAGTAATAGCTTTCAATTATTGCCATTATTTAAATTTCAACACATAACTTTCATTAAATATCTGTTTTAAAGTCATTACATTTTCACTGCTCATCAGCAGTGTAACCTAAAATTTGCACGCACATTTTAAATCTGGTTAGGAAATAATTAGAAGAATAAGTTTACAAATTTATGGATTCAAATTATTCAATTGAGACTGCTGGCTGATTTTAAATAATTTATTCTGCGGTAATTTATGAAAAGAATAATGAATGCCAAAACAGATTGAACTCCATTACTCGGCTCAATAAACACAACACGATTGAATGCTTTGTATCATGCATATTAATAAACGTAGTATATATTTAGGAATAAAAGTATGAATGACAAAGAAGTGTGTTCATTACACATATATCTGAAAAGAATCAAAGCGAACACGGGTCGAAATAAACGCCCGACTCAACCAAACTTCCTAGCTACCCATAAATCTAACAACTTGAGTACCTGTCTAGCTACCATAACGACTATCTATCTAAAATGTTTGATATCAGTGATTTTGCTTCTTTCAGTAAGAGTCCTTGACATTTTATCTTTTAACCACCCCACCCCACCCCCAATTTATACGAATCTTCTTTACCCCAAATGCAAGCTATCTACAAAGTGTGGTAACTGTAGAAGATGGAGAAATCGAGTTATTGAGAAGAAACCATTTTCATTCGTTCAGTCACAGTGACCTTGACCTTTGAGGGTTTTTTTTTAGCCGCAATCGATAGGGTTCTTACTTATCCCATATGCATGTCATCCGCAAAGTTTGATAACTGTAGATGGTGGAAAAATCAAGTTATTGTGCGACAGACAGACGGACGACATCATCGCATAATACGCTTGGGGCGTATAAAATCTTTTGAACTTTCGCCTGTAGCCGTCCAAAGTCAGTGTTAGCTTATTATATCGCAGCCACCTAGCGACCGTTATGAGAATTGAGTAAAGGAAAAAATAGGGTATCAGAATTTTTTTTTTTTTTTTTTTCTTTTTATTTAGTCTCACGACGTTGTTAGTTGTGTGATTATCGTTTGTAAGCAAAAACCTTAAAGTCCAACTTTCTTTCTCGAGAGGCGTGTCTGTGTATTTTTTCCATACTTGCGTGCTTTCTTCTTGAATCGTTTTTATTCCATTATGTGGGCTCAAATCCATTCTCTCTCAGCTTGTCTTGAACATAAATATTATATAGTAGGTAAAATCGTATATGCATTTCAAAGGTTTTTATAAATGTTTCACAGATCAAGCACAAGTTGAAAATTTAAGAATCTGTAGGGCAATGCCTGAGACACATTCTTTAGGTATACCATCTTGTTAAACACCTTGTAAATACCTATCAACATTGAACCATTTTTCTTTTCAACATTTTATTAAGTATCGAGTCTTGTTACAGTGTAATAATAATAATAATAATAATATTATTATTATTATTATTATTATTATTATTATTATTATTAAGGTGGTGGGGGGTTGGTTGGTTGGAAAATACAGAAAAAAGCATGGGGATTTGTGATTGCAAGTCATGGCAGTTGCTCTAGTTATTTATTTATTTATTTATATATTTATTATACAGATTTTAATTAACCAAGCTACAGGGATACATTGCAAGATATGTTCTTGCTGAAATCAGTATTTTGTGTGGTCATTTGTACCTAATAATCTTGTGCACTTAAATTCACCCGTTATCAAAGCGAAACAATAACACTTGTGGGAGTTCTCAACAAGGAACTGTACTTAAGGCACCGTTTATACATTGATAAAATTAAATGAAAAGCGGGAATGTTTGCGTACGGTAACAAAATACTGACATTGAGGGTCACCCTATACTTACAAGAATTCTCTCATAATATTTGTTCAAAATTAAACCAATAATCGATAATCACGGTATTAAAACAGACGATTCACGTGTGTTTTAGCTATAATGCAAGAAACTGTACAACACCCAAGAAAACACATGTAGAAAGAAGGAAACCTGTGATTTCGAAAAATTCTCCAACAATGGAACTTTCAGTCACCATCCAAAGCAGGAACGGAAAAAAAAAACCGAAAATGTTGGGGCAGTACTACCTGTATAATACGGGTTTTAGTTATTCCATACCCATAACAATTGTACAAATACTCGCAAGTACTCCCAACCTTGCAACATCTCATATTTGTATATTTACTTTGTTGCCGATTCAAATAGTTCTGCAATTTTACAAATTAATTTCATGTTTATAGAAATCCATTGATAGCTGTTCTGTCAATGGTGAATTAAGTCGTTATCCTGTAAATATTTTCATTAAGTCTGAAGTCGTTGGTTTTTGGTATAGATTAATAATGGGGAAACAAGAAAAGATATATGTACACATGTACTATTTACTACTACAAGTGCATAAAAAAGATATTTATCGTTCTGTATTAATATATTTCATTGACAAGATTTAAACTGAGAACTCTAAATCATATATTAGCCATTGAACAAGATCGTTTTGGGATTATTGATAGAGATTATACAATCTGTCATCAATGTCAGTCTGATAGGCTAGGAGACATTGGATATTGAAGTCGCATTCATTATTTCAGTGTCACTCTTTCCATCAGGAGACGAGTCGCATTCATTATTTCAATGTCACTCTTTCCATCAGGAGACGAGTCGCATTCATTTTTTCAATGTCACTATTTCCATTTGGAGACGAGTCGCATTCATTATTTCAATGTCACTCTTTCCATCAGTAAAGAAAGAAGTGTTTACCCCAGGAGTATATGACCAGGTCAAATACGATTAAATTAATTCAGATGATAGAGAAAATCTTTTTAACTGATTATCAAAGCTACAAGCCATTGCTACAGAATTGTCAACAAAAATGACAATTTTATTCACGATAAAAGACTAGAAGAAAGAATAAGAGTCATGCAAGATTACAGACCTCCTTATCAGCAAAGAATATGTATATGATAGTTAAAATAAAGATGGATATATACTCGTAGTTTTGATAATGCAGCCGATTTTCACTGATGTTTTATAATCTTGTAATCGGAGTCCTTATATGCAAATTAAGTACTTTAGAAACTTCTTCATGTTAGATATGTACAAACAAGTTTTATACGTCTAAATTAAGTACTTTAGAAACTTCTTCATGCTAAATATGTACAAACAAGTTTTATATGTCTATATTAAGTACTTTAGAAACTTCTTCATGCTAAATATGTACAAACAAGTTTTATATGTCTATATCCATACGGCCTCTTGTCTTGTAATGACGTAAATGTAACATTAAAGGGTAAGTGCATGCAAATTACCCGTTCCTTTCTTTTTTTAACCAATGAAAGAATGCTTGCAATGCGAGGAGGATTCGAAATAGTATGTGTAGCCGTTATCCATAGTGATATTTGATTATGTTTTGATCAAAACAATCGTACCTGGTACTAACTAACTCCAAGAATGATAACCAATAGCATACCTGCCAACCATTACCTCTGTAGGGGTTGGCAGGTATGCAATAGGCCTATTTCCGGGTAAAAAGGGCGGAGTCTATGTAGTATAGAATTTCCAAACACGGAAGTCAGAATACTCTTCTTAGGGTTCCATTCCAACTTGTTGCATAAAAAAAATTTTTTTTTACACAAAGACAATAAATAGTGGAATTCCTTTATTTTAATTTCAAAACACCCTTTCTATCAATATTTAATTTCAAAACACCCTTTCTATCAATATTTAATTTCAAAACACCCTTTCTATCAATATCTTACAACTATAATCTTTGGATATTGAAGTGCAACACCAAACCAATAAGTTGGTATTTCAAAGGGTAGTAATATAAGGAACAACATATTTTGTTTTATCCAGTTAATTTACTTAACGCGTGCCGCCATTCACATGACAGTTGACTTTAAATAGACATAGATTGCAAAGCCAAGTGTTTCGACAATGAATAAGGTGTTCTAACCATAATATATCAATTATACACTTTTATAGGCAAAATACCTTTATGTGTGTGTGTGTGTGTGTGTTTTCAAACTTGGACTTTTCGTATTAAATCTTTATTTAGGCTCCTTCAATATTCATCATATTTACATTAAATACGCATGCCATGCAGTTTATATTTACTAAAATAGCATATTCCATTTACAAGATCATTCTATAATGTATTCATTACCATTGGCTTCTTAAGTCACCTATCATTGGCGTGAAATTATAATCTGCTCATTTATTTCTGGAAAAGGAAGTTTGAAACTTATTTATTGACTCTTTAAGGTGCTATAAATATATCGTAGCAGATAAGTTACAGTCTTGATATGTATCGTATTATGGAATCCTTTTTCTAGTAGGTTTTTGCATGTTATACGATACTAATAAATATCACTGATCTGTCGTTGCGTAGTTAGTGTTTTTCACAAATTATTGTTGTTTTTCTTATCAGCTACTAGTAATTATAATTATCTATGGGTATTTGCACTTCGGGATAAAAATTATAAAAAAATACAGATGCATGTAAAAACAGTCAAACTTGTTCTAACGGTCACCTGTGTTCAGTGGTCACCTGGTCAAAGCGGTCATTATAATTTCCCCCCGGCAAATTTCTTATATAAATGCCCTTTATTTAACGGTCACCTTCTTTCAGCGGTCAGCGGCCAGGTGTTTCCTAACCTAACACTGGTTTCACCCTGCATTAAGCGGTCACTAGAGCGTATCAGTAGTGACCGCTCCAAGCATTTCATGTCTCGATTGTACTTACCGTAGTCCAGTCTGTCAGTCAAAGGTGTAAACATGTCGGCTTGGAAAGCAAGGCCGTTTTTGTCCTTACATGAGAGAATCGAAGCAATTCGTTTGCTGGAAGGTGGACAAAGTAGTTGTGTAGTTGCAGCAGAAATGGGAGTCGGGAGAACTCAGATCCAATGGATTATTAAGCATGTATGAGATATTATGGCCGATTTTGAGAACAACGTCAATCCAGAGTATAAGAGATTACGTACAATCACACCAAATGAGTAGAGATACATCTATATTGCACTTGTGATATCTTTACGGTTTATATGCTACTAACAATAGCAGCAGGAAGATTCTTTTTATTCCCTAATCATCAAAGGTCTCTCACAAAATCCGACTGTCGTCTGATCTTTGTGAACTTCAGCAGCTGCTTAATCCATCAATTGTTTGAAGTGTGAGCACCTGTTTTCATGCCTAATTATACCAGTTGGCCTAACAAAAGGCCAGTCCTGTGTTTGACAATCACAGGTAAGCTGTCAATTAGTAATTTTATTTAGACGCCGTTTCTACTGATAAGTGATGATTTAATGTACATGATGGATTAAAGTGGAACTTTTTATTTTATTATTCTGTTATTTTTCCTTTTGCTAATTAGCTAAACTAAATATATGTATCTTGATAGCATACTAATACTAGTAATAATGCTAATGCTATTAGTACATGTATTTGTCAGGAACCAAGTTTGAGAGCTGAACCAGCCTTCAGAGGTCACTTGTCTACAAAAGCCAATTTGACCTTTTCCCATGGTTGGCCGCTGGAGACAGGTTTGACTGTAATATAATATTTGAGACGTTTATTTTCTTAAAATTCGTGTCTCTTTTCTAGAAATCAATATTCGTGTCAGATATTTCGTTGTGTTATTTTGCAAAATAACAACAGAATTTTTTATCATTTGACATATTTAATATCTAATTTTGCCTGGCTAAGAATATTTATGTGTTAACTCTCTGTGTGATGTGTACTGATCGGTTAATGTTAAGTCATTTTGTTAGATGGAGGATTTATATAATTGCGTTCGAACACTTCCAAAATTCTACGCTTATATTCTGCACTTTGTTCACCTCACTCTGGTTTTAGCTAAACTTACAATAAATATAAGAAGAAAGTTGTATTCATTACACAGCTATCGAAAGGCACCAAAACAAACAAATGTCCCAATAAACCAATAAACAAGCCAACTAGAATTCCTAGCTTCCTGCGTATTTACCCCGCGCATTACAATTGTATCCACTGCATTGTATCTACTCCTACTTCTAATATTTGGTATGTCAAAATGAGAAGAATCGTTGACCAACTGATGATTTATAGATTGTTACAAACGTAGATATAGTTCAGGTTTAAATAATCGATATATCATATCATAATTTTAAGGAGCGACGGTGGTTAGTGCCTAAGGCGTTGGACTCGTGACCAGAATGTGATCAAGCCGGATATATACAGTGGTATGGGCAAAGGCACTCTGCTCTACTTCTCTTGGCACGACATGACCTTCATGTGTTTCAGTGCCATAAAACGCCAAAGAAAACAAAACCGAACAAAAACTTTAACATTGGCTTGCAAAAAATGTTTAATATTGAGTTGACGCCGCCGCCAACATCGACGCTGGACTTCATGGTCGATTTGTCTCGCATTCTTTCCCCAAAAAATTCGAGAGGGGAAAAAAAGTGAATTAGTAGAATATGTGTTCTTTAAATCTTTACAACATGTGACCATTTGTAAGTCAAAAATGTTTAAGATGACAATAGATTTAACTCGTATAGTAGAAATGAAACACGAGTTTCACAGTTATCGTACAAATAATAATAATATTATTATTATTATTGTTATTATTATTATTATTACCACTACTACAGGTAATGTAAAAGGGAATGTGAAACATGACAACTTGGCTTCAGAATGGAAAGACGGTAAAAGTAAATTAATTCAATGTTACCTGTTTCGGATATCTGGAGACAAATTTTGAACAAAGTTTCAAAATAATGTTTATTTGTTGCTTTTTATAAAAACGGCCATCTTTTCAAAGTACTGATTGGCCTGCTAATTTGAGAACATTACTGACTTTTTCAAGTGATGGAAGAATCTGAACATCTGCAAAGAACACCTATGCAACGAAAAAAAGTAAAGAAACCAAAATTCTACTGGTAATTTTAGGTGATATGGCGTGTAAAATTCGTATACATTTTTTTATATGTACTTGACTAAACATTAACGTGTCTTATGTCTACTTTAATAGCATACCCTAATGTAGAATTAATAAATTATTTTCCTTGGAAGGAAAATAAAAACGTATTTGTAAAGGAAAACACAGAAAGTATTTCTGGAATTTGGCAAATCAGCACAGCAACGACTATTGTAATACTCAACAAGTTTCTGAAGTCTTGCCATATCTGACAGCTTTAAAACCACAAAAATTGGAATTAATCGAGCAAAGAGAAAATTATACCACAACTCTTGTATTTTCATTGTTCCCTGAAAGAATAGAATTACATATTACAGTTTCACTCTTATTCTACCGGTCTAACATTGACTCATTTACGCAAATTAGACTTAGAGGACCAGTGAATTCAAAACAATCGGAATATTTCAGACATAAATTGTATAAGAGAAAGAAACTGATTGTATTCGAACATTAAGTATCCAGAGTGTTACTGTGTCACCAAAAGATTCAGCCAGGAGGAAGATGTTTAAAGGTAAAATGTACAACAATTTTCATTGCATTTACATTTTCGAATATTTTTTCCAACCGAATTTCATATATGCAGTCATATACATTATAGAATTCGGCACTGTGCCCTCTGCTTCTCTGCATGGAAGTGGTAATGACTACGGTAGGGTGGTGTGGTATAGTTGGGTTTAGGGTTGGTTGGTTGAAATATGCTGTAGAAAGCTTGGGGATTTGCAACTGCAAGCTATTGCATTTGCGCTAGTGATTATTATTATTATTATTATTATTATTATTATTATTATTATTATTATTATTATTATTATTATTATTATTAGTTTAATTATAATCATAATTCATTTCATAGATTTTACTTAACTTTGTTATATGTTCTGGCTGAAATGAGTATATTGTCTATATAGTTGTACTTAATAACCCTGTGCACTTAAATGCACCCGTAATCAAAACGAAACAATAACACCTGTGAGAGCTTTCAACAAGGAAGTGTACTTAAGACATTGTTGATAGATACAAAGACTAAAATATTTATAAAAATAAATGAATAGCCAGAATATTTGCACACGTTAACAAAATATTGACATTGGCAATACTTACAAGAACTCTATCACAGAATTTTTTTCAGAATGAAACGAATAACCTATAATCATGGCATTACACCAGATATATCACGTTTCTTTTTAGCGATAATGTAACTAACACAACAACTCAAAACATAAACATAATAAGAATAAAACGTGTGATTTAGAAAAACTCTTATGCTGGTGATATGTTTAAATTAAAATAGTTCAATTTAGAATTCTAAATCATAAATTAACCATTGAACAAGGTCGTTGGGGTGGGGGTATTGACAGATTATACAGTCTGTCATCAATGTTAGTCTGATGGGATGGGGTGGGGTATTGACAGATTATACAGTCTGTCATCAATGTCAGTCTGATGGGGTGGGGGTATTGACAGATCATACAGTCTGTCATCAATGTCAGTCTGATGGGGTGGGGGTATTGACAGAGATTATACAGTCTGTCATCAATGTCAGTCTGATGGGGTGGGGGTATTTACAGAGATTTTACAGTCTGTCATCAATGTCAGTCTGATTGGGTGGGGGTATTGACAGAGATTATACAGTCTGGCATCAATGTCAGTCTGATAGCTTAGAAGATGAGTCTCATTAATTATTTGAGTGTCACTTTTTCATAAGGAAAGAAAGATGTGTTTTCCCCAGGATTATATAACCAGGCCAAAAACGATTAAATTATACAATTACATTAATTCGGGTGATAGAGAGATTCTTTTTTGATTAGCAAAATTTGTAACATATTGTAACTGCTTATCACTAGTTTTTATTACTTCAAGTTTTTAAGACAAATACAATGAGTAGTTTTTCTAGATTAAAATGTGTGTTGTTTCTCACGTTGATTTTGAAAATATTTCATGTAAATATTTTGAAAATATTTCATGCAAGCAATGACACAAAAATATATTGTAAAACTGTATTTATTGGTACAATTTGGCTGCATTACACGATCTTTGGAGACGTACCTAACCGTCTAATTCTCATGGTCAACCAGTGTCCCAATGGTAACAGTAGTAGCGGTGATGCCATAGTCCCTCTAATTCTCATGGTCAACCAGTGTCCCAGTGGTAACAGTGGTAGCGGTGATGCCATCATCCCTCTAATTCTCATGGTCAACCAGTGTCCCGATGGTAACAGTGGTAGCGGTGATGCCATCGTCCCTCTAATTCTCATGGTCAACCAGTGTCCCAATGGTAACAGTGGTAGCGGTGATGCCATCGTCCCTCTGGGTTTTCATGAAGTGGACAGGGTACAATCAAGCCCTCTTGCGCAGACCACTTCCCTTTTCCTGTCACCAAGGTCTACTCTGGTTGACAACTCCAACAGGCAACAGTGGTGAAGTGGTCATCACACGTATTATACACCAAAGCATATTTGAGACTTAGCTTTACTTTTTCTTTCATTTCCCCCAGCTGCACAGCCAGTTGGATTACAAACATGAGCCAATCTAAGTCCCCTGGACCGTTCCTCGCCTCCAAATACCCGCCATTTGTGTGCATGTTGACGCACTCTCATCTATAAAGGTGCCAGAGATTCTTACAAAGCTAAATTCAATTTATCATTGCTGCTTGAATGTAATTTAGAAATATATGGCTTTCAACATCAAACAAATACACATCATTACATCTGAACAAGTCAGATTCTCCAGACTTTATTGTGGGATGCCTAATTATGAATCCCACAGATGGTAAAACAAATTTCCGAACTCGAGCACTGATTCTCTTCTGATCCTTTTTGTACAGCCCTTTGAGATCTTGCACCATGTCAATCAAAAGAAGTAGAAGTTCATACCAGATGTTTTTTGTATTGGGTATCGAGCCCCCTGTCTTAACATGAACGGTTTGATTGACTACATGATTTTTTTTAAAAATTGTTTTTGCAATGTGATTAGAGTCTACCTGTTTAAATAAGTAATGGGGTTGGGGTGACCCATTAAGTTCTCTATCCATGATTTGAATTTATCAAAATCAATCCAGCACATTTTCCAATTACTTTAGTACGTTTTGCAGGACTAGATTATGTCCACCTGGTCTGTAGAGAGCTACAAGTCTGTCCAAAAAAACAACTACCCAAATCATAATGACTAAAAACTAAACAAAATTGTTTTTTGTTACTTTTAATGGAATGCGAATATAACGAGAATAAGCTGAAGACTTCCACAGACCCCACGTTCCACAGCCTCTTCTGGCACACCTTATTATCGATTCAGTGCATACTCTTATTTTAATAAGGCCAAAATCTGGCGGAAGGCATACCACAAATCTAAGTGAAAGATGCGTCAAATTGCAGAACTAATACCTTGTTAGTGACCCATCATAATGTAGGAAGAGCTGATCAGTCAAAACATTTGGGCGTATGGAACAAATGGAACGTTTGTGAATTTGCACTGGGTATAGCTTACTTTCTTAAGTTCAGGGATAACAAGTGTAGATGATCTGTTATGTTGATCTGTCTTCGTTTTTTTTTTGTACATACATTTAATACGAAGTGCCGCGAGATTCATCAAATGAACGGTTAGGTAGTTTGAGAGTGCGTGATTCCAACTGGTGTTTTCATTGAATGCCATAAATTTCATTCGAGTATGCGTTTAAAGGATTGTAGAATTGGGAATATTATTTTTTTTAAATGAAAATTATCAAACGATTAATATTTTTAAAATGAAATAAGGACATGAAAAAGGGAGGGTATTCGTCAAATTTAGACTATGCAATTTTCACATATATAGGAGGGAAGGTTTAAAAATAGGGGTATACACTATTAAACAATTTCCCTAATCCCCATAATATTTTAACTTTATTATAGTTGATATACATTTGTATATGTATGCAGTGAATCACGTTCTTTCTTGTGTTATACAACGTACACAGTAATTTTTTGTGTCAGTTATTTTCGTTCCTTTCTCACTTTCAATTAGTTGATTCTGATGTTTTGACATATTTCGAATAGTACACGAGGATAGTCCTTGAATTAGTCGTGTAAGCCAGTTATTACGTCTAGATCGAATTCTAAAATGACACTAAACATACTAGATGTTCAGTCAATTGATATCTACCGTACATGGCTAACCTTCACTAAACCTGAAGGTGTGAGTGAAGATTATCTAGACATATCATGCCATGTACATCTTTTAATTTGTCTGGTCTATATAAACAAAACAAAATGTGTTCACTGGTCAAACACTAGATACAACCCAGCGAAAAACGGGTCTAAATGATAAAATACTTTCTGAAGAGGAAATAAAGAACACGAGAAAAAAGTTGAATCATTCAAGATGGTTAACGACATCACTGAGAAGATTTTGAACAGCATTGTCTAATCTGTTTTCCATGTGGTCGTTATTATATAACAGAGAGATATTCCGGTAATAGCAACTATTGTAACAAGTGTAGGTAACGTCACAAAGGCATCAACATTAAAGCGTTCAGTGCACACTTTATTTGTGTGCCATTTTCTCAGTTCTTTCTATTTCCAGCTTACATTATGTTGTGTTTTTGAAATCTATAAGTTTCAAATTTATCACACTTATCACCGATTCCAACCAGAGGCGAAACTACCTAAAGTGACACAAATCCAGTAAATATTGAATTCCATTTGATGTTATCTAGTCATCGTGAAGGTCTTTTTTATAAACTGTTTAAGTCGTCGATTGTAATAAATCTGCTAATTAAAGATGCCATAGTATAACTTAGGACATGATTTAGAAAGTTTCGGAACTCTAGTATTTACAAAGATTTCATACGCCATCTTGAATTGTTACTTTTCCACTTTTTGCAGCTCTTTTACACTTCAAATTGTGCCTGTCATCTCTTTGTATGTTCCATTTTTCAATAGCTATTTTCAATTTGTCTTTGTACTCAGCCAATTATAAAAAATAGGGTTAATACTTTTTTTTTTCCTCCATAAATCCGAATTCTTTTTTCAAGTTGGACTTCGTCCAGGCTCTGTCTTGTCCATTTCCTCGCTATTTAAATAACGGAAAAATGACCAAGGGAGATGGAAATTTTAAACTAAAAAAATTCCAGCATACGAAGGTGATGATATGGTAGATGCTTTCGGTCCTCACAGAAGTTGATGATACTGCAAATGTTGATATTGGTTTTGCAAATCAAAGTCCAGGACATTTTGATACTCGATATAATTCTATAGAAAACAGCACACTATTGAAGAAACTATTCAGAAATTCTGGTTATAATCTTGAACCTGACTTTGTGCGCAAATATGCACTAGATATGTACAGAAATATTAATGATGAAAATATATTTCAAATCCAGAGGAAGATGCGGTAACGTAGTTGATTGAAGGATCACTCAGAATGGTGGTACAAAACTATAAGCACCTAGTTCAATAGATAAACAAGCCATATGATATAGTTTATGAAAGAATTCAATACTGAGGTTTTAGCACATAAACTGTTCCTATTTGTGCCATAACAGATGGATTTCAGAATAGATTAATATACTTAGAGACACAGTAAAAGCATAACCTATAGATGCGCTTGAACAAACTGTTGTACGAAGAAAGACAATACAAGTACCAGAGGAAATATCGAGTTGAAAGATTTCGACTGTATAAATCCATATCTTTGAAATGAATCAGGACAGTTGGAAACTGTCATAGGTGAATTATTTGATGAAATTCAAATAGTACAACATTCCCCTGCAGATTAAGGACAAAATGTATGAGGGTTATTTCCCCGACAAGAATAAAGAGGGATTGGAGGATACAAAAAGCTGCTGCAATTGCAGCGTCAAAAACTTACGCTCTTAAAACAAAACTCGAACATCGTGACAAGCAGATAATAAGAATTGAAGAAGAAATTAAGAAATAAGCAAATAATCGTGAAAAACATATATTACAAAATAATATCGGACACAGTTAAACTATGAGATCTAAAGTAGTTGTGAATATAAATAATTATAGAAAATTAAACATATAATTTTTTAAAAAAAAGGAAAAAAGGTAAACTCCCTGACGTGATTAAAATAAAATTGTTATTCAAAGAAATGGGAGTAACAGCTGCTACTATACCTAAAGTGATAGCAATGGTAATATTAACAGTTGCCCTGTTTACAGAAAATTTTGGTAAAAAGTGTTGCTTTTCTATTGTTGCTCCGCCTGAATCTGAATCTCTTGCATCACCCCCTACTCCAATGAACTAATTTTTGACAAAATGAAACATGGCTTTAAACAATTAGCTAAGTATTTGACCGAAATATCTGATAAGGCAGCAACAGCATTGCCTGGAATGTTTGTTACTGTCATAAGTTGCTTGCTTAAGAGAACTAGACCAAATTGTTTCTTTCCTCGCTGAACATTTTTTTTTGGGGGGTGGGGGTGGGGTTCTATTGGTCAAAGATGTAAACAAAGAATCAAGATGAGTCAGAGGTTTGTAATATAGTTGGAAAAGTAATATATAGCAGCTGCAGCAGCTATTATTATTTTTTTTAAAAAAACGCTTCGCGGTTATTTTTGTTTTATTGCGTTGATAAATCGACATGTATCATCCTAAAAGAGACAACGTGCACAAAGAGTGATCAATAGCATTGGCAGACCTGACAGGACAAATATTGTCATTATAATCCTTCTTCTCTACATAGTTTTTATTTATCAACTATGAGTTTTTTGTTATCATCTACAATTGCATGCGATACTACCACAGACTGTTTATCAGATTTTGGATTAGTGCTATTTCTTATCTCGGTATTCACTTTAGGGTTGAAACCCAGTTTAAATGAGCCACTGGATTCTGTAAATTGCTATTATATCCGACAGTACTACTCAATTTCACAACAAAGTCACTCACTAATATAAAACCACCGTCACAGCCAACAGCATGGTCCAGTTTCACTTTCTGTTCTATATTTGTCAGATATTCTCATAATGTTTTAATCTGTGTTCTAACCTTGCTGTCCTAAAATTAATAGCTCATTTAACTTTTTAACAGTGTCTGATACTGCCGAAACAGACTGTGCAACAGATGTTCTGTTTTATACATGTGCACCTAAAATATAGATTACATAAGACTTTATACTTTCGTTAAAACTATTTCCTCATATGTTTTTGCTATGTGGCATGAAGAAGTGTGTACAGCCTGTCGGTTCATCTTTGTCTGCCATATAATTAATTTCATCAACTGGCAATGTTCTCAAGTATTCAAGAGTCCCTACTGACCAATTATATGCATTATACTACTCAGGTAATACAGCAGAAGACTTAGTTTCTCCCAAACCTTGGTGGACAGTAATATGTTCTTCTGGCTCATTATCAATCAGGTACTTTACTTTTTCCCTTGAGGTATTTCCAGTCATACTGAGGTGTAATTTTAAAATTGTTGCAGATCAAATGAAATTATTTCATATCCATGCAGTTGATATTTAATGTGATTGCATCTTCGTCGGGTAAATGTAGTTTACATTCAGGCTGTAATTTACTCATCTGGAAAAAAGCATAAAATTTGTACAAGGAGTATTAAAACAGTTCTGAATATTAATGCACTGTACAAAACAAAGTTCTTTATTAGTGAACAGTACATCAGTGTATCCCCTTTAAGTACTCCATATGCACCTCTGCATACTTTCTCGGTCTGATTATCCAATTATTAAATGCTATTTGGTATTCACTTTTTGGTATGTTGTTTATTCACTGGAAAACTCCGCTACCAACCGCATGGCGGTTTCAAATTGTCTACCCCTTAGCGCATCTTTAATAACGGGATCCAGCCAAAAAATCACTTGGAACTAAATCAGGATGTGTCAAAGTTTCGATGCTGTGCAACTTCAGGAAGTCTGTCACAACAGCGAATTTATGCGCCAGTGCGTTGTCATGTAGTAGATGGATACCTCGGGTACCGGTGCGCGGAAGGATGGTTCGGTAGTGTTTCACAACTTTTGGAAACACTTTGGATGCATAAAAATGTCCAGAGAGACTAGCACAGTTTGGTACAGGTACCTGGATCACCTGACCTCTTGCATCGAATGTGAGGTGTGAGTTTGTCACATTTCATACATAATTTATTTTAATGGAATGTTTTCATCTGGTTACCAACTGTTAAACGACTCATCATACCCTTTCAATTTCTTTTGGGCATACATTTTACCGTTTATTCGTTTGGTCTTCAAGATCTGTTCAACTTTGAATATGTCATCTTTTTTGTCTTATATAAATAACTCGTGTACGTAAAACATACACCTATCCCCTCTCCCTTTAAATCTTCCGGTTTGCAAATGGCCATATCACCTAACATTACTTGCCTGATTTTAAATATTTTCTTGATAAATTTACGAATCTACCCTTTGCAGAAATTGCCCTGTACTTTGAAATTTTAACCGCTTGACCAGTTTCAAATTTACGATTTTCATTTTGTATCAGTTGTCAGGTAACCAAAGAGATGGGTCCATATTCTTGATTTGTTTTCTTCTTTGCACAACTATCACCATATGTACTGAATTTTAGTGAGTTTTATTGTATCCCTCCATAAGCTTTGGTAAAACTTACAGCAATTTTCTGGTTGCAATTCGAGTGAAAAACGTTCACATTCTAGTCTGTATGATACTGTTAAACGTTTCCACAACATATTTTTGGTGCCTATGTTGAAAAGTGTTCGATCTTTCCCTTTTCCTAAACTTTTTTCTTCATTCATAACTTCTTTTCCTCATGGAACTGTACCTTTTTATGCTTTATCTCCTTAAACATTTGTCTGAAAACATCGAGTATGTTATCTCCCTTTTTTGTACCTTTTTCCCCTAAGCGTATTCTGAGAAAACATTTATCACTGCCAAGATGTATTTGTGTCGATTTTTGAATTTTGCATACGTTTTCATGTCAACAGTGTCAGCCTGCCAGGGGTCCTCCATGTTACTTATTACATAGACCGTTTTGTTCGGAATAGTTTTCTCGTTTGCTTGCTTAATATGTACATAAATTGCTCTGTTAAACATTTTTTCAATTTCGTGTATTTTGTTTCATTTTGTGTCCCGTTTAATTTGCTCCACAGTTGATTGATATTTCATTAAGCAACTGGACCTTCGGGATCGTAGTAAATATGTCTTAAATAGCGTTCTTTGTTTTATTCTGCAAAGTCCATCTTTGGTGATGCTGACCTTCGGTTCCATGCTGTCGCTGTTACACCGTTTACGATGTTGGCCATTGGAAATGTATACAAACATACAAATAATTCTTTATGATTGATACATTTTTCTTTAGCCTTTTCAATAAGCCAAAAGGAGCACCGTCTAAAACAGGTACACTGTATTTTATTTTTAGCAATTTGCAACGTTTCTTCAATTCTTTCAAACGTATGAATATTTTCAGATTTATGTCATATTTTGCCATTACTATGGTTGATTCAGAAACAGCTCATAAACTGAGTCACCGTGTGCTGTTTTAAATCGAACATTGTTTTCCACAAATTATATCTCTGTTCTTGTCGATTCTTTGTATATTTTCCTTGTGAAATTACGAGATCTTTAAGTTGTACTGTAAATTTAGCCAAATACAAATTTTTTTATTTATCCACATCGAATACGTAATGCATTCCTTTTTCGTTCTGCACTGCTTTAATCATCTTGCTGTCAGGGGTGATGCTGCTTTTTCAATGTTATTATCATTGAATGTAATAAGTAAATCGGTATCTTTTATAAAACAATGCAGAATATGTTTCTTGATTTTCAAAATCGACAAATCGAACAATTTAATTCTATAGAATTTCATTTTGTAAAAAACCCAGCTTTGAACATACATTTATCCAATCCAAACTTGTAACACAATCACATACCTGGATTGCTTAACTTACGAAATATATATTTCCTCTCTAAATAATGAGTCTTTGATAATGTAGCTTTTGGCCATTATTTATGTTGCCAGGAAACAAATAAGATTTTTTTTTGGTGACTGGGTGGCATGGGTACCAAAGTGCGGTAAAATATAAACTATCTAAATGATATCGATCGGAACTGATTGCCAATTTACAAGTGGCATCAGGGTGTTCTCACACCCAAACACTGGTGGTGGTGATTTAGAAATAGTATTGGGGTATTCTCGTACCTTTACAAGACATGTCGCACTCTCTTATACGTTGCCAGTACAGCAAGTGTGTATATTCATAGTGCGGTAATTAGAATTTATCAGAAGTGATATTTTGAGTTTTTTATTTATTGTGCGTCGGATTAATTTCAAAATTACACACTACTTAAGTAGTCTGCAAAATATTGATGTTAACTAACGAAGCAACAAAGCACGACTCGTAAATTGTATCTGTTTATTAGCAAAAACATTTCACACCTGACACTATCATTCAGATGAAACTGAAATAAATAAAAATGTCATGTTAAACAATTTATCACAGAAGGCATTAAACGACTAGACATTTGATACAAAGCCCTTTAAGGGACTTGCTCTTTGGTTATACGTTATGATCTCTCTCTCTCTCTCTCTCTCTCTCTCTCTCTCTCTCTCTCTCTCTCTCTCTCTCTCTCTCTCTCTCTCTCTCTCTCTCTCCTAAGAATAAGGTGATAGATAAAAACAAGGCCAATTTCCACCGATGTACTTGAGGGAAAACAAAACAGCTTTTTGCCAGACAAAGACCTTGCACGCGAGATAGCAAGGAAAATGTAAAAACAAATTTAAGCTCTTCAATCTACATGTATGTGGAAGACAAAAGTAAGCTCAGCATAATACAATCTTTCATCCTTACGTTTACTGTTGTCAACTTGAATGTCAGGGGTATTCAGGATGTACACAAAATTTCTCTTTTCTTCGTGTATTGGAATTTGTTAAACAGTTTCTTTTAAAAAGTGTCAAAAGGGTGGCTCTCTAGATTGTTGCACGCGAAGGTGAACAAACGGGTAAATTTGCGGAAGGAAAATTCCTCTTCCGCAATACTCTAATGGAACTATGTATTTCCCATCTCTGCATTCAATGTATGTGCACTAAGGTGTAGGATGAGCGGATTTTGTTTTCCTTCTTCCTCCTTTGAAAGACGCTTTTCAATAATTTTTCTGAATCCTATATTCAGTCATTGAAGTTTTCACACCGGGAAGATTTGATTCTGTCTGTCTAAGAACCTAACTCCAGTATTCTCTCTTTTCCTTCTTGCGTTTGGAAACCATGTAGACTCTCGTGTTGTCCAAACGTTTTCTACACCAAGACTTCTTGCTTCTTTAGGCGACGATGTGCTTCCGACGTTAACGTCTCTAACTGGAGTGTCATCTTGTGAAATGCGACCATCTTTGCTTCTCTGTGAAATCCCATCATGACTACCATCTTGTAAATTTCCATTGTTGTCACGGGTTGTGTCACCTTCGGACATTGGTACAGAGATCCTTGTCGACGTTGAGGATGCATTGGACGTATTAGATATAGACCCAGTTACGGAGCCGATACCTGACGAGCTGGCGGATGCGTTAGACAGAGCGGCTATTAGCCCCGTGTCGGTGAGTGTACCGGTGGAAGGAAGTATTTTTGTCCCCGCCTTGCATCTACCAATTATGATTCCATATGGGGTAACTCTGGGTGTGGTCATCTCCTAAAATTTCACAAGTGAGAAAAGTATAAATTTCAAGAGTATATATAGTCCATTTGATTCCTATAAAAAAAATCTTATTTTCTTTAAGTTGGAGCAGAATCTAATTGTTTCAGCAAATCATGAACAGTCTGATTGTATTGGTATTTTCATACGTAACTATCCCAGATAGTTATAATCTTGTCATCATTTATTTCAAAAGATTTCTTCTTTGTAATCTATGTTTATATTAGTCGATTGTACCCTCTGTCTGCGTGGGTGTAAGACTACTTCCTTGCACAACCAATTATGACCTTGCATTAAAAGCTGTATTGCTTTGTCCTCTGGTCAGTAGGGTAGATGAGTACATTAGACATGTGCACTGGTGTTTTTATAGTAGATGTCATTTACAAAAGTAGATACGGATAATTCTAACATGCAGTCATGACAACGGTTTCATAAGATAATCTCTTATAGTAAAATGCACTTTTTGTATTTGCCTGCTTGTACAATTCAATGTAAGGGAACACAATCAGAATTGAGTACGAAGAAGAATATAGCCTATTTTCAAAACTACAATTTCCTATCCAGAATGCAATGCCATGTGTATACACCAGCATGAGATTGAACATGGCTCTGTTAGGAAGAGGATTCATTCCATGTTTACCCGGAGAACGTTTTGACAATTTAGTTATAGATTACAAAGAATAACATATTTTAGTTAATGTATGAACAATTGTAACATTTCTTCTGTATTTACCGAACTCTATTTGAAAAACACATCAATTAAAGACATTTAAACAAATAAAAAGTGACGTAAAGTTTTCAATGATCCATGTGCTATAAGCTAACAGATGTGAAAAAATTTCCTGTAATAAATAATAAGTGATTATTTCTCTAAGAGAAAATGAAATTAAAAACACTGTGTTACCTTGGCACCAATTCAAAGAAGAAAGGTTACAAATCATCACCCAAATCTACGACAGAAGGTAGAGAAAATAAAAAAATAAAACAAAATAAAATTAAAGGAAATTGTCCTTTTCCAGAACTGTGCACGGATAAAACTTATAAGGTTAATATCTCATATTAATGATAATTTATTTTTGACACAACAACACAAGGAGTTGGAGTAAAGTGCCTTGCCTAGTGATACACAACGGTAGCCGATCCAGGCTGATCATATTCTAGGATTCGAACCCGCACCTTTTCGGTCGCGAGCCCAGAACGTTAAGCACTGAGTAATCACGGCCCTTTGTAATATGTAAACTCTGTGAGATCTTTGAGTTTAAGAGTCCGAATAAGAGATCGACACCACAGCGAAAAAGTGACTATTCTATCATGAATACAGGTAGACTTTTATTACCGTGTAATGCTTAGGATCATTTTCATTGTCCTCGTCAGAAGAAGAATCACCATCATTATTCTCTTCATCTGTTGGTGGCAAGTCGTCATCACTGTAGTACTCGACGTCTGAGTCCCAGTCATTGTAAACACGGTCGTCTGGACTTCTTCTAATATTCTTTGGTTTCTTGCCAGATTGTTGACCTTCAAGATCCTCTAGCTGCAGTTTCTCTTGTTTTGATCTTTGCAGTTTTCCTTTGTGATCTGATAAAAGAATAAGCGTTTCTATGAAAATATCAACAAAATCGGTTTCAAACTAAAATTTCTAAACTGATGAAATTTAAAACAAAATGCATACATTCCACTGAAAATCGTATGTCAATGTCCTAATTAGCTTTAAGACATTTTAGTCACAAGTTTAAAGTCTATTCTTAGTCCCACACTTGAAAGTTTTATGAATCGGAAGCCAGAACTAAGATGTTTCTCAGCCGCAGATTATATGGTATGACATTAAATCAAGGAGAATAATTCCGGCGTTTATTCGTTCTCTAGTGATCCGACGCTGTACAAACGTACGAGTGAGTGTGATGAAAAAATCATAGAACCGATATTTTTCTTACAAACTACCGAAATAAATTTTCCATATAATAACTTCTATCCAATAATTATGTTAAATATACTTCTATGCCAATTTTAAGTATTCTAGTAACCTAGTGAGCGTGAGAATTCTCAATGAATACTGTTATCATCAATTCTTAGTAAAACTATTGAACAAATAAGCTTGGGATTGGCGAACATCAAAAGGCTTGATATGAAGCAATCATGTGGCAAATATTATACACATTATTTCACAGTGTAATTGATAAATGTATAGACCTCATTTCACATTGTAATTCATAAAACAGTATGAGTTGCATTGTTGTTATATATTTTCATACAGTTACATAAGGATTGAATAACCCGTTTTGTTCGGATGGTTGATTATTTAATAATCGGGATGGAAACATCAGCAAACCACATTGTTTGACGAAAACGTTATCGAACTTTTGTTCAGAGCTTCATTGTTTGTTACAGCGTTTCACTGTTTGTACAGACAATATGCATTTGTGAACAAGTTAAATAATGTTTGTTTGTGTGTTTATTTACAAATCGCCTTTCGTCAGATATCCATACACATGTTAAGCACTACCACAACACATACCAGTTTCATCATTTCTTTGATCCCACAAAACGTCTATGCCAAAAAATGCTGCTCCAATCAAAGGTACTTTCCAATTTACAATCCATATGACACAGGCGATCACAATGCTCAGGATTCCTGAAAAAAGTCAATATTCAATTATTTTGACATAATTTTAAGTTGTCTTGAAAAGTTAACCGATGAATAGTCAGAGTGACGAGAGTAAGGTTGATATTCTTAGTTAGGCGTGCTGTTGATTGATTAATTGATTCATCGAACTAAGAATTGATTGAGTTAATTTATTGATTGAACTGTTGATGGATCTGTCAAGCATTGCCTTTGATAGTGACCAAATATAAATGTCATATTTCAAATATTATCTACCCTAGGCATGGCCAAACATAAACCGTACTAATCCAAATGTAAATTCTGAGCAGAATACAATTAAGGAGTAACGACCATCTTCTTCCCGCAAGAGGGAATACCTATTACCTCATAATATGGTAACAAATAGTTTGCAAGATATATGTTGAAAAATTAAAGCGCGATATCTTCGATAGTTTGTGACGCCATCTGTCAAAAATACATTTGAATCCCACGTGGCATTTGAGTACGTTTTTATTGTTGTTACAACCCCTTTCTTTCGGTAATTTGTAAAGTATTTAGTTGTTAACTGGTCATGTATGGATAATAATGATAATAATGGTATGAACGAGCCATCTAAGTTTAAACGGCAGCCAAAAGACTCAGATTCGGGTTCGAACACTCGCTACGGGTTCTGGCAAACGTTGCGACATCACATATCGTGAATGATTTGTATTAACGTTTCGTCGAACATAATACCTGAAGCCATACATATCCAGAAGGATCCTCCGTAGGTAAACTTTAGAATGTCTTTATCTGTAAATGGAATCATGAGCTCAAAAGGATTTCGCACGTTTGACCAGACAAGGACGGCTCCGATCATACACGCGCCACACAGTCCCAGAACGTATGCGGTGTAGCGTATATTCAAGAAGGACATTATGTTAGTCAGAAGCCACAGAGCGAAAGCCAGCCTGCAATGAGCAATATAGACACCGTTACATACAATGTTAAATAAACAGATGTAGAACGCGACAGAACGGCACCTGCTTTTGGGTTTCTAAGACACAAACTCTTCCAAAAAATATCTTAGATTACATACGCAAGTTAATGATATTAACCTTTATTTTTCTTTAATTTATCATTACAACGTGCAATCCAAATAAGACTTGCAAAGGAATGTAAAAGTGTAAGTGTAAAGAAAGATTCCAAGACATATATACGTCCACGTGTAAATCGATCTTTCGTATAGACGGCTGCATATATTTATATGGATTTATGCATTAAAGTTTGGCAGATGTATTCATGTGTGCGTTGTTCTTGATAGAAAGGTATCATTATCTTATGTTAATCTTACCACAACAGTATTTCAGAATAAAACCCAGCAGTTCTGTAAAATCGTCCCCAACGAACACCCTCTTCGTCGAAGATAAAGTATTCAGCGATCCAGAGGATAGGTTGGGGAAGACCGCGGAACTGTGCGGCACGGTATTCCTGATTGATACGGCCAGCTTTAATAATAATAATAATAATAATAATAATAACAACAACAACAATAACAGTACCAGTAGAAGTAGAAACAGTGGAAGTAGTAGTAACATAATTGATAAACCAGTGAGATACAATTATCAATCTCGGTCAAGAGAAAGTGATGTTTACTACGAATTAAAATGGAAAAAGTATTATTTTATATATTTAGAAAAATGTAAATCAGATTGAACAGACTTAAATAAAAAAATAATGTATTTCAGTATATATCGATATGCGGTTTAAACTAAGTTTTTAAATTGCCATACTTGATTTTCAATGTTTAGTATCGAAGCCCCCTAAACCAGTCAGTAAGGCAAAATGATATTTTATTATTTTCCCCCAAGAATAATAATTTTTCTCTGTCAAAAAATGACGTGTTCGAAAATGAGTCTTACCATACGGTCCAAATCCAAAACGACCCTGGCCGCCTTCCCAGGAGAAGTGCTCATTGTAGTTGATGGTCTCATTCAATTGATGTTCGGGTTTTCCTGTAAATGCAACACGAGATTATGTTAATTTATTTTTGAAACTTCCCTTACATAATTAAATCCTGTAAATAGTACTTTTCGCATCAATACGTTTTCGTGATTTGACTAGATTCAGCAGATTCGCAATCCATATTTGCAAGTTCATTTTTGTCAATACGCATTATGTATACCTTTCTTTGCAGCTATTAAAGTAACTAATCTTTTCTCAAATTTTGGTACATCGCTAAAGTTGAAAAAAAATAATGGTCGCGATAATATTTGGTTTGCAGTATTTCAACAGTATCATTTAATTCTCGTGCCTCTACTGTTCCTTAGAGATTTCAGGATTCCAAGTTATCGAAAGGCAGATAAAAGTAAAACTTGCAATTCATCGTGATGCCACATAAATGTTTATCTTTACTAAGTATAAAATAGTTTGGATTCATATGTGCCATCGGTTTATTTGTATGTGAAAAGCTTGCAGTGACTCTGTCGTTTTCTATAGCACGTCTCGCACATACATGGAGTCGTCTTAAATAAAGATGATTTTGCCTGCTGTAAGGCAGTGTTTACGTGCTCGATCTGTGCTCACTCTCTCCTCGTTATTAATTTTTTCGAAGACTAAAGCACTTAATGGTGTCGGTGCACGGTAATACATTGTGCGATTGTCTATCAAACAGGAATGTTTTGCTTGAGTGTCCTGTGATGTGAAAGATAGTTGATTTAGGTGGGTGGAGGGACTTTATAACATTTCTTATAAACGGAAGGAGAGTGGGATGATTTCCGTGTCAGTTTCCTTACTGATAAAAAGGTCAGGGAGGAGAGGAGTCATACACATAGTTGCCATTACTTAACCATGGAGAAGATTTTGGTGTAGAGTAGTTATCCGTGCCATGTTTGGCAATTCGATGTTATTGAAAAAATAAAAGAAGTTTAAGAACTTTCATGTGTGGTTCAAACACTTCTCCTTACCAGGATATAAATCAAAGAACCACTTCACTGCAACAGAGTTTACTTCGGTTGTAACAGTACATGTAATATGTAGGAACTGTGCCTACTGAAAGTGGTATATATCAGTTGCACAGTGGATGGTGTAACGAAATATAAAGGAAATGGGGATAGGTTCGCCAGTTAAGAATGTTTCTTTTTTATTTACAAGGAAATATTTTGTTTGCTTTTATATTCTCTATTGTTTATATATATATATATATATATATATATATATATATATATATATATATATATATATATATTATTTAATTGCTCTCGTATTCTTTTGTGCTTTGGTCTTATTAAGGTGTTTCTAGTGATTGTTTCTGGTAACCAATTATTGAAGTTACGAATCTATACATCATACAGGAATAACCGTGCTTGTGTTGTCGAGTACATGAGCCATATCTTTTCTTGTTTAAACTTTCTTAGCGAATCAAACTAATAAAATATGAAAAATAAGTATGAAATACAACAATGATGTGAGATCGGGTTAAATGCGACGAACTTTGCCTGCCAGAGTGTCATTATATTGAAAGAGTAGATATAAAGCAAACCTAGGTGGACACATGCCAACTCTTGTACGTAAAATGCTTACCTTTCAACGTGATGTTTATTCCCCTCAGTCCAATATAAACCCCTACGTCTGCCTCTATTCCATTGCTAATACCAGACTTGTACTTTGTGTGAGTTGATATATCAGCCGTATCCCAAGTGGAGCCAAAGTTGGTCACTGAAAATAAAGGCAAAATTCAGAGACAAGGAAGATATATGTAGAAGCAGAGATCAACTCTGTTGGCATCTACAAAAATATATTGGACGAAACCCCTATTAGTGTGTCATATACTTCAAGAGAAGCCCATGCCTTTAAACAGACGACACGTTTATGAAAGCATTCTACCGGCTTTAGTACAATCCCATGCAAAAGTTCAATTTGGTACTGGCGATTTATATCTTCGTTAGATGATGATTTGTAAAACATAAGATTAAAAATAACTCAAAAGAAAGCAATCCAACCTTTTCAGAAACAGTGTAACATTAGCTGCCCAAGTATAACCGAGAACAAAATAACGTTTTCCCAGGCTTTCTGTGCACTGTTTTATTTTGATAATCATAACGCCATGACATAAGTGCTGAATTTAATGTTTCCACATTAAACACATGATTCTATCCATGGAAGCTCGTGCACTGATTTACACCATCCAGCAAGATTTTCGTATCTGTAGGCATAAGTGTACAATTAAACCAAAGGGAAGTTTACGTATAACTTGTTTCTTGCGTAAGTGGTAGAGCTAAATAAAGACACCCCAGCCCCTTCAATCCCAGAATAGTTTCTGCATTTTTAGTGCTATCAGATTGTTTGGAATATTCATGTACCCTTTGAAATCAATCGAGATTAGAAATCTCATTCAACCACATAAAAGCAACACATTTCATGAAGTGAATACCTATGTTTGTCTTTAGAAGAGTATGAGTACAAACATTCGATGTAACGAAGCCTATTGAGTCAACCAATAACAAACAATAAGGACCGGCATAACATATTCACAAGGACACGATGGGTCCATCTACATTCTCTTTTCAAACACAGAGTTGTGATTCAAATATTTTCTTCCATTCAAATAGGAACAATGTATGCATAGTATTGTCTTACAGGATTACAGTTTATTCGAAGATTTTTACAGGGAAAAATTATTTTCTTCTGCAAAGTGCATCATCATATTTACTAATAGTCGTCGGTTCATGAAGAAACTAATCTGTTTGATGTAAGCAAAATCTTGTCAGGCGTCAAAATTGGTGGCTGTTTTTATTTTAAATACAGTTTTATCTGAAATTTTGTTGTCAATTATATCTCAGCACAGCTGCAAGTTTGTCTTAGCGTGAAAAGGTTTGTCACCGAATGCATATTTTACATCCGGGTCACACTATAATGCCAACACACGTATTGGGGATATTAATTTATATGTATACATACATACTATATTCAGCGTGAAGATTTGTATTCACTACTTACACAGTATAACTGCTCCTATAAACAGACTTGTTAGAATTCTGATGATGGTAAATACACTCTGAAACGATATATATATATATATATATATATATATATATATATATATATATATATATATATATATATATATATATATATTGAAATATAAACAGATAAATGTCATCATTATGAATAAGTAATATCAATGGGGTTCGACGACCACATTAGCAGCAAAATCCTTTTTAACTGTAAAGAAACCTGTTCTATATACAATGAAGAAAGAGTATGGAGAGACTTGCAAAATTAGCTATAACTGTATAGATTGTACGTGTCGAATCTTAAAAGAGGAATCCATATTAATATCGGAGAATATATCTGTTGACCTTCGTGATCATCGTGAATAATAATTGCAAACGCTTCCCACAACATTTAAATTAGTGATGGTACTTTCCTTCAAAAACCATAATCTCTCTCTCTCTCTCTCTCTCTCTCTCTCTCTCTCTCTCTCTCTCTCTCTCTCTCTCTCTCTGTGTGCATGCGTGTCTGTGCACGCTGAATGCTTGCATAATTCAATGGGTAAATAAGATGGACGCATGATGGAGTGAAAGTACACGAATATGATTTAAGTAATAGAGATATGAATTAATGGATGGGCAAAGAAATGCGCGATAATGTTTGGTAAACTATGAGTTTGATACAGAATGAAGACGTAGCATCAATTAGGTTGTGATATGCGTTTCCAGAACGGTTAACAACTTTCCGAGTACATTTTTTAATATTAGCAAATAGGAGACGAAAATGTTTGAGTCAGCCTTCTTACCTCTTTTCCTCTTATGCCAGGTATGATAACAATGAAGGACACTGCAAGTATGCAAAACGCATAGATAAGTCCAGATTCCAAGATGTCCGCCTGCCAGGCGCTTTTTACCTCAGGGTACACAGTGGGGCCGCCATTCGTGCGGAAAGCGGAATACAGCTCCGGGGATGAAGACATTCTTGTTTTTGAAAACAACAAGCTATATTGTAAGTAAAGCAGTACTGGTACAAAATATCTGAAAGGATTTGCAAAATAAACCATAGTGTGACAAAATGTGCCAGCTGAATTTTATGTTTAAGCAGAGATATATATATGTGTGTGTGTGTGTGTGTGTGTGTGTGTGTGTGTGTGTGTGTGTGTGTAATTTTCAGCACTGTTCTAAGTCTTTTCAAAAGCGCAGATGTAATACAATAGGTCATAGCTGCAGTTAAATCAACACAAGCAACAAATAAATTCACAATGAAAGACAAGAAGAAAGAATTGAGATTATACAAAGATTAGAGAACGTCTTATCAAGAAACAATATGTATGTGCTATTTTTAAAAAAGATGGACCTATACCTGTAGTTGCGATATTGCAGCCGAGTTCCACTGATGTTTAGTTATCTAGTAATAGGGGTCCTTATATACAGAACTTTCGAACAAGCAAACATTCTTATTGGTTCGTTAACTGGGGGATGAATTTATTTATAGAGTACGTGTAGAGATTTCCTCATTTTGGATATGTACAAACAAACAAGTATTTACCATGAATATTCCAAAGGCATTCTGTCGTGTAATGACGTACGTATACTGTAATAAATGTGGGTATGTTCCATTTGTATTTACGTCTCCGTTTTGCTTTGCATACAAATTGATTAGCTCAAACCCAAAAATGGGGGAATTCCTTTAAAATAATTACAAAATAACCCATTATAAATATCTTAAAATAATCTCTGGCCATTGAATCGCAACACCAAAGCAATGATATAGCATTTATAAGAGTATTATCTTAAAAAGCAACACATCTTGTTTCAGTTCATTAATTTTCTTGACATGTGCAGCCATTCACATGACACGTGTCTTTAAATATAGATAGCTTTAAGAGAAATTGTATAGATCATGAATACAATACTTTACTAATACATATAATTACCCTTTACCCCTTCCCCCTTTTTTACAGCCGTTGTTAAAGATTTTTTTTTATTTTAGTTCATTTTATATCCTATGACTCTTTATAAGCATATAATACTAGCTGCATTAAGATATCCGATGCAGATATTGTACGGTTGAATATTTTTTTAATTGAACAGCACCGTAAATTATTAGAGTATATATATATATATATATATATATATATATATATATATATATATATATATATATATATATATATATATATATATATATATATATATATATATATATTATTTCCCCTGCAAAATAATTAAATAACTTTTGTGTGGAAAAAAGGTTCTTTTGTATGAGGGAAACTCCTCCGTCTTCCTTGTACTTTTGCTTTTCTTGTAGGTATTGGTAAGCGGAGATTGGTTTGCTTTTCTTATAGGTATTGGTCAGGGGAGATTGGTTTGCTTTTTCATATATTTTTCTGAAAGTACTACACAAAGTATGCACTTTTATAGGTAAAATATATTTATCAGTGGGTTTGTTTTTATTATTTAGAATTATAGTAATAAATACTTTTTAAGGCCTCTTCAATATTCTTCATATTGGCATTCAATACGCATGCAGCGATATGTGCCACATAAACATGTTCGATATACAAGGTCATTCTGGAATGTATTCATTACCATTGGCTTTTCAAGTCACCTATCAGTGATGTGAAATTATAATCTAGTCATTGATTTCCGTAAAGGGAAGTTTTGAACTTGTTTATCGACTCTTCACGGTGTTATGATGATAAGTCACAATCTTGTTATGTAAGTCACGTAATACTGATTTTTGTATGATATACGAGAGTAAACGATATCATTGATCATATACTGAGTACTTCGTTTCTTCCTACATTTTTATTGTTCTGCCTTTCAATTGCTAATAATGATCATTAGCTGTGGATATTTGGACCTCGGGTTAAAATAACATTTAAAAAAAATCCAGATGTGTTAAAGAAAATAATATCATATTTAAAATAGTCACTATTTCATTGTCTTGGAATTCCTGTATCTTTTTTCTTGTTTAAATGGAAATTTGCGTCGGATTGTTAAAGTTATTAAGTAAACAGCACACTTTTGTGGACACATTAACATGTTTAATATGTAATATTTTCGGACCAAGGAAGTCAGCGAAATGTTTCCGGTACCTTATTTTCTGTCGTATAGAAAGATATAGGTAATTGATTTCTCCGTCATTATTTCGTTCTAAATATGATCGAAATATTACCAAATATTACTCGATCAAGTAAAGCGGTTATGGACTCAAATATCTGATATAGAATAATTAAATCTGCACATAATTAATAATTAACACATACATAATAATATTCGGAACTAATTATTATATTATTAGCTTTCACTGACAAGTATTTTTAAAGATGTTTTTCATGCAGTTTTTCTATAACATACTGTAATAATTGGTGTAGCATTGAAAGATTACACACACACACATATATATGTATATATATATATATATATATATATATATATATATATATATATATATATATATATATATCTTCTGCATTGCACTGAGGAGCGAATGTATTCACTTCATTTGTTGTGTGTATATTTAACTTTTAATATTTACTTATGGCATATAAAATATCTTTCAATGTATTACTTAAATTTCTTCTCTTGTTTGGATCCGCGGTGTCGTTCGTAGAGCATCGGATTCGTAATAAAAAGTAGCAGGTTCGATACCCACCAAGGCTAGCCCGGGTCGGCTGCCTCAGTGTGTCCCAGGGAAAAGCATTGAGCTCCCAATTCCTCGGCATTAAATAGCCAATAATGTGTTAAAAGAGCTGTTAAACAAACCAAAACAGAAACAAACATTCTTCAATTGTTACAGCAACATGTTACTTGTGCATTGCGATATATGTTATT
Organism: Margaritifera margaritifera; assembly: GCA_029931535.1. Lineage (NCBI taxonomy): Eukaryota > Metazoa > Mollusca > Bivalvia > Unionida > Margaritiferidae > Margaritifera > Margaritifera margaritifera. The sequence continues at coordinate 17,525,834 of JAQPZY010001699.1, read as the reverse complement.
TTCATGATTTAGCAAAGCTCATGTATGATTATACTGATTGTATCATATGTTCACCTACTATATATAGATAATTTATGTGTTAACTCGCTATGTGATGTGTACTGATCTGTTAATGTTAAATCATTTAAGAGATGGATTAAAAATAATTGCTTTTGAGTACGTATTTCCAAATTCTACGCGTATATTCTGCACTTTGTTTTTTCATCTCGATACGTGCAATAAATGTAGTTTGAACTAACCTTGACTAAAAATAAGCTTAACAAGAAAGTTGTGTTCATTACTCATATATCTAAAGGTCACCAAATGAAACAAATATCCAAATAAACATATAAACAAACGTATTTATCCCGCACATTACGATTATTTGCACTTATTGTATTGTATATATCCCGACTCCGGAGGTTTGGTACATCAATATGAGAAAATTCATTGACTAAATCATGATTTGTAGATTGTTATAAACAATGATATTTGTCAAGTGTAATCAATTGATATATCGTAAAACAAGGGTTCTGTAGAAGGCGGTGTCTCGCCTTTTCGGAGTTATAACCTTGCACTAAAACTTTAGGGAGAGGCGGTGGCTCAGTGACTAAGATGTTAGAATCCTGACAAGAAGGGCGCAGGTTTAATTTCCAGCATCAGATCAGTTATGAAACGGGTGAAAAACTGATGACTGGTTGAAATTTTGATAAGACTGCAACGGGACGGTGAGATTTTTTCATTTAGGCCGAACTCGGCATGAGTTTTTAATTATAGTATACAGTATCGTTCCTTACGTGTGCGTTCTGTGTCGGTCCACATCAGGTTTGATTCAATCGGTAGCATCTCGAGGGACTCGACTGAATGTCCCGTCGAGTTGTAGTAGTGAGTTATAGTGGTTGGCGACTTTCGCGTTGATTTTGCTGCGAATGTGGCTTTTGTGATTATTCATTCGCTTTCTGAAATCAACGGTTTCGCTAACATATTGAGTAACAAGGTTCTTGCATGTCAGAAGATAGATTGCATTTTTGGCTCGACATCCTAACTTTTGGATATATATATATATATATATATATATATATATATATATATATATATATATATATATATATATATATATATATATATATATATATATATATAATGTTTCCCAAGAGGAGGATAAAGTCTCTTTGCCGTTATATTGACAATAATAATTACTTTAATAAGAACAATAAACAAAACACTATCTTCATCTTGACCGAAGGCAGAGGCCATGTTGTATCAAGTGCATAAAGTCTTCAGGTTACTGTTTATCTGTGTAGGCGAAGCCCTGCCAGACGAGACTTTACAACGCAGAGTCTTTCAAAAGGATGTTATTGTAATTTTAAAAGGATTCTTGTACTGATTGTAAAAACTGTCACTCGATCTCAAAATCAATCTACTCGATGGATATACAAACGCTGTGGATTTTGCAAAACATGAATTTATTCGTTCACTGTTTTGCTGAGAGAGAGATAGATGTAGGGAGGGGCAGTCTACCACTGGCAATTGCAGTGGCTTTGTTGTTTGGATTTTTTTGTTAGCTTGCATCTTATTTTAGTGCAGAATACTATAAATTCAGCAATAGCTTTCAATGAAGGGAATTCTTGAAATTTCTTTCAGCAAATAACTTTTATTAAAATATGTTTTAAAGTCATTACATTTTCTCTGCTCATCATCAGTGTAGCCTAAAACTCTAGCGCACATTTAAACTCTTGTTAACTAATAATTAATTTAAACTCTTGTTAACTAATAATTCCAAGCTTACAATTAAGTTTACAAATATATGAATTCAATTCATTAAATTGAAACTGTTTGCATCATTCATATTAATGAACGTATATAGAAGTATGTGTTTATTATACAGATTTATAAAAAAAAAGAAAAAAAGAATCAAAGCAAAACAGGCAGAAATAAACGCCTGCCTGAACCAAACGTCCTAGTTACCCATACATCGAAATACCTGCCTACCTACCTACCTACCACTACTACTGTCTATCTATCAATGAATCACATAATCCTTATTTGTAAGTATACGTATGTGAGCGAGTGTGTACGAATGTGCCACTTAAGTATCCATATATATATATATATTGTTTAATCCTCTCAGTTATTTTTCATCGTAAACACCAACCTTAATTGGGCATTGTTGTATGATAATCATTTATAAGTGAAAGCCTCTATGAAATCTTGTCTGACTGTCTTTTTAATACTTGCTTGCTTTCTTCTTGAATAGTTTTAATCCCATTCGCGTGGGCTGAAATGCACGCTCTCTCTAAACTTCCTTGTTTTGAATGTTTTTATTTTTTATATAGTAGGTAAGACCGCACATGCAATTCAAAGATTTTTATAAATGTTTCGCAAATCGAGCGCAAGTTGAAAATTGACGGATCTGTCGCGCAATGCTTGGGACATGTTCCTTAGATACACGTGCTATCTTATTAAACACCTTATAAACATCTATCCATACTGAGCAAAGTTTATAATCAACCCTTTACTTATTATTGATTTGTTGTTGTTGTCGTTTTAATAGTAATAATAATAATAATGGGGTGGTCGGTTCTTTGGTTGGTTGAATGCTTGGTTGCAATATACAGTAAAGTGCAGGGATTTCCATTGCAAGCCATTACAGGTGATCTAGGTATTATTATTATTATTATTATTATCGATTATACAGGTTTTACTGCACTCAGAAACGTGACTAAATTGCAAGATATATTCTGGCTGAAATTAGTATTGTTGCACATTTATACCTAAAATACTGCGCACTTAAATTCACCCGTAATAAAAACGAAACAATAAAACTTGTGGGACTTTTCAACAAAGAAGTGTACTTAAGGCATTGTTGATACACAGGCAAGGACTAACTTATTGATAACACTAAATGAAGAGCGGGAATGTTTGCACACGTTAATAAAATATTGACATTGAAGGTCTCGCGATACAAGAACTAGCTCACAACATTTTCTTCAGAATTAAACCAATGACCCATAATAACTGTGTTAGACCAGACAGTTCACATGTAATTTTAGCTATAATGATAGAAACTATACAACACCCAAGGAAACATACATAAAAAGAAGGAAAACTGTGATTTCGAAAACATTCAAAGTCTACATCCAAACCAGGAACGGTAAAAAAGAAAATGTTTGGGCATTACTACCTGTATAATACGGGTTTCAGTTGTGGCATACCCATAACAATTGTACAAATACTCGCAAGTACTCCCAACCTTGCAAATCTCATATTTGTATATTGACCTTGTTGCCAATTAAAATAGTTCAGCAATTGTACAAATTAATATTAGGTTTATAGAAATCCATTGATAGCTGTTCTGTCTATGGTCAATTAAGTCGTTATCCTGTAAATATTTTCATTAAGGCTAAAGTCATTGGTTTTTGGTATAGATTAATAATAGGGAGACAAGAGAAGATATATGTACACACGTAAAAGTTACTATTAGAAATGCATAGAATATATATATATATATATATATATATATATATATATATATATATATATATATATAAAACTTTAAATAAATATCTTTTATTGAAGATTTAAACCGACGACTTTAAGTCGTAAATTACCCATTGAACAAGGTCGTTTTGGTCGCAGTAACATAGATTATAGAATCGGTCATTTATGTCAGTCCTATAATTTAGGAGATGAGTTTCATTAATTATTTGAGTGTCCCTTTTCCATAGGGAAAGAAAGATGTTTTTCCCCAAATGAGTATATGATCAGGCCATCAGGATTAAATTCTAAAATTCAATTAATTCAGATGATAGAACAATTATTTTTTACTAGGAACATTCTGTAACATTGTTTTTTTATTCTGTAACATTGTTTTTTATTCTGTAGCACTGTTTTTTATTCTGTAACATTGTTTGGATGTTTTTTACTACCTTTTATTAATACACAATTTTGAAAACAAATACAATGATTACTTGTCCTTGATTAGAAGTGCATTGTATCTAATACTCATGTTGATAATATTTCATGCAAAATATTTTCACGGAAATACAAGGGGTAAATGTTTCCTGTATTAAACAAGATCGTTGGATATTTGTATGACCGCCTAACTCTTATGACCCGCCAATGCCCCAATGGTAACAGTGATACAGTCATCCCTTCCAGTTTTCATACAGTGGACAGGGTACAATCAAGGCACCCCTCCCCTGGATTACTTGCTCATACTTGCCTTTTCCTGTCGCCACATTTAGTCCAGCCGACACCTCCCTACCCGTAACAATGGTGAAGTGGTGCCTTTCGGTTTAGTCCAGTCAACAACTCCTTATCCGTAACAGTGGTGAAGTGCTGCCTTCCGGATTAGACAAGCTTGACCAACACCTACTATGTACCATACTATAGCCGAGCCTTAACTGTAATTTACCTTTCATTTCTCTCAGCTACACAGCCAGTGTGACTGCAGGTATGAGCGAATTTGAGTCTTCATGAACCTTCCTCATCTCTAAAGATCAGCCATTTGAGTGCATCCATATAAATGCCATGATATTTTACAAAGCATTTGGGTGAATCAGTTCAATTCGTCAGAAAGTTGCAGTGGAAAAACATTGTCCTGACCACTTAGGAAAAGTTCCAAAGCTGATTGAATGTCATTTAGAAATAAGTGGTTTCCAATATCAAATAAATGCACATCATTACATCTGAAAAGGTCAAATTCTCCATACTTCTCTGTAGAATGTCTAATTATGAACTCCACAGATGACATAACACGATTCAGAACTTCAGCATCGGTTCTATTCTGAGCCTTTTTACAGCCCTTTGAGATCTTGAACCATGCCAATAAAAAGAACTATAATTTCTGACCAGATGAATTTTGTATTGGGTATTCAGGACCCCAGTCGTAACATGCACATTTTGATTGACTCTGTGAGTTCTATGGAAATTGTCATCGTAATATCATTTGAGCCTAAATATATGCATAAGTAATGGGATGAGGGACCCATTTTAACAGGATGTATTGGAACCGTTGGAAAATCATGTTTTCATCTCATGAGACAAGAACAATCGAACTGTGAATAATACATTTTAATGACTTTACCAAGTGATAGTTATCTGGATGTGTTCCCAACAACACATTGTGTTGTTTCACGGCAAAATTACTTCAAGGCATACAACTGAACCACGAAGCTCTTTGCGAAGTGACTTTAGTAGAAATCATTCATCCCACTCAAGTCTTATATATCATCGAGGATCAAACCAGTTTTGTCGTAAGTCAATGAACAAGTACAAGAACACATGGACAAAAATAATCCTTGCTATTAAAAAAATCTAAACACCAGTGGCAGACAATTCCCAATTGAATGTGTATGTCATGATAATTCCTGCAGGATAAGAATTTTATGCTCGGCATTTGGAATGTTTTCAAATATCAGTTTCGCTAGGTACTCGTGAAAACCAACAGATGTGTTCTGATCAACCATCATCCACCCTCTCATCGTCTTAAAATGGATTTTTTTTCAACAGCAAAACGCTGTCTATCAAATTTTCTCCAAGTTTGTTTGCTATTCTAGGTGGAAACACCCCCACCCCACTCCAATAAAAGACAACAACAACAACAAATTCTTCAAGTATTTTTGATTACCCATCGAATTGAACGAAGAACTCAATTTGATATTTGTGTACACCGATGTCGTCGAGTGCAGCATGGTGCGAAACACAGCTGCTCCATTGCTGAGAATCATTCCCGTTAAAGTAGAATCTGCAATTAGTGCTAACGATGATGGAGGAAACACCTATCACGTATACCGTGAATTTGTGCATCCCCATTATCTTCCTGTCAGTAAATCGCATTTTGACAGTGTGAATATTGGTATAAATGGAGATCTCGGGCCTAATATTCTATTCTCCAAAAGAAAAGTCACCATGAAACTACATTTTTCAAAAACGATTATCGACTGAGTTGTAACTCATGTATCCAGCTCGACAATGTGGACATGTTTCAGAGAGTCTGTTCAAATCGGTCTCTCGTCCTGTGGCACCCATATTGAAACCTATTGTCTCCCACATACTGCATGCTTTAAAAAATGCTGCCCTTGCGCAAAGAAAAGAATTCATGCAAAATCTGTTCATTGACAAACCGAGTCCCAAACAAGCGTGACTGAAAGCTGAAAAAAATGTGTTGATCCAGACAGGAAAAGAGTTCTTTTTACACTCTATAAAACCACAGCTACTCTAGAGATAAAAGTGAAGATATCTGTTATATCTGTCGAGAGAAAGGACATTGGGCCCCGGAATGTCCACAACGTCAAGACAAGGAATGCATTATGCTAAGAAAAGGAGAACAAAGGTCCCTACACAAAGCTAAGACGAATATTTAGTGTCTCATTGGCAAGGACATTGGCCTTCAGAGTGACCTCCACGCAAAAGGAATTTTAAAATGAGGAAATCACCTCAAAATTCAGGATATGACAGAGAATTACATCCGTAGGTTGTATCGACGTCGGCTTTTATATCAGTCTCAGAGTACCCTAAGCGTCTGGATGTTACAGTTTGCTCTTTGCTCAGTTGCTGAATTGTTTTTCCTTCTCCGACATATTTTACTTCACTGTAATTTATCTATATTACGTCACACACAGCTATCTGTATGTATCCTGCATGCTGCACGTGTAGCTGCAGATTATTTTAAAAACGTCATTTTTTCTATCGATCGGCATTAAATTTATTGAGAAGTTTTAAAAAAAACCATAAAAGGGATAAAAAAATATTCAGATAACCCTCGTATACTGATTTGTCTTATTCTTGTACACTTAGATCTGTTTGGAAATCCTGCAACCAGATGTTGCCATACACATTGCCAGTTTGGTTGGGTCAGCCAAAATCTCATGTCATACTGTGATCTTTATCATTGCTAGGACATTGTTTATATTGAAGTCGCCTTATTACATTTTTTATAGATATCATTTGTCGTTTAACGGTGATGTTTTTGGATGTAGTTTCGTTTCCCTCTAGTTTTATGGTAAGTACAAATTTCCATACATTGCGTGTATAAATTCGTTCATTCACTAATGCTGTGTTTGTTCCACAATTGTCACATTCGAGAAACTCGTTGTCTTTCAAATATTCAATGCCTTCATGCGCATTAGTGTTTGTGGTGTGTTTGTCACATCGTCTCCAGAACAGATGTGTTCTTTTTATACATAATTTATTTTAATGGAATAATGTTTCCATCTGGTTACCAACTGTTAAACGATTCATCATACCCTTTCCATTTCTTTCATGCATACATTTTATCATTTATTCGTTTGGTCTTCAATATCTGTTCGACTTTGAATATGTCATCTTGTTTATCGTATATACATAACTCGTGTTCGTCAAACATATCTCTCTCTTAAAATCTTCCGGTTTGCAAATGACCATATCACCTAACATTACTTGCCTGATTTTAAATATTTTCTTCGTAAATTTAGGAATATACCCTTCGCAAATTTTGTCTTGTATTTTTAAATCGTAACTGCTTCACCAGTTTTATATTTACGATTTTCATTTTATATCAGTTGTCAGGTAACCGAATAGATGGGTCTATATTCTTGATCTGTTTTCTTCTGTGCTCAACTATCGCAACTTGTATTGATCTGTAATGAGTTGTATTGCATCCTGCCATAAGCTTTGGTAAAACATCAACCCATTTTATGTTTGAGTGAAAAACATTCACATTCTAGTCTTTAGGGTTCTATTAAACGTTTCGACTCCCGGTTTTTATTTGTGTGTGTGTGGGGGGGGGGGGGAGTGCCTGACTATGTTAAAAAGTGTTAAAAAGTTTCCTTTTCCAGCAAATCCCTAACTTTTTTCTTCATTCTTAACTTCTTTTCCTCATCAAATTGTATCTTTTCATACTTTACCTCTTTGAAGATTTTTTCGAAAGCATCGTATGCTGAATATGTCGATAGATTGCTCTGTTAAACATTCTTTGAATTCAGTGTATTTGTCCCGTTTAATTTCTTCCACAGTTGATTGATATTTCTCTAATCACCTGGACCTTCAGGATCGTAATAAAGATGTCTTAAATACTGCTCTTTGTCCTCCTCTGCAAAGTCCATCTTTGGTGATGCTCACCATCGGTTCCATGCTGTCGCTGCTACGATGTTTACGATTTTGGTCATTCAAAACGTATTTAAAAAACGTATAAAAACATTCAGATAATAATTTATGATTGATAAAGGTTCGTTGAGCGTTATCAACAAGCCGAAACGATGACCATCTAAAACAGGTACTTTTATTTTCAGCAATTTGCACCGTTTCATCAATCCTTCTAAAAGAATGAAAATTGTCAGATTTTTGTCATATTTTGCTATTACTATGGTTGATTCAGAAACAGCTACTTCATATACTGAGTCACCATGTGCTGTTTTAAATCGAACATTGTTTTCCATAAATTATATCTCTGTTTTTCACGATTCCTTGTATATTCATCTCGTGAAACGTACAAGATCTTCAAGTTGTACTGTAAATTTAGCCGAATACAAATGTGTTTATTTATCCACATCAAATACATAATTTATTCCTTTTTCGTTCTGCCCTGTTTTCATCATCTTGCTGTCAGTGGTGATGCTACTTTTGCAATGTTATTATCATTGAATGTAATATGTAAATCGGTATCTTCTATAAAACAATGCAGAATATGTTCCTTGATTTTTGTTTAAATCGACAAATCGAATATTTTAATTCTGTAGAATTTTATTTTGTAACAAAACTAGCTTTGACTAAGCATTTATGTCGTCAATTTGTACACACAATCAAACTATCTCTTTATACCTGGATTGTTTAACTCACAACATATTTATTTCCTCTATTAAAACTGATTTTCTGCCATTATTTATGTTGCGTAAAAATGAAATTGCTTTATGTGAACTGAGTGGCATGGACACAAGAGTGTGGAAATTAGAATGGATCTAAATTATATTTTTTATTTATTTATTGATCTTAAGACTGATTTCCAATTTACAAGTGACATCTGGGTGTTCTTACACCCAAACACTGGATAGTGGTGAATGAAAAATTTAGAAGTGGTATTCGGATCTTCTCGTACCCTTACAAGAGACGATAATAATTTAAAATTTGAAAGTGATATCGCACTCTCATATTGACAGTGCAGTAATTAGAATTTATCAGTACTGACATCTTTATATATTATTTATTGTGCGTCAGATTCATTTAAAAATTGTTCAGAGGTCTCGCACGCCAAACAAACACACTCCTCAAGTAGTCTGCAATAAGTGCAGATGCACCAGTATACATATAAATAGATAGATAGATAGATATTACTGCATGTTTGATCTATGTATACAGTCTTGCTTCAACCATAACAATTTTGGACAATATTTATGTTAATTAGCGAAGCAGCAAAGCACAGCACGTAAATTAAATCCGTTTATTAACAGAAACATTTCACACGTGAAAAACATTTCACACGTACAACATGATACCATAATTTAAATGAAGATGAAAATGAATAAAAATATCATATTAAACAATTTATCACAGAAGGCACGAAACGACTAGACATTTCATACAAAACCCTTTTAAGGGACATGCTCTTTGGTTATACGTTATGTTCTCTCTCTCTCTCTCTCTCTCTCTCTCTCTCTCTCTCTCTCTCACACACACACACACACACACACCTGAGAGCAAGGTGATACCCAAACAAAAAACCCCAAAGGATCAATTTGCATCGATGTGCTTTGAGGATAAAAAGCAGCTTTGTGTCAGTCAAAGACTTTGCACGCGAGATAGCAAGGAAAATGCGAACAAGTTTAAAGCTATTCAATCTACATGTATATCCAAGACAAAAAAGTAAGCACAGCATAATACAATCGTGCATCCTTACGTTTATTATAGTCCACTTGAATGCCAGGGTTATTCAAGTTGTACATAAACTTGCTCTTTTCTACCTGTAATGGAATTTGTTAAACAGTTTCTTTTAAAAAGCATCAAAAGGGCCACTCTCTAGATTGTTGCACGAAAACGTGAACAAGCGGATGAATTTGAGGGAGGAAAATTACCCTTCCGCAATACTCGAATGGAATTATGTTTTTCCCATATCTGAATCCAATGTATCAGCAGTAAGGTGGGGGATGAGTGGATTTTGTTTTCCTTCTGCCCCCTTTAAGAGACGCTTTGTAGTAATGGTTCTCACGCCTAAAATCAGTCACTGACGTTTTTATACCGGGGATACTTGATTTTGCCTGTCTAAGAACCTAGCCCCAGTATTCTCTCTTTTCCTTCTTGCGTTTGGAAACCATGTAGACTCTCGTGTTGTCCAAACGTTTCCTGCACCAGGACTTCTTGCTTCTTTAGGCGACGGTGTGCTTCTGACGTTAACGTCTCTAACTGGAGTGTCATCTTGAATGTGACCATCTATGCTTCTCTGTGAAATCCCATCATGACTACCATCCTGTAAATTTCCACTGTTGTCACGGGTTGTGTCACCTTTGGACATCGGTACGGAGATCCTTGTCGACGTTGAGGATGCATTGGACGTATTAGATATAGACCCAGTTACGGAGCCGATACCTGACGAGCTGGTGGATGCATTCGACGGAGCAGCTATTAGCCCCGTGTCGGTGAGTGTACCGGTGGAAGGAAGTATTTTTGTCCCCGTCTTGGATCTACCAATTATGATTCCATATGGGGTAACTCTTGGCGTGGTCATTTCCTAAAATTTCACAAGTGAGTAAAATTATAAATTTCAGGAGTATGTATAGTCCATTTGATTCCTATTAAAAAATCTTATTTTTCTTTAAGTTTGAGGAGAATATAATTATTTCAGCAAATCATGAAAAGTCTCATTGTTATTGGTATTTTCATACGTAACTCGCCCAGAAAGTTTTAATCTTTTTTCATCATTTATTTCAAAAGTTTTCTTCTTTGTAATCTATGTTTATATTAGTCAATTGTACCCTCTGTCTGCGTGGGTTTAAGACTACTTCTCTGCACAGCTAATTATGACCTTACATTTTTAAGCTGTATTGCTTTGTCCTCTGGTCAGTAGGGTAGATGAGTACATTAGACATGTGCACTGCTGTTTTTATAGTAGGGATCATTTCCATACGGATAATTCTAACATGCAGTCATGACAACGGGTTCACATGATAATCTCTTATAGTAAAATGCACATTTTGTATTTGCCTGCTTGTATAATTAAATGTAACGGAACACAGTCAGAATTGATTACGAAGAAGAATATAGACTATTTTCAAAATTACGATTTCCTATCCTGAATCCAATGCCATGTGTATACACCAGCATGAGATTAAGTATGGCTCTGTTAGGAAGAGGACTCACTCCATGTTTACAGGGGAACGTTTTGACAATTTAGATATAGATTACAAATAATAATTTATTTTAGTTAATGTATGAACAAATTCAAAGTTCTTCTGTAGTTACCCAACTCTATTTGAAAAACACATCAATTAAGACATTTTAACTAATAAAAGGTGTCGTAAAGTTTTCAATGATCCATGTGCGATAAGCTAACAGAGGTGACAACATTTTCTCTAATAAAGAATAAGAGGTGACGAAATTTCCTCTAATAAATAACAAGTGATTATTTCTCTAAGAGAAAATGAAATTCAAAACAGCTGTGTTACCCTGGCACCAATTTAAAGAAGAAAGGTTACACATCATGACGCAAATTTAAGACAGAAGGTAGAATTTTTTTTTTTTTTAAATAAACCAAAAAGGAAATTGTCCTTTTCTAGAACTGTCCACGGATAAAACTTATAAGGTTAATATCTCATATTAATGATAATTTATTTTGTCAGAATCCGAAACTCAATCCTGCAAAGGGATAATCTGATCCTGTAATATGTTTTAGTTTTGTTTCTTTTTGTGTTTTTTGACACAACAACACAAGGAGTTTGAGTAAAGTGCCTTGCCTAGTGATACACAACGGTAGCCGATCCGGGCTGATCCTATTCTAGGATTCGAACCCGCACCTTTTCGGTCGCGAGCCCAGAACTCTGTGATATCTTTGAGTTTAAGAGTCCGAATAAGAGATCTACACCACAGCGAAAAAGTGATCATTCTATCATGAATACAGGTAGACTTTTTATTACCGTGTAATGCTTAGGATCATTTTCATTGTCCTCGTCAGAAGAAGAATCACCATCATTATTCTCTTCATCTGTTGGTGGCAAGTCGTCATCACTGTAGTACTCGACGTCTGAGTCCCAGTCATTGTAAACACGGTCGTCTGGACTTCTTGTAACATTCTTTGGTTTCTTGCCAGATTGTTGACCTTCAAGATCCTCTAGCTGCAGTTTCTCTTGTTTTGCTCTTTGCAGTTTTCCTTTGTTATCTGATAAAAGAATAAACTTTTGTATGAAAATAACAACAAAATCGGTTTTAGATTCAAATTTATAAACTTATGACATCTGAAACAAAATGCATACATTCCACTGAAAATCGTATGTCAATGTCCTAATTAGCTTAAGACTTTTAAGTCACAAGTTTAAAGTCTATTCTTAGTCCCACACTTGAAAGTTGAATGAATCTGAAGCCAGAACTCAGTATGTTTCTCAGCCGCAGATTATAGTGTGTAACATTAAATCAAGTTGAATAATTCAGGAGTTTTTAATTCGTTCTCTAGTGATCCGAACTTACTTTGAATGTGATGAGAAAATCATAGAACCGATATTTTTCTTACAAACTACCGAAATAAATTTCCATATATTAAACTCTATCCAATAATCATGTTAAATATATTTCTATGCCAATTTTAAGTATTTTAGTAACCTAGTGAGAGTGAGAATTCTGAATGAATACTTTTATCATCACTTCAATGTAAAGCTATTGAATACATAAGCTTGGGATTGATATGAAGCAATCACGAGAGAAATATTATATACATTATTTCACAATGTAATTGATTAATTTATAGACATCATTTCACATTGCAATTCATAAAACAGCATGAGTTGCACTGCTGTTATATACATTCATACAGATACATAAGGATTGAATAACCTGTTTTGTTCGGATGCTTGATTATATAATAATAGGGATGGAAACATCAGCAAGCCACATTGTTTGGCGAAAACGTTATCGAACTTTTGTTCAGAGCTTCATTTTTTGTTACAGCATTTCACTGTTTGTACAGAAAATATGCGTTTGTGAATAAGTTAAATAATGTTTGATTGTGTGTTTGTTTACAAATCGCCTCTCGTCAGATATCCATACACATGTTAAGCACTACCACAACACATACCAGTTTCATCCTTTCTTTGATCCCACAAAACGTCTATGCCAAAAAATGCTGCTCCAATCGAAGGTACTTTCCAATTTACAATCCATATGACACAGGCGATCACAATGCTCAAAATTCCTGTAAAAGTCAATATTCGATTATTTTGACATACTTTAGAAGCTAACCGATTTATAGTAAGAGTGACGAGAGTATGGTTAATATTCTTAATTAGGCGTGCTGTTGATTGATTAATTGATTGATCGAACTAGGAATTGATTGAGTTAATTTATTGATTGAACTGTTGATGGATCTGTCATGCATTGCCTTTGATAGTGACCAAATATAGACGTTATATTTCAAATATTATCTACCCTAGGCATGGCCAAACATAAACCGTACTAATCCAAACGTAAATTCTGAGCAGAATACAATAAAGGAGTAACGACCATCTTCTTCCCGCAAGAGGGAATACCTTTTACCTCATAATGTGGTAACAAATAGTTTGCAAGATATATGCTGAAAAATTAAAGCGCGATATCTTCGATAGTTTGTGACGCCATCTGTCAAAAATACATTTGAATCCCACGTGGCATTTGAGTACGTTTTTATTGTCGTTAAAACCCCTTTCTTTCGGTAATTTGTAAATTATTTATTTGATAACTGGTCATGTATGGATAATAATGATAATAATAATATAAAGGAGCCATTTAAGTTTCAGATTAAGACTCAGATTCGGGTTCGAACACTCGCTACGGGTTTTGGCAAACGTTGCGACATCACCTATCGTGAATACTTTGTATTAAGGTTACGTCGAATATAATACCTGAAGCCATACATATCCAGAAGGATCCTCCGTAGGTAAACTTTAGAATGTCTTTATCTGTAAATGGAATCATGAGCTCAAAAGGATTTCGCACGTTCGACCAGACAAGGCTGGCTCCGATCATACACGCGCCACACAGCCCCAGAACGTATGCGGTGTAGCGTATATTCAAGAAGGACAGAATGTTGGTCAGAAGCCACAGAGCAAAAGCTAGCCTGTAATGAGGAATAAAGATATGGTTACATACAATTTTAAATAAACAGATGTAGAAAATCGCGACAGAACGGCATCTGCTTCTGGGTTTATAAGACAAAAGCTTCCAAAATATATCTAACATTACGTACGCAAGTTAATGATATTAACCTTTATTTTCCTTTAATTTATCATTACAACGTGCAATCCAAATAAGACTTACAAAGGAATATGAAAGTGTAAGTGTAACAAACGATTCTAAGAGATATATACGTCCTCGTGTAAATCGATCTTTCGTATATGTGTACACTGGATCTATGCCTTAAAGATTTGCAAATGTGTGTGTTTGTCTTGATAGAAAGGTATCATTATCTTATGTGAATCTTACCACAACAGTATTTCAGAATAAAACCCAGCAGTTCTGTAAAATCGTCCCCAACGAACACCCTCTTCGTCGAAGATAAAGTATTCAGCAATCCAGAGGATAGGCTGGGGAAGACCGCGGAACTGTGCGGCACGGTATTCCTGATTGATACGGCCAGCTTTAATAATAATAATAATAATAATAACAGTACCAGTAGTAGTAGAAACAATTGTAGTATTAGTAACGACATTCATAGCCACATATGTTAAACCAGTGAGATACAATTATCAATCTTGGTCAAGGAAAAGTGATATTTCTTACGAAATAAAATGGAAAAAGTACTATTTTATCAAAAATGTGAATGAGATTGAACAGACTTTAATCCAAAAATAACGTTTGTCACTATATACGAAAATACGGCTTTCACTAAGTTTTTAAGTTGCCTTGCTCTTTTTTTAATGTTTATTATCGAATCCTCCTAAAACAGTCAGCAAGGCAAAACGATATTTGATTATTTTCCCCGAAGAATAATAATTTTCCTCTGTCAGAAATGGCCTGTTCGAAAATGAGTCTTACCATACGGTCCAAATCCAAAACGACCCTGGCCGCCTTCCCAGGAGAAGTGCTCATTGTAGTTGATGGTCTCATTCAATTGATGTTCGGGTTTTCCTGTAAATGCAACACGCGAGTAAGGTAATTATTTTCTTGAATGTTGAAGCTCCCTTATATAATGAAATCCTGTAAATAGTATTTTTTCGCATCAATACATTTTCGTGATTTGACTATATTCAGCATATTCCTGACACAGTTTTTGCAAATTCTTCTTTGGCAATACGCATTCTGTATACCTTTGCAGCTATTAAAGTAAGCATCTTTTCTCAAGCTTCTTCCATATCTAAATTGGAAAAAACGTAATGGTCGGGAGAATATTTGGATTGCAGTATTTCAACAGTATCATTTAATTCTCGTGCCTCTACCGTTCCTTAGAGATTTCCCTATTCTAAGTGATCGAAAAGCAGATAAAAGTAAAACTTATAATTCAAAGACATGCCACATAAAAGTTTCTCTTTACTAAGTATGAAATAGTTTGGATTAATGTGTTTAATGGATTAATGGATTAATAGTCTTTATTAATATGTGTCATGGATTTGCTTGTAGGTTAGAAGCTTTCAGTGACTCTATCATTTTCTATAGCACGTCTCGCACATACGTGGAGTCGTCTTAAATAAAGATGATTTTGCCTGCTGTAAGGCAGTGGTTTCGTGTTTGATCTGTGCTCACTATCTCCTCATTATTAATCTTTTCGAAGACCAAAGCGCTTAAACGGTGTCGGTGCACGATAAGACATTATGCGATTATCTGTCAAACATGAATGTTTTGTTTGAGTGTCCTGTGATGTCAATGATAGCTTATTTAGGTGGAAGGGGGGGGGAGGGGACTTTATGACATTTCTAAAAAAAAGGGAAGGAGAATGGAATGGGTTTTCTTCCTCAGTTTCCTTACTGATAAAAGAAAGGTCTGGGAGGAGAGGTGTCATATACATAGTATCGCCATTACTTAATAACCACGGAGAAGGCTATGGTGCAGAGTAGTTATCCGTGTGCCATGTTTGGCAATTTGGTATTATTACGAAAAGAAAATGAAGGTTACGAACTTTCATGTGTGGTTCAGATACTTCTCTTAATCAGGATGGAAATCAAAGAAACACAACTTTGAAACACGGTTGACTTCGGTTGTAATAGTACATGTAATATCTATGAACTGTGCTTACTGAAAGTGGTAGATAGCAGTTGCACAATGGCGTAACAAAATACACAGAAAACGGTGATAGGTTCGCCAGTTAAGAATGTTTCTTCAATTTGTACACCGAAATATATTTTTATTTCTTTTTTCTTATATATTCTATTGTTTGAGGTTTTAATTGTTTACTCATTCTTCCGGTTTTTGGTCTTATTAAGGTGTTTCTAGTGATGTTATTTGGTAGCCAATTATTGAAGTTAAGAATTTATTCATCATACAGGAATAACTGTGTTTGTGTTGTTGAGTACACAAACCATAACTCTTCTTGTTTAAACGTTCTTAGCAAATCAAAACAATAAAACATGAAAAATAAGAATTAAATACAGCAATGGTGTGAGATCGGGTTAAATGCTATGAACTTTGCCTGTCAGAGTGTCATTATATTGAAAAGTAGATATAAAAGCAAACTTAGGTGGACACATGGTAACTCTTGAACCTAAACTGGGTACCTTTTAACGTGATGTTTATTCCCCTCAGTCCAATATAAACCCCGATGTCTGCCTCTATTCCATTGCTAATACCAGACTTGTACTTTGTATGAGTTGATATATCAGCCGTATCCCAAGTGTAGCCAAAGTTGGTCACTGAAAAAAAGCAAAATTCAGATGGCGAGGAAGATATTTATTGAAGCAGAGATCAACTCTGTTGGCATCTACTAAAATATATCGTATTAGCGTGTCCTATACTTCAAGAGAAGCCCATGCCTTTAAACAGACGGCACGTTTATGTATAGCTTCAGCATTCTACCGGCTTCAGTACAACTCCATGCAAGAGTCCAATATGGAACCGGCGAGTTATATCTTCGTGGGATGATTATTTGTAAAACATAGCATTAAAAATAAGTCAAAAGTAACTTACACTATGCAGTAGGAGTAATCCAACCTATTCAAAAACAGTGTAACATGCTCTGCCCAAGGATAAACCAGAATAAAATAAAATAATGTCGTATTTTCTCCCGCGTTTTTCCAGGCTGTCTGTAGCATTATTTCGAACAATCACAACACCATGGCGCAAGTCCTGAATTTAATTTTTCCAAATTAGGAAAATGATTCTATACATAGAAGCTCATGCACTGATTTATACAACCCACCAAGATTTTCGTACCTGCAGGTATAAGTGTACAATTAAACCAAAGGCGAGTTTACTTGTAATTTGTTTCTCGAGGGAGTGGTGGAGCTAAATAAAGATACGCACGCACCTTCAATCTCAGAATAGTTTCTGCATTGTCAGTGCCTATCTGATTGTTTCGAATATTCATATACCCTTTGGAATCAATCCAAAGTGGAGATCGCATTCAAAAGACCAACCACATAATTGCAGTACATTTCAGGAATTCCATACCTATGTCGGACTTTAGTCCAGTAAGAGTATAAACAATCGATGCAAAGATACCTATTGAGTCAACCAATCACAAGCACCTACATAATCTATTGACAAGGATACGATAAGGGACGCCTTACATTTTCTTTTGAAACACAGAGTGGTGATACAAACCTTGTCTTCCATTCATAAAGGAACAATAAATGCATAGTAATGTTTTACACGACTACATTTTATTCGAAGATTTTCACAGCAAAAAATGTCTTTGTTTTTTTTGTTTTTTTTCCAGCAGAGTGCATCGTATGCATATTTTAAAACTAATTCATAATATAATACCGACACATTGGGATTATATATTATACGTATACATACATAATATATATAGTCATCTTGAAGATTTGTTTTCAATACTTACATAGTATAACTGCTCCTATAAACAAACTTGTTAGAACTTTGGTGATGGTGAATACGCTCTGAAAAGATATACATATATATATATATATATATATATATATATATATATATATATATATATACACTGGCTATTGATATGGAAAGGTAACAGAAATATAAACAGATACATTTCTTATTCTGAATATGTA
The DNA here is from genome assembly GCA_029931535.1 of Margaritifera margaritifera. Taxonomy (NCBI): domain Eukaryota; kingdom Metazoa; phylum Mollusca; class Bivalvia; order Unionida; family Margaritiferidae; genus Margaritifera; species Margaritifera margaritifera. The sequence continues at coordinate 17,507,520 of JAQPZY010001699.1, read as the reverse complement.
ATATCAACGTGGCTCGACGACCACATTAGAAGCAAAATCCTATATGACTGTAAAGAAACATATTCCATAGAATTTATAAGAGCTGTCGCATTATATAAATTGTGGAAAGTGCATGGGAGAGACTTGCAAAATAAGTGGAACGATAACGGTGTATTTTATATATTGTTGTATGTCGAATCTAGAATGGGAATCCATTTTAGTATCGCAAAATATAATTGTTGACCTTCGTGATCATCGTGAATAACATTTCCAAACGTACACACATCATTTAAATTCGTGGCTTTTCCATTGCACTTTCTTTCAAAAAACATACTCTCTCTGTCTGTCTGTCTGTCTGTCTGTCTGTCTGTCTGTCTCTCTCTCTCTCTCTCTATATATATATATATATATATATATATATATATATATATATATATATATATGCGTGTCTGTGCACACTGCATGCTTGCATAATTAAATGGGCAAATAAAATGGACGTATGATGGAGTAACAGTTGGACGAATATGATTTTATTAATAGAGACTATGAGTTTGATAAAGACTTAATACGTAGCATCAGGTAGGTTGTTAAAGGCTTTTCCAGAAGGGTTAACAACTTTCCGATTATTGTTATTAATATTAGAAAATAGGAGACGAAAATGTATGAGTCAGCCTTTCTTACCTCTTTTCCTCGTATTCCGGGTATGATGATAATGAAGGACACTGCAAGTATGCAGAACGCAAAGATAAGTCCAGATTCCAAGATGTCCGCCTGCCAGGCGGTTTTTACCTCAGGGTACACAGTGGGGCCGCCATTCGTGCGGAAAGCGGAATACAGCTCCGGGGATGAAGACATTCTTGTTTTGGCAAGAAAAAGCTGCGTTGCAAGTAAAACCAGTATTGGTAGAAAATATCAGAAAGAATCAGCAAAATTAAACATAATATTGTGACTAAATGTGCCAGCTGAATTTCATGTATAAGCAGACATGTATGTGTGTGTGTGTGTGTCTAAACTTCAGCACTGTTCTAAGTCTCTGCAAAAATAATGATTGTCACAGCAATAGACCATAGCTGCAGTTATATCAACAAAAGCAACAACTAAATTCACAATGAAAGACAATAAGAAGGAATTAAGATTATGTAACGATTAGAGAACTTCTTATCAAGAAACAATATGTATATTCTATATTTTAAAAAGATGTACCCATACCTGTAGTTACGATCTTGTAGTCGATTTCCAATGATGTTTAATTATCTTGTAAATGGGGTCCTTATATACAGAACGTTCGAACAAGCAAACATTCTTATTGGTTCGTTAATTGGGGAATGAATTTATTTATAGAATACGTTGAAAGACTTCCTCATGCTAGATATGTACAAACATGTATTTTCCATGTATATTCCAAAGACATCCTGTTTTGTAATGACTTAAGTTTGCTGTAATAGAGCAACATTTCCATGTAAAAAGCGTAAAAATGACCCATGCTGAGGTGTGGGGAATCCGATATATGATAAATTGCTGTTGTCTTTAGTGATATTTTATTATGCTTCAAAGAAATGGCCCTCACTGGTACTTATTAACACAAAGTCTGTCAAGAAATAGACCCATTTCAGGGTAACAATAGCCGAAGCATATGTTGTATAGAATTTATAAACACGGAAGTCAGAATACTATTCTAATTATTCCATGTCAATATTTTGCATACAAATTGATTAGCTCAGACCCAAAAATAGAGGAATTCCTTGAAAATAATTACAAAATACCCCTTTTTAAATATCTTAATATAATCTCTTCACTTTGAATCGCAACACCAAAGCAAGGATCTAGTATTTATAGGAGTATTATCTTAAAAAGCAATACTTCCTGTTTCAGTTCATTAATTTTCTTCACACGTCCAGCCATTCGCATGACAAAGGACTTAAAATAAAGATAGCTTCAAAAGGAAGTGTATAGACCATGAATGAGGTGTGGCAAAAATTTACTAATACATATAATGCCCCACCCCCACCCCGCGTTGTTAAAGCTTGATTTATTTTATTTTAGTTCATTTTATTTTATTTTTTTTGAAATATTTCTTTCTGTGTATCTTTTTAAACATATAATAACAGCTGCATTGAAATTTCCGATGCAAATATTGTGCAGTTGAATGTTTTTTCATCGAATGACACCGTATATTATTAGAGCAAAAAGTGTAGACTCAATGCTGATTCCTCCAATGTTACTTTTGTTATATTTTGCAGTTATAATTGGAGCAAACATATATGTATATATTTAGATTACAAAGAAACCAAATATATTTTCGGACGTTACTAGGTCTTCAAAATATTTTTTTTTTTTTTTTATTTTTTTTTCTTTTGCCGTGTCTCGGTGTACATTTTTATATCTTCACTGCAAATAAGTAAATATGTTTTGTGTGGAGAAAAGGTCTTTTGTATGAGGGAAACACTTTCATCTCTCTTGTACTTTTGCTTTTCTTATCACTGTTAGTCAGGGGAGTTGGTTTGCTTTTCGTATTTTTTCTAAACGTACTGCACAAATTACGCACTTTTATAGGCAAAATACATTTATCAGTGTGTTTTTTTAAGACTTAAATTTATCCTATTATATATTTATTTAGGCCGCTTCAATATACTTCACATTGTCATTCAATACACATGCAGCTCTATGTACCATAGACTAATATTCCATACACTAATTCAGTCTGGAATGTATTCATTACACTGGGCTTCTCAAGTCACCTATCATTGATGTGAAATTATAATCTACTCATTGATTTCTGTAAAGGGAAGTTTTGAACTTGTTTTTTCACTTTTCAAGGTGCTATAAGTATATCTTAACAGCAAAAATTATAGTCTTGATATGTAAGTTACGTAACACATAATCTTTTTTATAACAGCCTTTTGCATGATATACGAGAGTAACAAATATCATTGATCAGACATTGAGTACTTCGTTTCTTCCTAAATTATTGTAGTTTTGCCTTTCGACTCCCAGTAATGATCATTACCTATATGTATTTGGACATCGGATTAGGCAAAAATACAAAATACAGATGTGTGTTAAATAATATAGTATTTAATGTAGACAATATTTATTTTTCTTCAAAGGCGTCTCTTTTAAAAAAAAATGATAATTAGCGTTGTTAAAGTTGTAAAGTAAACAACAAACTTTTTTGAAAACATTGACATGTTAAATATCTATTTTTGTCGGACAGAGTGTGTCAACGAAATGAATCCTTCAGATAACTCATTTTTTATTGTCGTACAGAAAGATATAGGTAACTGATTTTCTTGTCGGCATTATTTTGTTCTAAATATGATCGAAATATTACGCGATTAAGAAAGCGGTTATGGATTCAAATATTTGATATAGAATACTTAATTCTGCACTTATATAACACATATATAATACTATTTGGAACTAATGATTATAATAATATCTTTCACTGACAAGTAGTTTTAGCAGATGCTTTTCATGCAGTTTTTCTATAACATTCCCAAATAAGTAAGTGGTGTATCACTGAAACATTATGATATATATATATATATATATATATATATATATATATATATATATATATATATATATATATTATAACAAAACAAAAACGAACAAAAACTTCAGCATTGGCTAGGAAAAGAAGGTTTACCAGTGAATTGACGCCGCTCCGACATCGACGACGGATTATATCATTCTCACTTTGTCTCGCACTTTTTCCCCGATAAAAGCGAGATAACAAACGCGCAGACGAATTAGTCGATAATGAGTTCTTTCAATCTTTAGAACATCTAACCACTGTAAGTCAAATATTTTTAAGATGAAAAAAATTCGAGTTTAATCACATTGTAGAAATTCGATTTCCTGATGATAACTACTTCAAAAATAATAATAATAATAATAATAATAATAATAATAGTAATAATAATAATAATATATGCTAGTAGTAGTATTAGTAGTATTTTCTATTCGTAAGTTTAGGTTATATGACGTGTAAAATTCGTATACAATTCTTTATATGTACTTGACTAAACATTAACGTGTCTTATATCTAATTTAATAACATACAATAACAATAAATTATTGTCCTTGGAAGGAAGATAAAATATGCCAGAGAATTTAATAGTAACGTGACGAGAACTTGTATCTGAAAAAGCAAAAACACAGAAAGTATTTCTTAAATTTGGCAAATCAGCACACACTCTGATACTGCATAATTTTTTAATTTTTGGCATATCCGACAGGTTTAAAACAACAAAAATACTTTACTTGAACATGCTTCAGGTATGACGTGAATTAGTTTCCTCACATATGGACCATGGACTGAATAAAGCAAAGAGAAAACAATGTCATAACTCTTTATTTTTCTTTTCGTCCCAAACAAAAAGAATTACAATTTACGATTTCACTCTTATTCTACCGGTCCAGCAATGAATCTTTCGCGCAAATTAAATATAGGAGGGCAGCTAATCAAAAAAAAAATGAATATTTCAGACACAAATTGAATAAGGGATCGAAACCGGTTGTATTTACAACAATAATATCTAAAATGTGAGTGTTTCACCAAGAGCTATTGAACCAACACGATTATCAATCAATCATTTTATAAAATGACTAAGAATTTCTGTGCCTCTGGTATATTCCTTTGGCGGAGTTAACACTGGATTGTGGTGTGTGTGTGTGTGTGTGTGTGTGTGTGTGTGTGTGTGTGTGTGTGAGAGAGAGAGAGAGCACGATCACTTGAAAGGTATTAGAATCTTCCATTTTACATTTAATGAAAGTTGGTTGGAAGACCTTCGTTTAAAAGTGTTTGTTCATTTTTTCTTTGCAGAAACAAAATTATCTTGTGTACTGCAGACGTAGATCATTTAGTCACATAAGAAATCTACCTATCCGTTTGCCTGTATATATCAAGCTCTCTTCATTTCACTTCGTTTTATTTATCAGTCTGTTCACATGCCTATCTACTAATCCATCTAATTTCCTGTCCCTACGTCCCTCCATCCTCCAAGCCATCTATCTGTCTGTCCGTTAAATTTTTGATCTATCCATTCATCACTCCTTCCTTCCATACATTTAGAAACGGTTTACACTATTCAAAATAAAAGTGATGGTGAATTATTTGTCATTGCCTCTGGAGATTTCCTCAGTGCCAATAGACAATGTCAATACTGATGATAAGAGAGTGAAAGAAGTGAATACATATTGGACAAAAGGATAATTGTCATCTATGTGAAGGGCGAGAATCACACCTAGACATTCCTTTCTTTTCATTTATGTCTTAACCACTACGTTCAATTTCCTTTTCTCTCCCTCTGTCTGTCTCTCTCTGTCTGTCTGTCTGTCTGTCTGTCTCTCCGTTTTTGACTCGTTTCTTTAACCTATTTATTCATACCCATACACATAAAAACTCCTAGATTCCATTCACATTTTCAACCTCAAACAGTCAGTTAGCCAACCCACCCATAAACACGGTCACATTTTAGACTGGATTCTTCATAGACCTGATGATAATATTTTACAGTCCTCCCTGGTGTCCCACGAACTTGCATCAGATCACCTCTGCATTATATGTCATCTTGACGTATCAGTCCCTAACCCTCCACCTTTATTTGCTACTAAGAGAAACGTCCGTATGATAAATAGAACCCAACTCATGCATGACATCCAAGCAATCCTAAAAACTTTTTTACCTCCTACAGCAGAACAACTTGCATTCATTGCTTGACAAACATTCCCCAGCAACCAAGTGCAGAGTATCAATTCAAAACTGTTCTCCGTAGTATATCATTGTTAGGGACCAGCGTCGCACTGCTAAAAGAGACTTCCGTAAGGCTGAGAGGCTTTGGCTTTCCACCAGACTCCCTATTCATAAGCAAATCTATGAAGCCGTTAAGAAGAATGTCACAAACATAGTCCATGCAGCGAAATCAGCCCACTACAGTACTAAGATCACTGAAAGTTCCAGCTGCAAAGAGCTCTTCGAGATTACTAACAAGCTAATGTCAAGGAACAAATGTACACCACTTTCAACTACCTTCTCTCCAGTCGACCTTCCGGACCAGTTTGCAAATTTCTTCCGTGACAAAGTACAAGCCATTAGAGATAAGCTTGACAACACAATTTCAATTGACTCGTCGTCACCATACAGTTACGATACAGAATTTCAGCGGCAACCGTTAGCAGCATTTGAACCTGTCTCTATGGATATAATACGTACAATCATGATGAAGAGTGCCCCAAAGTCATGTGAACTTGATCCGATTCCGACATCACTGTTGCTTGAGTGCTTAGATCCAATATTGCCTTCACTAACTGATGTTATTAATACTTCTCTCTCATCCGGGGAATTCCCATAATTTTTCAAAACTGCAATTGTAAAGCCTCTGCTGAAGAAACCAAGACTTGACCATAACGATTTAAAGAACTACCGCCCAGTTTCAAACCTCACATTCATGTCAAAAATCTTAGAAAAAGTTGTTATATCCCAACTTATATCTCATCTGAATTCAAACAGTCTTTTTAGCAATGTACAGTCTGCATATCGCCCTCGCCATAGTACCGAAACTACTATTCTGAAAGTAGTTAACGACCTTCTCTCTGCTTTGGATAGTGGAAAGATTACAGTCCTCACCCTCCTTGACACAATGGACCATGATATATTACTTCACCGTCTCCATCATGTATTTGGCATTCACGATATAGCCTTACTATGGTTCATGTCCTACTTGGTCAACAGGACACAAATTGTGTCCGCAAATCTAAAACACTCCAGCCCAGTTGATCTATGTTTTGGTGTTCCGCAGGGTTCTGTTCTGGGACCTGTTCTCTTCATTCTATACACTCAGCCGCTCTCAAGTGTCATAGGTCGTCATCCGGTGTCTCACCAATTGTGCGCTGATAACACCCAAATATACAAATCTAGCCACCCAACTTAAGTTGATGCTACCATCCAAGATGTAGAGAGGTGTATTTCCGATGTGAAGACATGGATGACATGTAACAAGCTGCAGATGAATGATGATAAAACTGAAGCCATTCTGATTACAACACAAAGACTTTCTCATTCACATCCTTTACTTCAAACAATAAATATCAGCAACACCAACATTAAATTCACACAGACAATACGAAACCTAGGTGTTACTCTAGACAGTACTCTCTCATTGCACCAACATGTCATGAACATATGCAAGGCTGCATATCTTGAGCCGAGACGCATCAGCTCCATTCGCAATTACCTTTCAGTTGATGCCACTAAAACACTTGTGTGTTCCTTAGTACTTTCAAGACAGGACTATTGTAACTCAATTATATCTGGTTCGTCTCAGTATCTACTCCAGAAACTTCAAAAGGTTCAAAACACAGCTGCTCGGATCATTCTTAGAGTACCACGAACAGAGCACACCTACCCCCTGCTCTGTACCCTACACTGGCTACACATTCGATCCAGAATCAAACACAAAATGTGTTCTCTGTGCTACGTTTCATTGACTGGCTCCAGTCCAACATACCTATCTCACCTCACCCATATGTACACACCAGCAAGATACTTACGCTCCTCTTCCGACACTCGTATTCTCATTTTTCCCACTATCAAAATGAAGTCATACGGACAACGTTCTTTTGCATACCAGGGCCCAGCAACGTGGAACGAATTGCCCACTGAACTTAGACACAAAGACACAGTGATCTCATTCAAGAGTGCTCTTAAAACTCACCTATTTCGACTGCAAGAATAGACCTAAAGACTTAATAATGTTTCCTTACCTTAACTATTGTCAGCATGTTTTTGTTTTCTAATTTCATGGTGTTTGTTTTTCGTAATCATATCATTATATATGTTTTTAGGTGTAATCTAATGTTGTAAAGCGCTTAGAGCTTCTAAAGATTAGGCGCTATACAAAGTCCTCATTATTATTATTATTCATGATTAAATTTCTTGTTCGCCCTACTTTTCTAACCTCCTGAGTATAATAATATTTAGAATTAAAATGGCTAATTGTTTTAGTTTTATACTCATCGGTTTTCTCTATAATTTTTTTTTTTTTTTTTTCTAGTTTATGTTCATGTTTTAAAACTTCGAACGGTCATATAATAACGGATTGAATGTAGCAGCAGCTTTCTTTATCGAACATGAAATTTAGAGCTCCAGTCGAGTTGGATGTAGCACTGCAGGACCGGTTTAACCACTTAACAAACTAGCCGCACGCCTATGGCAGCAATTTTTTTTTTTTTTTTTTTTTTTTTTTTGTTGGGGGGGGGGGCGGGTGTGTGCAAAAAATGAATGAATAAAAAAAGAAAGAGAAATAGCGTCAAATAAAAGATAATAAGCGCACAAAAATGAAAGAGAAAAGAAAAACAGATGCAGATTTTTTTATTCATACCAATACACAATATTCATTTTCAAAAACAAATTGGCGGGGTGGGAGGTGCAAGGCTGAAGGTTCGCCTTGTGCGCCAAATACGTTTGCGCCGACCCTAAGCACGTGTCGATGAAATACATGGTTGTCAAAGCCCATTTGATTTTGATTACAACGAGTATGAAAAGTACACAATGCGGCACTACGTTAGAAGTCGACTTTGCTAGCAGTTATTGTATTGAAACACATTTCTAAAACAGACTATAGGGTTTTTCCATTTCGTAGCTCGCATCTATTTTTAAGTTTGCAGATTACTAGAAAGTCTGTAGTTGATTTCTAGTAGGAAAATTCATGAAATTTCTTTAAAGAAATAACTTTTATTGAAATATTTTTTAAAGTCTTACATTTTCGCTGCTTATCATACGTGTAGCCTAAAGTTCGCACGCACATTTTAAATCTTGTTACCTTATAGTTCGAAGCTTACAATTAAGTTTACAAATTTATGTATTTAAAATCATTCAGTTGAAATAGTTTGCATCATGCATATTAATAAACGTTCATACAAATTTAGGACTAGAGGTATGCATGACAAGGAAATTGTGTTCATTACACACATTTATAAAAAGAATAAAAACAACACACGTAGAAATAAATGCCTGCCTAGTTACCCATACATCTAAATACCTGCGTACCTACCTACCTACCACTGCGACTATCTATCTATCTATGAATCACACAATCCTTATTTGTAAGTTTGTTTTGCTATTCTAGGTGGAAACACCGTCCCAACTCCAACAAAAAGTATCCCTAGCAGTGTGTTCTTTTGCAAATTTGGCACATTTGGCAACATTCTCATATGTATATTGTTTCATCCGCTCAGTTATTATTCTTGGTAAACACCAACCATAAGGACATTATTAATTGTGTGATTAAGCGAAAGCCTCTCAAAAAGTATGTCTGACTCTCTTTTTAATGCTTGCTTCTTTTTTTTTTTAATCGCTTTAATCCCACTCGTGTGGGGTGAAATGTACTCTCTCTCTAAACTTCCTTGTTTTTAATTTTTAAAAAAAATATAATTGGTAAGACCGCATATGCAATTCAAAGATGTTTATAAATGTTTCACAAATCGAGCGCAAGTTGAAAATTGACGGATCTGTCGGGCAGTGCTTGGGACATGTTCCTTAGATACACGTTCTATCTTATTAAACACCTTATTTACACCTATCCAAACTTGGTTGCAATATATAGAAAAGCGTGGGGATTTAGATTGCAAGCCATTACAGGTGCTCTAGGTATTATTATTATTATTATTATTATATAGATTTTACTGCACTCAGAAACGTGGCTAAATTGCAAGATATATTCTGGCTGAAGTTAGCATATACAAGAGGTAAATGTTTCCTGCATTAAACGTGTAACAGATCTCGCTGTAAGGTTGAAAATATTTTATGCAAATAATAACACAGAAAACCGATAGAAAAAATGGTTTTATTGAAACAATCTGGCCGCATTACAAGATCATTGGAGACTTGTATGACCGCCTAATTCTTATGACCCGCCAATGCCCCAATTGTAACAGTGAGCAATCATCCCTCTCGGTTTTCATACAGTGGACAGGGTATAATCAAGGCACCCCTCCCCTTGACTATTTGCTCATACTTGCCTTTTCCTGTCGCCACATTTAGTCCAGCCGACAACTCCCTATCCGTAACAGTGGTGAAGTGCTGCCTTCCGGTTTAGACGAGCTGGACCAATACGTATTATGTACCATACCATAGCCGAGCCTTAACTGTATTTTACCTATCATATTTCCCAGCTGCTCAGCCAGTGTGACTGCAGATATGAGCGAATTTGAGTCTCATGACCCTTCCTCGTCTCTAAAGATCAGCCATTTGATATAAATGCCATGATATTTTACAAAGCATTAGGGTGAATCAGTTCAATTCGTCAGAAAGTTGCAGTGGAAAAACATTGTCCTGACCACTTAGGAAAAGTTCCAAAGCTGATTGAATGTCATTTAGAAATAAGTGGTTTCCAATATCAGATAAATGCACATTATTACATCTGAAAAGGTCAAATTCTTCAAACTTCACTGTAGAATGTCTAACTATGAACTCCACAGATGACAGAACACGATTCAGAACTTCAGCATCGGTTCTATTCTGAGTCTTTTCTACAGCCCTTTGAGATCTTGAACCATGCCAATAAAAAGAACTATAATTTCTGACCAGATGAATTTTGTATTGGGTATTCAGGACTCCAGTCGTAACATGCACAGTTTGATTGTCTATGTGAGTTCTTTAGAAATTGTCATCGTAATATCATTTGAGCCTAAATATATGCATAAGTAATGTGAGTGGGGGTGACCTATTGTAACAGGATGTATTGGAACCGTTGGAAAATCATGTTTTCATCTCATGAGACAAGAACAATCGAACTGTGAATAATACATTTTAATGACTTTACCAAGTGATAGTTATCTGGATGTGTTCCCAACAACACATTGTGTTGTTTCACGGCAAAATTACTTCAAGGCATACAACTGAACCACGAAGCTCTTTGCGAAGTGACTTTAGTAGAAATCATTCATCCCACTCAAGTCTTATATATCATCGAGGATCAAACCAGTTTTGTCGTAAGTCAATGAACAAGTACAAGAACACTCGGACAAAAATTATCCTGGCTATTACAAAAATAAAACACCAGTGGCAGACAATTCCCAATTGAATGTGTATGTCATGATAATTCCTGCAGGATAAGATTTTAATGCTCGGCATCTTGTCGATACTATTTGGAATGTTTTTAAAGATCAGTTTCGCTAGGTACTCGTGAAAACCAACAGACGTATACTCATCAACTATCATCCACCCTCTCATCGTCTTAAAATGGATTTTTTATTTCAACAGCAAAACGCTGTCTATCAAATTTTCTCCAAGTTTGTTTTGCTATTCTAGGTGGAAACACCATCCCAACTACGACAACAAATTCTTCAAGTATTTTTGATACCCCAATCGAATTGAACTAAGAATTGAATTTTGATATTTATGAAAACCTAGGTCGTCGAGTGCAGCATGGTGGGAAACAGCTGCTCCATTGCTGAGTATCATTCCCGTTAAAGTGGATTCTGCAATTAGTGCTAACGATGATGGATGAAACACCTATCAAGTTTACCGAGAATTTGTGCATCCCCATTATCTTCCTGTCAGTAAATCGTATTTTGACAGTGTGAATATTGGTATAAATGGAGATCTCGAGCAAAATATTCTATTCTCCAAAGGAAAAGTCACCATAAAACAGCATGGACATGTTTCAGAGAGTCTGTTCAAATCGGTCTCTTGTCCTGTGGCACCCATGTTGAAACCTATTGTCTCCCACATACTGCATGCTTTAAAAAATGCTGCCCTTGCGCAAAGAAAAGAATTCATGCAAAATCTGTTCATCGACAAACCGAGTCCCAAACAAGCGTGACTGAAAGCTGAAAAAAATGTGTTGATCGAGACAGGAAAAGAGTTCTTTGGACCCTCTATAAAATCTAACTTACTCTCGAGATAAAATTCTAGATATCTGTTATATCTGTCAAGAGAAAGGACATTGGGCTCCGGAATGAGTGACCTCCACACAAAAGAGAAATGAAGAAAGAGAGAAGGGAGGAACAAATTAGATTTTAGAAGCAGAAGATGAAAATTACGAAGTCATTTCCTCAACGAAATTCAAAGCAAGAAACTGACAAAAAGATGGACCTCTGTAACATGTTTGAACTTTCATTGTGATTCTTATCCAAGAAAATATACTAAACGTAAGTGAAAATCGAAAATTTTGTGATTTATTTATTATTATTAATATTATTATCAATAGAATATAGATACACTCACACACTTTGTAGAGGGCTGGGTTTTTTTTTTTTTTTTTTTTTTATTCGGCAATGATTGAGTAGTATCTTTTTCCTGACATATACGGGTGGTTCTTAAAGAGGCCGTTGCTTTGAAAAAATCCACAAAAAAGAATCATGCCTTTTCCATTATCAGCTGTAGCTGTCTTAAAACTTTCCCTCGTCCGAGTCCAAACCTGCTGCCGTCGCCGTTGTTCTTGTTGTACTTGCTGCAGCAGCAGCAGCAGCTGCTGCTGATGATGATGGTTTGACTTTTTTGGGAAGCAAGGCAGGTTTATTTCTCCTGGACTTTGCCGAAAATGTTTTGTATAACGCTCTCATCTCTTTAACGCCATCTAGGATTTGATGTATGTAAATATGTGTTAGTAATCATCAAATGCACCCATTCTCTACCCTCATCTGTTTTGTTTGTAAGGGTGAGTGTTCGATGATAAAAATATATATTTGTTTTTAACGACGAGTGTTAGTGATCCCATGCATTAAATATCTTATATCCTCTTTCACATGAGTTTGTATGTAAGTGTATAGGTACTGGATAATAAATAACGTGTGTTGAAATGCAATTATGTGTGATAGTACTACGTAACTATATAATCTATATCCCCTTTCACATGAGTTGGTATGTGTGTGGTGTTCGATAATAAATAACTTTTCTGTAATTGTAATTCTGAGTGACATTAACCTATATACCCATTTGTCCCCTTTATATGCATGTATGCCGGTAATGGATAGTAAGAATGTATGTTTGTTTGTCCATAAGTAGGTTTGACGATCCTCAACTATCACCATTCTATCATCTGCTTTGTTTGTAAGGGCGGGTGTTGAATTATAATTATTTAAATTTGTGACCATCCCATAACTCCCTTTTACTAGTCCATTTTGTTTGTATGTGTGGATAGTCAAGGTGAGTGATGGATGGTACTTAGTTGTAAGTTCTCGTCATTCTAAAGGTTGTATCCAAAAAGAGTGTAGTATGTGTTAACAATCTAGACCATTGTCTTTTCAGGGCCGCTAAGGTTTCTAGAAATAGAACTACTACTCAATATTACCAACCCCCAAAATAATTTTGTAATTTTTTTTAATGTTTCATCTTTCAAATTTTTTTAAAATGTTTTCAAATTTTGTTTCAACATGTATACAAAAATTTCTACAGATCTTTAAGAATTTGCAAAAAATGTTTTAAATATTAAATTTTGGTGTCGATTTTTAAAGACTTTATGGGAATTTAAAAACATTTTCATGGTATTTTGACAGTCTTTGCTAAATTCGATATATAGTCTAAGCCATAATTTTTACATTTTTACGGATTTGTTCAGTCTCTGCTTAGGTCCGTATTAGTTTCAGAATTTTAGTACTACTTTTAGTCTAATCCATATTGTTTCTAAATCCAGATTTTTTCAGTCTCCTCTAAAGTCTGCGAGAGTTTCGGAATTTTAGTATTACTTTTAGTGTCAGCAATAATTTTCACATTTTGTCCTGCTTTTTGTTTTCAGTCTCCACTAGGGTCCGTAATAATTTCGGAATTTAAACATATTTTTTTTTCAGTCTATGGTAAAGTCCATATTAGTTTCAAAGTTTTAAAACTACTTACAGTATAAGCCATAATTTTACGTTTTTCCGACCTTTTTCCAATCTCAATTCAAATCCGTGACAGTTTCGAATTTTTAGCATTCAACGTTTAATCTAAGCAGTAATTTTTAAATATAAAGTTCGTGAGAATTTCGAAATGTTAGTACTACTTTTAGCCTACACCATAAATTTTATATTTTTCCCCCGCATTTTCCTTCAGTCTCCACTAAATTCCGCATTAGTTCAGAACTTTAGTACTAATTTTAGTCTCCGCCATAATTTTTGCAATTCTTCATGATTTTTTAAAAAAACTTTCAGCTAAAGTTCCTAACATTTTCTGAATTTTATTATTACTTTTATTCTAAGCCATAACTTTTCCATTTTCTCCTGATTTGTTTTACCAGTCACCGCTAAAGTCAGTATTATTTTCAGAATTTTCTAATTGCTTCTTATCTAAGCCATGACTTTTGCATTTTGTCGGAGTTTATTTTGTTTCCGCTTTAGTCCGTGTCAGTTTAGCTATATTAATTTAACGCTCTGAGCTTTTTTTTAGTCTCTGCTAAATCCTTTTTAGTTTCGTAATTTTAGCATTTTCGTCACGTCCATTTTAGTCTCATTATGAATTGGTTTCCTTGATTATAGCTATTTATAACATCAGTACAATATATGCAAATCTACCGAGACCGCCAACATAGGCTGAGGTTTAGGCACTGGTCTATATATAAAAATTAGATATATTTATATTTCCGTTGCTCTGTTTGGTGTATAAAAAGGATGAGTGTTTGGATGATGATATTGAGTGATTTTTATGTCTGAATAATTTAGGTGTTAATCCTCATTACTTTATCCCTTAACTTTACACCATACCCTTTGACATCTGTTTATAGGTGTGGATTCTGCTCAAGTAGGTGTGGGTACTGGTCAGTAAAACGGTGTTTTGATTATTATCAGTGGGTGCTGGTCAGTGGACCTGGGTGAGCTACAAATGATTCTTCAAGACATTGAAAATAACTGAAGAATTAATGCACGTGATAATAAAAACATCTTCCTCTGTGTTTTGAGCATCTTTATCAATTGGCACATTCACAGCAGCCACTTCCCTTTCACCAGTCGCGACAAAGGTATTCCAGAATGTGGGTCATGGGTCATTTTCCATGGATTCGCGACAATCTTTAAAATTAGGAAATCACATCAAAATTAAAGGATAGGACAGAGAATTACATCCATAAACTATATCCACGTCGGCTTTTATAAAAAGTCTCAGAGTAGCCTAAGAGCATCCGGGTTTTACAGTTTGCTCTTTGCTCAGTTGCAGAATTATTTTCCTTCCCCGACATTGTTTTTACTTCACTGTCATTTATCTATATTACGTCACACGCATCTATCTGTAGGTATCCTGAGTTCTGCACATTATTTTAAGAACGCTATTTTTTCTATTTATCGGTATTAAATTTAGTGAGAAGTTAAAAACAAAAACATAAAAAGGATAACAAATATACAGATACCCCTCGTATACTGATTTTTCTGATTCTTGTACACTTAGATCTGTTTGGAAATCCCGCAATCAGATGTTGCCAGCCACATTGCCCAGTTTCGTTGGTTCAGCCAAAATCTCAAGTCACACTGTGATATTAATCATTGCTAGGACATTGCTTATATTGAAGTCGCCTTATTACATTTTTCACAGATACCATTTGTCGTTTAACGGTGATGTTTTTGGATGTACTTTCTTTTTTCCTCTAGTTTTATGGTCAGTACAAATGTCCATACATTGCGTGTATAAATTCGTTCATTTACTAATGCTATGTTTCTTCCACATCTGTCACATTCGAGAAACTCGTTGTCTTTCAAACATTCAATGCCTTCATGCTCATTAGTGCTGCTATAGATGTATTGTGCTTCCGTCGACGCCAAAATGTGTATTTGTCACATCGTCTCCAGAGCAGAGATGTACTTTTCATACATAATTTATTTTAATGGAATAATATTTCCATCTGGTTACCAACTGTTAAACGATTCATCATACCGTTTCAATTTCTTTTGTGCATACAATTTATCGTTTATTCGTTTGGTCTTCAGGATCTGTTCAACTTTGAATATGTCATCTCCTCTCCCTTTAAATCTTCCGCTTTACAAATGGCCATATCACCTAACATTACTTGCCTGATTTTGAAGAGTTTCTTGGTACATTTAGGAATGAACCCTTTGCAAATTTTGTCTTGTTTTTTTAAATCGTAACTGCTTGACCAGTGTTAAATTTACGATTTTCATTTTGTATCAGTTGTCAAGTAACCGAATAGATGGGTCTATATTCTTGATCTGTTTTCTTCTGTGCTCAACTATCGCAACCTGTATTGATCTTTAATGAGTAAAATCCGGCCATAAGCTTTGGTAAAACATCAACCCATTTTATGGTTTGAGTGAAAAACATTCACATTCTAGTCTTTAGGGTTCTATTAAACGTTTCCACTCCCAGTTGTTGTTGTGTGTGTGTGTGTGTGTGTGTGTGTGTGTGTGTGTGTCTGTGTGTCTGTGTGTGCCGGACTATGTTAAAAAATGTTAAATGTTTTCCTTTTCCAGCAAATCCTTAACTTGTTTTTTCATCCTTAGCTTCTTTTCATCAAATTATATCTTTTCATACGAAAATGGGTACTGACTAAATTTCAGTTTTATGACTCGTACTAGTCTAGTAAGTGTTTTGCAAAAGAAAACATTTGAGTACTTATTGCTAGATAAATACTAGCATGTCTGCAGCATGATTAATTGGAGGAATAAAAGATAACTGTCTACCATTTAAAAGAAGTAGCCGTCTGTTAAATCTGTTTGAACCGGATGAAACCGAATAAGAATAAGTATTAGGAATGATAAACACTAGAAACAAACTACAGAGGAAAACTGCAGTGTTAAAAAAAAACAGAGGCAAGACCTATTCACCCTAAGCATATTCTAAGAAAACATGTATCACTGTCAAGATATACTTGTATCGATTATTGAATTTTGCATACGTTTGCATGTCAGCAATGTCAGTCTTCCACGGGTCCTCCATGTTACTTACATAGAATGTTCTGTTCAGAAAACATTTTATCTTTGCTTGCTTTAATATGTAGATAGATTACTCTGTTAAACATTCTTTGAATTCAGTGTATTTGTCCCGTTTAATTTCTTCTACAGTTGGTTGATATTTCATTAAGCAACTGGACCTTCGGAATAAATAATAAAGATGTCTTAAATACTGTTCTTTGTTTTCCTCTGCAAAGTCCATCTTTGGTGATGCTCACCATCGGTTCCATGCTGTCGCTGCTACGCTGTTTACGATTTTGGCCATTAAAAATGTATTTTTAAAAAAAGGTATAAAAACATTCAGATAATACTTTATGATTCGTTTGGCGTTATCAACAAGCCGAAACGATAACCGTCTAAAACAGGTACTTTAATTTTCAGCAAATTGCAACTTTTCATTAATCCTTTTAAAAGAATGAAAATTGTCAGATTTTTGTCATATTTTGCTATTCCTATGGTTGATTCAGTAACAGCTACTTCATATACTGAGTCACCATGTGCTGTTTTAAATCGAACATCGTTTTCCATAAATTATATCTCTATTTTTGACGATTCCTGGTAGATTCACCTTGTGAAATGTGCAAGCTCTTCAAGTTGTTTATTTAACAAATACGTAATTAATTTCTTCTTCATTCTGTCATGTTTTCATTATCTTGCTGTCAGGGTTGATGCTGTTTACTTCAAGGAAAATCGGTATCTTCTAACAATGCAGGATATGTTTCTTGATTTTTGTTTAAAAAGACAAATCGAACATTTTAATTCTGTAGAATTTTATTTTGTAACAAAACTAGCTTTGACTATGCATTTATCCCATCAATTTGTATACACAATCAAACTACCTCTTTATATTTGGATTGTTTAACTCACAACATATTTATTTCCTCTTTAAAACTGATTTTCTGCCATTATTTATGTTGCGTAAAACTAAAATTACTTTATGTTAACTGAGTGGCATGGGTACAAAAGTGTGGAAATTAGAATGGATCTAAATGATATATTTTATGTATTTATTGCGCGAATGCTAACCGATTTCCAATTTACAAGTGACACATGGGTGTTCGTACACCCAAACACTGGACAGTGGTGACTGAAATATTAGAAGTGGTATTTGGATGTTCTCGTACCCTTACAAGAGATGATAATAATTTAAAATATGAAAGTGATATCGCACTCTCATATTGACAGTGCAGCAATTAGAATTTATCAGTAGTGACATCTTTATATATTATTTATTGTGCGTCAGATTCATTTAAAAATTGTTCAGAGGTATCGCACGCCAAACACACACACACTCCTCAAGTAGTCTGCAATAAGTACAGATGCTCCAATATATATACAAATAGATAGACAGATAGAAAGATAGATAGATATTACTGCATGTTTGATTTTTGAATACATTCTTGCTTTCACCATAACAATTTCGGAAAATATTGATGTTAATTATCGAAGCAGCAAAGCACAACTAGTAAATTAAATCCATTTATTAACAGAAACATTTCACACGTTATAAACATTTCACACGTAAAACATGAGACCATAATTTAAATGAAGATGAAATGAATACAAATATTATGTTAAACAATTTATCACAGACGGCAGGAAACGACAAGACATTTCATACAAAACCCTTTAAGGGACAATGATCTTTGGTTATACGTTAGAATATCTCTCTCTCTCTCTCTCTCTCTCTCTCTCTCTCTCTCTCTCTCTCTCTCTCTCTCTCTCTCCTGAGAGCAAGGTGTTACCCAAACAAAAAACCCCAAAAGATCAATTTTGCATCGATGTACTTTGAGGATAAAAAGCAACTTTGTGCCAGTCAAAGACCTTGCTCGCGAGATAGCAAGGAAAAATGCGAGCAAATTTTAAGCTATTCATCTACATGTATGTCGATGACAAGAGTAAGCACAGCATAAAACAATCGTTCATCCTTACGTTTATTCTAGTCCACTTGAATGCCAGGGAAATTCCGATTGTACACAAAATTTCTCTTTTCTTCATGTAATGGAATTTGTTAAACAGTTTCTTTTAAAAAGCCTCAAAAGGGTGACTCTCTACATTGTTGCACGAGAAGGTGAACAAGCGGATGAATTTGAAGGAGGAAAATTACCCTTCCGCAATACTCGAATGGAACTATGTTTTCCCATATCTGAATCCAATGTATCAGCAGTGATGGTGGGGGATGAGTGGATTTTGTTTTCCTTTTTCCCCGTTTGATAGATGCTTTTCAGTAATGGTTCTGACGCCTAAATTCAGTCACTGACGTTTTTATACCGGGGATACTTGATTTTGTCTGTCTAAGAACCTAGCCCCAGTATTCTCTCTTTTCCTTCTTGCGTTTGGAAACCATGTAGACTCTCGTGTTGTCCAAACGTTTTCTGCACCAGGACTTCTTCCTTCTTCAGGCGACGATGTGCTTCTGACGTTAACATCTCTAACAGGAGTGTCATCTTGTGGAATGTGACCATCTGTGCTTCTCTGTGAAATCCCATCATGACTACCATCTTGTAAATTTCCACTGTTGTCACGGGTTGTGTCACCTTTGGACATTGGTACGGAGATCCTTGTCGACGTTGAGGATGCATTGGACGTATTAGATATAGATCCAGTTACGGAGCCGATACCTGACGAGCTGGTGGATGCATTTGACGGACCGGCTATTACTCCCGTGTCGGTGAGTGTACCGGTGGAAGGAAGTATTTTTGTCCCCGTCTTGGATCTACCAATTATGATTCCATATGGGGTAACTCTTGGCGTGGTCTCCTAAAATTGCACAAGTGAGTAAAATTATAAATTTAAAGAGGTTGTATAGTCCATTTGATTCCTATAAAAAAATCTTATTTTTCTTTAAGTTGGAGCAGAATCTAATTGTTTCAGCAAATCATGAAAAGTCTTATTGTTATTGGTATTTTCATACGTAACTCGCCCAGAAAGTTAGAGTCTTTTCATTATTTATTTCAAAAGATTTCTTCTTTGTAATCTATGTTTATATTAGCCGATTGTACCATCTGTCTGCGTGGGTTTAAGACTACTTCTCTGCACAGCCAATTCTGACCTTGCATTAAAAGGTGTACTACTGTTTTTATAGTAGGGGTCATTTCAAAAGTAGATACGGATAATTCCAACATGCAATCATGACAACGGGTTCACATGATAATCTGTTTTTGTAAAATGCACTTTTTGTATTTGCCTGCTTGTATAATTCAATGTAACAGAACACAACCAGAATTGATTACGAAGAAGAATATAGCCTATTTTCAAAATTGCTATTTCCTATCCAGAATGCAATGCCATGTGTATACACCAGCATGAGATTAAACACGGTTCTGTTAGTAAGAGGATTCATTCCATGTTTACCCGGAGAACGTTTTGACAATTTGGTTATAGATTACAAAGAATAACGTATATTAGTTAATGTATGAACAAATTCATTTCTTCTGTATTTACCGAACTCTATTTGAAAAACACATAAATTAAGACACTTTAACTAATAAAAAGTGACGTAAAGTTTTCAATGATACATGTGCGATAAGCTAACAGAGGTGACAAACGTTTCTCTAATAAAGAATAAGAGATTTACAAATTTCCTGTAATAAATAACAAGTGATTATTTCTCTAAGAGGAAATGAAATTCAAAACAGCTGTGTTACCTTGGCACCAATTCAAAGAAGAAAGGTTACACATCATCACGAAAATCTAAGACAGACGGTAGCAAAAGAATAAAAAATAAAACAAAATAAAATGAAAGGAAATTTTCCTTTTCTAGAACTGTCCATGGATAAAACTTATAAGGTTAATATCTCGTATTAATAATAATTTATTTTGTCAGAATATCCAAAACTCAATCCGGCAAATAGGTGATTTGATCCTGTAATATGTTTTAGTTTGGTTTCGTTTTGTGTTTTTTGACACTGCAACACAAAGAGTTGGAGTAAAGTGCCTTGCCTAGTGACACACAACTGTAGCTGACCTGGGCTGATCCTATTCTAGGATTCGAACCCGCACCCTTTCGGTCGCGAGCCCAGAACGTTAAGCACTGCGTCATAACTAACCTTTATAATATGTTAACTCTTTAAGATCATTGAGTTTAAGAGTCCGAATAAGAGATCTACACCACAGTGAAACAGTGACCATTCTATCATGAATACAGGTAGACTTTTATTACCGTGTAATGCTTAGGATCATTTTCATTGTCCTCGTCAGAAGAAGAATCACCATCATTATTCTCTTCATCTGTTGGTGGCAAGTCGTCATCACTGTAGTACTCGACGTCTGAGTCCCAGTCATTGTAAACACGGTCGTCTGGACTTCTTCTAATATTCTTTGGTTTCTTGCCAGATTGTTGACCTTCAAGATCATCTAGCTGCAGTTTCTCTTGTTTTGCTCTTTGCAGTTTTCCTTTGTGATCTGATAAAAGAATACACGTTTCTATGAAAATAACAACAAAATCGGTTTCAGATTAAACTTAAGAAATTTTAAAACAAATGCATAAATTTCACTGAAAATCTTATGTCAATGTCCTAATTAGCTTTAAGACATTTTAGTCACAAGTTTAAAGTCTATTCTAAGTCCCAGACTTCAAAGTTTTATGAATCTGAGGCCAGAACTCACTATGTTTCTCAGCCGCAGATTATATTGTTTGACATTAAATCAAGGAGAATAATTCCGGAGTTTATTCGTTCTCTAGTGATCCGACGCTGTACAAACTTACGAGTGAGTGTGATGAAAAAATCATAGAACCGATATTTTTCTTACAAACTACCGAAATAAATTTTCCATACAATAACTTTAATCCAATAATTATGTTAAATATATTTCTATGCCAATTTTAAGTATTTTAGTAACCTAGTGAGCTTGAGAATTCTCAATGAATACTTTTATCATCAATTCTTAGTAAAACTATTGAACAAATAAACATGGGATTGGCGAACATTAAAAGGCTTGATATGAAGCAATCATGAGATAAATATTATATACATTTTTTCACAGCGGAATTGATAAATTTATAGACGTTATTTCACATTGTAATTCATAAAGCAGCACGAGTTGCATTGCTGTTATATACATTCATACAGTTACATAAGGATTGAATAACCCGTTTTGTTCGGATGGTTGATTATTTAATAATCGGGATGGAAACATCGGCAAACCACATTGTTTGGCGAAAACGTTATCGAACTTTTGTTCAGAGCTTCATTTTTTGTTACAGCGTTTCACTGTTTGTACAGAAAATATGCATTTGTGAATAAGTTAAATAATCTTTGTGTGTGTGTTTATTTACAAATCGCCTTTCGTCAGATATCCATACACATGTTAAGCACTACAACAACACATACCAGTTTCATCCTTTCTTTGATCCCACAAAACGTCTATGCCAAAAAATGCTGCTCCAATCAAAGGTACTTTCCAATTTACAATCCATATGACACAGGCGATCACAATGCTCAGGATTCCTGCAAAAAAAGTCAATATTCGATTATTTTGTCATAATTTTAAGTTGTCTTGAAAAGTTAACCGATGAATAGTCAGAGTGACGATAGTGAGGTTGATATTCTTAGTTAGGCGTGCTGTTGATTGATTAATTGATTGATCGAACTAGGAATTGATTGAGTTCATTTATTGATTGAACTGTTGATGGATCTGTCATTCATTACCTTTTAGAGTGACAAAACATAAACCGTACTAATCCAGATGTAAATGCTGAGCAGAATACAATAAAGGAACTATGACCGTCTTCTTCCCGCAAGAGGGAATACCTTTTACCTCATAATGTGGTAAAAATTGGTTTGCATACAAGATATCTGTTGAAAAATTAAAGTGCAATATCTTAGATAGTTTGTGACGCAATCTGTCAAAAATACATTTTAATCCCACGTGGCATTTGAGTACGTTTTTATTGTCGTTACAACCCATTTCTTTCGGTAATTTGTAAAGTATTTAGTTGGTAACTGGTCATGTATGTATAATAATGATAATAATGGTATGAACGAGCCATCTAAGTTTAAACGGCAGCCAAAAGACTCAGATTCGCGTTCGAACACTCGCTACGGGTTCTGGCAAACGTTGCGACATCACATATCGTGAATGATTTGTATTAACGTTTCGTCGAATATAATACCTGAAGCCATACATATCCAGAAGGATCCTCCGTAGGTAAACTTTAGAATGTCTTTATCTGTAAATGGAATCATGAGCTCAAAAGGATTTCGCACGTTTGACCAGACAAGGACGGCTCCGATCTTACACGCGCCACACAGTCCCAGAACGTATGCGGTGTAGCGTATATTCAAGAAGGACAGTATGATAGTCAGGAGCCACAGAGTGAAAGCCAGCCTGTAATGAGCAATATAGACATCGTTACATACAATGTTAAATAAACAGATGTAGAAAATCGCGACAGAACGGCACCTGCTTTTGGGTTTCTAAGACACAAACTCTTCCAAAAAATATCTTAGATTACATACGCAAGTTAATGATATTAACCTTTATTTTTCTTTAATTTATCATTACAACGTGCAATCCAAATAAGACTTGCAAAGGAATATAAAAGTTTAAGTGTAAAGAAAGATTATAAGACATATATACGTCCACGTATAAATCGATCTTTCGTATAGACGGCTGCATATATTTATACTGGATTTATGCATTAAAGTTTGGCAAATGTATTCATGTGTGCGTTTTTCCTAATAGAAAGGTATCATTATCTTATGTTAATCTTACCACAACAGTATTTCAGAATAAAACCCAGCAGTTCTGTAAAATCGTCCCCAACGAACACCCTCTTCGTCGAAGATAAAGTATTCAGCAATCCAGAGGATAGGCTGGGGAAGACCGCGGAACTGTGCGGCACGGTATTCCTGATTGATACGGCCAGCTTAAATAATAATAATAATAATAATAATAATAACAGTAGCAGAAGCAGTGGTTGTAGTTGTAACGTCATTCATAGCCACATATGATGGACCAGGGAGATACAATTATCAATCTCGGTCAAGGAAAAGTGATATTTGTTACGAATTCAAATGGAAAATGTACATTTTTTTTCAAAAATGTGAATGAGATTGAACCAGAAATAACGTATTTCACTATACACGAAATACAGCTTAAACTAAGTTTTTAAGTTCTCTTGCTAGTTTTTCAATGTTTACTAAATAATCCCCCCTAAAACAGTCAGTAAGGCAAAACGAGATTTGATTATTTTCCCCCAAGAATAATAGTTTTCCTCTGTCAGAAATGGCCTGTTCGAAGATGAGTCTTACCATACGGTCCAAATCCAAAACGACCCTGTCCGCCTTCCCAGGAGAAGTGCTCATTGTAGTTGATGGTCTCATTCAATTGATGTTCGGGTTTTCCTGTAAATGCAAAACGCGAGTAAGGTAATTATTTTCTTGAATGTTGAAGCTCCCTTATATAATGAAATCCTGTAAATAGTATTGTTTCTCATCAATACGTTTTCGTGATGTGACTAAATTCAGCAAATTCGTGACATAGTTTTTGCAAATTCTTCTCCGGCAATACGCATTCTGTATACCTTTGCAGCTATTAAAGTAAGCATCTTTTCTCAAGCTTCTTCCATATCTAAATTGGAAAAAACGTAATGGTCGGGAGAATATTTGGATTGCAGTATTTCAACAGTATCATTTAATTCTCGTGCCTCTACCGTTCCTTAGAGATTTCCCTATTCTAAGTGATCGAAAAGCAGATAAAAGTAAAACTTATAATTCAAAGACATGCCACATAAAAGTTTCTCTTTACTAAGTATGAAATAGTTTGGATTAATGTGTTTAATGGATTAATGGATTAATAGTCTTGATTAATATGTGTCACGGATTTGCTTGTAGGTTAGAAGCTTTCAGTGACTCTATCATTTTCTATAGCACGTTTCGCACATACGTGGAGTCGTCTTAAATAAAGAGTATTTTGCCTGCTGTAAGGCAGTGTTTGCGTGCTCGATCTGCGCTCACTATCTCCTCATTATTAATCTTTTCGAAGACCAAAGCGCTTAACGGTGTTGGTGCACGGTAATACATTGTGCGATTGTCTATCAAACAGGAATGTTTTGTTTGAATATCCTGTGATGTCAATAATAGCTTATTTAGGTTGGGGGGGGGGGGGGACTTATGATATTTCTAAAAAATGTAAGGAGAATGGAATTTTTTATCCCTCAGTTTCCTTACTGATAAAAGAAAAGTCTGGGAGGAGAGGTGTCATACACATAGAGTCGCCATTCCTTTATAACCACGGAGAAGGCTATGGTGCAGAGTAGTTTTCCGTGCCATGTTTGGCAATTTGGTATTATTACGAAAAGAAACTGAAGGTTACGAACTTTAATGTGTGGTTCAGATAATTCTTATAATCAGGATGTAAATCAAAGAAACACAACATTGAACAGAGTTGACTTTGGTTGTAACAGTACATGTAATATCTAGTAATTGTGCTTACTGAAAGTGGTAGATAGCAGTTGCACAGTGGATGGCGTAATAAAATACACAGAAAACGATGAAAGGTTCGCAAGTTAAGAATGTTTCTTCAATTTGTACACCAAAATATGTTTTTATTTCTTTTTTCTTATATATTCTATTGTTTGAGGTTTTAATTGCTTACGCATTCTTCTGTTGTTTTGGTCTAATTAAGGTGTTTCTAGTGATGTTGTTTGGTAGCCAATTATTGAAGTTAAGAATTTATTTATCATACAGGAATAACTGCGTTTGTGTTGTTGAGTACACGAGCCATATCTTTTCTTGTTTAAACGTTCTTAGCAAATCATAACAATAAAACATGAAAAATAAGAATGAAATACAGCAATGATGTGAGATCGGGTTAAATGCGATGAACTTTGTCTGCCAGAGCGTCATTATATTGAAAAAGTAGATATAAAGCAAAACTTAGGTGGACACAGGGTAACTCTTGAACCTAAACTGGGTACCTTTCAATGTGATGTTTATTCCCCTCAGTCCAATATAAACCCCGATGTCTGCCTCTATTCCATTGCTAATACCAGACTTGTACTTTGTATGAGTTGATATATCAGCCGTATCCCAAGTGTAGCTAAAGTTGGTCACTGAAAAAAAAAGCAAAATTCAGATGGCGATGAAGATATTTATTGAAGCAGAGATCAACTCTGTTGGCATCTACTAAAATATATCGTACGAGACCCTATTAGTGTGTCCTATACTTCAAGAGAAGCCCATGCCTTTAAACAGACGGCACGTTTATGTATAGCTTCAGCCTTCTACCGGATTCAGTACAACTCCATGCAAAAGTCCAATATGGAACTGGCGAGTTATATCTTCGTGGGATGATTATTTGTAAAACATAGCATTAAAAATAAGTCAAAAGAAACTTACACTATGCAGTAGGAGTAATCCAACCTATTCAGAAACAGTGTAACATTGTCTGCCCAAGGATAAACCATAATAAAATAAAATAATGTCGTATTTTCTCCGATCTTTTTCCAGGGTTTCTGTAGCATTATTTCTGGCAATCACAACACCATGGCGCAAGCCCTGAATTTAATTTTTCCAAATTAGGAAAATTATTCTATTCACGGAAGCTCATGCACTGATTTATACAACCCACCAAAATGTTCGTACCTGCAGGTATAAGAGCACAATTAAACCAAAGTCGAGTTTACGTGTAATTTGTTTCTCGAGTGAGTGGTGGAGCTAAATAAAGATACCCACGCACCTACAATCTCAGATTGTTTCGAATATTTATATACCCTTTGGAATCAATCCAAACTGGAGATCGCATTCAAAAGACCAATCACATAATAACAACGCATGTCAGGAATTGCACACTATGTCGGGCTTTAGTCCAATAAGAGTATAAACATTCGATGCAAAGAAACCTATTCAGTCAACCATATCAAACACCTACATAATATATTAACAAGGATACGATAAGGGACCCCTTACATTTTCTTTTCATACACAGAGTGATGATTCAAATCGTGTCTTCCATTCAAAAAGAAACAATATATGAATAGTCTTGTTTTACACGACTACCTTTTATTCGAAGATTTTAACAGGAAAAAATGTCTTTGTTTTTTTTTTCCAGCAGAGTGCATCGTATGCATATTTTAAAACAAATTCATAATATAATACCGACACATTGGGATTATATACTATACGTATACATGCATAATATAGTCATCGTGAAGATTTGTATTCAATACTTACACAGTATAACTGCTCCTATAAACAAACTTGTTAGAACTCTGGTGATGGTAAAAACGCTCTGAAAAGACGAAACATATATATATATATATATATATAAATATATATATATATATATATATATATATATATATATATATATATATATATATACACTGGCTATTGATATGGAAAGGTAATTGAAATATAAACAGATACATTTCTTCATTTTGAATAAGTAATATCAATGTGGTTCGAGGACCACATTAGAAGCAAAATCCTATATGAATGTAAAGAAACCTGTTCTATAGAATTTATAAGAGATGTGGCATTATATAAATTATGGAAAGTGCATGGGAGAGACTTGCAAAATAAGTTGAACGATAGCGGTGTATTTTATATATTTATATATGTCGAATCTTACAAGGGGAATCCATGTTAGTATCGCAAAATATAATTGTTGACCTTCGTGATCATCGTGAATAACATTTGCAGACGCTTCACACAGCATACTCTCTCTCTCTCTCTCTCTCTCTCTCTCTCTCTCTCTCTCTCTCTCTCTCTCTCTCTCTTTCTGTATGCGTGTCTGTGCACACTGCATGCTTCCATAAATAAATGCGCAAATAAGATGGACGCATGATGGAGTAACAGTTGCACGAATATGATTGTATTAATAGAGACCATGAGTTCGATAAAGAATTAATACGTAGCATCAAATTGGTTGTTAAAGACTTCTCCAGAAGGGTGAACAATTTTCCTAGTATTTTTATTTATATTAGCAGATAGGAAACGAAAATGTATGAGTCAGCCTTTCTTACCTCTTTCCCTCGTATTCCGGGTATGATTATAATGAAGGACACTGCAAGTATGCAGAATGCAAAGATAAGACCAGATCCCAAGATGTCCGCCTGCCAGGCGGTTTTTACCTCAGGGTACACAGTGGGTCCGCCATTCGTTCGGAAAGCGGAATACAGCTCCGGGGATGAAGACATTCTTGTTTTGGCAA
Source organism: Margaritifera margaritifera (assembly GCA_029931535.1). Taxonomy (NCBI): domain Eukaryota; kingdom Metazoa; phylum Mollusca; class Bivalvia; order Unionida; family Margaritiferidae; genus Margaritifera; species Margaritifera margaritifera. Next base: position 17,479,503 of record JAQPZY010001699.1, on the reverse strand, counting down.
GTAAAAACTGCTTTGCAAGTAAAACCAGTATTGGGAGAAAATATCAGTAAGGATCTGCAAAATTAAACATAATCTTGTGACAAAATTTGCCAGCTGAAGTTCATGTATAAGCAGACATGCATGTGTGAGTTTGTGTGTCTAAATGTTAGCACTGTTCTAAGTGTCTTCAAAAATAATGATTGTCATAGCAATAGGCCATAGCTGCAGTTATATCAACAACAGCAACAACGAAATTCACAAAGAAAGACAATAAGAAGGAATTAAGATTATGTACGATTATGTAACGATTAGAGAACTTCTTATCAAGAAACAATATGTATGTGCTATTTTTAAAAAAGATCTACCCATACCTGTAGTTACGATCTTGCAGTCGATTTCCAGTAATGTTTAATTATCTTGTAAATGGGGTTCTTATATACAGAACTTTCCAACAAGCAAACATTCTTATTGGTTCGTTAATTGGGGAATTAATTTATTTATAGAGTACGTTTAAAGACTTCCTCATGCTAGATATGTACAGACATGTATTTTCCATGTATATTCCAAAGACATCCTGTTTTGTAATGACGTAAGTATGCTGTAATAGGGCAACATTTCCCTGTAATGAGCGTAAAAATTACCCATGTTGAAGTGTGGGGAATCCGAAATATGATAACTTGTTGTTGTCTTTAGAGATATTTTATTATGCTTCAAAGAAATGGCCCTCTCATGTACTAATTAACACAAAGTCTGTCAACAAATAGACCTATTTCAAGGTAATAATAGCCGAAGCAAGCACGTATTCTATAGACTTTATAAACACGGACGTCAAAATAGTATTCTAATTATTTCATGCCAATCCTTTGCATACAAACTGATTAGCTCAGACCCAAAAATGGGGGAATTCCTTTAAAATAATTATAAAATACCCCTTTTATAAATATCTTAATATAAATCTTTGGCAATTGAATCGCAACACCAAAGCAATGATCTAGTATTTATAAGAGTATTATCTTAAAAAGCAACATATCATGTTTCAGTTCATTAATTTTATTCCCATATGCAAGCCATTCACATGACAAGTGACTTAAAATAAAGAGGTGTGGCAAAAATTTACTAATACATATAATGACCTCTCTCGCGTCCGGCCCCCCCCCCCCCCATCCCGCGTTGTTAAAGCTTGATTTATTTTATTTTAGTTCATTTTATTTTAATTTTTAAAACATTTCTTTCTGTGTATCTTTTTAAAATATAATAATAGCTGCATTGAAATTTCCTGTGTAAATATTGTGCAGTTGAATGTTTTTTCATCGAACGCCACCGTATATTATTAGAGCAAAGAGTATAGACTCAATGCTGATTCCATATATTATTAGAGTATGTAGCATAGACTCAGTTCTGATTCCATATATTATTAGAGTATAGAGCATAGACTCAGTGCTGAATCCGTATATTATTATAGTATATAGTACAGACTCAATGCTGATTCCATATATTATTAGAGCATAGAGTATATACTCAGTGCTGAATCCGTATATTATTAGAGCAAAGAGTATAGACTCGGTGCTGATTCCATATTCCATATATTATTAGAGTATAGAGTATAGACTCAATGCTGATTCCATATATTGTTAGAGTATAGAGTACAGACTCAATGCTGATTCCATATATTGTTAGAGTATAGAGTACAGACTCAATGCTGATTCCATATATTATTAGAGTATAGAGTACAGACTCAATGCTGATTCCATATATTATTAGAGTATAGAGTATAGACTCAGTGCCGATTCCATATATTATTAGATGATTTCATATATTATTAGAGTATAGAGTATAGACTCAATGCTGATTCCATATATTATTAGAGTATGGAGTAATGACTCAGTTCTGATTCCATATATTATTAGAGTATAGAGTATAGACTCAATGCTGATTCCATATATTATTTGAGTATAGAGTATAGACTCAGTGCTGATTCCATATATTATTAGAGTATAGAGTATAGACTCAATGCTGATTCGATATATTATTTGAGTATAGAGTATAGACTCAGTGCTGATTCCATTTATTATTAGAGTATAGAGTACAGACTCAATGCTGATTCCATATTCCATGTATTATTAGAATATAGAGTACAGACTCAATGCTGATTCCATATTTCATATATTATTAGAGTATAGAGTATAGACTCAGTGCTGATTCCATATATTATTAGAGTATAGAGTAATGACTCAGTTCTGATTCCATATATTATTAGAGTATAGAGTATAAACTCAATGCTGATTCCATATATTATTTGAGTATAGAGTATAGACTCAGTGCTGATTCCATATATTATTAGAGTATAGAGTATAGACTCAATGCTGATTCGATATATTATTTGAGTATAGAGTATAGACTCAGTGCTGATTCCATTTATTATTAGAGTATAGAGTACAGACTCAATGCTGATTCCATATTCCATGTATTATTAGAATATAGAGTACAGACTCAATGCTGATTCCATATTTCATATATTATTAGAGTATAGAGTACACACTCAATGCTGATTCCATATTCCATATATTATTAGAGTATAGAGTACAGACTCAGTGCTGATTCCATATATTATTAGAGCATAGAGTACAGACTCAATGCTGATTCCATATATTATTAGAGTATAGCGTACAGACTCAATGCTGATTCCATATATTATTAGAGTATAGAGTATAGATTCAGTGCTGAATCCGTATATTATTAGAGCATATAGTATAGACTCAGTGCTGATTTCTCCATCATCGAAAGACACCGTATATTAATAGAGCATAGAGTACAGACTCAATGCTGATTCTATATAATATTAGAGCATAGAGTATAGACTCAGTGCTGAATCCGTATATTATTTGAGCATAGAGTATAGACTCAGTGCTGATTCCATATATTATTAGAGCATAGAGTATAGACTCAGTGCTGATTTCTCCATCATCGAAAGACACCGAATATTATTAGAGCATAGAGTATAGACTCATTGCTGATTCCTCCAAAGATACTCTTGTTAGATTTTGCAGTTATGCTTTAGCATATGTGTAAATATTTAGATTACAAAGAAACCAAATATATTTTCGGACGTTACTAGGTCTTCAAAATAATTTTTTTTTTTTTGTTTTTTGTTTTTGTTTTTTTGCCGTGTCTAGGTGTAAATATTAATATCTTCACTGCAAAATAAGTAAATAACTTTTGTGTGGTGAAAAGGTCTTTTGTATGAGGGAAACTAGTCCCTCTCCCTTGTCCTTTTGTTTGGGATTTGGTTTGCTTTTCATATTTTTTCTAAACGTACTGCACACATTACGCACTTTTGTAAGCAAAATACATTTATCAGTGTGGTTTTTAAGACTTAAATTTATCCTATTAAATATTTATTTAGGCCACTTCCATATACTTCATATTGTCATTCAATACACATGGATCTCTATGTACCATATAAGCATATTCCATATATAAAAGTCATTCTTGAATGTATTCATTATACTTGGCTTCTCAAGTTACCTTTCATTGATGTGAAATTATAATCTACTCATTGTTTTCTCTAAAGGGAAGTTTTGTACTTGTTTTTTTCAATTTTCAAGGTGCTATAAGTATATCTTAACAGAAAAATTACAGTCGTGATATGTAAGTTACGTAATACATAATCATTACAGTCGTGATATGTAAGTTACGTAATACATAATCACAACAGTCTTGATATGTAAGTTACGTAATACATAATCATTACAGTCGTGATATGTAAGTTACGTAATACATAATCATTACAGTCTTGATATGTAAGTTACGTAATACATAATCACTACAGTCGTGATATGTAAGTTACGTAATACATGATCATTGCAGTCTTGATATGTAAGCTACATAATACATAATCTTTTTCATTGCAGTTTTTTGCATGATATACGAGAGTAAACAAATATCATTGTTCAGACATTATTTGGACGTCGGATTAAGCACAAATACAAACTGTATATGTGTGTTAAATAATATATTTCTTTTTGTTGGAAGGCGTCTCTTTTAAAAAAAAAAAAAAAATTAGCGTCGTTAAAGTTGTAAAGTAAACAACAAACTTTTTTAAACACATTGACATGTTTAATGTCTATTTTTGTCGGACAGAGTGTGTCAACGAAATGAATCCTTCAGATAACTCATTTTTTTATTGTCGTACAGAAAGATATAGGTAACTGATTTTCTTGTCGGCATTATTTTGTTCTAAATATGATCGAAATATTACGCGATTAAGTAAGCGGTTATGGATTCAAATATTTGTTATAGAATACTTAATTCTGCACTTACATAACACATACATATTAATATTTGGAACTAATGATTATAATAATAGCTTTCACTACTGACAATCATTTTTAGCAGTTTTTCTATAACATACCATAATAGTTGGTGTAGCATTGAAACATTGTATATATATATATATATATATATATATATATATATATATATATATATATATATATATATTCCCTTGGCACAACATAACCTTTATGTGTTTCAGTAACTTAAAATGTCGTACAAAACAAAACAGAACCAAAAACTTCAGCATTGGCTTGGAAAAATGTTTACCAGTGAATTGACGCCGCTCCGACATCGACGACGGATTATATCATCACCGCTTGGATCTCACTTTTTCCCCAATAAAAGCGAGATAACAAAAGTGCAAACGAATTAGTCGATAATGGGTTCTTTCAATCTTTAGAACATATAACCATTTGTAAGTCATATATTTTAAGATCACAAAAATTTGAGTTTAATCACATTGTAGAAATGCGATTCCCTGATGATAGCTACTTCAATAATAATAATAATAACAATAATAATAATAATAAATGCTAGTAGTAGTATTAGTAGTAATAGTTGTTGTTGTTGTTGTTGTTGTTGTTGTTGTTGTATCACTGGTAATGTAAAAAGGAACGTGGAACGTAGCAACTAAGTTTCAAGAACTGAACAGAATCGAAAGACGGTAAAAGCAAACTAACTAAATGTGTTACCTGTTTTGGCGATCCTGGTGACAGATTTTGAACACAGTTTTACAATATGGATGATTTCCTTCCTTTTATAATGACTGCCATTCTTTTCAAAGTTCTCATTGGCCTGCTAAATTTAGAACATTACTAGCATTTTCAAGTGATGGGGAAAATCTAAATAACTGGAAAAAGTACATATATTCTACATACAAGTAAGTAACTTAATTTCTATTGGTCAGTTTAGGTGATATGAGGTGTAAAACTCAATTCTGTATATGTACTTGACTAGACATTAAAGTGTCTTATGTCCACGTTAATAACCTACTCTAATGCAGGAACAATAAATTATTGTCTTTGGAAGGAAGATAAAATATGCCAGAAAATTTAATAGTAGCGTGACGAGAACTTGTATCTGTAAAAGAAAACACAGAAAGTATTTCTTAAATTTGGCAAATCAGCACACACTCTGATACTGCAAAATTTTTTAATTTTTATCATTTCCGACAGGTTTAAAACAACAAAAATACTTTACTTGAACATGCTTCAGGTATGACGTGAACTAGTTTCGTCACATTTGGACCATGGACTGAATAAAGAAAAGAGAAAACAATGTCATAACTCTTTATTTTTCTTTTCGTCCCAAACAAAAAGAATTACAATTTACGATTTCACTCTTATTCTACTGGTCCAGCAATGAATCTTTCACGCAAATTAAACACAAGAGGGCAGTTAATTAAAAAATAATTGGAATATTTCAGACACAAATTGAATAAGAGAAAGAAACCGCTTGTATTTGCAACAGTAATATCTAAAATGTGAGTGTTTCACCAAGAGCTATTGAACCAACACGATCATAAATAAATCATTATATAAAATGACTAAGAATTTCTGTGCCTCCGGTATATTCATTGGCGGGGTTAACACTGGGTTGTCGTGTGTGTGTGTGTGTGTGTGTGTGTGTGTGTGTGTGTGTGTGTGCGTGCGTGCGTGTATGTGTGTGAGAGAGAGACAGGACAGACAGAGATGGAGAGAGACAGCACGATCACTTGAAAGGTATTAGAATCTTCCATTTTACATTTAATGAAAGTTGTTTGGAAGACCTTGGTTTAAAATATTTTGTTCATTATTTCTTTGCACTAACAAAATTATCTTGTGTACTGCAGATGTAGATCATTTAGTCACATAAGAAATCTACCTATCCGTCTGGTCTGTATGTATATATCGAGCTATCTTCATTTTACTTTGTTTTATTTATCCGTCTATCCACCCGCCTATATGTGCACATGCCTATCTACCAATCCATCTAATTTCATGTCCCTACGTCCCTCCATCCTCCAAGCCATCTATCTGTCTGTCCGTAAATTATTGATCTATCCATTCATCACTCGTTCCTTCCACACATTTAGAAATGGTTTACGCTATTTAAAATAAAAGTGATGGTGAATTATTTGTCATTGCCTCTGGAGATTCCCTCAGTGCTAATAGACAATGTCACAACAGATGATGAGAGGGTCAAAGAAGTGAATACATCTTGGACAAAAGGAAAATTGTCATGTATGTAAAGGGCGAGAATCACACCTAGACATCCCCTTCTTTTCATATATGTCTTAACCACTAAACCACTACGTTTAGTGCCCTTTACTCTCTCTTTCTTTCTCTCTCTCTCTCTCCAATTTTATATCGATTTTTAACCATTTATTTATGATTATAGTTCTTGTTCGCCCTACTTTTCTAACCTCCTGAGTATAATAATATTTAGAGTTAAAATGGCTAATTGTTTTAGTTTTCTACTCATCGTTTTTCTCTATATTTCTCTTTTTTTCTAGTTTATGTTCATGTTTTAAAACTTCGATCGGTCATATACGCACGGATTGAACTTAGCAGCAGCTTTCTTTATCGAACATGAAATTTAGAGTTGCAGTCGAGTTGGATGTAGCACATGCAGGGCCGGTTTAAGCACTAGGCAAACTAGCCGGTCGCCTATGGCATCAATTTTGTGTGTGTGTGGGGGGGGGGGGGAGGCAAAAAACTGAATGAATAAATAAAGAAAGAGAAATAGCGTCAAATAGAAGATAATAAGCGTCTAAAAATAGAAAGAGAAAAACAGATGAAGAATGTTTATTCATACTAATGCACAATATTCATTTTCGAAAGTTAATGGGGTGGGGGGCGCAAGGCTGAAGGTTCGCCTGGTGCGCCAAATACAGTTGCGCCAGCCCTGAGCACGTGTCGATGACATACATGGTTATCAAAGCCCACTTGATTTTGATTACAATGAGTAGGAAAAGTATACAACGAGGCACTGCGTTAGAAGTCGACTTTGCTAGAAGTTATTGTATTGAAACAAATTTCTAAAACAGACTATAGTGTTTTTCCATTTCGTAGCTCGCATCCATTTTTAAGTGCAGATTACTAGAAAGTCTGCAGTAGCTTTCAAGTAGAGGAATTCATGAAATTTCTTTCAACAAATAACTTTTATTCAAATCTTTTAAAAAGTCATTACATTTTCGCTGCTTATCATACGTGTAGCCTAAAGTTTGCATGCACGTTTTAAATCTTGTTAACTGATAATTCGAAGCTTACAATTAAGTGTACAAATATATGTATTAAAATGATTCAGTTGAAATAGTTTACATCATGCATATTAATAAACGTTCATACCCATTTAGGACTAGAGGTATGACCGTATGCATGACAAGGAAGTTGTGTTCATTACGCACATTGATAAAAAGAATAAAAACAACACAGGTAGAAAAAAATGCCTGCCTGGTGACCCATACGTCTAAATACATGCGTACCTCTCTACCTACCACTGCGACTGTCTGTCTATCTATGAATCACATAATTCCCTTATTTGTATGTATACGTATGTGAGCATGTGTGTACGAATGTACCACTTAAGTATCTCTAGCAATATATGCATATGTACTTTTGTACAAAATTCTTATATATATATATATATATATATATATATATATATTTATTTATTTATTTATATATATATAACCTTAAGAACATTGGTAGTTGTGTGATTATCAATTGTAAGTGAAAGTCCTGAGTTCAGATTTCTCTCTCTCTCTCTCTCTCTCTCTCTCTCTCTCTCTCTCTAGAAGTATGTCTGTCTTGCTGTTTTATTTCGTACTTACTTGCTTTCGTCTTGAATAGTTTTAACCCCATTCGTGTGGGCTCAAATACATGCTGTCTCTAAACTTTCTTGTCTTGAATATATATATATAGATATATATATATATATATATATATATATATAGATATATATATATATATATATATATATATTAAGTAAGACAGCATATGCAATTCAAAGGTTTTTATACATATTTCACAAATGGAAAATCTGTAGGGTAATGCTTGAGACCTATTCTTTAGATACACGTACTATCTTACGGGTTTTTCCCCTGGTCTTTGATTGGTTGCCTGCTTGGTTTTGAATATATAGTAAAGCGCGTGAATTTGAGATTGCAAGCCATTACAATTGCTCTAGTTATTATTATTGTTATTATTATTATTATTAGATATACATATTTTACTGAACTCAGAAGCGTGGTTAAAATACAAAATATGTTCTCGCCGAAATTAATCCATTCATTGAAATACATTTGCACCTAAAAACTCTGTGCACTTAAGTTCACCCGTAATCAAAACGAAACAATAACACCTGTGAGAGTTCTCAACGAAGAAGTGTCCTTGAGGCATTGTTGATACACATTCAAAAAGTACATGAAGATTTGCTCATGAATGTATTCACTACTATTGGCTTCTCCAGTTACCTATAATTGACGTAGAATTATGATGTAATCATTGATTTCTGGAAAAGGAAGTTTTGAGATCTTCAAAGTGTATAAGTATATCGTAGCAGATAATTTACAGTCTTGAGTCTTGAAATGAAAGTATCTGAATACACAAGTTTTTGCATTATATACGATAGTAATAAATATCATTGATCAGACTAGAAGTACGTAGTTTTTTTTCTTTTCTCCTACATTATTGTTATTTTGCCTTTTAACTACTAGTAATGATCATCAGATATGGATATCTGAACCTCGGGTTAAAACAAAAATATAAAATACAGATGTGTTAAAAAATAATATAATATTTAAAAGAGACTATAATCATTTTCTTGTAATTCGTGTCTCTTTTTCAGAAATGAATATTCGCGTCGGATATTTCGTTGTTAATTTTTGTAAAATAACAATAAACATTTGAGAAACGTTTATTTATTTTTGCCATAGACAATTCGGTGGCCAGGTTGGAGTTCCTTGCAATCACCGTTGATAAAAACGAAATGTTCAACATCTATGCACAAGAAAGACGTACATAATTTACACAGTATGAAAGCTGCGTTACCATGATCAGGTCACTAAATGTGTGAAAAGTTTTATAGTTATGTCTATGTGTCTTTATATGTGTACAAACTATAAAAACATCTATTCCTGAGACAATTGTTATACATCACCTTTTGCTCACATGATTGCAAACTAGTAAATTTCAAAAATGTTTTTAGCATGTTTATTTATTTAAATGCTGCATTTTTTCAAACAGTTAATCTATTCCTACTTCTGATTATCGTTACATCTATAAATAACACACACACACACACACACACATATATATATATATATATATATATACCCATAGTATAGATATATCAACTTGTGATTTGCCCATGGCGTATAAATACGCATAATGATCATGCTTTCATAGCTACAATACTCTCTGAATTTGGTTATGGATTTCTTAGAATATTACATTACAAAAAGAGAATTTAACAAGAAAATGATTTTAATGTTCAATTTAAAAAAAAATATATACTAATATTTTTAAACAAATAAAACTAAACATACGGAGTCCAGGAAATAAATATTATTGAGCTATACCCTATGTCGTCTGAGTTAATTGAAGAGTTTGATAGAAATATGGCTGAGAAATATGTAAATGAAAATGACCATTCTGTGTCCAAATGTGAGACTGTCAGTGAAGACAGATTTGTACACCATGAACCTGGTGACATATTGAAATTTATAGAAAGCAAGCAAATTGCAAACACCCTAAAAAAATACATACTTTGATGTAAGGCTTGTGACTTAATTATTGCAGTCATAAAAATGAATCGAGAAACTTACACGAAATTCCCCTGTCTGAATTGGATTAGCACCTGGCCGGTTTTATACTTAGTGTTAGGAAAAAAAGATGAATCTGAGTTTGAGCCCAATAGCGTAAGAACCATCATCAGCTCCGTTGATCGCCACCTAAAAATAAAGAAATATGCAAGTACAATCATAAGAGGAAATGACACCAATTTTACATTAACAAGAGAAGCTCTTCGGGCAAAGCAAAGAGATTTAAAATCTAAAGGAAAAGGAAATAAACCCAATCGCAGTCAATCACAGTGTTTTAATATTGTAAATGCAAACATCGAACTTGCAGCGTTCAGTGTCATGAACAGTGACAGCACGGCCATTTTCATCGAGCTACAAGGCATGTGGATTCAAGCCAGAAACCTCAAAATAATGAAGGAACAAGAGATGATTAAACACATTTAACCTTAATTACAGTTCATTTATGTCGTGACTGTCCATATTTCGCTCTTCCTACTGACTGTCAGTGTCATTTTCTATAGTTCTCCTACGTTTCGGTTGTGGGGCCACTGTATGAGAAGTCAACTGTTGCAAAAAGTTGACCCAGTTAGGAATCTAATTTACGTTGTTTTGCGGGAGGAGGTTAATAGCAAACATAGTCTGTACTGTGATGTTTGATCCATAGAATGGGTTGCTGATAATATGACTGTGCGGTATATTACATTTTTGGGAACCTGAGATATTACAGTCTGATGCGGTGCAGTTTTAAATCTGTTTATTGCGAGGTCAGGGGTTTGACCAAGTGTTTCACCAAGAGCTATTGAACCAACACGATCATAAATAAATCATTATATAAAATGACTAAGAATTTCTGTGCCTCCGGTATATTCATTGGCGGGGTTAACACTGGGTTGTCGTGTGTGTGTGTGTGTGTGTGTGTGTGTGCGTGTATGTGTCTGAGAGAGAGACAGACAGACAGACAGAGATGGAGAGAGACAGCACGATCACTTGAAAGGTATTAGAATCTTCCATTTTACATTTAATGAAAGTTGTTTGGAAGACCTTGGTTTAAAATATTTTGTTCATTATTTCTTTGCACTAACAAAATTATCTTGTGTACTGCAGACGTAGATCATTTAGTCACATAAGAAATCTACCTATCCGTCTGGTCTGTATGTATATATCGAGCTATCTTCATTTTACTTTGTTTTATTTATCCGTCTATCCACCCGCCTATATGTGCACATGCCTATCTACCAATCCATCTAATTTCATGTCCCTACGTCCCTCCATCCTCCAAGCCATCTATCTGTCTGTCCGTAAATTATTGATCTATCCATTCATCACTCGTTCCTTCCACATATTTAGAAATGGTTTACGCTATTTAAAATAAAAGTGATGGTGAATTATTTGACATTGCCTCTGGAGATTCCCTCAGTGCTAATAGACAATGTCAAAACAGATGATGAGAGGGTCAAAGAAGTGAATACATCTTGGACAAAAGGAAAATTGTCATGTATGTAAAGGGCGAGAATCACACCTAGACATCCCCTTCTTTTCATATATGTCTTAACCACTAAACCACTACGTTTAGTGCCCTTTACTCTCTCTTTCTTTCTCTCTCTCTCTCTCCAATTTTATATCGATTTTTAACCATTTATTTATGATTATAGTTCTTGTTCGCCCTACTTTTCTAACCTCCTGAGTATAATAATATTTAGAGTTAAAATGGCTAATTGTTTTAGTTTTCTACTCATCGTTTTTCTCTATATTTCTCTTTTTTTCTAGTTTATGTTCATGTTTTAAAACTTCGATCGGTCATATACGCACGGATTGAACTTAGCAGCAGCTTTCTTTATCGAACATGAAATTTAGAGTTGCAGTCGAGTTGGATGTAGCACATGCAGGGCCGGTTTAAGCACTAGGCAAACTAGCCGGTCGCCTATGGCATCAATTTTGTGTGTGTGTGGGGGGGGAGGCAAAAAACTGAATGAATAAATAAAGAAAGAGAAATAGCGTCAAATAGAAGATAATAAGCGTCTAAAAATAGAAAGAGAAAAACAGATGAAGAATGTTTATTCATACTAATGCACAATATTCATTTTCGAAAGTTAATGGGGTGGGGGGCGCAAGGCTGAAGGTTCGCCTGGTGCGCCAAATACAGTTGCGCCAGCCCTGAGCACGTGTCGATGACATACATGGTTATCAAAGCCCACTTGATTTTGATTACAATGAGTAGGAAAAGTATACAACGAGGCACTGCGTTAGAAGTCGACTTTGCTAGAAGTTATTGTATTGAAACAAATTTCTAAAACAGACTATAGTGTTTTTCCATTTCGTAGCTCGCATCCATTTTTAAGTGCAGATTACTAGAAAGTCTGCAGTAGCTTTCAAGTAGAGGAATTCATGAAATTTCTTTCAACAAATAACTTTTATTCAAATCTTTTAAAAAGTCATTACATTTTCGCTGCTTATCATACGTGTAGCCTAAAGTTTGCATGCACGTTTTAAATCTTGTTAACTGATAATTCGAAGCTTACAATTAAGTGTACAAATATATGTATTAAAATGATTCAGTTGAAATAGTTTACATCATGCATATTAATAAACGTTCATACCCATTTAGGACTAGAGGTATGACCGTATGCATGACAAGGAAGTTGTGTTCATTACGCACATTGATAAAAAGAATAAAAACAACACAGGTAGAAAAAAATGCCTGCCTGGTGACCCATACGTCTAAATACATGCGTACCTCTCTACCTACCACTGCGACTGTCTGTCTATCTATGAATCACATAATTCCCTTATTTGTATGTATACGTATGTGAGCATGTGTGTACGAATGTACCACTTAAGTATCTCTAGCAATATATGCATATGTACTTTTGTACAAAATTCTTATATATATATATATATATATATATATATATATATATATATATTTATTTATTTGTATATATATAACCTTAAGAACATTGGTAGTTGTGTGATTATCAATTGTAAGTGAAAGTCCTGAGTTCAGATTTCTCTCTCTCTCTCTCTCTCTCTCTCTCTCTCTCTCTAGAAGTATGTCTGTCTTGCTGTTTTATTTCGTACTTACTTGCTTTCGTCTTGAATAGTTTTAACCCCATTCGTGTGGGCTCAAATACATGCTATCTCTAAACTTTCTTGTCTTGAATATATATATATATATATATATATATATATATATATATATATATATATATATATATATATATATATATATATTAAGTAAGACAGCATATGCAATTCAAAGGTTTTTATACATATTTCACAAATGGAAAATCTGTAGGGTAATGCTTGAGACCTATTCTTTAGATACACGTACTATCTTACGGGTTTTTCCCCTGGTCTTTGATTGGTTGCCTGCTTGGTTTTGAATATATAGTAAAGCGCGTGAATTTGAGATTGCAAGCCATTACAATTGCTCTAGTTATTATTATTGTTATTATTATTATTATTAGATATACATATTTTACTGAACTCAGAAGCGTGGTTAAAATACAAAATATGTTCTCGCCGAAATTAATCCATTCATTGAAATACATTTGCACCTAAAAACTCTGTGCACTTAAGTTCACCCGTAATCAAAACGAAACAATAACACCTGTGAGAGTTCTCAACGAAGAAGTGTCCTTGAGGCATTGTTGATACACATTCAAAAAGTACATGAAGATTTGCTCATGAATGTATTCACTACTATTGGCTTCTCCAGTTACCTATAATTGACGTAGAATTATGATGTAATCATTGATTTCTGGAAAAGGAAGTTTTGAGATCTTCAAAGTGTATAAGTATATCGTAGCAGATAATTTACAGTCTTGAGTCTTGAAATGAAAGTATCTGAATACACAAGTTTTTGCATTATATACGATAGTAATAAATATCATTGATCAGACTAGAAGTACGTAGTTTTTTTTCTTTTCTCCTACATTATTGTTATTTTGCCTTTTAACTACTAGTAATGATCATCAGATATGGATATCTGAACCTCGGGTTAAAACAAAAATATAAAATACAGATGTGTTAAAAAATAATATAATATTTAAAAGAGACTATAATCATTTTCTTGTAATTCGTGTCTCTTTTTCAGAAATGAATATTCGCGTCGGATATTTCGTTGTTAATTTTTGTAAAATAACAATAAACATTTGAGAAACGTTTATTTATTTTTGCCATAGACAATTCGGTGGCCAGGTTGGAGTTCCTTGCAATCACCGTTGATAAAAACGAAATGTTCAACATCTATGCACAAGAAAGACGTACATAATTTACACAGTATGAAAGCTGCGTTACCATGATCAGGTCACTAAATGTGTGAAAAGTTTTATAGTTATGTCTATGTGTCTTTATATGTGTACAAACTATAAAAACATCTATTCCTGAGACAATTGTTATACATCACCTTTTGCTCACATGATTGCAAACTAGTAAATTTCAAAAATGTTTTTAGCATGTTTATTTATTTAAATGCTGCATTTTTTCAAACAGTTAATCTATTCCTACTTCTGATTATCGTTACATCTATAAATAACACACACACACACACATATATATATATATATATATATATATATATATATATATATATATATATACCCATAGTATAGATATATCAACTTGTGATTTGCCCATGGCGTATAAATACGCATAATGATCATGCTTTCATAGCTACAATACTCTCTGAATTTGGTTATGGATTTCTTAGAATATTACATTACAAAAAGAGAATTTAACAAGAAAATGATTTTAATGTTCAATTTAAAAAAAAATATATACTAATATTTTTAAACAAATAAAACTAAACATACGGAGTCCAGGAAATAAATATTATTGAGCTATACCCTATGTCGTCTGAGTTAATTGAAGAGTTTGATAGAAATATGGCTGAGAAATATGTAAATGAAAATGACCATTCTGTGTCCAAATGTGAGACTGTCAGTGAAGACAGATTTGTACACCATGAACCTGGTGACATATTGAAATTTATAGAAAGCAAGCAAAATGCAAACACCCTAAAAAAATACATACTTTGATGTAAGGCTTGTGACTTAATTATTGCAGTCATAAAAATGAATCGAGAAACTTACACGAAATTCCCCTGTCTGAATTGGATTAGCACCTGGCCGGTTTTATACTTAGTGTTAGGAAAAAAAGATGAATCTGAGTTTGAGCCCAATAGCGTAAGAACCATCATCAGCTCCGTTGATCGCCACCTAAAAATAAAGAAATATGCAAGTACAATCATAAGAGGAAATGACACCAATTTTACATTAACAAGAGAAGCTCTTCGGGCAAAGCAAAGAGATTTAAAATCTAAAGGAAAAGGAAATAAACCCAATCGCAGTCAATCACAGTGTTTTAATATTGTAAATGCAAACATCGAACTTGCAGCGTTCAGTGTCATGAACAGTGACAGCACGGCCATAATTTAAGATGGCGGATGTGTTTACAAGCTGTGCAACTTTGGAACCCTTCTTTTGGACAAATTCATTAATTTGCAGGTAACTTATAAGCACCGTGTGATGCAAGTCTAATAACTGAACTCACCTAGACCGTGCGGTAACATAACGTATAGGAAATAATTTTGAAGTTCTTTCTTTTTTGTGGCGAAAATGTAGACTCACATTTTCCTAAAAACACGGATCTAATCATATGCAAATGAAATAACAAAAGCCATCTAACGACTCCATGTTTTATTTAATGTTTGTTCAATATATATGTCCAGATACAACTGAGCGAAACATGTCAATGTACGTTAGTGCTAACCATACATGATTAGCTACTTGTATACGAGCTCACAAAGAGTGCAGTATGAATAGTCAGACGAGTACGTATCAACAACTCAGGGCAATCTCACCAAACAGCGTTCCTTGCCCGCAGCAAGAATGGATTAACCCTACCATTGACTGCAGTAGATATGAACCGTATCAAGCTCATGCACAAAGCCTGGAGGAAGACAGCTACAATCAATCCGATGAGTTTAATTTCAGTAGCCAGTACTCTCATATCCCCAGCCAGGAGACAATATCTCGGTTTGACCATGAACTTAACGGTCTTGCTAAACAGTTATACATTGAGAAGCTCACTAATCTTTCAAATGGAAAGGAGGACTTAGTGTCCTGGTACAGATCTGTTTTAGCCGACAGGGCTAGCAACCTCTCATCCTATCCAAACAAAAGGCTAGTCGTAAGAAAATCTACAAAACAGGGTACAAGTGCCAAAAAATACGCCAAAGATTGCTATGCCTTATATTTATTTTTGAATGGAGATGATTCTGAAATAGAAGACATTTTTTGTAGATCAACAACCGCAAGAACACCAGTGACTCCCAGGTGTAAAGATAGTAGTGATTCCACTTCAAGCGAACTTACATTAGCAGAATGTAAAGCGGACCTACATAACATGACCGTAAGGGTTAATGACTTAAAGATCGAAATAAATGAAGCTACCAAACTTATTCAATTGAGAGACGAGAAAATTGATAAACTAGAAAAGCAAAACGCTACCTTGCAATCTACTTTAGAGAAACTTGTGTCTGAAGTTGAGGCTAAATTCACGGTGCTTGAAGCTTTTAAAAAGTATGCATCGAGCAGAATTCACAATATTGGTGATTTTGACGAAGCCAGCTACACAGCACGACTTGATGCTATTGAAGCCAATGCTTCGAAATTGTCAAACAAAGTGTTGCAAATATCAACTAAAATGAAAACGCATTTTCCACATAGTGAGAAAGCAAGTGGTCACACTGATTCTCCCAAGAGTCCAGTTATTGTAGTTAACAGCTCACCCATACCAAAAACCGCTCCACCATTACGCTTTCAAAATAACGAATCTAGCGGAAAGGCACATGTCGCCGTAACATATGCAGAAGCCACTGCTAGACATTTGAGTCCGCAACCTGTACCAGGCGGGTATAGAGACTCGAACATACAACACCAAACTGTGAGTACTATTACACCAACAAAACAATACGCACAAGAAAGAAAAGAGTCAGCTGGAGACCAACCAAAATTCACTCATACTGATGAAATACAACGAAAACATGACCAGCAACAACAATCATATACAGATAGAAATTCCAAAACCAGTCAAGTAACATACAGTCCTAACCACACACAGTACAATTCTTCTATTACGAGCAACGGTGGACCAATTGATTCTGGAAGATATGATCATCGACAAGATAAAAAAGGCCCAGACTTCGATACAAACGAAGTAAAGACTGATGATTCTGGCGAAGTCTTTATAGGAGTATCGCGCAGAAAAACGTACAGGTATTACCTAGGAAATATCGATAATCGAACTACAAGATCAGGGATAATTTCCTATTTGGAAGAAAGAGGACTACATCCGACGGTGATTCGTATTTTCCAAAGTAGGAATGGACGAAACTTAATAGTGAGGGTAAATATTCCTGCAGAAGAAGCAAACTTAATAGAAAGCAAAAACTTTGTTTGGCCGAATGGTGTAGCATGTAAGCGCTGGCTCACTAGAAACCAGTTGCGTGCAAAATACGACCAACAGAAAATACATAGAGGAAATCACGAACGCGACGACAATGAATTCAGGGGAAATAATTTGGGATTTAACTTAAAACGTGATAGAAGGAACGAATATATGGAACATGATCGCGATGATAACTATGATGATCGTGACCAAGACTGCGACCATGATGATTATGATTACGATCATAGGCATGACAGCTTTGACGCCTATGACTCGAGAAGAAATCACAGAGAGTGGTAATCTGCTTTGATTATTGTACATATATTGTTTACCGTATAGAAAATATGTTAGTTCAAATGTCACTAATGACTACTGCAATATTATTGGTGTATATGTCTGCTTGCTTACTGATGCATAACAACAGTCTTAACATTCTTACTTGGAACGTCAGAGGAATTATGTCTTCTGCATTATGTGTCAGTAATTTACTTGACCTATTAGAATGTGATATCGCCGTGATATGTGAACACAAACTAACAAAACAAACCAGCAAATTTATAGATACTCTTCATGGGGATTACATGTGTTATACAAAAATTGATAATACTGAAAACCGCTTAATCTCGAAAGGTCGAAGAGGTGGAGTATCAATTATGATTAAAAACAACTTGGCCTACTCAGTAAAAGAAATACATTGCAATAATGATCGAATTGTTGGCATTGAATTACGATCGATAAAAGATGTCACAGTCTTTATATTTGGTGTGTATCTACCCTCTGACGAAAATCTTAATTTATATCAAGAATGTATTAACTCAATTGAATCCCTCTATGAGTATTACTCGTGTTACGGTGAAGTAATAATTATGGGGGATTTTAATGCCAGATACAGAGAATCACCATCATCATGGTGTACATGGTATAAATGTAACGTGTTCACGGCTTTTGTTGAAAACAATGATTTGATACCATTGAACAAGTCAAATTTAAATAAAGGACTGAATTATACGTTCGAGCCATGCAGATCTCCTCTTGACTATATAATTGTTAACAGAAGAATGCTAGATAGGGTCGTTGATTGTGAGGTTTTTACAAATCACGATACGTGCATAGCCTCAGACCATCATGTTGTATGCAGCACCCTTACGTTTGCAGCAGCAAGGTATTGTAACTCTCGTGTTCCTATATTTCCATCTCCATCTTGGTCTAAATGCGGAGATGAGAAACTAATAGCTTACCAACTGGAAGTAGATAGACTATTAAAGGCAGATTGTGAATCGACCCCGCAATCACCCCAATCAACCCAAGAAATAGAAAACATTAATAGTAAATTAATTTCTGTAATGAGGGATGTAGCTTTTCATGTCGTACCGTCGAAAAAGTTTAATCCTCACACAAAGCCTTATTGGTCGCCAGAAGTTAAGAAAGCTCATAGCAAAGCTCGTTACTTTCGGAAAAAGTGGATAGAAAATGGAAGGCCACGAGGGCTTGTCCATGAATCTTACAAGCAATATAAAACTGCTAAAAGGGAATTTAGAAATACCCAAGAATATGCGATACAGGCTCATGAAGAAGATATTTTTAAAGACTTAGATGAAGCAGCCGAATTAGACGTGAGGCTTTTTTGGAAGTTGTACAACAGACAACGTAACAAGAGCAAATATTCCAAATGTTGTTTTGAATTAAAATATGACGGTGAATTAGCGACTGCGCCGGATGAAATATCTCGACTGTTTGCTAAATATTTTACTAAATTGTACACTCAATCTAGAGACATATTTGTAAATCATGAACTAACGGACGAGTTCTGTATTGATGAACCTATCTTTAAAGTAAAATTTAGCTTTCAAGAAATAGCCTCTGTCATAAAACAGCTCAAACTTAGGAAAGCCCCGGGCATTGATGGTATTCAAAATGAGCATTTACGCTACGGGGGAAGAAGACTGACAGAATTCATTACAATGCTTTTCAACGGGGTAATAGAAAAGTGTTACATACCGTGTGACTGGAAAGTAGGGTTAATTGTGCCCATATTTAAAGGAGAAGGGAAATCTAAAACGGACCCTGACAATTACAGAGCTATTTCCCTGCTGCCTGTATTATATAAACTATTTGAAAAGTGCTTATTCAATAGATTAACTGCATGGTGTAATAGCACTATATATAATTTCCCTAATACTGAACAACAGGGGTTTCAAAAGGGACTGAGTAGTATAACAGCATCTTTCAATCTACACGAAGCTGTTTTTTTCCACTTTAGAACTAGGATCAAGAGTGTTTGCTGCTTTCTTAGATATTAAAAAGGCGTTTGACACTGTGAATCACGACGGACTTTTTCTAAAACTCAGAAATCTGGGCATTCAAGGAAAGATTTTACATGTATTAAAGGAATCATACACAAATATTCAAAGCATTGTCCTGATGAACGAGTCAAAATCCGAACCTTTTCCAATAGAACGGGGTATTCGACAGGGAGGTGTTTTATCAACTTTTTTATATCTTGTTTATATTAATAACCTTTTACAAGAATTACATCAGTCAAAATTAGGGCTACTTGTTGGGTCAACTCCGTCTGGAAATCCAGCATTAGCCGATGATATAACTCTGCTCGCAAACACACCAATCCATTTGCAAAAAATGCTTGATATATGTAACAGATACTCACTAACATGGAACTTCACCTTCAACGTTAGTAAAAGCTGTGTATTAGTTTTTAATCAGAATAAGCAAACAACATGTGAGAAGTTTAACTGGAAAATAGGCAATCATACTATACCTATTTTAAGTGAAACCGAGCATGTTGGAATTCCTGTGTGTTCCAATATGAAATGCTTGACTAAAGTAGACAGATCTTGTACTAAAGGCAGAAAATCATTTTATTCTCTTGTAGGGGTTGACACAAATGAAGCTAGACCCAATCCTCTTACCTACGTCAGCTTGTACCAAAAAATTCTGATACCATCAGCCCTTTATGGTTGTGAAGTTTGGTCGAATATCAGACTCAAAGACTTGAGAAAGCTCGATGTATTTCAGCATCATTGTACCAAAATTCTGCAAGGTTTTCCTCAAAACACGCGGTCAGGAATGAGCGAAAGTTTACTGGGGATAAAGAGAATTATATCAGAAATTGATAAAAGGAAACTGAACTTTCTTGGTAAATTATGCCATCTTCCAGAAAATGTAACAACTAAAAGAATATTTTTATTCAGACTATATCTATATCTTTCTAGAAAAGATGTTACAGAACAAAAAGGCTTTATTCCAGATATATGTAGCATTTTGCAGAAATATAATATTTATGAATTTATTGAAATTTTTGTCAGAGACAAAATATTTCCAGGAAGAATACAGTGGAAACAAATTATAAAACATGCTACTCACAAATATGAAAACGAGCGCTTTACAAACTTGTGCCATACTGACATTTCCTACAAAAGATTCAAAAATGTTCATACTTCTATAAAACCCTCAATTCTATGGCAAACTCCAAAAACAACAAGAGAGTTACAGTTAATTACATCCCTTGCAAATGTTCTGATAACTGTTCCAAATAATACTATGCAAGTTTGTAAACACTGCACTTACTCTTACACAGATGTGATAATCCATGCATTTATTTCCTGTCAGAGCACTGTGCGACAACGATACATATTTTGGACACATATTATAAATAACTTTGACATTCGTCTTGGCGTGTACCTTCATAATATATCAGATGAAGAATTTATTCAACATCTCCTTGGTAGAGAATTTCCCAACGGTATCGGCCTAGACGAGCCTGAAATACTGAGAAATTTTATAATGTCTGCCTCAGTATTCTCTGCAACTGTAACTCATGGATTCTTTTCATGGTAATAAGATCGATTTTCAGATTATCAAGATTTGGAATTATGTGATCGTTGAAATCTTGATAATCATGTCTTCATGCATGCTTTTATATATATATATATATATATATATATATATATATATATATATATATATATTACATATACAATATTATTTTCTGTAAAATAATGATGATGTGTACGATAATTAAGCATTGAAGGATTGCGCAAGAGTGCACCATTCTTTTGATAAGTATAGTGTCCTCATATAAGAATCCTCATAGGGAAAATCCACAGATTTCTCTCATGTATACCTCTGTTAATTGTATATAACTAATTCAATTAATTTCAATATTGTTTCATTGTTTTCTTTTTCATTTGTATGCATCCTTATCTCTGAAAAGAGGAAATAAAGATTGATGATGTGAGAGTTCTCAACGAAGAAGTGTCCTTGAGGCATTGTCGATACACATTCAAAAAGTACATGAAGATTTGCTCATGAATGTATTCACTACTATTGGCTTCTCCAGTTACCTATAATTGACGTAGAATTATGATGTAATCATTGATTTCTGGAAAAGGAAGTTTTGAGATCTTCAAAGTGTATAAGTATATCGTAGCAGATAATTTACAGTCTTGAGTCTTGAAATGAAAGTATCTGAATACACAAGTTTTTGCATTATATACGATAGTAATAAATATCATTGATCAGACTAGAAGTACGTAGTTTTTTTTCTTTTCTCCTACATTATTGTTATTTTGCCTTTTAACTACTAGTAATGATCATCAGATATGGATATCTGAACCTCGGGTTAAAACAAAAATATAAAATACAGATGTGTTAAAAAATAATATAATATTTAAAAGAGACTATAATCATTTTCTTGTAATTCGTGTCTCTTTTTCAGAAATGAATATTCGCGTCGGATATTTCGTTGTTAATTTTTGTAAAATAACAATAAACATTTGAGAAACGTTTATTTATTTTTGCCATAGACAATTCGGTGGCCAGGTTGGAGTTCCTTGCAATCACCGTTGATAAAAACGAAATGTTCAACATCTATGCACAAGAAAGACGTACATAATTTACACAGTATGAAAGCTGCGTTACCATGATCAGGTCACTAAATGTGTGAAAAGTTTTATAGTTATGTCTATGTATCTTTATATGTGTACAAACTATAAAAACATCTATTCCTGAGACAATTGTTATACATCACCTTTTGCTCACATGATTGCAAACTAGTAAATTTCAAAAATGTTTTTAGCATGTTTATTTATTTAAATGCTGCATTTTTTCAAACAGTTAATCTATTCCTACTTCTGATTATCGTTACATCTATAAATAACACACACACACACACACACACACACACATATATATATACCCATAGTATAGATATATCAACTTTTGATTTGCCCATGGCGTATAGATACGCATAATGATCATGCTTTCATAGCCACAATACTCTCTGAATTTGGTTATGGATTTCTTAGAATATTACATTACAAAAAGAGAATTTAACAAGAAAATGATTTTAATGTTCAATTTAAAAAAAAATATATATACTAATATTTTTAAACAAATAAAACTAAACATACGGAGTCCAGGAAATAAATATTATTGAGCTATACCCTATGTCGTCTGAGTTAATTGAAGAGTTTGATAGAAATATGTAAATGAAAATGACAATTCTGTGCCCAAATGTGAGACTGTCAGTGAAGACAGATTTGTACAGATTTGTAAACCATGAACCTGGTGACATATTGAAATTTATAGAAAGCAAGCAAAATGCAAACACCCTAAAAAATACATACTTTGATGTAAGGCTTGTGACTTAATTATTGGCTTCAGGTGTTTCCATCCCAATAAGATTTTTTGTTATACAAAGCACATATGTTTTCATCTCTGATTGACTGCGATTGGGTTTATTTCCTTTTCCTTTAGATTTTAAATCTCTTTGCTTTGCCCGAAGAGCTTCTCTTGTTAATGTAAAATTGGTGTCATTTCCTCTTATGATTGTACTTGCATATTTCTTTATTTTTAGGTGGCGATCAACGGAGCTGATGATGGTTCTTACGCTATTGGGCTCAAACTCAGATTCATCTTTTTTTCCTAACACTAAGTATAAAACCGGCCAGGTGCTAATCCAATTCAGACAGGGGAATTTCGTGTAAGTTTCTCGATTCATTTTATGACTGCAATAATTAAGTCACAAGCCTTACATCAAAGTATGTATTTTTTAGGGTGTTTGTATTTTGTTTGCTTTCTATAAATTTCAATATGTCACCAGGCTCATGGTGTACAAATCTGTCTTCACTGACAGTCTCACATTTGGGCACAGAATGGTCATTTTCATTTACATATTTCTCAGCCATATTTCTATCAAACTCTACAATTAACTCACAGTGTAGTAGATTGAAGGTTGCTTCATCATCTTGCTCCTTGTCTGATGTCATTGTTTTCTTTTTTTCCACAGAGTTGCACAGATGTTTGCAGATTTATTGCAAGAGGGAGAGGCTGGAAACAGCAGTATAGACAGCAGACGACACAGTGTGGAGCTCAAGAATGATTTTTTTTCCTGGACTCAGTATGTTTAGTTTTATTTGTTTAAAAATATATGTTTATTAAAAAAAATTGAACATTAAAATCGTTTTCTTGTTATATTCTCCTTTTGTAATGTAATATTCTAAGAAATCCATAATCAAATTCAGATAGTATTGTAACTATGAAAACTTGATCATTATGCGTATTCTTACGCCATGGGCAAATCACAATTTGATATACCCAACTTATTGGTATATCAAATTCCTTATACCAACACTTCAAAAGCCATGTTATTTTTAATGTATGTGGTCATGCACATATGCATTTCCCAATACATACAGTACATACTGTTACGGAATTATGTACATGGAATCTATAATGTGCCTAAACTTTTGGCCTATGACTGTACTTTAAGATTTGGTCAAATAGTGAGACGCACTTTAAGTTTGAAAAAATATGTCAACAAGGTATTTACTGACTTTTTGTTCAAGGTCAGAGCTGTGTATCATTCCAAGAGTAAATTTCCATTGATAGACGCATTTAGTATTGCATTCTGGGTCGAAATATGACACGTTTCCTGTTGTGAAATGTGCCATTTTCAAAATGTATAAAAGACCTGAATATACGAATTATATTCATTTCATTTTAAATCTTGAGTTGGAAAGATCTGTTTTTACTATCAGCTTGGAATCATCAGATATTTGAAATAATAGCCGTGCTGGAATCTTGTAAACCTGTAATGCTGTATTGCTGTATAAATAATTCGAAAGGAATTATTTATTGGACCATTCATCAGAGCTACCTGGAGTACTCACTAACATTTGGAGTTATATTTAGGACTTTCTCTGTGAACATTCTTAAAGATGATCTGGATTACATTATCGTTGGTACATCGGAACATTACAGACTCATTCATTCGGAACAATCTTTCATTCGGAACATTCGTTCATTACGAAGACTCGTTCATTCAGAACATTCGTTCATTACGAAGATTCATTTGGAACATTCATTAACTTGGAACATTCATTCATTAGGAACATTTTGTAGTTTCTCTATATGCATGACTTGGGATTAGGACACTAATAATTATTGGATTATTTGGATTTTAATACAAGATACTGTTAGTGTATTTTGATTTTCACATTAATTATTTAGAATAAATTGTTTGTTTGATTTTACAAACATTGTTGGTTTCACTTTCTTTTAGTTACTTTTTTTTTTGAGCCATCGATTCGTAACAATACATACACAAAAACACACTAACACATGTTCATACATGCGTACATGCATTTCAAAACTTTTATATGCAGCCACCTGTGTAAAACTAGAAAATCTACTTTTCAAGAGTTAGTGATTACCCAAAAAATGAAAACTTCTATGATTTGTTTTGCTTTTGGGAATAAGTGGCTGTGTAAGACAGGTCGTTGCTTAATAAGGGCGACATTTGAATGCAGGTTTGACCATACATTCATAAGATTATTCTTATGAACAATTATAAAAATGACATTTGGTGTCAACTTTCCCATTTACTACTTACATACGCAGAATACTTCTCAGACATAAATTTTAACTTTGTTTCTTTCTTGAAGTGAACTATATTTGGTGATTCACAAGTATATCTACGTCTCTATATGTATAGTTTTAGTTGCAACATAAATAAATTGATCACATCATCAACTTATCTCCTACTTGCTATGCCAAGAAGAAATTGTTTGTTTGTTTTGTTTTGTTATTTTAAATTGAAAAATTATGAAGACGATTGCATTCATTCTTTAAGCATTCAGTAGAAGCATTAAGGATTATTTTTGCTGTTGGACAGTCCCAAAATAAATGTGAACGAGTTTCTATAGAATTATTATGCAAAGAATACAGATTATTTGGAATTTTACCAATTTTACTCAAGACATTATTCCTTGGTAAAATTGTATGCAGAATTTTATTTTAAAACCACCTAAATTTGAGGCACTTAGTCACCTTGTGTGGCAGGAACAAGTAATTATTCCATTCATTCTGCTCTAAATCACTAAATTCCAGATTCCATTTTCTTTTTGAAGATGGTTCATAATTATTATTAATTCACTTTTTTACATCTGTTTCCATATCTTATAACAAGTATAATATATGAGTATACAACTGGATATTGAATATTGGAGTTATTGTTTACATCTAATTTATAACTGTAGTTTTTCATAGCATTTACTAGCCCCCAAAATTCTAAAAAGTTTGTACAAGGTCTAAATTTATTGACAAGATTTCCAATTCAATCCATGAACCATCTTTATTTACAACGTCATTTATGTTTAAAATTCCTTTTCAACCCAATGTTTCAACACTAATATTGGGATTTATCCATATTTGTGTGTATATCAATTCAGATTTACTTTGTACTGTAAACTTATTATATAGTTTAATATATGCCGATAGAACATCTATCCAAACTTTTATTTGGCATATATGACTTTCTTTAAAAAAAATCTATTCCAAACACAAAATCTCTCTATGTGTGAAGCAGAGGCAGCTAAAATATTTTTAATTTTGACTCTGAATTAATTATTCTTCTAATCCAAGATAACTTAAAAGCATCTGTAAACCAAATTTATAACACCTTCATGGTAATCCTTAATAATGAATTTCTTTTATTCTATCTCTTGCCCCATCCCAAGCAAACTTATAAAACATACAATCTAGCTCCTTAAGTACATTACCAGGAGGATCGGGTAAACTCAATAATAAATTAGTAAGTTTTGACAGTGCCAAGCTTTTAATAACTGTAAGCAGATTTCTAACTTTCCTAATTTTAGCATCATAGTTTAATTTCACTATTTTGTTTAAGTCTGTAGAAAAATGTATACCCAGGTAAGGAAATTCAGATGAATCCCAATTTAGATTATATTCTGAACAATGCCTGACGTTACTTCCTTTTCTACTACAAAAACAGACTGCTTTAGGTTTTTAAATGTTTGTACTAATGCCTGAAAATTTGGGGTATTCATATGAGGTCCAAAGCTGGTTTAAGTGACTATTCAGAACCATCAAGAGTGAGTGCTGTGTAATCTGCATATTATGAAATAAGATGTATCCATTATTTATATTAATTCCCTTTACATTTTAACTTTCTGGATCATATTGGATAATATCTTTGCACAGACTGAAAATGTGTGGAGAGAGGGGATCTCCTTGTCTACAACTTCTCCTAATAGCAAATCATGGTGAGCATTGCCCGTTAACAATTACACATACTTGTATATTATTGTAATATATTTGTATCCATTTTGTAAACTCTTATAAAAGACATTATCAATGAACACTCATGCAAGTGATTCAAAAGTTGCTTAAAAATCAATTAAGAGAAGAAGTCCATTTATGAAATTTTTCTTTGTATGAAACATCTGGTCATATAAAGTATGGATATTTTCTCCTATGTATCTTCCCTTAATAAAAATATTTTGTTGATATTTATTATCTGTTGAGGGGAGAACTTGTTTTAGTCTATTTGCAATGCATAATGATGAAATTGTATATAATAATCTAATATTGGTCTCCAATTCTTCAAATATTGTTTAGGTTTATCACCTTTGGAAGTCAAGTTATAACACCTTCTTTTTGAGTGGATTACATTTCGCCATTAGTTATATGAATAATTGACTGCTTTTGCAAAATAAAACGGGACCAATATCTTTCCAAAAGAACTTGAAACACTCAACTGTAAATTCATCAGATCCTAGTTTTAAGTATTTGGCATATTTCTCAGATCTGCAGTTGCTTATGTTAAGGTCATTCGTTGATTCTTTCTGCTTATTATCTGGTTTAGGAATATCTTGGTAGTTTAAGAGAACTTGAGATGAAATGGATCTACTTTATGAAAGAAGTATAGTTTTTGATATTATGATTTTGTTTCTTCCAAAATATTTCCCAGATCATTGGCATAAGTTCCTATAAATTGTAATAATTGAGGCATCATTTTGCTGCTGTAATCCCAATTTTCTAAATGACAGAAATATTGTGTTGCCCGTTCGCACTCCTTGACCATTTTGCACATGATCTTATTCTCCCACCTTCCATTTTTCTCCTGCAAATTTCTTCCAGCTTGTTCTTTTTGCGCTTTTTATCCGAGTAGGGGTCGCCAAAGGTTACTCTCGCCAGGGGCGCAGTTTCGTCCAGGGCAAACTTGTGACGGCCCTGCTTCAAGCAATAGGTTTATTATTTTACAGTCTTATTGTTCATTTGGATTAAACATGCATGGATAAAATGAGACATGCTCTCATAAGGAATTTTATTTTTGAATGAAGGATGGATTTAAATAAGTATTCAATACAATTTTCATATACCTGCTTGTATCATTTATTGTTATTTATTTCATTTTCTCTCGATTCTTACTTGTCTCACAGCATATTGATTTAAGGCAATGAGTGTAAATTACAGCTACCGGATACCATATGCATATGTGTGCATCGAAACTTTATCAAATACTTTATAATTCTATTTTATAAAGGGTTCAAATAAAGCAGGCACCTGTAAAAGCTATGTTATGACCCGATTACAGTAATGAAGTTGATTTATCAAATAGAGTTTGTAGAACAGAGGATAATTTTTCCGTTGGGTCTTTACATTCTGGGTTCGCTGCAGCAACGTAATCCATGAAAATTGGTACCCCACGAAACTTAGTGAAACGACAGTAACTCAAGTTTTCCACAATCTACAGTTACCAAACATTACGTTACGTTTGTAGTAAGGAAGAATCGTGTTGATGTGGGGGTCAGAATTTCAAAAGTCAAGGTCACTGAAAGAAAAAATGGCTTCTGCAACAAATAACAAACAAGCTAAATTTTATGAAGTTTCTAGTCAGCTACTACCTACCAGTTATTTTGGTTCTTTCATTACATTTGGGAAGGGATGCTGAAGACATAAGTTATTCCCCAGTTAAAAACTGCATTTTTTTGTCTTGCCCGTGTTAACTCTTCTGATAGTGATGGTAGCATTGGCAGCAGCGATGTTAAAGTTTTGCTTTAAAGTTATTGCAAGTCACATGCAGTCTTGATACATCAACACACAGACACAGGAGCTGAGACACTCGGTTTCATGGAACACTTGTTATACAAACCAATAAATGTTATGCTTGATATCTTAGCCATATAAATCTCTCATTTGAATTATGTTTGGTCGAAGTACAAGTTCTCACCATATGTTTCCATATTTTAAGTACAGGTATGACATCATCAGTTCTATGACATCATAAAGTGCCTTATGTTGTCAGTGATGTCATATCCAGATAACATTTACATGGTCCAAATAAGTAATTTCTGGAAATATAAGCCTTATTCATCACAACTCAAAGTTGTTAACTGTTAGATGCAATGGAATTATTTTGAAAAACATTTTTTGGATTCTGATGGAACTGAACTGAGATTCCTAGTAAAGTGGCATCTGTTTCTTTTATCAGGGGGGATGTAAAAAATGATCACGTTTAAAAGTGACGTTTGAGATGATAATTATGTCTTTTGTTCATTGCTTTATATTTTGTTCATTGCTTTATATTTTGTTCATTGCTTATGATTATTCATATATGTGTCCATTGAAGGGTGGAAAGAGTAAAAACAACCCAGAGGTCACAAGTCTGACAATGCAGTCCTCAGATATCAAGATTCCACCTTTGGACTACAAGAGCAGTCTCAGAAAACATGGCAGCTAATCATTGCATGAGTTCACCATGTACTATGGATACCTGGGCAATCTGCAGGTTTCATTACAGATCAGATACTCTACTGGAGATAGGATTTACACATTTATTGTACACTGGGACAATGGTTTATAGTTCACTATCTCAGTGCATAAAATGAATTAGATGTCGTTCATTAAATATACAAGACTCCTTTGAAATGATTGTTTTTTAATTGTCTAAATATATAATTAACATAAGGACAATTGATTCTTCATTTGATATTTGACTGTAAATCACTTTTACGTCACAGTCTTTCCATGGGTTGTCTTTATTAATTGGCGATTCAAGTGTCAATGAATAATGTCTATCAGCCGCTCCGCGTTGGAGGTGCACTTAACGTGCCTGCTGAGTTGCGGTGGTGATTTGCTAGGTAATAATCCTCCATAGTGTTTCCCCAACAATAAAAAGGGCATGGTATCCTCCATAGTGTTTCCCCAACAATAAAAAGGGCATGGTATCCTCCATAGTGTTTCCCCAACAATAAAAAGGGCATGGTATCCTCCATAGTGTTTCCCCAACAATAAAAAGGGCATGGTATCCTCCATAGTGTTTCCCCAACAATAAAAAGGGCATGGTATCCTCCATAGTGTTTCCCCAACAATAAAAAGGGCACATGAAACGCATATAGTATTCTCAAATGTGCATCTTGTTTCATTGTGAATTAACAGCTTTCAGTTTCATTTGAGTTTTTCCATTTAATCAAAGGCAGCCATCTGCAGTTGGCTACTTTGGCTTAGCCAAAAAGTTGGCTATGCTTTAAAGAATAATACTTAAGAACTTTTTCTAAAATTTGGATAAGCCTTCATAGTCCAGAAACTTAGCCAAAATTTGGCTAAAACCTGATAGTCAAGAACTTTAGCCAAAATTTGGCTTCGCCATAAATGGTTCAAAACTTTAGCTAAAATTTGGCTAAGCCTTCATAGTCCAGAACTTTAACCAACATTTGGTTAAGTCTCGACAGTCCAGTTCACGAAAGAAGCTTGCGTAATTATTCTCAGTACAGCCCTTATACAACTGGTGGCTTTTATACTGAACCGACACTACCACCAACCCCACTTTTTTACATTCATTTTTGACAGCCTGGGCAGTCGACGCTCTTTCCATATATTGGAACAGCTTGGACGCATACGCTCACCCTCCAACACACCTGTTTCCGATCGGGATAGAGAAGGCAAGAGAATCGGAGTGTCGCCTTATCCTGATTGCTCCACTCAAGTGGGAACAAATCGTGGATCAACGACCTCATCAATCTAGCGGCGGAAATCCCCAGAAATAGAGATACTTCATCGTTTGCTCAAGGAAACACGACGGCAGGCGTTCCATCCCAATCCAGAGTTGTTGAACCTGCGCGTCTGGATCATATTAAACAAGCTCTCAGGAACAAAAAGTTCTCTCATCAAGTGGTGGAGAGAATCGCTCAAGCAAGGCGGCCTCCACTTTGAAAGTGTACGAGGGCAGTGGAGAAATTTCGCACAATGGTGTGAGCACGAACACATTGCACCGCTGAACACATCAATACCTCACATAGCTAACTTTCTACTATGGTTCTTTGACGAGAAACAGTTAGCACTAATCACAATCAAAGGATACCGTTCCACGTTCTCCGACACGCTGCGTCATCATGGAAGAGGGGATATTGAACAAAACAAAGACATATCCGATCTTCTATCCAATTTCGATTTCACACATCCAAAGGCTTTGACTCTGTTTCCCAAGTGGAACCTATCGTGGGTACTAACCTGGCTGAATAAGACATCGTTTGAACTGCGCTCGAGGGCCTCATTGATTCACCTCTCACGTAAGACCTGCTTCCTCATTGCGTTAGCGACGCCAGGCAGAATCAGCGAAATCCACGCTCTTTCAGTTGACCCGCCTCTTCTTACCCCTCAGAGAGGGAAAGGATAACATCTCAGTATAGGCACTTTCGTCCTTGATAAAATGGGTTCTTCGCTCCGCATATTGGGAAATAACCCCAGATCAAATGCATTTGCTATGCACTTTGGCTCACGAAGTTAGAGTAGTCGCCACAAGCATTGCATTTGAGCGAAACTGTTCCCTAACTGACATTATCTATGCCGTGGGATAGAGATCAGAGTACACTTTCTCCAGCTTTTATCTCAGAGATCTGTCATCCCAAAAGGCTTAGCTCGACCTGGTAAGACCTAATGCCGTGGCGCAACAGGTTACCTTCTTGGGTCGTTCAACAGCTAAATAAGGACGCGGCTTCACCACTTCCGCTGGATTTGCAGGAGGGAACAATTTCCATTTCGAAGCCGCTCCCCGACATATGGAGTCTATTCTCCAGTCAGGTTATCTAGAAGCTGTCTCACATACCTCAAGGGACCGGAGATGGCCTCTCCGAGGTAAGGGGATGAAACTCCTTCCACCTCTTACCTATTCTGCAAAGGTATTATGATCAGATAACGTATTTGAAGAAGAAACCAATTTTTTATCTAGTAAAATATGTTTCTTCAATAATACTTACCTGATGATAAGACACATACAGCCTCCACGCAGTTACATCCATATAGAGAGCGTGCCTTCCGCTCCAGTA
Organism: Margaritifera margaritifera; assembly: GCA_029931535.1. NCBI lineage: Eukaryota > Metazoa > Mollusca > Bivalvia > Unionida > Margaritiferidae > Margaritifera > Margaritifera margaritifera. The sequence continues at coordinate 17,447,304 of JAQPZY010001699.1, read as the reverse complement.
GTATATGCTGTATTCACGGGATATGGCGCCAATCCCTGTATCAAAGGGATATCACTCTAACTGCAACTAGGTGGGCAGATAACTTTTAGCTTCTTAGCTAATACGTTTTAGATTGGGAGGGCTGGATTTGCGAAGTAGTAGTAGTTCTCCTAAGGTATTATGATTGGGTAAGTATTATTGAAGAAACATATTTTACTAGAAAAAGAATTGGTTTCTATACATAAATCTTCCCTTTATGGTTTCACAAATATCCCACCTTAAGTATTGCTACAGTACTGGGACAAAAGTGAGTAGCCGCTTATATTGATATCATAGGAGGTAAACTAACGTCATTGCTATTTCTAAAAAATCTCCTGACAAAAAATATGAAAGAAAATAGTACTTACACATCTAGTAGTTGGTAAATGATCTCCTGGCTCTTATCATAGCTTGAAATCACTTATGTATAGGTCATACAGTCCTCTGGTTCAGATTGATTGAGAGATTCCCAAATGTAAAGAGTAATACGAATGTGACCAGACCTAGAGTTTATTTCAAATAGACTTTTTCAAGCATGGATTTAATTGTTTGACATATATTCTCAAAAATACGGAGGTCCACGGTCTTTGATTGCCAAGTTAGGGATTCTTTTTCGACTGTTTTGTCCTCCTATGAATATGGACCTGACCGTTATCCTCCTGGAAGATCTATTCCCCTTTTGGAATTTCTTTTGCAATATTCGTCCAAACGTTTTCAATAAAGAATTCGTGTGCACTTGTCAGAGTCAATTTTTCCTCCACTGTGGTCAGATGTCCAACATCTTTGCAGATAATGCACCTTCCAAAACATGGTTGAAATATTCTTGAATGGCAAGCGTGAAACCTTCTCCAAAATGTATGAATTGTAGAAGGTAATATTCCAGTTATTTCGCATTTTCCGTTATTCTACCACTTAAATTGTTCTACTAACTGAAGTATCGTCTGTTTCCGAGCATCAGTCAGTTCCTTACCGTATGGTACCACGTTTTTATTTACATCACAGGAAAGTAAAAAATAATAGTACTCGCTACAAATTTACAATTTCAGACTACATTCAATAGGTTCGGGGTTCTCTATAGACGTGTTCCCTCTGGTTTTGACGCTTGGAATTTAAATTTGACCAATTTCTGAAGCATGGAAATTCCAACTTGTGCGTTTTTATGACTCACATTGATTTGGGCTGGAACATACGTCGTAATTACCCTTGATTCGTATCCAGCATAATTTCCTACTGAGCGCGCACTGTCCGTAACAAATGTACTGTATGGGCCAGTGATCGACATTTGCTAGACAACTGTTTACATCTTATCGGTCAATAATATCGCACCTATGTAAAATCAATAGGAACTGGGCGGAGCTAACATGTCACCAATGTCACGCTTTGGTATGCATCACTGAATCAAGCTTAGATTGTTTTGAGATTATCTTTGACGTTTATGACAGAGGAAGGGGGTATCAATTATGACTTGACTGGATTAACTTTTGATCAAATATCGGCGTTTCTTTGATTGCCCATCAAATTATAATCAGTTAGACAAAACTGTGGAAAATATGGCCAAGTATATTCTGACAACATCTCTTGCAAGCATGGCTTGTGAGTGTGGCTTTTCTAGCCAGAACCGTTTGAAGACAAAGGAAAGGTCTAGACTTGATCATGGGAAGTTAACAAAGTTCATAAGGATATTCAAAGAAGGTCCATCAGTCGAAAACTTTGATGCAGATAATTGTTGTTGCTAAGTTTGTAAAGAGTACAAATAGGAGGAAATAATTATTCTGACATGTTGTTGACAGATGACTTCAGAGTATACAAAGTCACCAATTGTGATGTTCATTTTTGATAAAACTGCATATGCCTTGTTCATGTTGTTTGATGAATTGGTTTGATGCATGATGATCATATTGAATTGGTTATGATATTGGAATTTGATATTTAATTCATATAGAACTTTCATCATTGTATGAGTATATTTTTGCAATTCGAAACGATTTGAGGAGTTAAAAATAGAATATGTTGGGAAGTTAAAAATATAAATAAAGTATCATATAATCATTTTTCTGTTTAATATACCAAATATACTCACTGTCATACGTAACTAGAAAGAGAAATACCTATACAAAATCAGTAATGACTATGTCAGTCTCACTGTCTGCTTGTCTGTGTCTGACGAAATACTGTACAAGTGTTTCTCTTTATTCATCTTGTGACAAGAAATGTTAAACATCGGTTTGCTCCACGAATAACTAACAATACCAACTATGAGCTCGTGTTTTGACTCTTGAGATTTTCATCTTGAGATTATTAGGTCAAGGGTCAAATAACTCTTCAGTTTTTAAATCTATTGAGAACCCTGCACGTTCATTAGTGCACACATATTAAATCAAGTTTGCAGAATAATTATTATCTATGCAGTGACCATTTGATATCATATTTTGCTCAATTACATTGACTTTTCTATTCTGGTGGCTACTCACTTACGTCCATTACTGTATGAATGGGTGATGTATACTTGCCGTATCAAATTCTATACATCTGTTGCATGCACAATGCACAATATATCCTCCTGTATTTTTCAAATAGTCTATATCCTGCTACCTTACTTTCAGATATATATTCAAACTTGAAGTTTCTGTCAGATTTCAAGTTATAAGTTTTTATGAAAATATAATCTAAATTTACATTTACACCAATAAAGATCCATTCTGAACTAAGCCCTTTGGACACACATTTGTAAAACATTAATTAGAGTTCTTTGACTTTTGGCGATTTATGTGAATTCAGTCAAACCATTCCGGATTACATCATTGTGGTACATCAGGACATTCAAAACTTGTGGCACATCAGAACAATCAAGACTTGTGGTACATCAGGACATTCAAGGCTACTGGAATTCATTCGGAACATTCTATATTTTTGGACTTGTGATTAGGACACTTAGGATTAATTGGACTTTAATTCGCGCTATTGTAAGTGTCTTTTGAATTTTCACTTTAATTGTCTAGAAATAAATTTCTTGTTGATTTTACTTGATTTTGTTGGTTTCACTTTCTTTCTGTTACATATTTTTAGGCCATATAGTCGTAACACATGTAAACATGAGAGTGATGAAGATCCACGTCCCAGAAGAAGAAATGCGTCTTGTGAAAAAACTTTCAGTACAGATGGGGTTAGTTTGATCAACGAGACGGAGAAAGAAGAAATAGCAAACAGTACAACAGATACAACAGAGCTAGACGCTTTCAACCTATGGAAAATTACATAAAGTTAGTTGATACAGAAGAATGAGTGGTGTCTCAAAACAGTTATATTATAACTACAAATGCTGGATTATTAATGGTCTTGTTGATAGCACGATTTCTAATCGATGGTTACAACAAATTTAAATCACAATTATATTTGTACATACATTTGTGATGGATGAATGGATGCACATTCAATATAATGGACAAAGCTGTCATTACTGAAAATTAATGTGGTGAGTGAAAGCGTAAATATATACTCATCCTTTTGACCTTTAATTGAGTGCATCACTGCAGTGATTGCTAACTACATAATCAGAAACTGTTTCTAATGTCATTAATATTGTTTAATTCAGAAAGGTGTTACTGTTTAACTCCAATTCAGTTGCTTTACTTAAACATTTCTTTGTTGCGCATTATATGTACTGCAGATGCATTCAGCAGGGCATCATACTTCATGACTTTGTTTTAGTTTATATTCCTTATTCATTTTGTTTCTTTTTTTCAGGTATCAAGTCAACATACCAGAGGTCTGGCAGTGACCCTCATATATTAGAATCCAAAACTCTTTTGTCCATTTAGACCCATTGTGAACTTAGCTTACATTGAGACATTTAACTGTTATTGTGAAGGATTCTATCTATATTTTTACCTTGATCAGATCTGTGCTTTACCTACTATGCATCCAATAAATGGGTTTAGTTTCTGTTTACAAAATACATTTAAATTTGTGTTCTTGGAAAGAGAAAAAATATGGTTTGTATGAATGTTTGCATGTAAAAAAGTGTTGTTTTTCAGTATCATAATATAGATAATAATTTTAGTATCTTTTAAAATTATCATCTGAAGGGAAGAAATCAAATTTTCTTGTTGCCAACTTTAGCAGACTTTTAATACCTAGTAATATGAGGAACTCGGATATCACAAATACCATGAAATCACCTACTGACAGCTTGACACAAATATCATGAAATCACCTACTGACAGCTTGACACAAATACCATGAAATCACCTACTGACAGCTTGACACAAATACCATGAAATAACCTATTGACAGCTTGACTCAAATACCATGAAATCACCCACTGACAGCTTGACACATATGCATATGCATCAAATCACCTATTGACAGCTTCACACAAATACCATGAAATCACCCACTGACAGCTTGACACAAATATCATGAAATCACCTACTGACAGCTTGACACAAATACCATGAAATCACCTACTGACAGCTTGACACATATACCATGAAATAACCTACTGACAGCTTGACTCAAATACCATGAAATCACCTACTGACAGCTTGACACAAATACCATGAAATCACCTACTGACAGCTTGACACAAATACCATGAAATAACCTATTGACAGCTTGACTCAAATACCATGAAATCACCTACTGACAGCTTGACACACATACCATTGCACTTATACATTCAACACATATCCTGGGTCATGCCCCCAGAATAAGGGCCTTGCCCTTGGCTCATAACTGGGAAACTGTCAAAATTCCCATCATATAACCATATATACACTAACTGGATATGCAATACACATCTACAGTATTGAAAATGTTGCCCCTGAATCAGGCCATACCCCTAGCCATATTGATTTAAAGCTTGGTGATATGTTATGCCATGTCATTTACTTAATTCTTGGTATTGTCCTGTATCTCACTTCGGATTACAATGAATTTGATGGTTACCCAAGCAATCATCCAGTGTGCAAAACTGTACAAGTGACACTGCCCACATGCTTCTTGAAGCAAATGTGGATACAGTGTGTATGGATACGTGTGTTCTTTTGTACAAAATATTCCAATATTATTCTGCTTTGAAGGTTTACTGAAACTAGTCTATTGGCTGGATGATGTTTTGTAAATTTACACATCAGAACTAGAGAGTGTGTTGCTATTCTTTCTTGAAGGTCAAGGTCACAGATTAAGGTTGCATTTTCTTTAAGTGTGCTGTTTGTAACTCTGAATCTGATAGAAGTAGTGGTATGAAAATTGGTAAACTTTTACACATTTGTAAGACAAGGGTGTCAAATTTGCCACTTTCATGGTTCTCATTTGAAGGACAAATATGGACATTACTATATTTGTTTGGAGTTGTAACTTGCAAACGTTTAAATGCAGTAATAGACATAAAACTCGGTAAAGCTGTACATCATGACTTTATGTTGTCACTTGGCACTTTCATGTACCTATCTGTCAGGCCAGGTTTCGGGTTTCAGGTCAATATAATTGTTTGTGTGTCCAAACTGTCACCCAGAAGCTGTTATTAAGATCATGGAATGAAATGTTTCCACCTATAGAATCATAGCTTGAGGGTTTGGTTTTGGTTGGTTTGGTACTTTACTGCACAGCTACACAAGTATGTTATTTAGTGCCGAGGCAACTGACGTAAAGTGCCTTGCCCAAGGACACACCACAGTAGCTGACCCAGCTGATGGAACGATTCGAACCTGCACCCGTTCAGTCGTGAGTCCGGCATGCTAACCATTGTGCCACCGCGATAGTTTGAGGATGTATCATGTACTATGATGTGTACCAATAGCATGGTCCTATCAGTAAGATCAAAGTCACACGTGAAGCTTACTCACTGTTTATATTAGGACTTTTACTCCGAAGTCATTGAAGGTAGTTTAATTAAACTTATGTTTAACTAATAACTTCTGAATGTGTCATTTATTTTTCTTGGTATTTTCATCAAAGTTTTGATCATAGATCAACATTATCTATTTTGTGTCAAGGCTCTAGCTCTCAGATTCTCAAAGATAGAGAATTGAAACTGTTTATTCATGCATCATGACCTAAGGCCATGTCACATAAAACATTTTTCATCTTGACTTTTTGTGGCTTTCATAATCTTAGCCACAAAGTTACAGTCACATGCCAATATTTCTTGCCAAGTCTTGAACTAAAAAACCCATATTTAGAGAGATAAAACTGAATTTGCTTATATCCATGATAATCTGACAGTGTTTCATATACCACTTTCATGGTTCTAACTTGAATGTTAATGCACTAAATTTTTGTATCCAGGCTGTAGCTCTGAAGCTGTTTAAGATATTTGGAAGAATTATGTATACTGATAACAGAGAGTTAGTTACATATCATGTTCTCTCATTTCTCAATGTCAAGGTCAAGGCAAAATTAACTTCTGGTATCATGTAATCATGTTACACTTATTGATTACTTTAATATTCTAGCGAATTAATTAACAATCTTATTGTAATATTACTGTGTTCAAACATTTCATTCATTCATTCATTCACTCATTCATTCATTCAGAGAACATCATTTTCTAAGTAAATATTTATATAATATATAAGACCTTTTAAATTGTACAATTTATTGAAACAAAAGACTTTAATGAATCATGGAGAAAATAATTACTGAAGACTCGATGAACTTTTCTGTATGTATTTAATCAATTTTGACAATTCATGTCCCAGAAAGAAAATCTGTTAAAATATTACATTCTCACTAAAACTTGAAACTTGATGCTATTATATTTACTGACTTTTGTAGGTAACAATATTTTCTGCAATTATAGTACTTTTTTAACTTGTGCTTCTTTCCAAAATTAATTTTTTTTATTAATTTTAATTAAATTATCTATTGGAATAGATATGCAATCAAGTTTAAACTTTATTCTCTGTGGATGTGCAATGAGGATTTAATTTTTTTTCAATGTCTCATTGTTGAATAAATTTCTGGGGAAAAATATTTAAAATGTGGTTTGTTTTTTTTTCTTCTCTAAAAATAAGGAAGGATTTAATATAATGTTTATTGGCTGAATCAGTGATTGTGGAGATGCACTGTAAAGGTTTACCTTTTACATGTGTCTTTATTATTTGGCAGATTTCCATAAAAAAATTTGTCAGAGAAAAGAATATTTTCTAAATTGAAATTTCAGGTTGAAGATTTTGTAATCCATTCTACTAGACTACATGGATGATTGCACTGAAGGTTTTCAGGTTACACAAATAGCAGGTGTAAATGAGCAGTGAAAGAAATGGATAATTTTATAATTGTTGCCATCCTGGATATTAACCAATAAGAAGTTATTAATTCTTTCGGCTTGTTGGTTGATTCGTCTTTTGTCCTTAAAACAGTTTTTAACTAAAACAGTGTATATTATCATTAAATGTTATAGTGCAAGACGCATATGTCGCAACATAGCATAACAAACTCAATTCCCCAAATTTTCAAAGCTTTATTTCAATTAAAACTTAACTTACATTGGGAGTTCTGACTCTAGATCGGAGATTACGTGCAAATAAATCAAATGTTTTCACCTACCGCAAAACTGAATTCTTACCCCTATGCTAAAGTTATGGATTAGCATGCCTGACGAGGAATTCATAATTGTAACGGCTTGTACATCGATGTCTAGTTGAAATTTGTAATGGACATTAAACACTGTTATTGTATTTCAACCTAATTGGTGGTTTGAAGCTTCATATTGATTAGAACATGGACGAGTTTGATTGTCAGCATTCTGCATCATCGTTTAGCAGAGTTATAGCCCATGATTGTCAGACCCACCAATACTTTCGTTTTCGCACATTAACGCCCTTAATTATTATTGCAAATTTGGATGCAGCTTGATATTAATGAGGTCTAAGCTGAGTGTGATTATCAGTGTTCGAGATGATTCTTTAGCAGAGTTATAGCTCCCAATTTTTGGACCCATCGAGTTTCATTTCTACAAAATAGTGCCTTTAGTTCCACTCTTGGGTTTTGGGGCAATGCTGAAAGATGGTGCAGGTACATGGAAAGGTTATTTCCTCTTCAACTCTCACATTGTAGAGAAAGTTAACATACTGTACCATTTGCGCTCATCCCTAATTAACAGAAAAATTAAGGCAGACTGCGTTTTTTTTAGATCACCTCACCAGGCCACATGTTTTCTATATATTGTAAATTATCAAACACTTAAGCATGTAGTCGCGATGGTGCAAAGGTAAGAGGGCCGGTTCGAACCTTCTCTGAACTTTACGTTTTATTATTTTTTTGTTGTTGATATTATTTTCCTTTTTCCCCATCTAACAATACAACGTTGCAGCAATGTTGCTTCATAGTTATGTTTTTTTTACGTTGTGGCAACATGATTTGGTGAACTTGTTCGATTGTTGCTGCATCATTGTTGTATAACGTCATGATATAACATTCCTACAACCTCCTGAAAACATTAAAAATCTATTGAAAACAGTGAAGAATGAAAAAAACTTTGCGTCTGTGAAATACATATGCCCATCTATTGTCAAGTATGTCCAAATCTAAAATTAAACATTACAAAAATAACTTAGCAAACTATGTATGCCCCCTACCCACACAAATCGTAGTCCAAAAAGGTTCTAAAATAAATAAAGTTTAAAAAAGTGTTATTATAGCCTGTGCAATCATACTGTACGTTATATAAATGCATACCAGCATGCCTATTACATTTAACTTGTCTTCCTCAAATGGTTTGTGCGTAGCTGTACGGAACAAAATTTTCTTCCAAAAAGTTAAGTTTAAAAAGTTACCAAATCGGTAATCGTTTGGTTTTGTTTTTCCGGAAACTCGATCCTAAAAATCTCTACGTATAGTCCCCCCTCTTCGAATCTTTTGTTACAATTTTGCTACAGATTCAAGATTATTCTTGTATCTAAACAATTCTTTTATTTCGATCAAGTTTGGGGTTCTCTAAAAAGTTAATAGTCCGTAGATTTTGGGCTGATTTACAGGCCTTACTCTTTCCAAAATCAATTTAGACAGATTATGAGAAGAAAATTGAAAATCATAACAAAAGTGATAATTATTTACAGCTTGAAATGCATTCTCTCCTGTACATTGAGGAAAAATTAAGTGTCCTTTTACATATTCAAGATATTCCTATTCACCTTCGGGAAGCATTTTTAAAAAAAAACAAAAAAAACAAATTGCGTCTGACGGAAAGACTGGTCAGATTTGGGAAGACCAACAAGTGTAAAAAAGCTTATACAATGGTTTTAGTTTTAATATTTCTGGAAGGAATTGCCTATGGAAATCTTGTGAACGCACACATTATGGTCAACAAGTATTGGCTGCCTGACTTGGTCTTAGGTAAGGGACCGACACAGTCTACTATTATTATGCTAAATGGTTCGTCAAGTGGAGGAATAGGTTGCAGATCAGCCTTAAATGCAATTTAGGTTTAGCAGGATCTAATCTACCGCAATATATCGCATTTCATTCTTTCTTTAATATCTGATACGATTTGAGAATTGTCATGTATATTTAATCTATAATGTGTGTTTAAATCTTGTCCATGAAGGCAAGTTGTACTATTGGAATTCATTCGGAACATTCTATATTTTTGGACTTGTGATTAGGACATTTAGTACTATTTGGAATTTGATTCACAATATTGTAAGTATCTCTTGAATTACACTTTGTATTATAGGGAAATAAATTGCTTGTTGGTATTATTTACATTGTTGATTTCACTTTCTTTCTGTTACATATTTTTAAAGACCTAGAGTCGTAACAGGATATACTAGGCAAAATATATTAGATCGGTATGCCGACTGGAAAATTTAATGGTAATTCAGTGAGGTGAGTAGTGTGTTGTGGCTGTTGGGGCACATATCATATTTACATAGCGCCCATAGCTTTACATTGCCGTGGCGATATGGGGACAAATGAGAATGATAGTGGCCATAAGTTTAACATGGGAATCGGTTTATAGGGACAAAAGTGTTTACAGGGACAAATTGTAACATTGTTAGAAGTAGCAACCTCGATGGGAGTTACAGAGTAACATTGTTGACCTCAATATGCGCCACTAAAGGTACTTACTGGAAAATGTATCTTATAGTGGCCATTGTTTTAACATGGGAATCTTTTTATAGGGACAAAAGTGTTTATGACGACAACAGAGTTTATAGGGTCAAAAGGGAATGTATATATACACATAGACAAAGAAATATACACCAAACATACAAACACAAATGGGATGGCAATAATGACGAGATTATCTCTTTTCTAAAGAGAAGGGTGGCTCTCTCAGCAGTACTCGCACCTCCCGGTCGGGCACCGCAAGCTGCATATCTTCTCCTAGTCTTCTTCCTTCTCATCTGGGATCCAATCTGTATGACCCATCTTTCGGAACTTGTCCTGGATCTTCATCCAGTTTGCATTGAGGAGAGGGAATTCCCTTTCCCTCTTCTGGAGCTCTCCCTCTTTTCCTTTGCCCATACCGCCTTTATATTGAGGATTTCCTCATCCATCACCTCTCTGACAAATTCTTTGGCAATTCGCAGAGAGGTGGTTTCCCTCTTTAGATGTCTAGCGTGTGGGTAACACTCCAATTCTCGTACCCTATCCAGGAGGTGCTCCACTCGATCCATTAAGCTGATGGCTCGCATAAGCTTACCCACTTTGCAGTGTGCTACCATTTTTCTTTATCAACCAGTCGACGATGAATAGAAAGACTGGTGAACGCGCCGCTTTATATGCTTGAAGCACGGACGTGAAGAAAAACATCCCCCATACAAAATACAACCCACACACAGAATACCAAAAGAAAACAGAAATTGCGCGGACCTAAAAGAAACCATTGTTTCGATTTTTGTACATAGGGTTACACATGGGTAAGTGAGTTTTTATAGACACACTACAATACCCACACAAGTACACATTTTTATAAGGGAAGGGGTTTTTACGTTTTGGCGTGGAAAGACAAAGACACACACAAACATACATATACATGCACGTATTTATAGTGTTGACTGATCTAAGGCACTGTCATTTTGCCATCGATGCACATTTCTTATCTGAGCTAAAGACAAGAGATAACCATAATGTTCACAAAACCATCTTTCTATTTTATCATCATTTCTAGAGTACTCACGATCAAAACAAGTCACTAAAATGTTTTAAGGGAAATCCAAGACTGCGTTGATGAAGAAAATACACACAATATTGTACACCATGGAATCTGATTCTTGTAATCTCACATTATTGAATCGAGTGGAGACAACATTTCTTCTCATAAAGTCAATGATGTCGTCTTCCAAAGGAGGTAATCCATATGAATCAAAATAGTCCACACTGTGATCGTTGGGAAAGTAGACAGCTACCCAATGGGTTCCTGGTCGATGACTGTCGTCTGTGTTGATGACACAGGCTTGAACGTCTTTAGGTTTTCGATATGGAAGTTCATCTTTAGCACACACCACAGGATTCCAAGAAGCTATGTACGAACTGTGAGTCAAAATGAAGTGAGGTTCCTAGGTATCCATTCTTTTTTTCTTTAGTTTTATTCACAGGTAATGATAAGGCATAAATTCACACCTGACGTTTTCCTTGAAAAGTTCTGTCAAATTAATCGATGAACCACGGGTAGTCTCTGTACTCTGTTGCAAGAGAGCTTCGATACGTTTGGTCTCCAGAGAAGCCAATGGAGGTAAGGAATGATCACGCAAGTCTTAATACCACTTTCTCTAAATTTTCTCTTCTGAGAGGAGAGACCATGCCTCATGCAGATACTCTTCCGTCCTTTCTTCTGAACTCATCATGTACATTTGTCGTGCTTTTTCTGACTAGGATAATCGATTTTACATCCATAACAATATTCTCAGGCCAGGCCTGTAATTCTTTCAGCCAAGTCCCTAGCAAAATAGGAGACTAAATGTTGTTGTGGTTCTGGCCATCTTGACATCATGACTATTTTTGTCTTCTTCACATGTGGTTTGTGACTGCTGTGGTTGTTCTGGATCAAAAACATCCTCATCGCCTATCTCCATAGGTTCTTCGTGTCCCATATTGTCTTTTCTAATAGTCCAGGGTCACTTTTCTCAAACGGTTGATTTCCAGAGTATTGTCAAATTCTGCATTCAGGATGACGTTCACTGCGTTGACCAGAGCTAGTGCGTGTAAACTGAAGTTCCACACGATTTTGCCCTGATTTTACAGGGTGGAAATGTCCTTCGTCGCTGCCTTGGTCAGGAGTGAAATCAAATACCCACAAAGCATATCCTCCTGCAAAATTGCCGTACAAGATACTGTGGTTTTTAACTGTCTAGTGGCTTCAAACAGTGTCAAGTAAAATCTCAAGCAATTTTTCTGAGCAAAGTTATGTTCAAAAGGCCTCGTACGTTGTGTATGGGGATTTGATTTCTGGCCATCTCCAGTGACTTCTATCTTGGACACATTGAAGTGTCTGAAGTCGAAAGGATTGTGATCGATGGCTCCGTTGAGGGCTGCATTACTGACGATGCCAATGAGCAAACGTTTGGGGAGGTGTCCTTGGAAAACACGATCTTCGATCTTGGATCGAAGTCCAGAGGCAACGGTGGAGGTTTTCACGTCCACTTGTCGTATCGGATACTTGGCTGTCGTTCTGCTCAAAATTTGACTGACGTCGTTTGCCACTTTTGGTAAGACTTCCACACGGCGCACGTAATGTCTGGCTTCTTCTTCGATGATGGTTTTGTACTCGTTAGCACTAGCCATCAAAAGGAACACGGTGCTACACGTTAAATCCAGCATTGTGAGTATCGTCATCTTCTGTCAACTCTATGTCGTTGAACTTGTCCAAGTTGTCAAGTTTGCATATCACTTAAGCATCCAGATGTGTGTTCATAGCTTCTTTTCCGTACGTCAAGAGATTTTCCAGGTACGCTCGGTAAGGGTAAGTATCCATGCTGCTGCTCACTAGTTTGTTATTCAAGTACAAATACACTCCGCTGAACAACGAATGCATGAACTCGTTCACGGGAGCTACTCTGGCATCGGCGTCTTAATTGGTGTTGTCCACTTGGAGATTTTTGACTTTCAGGTACAAGTGACTGTCATTCAAATCGATGTAATCTTCGGTTTGTCCTTTGATTTCAAATTAGAGAGGGGCTGAGGTAGTCAAAGACGACACAGGATTAAATTCTACAAATTGGGATTCTTGCATCGTCATCATGTGGTGGGTAGCATTCAAACAGAACGAGTTCTAACTTGGAACATTAGCAAGAATCTCGCTGCATCATTTTTTTTTTTTTTTTTTGTTGGGGGTGCGGGGTATTTTTTCAGTTAGTAACCAAACAAGTCCAATTCTCTGACTGCTCCTGTTCTTCTTCTTGTTTTATTCTTTTTCTGAACAACGTGTTTATGAGATTTAAATGGGTTTGAACGTCTCTTTCTGCCTTGTCCTTGCAGTAGCGTTGAGGAAGAAGTAATAGCTGGGCCAGAAGTGTGAAGTGTGAAGTGAATTTATAGGGGTGTATCGTCGACCTAAAAGGTCGTTTCCAGTTTGCAGCAACACTTATGTTCCTGCTCTCATAAAGGCTTCGTTAGCATTTTGTTTGTCTATGAGGACATTTTGAAGAAATTCTTTTCCTTCCGTCAAAGCGGGATCCTTTAAAGCATGTAATCCTCGAGTCAGCATGGATTTTAAGAGAGTTGCTACCGTACGAAAAGTGGATTTTAACATATCTCCTAAACCATGTCCTCCTTGGTACACAGGATACATGTTTTTTTACAATTCACTGGAGAATCGTTTTAGAAAATGTAGTTTCACCGTGACTTTTCCTTTGGAGAATAGAATATTTTGTCCCAGATCTCCTGTTATGCTAATGCTGACACTGTCAAAATACGATTTACTGACAGGAAGATAATGAGGAAGTACAAATTCACGGTGAACGTCATGCGTGTTTAGATCTTCCTCTTAAGCATCAATGGCAGAAATCACTTTGAAAGGAATGACTCCGCTGTGTTTCCCACCACGTTGTACTCGACCACATCGGAGTACACAAATAATAAATTTAGTCCTTCGTTTAATTCCACAGGGTAATGAAAATATTTGCAAAATCGATCGTTGTTGTAAACGTCTTTCATAGCAGCCAGAGTAGTGTATCCACCCAAAAGAGAAAACAAACCGGGACAAAAAGTAATGAACATTTTTCTCCTGTCCGAAAAATGCATTTTATAACGATGAGCAATTATATGGTACTCGATCAGTACAATTTTGCAAGTTTTCTTTAAGGCTTTGCCAAACTGGTCGTTAAAAATAGCCGCAATTGTTTCCACCAGAGCATTAACATAATTCCCAACAGGAATTCGCATGGTATATGTAGTCAATGGAGGATGGGTGAGTTACGGTTTTTGGATTCGTAAATGAGAGGATCATTTTTGTCCAACTGTTCTTGAACTTGTTGGTTCAGGATATCAACGACAAAACTGTCTTGACCTTCGTTGATATTGAGGGCTTGCGTAGGATGAATGATTTCTACCAAAGCGACTTCCCAATGAGCTTCGTGATCCAATTGTATGGCTTGAGGTAATTTGACTGTGAAACAACATAAGGCATTGTCGGGAAACACATCCATAGAACTGTCACTAGGTAAGGTTAAATAAAATTGGTTATTCATAGCTCGATGGTTCTGGTTTCTGAGGAGTCACTCGATGTCAAAGGAGAATGATTTTCCAAATGTTCTAAAAGACGGCTGTTGCTGTTGTTGTGACTGGAAGAATGGTGGATGGCGTTGGCAGTGAAGCTACCGTTGCTGTTGTTGTTACTGTCTGTCGTATATTTCAAGGAATGACTGGGCAGAAGATAACCAATGCAACTGCTGAGAAAAATGGTCCACAATTGTTTGTATCCTTGTTGCAAACTCAAATTGGTAATCGCTGCTCCGATGACACAATACACCACAAAGATTGGGCAGAAAAAGACGATTTGAGTTTTAGGAACACGTTCTCCACACCACACTCACAAAGGTTGTTTTTGTAATTCTTGAAGAGAGGAACTCTGAGAAGAAGAGGTAGCTGCTGTGTTTAGTGGCATAGTGGTCACGTCTTCTTCTTTTTTATAGTCAATGACTTGTGAAGCGACAATCCAAGAATCAAAACTAGGTGGATATCCTTTCCAACGAACTTTCACTTCTTTAAGTCGACGTTTGCCCACTTTACGTGTTCTTCGATCAAGAATGCTTTCGATATCGTACATGTCGTTTTCTTTTTTCGTCACTCGATGTAACTCAGCCATCAATAATGTTCCTTTTAACACTTCTCCGTGTATGTCTTCCAATTTATAGACAGGAGGATGACACAAAACAATTCGGTGGACCAGTTAGGTAAATAACCTTTGTCAAAAGTGCGTTTGGTTTTTCTATCACTTCAATCCATTAACGATTGTAATTCTTGTTGTAACTGACATCTCGGTGAGATTAGGATTCGGAGGTAAATGAGGTATCCGTTGTTCGTACCAACGATGGAGTTTCATCCATCATTTGTAGGGAACTAAAGTGAGTTTTCGTCCTTCCATAAGATCCAAAGGTACAAGTGTGCTGTCATTCCAGAAAAAGGTGTTCTTTTTATCTTCTTTTTTTTTCCCTCCTTATCTCATGAGTCCTCCTAAAAGGGGTCCAGCAATCGATTCTAACAAAAGAGCAGCCACTTTTAATAACGGTCCTATCAGGATGGGTAGAAATCCTCCTCGTTGAACCTGCATTTTTGTTTTCTTTTGCCTGATGGGTATTTTCTTTTTTACCATTTGGCGAAGAACGTTCCGATGTTTTCCTAATTGTTGTTTGGGTAGTCATGTCTTTGCTGCATGTACTGTTCATAAATAGTCCACAAAGTATTTCCTGGGAAACGAAATCCGAGAGAAGTAGTCACTAACACATACACTACACGTTGTCCAAAACTCAATGGAATAGTACTGTGGAAATAGTTCTTGTAAACGTTTTTGGTAATCCTCTAAGTTTTAAACACTGTTATTCACTTTCTTCCACGGAATGTGTTGCAACACTGAGGACAACGGTCGTGGCATGATCAACTTTTATATCCACGTAGCGTTTTGTTTCTGTGATAATAGTTCCCAATAATCAGTCTTCTTATGCTGTGGAAATAACAATAGTTTAAAACTCGAGAAATTATTTTGAGTTTGCGTTTCACTTGTATCTTGACAAACTCTCTGTAAATGCGTTCTCACAGCTCCAAAAGCAGATTCTGAATGTGCTGTTCTAAACTAGTCATTCACAGCAATGTCTTTCTTTTTCAGGAAATAGTCACACGTTTGCCAAATGGAATCTGGTGGTAAAGGATATCGAAGAAATTCAGTTATTACCTCACCACACAACGCACGTCATGAAGGAGTTTCCTACTGAGGTGATAATTTTTGTAACAGTTTTTGTATTCCTGTAAGTTTTTAACCTTTTCCTGGATTTCGCTCCGTGGCATTCTGTGTATCGCTGCCACATTGTAGGTAGAAGTCATGACATCCAAAATCTTACACAAGTCAGGTACTTGTTGATGAATGTCTGACCATTTGAACATCTTGACACTAATTAGCTTTTTTATAGTACTCAAATACCAATGGTAAAATGTCTATGCCGTAAAGGATGCCATTGTTCTTTTCTTTTTACTTGAATCTGTACAAGCTCTTTGTAAATGTGTTCTCGCAGCTCAGGAGGTAAACTACTAATTATGTCGTCTACAGTATCCATGGGATCATATTATTTTGAACCGACCAAAGGAAGGTAATGACAGCGCGGAGACCATCCGGCATGTTCCAGGTAAGCTAAGTCTTTATACTCCCATTCGTGAAGTGTCACACCATAGCTGAAACACTGTACTTTATCTCCTTCTCCCAAGCAGACAAATCCGGCTCTGGTTAAAGATTTGGGAGTAGGTTCTTCCAGATATTTAGGCCATTTCCCTTTAAACGTCTGGAATCAACTTTCAAAGACACAATAGCCAGGCAAAACTACACGAAACGTGTATTCTTCTGTGATGGGTACATCTTGTTGTACTAGTAGTGGTATCCAGAATGGTTTGCAAGTGTATGGATGACATACGTATGTAGGTACAAGCACAGCATCGCTTTTACCATTAAAGCAGAAATGTCGTGCTGCATCGCTTTTGCTAGTAGAGCGGTAAGGCACACGAACGGCATCGCTTTCGATTGTAGTAGAGGAGCGGCAAAGTCGTGCTCCATCGGTGATGTAACAGGGTACTGCATCAGTCTCATCGCAGGGTACAGCATCGCACTCGAGTTCATGATCGAACTTGGAGTCCACAGTAGACCCCTCACTCGGTTGCTGTGTCGCGTTCGTCAGTATCGGTGCAAGTGTGCTGGTCTCAAAATTGAACTTGGAGTTCATAGTGGGTCCCTCACTCTCTTGCTGTGTTTAATTCATCTTTCTAGGTTGGCGTTTGCATTCGCAATGATCTTTCTGTCTTGGAACTGTCCCCTTTTTATACTGGAGAACGGTACTGTCCGCACGGTGGAAACACTAAAGAAAGGTAACGACAGATTGGAGACCATCTGGCATGTTACAGGATAGCTGAATCGTTATAGTCTATACGGATTGTTACACCACAACTGTAACAGTGTACTTCGCTTCCCTGTCCAATGTAGACAAATCCTGCTCTGGCTAAAGAGTTGGGTGTGGGTAATCCATTCATATGTTTAAGCCATTTTTTGAACGTGTTCAATCGACTGGCACAATCACAATAGTCAGGCAAGACCACGGGAAATTTGTATTCTTTCAACTTGAAGTCTGCAGTGGGTCCATCACACGATTGCTGTGTTGAAGTCATCATTATTCTTGGTGACTGTCTGTACTCAGAATGATCTTTCTATCTTGGAACTTTTTTTCTACTGAAGATCGGCGTGTCCACACAATAAAGTGCTGTGGTCTGCAAGTCGCACTCGTTTCTTGTACAAAATTTAATAGACTTTTTCTAAAGAGCGAATGACGATTTGGTGGTTTCGCAAACGTACAATTTTATGGGGATCCAATGTTTTCACGCGAAAGCCTTGCTCTTGCCCGGACAGTAAAGCTTCATTCAAAACATCAAAGTTCACCACTTCACTCGATCGATAGTTGATTGTCACTCCTTTGACTTTGCATTTGGTATGAATTTCTCCCTGTCGGTCTCGGTATTGGCATCCGTAATGTTTGGAGCCACCGCTAGCAAAACTGACGATAGTGCATTCTGGGTGCTCGTCCGTCCATGCACCTAAACGATCCCCTTCGATGGTTGGGTGTTGCCTGTCTCAACGATGGATGTTGGTACGATTCTAGGTCTTAAAAATATGTAACAGAAAGAAAGTCAAACCAACAATGTAAGTAAAATCAACAAGCAATTTATTTCCAGACCGTTAAAGTGAAAATTCAAAAGACACTTACAATTTGTGAGTTAAGTTCCAAATAATCCTAAATGTCCTAATCATAAAGTCCAAAATAAAATATTGTTCCGAATGAATAGCCTTGAATGTCCTGATGTACAACAAAGATGTAATCCAGAATGTACTTGAATGAGCTCACATAAATCCCAAAATCATATATTAATCCAAAAGTCAATGCGCACTTTTATATTTCCAATGAATATTGTAAATAAATAATTCCTCTCAAATTGTATCTGATTTCAACAACACAACTAAAATAGATTCCTTACAGATTGATCTTTTAGAACCGAAATTCTAGAATTGGAATGAATTTATTTACCAAGATCTGTATATAAATACATGTGTGTACATGACCTATGTAACATAAGTCTAATTGCGAAATGCCTATGAAAATACTGACCTACCTGACACATGTCACCTATGAAAATACTATGTAAACAACTGGAAAGTTAAGTATATATTTTCAAATAACCATAAAACTTACCAGCATAGACAAAGTTAAGTATATAATCATCATACATAACAATATACACACAGCTGTGGGTGTCAAAGTACAGGTCTCGATCTCCTAAAAGTTCTAAGGCATCATCATACAATTTTAAACGGACATTGGCTGTCACGTATGCTGCAATAATGACATTGCTAAGGGTGTGTGTGTGTGCAAACTCTGTCGCTTCTTCGTAATTCACCAAGATCCAATTTTCACGGAGGATTTCCATGTGTTTCGTCAGTTTTCGTTTGTCGTCGACAAGTTGAAAGTAGCGGCATGGGTCTGCCAAGTATTCCATCTTGGGCAATATCGGACGTTGTGCCAATTTTCCCCACAAACAATGTAACATAACTTTGGCAAACTATCTAAATCTCAGTCATCCACAGAAAGACTTCCAGTTTCTTTTCTCCCCCGTTTCTAGCATGTTGTATCCATTTGTCTTCACACAAGTAATGAAGCCAGCGCGAAGCTTTGGCGAAATATCGAAGGCTGACTGATAGGTAAGATTGAGAGGGTATGATGGATAGTTTGTTCTCAGTCATGAACTTCTTTCGGTGGACTAATCCACACGTTTTACCAAGGGTGCAAGCTTCCTTCAAAGGATCGACATCTTTGTGATCTGGAAATAATTGCCGAAACTTTCCACAGCAGTGGCGTAAAATGCCCACATCCAATCGGCAATATTTCAACATTTCTTCTTGAAAGTCGAACGGGTTTGTAGCGTGAGTGTGGTACCAAGCGTAGAATGCTTCTCGTCGTTCTGTGTGCCTACCGTCAGGGTCGTAATAAGTAACTTCAGGCAAAATGCGGGAGAACAACGTGTTGATTAGCTTCGGTATTCTCTAAATAGTAAGCGTATCCTAGAAATCCTGCGATACTAGTAATGGCATCGAAATGCTCTTGATGATGATTTTCCTATTGTCCATCTGGGAAAATCGGGTCCTCAAAACAACAGAGCTCCCCGAACCACTTGAGGGTATACTTTCAAGGTATAACGAGGAGCCAAGACGTCCTGAAGTTTTTGCATTTCAGGAATGCCACACACGGTCTCTTTGGCAATGTCCACTTGCTGTAACAGAAGTTCTGCATCTCTTCGTTGTTTGGCTCTGTCCGATTTTCGAATGCTTTCCCATGCTGTTTTCCATTCTACGGTCTCATTATTGTCGGCATACGTTCGCCCCACGACGATGGTCCGGGGCTAAAGCACATATGGTCTTAGGAGTTGTTAATTGGGTCGACACTGCGTTTGGTACTGCGAACGTCGTCCACCAATAACACTTTGTTGCGTTGTCCGCTACCACGGGGAGGTGAAACGTGGGTCATGTGAAGAGTAGCTTTTCCATCGGTCATGTTAAATTCGTCATTGAACTGTTGAACGTGTTGAATTTTGTCGATGACTTTGTATGGTGTTGATTCTGCCGGTGTACTAAACTCGATTCAAATAGGAGACTTCAAACTGTCGTGATGGATAGAAAGTCTCAAACGATCGTTCTCTTTAGCTTAGCATTTTTATTTAAATGTCTCTAACAAGGAATCCCACGAATCGGTAATGAAACCTGGGGCTTTCACAGGTGGTACTTCAGACTTGAACTCTTTAAATTTCACCGTGTAGGTGTAAGCCGTGGTTCTAAATTTTCTAGAAGTGAGTTTTTGCGTCTCTCGAATGTGATAATAATTTTGGGGAGTTACTGAATGACATTCCTTTTTAGTGATTCTGGACTCTCTTGGTCTTGTGGGAAAGGAGGTAAAAGGTCTTGATTCAGGCTCACTCATGTCATCTTCGAAATCACTCGCATATATTTGGACTAACACTTCACTTTGCGTATGAGGCGACACAGAAAGTAGTCGTCGTTGCCTCTTGGTTTCTTCGTCTGGATTATCACTGAAATAGTGTAATAGTTTCATCTTGATTGTAAACTTTGATTTGACTCAATTTTACACCTACTTGACTTCTCATCCTAAGAGTATATAATCCGTTCAGCTTTCAAACTGTGGAGATGGAAGAATCCAAAAAGATCGCTTTTCTTGTCAGAGATTTATAACAACAGACCGCTTATGTTATCAGAAATTTAGAGAGAGTCATTCGAAAGGTATGCCACTTCCAATAAGACTACGGACTACTCCTCTCGAGATAAAAGTCAAGATACTTGCTATGTCACCCAGGAAAAAGGACATTGGGCTCCAGAATGTCCACAACGTCAAAACAAAGGAAAGACAAGAAGAAAGATAGACAAATGTAAAGATACCTGTTATCATTGTCAGGAAAAAGGACATTGGTCTTCAGAGTGTCCTAAGAAAAAAGAGAACAAGCAGAAGGAGAATCGAGAGAAGTAGGAGGGTTCTTCAGAAAGAGAAGAAGAAGAACCCATCCCCGTCGAGAAATGCAAAAAGTCAAGACCACTGGGAGACAATGAAGAGGTAGAACCCATACCAGTGAAGAAATTCAAGAAAAGATACAGACTGTGAAAAGTTGGACTTTGGTGATGTGTTAAGAAATTTTCATTGTAATTCAAAAAAGAATATACCAGAAGAAAACGTAAGTGTCTCTTTTTTTTCATTTTTTTATACTTTGGAAAAAAAACACACATACACTCATACACGCACACACCATCAAATGATGGGGAAAAGGATTTAAGTTTTACTTGATTTGGCAATCATTGAGTAATATCTCTTTTCTAAGAGATGTGGGTGCCCCTGAAAAGGGTCGTTGGGTGATTTGTTTTTGACAAACTCATGGACTTGACATCATGAGCTTTAACTGCCTCAATCCTTTTCCACGGCCAAATCCTACTCCTCCTGTTGCTGTTGCTGCTTTGATAGTGGTAGTACTAGTATTCACTGCTGCTACTGGTGTTGGCATCTCAGTGGTAGTGAGCGTGGATGGAGTGATGGGTTATGAAAGCTTAGCCCGTGAAGGTCTCTTTCTCTTGGGTTGAGTTAAAGAAGTCTGAAACATTTGTCTCTGATACTTTAACTCTGCCAAAATGTCTTGTAGCAGACTCACCTTTTTGATTTCACTCCCTTCCTTCTGTCTTTCACGCTTCCCCTTCTATTCTTCTTCTTCTTTTATTTTTCTTCTTCTTCTTCTTCTTCTTCTTCCACTACTACTACTACTACTACTACTACTACTACTTCTTCTTCTTCTCATTTTCTTTTTTCATCTTCTTGCTGTTGTTGAAGAAATGCTTCTTCTGCTTCTTTCTGCCGTTGCAAACAATTCTCCAATTCTTCCTTCTGTCTCTTTCTGAAATCATCCACCAAGGGTAACGATGTAGAAGGAGGTGAAGATAGTACTACCGTCGCAGGCAAACCTTCTTGCGGAGACGAAGCAGAAAAATCAAAATTAAAGTTATCCTCTTCTGGAAGAAGAATGCTAGTTACAGCTGCATTCGTAGTCGTAGTCATCGCACTATCGCTCAGAGCATACGAGGTCTCCTTAGCAGGCACACCCCAATACATCGTTTTCATTGTTTCAGCCATACTCAAACTGTGCCGCAATGATAAACCGTATGAACTCTGGTGCGCCTATATGTGACGTCACGCGTCCGCTTTGTTCTGATTGGAAGAGAGACCCGCGCTCAGACTGAATTTTGTGACGCGCTTTTGAATGTGTGGAATATTTCAATCCGTTTAGATCCGGTCTTAGGCCATATATACAAGCACATTATCCTATGGTGTCACCTGTCACGAAAAGATGTATACCATGCGAACTACAGTAGAATCTTCAGCGATCGTTTCCGGGATGCTATTTAATCCGGACTACCCCATGTATGTGAAAGCATCATGATCTATTACCAAACTCACATAGACAGCCATATGGAAGAGAAGAATTGATGTTAAAAGTATTGGTTTATGGACCGGCAATGAGAAGAAGTTTAAGGAGAATAACAGTGAAGCGGTGTGATATGTGTTAAGTCACTTTGGTTAACAACCCCAACGGTCCTTTTTAGAGCCACCCACATTTCTAGAAAAGAGAGATACTCATCATTATTGCCATTTGTGTTTGAATGTTTGATGTGTGTTTGTTTGGCTATGTGTATGTGTATACATACATTTCCGTTTGACCCTATAAACACTTTTGACCCTAAAACACTTTTGTCCCTATAAACTGATTCCCATGTTAAACCTACAACCACTATAACATACGATTTCCCGTACGTACCTATAATGGCGCATATCGAGGTCAACTTTAACAAAATATTACCATGTAACTCCGATTGAGATCAGTCACTTCTAACAATGTTACCATTTGTCCCTGTAAACACTTTTGTCCCTATAAACCGATTCCCATGTTAAACCTATGGCCACTATCATTCTCTTTTGTTCCCCTATCGCCACAGCAATGAAAACCTATGGGCGCTATGTAAATAGGATATGTCCTCCAATAGCTACAACAAACTACTGACGTGGGTATAACGACAGACGCGATTTTTCTCGTTGGCATACCGATCTAAGATACATTCTTGTATCGTATCAGATATAACAAAATGTGATATATTCAGACAGATTTGAACCTGCCAAACTTAAATTGAGTTCCTGTCGGCCACTTTTAGCAATGTGTATTTTCCGTCTGTTTCCTGACGGTTCCAGTCAGTGACTTGGAATGCACTAAATATAAGATAATCTACTTTACGTTTGATAATTTCAAGAATAAAAAATAACTGTTATTCTGACAAACAGCCAACTAACACAGCACAAGGAACAGGTTAGTCATTTTAAAGACAAACTGCATATATATATATATATATATATATATATATATATATATATATATATATATATATGTACATATACACACACGACAGCACATCGCACATAAAAGACATTGCAACAGCAACATTAGGAACCAACCATTCAACTTTCAAAAGTGCGGGGAGAGGGCGAGCGATTGTTTAAAATGTTTTTTAAATAGCTAAATCGAAATCACTATGGTGTATGTCTTTGTTATTGATAATGGATCAACTTTAATTTACTATACATTAAATATAAAACTAAATGAAATTAATATAAGGTCAAGAAAATTGTGGAAATGTATTAAATACGGCAATAATTTCTCCAAAACCAAAATGTAGCACCCTTTTGATGATTATATTGAATTAGAAACAAAATAAGGTATAATATGCACTGTAAACTTCCCCCGCCGAAAAATACACAAAATCTCTTTAGTCGCCGATGTTCTGAACATTTGAGTTTCATTCTTAATTACACGCCGTAGCAGCATCTGGCTATTACTAATGTACAAAATATTGTGTGTAACTGTATACTTGTTATGTATCATTTTCGGCAATCAGCATGAAAGGGGCTTATTATCCATAATGTCTTTAATCCACAAAAATACGTGCCATAATGGAGGAGAAAACCACTGGCTTTTTAAGTCGCTTTTCTTTAGTAAAAGCGATAAGAATTAAATACATATTAAAGGAAGAGAGAGGAACCTCTTTTATTTGTAATAGTTTAATCTGAATCAGATTGGGGGCCAAAATCGGCCCTTCGAACCTTGTCATTTAAAGCATATACCCCCCCCCCCCCCCCCCGACAGGACAGCGAAGGCGGAATCAATCTTTTTTACATTCTCCAATCGGAGCATCATCAACCTTGTCTACCATGCTGGGGATAACGAAAATGAGACTAAAGGTGTAAATCCACTGCCTGATAGCAGTGTGACGCAATGAACACGATGAAACATTGTATGTTGCTCTCATATATTTGAGTGTACATGTATTAAACTTGAAATGATCCATTTATGTCATTGGGTCAAATGTTTACCTATCCTGTTTTCATTGTTTAATTAATGTGTTTGTCGCCAAAGTTGTTATATACATATGTGGATAGAATATCTCGAAGCACACACAATTGTATTTTAGTTCACCTGGACATTAGGCCAAGTGAACATATGGTATGACGCTTTGTCATTCGTGTCTCATCCATCGTCTGTCAATAATTGCTATTTTCAGCTTCTCAGAAAGTGTCAGACCAATTTCAACCAAGCTTGGCTCAAGATCTGCCATCAGATATGGCCTGGCCACCATTACTAAACACAGAAAGACCTGTAAATAACTTCTTCTCCAAAACAAGTGGACAGAATTTGAGTCAAATTGACAGAAAGCATCTCGGCATGAGGATATAGAGGATGATGAAACTAACAAAAGATAAATTGTTTGTTCTAGTGGTACTTGATTAAAAATGTTTATCACTTTTTTAATTATGTCTAACATAAAGTAATCTACCGTATGTACTATCAGAAATTAGAATTAATTACAGTGAATAGTTTTTGCTGTGCTCATTTGAAGTTATTATGCCCACAATATACGGTGTAATATCCAAAATAGGAGCATAAACTTTAAAACCTTGAAATACTTTTACTGTAAAATGGGATTGATGTATCAACCTGTATACTATTTCTATAATCAACCTCTTTGTACACCAAGACACGTGCTTTCTTTTTGCCCATAGTAGACAAGAAAGATTTCTAAATGCAAATATGCTATAATATCTAAAATATACGTGGAGATAACATTATGAGCTGTGTTGATTTTGTGGTTATACAATTTTGTGGAATCACATTGTTTTTCTTAGTTTTGTTCAACAATACTATTTTTCATACTGGATTTAATTTTGTGGATCCTCATTACGCATGGAAAAGGTGAAAACCTCTTCACAAATATGCTTTTATTTGACAATACCTACAAATATATGGCATGATCACAAAGTCAAATGGTTTGACTATACAAACATGCATAATGCTATACATGTATCTTCTCCAGGATTTCTGGTCAAAAGAATATGTTTATTTTTAATGTAAAAAGCCTGAATAACTAATAAAAATAGACAAATAATAAAATGAGTTTTCATTCAAATACATCAATATGCAAAATGAGTGTAAAATTTAATGATATGGAACTCACTGCTTTTTGTTCTAAAAGTATGGGATGGAGTAAATACGGCAATTTTCCAAAGGCCTACTCTTACATTCAAGTCCAACAGTGATCATTCTTCAAAGTGACTTTACTAATTACAATCCTACAATCTAATCTAAGACTGACTGAACACTCGGTTGGGGAAGATATGGTCAATCACACACATCTGCGTAATCTAAACATTCAGCCAAGAGTTCTGACTCATATAACCGGGTTCACTTGGCAATAATGACCATTGTCTCCAACTGACACTAGATGAAGCATGTGACAAGTCCAGTGGTAGCAATGGCATCCTTATCTATTTAATGAAATACTTCAATTATGAAAATACAGTTACAAGGTAAATTTTACTTCATTTTTTTAAAACCGTACTTGTGATACATTCTTGTCTAATTACAATGAGAGTAAAAGACTTTGAATTAGAAAATCTGTCATTCCCTTTTATGTCAAAAGAAATATGATCCATAGTCAACTTTAAACTTGAAGTATAATAAATTATAAAGGATAAGATGGTATCAATGTTAATTACTCTATATAGATCCACCAAATTGAAAACATGATATGGGTAAAGCTAATAGTCTCAAAGTTTAGACTGATCTGATTTTCAAACAAATGAAAATTATTTTTTTTAAAATAACGATTAAGAACATTAACCATATTCTCACTAAACTAGGTAAGAGATACTTAGTTTGAATGCACCATGCATGATTCCTGAGTCAACATAGAAACTTGAGGTTTGATTGTAAACTTTATGAAATAATGTTTCTTGAATAAGTGAACAATTTTAGAATCTCCTTCTATATTTCGTCCCAGTTTAATTGGTTCCAGTGACACGGTTTCTTTAGGGCTGGTCTTACTATGTAATGCTTTGATGAAAATGTCATGGATATCTGACCGGCGACTTCTGCTTGTCCATATAACCCTATGGGCTCGGGGTTAGGGGACCTCAGTGGTATAAAATAATCACTAAGTCATTTTTGATAATTACTATTAATATATATGCACACTCATTCCAATTTTCTACACCATAATTTGGCGATATGGTTTCCATATACATTGAAACCCCGCTAAAACACGAGGGTCGGGGTCCACAAAGTGCTATCGTGCTATGTAATAAACCGTGCTATATCCAACCAGGTAAGTTAACTGAAGACAATATTAAATATGTATCCTCTTAGGTATACAATAGGGGTGGGGATTCGGGCGCAAAACAACGGACTTCATTTATGCAGTTACCAACTTGATGCATTTTAAACGAGAAATACTTAAAACAGTTATTACATATTTAATTTTTTTGTTTTTGTTGCAGAGAACCGTTCATTGATACAGAAAACTGGCAATTTAAGTATACTCACCAGCCGATCTCACAGTATTCATAATAATAATCCCATCGAAAATATGCACAAAGAAGCATAATTTATAGAATTTGTGTGCTAGATTTCATTCGAATCCCAATAGTTAATTTTTTCCTAATACACACACACTAACTTAGGAAACACTGTATTTCCAAAACATTCATATTTGCTCGGCATGTCCAAGGGTCTATTTTTTTACCGATAATAAAATGCGTATATGAGACATCGGCAGTTTCTGAACAAAAAACTGTTATTTACGCTTGAAACATACTTGAACTAAAAATGCATACAATGTCGGTAAAATAGCTTATGCAGAGCTAGTGTTTTATATATTTTACCCAGACCAACGACGTATGATAAAATTTTTTGTATCTTGTATCTAGGTCAGAGGTATTGACTTCGTAATGTACTTTTGATTAACACTGGAACAGTTGTGCATAATTGCATGGACCCAGTATTGGAGTAAACCATTGAATTTCATGGGTAAAGAGAGATCTCCATAAAAACAGTTCAGTCATTCTCTTAAAGACAGAGGAATAAAATAAAATAAACCCAATATTAATTTAAATTTTATTTAATTTAAATGGTTCTGTTCCAGTCAATGGTCCAGCAACCCTTAAAGTATCCCTTTTAGTTTTTAGTATGTTAGATGAGAAGTTTAATTTTATCCTGGTCTTCTTTATCCCTTCATTTGTCTTCCAACCTTTTCTGTCGTTTTTCTTCTTACTTTTTCCTTTACTCGATCCCAGCATCTCTTGCACTTAGCAATGGTCTTTTTTTTTAAAAAAAAAAGAAAAAAAAATAGATATTGAGATTTTTTTCACCTTTCTTATTGACGCTCTTTTCTATCTGCACCATAGTTTGTAATGCCTTGTCTATCTGCACCAAGTTTGCAATGACTTTTCCTACTATATAGACACTGTATTATGCTCATCCCATAAATGTAAACGGACGACCACAAAACCGGCTTATCTTCTAATATTAAATTTTGTACTGGGCAAGCCTTTTCTTTTTTTAAAAAGGAAACTTCATCTATATTCTTGCAGATTGAATTAGAGTTTGGTGTGTTACGGCATTATGTATTATCTTTAAATTATAATAGTTTCATTTGGGAGTATAATCATTGTATTATAATTCCTTACTTCAGTAGCCTACACTATTTGTAAAGTACAATGTACTTCAACATGTTTACATGAGTTATGCTATGTCCTGGGAAAATCAATAATTATGTCGATCAGTTTAACCCACAATGATGAATCACGTGGTAGCACGTGCAGATTTTATGACCTGAATCCTATGTCAACATCTTGTTGATTTGTAATAAGGTATTTTAATTGTAGTGCAAAGGCACTACAAGCAGTAACATCCGCGACCTAGTTTCTGATTGGTTAAAAAAGGTTGTTGACAGAACTAATTCTAAGTCGTAGTATTATAAATTTTAATTCCCTTTTACGCCGTAAGAGACTATTTAATGCCAATATAACAACTGAATGGGCATTCTTTGCAGTTCTCCAGAATCATAAGGTTATTGAGGAAGATTATTATTGTTTGTAAAATCAGATGGTGAAAATCTATTATCTACATAGTACATTTTGGATTTAAGTACTATTCTTCAAGGAACTTAGCAATATTCTACATTCACAGGAGTTTACATTTGGATTTAAAACTGTGTTTCTTGTGGCACATGAACAAATTAGTGACTTCATTCGGAATACTTTGGATTAACTTCCGGATTATCAAAATTCAATAGGACATTTATGATTATTTTCCAATTTCTAAACTGTAAGTTATTTTTAATTCTTTCACTTTTTTTGCTTGAAATATTTAATATTTTAGGAAATTAAATTTATATTTTATAAATTGTGAAAGCTTGTTTGAGTCGTTCTTTCTTTTCTTAATATTTCTAACCCCTAGACGTGACAGGTGCATAAACTTTTGCTCAGAGTTGCTAATATTAAGTATTTAGCTTCTGCCTGCAGTTATCAATATATTTACAAATCTTGAAAACTGCACGTAGAAGCTAAATCTTCAGCTTAGGTATGCAATGCATGTGTTTGATTTTCCACGAATCCAAATGTAGCAAATTCCTGTTAGCATGTTTGATGACGTCAGCTGTGCTTAAAAGAATCACACTTCCTGATTCAGTGCATGTTTCGTAATAATTTACATTTACTAATTAATTTGAATAGCGATTGTAGTCAGTTTATAAGTTCAAACCCACGTGATGGTTTTCCAATGTAGTCTTTCACTTGATTTGTTCCATTCGTGTGTACAGAGAGAGAGAGAGAGATTCAGAAATCGTAATAAGAGGACCATAAAATTTCACTAACACATAGAGGACCACTCTAAGGAAATGGAATATAAGGTTAATTTCTTTCACCTTCCCTTAATTATCCTGTGCTTTATCGTTGCAAAATTAAATTTTGTTTCTATCTTAATGGCAAACTCGGCAGGTATCAAAAGAAATTTTACGTATATAGAGTGCAAGATTGGTATGAAATGCGATTTTCTGAGATCTGCATGTGTGTGATTGTCACAGTTATGCATGTGTGTGTATGATTTACTGAGGTCTGCATGTGATACATGAGATGACATTAAATATAGAAACATAAGTGCACCATGGTTCATCCCAGAACCTCAAACAACTTTTGAGATATCAATCAGAAACACAAGCAACCACAACAAATATACATGTGACACCGACATTGAAGACGGCACCGTAATGTAGAATGCAACACATCTAGTGACAGCATAAAAGTATATCAAATTTCATTCATTTTTCTTCAACAGCTCATAATTAATGGATTGGAAGGGAAATTGTTACAGACTGAAACTTAAATTTTTGGCATGTGGTCTTCACTGTGAAGTTAGGAGCCCATTATGGTACACAACAAATATACCAAGTTACATCGATTAATTTCAAATAGCTCTAATGTTAAATAATAATGTCAAACACAGTATGAACGAAAACTAAAAAATATTGACCCTTGATAGTAGAAACCGAGCATTGTCTCTCTTCAAAAGGAAGAGAAGAAAATCAGTAATATGTAATAAATATTCAGTTTGTATTCAATGATTTCCATTTATATTTTTTTAATTCGTTATTTATATGAAATAACTGTCATTACTATTCAATCTATTTCACCTTTTTTGATCGATATTCAATATTTATTGTGTACGCTCAATTAATGTATTCATGTGAAATATTTCCTACAGTGTTTGGCACGCCACATTGACTATTGGGGACAACTAAACATTCGAAGTCTTAAATCACATAGAAATCTTGGCAGTCACAGTGATACATTCGTTAACTTGAATTACTGACTGACCGACAATCTATCACGTGGTGATATCAGGTCGACCAAGCAATTGAGATCTTGTGTGTCAATCATATTATATCGATTTCCTCAAAAACAATCAGATCTAATGATTGAATATCCATAGCGAAATATAGATCTTTAACGAGGTATTGTCAAACCTGTCTGCAAAGACTACTCTGAAGACAATCTAGAAGTGGTCTTTATAAGCAGGTCGTCTTTATATGCATGTTCTGATTTATATATAAATGACACCTTTGCCCTTATATGCAGATGGTCCTTATATACAGTGCTTATCTAATGGTTACTATACAGAATCTCTGTTTCATTATTTATTTTACTGACATTACTACTTATTTAAATTATTGTGTTATAAAAAGCTAAATGTCGCATTTCTTTCCGATTACTAGTATGCTAGACTATCCTCAGATTCAGTTTTTAATAAGACCTTTATTTCGGTGCAGCTAGTAATTGCATATTTTGATCAAAACTTGATAATGCGTGGAGAAAGGTAAAATTTGAATACAAACTATGTAGCGAAATGTTAAAAGAACCCTAGCTCTTATGTTTACATAAATAGAAAATATTACAAAACGTAGCTGAACAGGGTTCGGCACATCAAACGCCATACTTGGTAAATTTGTCTTTTCATGTTACACAGCTCCCTATAGTTTACACCTAAATTATTTCAGTCGACCTTACATAGGTCAATACGGATTCTAAAACATTTATGAAGATTAACATATTTTAAACACTAGCTGCAATATTAAAATATGAACTCATGATATTCAAAAACGTAACTTCACGCTTATTTTTAAAAGGTATTTGATACCCCAAAATAGTACATCTCTTCGAGGTGCTGATTTTGTAGACATTATTGTAATTTCTGGGCAAGTATTAGGGAAAGAAAATCACTTTGTTTATAACTTAAGTTCCCTTTGATCATTAACCTAATAGTTAAAAGTTCAATAACAGAAATCCTAATATGTTCTCAATGCGTCTTAAAATAAAATCAAACATGCTTTGTCAAAAGATATATCTCAATAGCACTGATTTTTCATCCTCTCTACGCAATTACATAAAATATAGCTTGCTGACGCAAAAGCAGCAAAAGGTCTTGGATGCCATAAGTACCCATCAACATTGAGAGGTCCTATCATGTGACTTATTTACACATCAACTTTGAGAGGTCTTAATGATTAACTTGTGTATACATAACCGACATTAGAAGGAAAATCTGATATTTGCATATCAACATTACGATGGCATCTGACATTATGCATTTCGTATTTTTCTAAGAATTTACGATAATTACTTTATAAATGAGAAAATACATACTTATTTACTACTGTCATCTCAACGTTTGGTGTGTACATGTAAGCTCTCTCTCTCTCTCTCTCTCTCTCTCTCTCTCTCTCTCTCTCTCACACACACACACACACACACACACACACACACACAAGCTCACCCTCTTCATTTAAAGTTCTGAAAATAAAATAAAAATCTTTCCATACACTTAAATCAGAACCTTTAATTGTTGTTATTGAGTTCCCTGTACACACACACACACACACACACACACACACACACACACACACAAAGTGTATGCTTAAAAGCTATGAGATAGGATTAAAATGGCTAACACAACTATCTTTCGCTCTTTCTCCTTCTCTCTCTCTCTCTCTCTTTCTTTGCCTCTTTATCTACACAATAGAGAGATAGAGAGAAAGAGAATATATTCAAAAGATACGAAATATATCATATAATATAATGATCAATCTCTCTCTCTCTCTCTCTCTCTCTCTCTCTCTCTCTCTCTCTCTCTCTCTCTCTCTCTCTCTCTCTCTCGGTAGTTCAGTTTACAGTTTTTGACTTGTTTGACTTTATAGGGTCGCGGGTACGATACCAACTAACACAATGCCGTAAAACACCAAAATAATATATGTCAAAATGAAAACACATTTCCCGCCAGATATTGAAGTAAATTCTTAAATTCTTGATACGTATTCTTGACTCGGCATTGCAATGAAGCATATAAATCAGTTTATAAAATAAAAAATAACAACAGCTTTGTTTTATGGAAAAGAACGATTTTATTCTGATTGTTATTGTCTCATAGGTGAATCGTATAATATGTTTGCAGATCAAAATGATAATGGGATTCGTTTTGTCTCACCGAGGATGAATTTCGGCTTTCTACATCGTTGTCAAATATATGTGAACAAATGGATCTCTTGTTTATGGATGTTGTTATGTACTTGAATCCCCAAGAGAAGGTGTAACCCTTACAAAATTCACCAAAACATGCAGGTTTCGCATCGCAGCTGTCTCACTTAAGATGTTTTCATGTTTAAATTCTTATCAAGGGAAAAAAGTGCTAGCTATTTTCAAACTTGAAACAAATTTGATAAAGGCTAGACGCATGCACAAAGGTTCAAACAATATGGCCCCATTATATCTCAAGGAACTATTTCATGCTAGAAAACAAGGCAAAGCTCCCAATTTAAGATCAATTACAGCTAATCACCTTTGCAATTCAAAACCAAATAAAGAACTCTTTAAGTAAAGTTTTAAATATTCGGGGTCACTAATTTGGAATCGAATTTCAAAGGAAATTAGAGAAAGTACAAATATAAATGTATTTAATTATAATCTAATTCAGTGGATGACAAGTGGAACCTGTTCAATTTGACAAATACATTACAAATTAAAGTATAAATTTTCAAACCTTCAACTTTGTTGTCTCACTATTTTTGTACTGTATATACACAATGTACCTAGTTGGAACATATTCTTACAAAATGTTCTGTTTATTATGTCCATATATACATGTAGCTTATTATCAAGGTTTTTTATTTCATTATTATTATTATTATTATTATTATTATTATTATTATTATTATTATTGTGCGTGCAACTATGTACATGTACTCTGTATGTAAGTATGCATACAATAGAGGGCCACAAGGAGGATTAGCTCCGTGCGACTAATTGTGTCACCTTCTTTAAATAAAGTCGTTATTATTATTATTATTATTATTATTATTATTATTTATATGACACTTTTTACAGTTCACTTCAGTAATGTTGTGAGAAAAAACCCATAAAATATGGAACGTTTGAATATATGTCGTGTCCGCAGTCAAAGGGTTAATCCAAAGCAAAGCAAATCAGAAAACCAATAATCCCTACCTTAACCCTCTGGTCCATTACTACATTTATATTTGACACCGATAATACAATCTCCTTATGTCACATATCCATTCTTTTCCTTAAAGAAACATAGACAATGAAGTGCGTGATTCTTCTACAATTTAAATTGACACTATCGGGTTCCAATGCATTGTTCTTTTTATACTGAAAATAACTGACTAATGGATACCTACATGGGAACATTTTTGTCTTGACAAGCGGCCCTTTGTCAGTTGTTCTTTCCAAATAAAACATTGTTTCTGAATTATCATTATCTTGAATGTACATTGTAACCTTGTAACCTGCCTCAGCAGACACATCCATATAGAGGATCCCCAAGGAAAACCATTCTTATAGTGGAGTACCTGTCTAACGCTGACGGCGGACAGCGTTTTGTTTTGTTTTGTTTTGTTTCTTTTTTTTTTCTTCCTCTTTTGGTCAACAAAGTTGTGTGTAGAAGACATCGTGACCTAGCACATGTGTGGATTTGCCGCATGTGCATCTCGCCACGGGCGCTATCAGATCCACAAAGATTAGTGAAGCCCATCTTGTTTTGACAGTTAACAACACAGTGGACAATGACCATTTTCCACTGGGTCTGATAACAACATAAGTTCCCCTAGCATTGAATTAGTAGCCGATATGATCTTGCTTCAATCAGATCTAGAAAGGCACAGTTACGGTGATGGGCACCTTGCTGATACAACAAATGGCGGTTCGGAATATCTTGTAAATTGAACAGTTCAAGAATAAGTAGATATGGCTCACATTTAGTATAATATTAATAGTGTTCTCAGTTAAAATCCTTGCATATCGATGTACGATTGTTTAGTTTCCCTGTTTTTAAAGTTTTTTTGCTTTTGTTTTCTTTAATTTTTTGTGACCGTAGGATTCAAGTCTGATTTGCAGCATACATTTACTTCAAGTTTGATGCCAGAAGAGGGATTAGCATGAAGATGGCGACAGGTTATTTGATTTGAATCCCTAAAGATGTAACACTTCGATTATGACCCTGGATAGACTATGCAATGAGTCAACGTTATGAACATAATGGGTGGTTTCTTTCGAATAGTTCATGAATGATATGTTTTTTATTATCCAATTCAAATAATAATAATAATAATAATAATAAATGCTGGACGGAAACTCAAAATTAAATCTTTGATCCTGAATACACGCATGTGTGTGTGCGTGTGTGTGTTTACTGAATGAAATAGGTCAAGGTCATTTTTACACATAGGTTCTGCATTCAGTAATCTCAGACACGAATCTTTCGCCTCATCTCTAAAACTTCTATACTCAAGTATTAAGATGTGGACAATATTAAAGCCAGGTATATCTTATGAGTGGGGACAACACTCTAGTCTCTAAATGCATAAATCTTCAATATATCTCATGATGATGAACTTACATTATACTCTCGTGCGACCAATCTGGTCATGTGCGAGGACAAAAAAAAATATATCTCATATCTCATCTCTCTTTAAGATAAAAGCTAGCGGCACAATGACAGGTCCATTGTTGTTCTGATTCTAAACACATGAAGTAGCTTGCTTCATATGATGTACGTTTGACCACCTACTGGGAATTCTTCATTCCGCGAAACAAGCGTGCCTT
This sequence comes from Margaritifera margaritifera, assembly GCA_029931535.1. Classification (NCBI taxonomy): domain Eukaryota; kingdom Metazoa; phylum Mollusca; class Bivalvia; order Unionida; family Margaritiferidae; genus Margaritifera; species Margaritifera margaritifera. Next base: position 17,411,995 of record JAQPZY010001699.1, on the reverse strand, counting down.
TGTTAAAGATTAATACTTCATACAAGATTGTAAGGCAATAATGATGGACATCTAATAACACGCTTGTTGTATGCGTACAATCTAGGCTAAACTAGATAGAGACTAAAATTAGATAAAATTGGGAAAATCTTGTTATTTCTTATTTAAACGACATTCATTTAAATTTTTGAAACATATAGAAAAACTTGTATGCTCATGAAAACTTTTAAACTTTCAGTTAATTGATGTATATTTGAGACATAGACAATGCACTTTCGTTTTGAATTTGTAGCTATATATGTCATTTCGGCCTCGTTGCTCGTTTCATAGTTAGGAGCAAGTGCGTGAAGAAAATAAAAATGACGTGACATAATGCATTGGTCTTTGTGTGTGTGTGTGTGTGTGTGTGTGTGTGTGTGTGTGTGTGTGTTTGTCTTGTTATTAGAAGGAGCAAGATGTCGCATCCCATTTAGTTAAATCCATTTCAAACACCAAACTTCATGTAAGCATATATCATTGAAATCACATACTCTCAGTCATTCGACAAGTATCAAAAGTAACAATGAGTCAAGTACAATTAAATAATTGAAAATTTGATATCCGTTTATCCTTCCCCAAAACTATGTCCTATATCATACATTTATCTATATCACAATACTGACACTGAGGAGATCACTTCACTAGATATACAATTTATTGTGAATAAAGTAAATTTATCAGGTTAATGTGTTTTTAATATCATACTCTAGTTTTAATCTGGGGATAACCGTTAAAAATAATGTTCATCGACTTTTTATGTATTGGGATCTTCAGTGTCTATGGGACTAACATACCCAGATTAACCGATTCGACAGATATGAACCTCAAGATCAATCGTTTTGTTTATTTTTACATCAATCTTTCATGCAGGTAATACAATCTTCTAATATCACATCTCTAGTCTCATTTTAAAACAAAAGCACGTACTGAAGTGCTAATCTTCTATAATTTAATGTGACATTCAGTAGAATCGATGCCTTGTTCTTGTATAATGATAACCTGATATAGCTGGTTAAAGGTCACATGCTGGTAAGACATATGTTTCTTTAAAAGCGGGGCGTTGTGAGAGATTGCTTCCAAATAAAGTTTTGTTTCTGATTTACAAACAGCATGGGAATAAATTGAAACAATGTTACAGCAACGCATACATCCTCAACCAGCCTATCCATTGTGTGATACAACTCGAGTTGCACTTAATTTTTAAATCTTTAAATTAAGACAAATTTCTTTGATGCATAATTTTACGAAGATTTTCTTGATTTAAAATTAATTTTTTTAAAAAGGAGAAAGAAGAAAATAAAAATAAGGAAAGACGAATAGTTTCATAGATTATTTGCACATCATGCATATACATAGACATACATACAGGCGATGATATATACATACTTAGAAAATTGTCAATTTGGTTTCACAGTTTTGATTTGGGTTGTCCGGTGCAACTGAGCATTAGATTGTTCTATCTGTATACACACGCACACACACACACGAGTACAAATATAAAATATCCACTTGCTTTTATCTTTATTTCGCTCTCAATAACTTGTTTTTATCTTTATTTCGCTTTCAATAACTTGTTTTTATCTTTATTTCGCTCTAAATAACTTGTTTTTATCTTTATTTCGCTCTCAATAACTTGTTTTTATCTATGGTCTTATATCCGCCTCTTTCACTCTTCACACACACATACGCATGCGCGCACAAGGTGAAAAGATGCACTTATTTATATTCCTATCCCTCTCTCTTTCTTTATTTCTGCATCCAGCTGTCTCTTCACGCACGCACCCGCAAACAAAGAAACCATCTGGAGTAGTCCACAGAACAGCTTCAGCGAAAAAAGTACTGCAAAGTCATTTTTTTTCCTCAAGGGAAAAGCCGTCCAGGAATATATTTTCCCTTCGGAACATATCAGAGCCGAAGAAACAAATATTCTGGTTTGATTTTCTCTGCCAAGTAGCCGAATATGCGCGTCTGCTTTTTATTCTATGACAAAAGTATAGAACACTATCAGCAAGAAAGTATAAATTTATCTAAATGTCTGTGATACGGGCAAACAATATCTTTCAATACAATACCACGTATGTATGGTTATTCCTTATCACCAGGACAAAATTCTAAGTATTACATTCTGACAACCTGTTTGCGCAGTTTTTAATGTTTAGTTTTTCACTAATTTTTTCTTTTTATTTTATCGAAAAAGAAATGACGATCTCAACCTTCAAAGTTATTGAAAATGTAAGTCTCTATTTTTTATTTAATTTTTTCCATTCATACTTGGAAATAAATCTGTCTATCTATCTGTGTCTGGCTCACTCTCTTTCTATCTCAAATAACCTTTTTATCACACAAGTTATGAAATGTATCCGTTCCCTAACAAATATAGTTTTAATATCATTCATGACCTATATTTTATTCATGCAAAACTACGTGATCATTTTTTTGACCCCCAAAAATAGCCTTGGTGTGGATGGGTGGGTATTTTTTTTTTTTGGGGGGGGGAGGGAGGGGGAGGGGCGGGGATCGCTCTGAAAGAAGGAAATTTTACTCACGGGAAAACATTACTACATATACTTTTTTGGAAGGGGAGGATTATCTACCCGGGGTGGAGTGGGCCGTTTGGTGCATGGGGTGGCCTTTTAACAGCAGCACATTTGGGAAGGATAACCGAGTCAGTGCAAAATGTACACAACAGCAGCAACAACACTGCAACATTAGCATTAACAACAACAACATGAAACAACAGCCACAACAAGAACAATAACTAGAGCACCTTCAGGGGTTCGCTATTGTGAATCCCCACGCTTCCTTTTGCACATTCAGAAAATCCCGCCATTCGCACCTCTTCCCGGAACTCACGCCCACCCCTAGACCATGCCCCAGGGGTCAAAATCCAAAACCCGTTGTATATATTATGTGTCCTCCAGCCTTAAATGCGTTCATAAGGCTTGGTATAAAAAATATCTGAAAATGTCACTGTAATTGAAATTTGTGTATATTTTACCTTCGACTCCCTCCCGGAACCTCCAGGGGAAAGAGCCAGGAATAATATCACTATTGCAAGAGGTTATAACATGGTCAAAATAAAAATAATTACAAAGTTTGGTGAATTTCAATTAATCCGTTAAGGAGAAAATGTACTAACGGACAAACGGACAGACAGATATACGGAGAGTATCACAATATCCCCGACGCGTTTAAAAGACGTGGGAATAATAATAATAATAATAATAATAATAATAATAATAATAATAATAAGACAATATATTTAGCAATAAGAGCTAATCTTGCATTTGATTCTCATAAAAATCATTGTACAAACTACATGCATTTCATATGTACACAATAAAATCATTGTACAAACTACATGTATTTCATATGTACACAACACAATCTGTAATGTAGGTGTGAGTTAGAGGGTACTCATGACATAAGGATTTGAATTTAACTGTAATATAATGAGTTTCTATTTTCAATAGGAATGGTATTCCATAATTTGGACCTGATGCAGCAGCAGATACAGCCAAAGACTTTTCGAAATTGGAGAAATGAGATCGTGGAATGAAACTATACTGTTTCGACAGAGAACGAAGATGACAACCACGCAATAGCAGTTTGGTAAAATATGACAAATATGAATTCCGGCACATACTGACCATCAACTTTCTAAAAGTGCAGTTCACTGGCGTATACCAGTGCATTTCTTGAACCCGAAACATGTGGAATATGGTGAATTGTACATTACCCTCTGAAGTGATTTTTTTTCTGGTGATACAGGATGACTTTTTTTAATGATTTTTGTGATAGTCTTGCAGGAAATATAGTAAAGATATTTGTTTGTTTGTTTTAATATTTCATTTTACTTTTCCAAAATGTACGATTTTGTACGCGTTTCTAAAGTAATTTCATCTTTCCATTCCTCATATAAAAATAAACCTTTAGAGGAGTCTGTTACAACTTATAATAATCTAAGCTTTCCCCTGACCATTCCCCTATCCCACCCACCCCTGACCATTCCCCTATCCCACCCCACCCCTGACCACTGTCCTATCCCACCCCACCCCTGACCATTCCCCTATCCCACCCCACCCCTTTCCAGGGCGACGGCATGTTCGATATTTAGACTTATTACGTTGGGGTGGTATATCCAACATAACTGTCCAAATACCTGACACGGACGGAATGGTGGTCAGTAAACTGACACGGAGGGAATGTCAGTCAGTGAAAACTCCAACTCAGTTCAGTTATGTGTTACATAGATATATAGATAGTTTCCCAACCCAGCAAAACTGAATCATCTTTTTTTTTTTTACCATGCTAGCTAAAATCAATGTGTATGCAATCAGAACACCTTCCTTTGCGCTTTAAAACGAAAAACTTACTCATAATTTTGTTAATAACTATAATTCAAGATTGACATATTCATTAAGACCTGTATTACACACATAAATTGCAAATTTCACTTTCCAGCCATACCTAGATAGTATTAATCTTTCAAAGTTTAGGGCTTCACTTACAAAATTAAGAGTGTCATCACTTCAACGATCGTTTGAAAATTAAAACTCGTGATTTTTTTTTTAAAAAAGCAAACTCTTTAATGTTGTTGGAGACAAATTTAATTTCATGTTTGTGTGCCTTTTGTTTATATAAATATGTTGTTTCCTCACAAATTAGGGACGAAAATATTGCAAGAGATTTTTAGCAGTTCAGAAGAAAAAATAAATATCCGCCCCATAAAAACCTTAAACCGTTCCACCACGAAAACTTAAGTCATTGAAAACGCACCGTGTTAAAAAATAAAATAAACAAACAAACAAATTGCATTATTAAATATTTCCTAAATATTTATATATCTGAAGTTTTAGTTAATGTACGAAGCACCAAAACTGTGTAAATTTTATGCTCAACTTAATCCTCGGACCTCGGATACGCCTCTCATATCAAAGTCCCCGAAATCCTGCCCCAGATATCTCAGAATCATTGACAAATGAAATCGCTGCTTACTTTCAAAACTGTTCCTGGTATAACATGAGCACCACTTGGGGAACATGTCAACTTGTACCCGGGCGTCTCCATACACGAGTAATGAGCGATAACAGCAGTCGACCGGGTGCCAGTTTAACATATATGTATGTACACGGCGTTCTGGAAAAGTATCAACGTTGCCAGGCGATCATAATTTTTGTATACGATGCTTTCAGCGAGTTAGCCACTGAGACCAACAATGCATATATGATTTATTAATATTCAAGAGATGAATGATTACAAAGCCCCCCAAAAGCCACGATTTTTTTTTTTTTTGGGGGGGGGGGGTAACGGCACTTAAAACACATTATTGGCTTTATCTTGCCTAGGAATTGAGAGCCAAGTGCCTTTCCCAGGGACACACAGAGGCAACCGACCCCGGCTGACCTGGCCGGGTATCGAAACCGTGACCCTTGGATTACGAGTCCAACGCTCTACCAACTGGGTAGTAGTATTTGTTGTTGTAGTTATTGCAAAAATAGTGGTGGTGGTGGTGGCGTTATCGTTCTTGTTGTTTGCTATGTAACGTCTATAACGCAATGTTAAATTCACTGAGTTCTTTTAAGTTATTTGTTTCTCTTTCTTCGAGATCTACAACTTAATTGTCCTCTCTCTCTCTCTCTCTCTCTCTCTCTCTCTCTCTCTCTCTCTCTCTCTCACACACACACACACACACACACACACACACATGGCTGAATGTCGGCCTCCTTTTACAGCCCCACCTTTCTGTCAACTGTAGCTCGCACTGATTTCATGAAAGAAGTTCAAAGATACTAACGAATGTAACTAGAAGCATTCTAAAGTTCTTAGTTATATTAATGAAACAAATAAAGTGCTCAACGGATGTACATTAAATGACACTAACTTCACCGCACCTAACTTTTGGTCTAAGTGCAAAGAAGTATTTAAGCAACAACCGGCAGTGTTGCATAATGGATCCCAAGGACAGTGGACACTGTGTCCCCCACCCTTCAAATTTGGGGGACACACAACGTTTTAGAGGGACAAAGGAAAATAATGGTACATAATGCACTAATAGTGCTACACAAATGAGAGAATCATATTTGCTTCGACAGTTTTTACACCTTAACTTTGTGGACTGCACTGTACTATCATATTTTTCTTGGACACTTACATTATTGCAATAAAAGTTTTATTATGTGCTGAAATAACTCATGAAAACATTAACATGTTTGAATATCTGGTTAACCTGAAATTAGCTGCACCATGGAATTTTCCGTTCCGGATCTTGCTCTCATTTAACTTTTGTGTACACTCATTATCTAGCAGCATTTATTATAATAAATACCTATGTTTTCTGAATTACTTTTCTTTCCAAACAAACAAATAATTAATTAAATGACAAATTGTGTAATTTTTATAAATATAGTCTCTTTTGTCATTATTTCAACCTCAAAATAAATTAAATCTTCCTTGACGTAGGGGTGACTTTTAACTTCAAAAATATGCTAAACTAACGGCCGTCAAACACTTTACATTGCAACTCGGCCGACTACCGTAAACATTGAATGTTTTCATTGCCAGATACATTATTTTAATAGATATTTATTGCCATCTTACAGTTTTTATCACCTTTTGCGACTTTGACCATTGCTAGCGCCAACAGAGACATAGATGGTCATGCATTAATGAAAAACTGCAGGAGTAATTTTTCGATTTTTTTTTTCTGATGAAAAAGCGCGCCCAGGGGACACACAGGGTCAAGATTTGGGGGACATAGGACAAAAAATTGCTGGAAACCCTCAAGCCCGCGCTCAATGTGCAACACTGTCAACCAGAACAACATCATCAACAACAACTACTACTTCGACCCCCGTTACTACAACTACCGCATCTTCGCTAGCCCAGGGTAGTCGACCTACTTCTGATGTAGAACGAAGTGGACCCTTGACTAGAGAAGATGCTGCTACAACTACTACTAATTTTACAACAATGAAATGATATTAATTACCACGTTTATCGTTAATCTAGCCGTAATTATTAATATGTCAGTTTTATATTACCAGTGATTACATGCAAATAGAATGATCTACCAGTTGATTCGATAAACGTGCTGAATTTCTTTGATAGTTTTCAGTTTCCTAATGATAATATTTTATTTGTCCAAATTTTCTATAATTGTAAAAATCGGCTTGATCCCTTTACATTTTAAGTTAGAGCAGAGTTAGTTAGCCTGAGTTTCCGCTGACCCTTTCCACCTGATTTTAGATATTTTGACATTTTTGTTGGGGTGTGAGGTCAGAGACCATTGCCTATTGATATGTTGGAATTCGCCGACACCGCGCGGTGCCGGCATAGGGTAGCTACTTGATACCGGGCCTAGCAAACTTAAACGACCTTACATCGATACCTACCTGCATGAAATCGATAGGAAGATGATTTATCTTCTCAGAAATGGTGAGTATGACATTGGTGGCGTCTTTAATTCGTTGACAGACGAGACGAAGCTACAGCGTTGACCAAATTTTAGCTGGTGCTTGCTATTGCATTGCTACTCACATGACTACCCAAATCTCTCAGCCTACATGCCCATGACATCAAAGGTCAAATTGTTACGTGATACCAGCAAAACACCCTTTAATATTTTTGGTACAAAAATTCGAAAAAAGGAAACGAAAGTGAGGTAATGTTTGTAAAAAAAAAGTCCCGAAAAGACACATAATTCTTAATATATTTATTCAGAGAACAACGACCAGAAACCTGTCTTTGTCGCAGCAACCTTGAGAAAACCACATTCATCTAGCAAATATCACATGTCAACGTGGTTTTTGTTGGTATCACGTGGTATCATGGTTGATATTCATAGAGGCTTATCCTTGGTACGAGGATTAAGTCAACGGTGTAACGTGAATGTAAGCGCTGAATGTACACATTTTCCCATAAGTAATTGGTAGTTGAGAAATAAGCTTTCCACATACCCGCCAGGAAAATATAAATATCAGTTACACTATTTTACTTTACTGACACAAATACGAAAGTTCCCAGAGCCAATATGGTGTTAATAAAAAAAATACCCCACCCCCACCCCCCATAACTAAATAAACAATCACCTGGACGTTTTTTTTTTTTTTTGGCAGCATGACCAAATAATTGGTTCACCACTAAAATTGTTGTTCGATTGTGTTTGTGATCCCTGGCTTTGGCGAAGAAAAAAAACTTACCTTTTCAAGTTTCCATTTCAACTGAACCAAAATTACTAAAATATAGAAGTCTTTCTTTTTAATCAACCAAGTTTCCAGTGATAATCGCCAAAACGCAGCCCATGCTGTGGTATACTATGTAACGCAACAAGTTAGATCTGTCAGTTTGATCTTTCGCTAATTACTTATGCGGGCCCTGTCCCCTTACAAATTAGGCATTAAGTATTGCAGGTCATGCATCTTGCTTGCATAGTCTGGATGTCTCATGCATGTACAGCATGCACAGTGAATGCATACAACTATACCTATCTCTCCAGTTGTATAGGCCTTAATGTATATTCTGTTAAAAGGTCCACCTAACTGGGATATGTTTTGGCGCTATGACCAGAAAATTGGTTCGGGTATGCTTTGTAAAATTTTAGTGATTATTTGTTTGATTATGTGGAGTCGGTGTTGGGAAGATATTTCTCAACCCGAGTAATTAACCAATTTCTAGGAGCTGACGTCATAATGTACAGTATTCACGAGACTTTATGGTAGCATGGATTAGTTTCGTAAAATGGACCCTCCCTAATTTCTTAACATAGGGCATTCTCTGGATATTTTTAGGTATTCGTGTTAAGTGTGTTGAGATAGGAATAATTTTTTGTATTAGGTGTTTGGGTCACATTTTGTATTGCATGGCGTGAAGTACTAATATTCGGCTTAGAAAGGATTACTGATGACTGATACAAATGTGAAACAAGAAAGGCTTACTAATGAGTCATACAAATATGAAACAAGAAAAAAACCATGCAAGTGTGAAATTATAGTTCCGTGATGTGTGATCATTAGGTGATTAAAGTAAAATTATTTGTAGTATTTGCGCGTTAAGAACCCGTCAGTTAACAACGACTGTTGCCTTGAGGTCCTTGGAAGTAGGGAAAACAATAAGCCTCAAAGCCAGACTCACGCATAAGTTGTTTGATTCGCTCGGCAGTGAGACCCGTTGCGTGTAACAATACCATCTAAGTACTGACAGTATATTATTCATGAATGCAAATCAGAAAGTTTATTGTTATCCACTCAATTTAAATTCTCATTTCATTTACCACGCAGTTGTTTTGCATGGCACTGACGATTGAATCTATTCTATTAAATTTTTATGTATATTTAACATTTGGTTATTTACGTATGGCATATACCATACATTTCAATCTGTTACTTAACCTTATTCAATTGTTACAGCAACATGTTACTTGTGCATTGCGATATATGTTATTTTCATGATTTAGCAAAGCTCATGTATGATTATATCGATTGTTTCATATGTTCACCTACTGTATATAGATAATTTATGTATTAACTCGCTATGTGATGTGTACTGATCTGTTAATGTTAAGTCTTTTTATTAGGAGATGGATTTATATAAGTGCTTCTCAGCACTTGTTTCCAAATCCTACGCTTGTATTGTGTACTCTGTTTTTTTCATCTCTTTATGTGCAATAAATAAATATGGTCTGAATTAGACTCAATTTTAAAAAAGCATTATAAGAAAGTTATGTTCATTACACAGATATCGAAAGGGGAAAGCTTAGATTATTATAAGTTGTAACAGACTCCTCTAAAGGTTTATTTTTATATGAGGAATGTAAAGATGAAATTACTTTCGAAACGTGCACCAAATTGTACAGATATCGAAAGGGCACCAAACCAAACAAAATGATCAAATAAACAAACGGACTAGAATTCCTATCTTCTTGCGTATTCATCCCGCGCATTACGATAGAGTGCACACACTGTATTGTATCTACACTGACTCCAGATTTTTCGTACATCAAAATGAGAAAAATTATTGAATAACTGACGAGTTGTACGTTGTTATAAACAATGATATATTTAAAGTCTAATCAATTCATGTATCCTAAAACAAGGGTTCTGCAGAAGGCGGTGTCTCGCCTTTTGGAGTTATAACCTTGCACTAAGACTTTAGGCAGGCGCGGTGGCTTAGTGCCTAAGGTTAAGACTGTTGACCAAAAGTGTACAGCTTGGATTCCCACCATCGAATCAGGTCAGACAAACTACTATAGTGTGTACTTGCCTCGGCACGACAGAATCTTCATGTGTTTCAGTACCATAAAACGCCAAACACAACCAAACCAAACAAAAACATAAACATTGGCTTGCGACTACGACGGACTACTTTGTGCTCGCGTTGTCTCGCAATTTTTCTCCAGAAAGGGCGAAACAAAAAACATGTGGAAACGAATTAGTCGATAATTAGTTCTTTAAATCTTTGGAAAATGTAACCATTTGTAAACCAAACATGTTTAAGATAAAACAAGATCGATTTTTTTTATATATTTCATAGTGAGATATTTAAATTTATCAGTGGGAGAAAAAGGATATTGCCACACTGGCGATACCACTTTTATCGTCACAGTGGCGATATCACTTTTGGAACTTCTTTTTTCCCATTTAGGAACTATATCTGCCCTTATGTATGTTATTCAAACCTGTATTTCCATATTTAGGCCTATTCCATTTTTATTCTTCATCTGCTCTCCCCCCCCCTCTCTCTCTCTCTCTCCACATCAGGATGTACAGATCTTAAAGTTAAAATGTGTCAACTGTAGACCCTCTACTAGTGTACATTTATGCAATCAGCCAAGTTTGGTACTCTCAATGAAAGTGCCTTCAAAAGAAAAATGAAATCAACACTTGATGTCAAAGCTCTCAAAGATACTCGGCAAGCTCTGTTTGATCTGGTAAAACGGAAAAGATACGATTTCCCTGATGGTCGATTAGTGGAACGTCTACCTCGATCTAATAGTGCTCCAGTGGCAGATAAGTTTTCAGAAGATATTTTTACAATATATCATTTCATTGAAGGAGAAGACAATTACAGTGACATGAAAGCCTGTATATCAAAATGGGCCCTGAAACGCAAAAATGAACCTCAATCATCGCAGCGGTTGACATCTCAGCGCAGTGACATCATATCGCAAAGCCCGAAATATCTAGTTAATGATGATGCTTTACAAAGCACAGAGGAAAACGCTGATAGAATGAGCATAATATTTGCGCAACTAGCGACAATTAATAAACTGTTTGAAGAAAAAAACGTTCCGGTTGGAAAACCAGATATGTGAAATTGTCACACAAAGAGAGAATGAAATTCAGAGACTGAGAACAGATTTAATTGAGAAAACCAAGAAACTCCAAGAAGCTAACGCTCAGATAGAGCAACTTAAAGTAAATGAGGAAAAACTAATGAGTGATAACCGGGGAATGTACATCCATATGTCATCTATGGCAACTCGGGAAAATGAGTTAAAATGAATCGCTACACATGTACATCAACATCTTGATGTGATAGTGAAAAGGATAAACTGTATTGAGGGAAAGGTAGACACAATTTGTACAAGACACAAGCTTTTATACAATCATACTAACGGAAAAAGTGGAAGAACCTTAGAATTCCAACTGAAAGGCAATCGTGAATTAACAACATGCAAGGAGATTAGAAACAATCCATCTACTGTTGATCAAGAAAATATATTATCTCTTCCTAAAGAGATACAGAAAGAGCCTTCTACAGCTCTTGCAGCAAATTCGACTAGAAATGGACCCCCTATAACTTCAGTGCAGGATTTCCCTCCACTTTCACGGAAGGATGTGACTAATACACCAGCAAATGTGAACCATAAACGGCAAACAGAAGTCACATCTAAAAAAGCAAGAGAGAGCAAAGAAAATGAAAATCAACAAAACATGTTAAGATGTGAAGAAAGAACTCAAAATAAAATAAATGAAAATAGCACCAATAAAGCACTGAATGCTCTCATCGAATCACGAGAAGATCAAAGAATGCTTCAGAACGACGAGGAGAAACACAGGAAGAAAGATACAGTGTATAGACTTATCGAGACTATAATTACCAGACCCAATCAAAAGGATCACGAATCAGATGTTTTTGAACCAGTCGTAAGAAACAAAATAAGACGCATTTTTCTGTCAAATGTAAAATCAAGAAAGGATATAGATGTTGTAAGGACAGCTATTACAAGCCGTTGCAAGGAGGAGGGTGTGAAGGTTACATTCGTCCGCCTTATAAAAGAACGACCCCACTGGGATGGATCAAATATAAATATATATTTCGACTAAATGTATTGGAAAAACATTTTGAATTGATGATGAACAAACCTTCGTTTCGGAGTGCTGGAATAAAATGGAATGAATGGATTTCAAACAAAAAGTGGAGAGAGGACTACCCATCAGATGAAACGTATGGTAAATGTAACACATAGTGCCAATGAACATCGGCATAGGACTAGTAATTGTGTCATCATTGTAATTATGCTCACCATCTCAACATGGAATGTACGTGGTGTAATGCATAGCCATCAGAAGTTAATTGAATTGTTAGCCGACACATTGGCTTGGTACAGTGAATCTAACTTACTTAGATAAATTACATGTTGATTTTAAAGTAGTAGCGATTCCTACTGAACACATACCTAAATGCTATAGGGGTAGTGGCGGGGTTGCATTATTTTACCGATCATCACTATGCAAAGTAAGAACCTTACAAACCGACTTGCCAAATATTATGGCGGTGAAAGTCATAATGAGACGATTGGAACCCATCATTTTGATTGCAACTTACTTTCTCTCGACAACCAGAACTGACGATGAATATGAACAATTTTGTGACAATGTTTTTGATGTGTATGATACATATTCTGTTGAAAATATATGCATAATCATAGGAGACATGAATGCAGATATTGTGTGTAAAAATCCATCCAGGAGAGACCTGACTCTCAGGAATGGAATAGAACAGAGAAACATCATTCTTACCTCAGTGGTAAAACCCCATGAACATTACTTCACGTATAGATCAAAAGACATGTCACGGACGTCTGTACTAGATTATATACTGATACCTGATAAAATCAGAGGTGGTGTAAAAAGATACACAGTGAACGACAGAATTGATTTTTCAATTTCAGATCACCGACCAGTTACAACAGCACTTGCGAAAGATATGTTGAAATAAAATATAAAGCCACGTGGTTTTCCAAGAATTAAATGGAATTTGGCGAATCCATTAGAAGTAAGCATGTATAAAACTGACGTTGACGCATTTTTGAATTTCACATTTGAGTGTAAATCAGTAGAAGACATAGAGAAGTACAATGAACTGATAACTAAAAGTATAATAACTGCTTCGGAAAGATATATTCCAACGTCTGAATTCAGATCATATTTGAAACCATATTGGAAGAAAAATGGCCTTGATAAGCTACATAAAAAAATGAGAAAATGGAGGAATAAAAGAATATCAATCAATCTCTCCACATCAGGATGTACAGATCTTAAAATGTGTCAACTGTAGACCCTCTACTAGTGTACATTTATGCAATCAACGAGGTGCCATCAAGAAATGCCTAAAAACTAACTCCAAACAGCAAAAAGTAGACTTTTTATAATTAGTTTTCTACATGAATCATTGATACTGTCAGCGACTGCACTTACATGACCTGTTGCTATGTGTCACCCATACAGTATTGTATACCTGTAATACTCTAAAACAAACGGTATATATATTTTTTTTAAAAATCGTGATTAAATATAGTAATACAGTTTTTTAATTAGCTTTTACTCGCATCACAATTGTGTTTGAAAATGATGGATATATCGAGCGTAGATTAGTGTTGATTGCAAACCGAAATTAACTGACAATCTAAAATTGGATATAGCGTCTGCTACCGAGCTAGACTGCAAGCTTGCCAAGGCCACCTAAAAATTTACGTTTGAATGTAGAAATAAACAAAATGAAGAACGAAGATCTTTACAAGTAAACTCACAATCATTAAAATCTTTTGTTTAAGATGTTACGATCTGAAGTCTGTCAGATACACCGCTCTGTGATGTTTCTAAATAACCGAACCCCAACAGTATCAACCCGCGTATGAAATGTGTTAACAATAATAAAATCTCTTCATTTTAGTACGAATACAGCAATTAATTTGACAAAATTCGCAATTTGAAGAAAGATGTGAACAATCTAAATTTTTAAAACGTCACTGTCCCAAAATTATTGTACAATTTAGGAGCTTCTTTTTATTGATATAGTAATGCAGCTGTTAATCGCATTGACACATAATGCCGAAAACCCGTGCAAATCTATGGTTTTTTCTTTAAAAAATATATAATAAAAAGAAAATCTACTTTTTTTTAGCAGATATAGGGACATATTTCACGAGTGAAGTGCTGTCACCAGTGGCAAAGCCACGAGTGACAATACAAAATGTTCCCATTTCACTCGTGAAATATTTCCGTATATCTACTCAAAAAACGTAGATATCCTCTATTTCACTCGTGAAATATTTCCGTATATCTACTCAAAAAACGTAGATATCCTCTATTAATCACACAGTAGAAATGCAATACCATGATGATAGTTACTTTAATAATAATAATAATAATAATAATAATAAGTAATTTAGAAAGGCATCTGTAACGTGGTAACTTGGCGTCAAGAACTGATCAGAACAGAATGACGGTAAAAGCAAATTATTGAAATATGTTACCTGTTCTGGCGATCTGCTGACAGACTTTAAGCAAAGTTCCAATATTTAGTTAATTTTCTGCTTTTTTTAAAAAGAAAAAGCTGCCATCCCTTTCAAAGTTCTGATTTGCTTGCTAAATTGTGAACATTACTAACTTTTCAGATTATGCGAGAATCTAAATAACTGAAAAAGTACATATATACTGCAACAAAAGGTAAGTACGAGGGGTATTTGAAACGTTCTGACAATTTTGTTATAAATTTTTTGTTTCTTTAAACCTGTCAATAAATTTAATGCCGATCGATAAAAAAAGAAACGTTCTATAATATGATCTGCAGCTGCGCCTTCAGCACGCCGTACAACTGCAGATATATGCGTGTGATGTAACATAGGCAAATGTCAGTGACATCAAAATGGAGAAGAAAAAGAATTCTCCTATAGATCAAAGAGCATACTGTAAAATCCGGGCGCTTAGGGTATTCTCTGATTGATACTAGTATCAAGGCCGACTTGGATAAAGTTTGTGTTTTGTAATTCTCTGTCATATCCTACAATTTTGAGGTGTTTCATCGTTTTTAGATTGTCGCAAATCCATGGAAGATGACTCATTCTGGATGATCGTTGTCTGCGATAGGTGAGCGGAATGTGGCTGCTTTGAAGGGGACAATTGATGAAGATGCTCCATACGCATTGGAAGATATCGCTGATATTAATTCGTCAGCTGCTTTTAATATACTGAAGAATCATTTGAAGCTCAGAAAGGTTTGTGCAAGATGGGTCCTGCATTCGTTGACGGCTGATCATAAACAGACTCAGGTTGAAATTGCCAAATAGCTATTTTCCAAAAATGAAAAGAGTAACGAGAGATATTTGAATGAGATTGTCACAGGTGATGAAACGTTGATTTACTTTTTTGAACTTAACTCAAGAAAAAATAATAAAGTTTGGATCGGAGAAAATGAGCAGAGACCACAAATCGCTCGACCTAGTCAGACTGTCAAGAAAGTTTTATACGCATTATTTTGAGATGCAAAAGGCCCTGTCATCCAGGTATATGTGCCTGACTCAACTAGCGTCACTGGACATTTGTGTATCTCCAAAGTGTTTCCAAAAGTTGTGGAACACTATCGAACCACCCGTCTGCGCACCGGTATGCGATATATCCATCTGCTCCATGACAACGCACCGGTGAGAGAGTTCATGAAGGAGCACAATATCCAAACGTTGCCACATCCTGCTTGCAGCCCTGATTTATGGCATTTAATAATTGGATAATCAGACTGTGAAAGTGTGTAAAGGTTCACGGGGAGTTCTTTGAGGGGACGCACTGACGTACTGTTCACTAATAAAGAACTTTGTTGTACAGCGCACTAATATTCAAAACTTTTGAAAAAAAACAAAAAACATCATGATTAAAATTATGTTGGCCAGTTTAGGTGATATGGTGTGTAAAACTCGTATAAAATTCCATTGATATACTGCAGTGAACATTAACGTGTCTTATGTCGTATAAAATTCCATTGATATACTTCAGTGAACATTAACGTGTCTTATGTCGTATAAAATTCCATTTATATACTTCAGTGAACATTAACGTGTCTTATGTCGTATAAAATTCTATTGATATACTTCAGTGAACATTAACGTGTCTTATGTTGTATAAAATTCCTTTGATATACTTCAGTGAAAATTAACGTGTCTTATGTCTACTTTAATAACATATTCTAATACAGAAACAATATATTATAGTCCTTGGAAGAAATATAAACTATACCAGATTTTATGGTGAGATGGCGAAAACTTGTATTTGTAAAGGAAAAAACAGAAAGGATTTCTGGCATTTGGTAAATCAGCACAGAGACGACTACTCTGATACTCAACAAGTTCCTGAATTCTTGCCCCATATAAATCCACACAAAATAAAATAAAAAAAAAAAAAACTTTACTTGAATACACTGTTACGACTCTATGGTCTAAGAAGAATGTAACAGAAAGAAAGTGAAACCAACAAATCAAGTAAAAATCAAATCAACAAGCAATCTATTTCTAGATAATTAAAATAAATATCAAAAGACACTTACCGTAATGTGAATTAAAATCCAAATAATCCAATAATCCTGTGTCGTAATCACAAGTCCTAAATATAGAATGTTCCGAATGAATGACTGTTTCTTTGAATGTGTTGATGTGCCAATAGTCTTTAATGTCCAAATGTGCCAGTAGTCTTTAATGTGCTGATGTGCCAAAATGAAGTACTCCAGAATATCTTTGAATAAGTTCACATAAATCCCAAAATCATCAATTCAAAATCCAAAAGTTTATGAGCACTTTTATAATCCAATGAATATTTTAAATAATTCCTCTCTCAGAATTTGGAATGATTTTTCACAACTGTAATGGCTCATTAAAGACTGATGTTAAGGTCGAAAACTGAAAAACTGTCCACTAAACATGGTATATATAAAGAGAGGTTGCATGACAGAATGTTCTAGAATATTATATGGTGTATGTGACTTTTGACACATAACTCTAAAGGAAATTCTAGTTTATCTATAAACAAAATCAACCCTGACCTCAGATGGAATAAACAATTCGTTTACCAAAACCGTCCTTGAACTCAAATACTAAGTAAACAACCTAATTCAAGGACAATAGCTAAACACGTCAACATTATACTTAACATTAAGGTTTAAGCAAATATTAAGGTCAAGAAACATTTATAATTTCCTAAAATATTTATAATATTATATAAACATCATACATAACAATACCTAAAAACACGTGTACCGATACAAACAATGTCAGAACTGTTTATGTTTCTTTTTCCCCTTTAAAAATAGAATTACAAATTGAAAATTGTACTGTTATTCTACCGGTCGAGGAATGAATCATTCACACAAGGTAGGCTTGGGAGACCAGTTAATTCAAAGCATTTCAGGCACAAATTGTATAAGGGAACGAAACCGATTGCATTGGAACAGTAATAATCACCAAAATGTTACTCTCTCTCTCTCTCTCTCTCTCTCTCTCTCTCTCTCTCTCTCTATATATATATATATATATATATATATATATATATATATATATATATATATATATATATATATTGAATTTTCCAATTTTCCAATCGAATTTCCATTTAACATTTTCTCTCAGTCCGTATCCATCTTCATTTTTATTCTATTTATCAGTTTATCCATCCGTCTGTCTGTGCACATGCCTATCTACTAATCCATCTTATTTCCTATACATACGTCTCTCCATTCACCAATCCATCTGTATGTCCGTCGGTTCATTTTTTTATCAATCCATCCATCAATCCTTCCATACGTTTAGAAACTGTTAGCACTATTTTAAATACAAGTGATGATGAATTATTTGTTATTGCTCCTTAGAGTTTCACTCAATGTCAGTAGATAATGGCAATACTGCTGTTGAGAGAGTCCAAGAAGTGAATATATCTGGGACTAAAGGATAATTGTCACTAGGTAAGGAGAGAAAATCTCACTCAGACAATCCTTTCTTCGTTTCTGTCTTAACCACCACGTTTAGTCTTTCTCTCTCTCTCTCTCTCTCTCTCTCTCTCTCTCTCTCTCTCTCTCTCTCTCTCTCTCTCTCTCTCTCTCTCTCTCTCTCCAATATTTGACTTTGTTTTCACCTATTGTATCCAAGATTATATTTCTTGTTTTTCTTACTTTTCTAACCACTTTAGTATAATAATATTAGGAGTTAGTTGTGAGGACCTGTAAACACACACACACACACACACACACACACACACACACACACACATATATATATATATATATATATATATATATATATATATATATATATATATATATATATATATATATATATTAGTTTTCTTTCAATAGTAATTTCATCTTGTCCTATACTTTTGTTTGCCTAAGTCTTTGCCTACGTCCTTTCCTATGAAGTTTTTTTATCTTTCATTCTCTTTTGCTCTTTCAAATCTTTGACGTTATTGTCTTCGACGTTGACATTCCTCCTGCCTTCGTTGTCTTTCTTGCTATATCCTGCTTTATGGCTGGAAACGTTTTTCTTCGGCAGTCTTTTTTTTTTTAAAAAAATATCGGCCCCTGCTTTGCCGTTGTTCTGTATCCTTCTATCGCCACCCTTAAATAATAATAATAATAATAATGGTGTTGTCCTTCCAACATAATTTGAAGATTGAGGATCAACTCATGTACCATGAATAAAGTTGAAGATACAGGATCAACTCATGTACCATGAATAAGTTCATCAAATGTTAACCTTCGTCGTCCATATTTTGTATCTATGTAGACGGGTTTAATAGGTTAACCAACAGGAGCTGAAGTAATTAACGCGTAAGAAGTCATTGATTTATTTAGCTGAAATTTCTTCAATATAGGTGCATACGATAAGAAGTCATTGATTTATATAGTTGAAATGTATTAAATATAGGTGCATACGATAAGAAGTCATTGATTTATATAGCTGAAATTTCTTCAATATAGGTGCATATGATAAGAAGTCATTGATTTATATAGCTGAAATTTCTTCAATATAGGTGCATACGATAAGAAGTCATTGATTTATATAGTTGAAATTTCTTCAATATAGGTGCATACGATAAGAAGTCATTGATTTATATAGCTGAAATTTCTTCAATATAGGTGCATACGATAAGAAGTCATTGATTTATATAGCTGAAATTTCTTCAATATAGGTGCATACGATAAAAAGTCATTGATTTATATAGTTGAAATTTCTTCAATATAGGTGCCTACGATAAGAAGTCATTGATTTATATAGTTTAAATTTCTTCAATATTAGCACGTAAGAATATATAAACAAATTA
This sequence comes from Margaritifera margaritifera, assembly GCA_029931535.1. Taxonomy (NCBI): domain Eukaryota; kingdom Metazoa; phylum Mollusca; class Bivalvia; order Unionida; family Margaritiferidae; genus Margaritifera; species Margaritifera margaritifera. Next base: position 17,392,394 of record JAQPZY010001699.1, on the reverse strand, counting down.
AATACTAAATCCAAGTGTTTCATCTTGAAACATGTGAATGTTTTCAATTAAGTCATTCATTTAATCGTGCTTTAATGTGTTATCTATCTTTGAATTTAGGTGTTCTCTCATTTAATGAATTGTTACATTTCTTCCACATTTACACTGAACGATTCTTGTTTATTTCTTCATTCTATTGTTCCTATGCCATTCAGCTTTTTGTTTATTTGCACATTTTCTAAATCTCATCCATCCGTCGTTCTTCGTCTTCTCAATTTTGTGTGGTAGTTTATGTACAATTCACTTTCTACAAGTTAATTTTATATTTTTTACACAAAGACTGGCATTCATCATCAGCTACAAGTATATATCTGTGTCAACAACCGTATTGACTGATTTATTTACCCAAACTTTCTTCAGTATTAAACAAACCAGTGATTAAAAGTGACTACCTAAAATTACTTTAAGTGATTGCCTGAAATTGACTTTTATTGCTTATTAGTTGCTTTTAGTGCTTATTAGTGACTTTTAGTGCTTATTAGTGACTTTTAGTGAATACCTAAGTAACTTTCAGTTGCTGGTTATTAGTGACTTATTTTTCTCTACTTATTTAGGTAGACATGCATGAAAATTGATCTTATTGTCCACTCTCATCAAGGGATATGTCGAATCTTTGGCAACATGTTAAAGTAAATATCCTAATGAGATAAATTAATTCTACTCACGAAAATTAAAGTCTGTAACAGTGGAAAGACAAAAGAAAATATTCAACAACTGAGTTGAAACATGTTATAGAGGGAAGTCTCGCCAAAGCCCACAAAATTATAACTGCTTTCAATCTATTGTCTAGAGAATTAATGATTCAAACAGAACAAATGTACATTTTTTTTGTTAAGCTAGAGAAGACAGAGGAACAGATTGTTCATGTTTCAAGACGTACGGCAGAACTAAAAAAAGGGCATGCAACAAAAATTAAGGAACAAATCGAGCATGAATTGCTTGGCTTCTCAGAACAAGACCACGAGAATAATTCTTTGTTCTGAACATTTCACAATTCAGATTTTCTCTTGCTAATTAGAATCAGATACATTATTCACAAACTTGAGAAATTGTCTAAGTCTATACAAAATCAAGTTGCGTAAAGTACAACGGCGAAGCATGTGCATAGTACAACAACAGATTCTCTACATAGCAGAACGACTGAAACTATGCCATCTACAAATGAAGTTACAGTACAACGGCTAAGTCCATGCAGAGTACAACGGATAAGTCCGTGCAGAGTACTATAGCCAAGTCCGTGCACAGTGTGACAAATGCAAACGGATACGGAGTGAATGGCACAACATTTGAGCTTGCAGGGTGGAATAGCAATGTCAATGAAATGCTGCAGGTGTACCTAAATTAATGGCGCTTTAACCCAACAGAATACTATCCACCTTTTGACAGCAAAATATCAGAGAAAACAATATTATCAACACAATTTACCGGTTAACCGGTCAACATTAGGGACAGGGCTAATTGTTAGCTACAGTATGCTGCTTGAAGAACTATATTCAGTTACAAGGTAAGTGTACCATATAAATTGCCAATACCAGTAGCTCTGTCAGACATATCTATAAACTATTTTATTGTACACAATTCACTATCTGGTGTAATAGTTCCCTATGCAAATATTCACGTGCTTTTTAATTACCTTTTGTCCCTGTAGGCTTTATCACCAAATCAACAACGTTTGATGCCTTGCAAAAAGTTTGTGGCGTTTTGCATTTCCTGTTGGAATGTAGCAGCATATCATGAGAGTTAATGAGATGGACAAACCATCTGACTTGCTGTATAGCAATGTTACCTTAAAGACTTCGTAGTATTTCTACCCAATATGTTTACAAGTGAAAATGAACTGTTTTTTGTTCTTCTCTGGAATCTAAAGTCTTTTGTTTAACATGGTCATACCTATATATACGTTAAAATAAAAAAATAACATATTTATTGTAAAGTCTCCAGCAAGAGATTAATCAGTACTTTACAATTCCATGACAAGTGAGCCCCAACCAGGAAGCTTCTACATTCCGCAACAATAAAGGATTGGTTGAATAATAAAGTACAGAATTCAATATTAAAACAGAAATCGTTGTTCTGTCTCAACCCCGGATATTTTGATGCAGGTGTATTTATTAGAAATACAAAATAGACTCCGTTGTATAATTGATTGATATCTTTATTTCCTCCGTGTTACGAAGAGTACAATCAGTCATACAAATACATAGAGAATGAACAACTGCAAACTTAGCAGTAATTTGAGAAAAGAAAATAACAAATGTTAAGCACAAAATACGATTGATAACAAAGATGAGTGAACGCTTCAGATCCAGCATGGATAACATTTATACGGTTGGGTGAATATGAGCAGTCGCTTCATTAGACTACACCTTGAGGATGTAAAATGAACAAGAGGAGAAAAAAAATCTACACAATCTGACATCAGTACACTCCGATCATAAATTTAAATAAATAACAGGAGTATCAAAACACATTGGATATCAGCATGGTGCGCTGTCAACGAATCTTATATATCTTTTCCACATGGAAGCAACAGTTGTGATGCACAAAAGATGGAAATACATAATTTGATCATTACTAATAAGAACTAGTAACTCTCTGGACATCATTCCCAAAAGAGTATTAACAAAATCACATCGGTCAGTAAATCTAAATAGATGTAAACATGCACACCGAATTTATCAATAATATGGGACCAAAACCTATCACGGTATGGTGTAAGAAAACTACATGCACCTATAAAATGATCAACGACAGATGAACAAACAGTTTGACAGCGAATGCAAACAGTCTCTTCCGCAGATGAAAACAGTTTATACACGATATTGGAAACAACTCGACATGATTCAAGAGATGCAAGAAATTTTCTAGCTACTTTCCATATAACAGACGGGATCAAGCTGTCATCAAGCAGTAACTTCTGAAATCTATTAAGCGATGCGTCTTCAATTAGTCGACATTTCAAAGCATTTTCATATAATGTACGGACTTTGTATTTAACAATACGTTTCCAATCAGAATTTTTGACCAGAAATCGACCTTGAAGTATGAACGATTCAATAAACTCATTTAGATCAAATTTTCCCATTAGTCTATAAATGTGAGGGATAAAACCAATTTGCTTTATTTTGACTCTTGGGTTTTGATAGGTGAAAAGACGGAGTAAGAAAACTTGTTTTGCAAAATAGGCTGCAGGCAATCTACAAAGTTGCTGCAGAAAAAAACAATTAATTCATATCTATGAAGGCTTCAATGGGTAAAACACCCAATAAACTCAGTGCAACGTCAGTTTGTGGATATCTAGATAATCCTTGCATGTGTTTAATGCAGAAGCGATGACCTCTCTCTAATGTGAGTATGTTCTGAGGGCTGGGGCTACACCAGGTTTCACAACCATACAATGCCCGGGGTAAGGCAATAGTTTCATACAAGATCTTCGTTGTGACTGGATTAAAACCGTACTCATTAACTGCAATACCAATATTCAATATGATAGGCCAATGTTCAGTTGATAGAGCAATGTTCAATATGATAGGCCAATGTTCAGTTGATAGACCAATGATCAATATGATAGGCCAATGTTCAGTTGATAGACCAATGTTCAATATGATAGCTCAATGTTCAATATGATAGATCAATGTACAATATCGTATCCCAATTCAATACAATAGACCAATGTTCAGTGTGATAGACCAATGTTCAGTGTGATAGACCAATGTTCAATATGATAGACCAATGTTCAATATGATAGACCAATGTTCAATATGATAGGCCAATGTTCAATATGATAGACCAATGTTCAATATGATAGACCAATGTTCAATATGATAGGCCAATGTTCAATATGATAGACCAATGTACAATATGATAGGTCAATGTTCAATATGATAGACCAATGTTCAATATGATAGGCCAATGTTCAATATGATAGACCGATGTACAATATGATAGGCCAATGTTCATTGTGATAGACAAATGTTCAATATGATAGGCCAATGTTCATTGTGATAGACAAATGTTCAATATGATAGGCAAATGTTCAGTGTGATAGACCAATGTTCAATATGATAGACAAATGTTCAATATGATAGGCCAATGTTCATTGTGATAGACCAATGTACAATATCGTATGCCAATTCAATACAATAGACCAATGTTCAATATGATAGGTCAATTCAATATAATAGGCCAAGGTTTAAAATGATGGGCCAATTCGATATGATAGACCAGTTCAATATGATAGACCAATGTTATCAGGAAACATTTTAAGAAATGCTTGAATATAGGTATTCTCTGGAGGGGGATGGAGGGGATGGGGGTGTTCACTCTAATTTTTGTGTAACCATTACTTAAGAAAATAATATTTGTTTTTGTACTCCAAGATTTGATGCAAAACAAGCATACCTTTACATCAAAAGTGTGCTAATTTTAGGTCCTTAAGTAAACATACCTTTACATCAAAAGTGTGCTAATTTTAGGTCCTTAAGTAAACATACCTTTACATCAAAAGTGTGCTAATTTTAGGTCTTTAAGTAAACATACCTTTACATCAAAAGTGTGCTAATTTTAGGTCTTTAAGTAAACATACCTTTACCTCAAAAGTGTGCTAATTTTAGGTCCTTAAGAAAACTCTAAATGTGTGCTAATTTTAGGTCCTTATAAAAACTCTAAAAATGTGCTAATTTGAGGTCCTTAAGAAAACTCTAAATGCTATTTTTAACTATAACTATTAGTACGCCTGAAGAAAAAAAATAATTAAACAAAATGTGTACCAATTATTAGAGACATTACAGCAGCTCAACTAATCAATGTGGAAACACATTAAGTATAATAAATGAAACCATAATCATTGCCATAAATCCAGGGTTACATAGAAAGGGAAAAGTACGGATTAATAGCGTGACACATACTCTAAAATAAAGAATCTCTGTTTAAAAAAAAATAAAAATAAAAAAATAAACCTAACCCTGTAAAACATGAGTCCCAAGCTGACATCGCTCACCTGACTGACATCTGCCTAATAGCTAAATGCAAGAGCAATGGGCCAAGAAATCTGAGTCAGTAGAATGCTTTCGGTTGACATTTCTTAAATGCTGTTAATTGCATATGTTATGAGAACAATTGTTTCCTGGTTTTCCTAGTTCTTGTTTCTCCATCCAGATTTGATTACGCATCAGCATCATTGTCCAATATTGAATGGCACATATGCCAGGACGTTTTGCGTCAAATTTGGTCAAATTCTGTTCAGTTTTTTTTTTTTGTTTTGTTGAGATAAAGTTGTGTACATTTGTGTGTACTTTTGTAACGGCAGCCATTGTTGATAGCGGAATTGCATCATTTGTATAGATCTGAAAGGCGTTTAAGCTAGAAAATATTCTGTCACATTTGGTCAAATATTATTAAGCGGTTATTTAGAAGTTATTAAAGGTCTGTCTACTTTCTGTAACAATGACCATATTTGACGACTGATTGGCATCATCTGTAAAGAAATGGCATCATCTGTAAAGAGTTAAAAGCCCGTAATGCAAGAATGCTTTCTGTTACATTTGGTCAAATTCTGTTGAGTGGTTTTTGAGAAGCAGCCGCATAATAGTATAATCTTTTTTTAGTAATAGCGGCCATATTTGAGCATGAGTCGACAAAATGTTTTAAATTCAAAAGCCCTTAATGTTAGAATGCTTTATGTCACATTTGGTCAAATACTGTTGAATAGTTTCTAATAAGAAGTCGTTTAAATATTTTTCTATTTTTAGTAACGGCCCCTATATTTGATGGCGGTTTTGGCATCATTTGTATAAATTTTAAAGCACTCTGTGGCTGGTCAAATTATGTTAAGCAGTTTTTTTTTTAAAGAAGTCATTTAAAAGTTTGTGTAATTTTAGTAACAATGGCCTTATTTGATGGCAGATAGGCATTATTTGAACAAATTTTAAAGCCCTCTATGCCAGGGTAATTTTTGTCAAATTTGATCAAATTCTGTTTACTGGTTTTTAGAAGAAGTTGTTTGAAGTCGATTCAGTTATTAGTAACGGCGACCACATTTGATGGCGGAATTGCGCCATTTGTATAATTTGATCGGTCTTTGCTCCAAGATGTTTCCTGCCAAGTTTGTTCAGATTCTATTCAAACGCTTTGGTGAATGTCATTTAAAGGTTTTTCTATTTATGTAACGGGGGCCATATTTGAAGGTGGATCAGCCTCATTTATAAAAAAAATCGAAAGGTCCTCATGTCAAAACGCTTTCTGTCAAATGTGATCTAATTCTGTTCAGCGGTTATTTGAGAAAAAGATGTTTAATTTTGAATAGTTTTAATAAGTATGGCCATATTAGAAGGCTGATTGGCATCATTTGCACAAGCCTGAAAGACCGTCATGACTGGATGTTCTGCGTCAAGATTGGTTCAAACTGGTTTTGCAGTTCTTGAGAAGAAGTTGAAAATATCAAGTGTTGACGGACACCGAAAACACACCGGACGAAGGGCATTCCATGAACGCACTTGACCTTACGGCCAGATGAGCTAAACATATATTATTGAACTTTCTAACCTTTTTTATCACATAATGGGCGTACCGGTTGAGTGATCGAATAGCACGGGTCTTTAATTTTGTTTCTGAGGATCACTAAATTACATCAGAAAGCGCTTTGTTGTAACGTGTAGGTTATTTTTTTAACATATACGTGTGCACTGGAATGTGTCCTGGCTGTCACTCTTAACAATACTCGCCATGAAAAATAAATCCTTAATAAGTTGCACTTTAGGTAGAGGACCCAGCCCCCAACACGTGTGGACAGAAGAACTGATCATAAAGTTCTAATGAGCGATGCCACAAGCAGTTATCCACAGATACAGAATTTTCCGCAAATTGCGGATTTTGTGCAGATTTGGCAATTTCGCGGATTTCTGTTGTCATTTTACAATTTTGGCATTTATGTACACTCAACGGAATTTTCCAAGTGCCTTTGACCAATATATATATATATATATATAAATATATATATATATATATATATATATATATATATATATATATATATATATATATATATATATTTGGGGGGGGTTAAAACTTATTTGTATTATGTAATACTTATATGCTCCTATTGCATTGCTTTCCACTTTCCGTGACGCCAAGTCCCAGTCCAATCTAAATATTCCCTCCTCCAATTAGTATTGGAGCGCCAGAATTGAAATGAACATTATCCTAGTATGACTCCTTAGTCATAGCCAACATACGGAATACCTTCCTTTTTTAACTTGGACCGAGACTACAGAACAGTGGGGTGTGCAGAGTGAATCTTTGCACTAGTAGCAGGTAAGTATTACATAAATAAAATGAATTGACCACCTACCCACCCCGAACTAAAAATAAATTAAACTACATTTTAATAGACGTAATACAAATACCTGCTCATACTGCAGTGCTGAATTTATCAGTTAGGGGAGTGCCTTATGGCCTGAACAAAAGAGGTATTATAAAACAATTGCCCTTACCTTTACGATAGGAGTCTTCACTACTGTTGGCTAGCAGAAGGTTGGGCCACATGCTGTGCCGTCACTATAGGGCCCAACGAAAAAATGCCTTCGCTCTGGTGCGCTAAAGATATAAGATAAAAGGAAGAGAAAGTAGTGCGAGTCAGCCTGAAGCGACGTCATAACGTCATCCAAAGAGGATTGATACAAGTAGGCCAAAGATGTAGCAATATCCCTAACTTTATGGACTTTAATTCTCATGAAAGAAAGACCTCTCTCTGTGAGGGACTGACACGCCCTCTTGATTGTGATGACAATCCACCTGGAAATGGTGGTCGCCAAAATATCAGATGAACCCATGAGAGGTAGAAAGAGACGGTTCCGATCTTATCTTTTCTCTTTATAGAAAGCATATATATATATTAAAGCCCTTAATGTGCAAAGGAACTTATCTTGATCATCCCTAGCACAGATACGACTGAAACTGGGGATCTCAATAGGAAGTGGAAGTACTGAAGGTAGACGATTCTCAGTCAGAAATCCATGTTGGCAAAGATGAGAAACAGAATCATAGTTGTGGTTGAATCGTAAACAACCCTTTTCCACTTACAAGGCATGGTCCTCACTCCTTCTCCTCGCTGACGCTAAGGAGAGCAGAAAAACAACCTTAACGGTGAGGTTCTCGAAGGAAACTCCACACAAACGTTCATCAGATTATTTAGACAACGCCCGAAGAACACACGAAAAGTTCCATATAGGCATTAGTGAGCACGAGGCCGGTTTCTGAAGCTCAAAATACTCGATGAGATCAGGCAGATGAGGGTCCGATCCAGTGGCGGAACCCCTTGAGAACTTGAGAGTGTTAGAAAGGACTACACTATAGCACTCAATAGTAGACACAGAACATTCTCTTTCCTTAAAAAGTTTACAACTGCGTTGAAATGTAGAACAGCTAGGATCAACCCGTTTATTAATGCACCAATTACGGAAGATTCTTCACTTTGCACAGTAAACCTTGGAAACAGAGTATCTCCTAGCCTGAACGATGCGGTAGGCAACATTGCTCAAAACCTGGTCCTCGCAAACCGATCGCTTGAGACGAGCCAAGTATGAAGGTGGAGATTCTGCAGGTTGATGTGAAGGAGAGACTCCTTGAGCTGCAACATCAGGTCCCTAATATGTGGTAATCTCCTACGCTCGTCTACCAACAAGTCAAGTAGGTCGCTGAACCACGAACGTTGAGGCAAAAGAGATGCTACCAGGATGAACCGAGAAGTGAAGATCCTGACCTGGTGGAACACATGCTGAATTATTTTGAAAGGTGGAAAAGCGTACGCATACAGACGATCCCACTTTAGACTGAAAGTGTCCACTGCCCAGTCCATCAGATCTGGTATTGGAGAGACATAAAGAGGGGCTTGTTCAGTCTAGTAGCGAAGAAGTCCACTAAGGGTCTCCCCCACATTTAAAAACGTGACTTTGCTGCCTCCAACGTTTTCACCGGGAGACAAGCCCAGGTACCAGGCGATATCCCCACATGGGACGCACCAAGGTGTGGGGGTGGGCATAAGGGACCAAGCAAACTGCTGTGTCATCTTCTGGATTATCGCCGAGTGCGGAGAAGCAAATCTGGATGAGAGTAGGCTTCATAAAGCCTATCCAGACTGGAGGAATCTTCTTGTCCTCAGTGCCAGACGGCTTATGACACAAGTCTGGGGAAAGGAGAACGCCTTGTCGAACGATCAAATTTCCTTCTCCTCCAACACCTGACCCGACAGGTTGGAAGGAGCAGGGGTTCCTAACGGAGGGCAGGAACCATCGCCACGGAATCCTCTGAGAAGTCATATAAATCCACCATTATGTAAAAGGGCATCACCGTCCTGAGCCCGCTCCCCAGAGGACACAGGACTGTCCTTCCCGGTATCTCTCCAGAGATGGGGACGTCGAACAAGCTTTCGTTGTCCCGTAACAGCTCACGAAGGTGGTGGAGTTGGGTGGTGGTGGTGATGGGATTAACCTTACTCGTCGTACTCCTAGGTAAATGTGATCGCTGATCTCTTCTCGACATGTCAATGGCATCCCTGATGGCATGGGAGGGAAAAGGAAGACTCACTTCCCAGGAACGGGGGTCGCCACAGAGAAGGGGTGGGGTGCAGATACAATCTCCCTCCCTAGCCGAAGGACTACAATCAGACTCCGTATCCCCATAGAGATTAAGCAGTTACATAGGGATGGGGGTAGGGGTATCAACACGATCCCTGTCCCCAGACCGGTGCTTGAAGCCAGGTCACCGGTCCGGCGATGAAGATCTGACATACAAGCCACTTCACATCGATAAGAGCGAAATCACTGCTCTTCTTTCTCATCAGGAAAACGTGGTTCGCTTATATATAAGAGGGCGCTGCTTGTCCTTAACCGGGAGGTGCGACTAGCTCTCGGGTGTTTTGTCTCCTATGGGATTGGGGAAGGATCGATCCCTCACCTGTAGTGACGGTCTTTGTCAATCTCCTAATCACGGAGGTCGTGGTACATTCCTGTCTCACATGGAGTGTTGATGTCCCTAACAATGGCTAGAGATCCAGACCCCTCCTGTGATAATGAGGAGGAAGAGTCAAGTCCCACTCTTGTTCTGTCCAGAGACAACAAATCGGACATCCGTCCATGCGTGCACAAACAGTGCATAATAGGTAGGTGGGGTGCATGTCTCACCGGGCCTTCCTATGCCTGCACTTACGCACACCCTGCGACATATTAAGCACTACAGAAAAAAAATCCCACAAAAGAAAAATTCCGGAAACCCAAACAGAATTAGCAATACTTAGCTTAGAACCGGAACTACAAAGGGGATTGCAATTTACTGAAGCACATTTTGCTAAGCAAGGCACAAGAACCAGTCCAAATTAATAAAAGTAACAGAAAAAGACTCCAAAAAAAAGCAAGGACTTGATGAACAATCTGACACATGTGTACTTCGCACGTAGTCCAATAGTTCAAGGACAAAAGAGGAGGGTATTCCGTACGTTGGCTATGACTGATGGACTCATGGTGCTAATTATATAGAAAGATGGGAACCAGTCTAGAAATGGGTGAATATAAAATAGGCTATTCATTGGGTTTGGAGGGCCATGATTGGTTGATAATGAAAAGTAAAATTTTAGTAAGAGGAATTTTTTGAGAGCTTATCCTATTTGTAACTAAAACAAAATTAGAGAAAATGTTCTGTTGATGGAATTTCAGTCCTTTTACAGACTTGACTTTGTAGTGATCATTACTGAAATTAGTACCTGATTCTTAAGGTACGGAATTGAAAACACATGTTTCAAACACATGTAGGTAAAAAATAAAATGCTGCAGCTCATATGGTTTTCTCCACACATACATTTGCATCAAGGATTGGTCTATACTGAAAAATATAGGTTTGATCTTGAGTATTTAGAAGTTTAAAGTGATTGAATTTTTAATATCATGGTCTTTCTATAGGTTTACTATGGGAGTTGAATTAGTACCACGAGTCCTGAAGAGTCAGACTGGGTTATTGTTCTTTTCAATTCTGACTCACCAACACTAATTGGAGGAGGGAATATTTAGCATAATGGAAACAGAAGGCAATGCAATAGTAGCAGAGATGTATTACTACTATTAAGGCAAAAATTTCAAATCTTGTGGTTAGATATAACTTGCATGTAGAATCTGATTATGCCAGTTAGCATGTAAAGATACATGTTTCTAAGAGAATGTGAATTTGTCTTGTGCTCCTATTCTTAAAAAAAAAAGGATTTCACTCGCAGCTTAGTTTTTGGACTGGAATTTTGTTGAATGTTTAGTGAAATTTTTCGGGTTATTTGTGAAATATTTGTGGTCACTCTGAGTTTACCTGATAATTTGTTTAATTTATCTTTGCTAGAGACTGTACAATATCTGTGAATGACAAAATAAAACAAAATCAGATATTCACTGATCCTGTCAATCATGACTCTAAGCTGTGTAAATTCTTGTCAACTAAACACAATATACTAATGTTTGCACATTTGAACAAACAACTTTTGGAATATAAAGAAAAGAAAAGAAAAGAAAAGAGAAATAATCACATGTTAATGAAAGAAATACATATATCAAGAACACATTTGACCTTCCTCAACTAAGATCTATTCAAAGGTTCCAGCATATGGTCATTGATATGAACACACAGACATCAACACAAAATGTGGGTGACAATTTATTTCAGCAAGTCTCAAATACATTTGGAAGAAGAACAGTAGTTGTATATGATTGTGTATGTGTAATTAAGAAGTACAGTAGTTGTATATGATTCTGTATGTGTAATTAAGATGTACAGTAGTTGTATATGATTGTGAATGTGTAATTAAGAAGTACAGTAGTTGTATATGATTGTGTATGTGTAATTAAGAAGCAGAAAGTTACCCAGATTATCATTATACTCCAATATAAATTTTCACATGTAGAAAAAATTATGGCACCTTAGAATAATAGTATTTTTTCAGTTAGTTATTTTCAAAAACACACCAAAATGAAATCTAATATAAATATCACAAACTGTACACTAAGATTAAAGCAAATATAGAACCTTTTTGTAAATTATGCTTTCTCACACAAACATTCTGATAAATAAAACACTAAATTGAAATTATTTTCATACGTATCATATTGTGTGTATGCGTTCTAATCTATTTATGCTGTAGGTACAAGGATTTCAGAGACTTAAATATGGAATGTTGGAAACATATACAAATGCTTGCACACAGCAAATCATGTATCATCGTTATTCGCACATGTTCCAATGCCAAATATGCCCAACACCTACACAAAGTATTTGGGACATGAATAAGCTTGTATTCAAACACAAAGTATTTGGGACATGAATAAGCTTGTACTCAAACACAAAGTATTTGGGACATGAATAAGCTTGTACTCAAAAAGCGATTCTGATGTTTGACAACTGAAAATGTCAAGAATTTTCAAATATCAAAGCAGGTAAAAACAGTGTGATTACATAAGAATGTGTATTCATATGACACAATAGAATCTTTGATGTACATCATACACAATCATGACTTACTTTACTCCTTCTGAAAGAATAATAAAATGGCTATGTAACTTGGAGTGAAATAATTTCAAGTCTTGTTCTGTTCAGTTCTTACTTATGTTATGTCTGTTGTGTTGCTTTCTGCTGTGTTATGCTGTGTTATGTCATTTTAGGTTATAAGAGCTTTGTGGAAGAGTGCAGCATGCTATACGATGTAGCTGTACAAAAAATTTGAAATGGATGCTTTGGTTACATTACAGAACATCATATATTGTGTGCTAAGACTTTTTATGCAGCTATCATTTTATCTACCACATGCTGATGTAGATGCAATGATATCTACGTCAAACAAAATTGTTACAATATCATGATTTGATTCGAAATTATTACAATAATCAGTGGAATAAATGCAGCATTTTGCCCAATTCTTGTATTCACACAGATTAAATATGATCTGATTTAGAGATATTTTCTGTGAAGGGACATAACTCTAATACATATGCATGTCCATTTTTTAATTTGGTTATGATAGAGTTTCTTACTATTAAAGAAATGTACACAATGTTGCACTTAGGACCTTGCAACAACCAATAATCCTTCCACACTCTCCTTTCCACAAACTTTGACATAGGTAACAAACTTGAACCCAAGAATTTTGAAATTTTGCACTGTAGCTGTTTTGTCTGTATCTCTTGTATATGTATATATATATGAGACTTTGTTTTACAACATCTTACAGAGATTATTACAGTTTAACTTCAAATTGATTTTACTGTATGTAATTACAATGATCAGTGCTAAAAAGCTATATTTCACAGCAACATTTAGCTCAACTTACTTATCTAGAACATACCATATTAATTAAATCAAAGTAAATATTAAATTAAATTTTTAAACATTTGAGATGTTAAGGTATGTAGATATGCAAATAAAATTGGTTTTACATGACAGGATATTTGGTTACAAATCTGAAGGTTTTGGTATCTGAAACATTCTTATATTTTTTTCTGCAATTTATATTTCATCACTGATAATAATATTTCATCAGCAATGTAAGTAAGACCTGAAAGTATATGATAATTGAGTTAAGCTCGGTGACTAGCATGATTACATATATAACATTTTTACTCAAATCATACAAAGGAGTTTGGCAAAATATACTTTCAATTGCAATCATACCTTATAAAGCTCTCTGATTGAAATACAGGGTGCCCAACTTCTGAGTTGTAGGCAGCACTAAAAATACCATCGTCATTCAATACTTATTTAGAAACCATGTAAAGTGAACTGGGACACACTTCCAATCTGATTTGCTGTCAATGCCAGCACATCTTGAATTTTGTACATTTATATAGAGCATTGACAAGAAATATGCCAACAAAGCAAGATAATACATGATGTCAGAGTAGAGTATAGTGTACATGACAAAAAAATTATTAAAAGAAAGGAGATGGGTGATATTGCTCACAAAAAGAAAGGAGATGGGTGATATTGCTCACAAAAAGAAAGGAGATGGGTGATATTGCTCACAAACTGGTTTATTTGTTCTACTGGAGCTATGAATGGAGGACTAGAAATTCAAGCAATGGGAAATAACTCCTAAAATGTATAACTAGATAACCAGAAATGTCCCTTATCGTCGAGAACAATCCTTTCTAAGTAAATCTAAGTAAACATTAAAGTGATCCTAAAAGATTATCTAAATTTGATACAATGAAAATTAAACAAAATGATATATTCACAAATTATACAAACTAGGATAGCAGTAGTACAATAATTTTATCAGAAATATGAATTGGAAATGCTGCAAAAGATTACATGTTGATCATAAAATATACAATCCATGACTCTCTTAAGAATTTGTTTACTGTGAACTTTTTTCTGGCACAAGTGGACTACTTCTAAATAGATTACCACACTGCAATGAAATAATGATGGATTTCTGTATTATAAGTTCTGGTCTTCTATTTTTACAGGACAATCTCTCTTTACATACTGATATGAACATCTGCAGTCTCTGTTCCAATTCTGAAATAAGAAAACGTTCAGTAATAAATTATTGTTTACCTATACAGTAAATAAATTGTGGTTGCATAAGGCAAAACAGACAATCTTGAGTACTTTATTCCCAAAGGCAGAGTTCATTCCAACTGGTTGCCTGTTTAAAGTACTCATCATTTGGAATACATTTTGACAGGAAACCAGACTACATGTTCTTTCTTTGTTTTGTTTGTTTGTTTGTTTGGGGTTTTCTTTTGTTTTGTTTTGTTTGTTTGTTTGTTTGTTTGTGTTTTTTGGGGTGGGGGTGGGGGAGGGGGCTCTAATTAAAACCATGTTTGCATTTTCCGTGAAAAAGGTGTTGAACCATTACTTCTACATACAAGTATATGAACAGGATGGACAAGTGACTATCAGCTTTTGTACATGGTGGCACCAGTGTTATGTATGATATTTATATAATATTATAGATATTTTAGGAAATTATAAATGTTTCTTGACTTTAACATTTGCTTAAATCTTAATGTTGTTTATCAGGCAAAATATGTTTAACTAGTGTCCTTGAATTAGGTTGTTTACTTCAGATTTGAGCTATAGGATAGTTTTGATAAACAAAATGTTTACTGAATTTGAGGTCAAGGTTGATTTTGTTTACAGATAAAACTGGAAAATCCTTAGAGATATAGGTGTAAAAAGTCATGTCCATACAAGTAAAATTCCATTAAGATGACACATATTCTAGAACATTCTGTCATGTGACCAATCTTTATATATACCATGTTTAGTGGACAGTTTTTCAGTTTCGACATTACTATCAGTCTTGTAAAGAGCTATTACAGTTGTGGAAAGTAATTCAAAATTCTGAGAGAGGAATTATTTTAAATATTCATTGGATTGTAACAATGCTCATAGACTTTTGGATTTTGGATTTTTAATTGATGATTTTGGAATTTATGTGAACTTTTTCATAGATATTTTGGAGCACTTCATTTTGACATCAGCACATTAAAGACTACTAGTACATCAGGACTTTAAAGACCATTGGCATATCACAACATTCAAGGATACCCGTGCATTCAGAATATTCTATATTAGGACTTGTGATTAGAACACTAATTCTTATTAGATTATTTGGATTTTAATACACATTACTGTAAGTGTCTTTTTGATTTTTCATTTTAATTATCTAGAAATAAATTGCTTGTTGATTTTTACGTGATTTGTTGGTTTCACTTTCTTTCTGTTACATTTTTCTAGACCATAGAGTCGTAACACCAGATTCTAAACAATACTGAGAGCTTTAAATATTATGGTGTATCAATATATAGCAACAATGATCAGTTCATGAAAAACTAAAGCAAATTATAGAAAATATATTGTTTTGCCTGTAACAAATCTTGATCTTTTAACATTTGGTGCCAAGATCACAACTGATACTCCATGTAGCCGCTGGCCTCGTGTCTAACATTTGATCACAATTCACTAATTCAAAACAATGGATAGAGCAATGAAAGTCACCCAAAAGAACAGATGACGATTTCTTCAAAGCGATAAGTTCTGTCAGTCGACCATCAATGGCTCAGACTGTGAGTGGTTATCCAGGTTTTGCACATTTCTTCAGTCGCAGACTGCATAGAAAACTGAGATCTTTATGTTATGGGTTCAAAAGTCAACTTTGAAATTGTTTGAGTTGGCATTCAAATTAGAAAAAAAATATGCTTTTGTACTTATCAAAAAAGGGATCAGTACAAGATATGATGTCTAATATCTAGATGTTTTCATATCATTTGTACACTTATAAAGATGTGAAAACTTCCTGTATTCCAACCATTTGCACACTTATAAAGGCATGAAAACTTCCTGCATTCCAATCATTTGTACACTTATAAAGGTGTGGAAACTTCCTGTATTCCAACCATTTGCCTAACACTGAAATTATTGTGAACATGAATATAGACCAAGAAATAATGTATGAGATAATTAATCCAACTTTCACTCATTAATTGACATACTCTATTACTTACACACTCTATCAATCAATTTCAGTACAAATTAGATTGGAAAGTCATTATCCATTAAATTTAACTGTACAAAGTCACCAGCATTCATTAATTCACCGTATGATTTGTTACTCAAGTGGTGGTAATCAAAATGAATGCTGTCATAGAATCAGCAACTGTAAGTGAATTTTTTCAATGAAAAAAAAATGTCTTTGTATGGTTTTAGACAAGAAAATTGATTGGACTCACGCTTGATTCACGTAGAGCTCATCTTCCGTGGGTTCAGCTGGAGGTGGGGGTGGGGGTGGGCGACGTCGGGATACTTGGAATCTTTTGGTAAACCCACGGGATTTTTTCTCAAATTTGCTCTGGAAGGGTTCCTGAACTGGGTACTGGTAAAAATTGGATAACTTTACTTTTGGTGAAATGTTTTTATACATCTAAAACTCTTATATATTTCACAGAACCTATAAACTAATTAAAACTCATGTACTTTCTGCCCCTAAAAAAGGAGAAAGAGAGAATTTTTTGTACATAAGCCTATACATGTACTGAAAACAAGCAAATAAAGAAACAGGCAAACTTACGGTATGTATATATATATATATATATATATATATATATATATATATATATATATATATATATATATATACGGAAATATTGAGATACATGCATTTTTGTTTCCAATGTCATACAGTACTCATATTATGATTCAATATAAATTATAGCTGTAAAAAATCTGGTGGTAATCCGAGTTTAAATTAAGTGTGAACTGATCAAATTTACACACACACACACACACTATCCGGATGAAGAGAAATTGTTGTGTGTGTATTGGTAAGTGTGGGGCAATGAATGGCGCATACTTCCTTTCAGTTTGTTTTACTCATCAAACTTTGTTACATTGAAGTTGTTATGGTTTTCATGCAATTTCTGGAAACAATTCAGAATCAGTTAAGGACATTTGGGGTAACTTGGTTACAACATGTAATTATATAGTGTAAATGAATACAAATACAAAAGAATGAATGGACACACAGTACTGTAAGAAGTCTTTTAACAACTCACGGATTTATCTTCATACAGTTCATCTTCTTCATTTTGTTCTTCCTGAATGGCCCCTCCAGGTATGGGAATGGGTTTCCGATCGTCCATTGGGGGCTTCAATGGGGCCCTACCCGCGGCCTTACTGGCGGCTTTCCCATCTCCATCTCGGTCTTGCGATTGTCCCATCTCCTTCATCTCCGTGTTGTCCATTCGAGCACGTGACCTGTTTTCAATTTCACCATCATCTGAAAATTATCGAGATTACCCCATGATCCACCAGTTTTTTAAAATCCATGACTAACTTTCAACTGGGAATATATAGTTAAAACGTTGTTCAATGGCTACTCATAGGCTAGCAAAATTGGCCCCTAAGACATTTCGCTATTATCATGAATTGAAGATAAGTACAGTGACTTATAGCTCAATGGACCTGTGTGTGTGATTTTACATTATCGTATGCAACGATAAATTAAATATTACATAGGAATAATTTTTTTTACAAAAAAGAAAAAGAAAAATTATAAAGGGGGAGGAGAAGAAAATAAAAAGGAGATTAGTCTTTACTAAAGACTGTATTCGCTGATTATATGGAAGATTCAGTTCTTTCAGATTATAATTAGTCTGATAATAATAAGTAACCTTGACTTAGAAAAGGTGGTCCCACTTTCACAACACTTCTCAATTTAGCGCATACTTAGCTCAAAAGTTTGACTCCACTGTAAAATTCACATTAAGAAAAATGATAGGTCATTATCTCCGTTTTGAGCGCCAAAATTACCAGCTTGTTTTAATAAAATAGACTTAATGCAATTATCCCATCTCAATTTACAAATAATCAGCATGCAGAATTTTAACTGAGTTTATGCCCCAAATCACGACATTTACGAAAACGGGACCTAACACTTACCGAAATGCAAAACACATTCTGTGCTAGGGATATAAGCATAGCAATTTACATTCATCTATTTGAAACGGGTCTAAAGGTATCAAGCAGAAATCAAAAACGTGTAATATTAACGTGTTATCTTAAACCTTAGAGTAGGAAGATGAAACTGGTATTCAACTTGCCCGCTTGTAGGAACACGGTATTCAACATGCCCGCTTGTAGGGACACATGTATTCAACATGTCCGCTTGTAGGGACACGTGTATTCAACATGCCCGCTTGTAGGGACACGTGTATTCAACATGCCCGCTTGTAGGGACACATATATTCAACATGTCCGCTTGTAGGGACACATATATTCAGCATGCCCACTTGTAGGGACACATATATTCAACATGCCCGCTTGTGGGAACACATATATTCAACATGCCCGCTTCTAGGGACACATGTATTCAACATGCCCACTTGTAGGGACACATATATTCAACATGCCCGCTTCTATGGACACATGTATTCAACATGCCCACTTGTAGGGACACACATATTCAACATGCCCGCTTCTATGGACACATATTCAACATGCCCACTTGTAGGGACACATGTATTCAACATGCCCACTTGTAGGGACACATATATTCAACATGCCCGCTTGCAGGAACACATATAAGTACCAAGTTTCATCCTCTATACCAAACAGCTGTAAAGTCAGAGAGCAGGAACAAATATTTGACCTTAACCTTGAAAGAAAATGTCATTCAAATGTGGTACCCAACACATACTTTGATATTAATAGATCTGTATATCCAGTTTCATCCACCTGTATCCAATGGCAATGAAAAGTTTACAAACATTGAATATATATATATATATATATATATATATATATATATATATATATATATATATATATATATATATATATATATATATATATAAAATAATAATAATAACAATCAGCATCATAAAAAATAAAAAGAAAAAAATAAAACAAAAGTAATGTTGACTGACCTTTGATCTTGATTTTGAAAACGTGACTCTGAATAAGCTACAAAACAGGATCACTGGTAGAAACATATACCACTACAAAGATTAATAGTTTTAACTCAAAGGACTTTTGAATGATACAGCAGAAAGGGAAAAAAAATAAAGAGCAAAATTTATCGGTGACCTTGACCCTAAAGATTAGACCTGGACTCGTATTCACAAAACTCTTCAACTTGAGAACTTGAGTGGACTCTCTAACTCAGATTTTGATAGCTTGCAATAAGTAAATAAGTATATATGATTGGAATAAAAATATTTCAAAGTAGCAATATATTTAGATATAGGTGTCTCCTGAATATGTAAAGTTTATTTTGTAATCTCAGTTACAATGACATTTTCAGATGTTTCTTACCAAGCTTCGTATATGCAGTCATAGCAGGAAATCGCATCATACAAGTAACCGATTTTGGGTTACAACTCGTGGGTGATTATACAGGGATGTGATGTGGTTTGGATAGAGGTTTTGAAGGTAGTAATATGTAATAAAAAAAATGAGGATTTGAGGATTTGCGATGGCAAGCCTTCGAAATTACTCTGGTTGTAAAAGGTTTTCGTCCTCTTTGAGAATGATACAAAGATGGGCCTGATCATTAAAAATATTCGGCTATTGTTATATTTGTGGTAAATATCAGCATAATGTGATTTCTTTGAGTAAATAGGCATATTTTCTCTAACCAAGATTCCGTTGATCTTTGATCTATTTAACATTGACCTAGTGCTGGGAACCGGATACAACTTTATAACAGATCATCAGATTCTACTAACCAGTATATGATCATTTAAGAATCGAATAATTTGTCTACGAGATGTATTGATAGAACCGGTACTATTTTTCAAATAGCTTGAATTCTGATACAGCAGGAATGCTAAAGAACTTAATGTCGACCAAATCGATCACATAAATCGCAATTGATTAATTAGTTTTTTTCTCAATTAATTGATCATGCCACTAAAAGTGACCAATGCTCCACCAATCGATAAACAGCACTACGTTGACCTACAGATTCTGATGTCTGTCACATGCGGGCGCATTGTGATAAAAACAGATTCCAAAAAGAGCTGAGTATGACTAATTATGTCGCAAATCGATACAATATGCGTATTGATTGAGTCCTCCATGTATGATACATATCGCAATGCATATACCTTGTGCTAATTTGTATGTGAATGACTGATGTGGCTAGCAATGAACTTGTTATCTTGTATTGTACTGACGACTTAAAAATGTGTTGTCCGATGGATGAAATAATGGAGATACGTTCTTGCATGATACGCAATGTGTGCCTTGCAGCGATCGCATAAAATATAGCTCGACCAAGGTGACTGGAGGTTGGACGTTCAATAGGCCAGTTTTTCATGGAGGCACTTTGAGTTTATCCCTTATTTGGCCGAGTTGAAAACTCCGTACTCATCCTTAGAGCATTCATCAAGGTTAAATCTTAATTTATATCAATAAATGCGTAAAATAGTCAACATCTTGTATATCAATAAATGCGTAAAATAGTCAACATCTTGTATATCAATAAATGCGTAAAATAGTCAACATCTTGTATATCAATAAATGCGTAAAATAGTCAACATCTTGTATATCAATAAATGCGTAAAATAGTCAACATCTTGTATATCAATAAATGCGTAAAATAGTCAACATCTTGTATATCAATAAATGCGTAAAATAGTCAACATCTTGTATATCAATAAATGCGTAAAATAGTCTACATCTTGTATATCAATAAATGCGTAAAATAGTCAACATCTTGTATATCAATTTTAAGAATTATTTTTTGTTTAAAACATTTGTGAAGTGAAATGACTCAATTGTTTTGTTCAAATCTATTTTTAGCACATTGGAAAAGGCCAAGTCTTTCATCGCACCGAAGGGAACTACAAAGACTCCTCCACACGTTCCTAAAAACAGATGTACTGGAATGCTTTTTAGGGCCACGTGTACAAATATAAGCTAGTTTACCTTAACAACATTTAGGCGCTTCCGTAGGTTCGAATAAAAAGAAAATTTAAGGTTTACATTACCAAAGGCCAATCTGCCGGCACAGGTAAAATCGGACATTTGATTCGTGTATTTTATGCAGCATCAACCGGATTGATTCACTTTCAGATCCCAGTTGTGCCAAAATTGATTGCGATGTCTGTTTATATAGTTTGTGCACAATGAGATGATAGAACATGGGCAAAGAGCATTAGTCCGCTGTATAGAGATAAAAGGTTCATTTGATGTTAATTTGTAACTTCTATTCTCCCCGCAAAATTCACGAGTTTGTTGGAAATTTGAACATATTACGCTTGATCCCTCAGAGCTGCTCTATCATATATACACGTATACTGTATAACAGCGGAAATATTTATCAAGCTCATAATTGTTATATTAATCATGGAATTAATAGTCCATAAACTCTGTCATTATATATCGTGCTTTGTGTATCGTGTTTTCTGCATTGTGCTTTTTGTATCGTGTTTTGTGCATATTTGACAAAGAGATCCCATGGTGTGCAAGCATCTTACGTATTTAGTATGGAACAATTATCTCGTCAACACCAAGCATATAAAACGTGTGTACACCACTTTACCTATTTATAGAGTGGCCTAGGCTTTAAAAAATACTAGTATTCTTGGAAAAGGTCAAGCCATTGGGTCACTTTGGTCAGGCTATAGGATTCCGGACATTCAATACATTGAAGAAAAAAAAAATGGAAAGGTGCAAATTTGTGGAAAGAAGAAAACTGTTACCTATGTCATCCCATGCTGAAACATTGATACAAGTTTGCATATTGAATTTTTGTAATAGTATTGCTGGCGATCAGTTATCCTGTGAAGAATCATTGATACAAGTTTACATATTTGAATCGTTTAGTAGTATTGCTGGCGATGAGTCATCCCATGCTAAAACACTGATACAAGTTTGCAGATTCAGTCAGTTGCTAGCATTGCTGGCGATGAGTCATCCCATGCTAAAATACTGATACAAGTTTGCAGATTCAGTCAGTTGCTAGCATTGCTGGACAAGAATATATTACATGAC
This sequence comes from Margaritifera margaritifera, assembly GCA_029931535.1. NCBI lineage: Eukaryota > Metazoa > Mollusca > Bivalvia > Unionida > Margaritiferidae > Margaritifera > Margaritifera margaritifera. The sequence goes on along the minus strand of JAQPZY010001699.1, from coordinate 17,369,828 downwards.
AAAACTATCTCTTCTCCCATTTTCAATTAATAAAAGATTGAAAAAGACGAAGCGGAAGGGACTTTGCATATTATACATAAATGGCGAAGATACATTTTATGCAAGAGCGCTAAATGTTTTATTTTGTCGGGTCACTCTCAAACTGCTTTATACTGCAAATGGAAAGCATAATTTTATTTATTTTGATGTTAAACCTTTGGATAGACTTACCCATCCAATTTTTTCAATGCTCATAAAAAAGTCTGAAACAAATTTTCAACATACTGTTTTTCTTCAGAAAATAAAGATAGCAGTGAAAGAAACCTGAAAGACCGGTATAGACTTCTGTTTTCAACTGAGTCGTTCCCATTTCACTTGCACAACCAGATTCAATGTATTTAAGATTAAACATGCGACATCATGATAGTAAATTTGGAAGATACACAAAATATAATTGAAATTTTTGTAAACAGGGTGTCTAGTAATCAACATTTCGGGCCGATACATATTCTATATAAATTTGAAAACAATTTAGTGAAGTCAAGCTGAATCTCTGATTCATCAAGATCTGATTTTCAAAGTGGCATCTGATTACAACACGTTCTAGGTTAAAACTCTTAAACATATACTTAAAAGAGATGTGCACGAAACTTAACTAGATACCCACATGTCAGATACAATACTTAACTAGATACCTACATGTCAGATACAATACTTAACTAGATACCCACATGTCAGATACAATACTTAAATAGATACCCACATGTCAGATACAATACTTAAATAGATACCCACATATCAGATACAATACTTAACTAGACACCTACATGTCAGATACAATACTTAACTAGATACCTACATGTCAGATACAATACTTAACTAGATACCCACATGTCAGATACAATACTTAACTAGATACCCACATGTCAGATACAATACTTAAATAGATATCCACATGTCAGATACAATACTTAACTAGATACCTACATATCACATACAATACTTAACTAGTTACCCACATGTCAGATACAATACTTAACTAGATACCCACATGTCATACTTAACTAGATATCCACATGTCAGATACAATACTTAACTAGATACCCACATGTCAGATACAATACTTAACTAGATACCCACATGTCATACTTAACTAGATACCCACATGTCAGATACAATACTTAACTAGATACCCACATGTCATATACAATACTTAACTATATACCCACGTGTCAGATAAATACTTAACTAGATACCCATGTGTCAGATACAATACTTAACTAGGTACCCATATGTCAGGTAAATTACTTAACTAGATACCTACATGTCAGATACTTAGCTAGATACCCACATGTCAGATACAATATTTAAATATATACCCATATGACAGATACAATACTTAACTAGATACCCACATGTCAGATACAATATTTAAATAAATATGCATATGTCAGATACAATATTTAACTAGATACCCACATGTCAGATACAATACTTAACTAGATACCCACATGTCAGATGCAATACTTAACTAGGCACCCATATGTCAGATACAATACTTAACTAGATACCAACATGTCAGATACAATACTTAACTAGGTACCCATATGTCAGTTACAATACTTAACTAGACACCCACATGTCAGATACAATACTTAACTAGATACCCACATGTCATACTTAACTAGATACCCACATGTCAGATACAATACTTAACTAGATACCCACATGTCAGATACAACACTTAACTAGTTACACACATGTCAGATACAATACTTACCTAGGTACCCATTTCAGACACAATACTTAACTAGATACCAACATGTCAGATACAATACTGAACTAGATACCCACATGTCAGACACAATATTTAAATAGATACCCACATGTCAGATACAATACTTAACTAGATACCCACATGTCAGATACAATACTTAACTAGATACCCACATGTCAGATACAATACCCAGGATGCAGCCATATTGGTTATGTTTAGTATTTAAAGTCATCTCACAAATTAAAATAACTCATCAACATTCTATCATTTTGCATCTATGCTTGGTAATGTAAAAGAATAGGACAGATTTCGGACCATAGCTTTAGATTCAAGGCAAAGAGATTTCAGGATCTGGTATCATCACTTTCAAGTCTTGATCAACTATGTTATCAAACATATTTTCCATGTATATTGTATACCTATATCTCAAATGTAATTTTCAACAAAGAACTATGTTTAAAAATCTCATTGACTTTTCGGAAGCAGAACTCGTATTTCCACGAATATCTAGGTTCTAAAAATGTGTCGTACAGTCGACGTGAAAACAATAAATATAAAAATGTCTGATTCTACAAGCTTCCACAATAGCGGTTTGTGGTTTGGCAGCTTGATCGAGACGTAGATAGCTCAACGTGGGTGAACAAAGTAACATACTGTCAAGTTTTAAACACGGGCAGTGAAACCATTTACGCAAGCTTACACTCACCTTCCTGTGAATCGTCTTCATCTTGTAGGACATCTACTCCGAAGAACGTGGCCATCCAAGACGGCTTCCTGCAATCGAGTAGGAGGATCACTATTCCAGAGACAACGCATAGAATACCTGTAAATACCATTAGTAAAACGAGGATACACACTTTCGTAAATAATGTGTGTGTGTGTGTGTCTGTGGGTGTGTGTGTGTAATGTAGCTAGGACAATGATGACGAGGCTTTTCTTTTGATAAATTCTTGTATCCATTAATGTAGTAATTTTTGAAGCATGTATGCTTGGCAGGAATGTCCAACAATACGGGTAATGATGGAACCATGGTTTGTATGTATGTGTACAGTCTACGTCAACATGTACTGTGGTTTGTATGTATGTGTACAGTCTACGTCAACATATACTGTGGTTAGTTATTATTTGTTGTTGTTTTGAAGTCAAAACCCAAGTGTTATATTGCATATAAGTTGTAATATCTTCTCTTAATTAGTAAATGTTAACATCTCGGGCAGCTGTGAATAAGAACTTACTAAAGTCAATATGGAGACGAACTGAATGTTTGCAACAATGTTCGTTTTATTGGAATCTTTTTGAAAATATTTAACAACTCGTATCATGATATGATATGTTAATATCTCACACTATTCAACGAAACAAAAGAAAAAAGATAACAACATTAATAAAAGACCGTCTTTTTATACTTTCCATGTTCTCTCTCTCTCTCTCTCTCTCTCTCTCTCTCTCTCTCTCTCTCTCTCTCTCTCTCTCTCTCTCTCGTTATCACTGATTTAAATTGTCTCTATTAACATACCTGTAATGAGACATATCCAATAGGAGCCTCCGAATGCAAACTGTAAAATATTTTCCGATGTAAAGGGGATTTTCAAGTCGTTGACGTTCCGTATCGATGCCCAGATAATATTAGCGATAATCATGCATGACCCTGTCATTGCCAGAAAGTACGCTCCGAATCGTAGCAGTATAAAGAAAAGAATATTGGTCAGTAGCCACATTGGAAAGGCGAGCCTGAAAGGACAATATATATATATATATATATATATATATATATATATATATATATATATATATAGAGAGAGAGAGAGAGAGAGAGAGAGAGAGAGAGAGAGAGAGAGAGAGAGAGAGAGAGAGAGGGTCTAATAGTCTAATATGAGTGTTTACATTCTGAGAACGTTACCTTTAACAGGCATCAAATAGCCATTATTGTGCTGACATGCCGTTAAAGCCTAATACATACATACATAGATTTAATAAGAGTGCTGATAAAATGTACATGCATATGAAATGAGTATTCTATTTATCCCATTAGAAAATACGATGATTTTCTTCTTCACAAAAATCGCATAAAAATTCCCTTTATTTTACTCTAAATGGAATTCGAACACCTCAGAAGTTAGACGTGTAGCATGAAATGTAAGGACGTGATATTACAAATGTTTCATATCTAAATGATGAGATTGGTTTTCTGAAAAGTCATATTTGGGATCAAATGATAAATTATGGTACGAAAATGCGTTTAACCGTTCATATAACTTGGTTTAAAACTGCATACAAGTTTAACTGTTAAAAATTTCTTTTTGGATTACATCAGTAAAATTCAATATACGATAAATTACTTTTAGATTCATCGCAATTTAATTCTACAAGATAAGCTTCAAAAATTTTGTCAACAATTTTACCCAAAAAGGCGAAATTTTTTTTAACACATGCAAGAAAATTGTTTTCATTTATATTGTCATTTACATTAAGATAATAAAGTTCTGTAATGTATCATGAAGATGATAATGTTAATTGAAACGTATCCATGTATACATATTTTAGATGATACAGCATAAATATCTCGTACGGATATTAACTGCATTTAGTAATATTAATTCAGATGTAGGAGAGAGTTAATACCTACAACAACCTAATCCTGCAAAACAAGTCATGGCTCTAGATCTCTAACTGTATAGCACATTTTTTAAATAACTCTGAAGGCTTAATAGTCCACTTCATTACATGAACCACTTTGCTACAGCAACGGCAGGAATAAAACTTAAAAGGCAACAACAACAAAACAACAACAATAATAATAATAATAATAACAATAATAATAATAATAATAATAATAATAATAATAATAATAATAATAATAATAATAATAACTGTAACTTACCACAGCATGATATGAGTATACCATCCTGCAATGCGATAGTGACGCCCCCAACGGATTCCCTCGCCATCAAAGGTAAAGTACTCTGCTATCCACAAGATCGGCAGAGGAAGACCCCTTAACTGTGCACTTCTATACTCCTGGTTAAATTTACCAGCTGAAAATTAATTAATGCGTGAAATAAAAGACATTCCTTTGGATGCTTTTTTATATGTGAGATAACTTTCTCAGTTCTAAAACTTGGAATTTCAAAAAGAAAATATCTTAAGATAAAGGTCAGAGGTAAAAGCTGGAGGTCCTAGCTTACCAAAGTGCTCTCCATGTTGGGCTTCTGCTTGTCTCGAAACACCACTTGAACTAAAAGTTTATTTCTGCGAGAAACTTGCAGATAGACCTGTTATTGTTTTTACCTAATTTTCTAAGGTATTAGCTGAAAGGACAACATAGATATTGTATTAGCTGAACGGACAACATAGATATTGTATTAGCTGAACGAACAACATAGATATTGTATTAGCTGCACGGACAACATAGATATTTTAAGGCCTGAACCAGCAGATCTAGCACTGTTAATGCAAATGTGCCTTTCACCTACATATTAGGTATCGATATAATTGTTGATTATTTATATATTTCTGTTTTTCTGCCTGTCTTACTTTCTTTCTTTATCTATTCAATTTGTAACCCCTGTGTTATGTGGTAAGCAAATGGTAATTACATGTAGCTGTGTTATGTGGTAATCAAATGGTAATTACATGTAGCTGATACCAACTGAAAAAGTAATAAATAAATACCATAAGGTCCAAAGCCTAGTCTGCCCTGTCTCCACTCCCAGCTGAAGTGCTCGTTGTAGTTAATGGTTTCGTTGACTTGTTGTTCCGGAACACCTTAGATACAGAAATATTCGGACAAAAACATTTCAATGTGTCTACAAAAGCAAATGACTAAAATACTAGCTGGCCGACAGACCGTATTAGTTTCAGGACTAATCCACAAAGTTGAAATTGTAGGGCGAGCAACTGTTCCTAGTGACAAAGTTAAGAACGATTGTTCAGACGTATTGTAAATAACATATCGTCCAAACAGTTTCTGATTTGCCTGTAAAGTGGCATTTTCGGCGCAATTAGGACCTCCGACTCCCACCCTTTGTGCCATATAGATAGAAAAAAATCATCAGCTGTGGTCAAAATAATTTAGAGTTGAGGAAATTTTCACCAACTATTTAGTTTGGGCAACTATTAAGATTCATACTCGAACTAGAAACTGGTCAAAATGGATGTTTTTGTGTTTCTGAACTGCATAGACATTTAGACAGTAGCAAGAGACCTTCAAACAACTTTGGTTTGTCAATCAATTTCTCTTCCACTAGAAGTATGTGTTTGCCAGTCAAGACTTCAAGTGTACACATACGAAGCTAAATAAGTACGTTGTTCAGGTGCAATACAAACTCGCAGGTTCAAGACCCACAGCTACGATCTTAGATTTATATCAGAGAGCCTCTAAGGCAAGCACAAAATGCTCATGAAAATGTGTTGCCCTTGAGAAAAGAGAAATGCTCAGTGTTCTCTGACTGAATTTTGACACCATCTCTAAAAAAGGAGTAAAGGAAAGCAAAGATGACCGACCAAGCATTACGGTAACATTGAGCAGATGATTTCTTTGGTACATTCTCATTGTTATAGAGATTTCAAACGAGAACGTCCATGAACATAGTTTTGGTGTTTGCGCTATTATCCGAAAAAAAGAAGAAAACAAAAAAATCCCCACAAGTAACCAAAGAAAAGAACAGCACAAATAAAGCCCCGGGAATATTTGGAGGTGTAATAAAAAGTCAGAAAGTTAAAAAATCTTTAGAGCGTTTGCAACAAAATGTGTACAAGCTTACTGCGTAAATTATTACCGATTGTGTCAGCATGAAAAATATATATAAGCAGCCAACGTCGTATAAATACAAGTGTAACAAAAATGATTTCTAAGGTATAGCTCAGTAGCAAACTGGTTTCCATTAAGTCCTATCTCTATTTCCTATTTCATTTTGTTATACAAGGTTCTTGTAAAAATAAGTTTAATCACAGAATCATACTGAGCAAAATGAATCTAAGTTTAATCCAATACTACTACTACTACTACTACTAATAATAATAATAATAATTATAATTATAATTATAATTATAATTATAATAATAATTATAATTTACCTTTCAAAGTGATGTTTATACCGCGGAGACCGATGTGAACGCCAATGTCTGCATTGATATCATTTGCAATCCCCGCTTTGTATTTGGTCAACGTGTTAATCTTTGCGGTCTCCCATGAAAAGCTGAAGTTCGCCACTGCAGTCATGAGACAATATAGAAATGAGGCTAGTATCAAAGGCATAAAGATAAAGGTAGATTTAACATTGTTATTCCTTTATCTTGTGATCGTACAGTTAGAAATGGTATTAAACTCTCTTTCTTTCTTTGTTTAAAGCAAACATTTTATATGTGGAAATTGAATTAGTGCTTGTTGTTATGAATACTTCGTAGAAATATATTACAAAACTATAATTTCTTCTTCATTCTATGCGATTTCAAAGGCAAACTATTATCGCTTCAATTATCATCATATATTATCTATTTTCACTCGATATATACTGTGGAGGAACCGCGGTGTCCTAATTGTTAGTGTGCCAGACCCGCAACCAAAAGAATGGTGGTTAAAATCATGCCCAGACCATACCTGTAGAATCATGCCCAGACCATAACTGTAGAATCATGCCCAGACCATACCTGTAGAATCATGCCCAGACCATACACGTAGAATCATGCCCAGACCATACACGTAGAATCATGCCCAGACCATACCTGTAGAATCTGCCCAGACCATACCGGTTTGTCTGTCGTGGTGAGTCTCGGAGCAAGACAATTTACTCAAGATATAAATTTTCATGTCTTGATGCGCCGTGAAATATCAATCAATCAATCAAGCAAGCAAGCAATCAAGCAATCAATCGATATCTACCTACTTGAAATTCCGAATTTCTCTGTCGTTTATTCATCAAATGACGCACGCAAAAGCAAGTAAGTTAGCAAACAAACAAAGACACTACTTTACAATCATTCAAACAATATCTGCCGGTTACCTTATCTTAATCCATGATGTTTTTATATTGTTGCATGCAGTGGCAGCGCGGAGAGGGTCGGGGGACTCCGTCAGGATTTTTCACCCCCCCCCCCCCTCTCCCCCCAGATAAGTTACCGGTTTCAGGGCTTAGATGATGGGAGGAGGTTGGCAACTTACATAAAAACTGTTCTCTGTGGCAAAGTAGGGGAGCTACTAAAGAACATTGCCCCTGGGCGCCTCTGTAGGGGAGAGGGCGCCATTAAAGAACAATGCCCCCGGGCGCCTCAAACCCTTGCGCCGCCACTGGTTGTATGTGCACTAAGACGTCTTTTCACCTGCAGTCCAAGCAGGTTTTTCAGAATCTGGGTTGTTCTTCTGGTTGTTGTGGATAATAAAACTCGATTTTGTTTAGTTTTTAAACAGTTTTATTTCAATTCTGTATTATATCTGTTAAATTGTAAATGTGTGGGCCCGTGGTCGAGTGGTCTTGAGAGATGTCCTCTAACAACTGCATTCTCCTAATTAATGAATCAACAGAACTGAGATAACCACTCCTACTCATAAGCCATAGGCGTAGCTATTTCTGTGCAACCAAAGTTTTTCTTTTCTAAATTATACACACACACACACACACACACACACATACACATGTGTATATATATATATATATATATATATATATATATATATATATATATATATATATATATATATATATATATATATATATATATATATATACACACACACATTTTTGATTGATAGAAAAACTATCACGCAATTTGGATGCATGTTATATAGTACCAACAACTGTCCAGGTGTCCAACTATTAGGGGAGCAGATGTCTTCTTACTCGGGTCTCAACACCACGACAATAATTAAGTAACTGATCACATGTTGGACTGGACTCGATTGGCTAGTGACCTGTTGGAATGTTGAATAAACAGCAACTGACGGACAGCTGGAACATGTGGCCGCAGACTCTTTAACTAAGTTTGTGCTGTTCATACTTGTCTCATAAAATTATTCGAAATCGATCCACCTGACCAAATTAATTTTAACAATCACCAGCTTGTTAGGTTCTGACTGACTTACAGCTATTGTCAAGAGTTGCAAACAATATGGAAACTAATATGAAGAAAACAAATTCATTAAATTCTTTGTTTCTGGTAAAATATCTGGTACCGTTTCAGAACATTGTTGACACTGACGCCACAGAAAAGGTTCAAGATGTGGCATTTTAAACCCCGAAAGAGATTTGCTACATAATTTCTCAGAACAAGAAAGTGCACACCGTTAAACTAGATGTTCGAGTCCTTTGAGCTAATTTTGCCTTCGCCCCCCCCCCCCAAAAAAAAATAATAATTCTTAAGTACCATACAACTGACTAACACAGTACCTTTAAGATCAAAAAACTAACCCATTTCCGAACCTTATAATACTTTGTTGAAACAATCTTCTGCAGGTTTTGAATTAATTTTTTTAAATTTAGATTTTTTTACAAATACTTACAAAGAATGACAGCACCCACAAAAAGGCTTAGAGTGATTCTGATGAACATGAAGAATTTCTGGAAAGAAATAATAATAATAATAATAATAATAATAATAATAATAATAAAAATAAATGAGTACAGCTAGCCCAGTGTCAGTACAAAAATGGACTCGATACAATAGCCCTAGACGTACAACTGGCAGCTTGCTGTCTAAGGAATATGACATTGAGTGCACAAATAAATGGTACGATCATGAGGCAGAGAAAGTGGTAGAAAAAGAGCCTGTGGAGTTTAAAGATCCAAACCAACCACAAAACACAGCACATGAAACCGTGCATAGTACAGGACTGAAAATAACAATATTCATGAGCTTGAGTTTCCACTATCAGCCAATTAGAAACGAACTTTTAAAAAGTAACGTGATTTGTGACTGGTCGAAACAAAATGCCAAACTCAATAGTTTTTTTATTTCCAGGTCTAGTAGACATGGAGAGGTGCACGACCTACATCACAGACGTAGTAATGACAGGAAATTTCCAAGTCGTAGGCAGGGAGCAAGAGAAAGTTACAAGAGAACTTAGAACTATATCGAAAATGGTGAAATAGCTCCTACCAATAGCGGTGGGAGCACAAGGAATATATGCTATACAATCTAGGAGACAGCCGAAAAAGGTTACGAAAGGTCAGGCCTGAAACTGACAGCGATACTCCTTGGAACAGCAAGAATTCTGTGAAAGGTCCTAGAGATCATAGGTCACAGGTAGTGTCCCGATCTCAGGTAAAACAGACCAGCCAGTAGATTACAAACAAGAGGTTACTGAAGAACAAATAATAATAATAATAATAATAATAATAATAATAATAATAATAATAATAATAATAATAATAATATTAATAATAATAATAATAATAATAATAACAACAACAACAACATTGGAACCTAAACACTACTTTTTTCTTTTTATGAAATCCTTTCTGCAAAACCTATGTAAGTAAATGTCCAGATATATTTATCCAATTCTAGACATATACTGTCAAATAAGTTCTTGAAAATATTTGCATATATTAAGAATCCTTTTATTCAAACCAAACTATTACTGGTCAGCAAGAAAACAACATTTACATTTTTGAAAATAATTAAAAAAACCTAATTAAATGGCAATTTTTAAGATGATTTCAGTTTAAGGACTTACAATTTGTCTGCAAGACGGATGCTATTCACCGCGCTGCGTGCTTGATAATATAACTTCATGTTTTCAAACAGCAATTAAATCTGGAACTGCAAGGATTAAGTGGTTAGCATGACGGACTCGCGACCAGACGGATACGGGTTCGAATCCTGCCCAGACCAGGCCGAATCAGCCATCGTAACCTGTCCTTGGGCAAGACATTTTATTGCCATTGCCTTGGCTTGCTATAACCTCTCGTGTGTTGGTATTCTTGTAGAGACCAATCAATCAGTCAATAAGTTAAATTTAACTGAAAGATGTCTTACCTCCTTTCCCCGAACTCCTGGCAGGATGATGTAGAAGGAGAAGGCCAGGATACAGAAGGCGAAGATCAGTCCGGACTCCAAGATGTCCGCCTGCCATGCGGTCTTGAGAGGGGGATATATAGTAGGCCCTCCATTTACACGAAAAGCATCGAAAAGTCCACTGGACATATTGCACTTTTGGCAGATTTGTCGTCAAACTTGTGTAGAAAATAATAGAACAGAAGAAAGCGACTTAACGATATAATTGACAACACTATTATTCGCTAACATGTGCAAAGAGTGCAAATTATAAATAAAAACAATTAAGCATTTCAGGCAATTCAGCAAATACAGTGGCGGACTGATATTCTAATAATGAAGTTTATTACTTTAGATCTCCAGATACAGCAGAATGTACGAAAGAGAAAAATATAATTCCTTTCATAATACAATATAATCCTTCATTGCCAAATATAGGCCTTACAATTAATAAATATTGGAGTCTACTCACTTATCAGATAAAAACAGCGTCAAACACTTTACAAGAGCAAGCCAATTCTTGCTTATAGAAGACCTAAGAATTTACAAGATCTTTTGATCAGAACTAAACCGACAGAAAATTTAAAAAGATGTTTTTCATCATCTAAATTCAACAGACGTCGGTGCTCTTTATGTGCAAATATTAGAGAAAGTACCTATTTTAGTAGCTCCAATACAAAAGAATTGTTTTCTCTGCGTTATAACACTGACTGCATATGAACTGATGTAATTTATTTGATAACCTGTAAAAAATGTATTACGCAATATGTTGGACAAACACTTCAACAAGTTTCTAAGAGAATGAACAATCACCGCTTTCATATAAAAAATTGTATGGATCCTCAGTTCTCCTCTAATGTTTCAATACATTTTAATACAAATAATCACTCTTTACGTGATTTTTCTTTCATGCCAATCGATATTGTTGTGCACTGAGAAATGAACAGACTCATTAAAGAAAGTTACTGGATTAATCGGTTAGATACTTTGTATCCCAATGGCCTTAATACTAAGGCATTATATAAAATTTATATATATATATATATATATATATATATATATATATATATATATATATATATATATATATATATATATATACTCAAAGAGAATTTTGAGAAATAATTAAGTATATGGTTCATCTTGATTTTTGATGAGGAAGTACTTGTTTAGAACACCGTTGCCTGGTTTCATTCTTTCTGTCCCCAGGCCTAAAGTATATTCAGAAACAGGCTTGTACTCTCCTCCGCGGGCATTCCACTTTATGGCTGTTTTCCTTACCTATTTTTGATAATAGACTGTTTTCCTTACCCATTTTTGATAACAGAGAGTGATCCTTGCTGTGGATCGTTGTTTGTTCGTCCTTTATGTGTTTACCTGTTTTGTGTTGCATTTGTTGAACACGTGTAGTTGTCTCTTTATCTGTTTAATTTCCTTACATCAAATCTGGTAGGAGTTATTTGTTACATGTGAAAAAATACAAATTTATTTCAGAAGAAAAAAAAAAACTGAAAAGGAAAGACAGATGGAACAAAAAAAGAAAATATTTATATTTGTACTTTTTTATGTCCTCATGATATGTGCAATTTCGACTCACAATTGTTAGTTTGCATAAATGTTTAGCGCCGTTTTTTGTGGTGTCGTGTAACATTGTTTTGTTATGTCCTTGCTTTCTGAGAACGCCTTGATCCCTTAGTCTCTCATCATCATGACCTCTTACTTTAGGGTCATAACCCTGTACTTTTTAATTTTTTTGTATTGTTTTACATCGAGATGTGTTACCTATATATTTGAAATTAGTTGTTTGTTAGTGACTGCCAGTCTTGTTGATTTTGTTTTACATCGAGATGTGTTACCTATAATTGTAATTTAGTTGTATGTTAGTGATTGCGAGTCTAATTGTATGTTAGTGATTGCGAGTCTAGCTGTATGTTAGTGATTGCGAGTCTTGTTGTATGTTAGTGATTGCGAGTCTAATTGTATGTTAGTGATTGCGAGTCTTGTTGTATGTTAGAGATTGCGAGTCTTGTTGCATGTTAGTGATTGCGAGTCTAGCTGTATGTTAGTGATTGCGATTCTTGTTGTATGTTAGTCATTGCGAGTTTAGTTGTATGTTAGTGATTGCGAGTCTAGTTGTATGTTAGTGATTACGAGTCCAGTTTTGTTAGTGATTGCGAGTCTAATTGTATCTTAGTGATTGCGAGTTAGTTGTATGTTAGCGATTGCGAGTCTTGTTGTATGTTAGTGATTGCGAGTCCAGTTGCAAGTTAGTGATTGCGAGTCTAGTTGTATGTTAGTGATTGCGATTTTTGTTGTATGTTAGAGATTGCGAGTCTAGTTGTATGTTAGTGAATGCGAGTCTTGTTGTATGTTAGTGATTGCGAGTCTTGTTGTATGTTAGTGATTGCGAGTCTTGTTGTATGTTAGTGATTGCGAGTCTAGTTGTATGTTAGTGATTGCGATTCTTGTGGTATGTTAGCGATTGCGATTCTTGTATGTTAGTGAATGCGAGTCTTGTTGTATGTTAGTGATTGCGAGTCTTGTTGTATGTTATTGAATGCGAGTCTTGTTGTATGTTATTGAATGCGAGTCTAGTTGTATGTTAGTAATTGCGAGTCTTGTTGTATGTTAGTGATTGCGAGTCTTCTTGTATGCCAGTGAATGCGAGTCTTGTTGTATGTTAGTGATTGCGAGTCTAGTTGTATGTTAGTGATTGCGAGTCTTGTTGTATGTTAGTGAATGCGAGTCTTGTTGTATGTTAGCGATTGCGATTCTTGTTGTATGTTAGTGATTGCAAGTCTTGTTGTATGTTAGTGATTGCGAGTCTTGTTGTATGTTAGAGATTGCGAGTCTAGTTGTATGTCAGTGATTGCGAGTCTTGTTGTATGTTAGCGATTGCTGTTCTTGTTGTATGTTAGTGAATGCGAGTCTTGTTGTATGTTAGTGATTGCGAGTCTTGTTGTATGTTAGTGATTGCAAGTCTTGTTGTATGTTAGTGATTGCGAGTCTTGTTGTATGCTAGTGATTGCGATTTTATCCCCCCACCCCACCCCGTGGCAATACTTTCATAGTCCCCGGCTTAGCCTGTGTAGCTGTTACAGATGTATTTTTCTGCAAGATATGTACATTCTTATGTGTATACTATGTAACAGAAAGAAAGTGAAACCAACAAAATCAAGTAAAATCAAAAAGCAATTTATTTCTAAACAATTAAAGTTAAAATTCAAAAGACACTTACAATAACGTGAATTAAAGTCCAAATAATTCTAAGTGTTGTAATCACTTTCCAACAATATAGAATGTTCCGAATGAATTCCAATAGTCTTTAATGTCCTGATGTACCACAAGTCTTGAATGTCCTGATGTGCCACAATGATGTAATCCGGAATGTTTTAAATGAATTCACATAAATCCCCAAAGTCCTAAAATCTACGAGCACTTTAGTATTTCCAATGAATATTTTAAATAAATAACTCCTCTCTCTGAATTATATCTGGTTTTCACAACTGTAACATCTGATTATTAAAATAGCTTCTTTACAGACTGAGTTTTAAAACAAGGTTTTTGGAACCCGAATGCTCTCTTGTTTACTAAGCCCATATATATATATATATATATATATATATATATATATATATATATATATATATATATATATATATATATATATATATATATATATATATATAGGTGTACCTGACAATTCTCACATCAGAGTATGAATAATTTTTATTGAAAATTACTTTGTGTACCTAACGTTTGTCACAACAAGACATGCAATAAAAGTGCAGCTGCTAACAAAACCAGCCTTTAAATCAAATGCTATGTAAACATGTTGTTTACAAAATGACCATAATCTGACTATGGTACAACTTACAATCATGGACACATATTATAAATTCAATATACATAATAATACATTAAAGTTATTTATTGTACAGTATTAACAAGGAAAAATGTTTAACTATAAATCTAAATTTTGTTTCATTGTCATTCTGTAGCATCCACTCTTATATACGAAACCGAAAGTACAAGGTCAGAGACTACATAAAATCCTCTTCTGTTGTTACTTCTCCAAGTGGGGGCACGGGACCTGCACTACCGGCACGCTGAGGTGAGGAAAGGTTCCGGCCGTCCAGCGGCCAGTCAGCCTGACCCCTCTATCAGCCCTCGATAGCCTCAGGCTTCGAGGCTGTTTTCCCTCTCATCGAGATAGTTCTGTTTGCTCTGTGAATGCATTTCCAAGAAAGATCTATTATTACTCTTGTTTGATTCCTAAATACTTATTTAACTTTTCAAGTCAAGCAAAGGTACACCTCTACATTATTTATTTACTCGTAGTATATTTTACCTCACATTTTCCATGTACCTTGGTTATTTCATATATGATTGGTTTTCTTATCATTGCTGTTCTATATTACTTAATCATAATAAATATTTTTGAGTAGTATCATGTATTACACAACGAGCATGGGGGAATACATTTTGATGCACGTCCTTTGTAAGTTAATTTCCGTGTCGTCCATACAAAATGTAGCCAGGCGAATATTATTGCTTGCCTATAAGTTTGATTTGTTTTAGCCCACATCTTCTATATTGTTTTCAAATTGAAGGTTAGGTTTCTTAGTTCTACGTTATTTCTACTTGTTTTTTGTTTGTTTGTTTTCCCATTCACTAATTAAATTGTATATTTTTTCATTATCATTAATATTCCATTATTTCTCCTGATCTCAATATTTAAAAGCGAGTTGTTTCATTTAATTTTGTTTCCTGTGCGATTCAAGTACTTTCATAAAATAATTGCTTTTAAAAATTTATGGTATATTCATTAACGTATATCCAAAAATGTAGACAGATATGGCAGATCAGGAATATATCTTTCCTTTTGCTACATTTCTGAGTCTATTTATTTTAAAAGCCTCCTTTTTAGTTTTTAGGTCGGGTACATGTAGTCCTCCTTCCAATTTATATCTAAACATTGTATCTTTTTTAAAATAGAATCCCCCTCCCCCTTATATGTTATATAATTAATTTTTTAATTTATTTCGCTGTTCATTATTCAAGTCAACTGTATAATTGTTTCCATTAAATGTTTTTGATTAAATTTTTGAGCAATGTTCCCATAAAATATTCCTAGGGCTTTGACCACCTCTTGTATATGGTGTGTTGGTAGCCCAGGATGAGTACATCTCCATTTCCCAATTAAAAGTATTTCTGTTTTTGAGTGATTTAATTTAGATCTATATGCATTTGTAAAATGATAAAATTCCTTTTCCAAATGTTTAAACAAATCCCATCCCTAATGAAGGTAGTACAATCATCTGCACGATGTAATATATTTTATATCTATGTTTAAATAAGAGTATATATATTCTAGTAATATTTCTACATTCAGTTTTTTTCTAAGTTTTTTAATTTATATAACATATACGAGCATAGAATGCGAACTTATCTTATTATGTTATATCTTTCTCTGCTGAGCTTTGGTTAATATTTATTATTTCCTTCATGCAGTCTTTAATTCTTTTAGCTCATTTTTTACTTAAAATTTTTGCTATCTGTAGTTAGTAAGTGTGTAAAGATATGCGGTTCCAATTCTTTAGTTCCGTTATTTCTCCTTTTCCTTTGTATAATACAATAATTTTGCCATCTTTCATAGAAGATGGCATTTCTCCATTTAAGAAAATATTATTATATACTATGTCTAAAACTCGTGTTAGTTCTGTTTCAGTATTTTAAAAATAGAAATCTGCAGCTAAACCGAATGATCCTGTGGATTTTCCTTTAATTGTTTTATCGCTTCTTTGAGTTATCTGTTAGTTATAAAATTATCGCAAGACTTCTTAGATAATTCCCAATATTAAATTTTCTAAAGTTCTTTCATTTCTTCTTCTGATTTATTCTCTTCTATATATTCCTTTTGCCTATAGAATATTGTTGCAAGTAATTGTTTATATCATTTATGTATTTGACTTTAGTTGTCGAACCATGTATGATGTATATGTGTGGTAGTAAGACGTGTGAACTAGGCGCTTGTCACTTTTTTAACTTTGCTATCAAAGTTAATGTGAAGGTAAGTGCTATTTTATCCTGAAAGAGTTTGATCAGTTCAAACCCAGTCTGGATACTCATTTAACTTTTATGTTATTTTGTTTGTATCTATCTGGATGAAGTAGTGCGTTGTTTTCGTCTGCACATATGAGGTCGTCTATTTTTGGAGCCTATTGTTCAACAAAGGACAGAGGTCAACATATCGAGCGTACAATACCATATCTTCCCTAAAAAGGAGAGACTCATGAATACGCTGTGTGGACAGCAGCCAAGCAAGAACAGTGCAATTTATCATATATACTCCTAATACTAGACCACTCCTTTCTATTTTGTGCGAGTGCCCTAAAAGTACATTTTAGTGTAATTTAACTACAAACCCAAAATGTAGAATATGTGACCTTCATTCTGTACCAGTGAAAATGGATCTAGAACTGGCGAAAGTTGACATGGAATTACGAGAAAAATATATATCCCTGATCAGTGATCTCTCTCTCTTGACGAATTATGATGCTTCAACAAAATTAAATACAGAGACATGATTTGTGCCCACATGTGTATTCGTCTACCCAATCAACAAACAAAAAAAATCTCTTGAAAGCTCAGCGCATTACATCAGCAACATGCTAAACAATGATGTATCGCGTTTGAAAGCTCGAAAACGGAGGCAACAATTAACGAAACCTGTACTTCAAAAAGAGAAAGAATCAACTCCTTCCAACACTTCATCGTACAAAGTCACGGAAAGTGATGCCACTATATCAGAGCTGGATGACGATGAACCAGGTCGACATAGCATCGATGCATGTTGTGATAACCTGAATGAGCAGCAGAATGAATCAAGCATTGTGCACGACATTATAACACAAGTGAAACAGGCATATAGAAACTCAAACAGTGTCTCGACGAAACCTGATGAAAATCGGAACGAAGCTGAAAATGAACATATATGTAGCTCTGACTGTAAAGCAATAAGCAAATCAAACAAAAAAAAATAAAAACATGATAAGGTGTAACGTTTGCATGTCTTGGTACCATGATACTTGTGTTGGTATTAGCAAAACAGACCAGTAGGATTCTGGTTCTGTACTCAATGTAGAAAAATACCTAAGGACTTGAGAACAGTGCAGACTTCGATAGATGAATTATATGCGTGTACAAGGGTAATTTTAAACCAAATACAAACTCTGTCAAACAATATAGAATCAAAACGTATAAACATAAACGACCAAATATCCAGCATAAAAAAACGCATGGCTGTGTAGGACGAATCAACCTCAATGCAACTTGAAGAAATCAAGCAGCAAACATTAGATGCCAAACTTGAAACAAATATTTTAAAAAAACAGCTGTATTACTATAAAAACACAAAACGTAATCGAATTGATAATAGCTAATATAAAGTATCCAAGGTCGGAATACGAAACGGCCACTATCCATACCGACAGGGGTAAATCAGGAACTGAGAAACCAATACACACTAAAGAAAGTTACAAACAGACTCAGACAGATCAAAATCGAATTAGTCATGCTCGTCTCCCCTCAAGACAGACCCTGATTACAGGATCATCTATCCTGAAAGGAATGAACACCTGAGGACTTTCACTTTATGTACATGTGAAATCATACCTTGGTGCCACCATTGACAGTCTAAAAACAGAATTTAACAAACTTGATCACAATAAATACCACACAGTTATTGTTCAAGTAGAAGAAAATGATGCTGATAGAAGTCTGGACCTAAACCAGTCTGAGATCAATTACAAGTCCTTTATCAACCAGTTACTCCTCCAGATAGATAAGGTCGTTGTATCTGGCCTTATTTCAGGATGGGACGTGGACATGACGCAATATGATGACATATTGGTAAATATTGGCAGATCGTTCAATCTACCATACATATCAAAACACGACACCTGTGTTCTATCGTCGGATCAGCTATCATTCACTTTCTTTCGTTCTGACCTGATTCACATAAGGGACCCGGGCACCATAAACTTATTGAAAAACATGCACAATGTCACTCCTGTACTCAAACCAAAATCTACCAACGTGAGCAATCACTACCCAGCTACGCAATACCAACCTAGGCTACAGAAAAGCCACGGACGATCAATGCAAGAAGCTTATAATGGGTGGGAAAGAAACCCAAATGCACAGAATACATGGCATGGTTATCGAGGCAGACTCGATCGCAATATAAGATTCTAGAAAAGGGACACATCGATAAAACAACAGTATGTGCATGACAGACATGATGTACCTACCTGGAATTATAAACATTAGGTATCATGTTCTCTGAAATGTTTATTTCGAGTGTCTTACCGTCCAAAGTATTGATTATTACTGTACATGACAAGCTTGTAATTACTCTTCCTCTAAAAAATAAATCTGTCCTCGATTCTACACCGATTGGAAAGAATGTACACTGCACACCTTTGGCTTGAAAAAGAAAGGTATGCAACTTATCAACCTCAATGTAAGACCTAACTTACCAAAAATCGATGAACTAAGACTTACGGTACAAAATGAATCCAACCTTGCAATAATTGGACTGTATGAAATGTCTCTTGACTGTAATGTACTTGAATGCGCTATTTCTATTAACAGTTTTCCATTGGAAAGACCAGATCTACGCCAAAGCATGGGAGGAGGGATAATCATATATGTTTCAAACAGCGTAATCTACAGGAGAAGAACTGATTTTGAAATATCCAATGTATAATCAATATGGATCGAATTAAGTTCCCTCAACAGCCAATATATTTATATCTGCACTGCTTACCGACCTCCAAACTCTCTCTCAGCATGGACTGATCAATTTGAACGCAAGCTAGAGGCCGCTTTAGCCTCATGGGAGACATTATTATTGATTTAACCTCCGATATTAACACTAAATGGCTTGATATGATACAACTGTACGACCTTACACAGGTAATCAATGTTCCAACAAGAGTAACAGCCTGTACTTCTACCTTGATCGACCACATCTACACTACCAAGCCTGACAACCTCTACGAGATTAACGTACCCTGTTTCTCTAATAGTGATCACTATCTCATATGTGCACCTCATAAGTGTTCCAACAAGAGTAACAGCCTGTACTTCTACCTTGATCGACCACATCTACACTACCAAGCCTGACAACCTCTACGAGATTAACGTACCCTGTTTCTCTAATAGTGATCACTATCTCATATGTGCACCTCATAAGTAACAGGGCGCAAAGAAAAACAATTAACACTCCTACATGCAATACCAATGCTTTAAAAACTTTGTTGAAAACGAATTTCTCTCTGAACTGTCTCAAAATATTAGCTCATTAAAGTTCTCTAAAACAGACCCGGCTTATGATCTGCCTACCTGGAACTACTGTTTTCTTACTATCATAAACAAAAACGCTCCCATACAAATCATAAGAATTAAACGATCAAAACAACCAGAATGGTATACTAATGCAATCGCCGAAGCGCAACGTAAACGAAACTACTATCATAAATGTACAGGGTTTACCAATTAGCGTTTATGGCGGAACAAAGTAATATCCCTAATTGTAAAACATAAACGCTTCTTTTTTAAAGAAGCCATCCCCTCAAACTCTGATAACAGATCCATCTGGATTCACTGGCGACAACTAAAATCAGTACTTAGAACTAACTTCTAATAAACTAGTACTTCTAAGTCCATGTGAAATTATAGTTAATGGCACTAGTTACACTCATGATCACGATATTGCATACCAACTGAACCTCTTTTTTTACTAATATTTCCCAAACACTTGACAGATCTAATTTTACAGAGCCTAACATAGATAAACTTACTGCCTTCGTGAATGAAATGGTACGGGATCATGTTTGTTTTAATATCCCACTAATTACATTAACTGATACTATTGATATTATCACTCAAATAGACAATAACAAATCGGCGGGTCTAGATGGAATTCACTCCTAAATTCTGACAATGTCAGCTTATTTATCTCTGAGTCATTGAAAGAAGTAATTAACTATAGTATAACTTCCTGTAAATTTCCAGAGTCATTAAAATTAGCAAAAGTATTCGCAATTCATAAGGGAAATGAAAAGAATGACCCATCTAACTATCGACCCATATCTGTTCTATTTGTACTTTCAAAAATTATTGAAAAACATGTCAGCAAGCATCTTTTCGAATATCTTAACAAGTATCAGCTCCTCCATAAATCACATTCAGGTTTCCGACAATAACGATCATGTCAAACTGCATTGACGAAACTTGTAGACCATTGGCTACTAGCAATCGAATCGGGCGAACTTACTGGTTCAGTCTTCATTGATTTTAAAAACGCATTCGTTCTGGTTGACCATTCGGTGGTCATTAAAAAAACTATCAGCATACAAGTTTTATTCAAACTCAGTTACTTGGTTCACGTCGTATCTCACTACCAGACCCGCAGGTTGTTTGTACGGGTAAATATACTTCCGATTCAAGTCATATTTCAAGTGGTGTTCCTCAAGGCTCTATATTAGGGCCTCTTCTTTTTCTACTATTTATCAATGACTTAGCCCTGTGTCCAGTGCATTCTAACACATATTTTTATGCTGACGATTCTACACTGCATACATCTGGTAAATCTCTTGACACCAGTGAAAATAAACTTCAAGTCGACCTCAACAATATATCAGTTTGGTGTCAACAAAACATAATGCATATTAATGCATCTAAAACGAAATGTATGACAATCGGAAGAAGGCAGCGCTTATCCACTAACATGTATTTACTTCTAACTCTAAATGGCTTAGACGTGTCTAGTGTTAAAAATCAAAAACTTCTTGGTATCTACATTGATCATCATCTCGGCTGGAATACACATATCGATCACCTGTGTGCAATGGTCACCAAAAGAATAACTCTCTTAAAATTACTGTCGAAATTTCTATCTTCCCAGCCGCTTCAACTTTATATTTCTGGATATATACTACCACTGATAGACTACGGCTGTACCATATGTGGAAACACATCCAATTATAATCAATCCAGAATTGACAACTCCAGAAAAGGGTCAGGCGAATAATTCTGAAACTTCATATTATGTCTCCCTCAAAATGTTTTGTTTTCACGTCTACAATGGCTACCTATACAAAAACGTATTCTTTATTTTAAATGAATCATGACATATGCGTCTCTAAACAATCATTCTCCAGATCATATCTCTAACCTAACTGAACTAAGATCATCAAATACTGAGCGTAGTCTCCGATCAACAACTAACAACGAACTCCAGATTCCGTGGTCGAAAACCAACAATTTTCAAAGCTCTTTTACTGTATCAGCACCTATCTTTTGGAATACCTTACCCCTGATGATACGTAATTCAAATTCCCTTGCTTCGTTTAGAACCTCATTAAAGACATTATTTCTTGACCAGCTGGAATGATATATGAATGCCTCCCAATACAGAATGTTATCATTATATACTGAGATAATCTGTATATGTTTAATTCTATCTATGTATATACAACTTCTGGCATGATGATATGTGTATACCTGTGTATAGTATATTGTTCATATATGTACCTTTTGACAACTATAGTTACATATATTAATCCGTTTTAAATCTGTGCGAGTACGTGTGCGAACATATCTGTGTGTAAGTCTTTTTTAAATGTTTTTTTTTTAACATGACCTGTTACAAAAATTGAGGACCACATGGCAGATTGGTCATTTATGACCAAATGTGTTATCCTCGTTAAATAACGATTATTATTATTATTATTATTATTGATGGTGCATACATATTTATAAATGGCAATTGTTAATATTTAAACGATTATTCTCCCTTTGAAACTTTCTCCAGTATTTATAATCTGACATTGTGATTTAATCCATTTATTGCATATTAAAATTCCTACTCATGATTTTCTATCTTATTCACTTTCTTTTTGGTACAGAATTGCATTAAATTTTTACTCCATATATAATCTTGAATCATTACTTATATCGTGTGTTTCCTGAGTAAAGATAATATGATATTTTTTTAAAATCTAAGGTATAATTTATTTATTTTCCGTTTATCACTACCATTAATATTGATAGAGATTATTTCTAACATTCATCCTTCCATTTACAATTACTTATGTTTGTGATTTATTAATGTCATATGACTCTGAATTTATTTTTTGTTTTATAATCTGTGTTCCGAATAAAGTTTTCTGTTCTAACTTTTGTTATTAATGATTCTGATATAGAACGTTCTGTGACACCTTGCTGATTTGGTTGTTTTAGCTAGATTTCCTGGTTCAATAGTTTATCTTGGTTTTCTTGTTTGTACTGGTCCTGCTGTTTACTTGATTCTTTTTCTATCTATATCGCTGCATTTTGTTTTGTTTCAGTTGTGGCATCGAGCCCATTATTGGTTTTATTTGGTCTTTTCTGTACCTTTCTTGCAAATGTATTCTTCTAGGAAATATTTTTTTCCCTCCTTTTCTAGACAGTTGTTGGTTTTATTCCTCATATGCGTACCATTCAGTAACGGAAGGTGTTCTTTTTTTCCATTTTATTGAATTGTCTCAAGGAGATATGCTGTGCTCTCTGAGTGCCCACTTTTAGTGCCAGATGGTTGTTGGTCTAGAATATCCCTACTTTCCATTGGCATTTATGGATCTTGATTCTTCTTGATTATATCCTTGTGTGTTTAGTTTTTCAAGTTCGTTTCTTTTTCGTGTGTTTTTGCTCGTTCTTTCTCTCGTTTCAGCTTTAAGGGCTTCTCTTTCATCTTTTAATGATTTTTCCTCCAGTTGTTCATGCGGCGGAAACTCATATTCTCTGAAAAGAAGTTGAGAAAATGTGGGGTCCTAGTCCACCACATTTACATCTGTTTTATGGGGTCACCACTTCCTCATCTTCTGAAACTTCCCCTATGATGTCATTTGAGCCCAATACTGCTGCATTGCTGGATCTAGGTGTTATCGGACCCAGCTAGGCAGTGCAGTCTCTGGCTATATGGCCTAGTCATTTACACCTTCCGCAGCGCCTGTGCTTTATACAGCCGTAATACCCATGGGGGTCCGCTGGGGGTGTGGCATTTGCCCCCCCCCCCCATTTTTTAAAAATCCATTGTGCAGCATATAAATATATATATATATATATAAATATATATATATATATATATATATATATATATATCCTTTTCATTTTGGCTTTATCCCCATCCTCCGGGATTTTGGCTCCCCCCCCCCCCTCGGAAAAATTCCTGCAGATGCACATGGTCATAACCATGTGTTTAGGAGGAAGCCCATGAGGTTAAAAAGTTGGTACCATCTGGGCACCCTCCATTGCCATTTTTGAAAGATCATTACCCCTGTAAGTACACTGTCATAACCCTATGTACTGTCATTCTTCGGCTGTTTATTCCTATCTGAAATCTGATTTCGAACTTGTTCAATAGTTCCTCATTTGAGATCTCAATAAACAAACCAGTTAAAAAAAATTCTATTTCCATTTCAATATATGGGGCCTCTATACTCTGCCTTCATTTTCCCCGATTTATAGTTGCCCTTGGGGAGGAGGTTTTAGTTGCCCTTGGGGAGGAGGCTTTGACCTTCGTTGGCGTACAGGACAATGTTCCGTTGCCAATGTTCTGTAAAGCTTTCATCTTGTCAACTATAACCCCTCTTGCGATTAGTGCCGACAGAATTTCTGCTGGTCGTGGGATCTTGTTATAAACAGCATCAGAGCGATTGGGCACCTGAATACCTGGTTGTCTCTGTGCTTGCAGCACTTTCCCCTCAATTTTTCTTCACTAATTCTGTGTAACAGTAATATTCCGGTTTGTTTCCTTCCATGTCGATTTTTTTAACAATAATAAAAAAGGAAAAATTTTGTAATGGCATTATTTGTGATGCACACTACAAGGCTAAAGAGAAAATGCTATATGTTACGACTCTAGGTCTTAAAATAATGTAACAGAAAGAGAGTGAAACCAACAATGTATGTAAAATGAACAAACAATTTATTTCTCTGTAATTAAAATGAAAATTTAAATAATCCTAAATGTCCTAAACACAAGTTTGAAATTATAGAATGTTCCGAATGAATGAATGTTCCGAATGAATGAATAGTCGTGAATGTCCTGATGTACCACAACAATAATCCTGAATGTCCTGATGTACCACAATAATGTAATCCAGAATGTATTTGAATGAGTTCACATGAATCCCAAAATTGTATATTAATCCAAAAGTCAATGAGCAATGAGCACTTTAGTAAATCCAGTGAATGTTTAAGTAAATAATTCACCTCAAATTAAATCTGAGTTCAATGGCACAACACTATAACTCTGATCTCAAAATCATTCCAGACTGATCATAAAAACAGGAATGAATAAATGCGTATCAAGTCCTTATTGTATACATTTATTCTTATGACCCACAATGCAAGAGAACGTGCGTCGTTCTTGTGGAAAAAAACAGCCTAGTTGTGAATAATTTTCAACAAGACTGGCCTTGAACTCAAATGTGGTAAACACGTTGTTGACAACTTAACTAAAACTTAAAGTGTGACTTACTATATGAACTAATTTAAGCATACATTATAGATTCAATATACATAACATATACTATAAGTGAAAAGGAAAAACGTCCACTAATAGCATTGCCAATCCATAGTATTGTACCAAAGACAAAACTGTACGATCACGATTGGGAAAATGTTTTTATCAATAGTGAGAATTTTTTCTTCTCACGAATAATATTTTCTACAAATGTTCAAACATGCAAAATCAAAAGAGAAACAAATGATCTATCAAAATGTGAGAATGTTCTATAAATAATGAGATTTTTCTTTTCCCTCACGAATAATATTTCAACAAATGTTCAAGAATGCTAAATCAAAAGAGAAACAAATGTTCAATCAAAAGTGAAATGTTCTATCAAAATACAAAATCAAAGAAGAAGAATCCCATAAATCAAGAAGATCAATTGTTCAAAGTAACTCACATTTCTCCTCCTTCCTCCACTCCACACTAAGAATTTTGAACACACTACTTTTCCAAGCCAGGTCGCAGTTTGCACTATACTACTTGAACTGTATTTATTCATTTAGGGATACATCCAAAGATATACATGCCATCTGAACTACAGCAACAATATTTACACGTATAGTGTGTGTCATGACTACGTCATAAAACAGGATGTAGGATGTAAAGTGATTTGCGGCCAAACTCCAGCTTGCATATGTCCATACACCATAACAATCACGTGGCTGATGATTATGATTTGTTCTATTACCGCAAACCCTCAATTGTAAAATAACAAACCGTACTTGCCCCCAATAATCGCAACGCAAAATTCTCCAAAGTCTTGCCAAATTTGTTACTCTAATAGTGAATACAATGTCATAAAGTTTGTGCTATTTGTGGAATTGGAACTTTTTCATACTTCATAATGATATACAATTTTTTCTCTTTTACAACTTGTGTACACTCCAGGATAGTCATTGCATTCTGCCCTAACAATGTTATATTTATGTACCCAAATGTTATATTTATGTACTCAAATGTTATATTTATGTACCCAAATGTTATATTTATGTACCCAAATGTTCTCATATTACCTCCGAATGTTTAATATTCTTGCTCTGATTGTAAATGTTGACTAGTGATGTGATCTGTATCTCCATAGGTTAGTGACGTCACCTTATACAATTGTAGCAGCTGTGGTATTCTCATAATCCACCTATGTGTGGCCTGAGATTTACTTTCATTAATAAAAGTTTTGTTCTGTTCTGTTCTCTTAATCCAAAGAAAAGTTCTGTCTCAGTTTTTTTGCAGAAGTCACCATAGGAAGTACATACAAACTAACAAGAAATACAGAGAATTGAGCAACAAACATAAGCTTATATCGAGCTATCTCCTCATTAACAATAATATTCACTTAAAAATGTGGCTAACTTAAGAGATTAAAGCATAGGATTACAAACGTTGAAAAATGCTAATGAGATATTACAATAAAATTGAACATACAATGCTGTAATAATATCAAACAATATTGTAATAATATCAAACAGCAACTTACACATGTTACTTTAACTTGAAAATCAACAAAAATAATAATGTTTATTTTAGAGTGTAGATTATTACCGCAGTCTTATTTTCAACATCAACATTTATGTAATTGCTGGAGAAGATATGTAATAATGTTGAAGGCAATCCTAACCCAGAGTTCACGTAGTGTAAAATAACATCTTGCAGGTGCTTTGTTGAGTACTTTGTGGACTGGTAGTGTTATAAACTCTCGTGTAATATTCTATCATACTGATAGCTATATCAATTCATACTGATAGCTATATCAATTCATACTGATAGCTATATCAATTCATACTGATAGCTATATCAATTCATACTGATAGCTATATCAATTCATACTGATAGCTATATCAATTCATATTGATAGCTATATCAATTCATACTGATAGCTATATCAATTCATACTGATAGCTATATCAATTCATACTGATAGCTATATCAATTCATACTGATAGCTATATCAATTCATACTGATAGCTATATCAATTCATACTGATAGCTATATCAATTCATACTGATAGCTATATCAATTCATACTGATAGCTATATCAATTCATATTGATAGCGATATCAATATCAAAGGGAAATTTCCATGTTTGGTTATAGCTTTAATATTACATGCTCGCTTTGGTAAATCCAGTATACATTTTTTAGCAAACTTAAGGAGAATGGAGTTGAATATATTTTTGTCTCAACTGAGAAACATATTTTTTGATTTGTTACATTAAAGACTGTGTATCCCAGAGTTCATATCCGTACAGGAGCAAGGGTTCTGATTTCATATCCGTATTGAAGCATGGGTTCATATTTCATATCCGTACAGGAGCAAGAGTTCTGATTTCATATCCATATAGGAGCATGGGTTCATATTTCATATCCGTACAGGAGCATGGGTTCTGATTTCATATCCGTACAGGAGCAAGAGTTCTAATTTCATATCCGTACAGGAGCATGGGTTCATACTTCATATCCGTATATGAGCATGGGTCAGCTATCGCGTTGAAAATATGTATAAGAATGTATGTATCATTGTGGTAACGTTCTGTTTTATTTTGAACCAGGCGCGGGAAGGACGTATGTATGTATGTATGTAGGTAGGAAGGTAGGTAGGTAGGTCTACGGATTAACGGCACATCCGTACAATCCTGGCTAATAGTGCTGAATACGTTTAGGTATCCCCAAAAAGACCATGATTCCCATATGATAAAATACATTACTACACATTTTTACGCCTACCTTGCGAATCACCCCACCACACACCATGCGAATATAATGTGTTTTACCTTTTAATTGATTTACTTCAATGTTTGAACATTTCCCAGTTGACACATAGTGAAAAAATATTCATAATTGTTACGACTATAGGTCTTAAAAAATATGTAACAGAAACAAAGTGAAACCAACAATGTAAGTAATACAAAGTGAAATTCAAGAGATACTTACAATATTGTGAATCAAATTCCAAATTATCCTAAATATCCTAATCACAAGTCCAAAATTAAAGATTGTTCCGAATCAGTTCCAATATTCTTGAATGTCCTGATATAACACAATGATACAATCCAGAATATCTTTGAATTAGTTCACAAAAGTCCAAAGTAATGTATTAATTCAAAAGTCAATGAGCACTTTACTAATTCCAATGAATATATAAAGTAAATAATTACTCTCGAATTATATCTGATTTCAATGGCACAAACTATAAAATCTGATCTCAAATGGAATCCCACAGACTGATCTAAAGAGGAATTAATTATTTGCTTACCAAATCCCTATTTATACACATTTTTACTTGCCATATATCAACAGGATGTGAAGTAATACAATGGGAAAACCCAGTCTAACTGTCAAGGAGACTGGCCTTGAACTCAAATGCTAGTCAACATTCTGTTTGCTAGTGACCAGAATCTAAAGTACTACTTACCTTCATGGACAAGATTTAAACACACATTATAGATTAAATATACATAACAATAATCAAGAGTATAAAAAAATCATTCATCTTTCATATTACATACCCATGCGTATGCAACATATACCTTGATGCTCCTTACTTTGTGAGATTTTTATGTTTATTTTCTGTGTACTGATAATTGCTGCTGATGCTGCTGATATGCATGCAATAGATTTTACAACTCTCTGATATTTTATATTTTTTAAGCGGCATTTCCTGGCCTTCATTCATCTGGATGATTTACGTGAAAATCAATGTTCATTAGACATTGTTTTCTTTGTATAGAGAAAATATTTTGTAAAAAACTGTTGTCTATTTTGATGACATATTTTTCAAAGCGTATTTTTATTCCTTTAAAATCTTTTAGAACTGCCCTAAGCAAGTAATCTAGTCCACTATTAAAAAACTTATTCAAAAGTTACATGTAGTTTATTCTGTGTCATTCCTATGTGAAACCGAAATGTGATATTACACTAATCTCAATTTCTGTGCACTTCAAAAGTGTGGGAAATTAATAACTTCTGCTTCTTATCACTTTATCTTCCTTATGCAAAAGCTTCTATTTCGTTCTAAATTTGTGTCACCTTCTTATTCAAAGACAAGTGAAATGTACATTCGCATTACATATATAACAATGGTAATCGCATCTCCGCGTGAGCACTGTCAATTGATTTTCATATTAACAATGGTAATCGCATCTCCGCGTGAGCACTGTCAATTGATTTTCATATTTAACAATGGTAATCGCATCTCCGCGTGAGCACTGTCAATTGATTTTCATATTAACAATGGTAATCGCATCTCCGCGGTCAATTGATATTCATATTTAACAATGGTAATCGCATCTCCGCGTGAGCACTGTCAATTTATATTCCTATTTAACAATGGTAATCGCATCTCCGCGTGAGCACTGTCAATTGATATTCCTATTTAGCAATGGTAATCGCATCTCCGCGTGAGCACTGTCAATTTATATTCCTATTTAACAAAGGTAATCGCATCTCCGCGTGAGCACTGTCAATTGATTTTCATATTTAACAATGGTAATCGCATCTCCGCGTGAGCACTGTCAATTGATTTTCATATTTAACAATGGTAATCGTATCTCCGCGTGAGCACTGTCAATTGATTTTCATGAGAAGTTTCATACGTTATGGTTCTTCACAGGTACAATTTTCAGCCTCCAAGAACATGAAGAAATATAGTGGCATCCATAATTTTAGCACACATGGCTTCATGGCCAACTGAGCTTATGGTATGGTCCTGCGTCCGTCGTCTGTCATGCGTGGTCCGTCTTCTGTCGTATCTATTAGTAATGTACTTAGGTTTGATATCTATCGTTCAAAGTGAATATTTTAACCAATTTAGTTCATTTAATAAAAATTGAAAATAATAGTTAACAGGTAGGCATCTACATGTGCATGTATCGTGTTTGAGATTGATTGATTGATTGATATTTGTATTTCCTCCGTATATTACGAAGAGTACAATCAATAGTATAAAGAATACGGCAAAAATGGAAAGTAACAGTAATTAAAGGTTATAAATAACATACATTTACAAATGTACATGCGTAAGTAAATGCATATATGGTGAACATTCACCATGAGAACCAAGGACAATAAACTTGATATATCGTCGGGTCATAATTTGTTTTCAGCATTTGCTTTGTTACACATTATAACAGTGGGATTACCATTTAAGTGAACACAACTGGCACAGTCGCAAATTAGTTTTGAAGATTTCCTGCTACAGCGAAATGAAAATAAATTTCAGAAAATTAATTGAATGATTAGCATTACTAAATCTTAAACAGTTAGCAACACACACGGAAGTAACAGCAAATGTCATTAACATTAGAGATAAACACATTATACTTATTACAAAATTCTTTATAAAATGCTGTCATTGCTTCCTTCATATAAAAGTATTTGGATCGTTTTCTATTGCGATGATGTAAATACTACCAATGATGAAATGCACCGAATACTTGGTGTTAATACACTAAATGATAGGGTTACTGACAAAGCTTTTAACTAAGAATACGCTCATTATCAGCATCGATAAATCAAAAGTTAGTTGTGTATTTTCTCCACATGGAAGCAACAATTAAAATACATATGAGATGGAAATACATCAGTTGTTCATTGCTTAAAAGACTTAACAAATCACAGGTCATCATTCCTAAGAGAGTATTCACCAAATCAATACTGGACATTGAATTTAAGTGCAGGCTGTTTGACAACGAGTACACGCCCGTTTCTTCCTGAGATGAAAACAGTTTAGTCACGATATTGGCAACGAGCCGACATGACTCAAGAGATCCTGGAAATCTTTTTCCCACTTCACATATCACAGAGGGAATCAAACTGCCATTAAGAAATAACTTCTGAAATCGACTAAGAGAAATATCTCCATAAAGTCTACATTTCAAAGCAATTTCATATAACAGACGGACTTGGAATTTAACAATACTTTTCCATTCAAATTTATTAACCGGGAATCGACCTTGAAGTATGGACGATTCTATAACGTCTTTTTGATTAAATTTATCCAGCAGTTTATACGTTTCTGGAATAAAGCCAGTTTGTTTAACTTGCAATCTTGGGATCTGACAGCTACAGAGACGGAGTAAAAATACTTGTTTTGCAAAATAAACCGCAGAGTGCCTGCAAAGTTATTCAAAGAAAATTCCTTTTTTATATCGATGTAAGCTTCAATTGGTCAAATACCAAATAGGCTTAACGCAACGTCAGTTCGTGTATATCAAGAGATACCTTGTATACGCTTAGCGCAAAATCTATGGCCTCTCTCTAGTACAAGTATATTCTGAAGGCTTGGGTTAAACCAAGTTTCACAACCATACAACGCTCGGGGTATTGCAATAGTTTCATATCAAATCTTAGCTGTGGGAGGATGAAATCCATTCTTATTTACTCCAATATCAATAAAACTGAATAACGAACTTACAAGTTTATCTTTAGCCTCTTTAACTTTGGTATCTATTCTACTATACTTTGACTTTGGTATCTATTCTACTATACTTTGACTTTGGTATCTATTCTACTATACTTTGACACGTTGATGCCTAAATGTCTACATGACTCTGCTTCTTGAACACTCTCTAAACCCGAGAACCATTGCCTATGGTTTCTTTTGAAGTCAGATGAGCTTTCGTTGAAAACTATAATGTTAGTTTTCCTGGAATTATATCCAAAACTCCACTTTATATCTATTAGTAATGCACTTAAGTTTGATATATATTGTTCAAGTGAATATATCAACCAATTTAGTTAATTTAGTAAAAATTGAAAATTAATAGTTAAAAGGTAGGCATCTACATGTGCATGTATCGTGTTTGAGAGAGTTGAGAGAGAGAGAGAGAGAGAGAGAGAGAGAGAGAGAGAGAGAGAGAGAGAGAGAGAGAGAGAGATTTATGCAGGTTATGCAGGTAGCTGGGAAGATGAGTGAAGAGTTTTGACGTTTGACATCAACTCCTGTTCTTAAAGTTTCGAAACATTCTGAGTTTCAGAATTTCGTTTCATGCAAAAATTAAAGGCTCTACAGTAAAACCCCTCATGACCGGAATCCCTAGGGACCAAACTAAAGTTTCGGCTTTGAAGGGTTTTCCGTTCTAATGAGGTTCTTTATTTTCACCTCAGAATGAGATGCAATTAGGTGTCCTCTCACATACAAGTAAATGTGTATATATTTGTACGAAACATCGGGTGTCTTCTCACATACAAGTAAATGTGTATATCATTGTACGAAACATCAGGTGACCTCTCACATACAAGTAAATATGTATATCTTTGTATGAAACATCAGGTGACCTCTCACATACAAGCAAATGCGTATATCTTTGTACGGAACATCAGGTGACCTCTCAAATACAAGTAAATGTGTATATCTTTGTACGGAACATCTGGTGACCGCTCACATACAAGTAAATGTGTATATCTTTGTATGAAATATCAGGTGACCTCTCACATACAAGTAAATGTGTATATCTTTGTACGAAACATTAGGTGACCTCTCACATACAAGTAAATGTGTATATCTTTGTACGGAACATCAGGTTACCTCTCACATACAAGTAAATATGTATATCTTTGTACGGAACATCAGGTGACCTCTCACATACAAGGAAATGTGTATATTTTGTACGAAACATCGGGTGTCCACTCACATACAAGTAAATGTGTATATCTTTGCACGAAACATCAATAGCCACTCAATTTTCAAAATAGATATTGTAAGAAACTTAGGGTATGTGCTATTTGTATTAGGATCAGATCCAGGAGGTGGGAGCGGCGCCAACGCGCACCTACCCCTCCCCTACCCCACTCACACACAGGGAAAAAAAATAAACGCGAAACAACCGAAACTTTTCTATGCGTAAGTTTACTTTACAGTTAGATGGTTAAAATTACACCCTGGAAACGCTACAAATGCAGCAGCTTCCGGGGGCTTCGTTCCCTGGGCCCTCAGTAGAATTTCCATCTCACAGCCCTCTTCATTTCATTTTTCATTTCTCCCGTAACCTTGCTGGTCGTAGGGGCGCCACTGATGACTTTGCGACAATCTCTCTCCATTTCGCCCTGTTCTCCACTGCTCTTTGGAACTTTGCAAAGTTCATGCCTGTCCATTCTTTGATATTGTCTTCCCATCTCTTCTTCTGTCTGCCTCGTTTTCTCTTTCTTCTCACTGTGCCCTGTAGGATTGTCTTTGACAGGCCAGTTGAGCGTGAGACGTGACCATACCATCTTAGTTTGCGTTTCTTTACAGTGGTGAACAGATCTTCATAAGGTCAAATTGCGCCTTGGCTTTTAGTGCGCACCTCCGCATTAGAGACGTAGCCTAAGTATGAGATTTTCAGGATCCTTCGATAACATCTCATCTCTAAGGCACGGATTCTTCTCTATTTCTGCTGTTAGGGTCCATGTCTCACGTGCATATATGAATATGGACATGACGAGGGAGCGCATAAGCTTGATCTTGGACCCAAGCGTGATGTTGCTGTCTTTCCAAATAGGCTTCAGCCTAGCCAGAGCAGCTATTGTCTGCACAATCCTGGAAAGAACCTCAGGTTTTGAACCTTCATCAGAGGCGATAGCACCTAGGTACTTGAAGCTTGTTACTGTGCCCAGCTTCTGTCCATTCACTCTTATTTCCTTTTGGATGTCACTCAGGTTGTTTGTCATTAGGTTTGTCTTTTCAGCGTTGATCTCCATCCCATATCTTAGTGATGCTTGATTGAGACGGTTCACTAAGGTTTCCATTTCTTCTTAATCTCCTGCTAAGCCATATATATCATCATCGAAGCGCAGGTTGGTGATTGTTCTGCCTCCAACACTGACACTGCCCTCATTGTCTTCCAAGGCGTCGGACATGATCCTTTCCAGGTAAATGTTGAAGAGAGTGGGTGAGAGAAGGCACCCCTGTATGACTCCGACTGTGGTTCTAAACCAGTCTTCTACGTTGCCATTGACGAGAACTGTACTAGTCGCCTTGTCATACAGGGTGTCTATAGTGCGGATTAGTTTTGCGTTTATGTTGTATATCCGCATGGTGGCCCACAAGGCTGCATGCCATACCTTGTCGAAAGTCTTCTTGAAGTCAATGAAGACATGATAGAGGTTCTGTTGATGCTGGAGATATTTTTCACAGAGGATTCTGAGACTGAAGATCTGTTCTGTAGTGCTACGTCCGGCACTGAAACCTGCCTGTTCTTCCGCAATGATGTGCTCTGCTTGGGGTTTCAGTCTATTGAGGATGATCTTAAGCATAGCCTTGCTTGGGTGACTGATGAGACTGATTGTTCGGTAGTTCTGGCACAGTTGTAGATTCCCTTTTTTAGGAAGAGTCACGATCAGAGACTGGGTCCATGGGGTGGGCCATTCTCCTGTTTGCCAGATTTGGTTGCAGATTGTTGTGAGGACATTTATCATGGACGTTCCTCCTGCTTTAACAAATTCTGCTGGTATATTGTCTACCCCAGCTGACTTCCCCTTCTTTAGCGCCTTTAATGCAGCCTCTACTTCGTCCCTGAGGACCGGGTGGTCAACCTCTGTTGTGGTCAGTGGTACGTTTAGTACAGCTTGGTCTCCAGAAGTCTCCTGGTTGTAAAGCTCCGAACAGGATTCCGTCCATCTGTTAAGAATGTCTTGGTTTTCTGTCAGACTTTTACCAGCCTTGTCCTGAATCGTATTAGATCTCCTCTGTTTCTCTGTTGTCAGGTCTTTCACCAACTGGTATGCCCTTTTACACTCATTCTGGTTCAGGCTTTTCTCGACTTCCTTGCATTGGTCCTCTAACCAGCTTTCTTTTGCTTTCTTTATGCTCTTCTTAATCCTGTTGTTAATCTCATTGTATTGTTTTGCTCCATCATGATCTCCTCGCTTACTCTTCAGTTTTCTCACATCGCAGAGGTCGAGGATATCTGCTGTGACCCAAGGCTTCTTTATTCTACGATGCTTGCCAAGGATCTCTCCGGCTGTGTCTATTACTGCCTTGTTGAAGGTGATGATCAAGGGGTCTAGGTTTATTTCTTCATGTCCCAGAATTGTGAGTGGTGCAAATGTGCCGCCTATTGATGCTTCAAATGCTTGTGCCACGCTTGGATCTTTAAGTTTTTCAAGGTCGAACCTGATCCTAACTTGTCTTGGCTTATTGATCTTCCTCAGACGAAGTTTGATAGTCATCATCAGCAAGTCATGGTTGCTTCCTATATCAGCTCCTGGGAAGCTACGTGTTCTGGCAATGTTTACGCTAGACCGGAAGCGCTTTATCACCAAGATGTAGTCAATCTGGTTGTGATGTTTTCCGTCTGGGCTGTGCCAAGTCCATCTTCTAGATAGTTTGTGGGGGCCAAGGCCAACTTGCCTACTTGTTAACCCACCACCACCACCACACGCGCACAATACTCCTGGATCCGTCCCTGTGGATTTACGTCTCCGTTTATAGCTTTGTTAGATTTTACAAATTATTTGTTTGATTATGTGGAATCAATGTTGGGAAGATATTTCTTAAACCGAGTACTTGGCCAATTATTAGGTGCAGGCGTCATTCATATTGAACCGTATTCATGGGACTCTATGGAAGCATGAATTAGTTTGATTCGCAAATTTCTTAATACATGTATAAGGAATTCTCGGAATATTTTCATGTATAAGAGTTTAGTAATTTGAGATAGGAATAAGTCGTTTTTCAGTAATACGTAGCATGAAATAAAAATCTAATGATTTATCCGTAGAAAAGCGTACGGATAAATCATTGCAATGTGAAGCAAGAAAAACATGCAAGTGTTAAACTAGAGTATCATAAATGTGTTGCCGTTAGTCTGATTAGAAGAAAATTATTTGTGTTATTAGAGCGTTTAAGAACCCTTAAATTGACAACAAATGTTGTCTTGAGGTAAATGGAAATAGGGGAAACATTGACCTCAAGCCAAAACCACGTCGTGTTCTTTTTTTTTTTTTTTTCTCTGTCGTGAGGTGAATTTTCACCAGCTGCATTTAGACCGCTGGCGTATTACAATATATTTAATAATTAGAATTTCTTAGCATCTGTATCTATTTCTGTGTTCGATCTGATTTTACTCGGCATGACCTTAGGCTGTTTAAGATTATTCTCTGACCACGTGCTCCAAGTAAATATAGGCCTTATGGATTCATTTTACTGACAAATTCACATGTAGGACCAAACCTTTATTTCGCTCTTCAGCATAGAGGAGTTTCGGTTTACTGAGTTAATGGTAATTTACACTAAGAAGGAAAATTCGGGAATATTCCGATGATTAGGTTTCAAGGGAATTTTGGTTTAGTGAGATTTATCGGTCTTGACGTAATTTCAGTGTATATGTAGTCTGGAATAAGTTTTTATCGTCAAACTTTTGCAGGCAAAGAGAGTAACTAAAGTTCAGGAAGTCCACGCATAGTTTTAATCTATGATTCTAAAATTATATTTGATGAAATTTAAATCATGACAATTTTTTTTACATTAAACAGAAATCGGTATTTCTGTTACAAATTCTTGGAAAACATATGAACACAAGCTCATAATGTATATTTGAAACTTAAACATTGGGGCGTATTTATTTCTTAGAACTTTGACACACACAAAACTGGAGAAGATGTTGATGTAATGTGGGTGAATTTCCTGTATTTTTCTGAAATTAGTCTTTCTCTAGGAAAAATTTCCTCAACTCGTTTTCCAAGAATAAAAGGATTCCAAGGTGTATAATTTTACAATTAAAAAGTTATTGTTCATCCTCTGTATTATTTCTACCTCTAACAAAAGACACACTATTTCCATAAATATCATAAATAAGATACGTGCAAAATCTCAATTTAAGGAAACATTTTGAGAAATTTCATGAAACTGGAGCTTGGATATATTGACATAAGCACTAAGAGGATTAGTAAATCGTAACTAGGTTTAAGAAGACATTTAATTCAAGTAAGAAAAGCACGGGCGGCAATACAATTACTCATACTGAATATGTACATTAGCTATCACAAGGAATTCGTGAACAACTGACGTATCGCCCTCAAGATAAACAATACAAAATAACAAAATATAAGCCCAAGATATGAAGAAGACTACTGAACTAGATTCCCAATTACACCGCAACTTTCCTATATATGTCCTTCGCTTTGAGAAACAGACGATATATACGATTCATTTTGTTCGTCCGTTCATGCGTCCGTCCATCCTCTCTTTCAGTGTTGTAAATAATATTATTTCAATACAGCTATTGAGATGAAACCTTCTGTGTGGGTTCATCTGGGTATGAAAGTGTGTTTTGCAACAAAACTGGGTCGCTGTGGTTTACTTATCAGCATTTACTTAATATCACTAAAACTCTAAACGAACCTTGTATTCCAGTGCATTTCGCCAGTTGTCGTCCAGGTTGCATTGCAAGTGCATAGTGCCATAAAGTGAGTAGAGCACCAATATTGGACACCCCGACCCATATTTCACGGTTTATTAAACACTGCTTTAAAATACTTTGATTCTACTGAAACGGAAAGTATGAGGGAGCTTCAAATCCAAGTCTGGAATTGTCCATGGCTCTTCTCAATGATATTTTTAATTTATACCCCTATAATGGATCAACATTAATTTAGTTTCTTAGTACAGTCAACTCTCGTTACAGCGACAATAATTACAACGGAATATTTGGTTTCTGACAGAAACTTGATGGGAACAAAATTTGATCTTTATAATGGGAATATTCAGCTCCTGACTCCGGTAACAACCTCCCAGTAACAAACATGCAGACTTCCTTTTTTTTTTTTTTTTTTTTTGGTCTTGCTCTTTACAACGACTTTGTAATTCCTTGCGATTTTACTTTTACCAGGAATATGTCTGAGAACAGCATTTGAGCATCTTATTTCTAGACAAGTGTTTTCAACGTAGGAAAATATTTATTTGATTTTAAACAAATAACTGCGATATTATTTAGTATGAAATTACATTTATATTTCAGACTCATTCTTTTCATATGTACATGCTGGTTTGACGATAAGATAAGGACGATAATTTCTCTGAAATAAAGGCATGATTCGACATATTCGTTACTACGACTAAATGTCTTTAAAGTTGACTGTAGTTATATAGTGATACCCAAGCTCGAGTTTGTGATGGCCTAGTGTTATATCCCTGTTAGTGTCGTGATGGTGATTACCGCGACGACGATGACGATGATGATGACGACGATCTTGGTTCTAGCCGTCTTTCAGCTGATGATGTTAGTTTCGATGGTACTGATAGTAATGGTGGTCGTTGAACCCAGTTCAATATTTGAATGGGGGTGGGGGCAGTTAGAGTTGGTGTGTAAATAAAGGTGAAAGATGCTGGATATAATGTATTACACTGTTACACTGGTGTAAATGACGTACACAGAGATTCTACAGTTAATAAATGGTATTGGGTGGATACATTAATTAACATAAATCGCTTGTGATAGAAAGAAAGCCGGACAAGAGGAGCTTGACTTCTCTAACTCTTCAATCAGTTTATTAATAGTCTTGAATAGAACTATAACGAAGAGTTACTCAGCTTACCAGTCTAAAAGGAGGAAGGGATGGGAAAGAAGGAGCTCATGGAAGAGGACATATACGATAGATCTTTGTGTCATTATTCATCAGTGCGAAATAGGAAGAAGGCTGTTTGTTAATCATCCAACTTCCTGGTCACCACCTATATCTAGCTAATAATCGTGTATAAAAGATATGTTACACGTATTAATGTATGTAAAAATATTCTGTACCTATCTGCGTATGTATGTATAGATTACCTTATACATGTATAAACATATTAGCGTTATAGGACAATCCCTATTTAGCGAGGGGAGGGGCGGGGTATTTGCAGCATCCATTATTGTTTGCACCAAAAAGTACCCTACACTAATTCAATTACCGAAACAAAGAAACAAAAAATCATATCCTACCTCCAAATTACACTTCTCCCCTCTCCCAGCACCTCCCCCCATCCCTCATAATTACCACTTCCTTACTAACTTAACTGTACATTCTATTTAATTTATCTTCCACCACCCAAAATATATCTATTATACAATAAGTCTCCATGTATATTACATTCCGCGGTAGTTCAATGGTTCATGCGTTGGATTCCTGGACAGAAGGGTCCGATTTCGACTCCCACCATTGAATAAGCCTAGATAGGCTACTGTGGCGTGTTCTTTGGCAAGGCACTCCACTCTACTTACTATGGCACGATATAGGCTTCAAGTGCTGCTGTGCTGGAAAACACCAACCAACCTATACATTCTACCGCAGGCTCCATCACACATTT
Source organism: Margaritifera margaritifera (assembly GCA_029931535.1). NCBI lineage: Eukaryota > Metazoa > Mollusca > Bivalvia > Unionida > Margaritiferidae > Margaritifera > Margaritifera margaritifera. The sequence continues at coordinate 17,330,195 of JAQPZY010001699.1, read as the reverse complement.
CCCCACCTTGGTTTCAGAGTAATTTCTTACCCACATATACGTTTGTTTTATACTCTGATGCATTGACGAACAAGCTGGTGCCCAAGCGTTACCCATTTCTACATGAGTCTATAAACTCATTAGTTAAAGGAAAAAAAAAATCATAGCAAAGAGAAAACTGTCTTTACAAACTTTTATTTTCATTTTTTAATTCTCAACTCCCGTATTTTGTATGGTGACCACAGCCAAATTATACGGCAGGTAGGTTGTAATGATGATGATTATCATTTATTATACAGTGCTCGGATGTGGGGATTTGGTATTTGTAACACAACTAGTCAACAACACCTAATTTTTTTAAACAAATTTTTAAATAAGTAAGTATGCTGGTTAAAGCTGAAAGTCCTTAAGATATCTTTAACTGAGTTTTAAAATGTAGTGCTGAGGTGGGGTGGAGGTGCTTTCGATAACAGTTAGCACAGACACAGTGCAAACACGCAGATTAAAGGAATTGATATTCCCCGTCTTTTTTAAAAAGGCCTCGTCAATATCAAGCTGCCTATACACGGTGGCTGAAATTATATAATAATCAAGGGAGCTTACCGTGTGGAAAGGAAATTGGATGGGTCGGACAATCAGGGCTTATACCTCTGGCAAAGGATGACGCAGAATGTTGACAATCGGACCTGGACAAAGCCTCAACAATATCAAACTGCAAATTGGTTGAAATTAAGAAATACTCAAGGGATTTATTGTGCGGGAAAGAAAGTGAATGGGTCTAACACTCAGGGGCTATAACTCTGTTAATAGATGGCGTGCAAGGCTGACAGTCGATCTGAGCTGAGGTCTGATCAGACATCAACGTAAATAACCAAATGTAGTTGAAAACCAATAATAATTAGGGGGTTATTGTACAAAAACAAAGATTGGATGGATCTGAAAATCTGGGGCTACAACTCCGCTAAATGATGATTACACTCAGCCAAGGTCTCATCTATATCAAGTAATATACCAACTTTGGTTGAAATCAACAATGATTTAGGGATTTATTGTGCTGATGAAAAAGTGGGTGGGTGTCAGGGGCAATAGCTCTGCTAAACGCCGGCGCAGAAGGCTGACAATCGAACTCAGTCAAGGTTTCATCAATATCAAGCTGTAACCCAAACATTCAAACTCAGTCAACGTCTAATCAATATTTAGCTCAATACCAAATTTGGTTGAAATTGAAATTTTGTAGAACGTAAATTTCAATCGGCACTATATAGCTAGTAGAGTGATGACGTGCCGTTAAACTCTATACGTACATACCAATAAACGTACGTACCTACACACCCACCCATATATATATATATATGTCCATAATTATAATAGTTATTGTGCAGAAACGAAAGTGGGATGGACGGAAAGAAGGACGAGCAGACAGGTCCAATGTAATGCTCCCCCTTTCTACAAAATGGAGAGAACTAGAAATATGTTCAATGAACACGAATGCCCCACCACTGTCTTGAAACTGACATAAACACAAACCCTAAATAAGGTGGTACTAACGGACAATAGTAACACAACATACCTTAATACTGTCGTGTATACGCGGGTATTATGTGTAGAGTGCAGAGCATTTGACCTTTAAGTATAAAACTGGTGGTATACATTTTCATAATGCTTACACACACGCATTGGATTAATCTTATATCGCTCTAGTGTAGACTGATACGTTCATCGCTCCCCCCCCCCCCAAAAAAAAAAAAAAAAAAGCAGGAAAACTGCTTCAGACCACAGTGTATTGACGCTTGTTGATCTATTTCTACTGGCGAATATACTGGAATGACCTCAGCGAAACTTTTACATTGAAGACAATATTACTTACCAATTTATGCAGTTGTATACTACAGTCCTTTTCAAAAGTGAAACAGGGTTGTACAACTCTTGTAACTGACTAAAGTGGAGATGTGCGCGCATTTAATTTCGTTCTGTATATTCTTCCTGATCCGGTAGCCGGCCAGATTCGATTTCAGGAATTCACCGAGATTAGAGATAACTGCCCAAGTCGACTAGTGCACGCATACCTGGGTTTTATACATGGCGGAATATTTTGTAACACAATTTTAAAAGCGAGTTCAACTCTGGTGAACAATACACAAGTATTTATTTCCTCATGTGTGCATAATACTTTAAATCATCTGGAGCGTGACATCTAAATACTGTATCGTAGCATATAAGGGACCGCAAGCTCGACAGTTCCCAACATTTCGATCGCGTGACAAGCAGCAATTATTCACACTAGATATACGATGAGGATTACCTGGAAAAATGAAATTTGCTACATAGGTTTGGTCTGCGAATAAAAGGACTCAGAACACCAAAGAGAAATATATTTGGAAGTTTTAATTTAATAGTTTAAGATTTTATTTAGAATATTTCATAGCCACACTAGTGATTAACTCAAATAGATATGCAAACTGTGAAGCCAAAAAGGTCTCGCCTGAATGAATTCTAAACAACGTGCTTGCACCTGAATTAGTTTATTCAAGTGGTGGATTACCTATTTTCCCATTAGGAAGACAAGGCAGCTGCATAGGGCGGGAAAATTTAGGGGGAGGCAGATTTTAAGGTATGACAATCTGGCTTTGTTAAAAAATTTATTTATTTTGTAAAAAAAAAAAAAAAAAAAAAAAAAAAGAAGAAGAAAAACCTATAGTTGAATTTTGACATTATTTTAAGGCGTAAAGGTCTTTAAAGGGGCGGCAATTCTGACAGTCCCTAAGGGCGGCAAAATCATAAATCCGTCACTGGTTTATTCTGAAGTAATACATACTTTTTTTTTTCTTCATAAGTCCAAATAATTTTCACTTCCAACTTTAGCAAACCAGGAAGAATGACAAACATGCATAGGTGAGAACCGCTTAAATTTTTCATTCGGCCAGTTACAGACATCTGCTTCCGCGGAGTTGATGACCATGAAATTGTACGAAATCGTCGCTTTATGCACGGCGCAGCGGTGATCCCTCTGAACTCATTAAGTTTTGTTTTTTTTACTAAACAAACCATAATCGATGTGCAACCGATTGTCTCTGGTATAGGGACAATGTAAATGTTTTATCCTCAGTCGCAGAGAGAGAGAGAGAGAGAGAGAGAGAGAGAGAGCGAGAGAGAGAGAGAGAGAGAAGATGAAGGACTCTCAAACCCTCAAGCCATTCTTAATACTGGAACTGAAATGAACTTGCCAGTGACTCAGCTGTAGTCTATTAGAATCTAGACGTAACCCGGTTATTCTAGGTTTGTTTATTATTTACATGTCTGCTCTTACAAACGAAAATTCGAACGTTGCTCCTTACCATTCACCACAAAACTACAGTAAAAGTCTGAGTTTCTCAACCATTGTTCGCAAACCTATTTCTACGTATAAGACATTAGTAAGACAAATACTATAAAACCATGATGGCAATTTATCGCAAATACTTAACTCTAGACCCACACACCTATGTGACGTCAGAAAAGTCATGTCGACATTTGGGCTAGACATAGAAAATCCGGTCTGCTATTCCAAATTACTGACAAAATGTTCGCGTACTATACATTTTAGATAGAAAAATGTTGGAACTGTCTAACACAAGAGGTAATTGTTAGTAACTCTTATTTATCAATTAGTACATTTTGACGTTAGTTCATCGCCATCTTAAGAAATGTACAAAATACGCATGACTTTATTATCTAGACCTGGGTAGCATTATAAATATGTTCTTTACAGTTTGTTGGTGATTGATATCGAAACGCGAACAAGATGATAGTGTTAGGGGGACACCTTGGCGATAATCAGGTTAGAAATGATAATTTAATGAATAAAACTACTAAGTTAAGTGCATTTTTTTATATCACTGAGGATTTTTTTTTTTAAATCTGTGTGTGTGGGGGGGGGGGGAGAAACTGCTCGGGGAGTAGGCGAATACTTTAGTAATGGAGTACAAAAATCAGTCAATTGATGGAATGATTACAGATCGATCTCGTCATTATCAGCTGGAATGATATATTAAAGTCCCCCCCCCCCCCCACACACACACAGAATTTTATTATTGTATCTAGAGATAATCTGTGCATGTTTTATTGTATCTATATATATATGTAACTTCTGACATGCTGAAATGTGTATACCTGTGTATAGTATATTGTTCATATATGTACCTGTTGACCACTATAGTTACATCTATTAATCCATTTAAATCTGTGTCAGTGCATGTCTGAGCACACCTGAGTGTGTGTAAGTGATTTTGTTCATAACATAACCTGTGAAAAGATTGAGGACCACATGACAGATGGGTCTTTCATGACCAAATGTGTTATCCTCATTAAAAAAAGATTATTATTATTATTATTATTATTATTATTATTATTATTATTATTATTATTATTATTATTATTTCACGGGGTCAGTTATATTTATTTTCTTTTTTAAATAAATATATTTGTCGCCAGTCTTGTTCTAGAGAACAAGCTTCATTTTACGTTCAACAGCACTGTATACTCTGCCTTCCTCAGCACGATATAGTCTTACAAATTATTGATGTACCGTACAACACCAAAATCAAACCACAACCTACACACTCCGCAGGCCCTTGTATCCTATCGGATTAATTTATTTATTGCCAGTGAGGTTTTATTTGAAACTAAGGATACGCAGGTAGCATATACATCGTTTTTTTTACCTTTTCATCACTAAGCGGAAGGCACGTCCACACCCAGTGTCCACACAAAATATTGCCATTGACATCAAATATGATGCCTGCTCTGTAATCATCACGTCCACACCCCGTGTCCACTAAAAATATTGACATTGACATCATAGATGATGCCTGCTCTGTAATCATCACATTTTCTTTTGGCTATTACTTTTCCTTTCCAAACACCACGTTGAATACATGTTTGGATATCACACATTATACAGATGTTATTTCCAAACACCACGTTGAATACATGTGTGAATATTACACACTATACAGATTTTATTTCTACACACCAGGTTGAATACATGTGTGGATATTACACATTATGCAGATTGTATTTCCAAACACCATATTGAATACATGTGTGGATATTACACATTATACAGATGTTATTTCTAAACACCAGGTTGAATACATGTGTGAATATTACACATTATACAGATTTTATTTCTACACACCAGGTTGAATACATGTGTGGATATTACACATTATGCAGATTGTATTTCCAAACACCATATTGAATACATGTGTGGATATTACACATTATACAGATGTTATTTCTAAACACCAGGTTGAATAAATATATAGATATTACACATTATACAGATTTTATTTCTACACACCAGGTTGAATACATGTGTGGATATTACACATTATGCAGATTTTATTTCCAAACACCATATTGAACACATGTGTGAATATTACATATTATACATATTTTATTTCCAAACACCAGGTTGAATACGTGTTTGGATATCACACATTATTATTTATCAGAGTTACCTATATACAAACAGATAATGCAAAGGTGCAGATTTTTTCATGGGCGAAATTAAAATGCATAAATTTACTATTTCCTTTGATCAATCCTACGTACATCGCTTAAGTTATTTTCCCAAAATGTCTGTTATTTGAAGTTATTGCGAGTTAGTGGGATGAATTGTACAAAATACAATGAAAATAATCGATACCTTTCTTTTTGATCCTACTTTTAATGATTTCCTTATTTCGTTACTGTTTTTTTTTTTTTTTTTTTTAAATGCGGAGTTTATACCTCAAGTACATATAAAAGTAAGTGTTAGTTTCGCAAAGAGGGAGGGGGAGAAGGATTTTGATGTGGTCACCCTGTACTCTCTTCGTTATTGCCTAGTTTATGTATTCCTCTTTTGACAGAATCTCACTCTCTAGCAGTTAAGAGCATTGCTTTTTCCTTAACTTTATTATCTTGTTCTCACTACTAAAATAATAATTTTTAAAAAAATTTAAAAAAAGAAAAAAAAATTATGAAAGCTACACCAAGAAAATGGCTGACGTTGATTGCATCATTATAGATCTTTTCTGTCAGCTAAAGTTCATTATAGGTAATTTTATTTTAAAAAATACAACTGGCTTTGCGTGTTCGATTTGATGATGCATGCCACACTCGAGTTGTTGACCTTAAGGCAATGGATCAAGAGCATACCATTTAGCTCTTAAAATCTACTCATCCCGTGGCACTTCTTGATTAGTTATTTATTCATTGTTTTCAGGTTTTTCTTTCCGTTTAGAACAATTTATGTACCATAACAGGATGTTTGGTTATTGATAGTCCAGCTGTGTCCTTTGTACTGTTTTAAAGGAACCATGTCAGATGAAAATCCACGCACTGCTACATAGCAAAGTAATCATCAAAACATATATTTGTATTGTCGTAAGAGGACGGAGTAACTGTGTAAATAAAATATTTGCATGACAAACATTTCCTTAGGTTATTTCACCCATTTATGTTCACACCCACTCATCCACCAAAAGTGAATGAAAATCAGCCAAACCCTACATGTTCAACCCCATTCCAGATCAATACCAAACGAAATCATGGAAGTAACAGTAGTAAAGGCTTATCAAGCGAGATACAATTCTGTAACAAAAATGATAATAGAAAAACGGTCAAGGAACTGACCGTTTGTCCGCAAAAGTATTTACTTTGAAAATGGTCAATCTGGTCCCGAGGCACTGTTGGCACTAATTCAGCAGGGCGACTAGACATCTCGACCCATAACATACTCGGCGCATTGCGGAGTCGATCCATAGCAAAGTCGGTCCATTACAATTTCGGTCCATACAAATTGAATTAAGAAATCATTACTGTCAGGGTCGGCCCATACTTTCATACAACATACTCAAAAAAAGTTTTTTTTTTTTTTTTTTGGTGATCCTTACCTATGATCTTGTATGGCTTCGTAACACTTGTTGCTATTGAACAATAAATATTTATTATACACGTGTTATTTACTGACTAATTAGTTAATCATTAATGATCATGCCAACTTTATGGGTTATATTAACCGTAATAAGTAAACAATCAATACTGTAAACTATTGTAGAATGCGCGTGTTCCTTGTTGAAGGATTAGACAAAAGATTGTTATAAAATCAAAAAGTTAAGAAGATAAAAAAACAAAAAAAAAAACAACAGTGACCTTCTTTTGTAAATGGGCGTTTTGACTAAAAAAGAAAAAAAAATCGGCCTTTTATCTTTGCAGCAACTGATGTATATATATATATATATATATATATATATATATATATATATATATATATATATAGAGAGAGAGAGAGAGAGAGAGAGAGAGAGAGAGAGGGGGGGGGGGGGTTTCTTTCATACGTAAATACCGGACATATTTCATCGTCAGCAATGCATCACAGCGGGTTTATTGTTGTTTTTGTCAAGGTAGTAAGGGGAAATAACTTCAGAGAAACGCGAACGTCGTGAAGTCAAATTTCTTCTGCAAAAATTAATTTTCATGTCTGAAATGTAATGCAGTTTCCATTTAATTGTTATCGCTCACATAATTCTCGTTTTTGTTGCTGCTGGTATAACTTCTGTAGGTACACATAATCAAGCGTCGCATGGCATGATGGGAAATCTTATATTTTCTCTTGTGAAAATATAAAGATATATTTTTCACATGTGAAAATATAGAAATGAAAAAATTATGAAAATTATTTCGGCAATAAGTTTCTATATTTCACACTTAAGTATATATATATATATATATATATATATATATATATATATATATATATATATATATATATATATATATATATATATATATATATATATATATATATATATATATATATATATATTTTACCGGCGTTCCGTAATCTCGCGGTACTAACGAATTGAACTGTTATAAATTATTTAAAAATACTCACCTGACTATAATTCTGTTGTTGTTTTATTTTTTAACATCTGTTTCCAATTTGGCACAAATATATTCTTAGTGCTGTAAAAGATTAGAGTTCATTTTCCGCTCATCACCACGCCAGGTGACAGCCATCATTTTTAAAGAGAGGTTACCATAATATCGCGGTAAATGAGTATTTGTCGCTAAGGTGGCTCAGAAGGGTAATAATACGAATGAAAGGTCAAAAAAAGTATTCACAATACTCAAGTCATTGATATGATATATTATTTGTTAGGGTGGGTGCAGGGCGGTCAGTTCAGTATAACTTCGAATGTTGAATGTTTAATGTTTTTAAAGTCAATTCTGATCATACTGTAAAAAATTTACCCTTGTTAGTTTGATGCTTAAATAATAGACAAATTTCATAATTATGCAATATTTTCACTTTATCAGATATGAAAACATAAGTACTATGCGATAATAATGAAATATTACTATTTTGATTTTTAAAATAAAAGCAACAGAGAATGAAAGTAACAAAGTTTTAGTGCTTTAAAGAAGTGTGCAGGATTCAATAGAGTTATGGTCCTTATTTTCTACTGTACGAGCTTATGCGGTAAGCTGTCATGTGATTCTGATACCTCAGTAACGTTCATTGATAAGCAGACGACCATTTTCTGTTAACTGGGAAAAATTATTTACTGTTTTTGTGTTTGGTAGGAGTGTAGTGGTGAAGGAGGGTATACAGTTGGATTTAATTTTCATTGTTTTTTGTATCCTTTAATTTTTTCTTCCCAACTTACAACAAAACGAAACATTTCTTTGATATTTGGTGTTCAAACTCTTTGATAACTTCTTTGTTGCGTTGTTGCTGGATAAACAACAGAGAGGTGTCACACCAATGTATTTATTATGGAAATATGATTTACCGCGAGATTATGGAACCCGCGAGAATATGAGAAACGACTATATATATATATATATATATATATATATATATATATATAGATATATATATATATATATATATATATATATATATATATATATAAAATCCCCCCCCCCCCAAAAAAAAAAAATTAGATAATCATATCAACACATCAGTGGGTGCTGTCCACTGTGTCGAGTGTTCCAGTTGAAACTTCAAGGCAGCATGCACTTGAGTAGTGGGACCATGGAATTTTTAAACCGGGCTGACCAGTTTGGTTTGCAAAATCCGAAATCCCTTTTATATTCCCCATAACTTTTTTCCAATCATAATTTTTGCACACGCAAGTGCATTTCTTTAAATGTCAGTAGTAAATGCTTTTCAAGTGAGACCCAAAATAACTAAACTTGAGAATTACCAAGCAGGTGCCTATGCAGAGTTGGTCCTAGCCTTGAAGTTAATCTCAAACCCAACTGGTGCAGAGATTTTCTGCACAAAACTAATGTTTCACAAGACCTACCAAAAGCAGACATATGTTCATGACACCTTTGCAAATAATGATTGATGGATATATTTTATGATAACTAAACCATATCTCTAGTATTAAAAATTTAACCCACCATGGCCCAACTTAGGAAACTGTTTAGTGCTACCTTGTAAAATTTCTCTGACGAATCCCCATACTCCTCCCACCATAGAATTTTATCAAATCAAAAAAATTCACTCTCATGCCATGCAGAGTGACTCAACATTAGCAACAAACTCGCTTAGGTAAAGCCCGTCAAGCTACCTGCCACTTGTGTTTTATTATGCGAGTTGGTTTGCGATATGAAAATTTTAAAGTTAATAAGATTATATAATTTATATAATTATTTTAAAAGTAAGGGACGACTGTATAATACCAAAAAATATAAAATTCTAGGAGAAAGTCTGTAAAATGGTCACTTACTTGTCAGGATATAACAATGAAATTCAGGTAATATTAATGGACAGGTTTATGGCAACTTTAAGAGTAAAATGAACAAATTATGTACCGTGTTACAAAGACCAACACCAATCTTTCAAATTTGGAAATTTGTATTCATATATTTAAAAAAAAAAAAAAAAAATATTAAAAGAAAATTGAATTATAATAAAGACAACTGGATGAAAAAAACAAAGAAAACAAGACCACTCGATATAATCCATATAGTTCTGGTTATTACTGGTAAATTAAATGAAAAGTTGAAACATTTTTGAATAAATTTATCAGTAATTTAAACAGAAATATCCAACTAATTTTGCTGTGTGTATGCATGTCCACATGGCCATAACCGCTCCGCATTTGGTTTTTCAAAAATGTACCCCTTTACATCTACCTGCATATTGCTTCTGCTACTCCAAGTTGGTTGGTTTATTTGTAATACATGTTATAAAAGGTGTGAGAACTGCTACCTAACTTGGTAGATGTCAGGAGGTTGTTTGCTGTGTTTTGTAAATACACAATATCATGGAGTGGGGGTGTTGGTGGACATTGGTTACAATTAACATTGAAATGAAGGATAAAATCACATTGAATATTTTAATCAATAATTTTAAAATTACTAAATTAAAAAGGGTGAGTATGAAAGTAGATGCTAATTGAGGAAAAGCTGTATTGACAATCTTAAATGTTGCAATACAGTATACAAGTAGATATACTTTAAATTTTATTTGCTTCTCTTTCAATTGTTTAATGTTTCTTTCTTTGTTTTTCATTTCTTATTATCTAAAAGATGATATAACAAAATCAAATATACCCTGCTTTGCAGGAACAGTGGGCATCATTCATTCTCCCCAGTGCCACATCAAGGTTGATGGATTATCGTTTCTCACTGTTTCATTGCCTCCTCAGACACCTGACTGAATCACATTTTTATTGAGCTTAAAATGCTTTGAATTCGAAAAGGAGCATGGATAATATATTGGCATCCTTGCTGTCTGGATTTAGCATGATTTGGATACCTTACTGTTACGACTAGGGGTTATGTAACAAAAGAAAAGACTCAAACAAGTTTTCAAGATTTAAAATACAAATCTTTAATTTCCTAAAATATTTCAACAAACAATTAAAGTGAAAGAATTAAAAATAACTTACAGGATAGAATATCCTTAAAGGTCCTAAATTGTTTTAAAGATATATATATATATATATATATATATATATATATATATATATATATATATATATATATATATCTGAAACAGAATATTCGCACACAAAATGAACCAATTTCGTTTATGACCTCTCAATCCAGTGTAACTATGAAGAATGCCAGAATACGGCTATTACTCCTATAATATAGTCTCCCACTGCGCAGAAACAAAATAAAACCCATTTAATCCTTCTAGAAACAACCTTCTCCAAACCAATCAGAAATTAGGTTATGCGTGATACCGCTTAAAGTACCTCTATACTGACATTATTTTCAATAACAAAGTGTTTACTCATAGAATTTAGGTCAGAAGTTCAAATCTTCATGCGCTCTAAAACCACGTGATATGACTAAGGCTTCGAAATATCGATCGAAATTACTGTATGTGTACTCACGGCAAGACGACAGCTGTTAGACTAAGAACAGAGATCACAAACTAATAAACTACACCATTATTAAAAGAAAAATGATATATAATTCCGTAACAGTATCCACTCAGAGGGTAGAGAGAAGAGGCATCCCATACTAAGTTTGATGACCAAAAGAGGCTAGATAAGAGAGAGAGAGAAGCAAACGGGGAGAACATCAACCCTGACCTGTCAGGAATTGGAGTGACCAGCAATAACAAGGTTATGCAGGCATGCTGGGCAATTGATTCGATTGTTCACTCAATTCCATGATGAACTAAGTCTTATCGATATAAACAGATCAGCTAATTACATTTGTGTTGAAATTCGGTAATTGATTTCTAAAAGAAGTGTATCTTTCAAATGTCATTTACAATTTTCATTTTGTTTTATGTAATTGATTAAATTGTTATATTTCACATACGGGGGCTCATGTTATTCTATTCTATATCTCTGCTCAGATCTCTATTTATCCCATCTATAAATTTCATATTTTATTTTATAATCTACTCGATCTGGGCAATAACACTGAGGTCGATCATCCTCTAGATAACGATAACCAACCAAATCATACATCTGTACAAGAGGTTTGTAACAAATTTATTTATTTGTTTCTGTACTTAACTGCTTTCTGTTAGCAACTTTAAGGTAAGAAAGAGTTCTCCATTTCTATTGATGTTGTAAAACTAGCCATAAACTGGTCACATATTTATACTTGACTAAAATCTTTATTGATGATGTAGACACTAATAAAAGCAAGCAAGAAGAGTACTGAGAATGGCACATTATATGCGTATCATAGGTTTGATACTCCTCTATGTGGAGACTAGTAGGGCATGGTTGACTCTGGAGAGTATTGACTAATGGGTCTTGATGACCTGGAGCTGTGGTCATGAACTTAAGTTACTGTGCAGAAACCATTATTTTATTAGACTTACCGTAACCTCTAAACTCTATATCCAAGAATCTATAGGTTTCTTTATTACCTAAAATGTGACCTTGGCCTTTGACCTCAAAATAAATAGGCTTCTTCCTGCCCCATCATGCAAGTCATCCATAAACTTTGGTGAAGGTACATTATTAAAATCTTAAATTTTGAGTATAAATCATTTTCCTTCTTTTAGTCACAGTAACCCTCATGCTTGACCTTTTCACCCCCAAAATAACAGACTTCTTCTTTACCCAAAGTGCAAGCTACCCACAAAGTTTGGTCCAGGTCTGTGATGTAGAAGAAATGTTATTGTGCAGAAATAATTTTTCTTCTTTCAATTACAATGACCTTGATCTATGACCTTTTGAGCCACAAATCAATAGGCTTATTGCTTAATCTAAGTGCCAAAAGTTATCCATAATGTGAGGTCCAGTTATGTGATGTGGAACTAATGTTAATGTGTGGAAAACAATTTTCTTCTTTCAATCAAAGTGACCATGACCTCTGACCTTTTGTCCATGACACTGATAGGCTTCTTCCTTACCCTAAGTGCAAGCTATCCACAAAGCTTGTCATGGTCTGTGATACTGAACAAATATTACTGCTCAGAAACCATTTTTTTTCTTCAGACAGTGACCTTGACCTTTGACCCTGAAACTGAGAGACTTCTTCCTTACTCCAATTACAAACTATTCACAAGGTTAGGTCCAGATCTGTGATGTAGAACTAATATTATTGTGCAGAAACCCTTTTCCTTCTGAGCTTGACCATGACCTTTGACCTTCTTGACCCCAAAATTGATAGACTTATTCCTTTAACCATAGGCAAGCTATCTACACACTTTGGTCTAGGTATGTGATATTATTGTGCAGAAACCATTTTCCTTCTTTCATTTGCAATGATCATGACCGTTTGCCTTTTGACCCCAAAATCAATAGGTTTTCCATGATCCTCACTGCTCATACTCTTTCAGAATATATGACTGCCATAAGGCTGTTTGACCCCTGGGTCATCTAAACCTTACTCCATTGTCCCAATGCATTAGTACACAAGCACACCGACTGGATCCTACCTTCCCTCTCTAATCACACTACATGTGGTGGCTCAGATACGCTTCACTGAGGTGTTATTGGTACATTGTGACATCTGCCGTGTGCTACCTTGTAATGTAGTCAACCCTATGCCCCACCTGTGCAAGTAAAGAATTCCTGACTTTTTTTCATTGGTAAAATATTCACATTCTGCACTGAAGAATTGTAGAGAAAAGATCTCAGAAAATACAATATAAATTAAGTGTGATGCAGTTATCAAAGCATTAGGTTTTCTCCAGGTGGCATTTTACCACCAAATTTAGTATTGTGGCAGTGGGTTTATCCTTCCAAAGGGAGGTAACCCACTGAGAGGAGTATGGTTTCTTCCTTAACCCAAGTACAAGCTATTCATAAAGAATGGTCCCGGTATGTGATGTCAAAGCAATATTTTTGTACAGAAGCCATTTGTCTTATTTTAGTCACTGTGACCTTGATATTTGACCTTTTGACCCCAAAATTGAAAAGCTTCTTCCTTACCCCAAGTGCAAGCTATCCACAAAGTATGTGTTGTAAAACCGAAGTTATTGTGCAGAAGGAAAAGTTAACGGACAGATGGACAGTCATGATACAATATGCTCTGCCAAAAAGGGGGCATATAAAAATATAAAACATGACGCATAAGTAGGTCTCAGATAGCTCACCTGGCTGCCATCTGCTTTATAGCCAAATGCAAGAGCAGTTTGCAAACTTATCTGAATTATTTGTCATATTTGTTAATATTCTGTTGATTAGTGTATGAGGAAATGTAATGCAAAGGTATTTCTGTTGATAGAACAGTGGCCTTATTTGATGGAGGATTTGGCATTAATTTGAAAGATCTCAAAATTTGGTTGAAAATGCATCAGAGGTTCATGAAATGAAAATGAAAATTGCAAATGATGATTGATGGTAGACAACACAATATGCATGATGTTTGTAGGGCTTTACCATAAGCTCTCTTGGTCTTATGGACAGGTGAGCTAATATGTTCATACAAACCCATGTTCAATGTTTTACAATATTTTCAAATCACAAACTTCAAATGCAATTTGACTTATAAACAAAAAGTAGGTTATACAAATATATTACTGTCTTTGCGGACACCAAAAGAAATTATCCAGTGTGATTCTATAGACATAGATACACCTCTCCCTCGACAACTCGCACTCAGATAACTTGCAAACCCACTTAATATATTGGTTGTTTCATTGTCAAAAACAGCAGTTAGTACCTGGAAATTTGATTTACAATTATGAAATTTGTAACTTTTAACTACAGTCGTTTTTTGCTAAATTTTCTTTAAAAAAATACAATTGGCAATACACTGTAAATAACATTATATGGTGAAATATCAATCAATTTAAGTGTCAGTAATGCCTACTGATGGCAATACTTTAAGAAATAAATATCAATTAAATAAGTCTGGTCAAGTGAAATTCGTGTTTCAGTTTTATCGTTTAATTCTGCTTCAGTGTAATCATTATAAATGTAATGTGCCCTCTTGTATTAAAATGTCAAAAATTTCAACTGACTATCACTGCAATGCTCGCGAGTGTTTCCATGAAAACCTAATTAAGTACCGACTGTGTTTTGGTCTCTGATTTTTGAAAGTTTTGCTTGCATTGTTACAATAAGTTAAAAGTTGACCTGTATCGTATTGTCATGTTCATTAGTCTTTTGCATCAAATCAAGTAAAGGGGGGTAGAATACAAAAGTTAAAAGGCACGCAAATCCTACCTGCATAAGAGCTAGCAGTCATGGTAGTGTGTTAAGTCAACTCATTTCAATTGACTAATCAAACACTAAGTACATGTAACATAATTAAAGTATAGAACATTAATTAGTGGTTTATTATACTTATTAGCAAATGTGATCAATGATAGCAAAGGAACCAAGCACAAAGTGTACTAGGCGCATGAAAAGCTTGGTTTCGCAGATCTGGTTCATTATGGAGAAGCTAGTTCAAAAGTTTATAGTGAACTTAAAATTCCCAAATTGGCACTCAGGTTTGCTCCAGGATAAGCACACATTTTGCTATAACTTGCAAAGAAATCACAGCATCAGTATTTTACTAATATAATTTTTTTTATGTTGTTGTTTTTCTAAATTAATATATTTTTAAAAAATAAAGAATATTGTTTTATTCTGAATCTACAGTAACACAATGTTTTCGCTGGTAAATGTGATGTGTGTTGAAACCACCTGGAGTAAGGTTTTAAATGATTTTTCAGAGATTAGATATATAGAAAATAAAGGTAATTTATACAGAAAGGTGAAGAACTTCATAAGAATAAGCTACTTATTACCAATTATTACCAATCTGATTATTAAATGAGAATTCAATAACTTAACCCACTCCCCCCAACACACACACACTGTCGATGTCCATCCCTTTCTTAACTTTTCAGAGGTCCCTTGGTAACTCGCACCCTCGTTTATGCTGCAGTCTATGATTTTGGACCCTGTTGTGCACAAATCATTGAAGGAAAGGTGTATAGATGAAAATTATTTAAAGCTTGAGAAAGCACTGATTTTAAAACACTTTTTCTGAAAGCCATTCCACCTACTGCAAGAAACAAAAGCAATCATTTGAAGTACAACACTCACTCTCTCTACCACTGTAACCCCCAGGAGCCATAGAAGTAATCTGCATTATAAGTGAGGTATGTTCTGACAAGGCTCTATCATATGATTATACACAAAATAGAAGAAATTGGTTATTTAATGATGGGATACCATATTACAATTGCTTTTGAAAAGTTAAGAATTAAAACTCAGTGAAAATTAATTAGTGGCAATTATATTATATCAAACTCTTACCAATTGATATCCAATTAGTATTATCATGAACAAAAGATCTGACACTATCATATACAATTAATGATTTTAAAATCACATTCATTCTGTCAGAATTATCGACTATGATTAACAGTTAAGATGCACCTTGAAACTCAGTAGATCTAAAACATTCTTAATAATAATAATAATAATAATAATAATAATAATCATCATCATAAATACTTTATTTACCAAAGGTAGCTTATTACATATCTTTTTTCCCATTAGCACTCTTCCTTAATGAAAAGAACAATGACATGTAAACATGGTTTGTATTAAGAAATACAATTTACATTTATAGGAACAAAAAAAAGTTAACTTTATAAGTTAAAATCTTTCAACAAAAATCTGACATGCATTAATTTCACACACACACACACTAAGAATATGTTTGTGCAGCAAATTAATTATTGACTTTTGATCTTCAACATGCATTCCATACTCATAAACATACATTAATACACATGCACATAAAATGTGTTTTAATTCTTAAAGACATGTTATATAAATCTTTTCTTGAATTATTGAAAATGTTTGGTAGAGCCTGGCTCCAAATTTGGTAAAAATCTGCCTCATATAGGTTGAAGACAGTAGAGCTACTTCCATGTCATAAGGAAAGGTTCCAGTATATTTATTTTCAGATCTGGTACATAGAGTACCTGCAAAATAAATGAGATGATGCCAATAATAATAATAATAACAATAATAAAAATAATAATAATAACTCAAGGAATCACGAGCAATTTGCAATCTGCTCATGTAAATATACCCCACCTTTCCTACATCTCATCCCTATGCCCATGATGGAGATCAGTCCATAGTCAAAAAAGTGCACAAGACTTCTGAAAACAGTGGCGAGTACAATGATTTGTCAATAGGGCTGGATCAGTATACCAATAGAGATGGATCAGTATACCAATAGGGCTGTATTAGTATACCAACAGGGCTGGATCAGTATACCAACAGGGCCAGATCAGTATACCACAATAGGGCTGGAAAAGTATACCACAATAAGGCTGGATCAGTATACCAATAGGGCTGTATCAATATATCAATAGGGCTGGATCAGTATACCACAATAGGGCTAGATCAGTATACCAATAGGGCTGGATCAGTATACCAAAAGGGCTGGATCAGTATACCAATAGGGCTGGATCAGTATACCAACAGGGCTGGATCAGTATACCAATAGGGCTGGATCAGTATACCAATGGGGCTGTATCAGAATAAACAATACGGCTGGATCAGTATACCAATAGGGCTGTATCAGAATAAACAATACGGCTGGATCAGTATACCAATAGGGCTGTATCAGAATAAATAATACGGCTGGATCAGTATACCAATAGGGCTGTATCAGAATAAACAATAGGGCTGGACCAGTATACCAATAGGGCTGTATCAGTATACCAATAGGGCTGTATCAGAATAAACAATAGGGCTGTATCAGTATACCAATAGGGCTGTATCAGAATAAACAATAGGGCTGTATCAGTATACCAATAGGGCTGGATCAGTATATCAATTGGACTGTATCAGAATAAACAACAGGGCTGGATCAGTATACCAACAGGGCTGTATCAGAATAAACAATAGGGCTATATCAGTATACCAAAGGGGCTATATCAGTATACCAATAGGGCTGTATCAGAATAAACAATAGGGCTATATCAGTATACCAAAGGGGCTGTAACAGTATACCAATAGGGCTGTATCAGAACAAACAATAGGGCATAAACAAATATTCATCATAAGCATCATTCTCAACTTGATTAAAAAAGAAATGTTAAAATTCCAACAAACGGTTGACTTATCATAAAAATGCATGTTCAATAAATGGAATAAATCAATAAAACAGCTTTTTCCATATGAATCAGTCAGTCAATCACATACTACAGGAAGTACACAAAATAAAATATGTCGAGGTACATCTAATTCATCTGTCTGTACAACTAATGGTGCAGCTAGTCTGTTCATATATCCTTGGTAATTGGAACATTTCAGTGTAATCTGGCTTACATCAGGCAAACACAGCTACAGTTTAAAAGTAAACATGCATGAATAGCATTAAATGTGTATCATCAATACATATCATGTATCGGAAGTTGTGTATCATGATGCACACCATATTGGAAGTGGGTTGCCAATACTCAGCCTTGAACAACATGCATATCTTCCAATGATAACCATAATCTGTACTAAGTTTCACAGCATTCCACTGAGAACTGCTAGAATAGCTGCATTCACAAAATTCTATCATATATTGCATCCAGATGTAAACCAAATAAGGGCAATAACTCTTACAAAAATTGTGGCAGCACAAACATTTTTCAATATGTGCTTCTTTAGATGATGGCCATATTATGTACCAAGTTCATAGCAATCCATAATTTACCTAGAAAAGACATACATAAAAGGAGAGTAAAAAACTTTACATTGTGGTTAATCTTGGTTGTGGATGGATATACAGATGGATGGACATACAGACAGATGGATGGGCATGCGGCCATATGCCAAGGCCGGCTCAACAAAAAACAAATCATGTTTACAAGATTCTCTCACACTGCATTCAGCTGCAGGACAAAAAGGACAGTAAGTCTAACAAAAGTTGTGCACGCAGTGATTTGTCAATATGTACATCTTCAGATGATGACCATAATATGTACCAAGTCTCAGAGTGATCCAACAAAAGCTCTGAGACTAAATGCATTCACAGGATTCTGTCATACACACACTCAGCTGCAAGACAAAAGAACATTAATGAAAATTCAAAGTCATTTGTCGATATGTGCACCTCCAGATGAAAACTGTAACATTTGCAAAGTTTCATGGTGATCCACTGAAAACTGAGACTAGCCTCATTCAGAAGATTCTGTAATACACTACATCCAGCTCTAAGTCAAAAAGAGAAATAACTATAAAAAAAAATCACAAGAGCAAAGCAATTTGTTAAAATGCGTATCTTTGAGTGATGACCATAATATTTATCAAAAGTTTCATGGCAATCCATCAAAAACTGCAGGACTAGCTGCATTCTCAAAATTGAGTATGGACAGAAGGATGGATGGACAGTCATGAGGATTCCTATATATCCCTACCTCTACTGAGGCAAAGGTACAATAATAATAAATGAAAAGTCAATCGAATATAAATGATGTTTATACCGATATATAAAATAATATTTTAAATATTTTCACTTCTCTTTATTTCAGTGTTTTAACAATCTATTATACCATTGTGGCAGTGGTATGAATGTCCTAAAATAAATAATATGATAACAATCTGTTGATAATGATGTCATGCAAAGGTAATGCAGTATGATAAATTTATATTTTTTATAAAGAAACCAAATCACAGTGATTACAAGTATATAGTTTTGTCCTTTTAGCCTTTGATTGAATTTATCAAGAAAATGTACATTAAAAATATATGCATGCAACAACTTCATTACCTGTGTTTGTGAATTGAAGGTAAAATTTTGGAAGATTGCATTCACTTCAACAATGGACGGCTTTAGAAGCATTCCAAATATTGTAATATTGCCTAGCAACATGGGTTGTTCCTTGAAACCACTGTGCTCTACATATGAATAAAGTTCATTCTGAAACATAAAGTGAACTATTAAAAAGACCAATCAATGTGCATGTAACATATTTTTCCAGTGATAAACCAACATTGGATAACAAGCCCATATCCCACTTTGACAAAATTTTGTCAAAGTTTAATTAAAAAAAACTCTTTCCTATGACAATCCCCTGCCACCACCACCACCACACACATACTTTTAAAAAAAATGACAAGGTTGGCACCCTGAGCTTATCATGTGTGAAATGCTGTACATGTATTCACACAACTCCTCGATTTGTGTGCTCAGTAAAGCCAATGAAATACAAGAGTACAGAAAATCACACTGAAAACAAACTTCTTGGGAACTCCAGAATTGTCCATTGTAATTTGTTGTATCTTTATAACCAATGCATCTAAAAACCTTAATTGGACATGTATATTCATTTTGCACTAACCATACATTTGTAACATTCATGTTTGTACTAATCATGCTCTATACTGGTAATATTTCTATTACCAATGAACCATTAATTTAACAACCAGAGGTTTTAAAGTTACAGTATATTGATGACAAAGAAAATATTAAAGGGGATGGTTCATGAAGTTTGAGCCAGGAACAAATGAGAATATGGTTGCTTGGAACAAATACATAATCAAATCTGAAACAAATACATCGAATCTGAAACAAATACATAATCAAATCTGAAACAAATATATAATCAAATCTGCAACAAATACATAATCAAATCTAAAAACTAATCTACAACCAATAACAATAATGCTGAGATGTGTTTGATGACAGTCAGAGAATAATATATCATTGTGGTTGCCAGACAAAGTAATTTTTAACATGTATAATACATGAAATAAACAACAGTCCCTTGAAGGGACTGACGCTCTACTGTCTGAAAAAAATGTCCAGGAAGATAAAACCATTTCTTCTTTTTAACTTTGAGTGTTGAAGCCATCTCTGATATTCTTACGCAAGAACATTTAAAAATTAGCCACTGTGGCAGCCATATTGGATGTAAGATGTGCACCATTTTCATTTAGGACAAACTAGACACCATTAGAAGACTTGTTATGAAAACCCCATGCCAATAATGCAATCCATTCAGAAGAATTAGTGACAAGATTTTCAATATGTTCATTGTGGCAGCCATATTGGATATCTGTGGGGCACAATTTTCATTTAGGACCAACTGTACATCATAAGAAGTCTTTATGTGAAAACCCCCATGTCAATATGACCATCAATTCTGGAGGAATAGCATTAACAAGATCCATATTGGATGTCAGATTGGGATCATTTTCATTCGGGAACAATGAGACACCATAAGAAGTCTTCTGGTGAAAACCCCATGTCGATATGACTTTCCATTTAAGAGGAGTAGTTACAAGAAGATTTTCAAGATGGCTGCCATGGCAGCCATATTTGAGGTCAGATCAGCATAATTTTCATTTAGGACCAACTAGACGTCCTAATTAGTCTTCTGGTGAAAACTCCATCACAATATAACTTTCCACTTAGGAGGAGTAACAATAACAAGATTTTCAAGATGGCTGCCATGGTAGCCATGCTGGATGTTAAATCTGCACCATTTTCATTTAGTAACAACTAGTACAATTAATCAGCCCCCCAAATCTGTGTTAATACTGATGGACTATTTGTGGGTCTGACATCACCTATTCATAAAATTGAGGAATTGTTTGCAGATAGATATGTCTATGTACATATTGATGTACATTTTAGACACTAACCAATATTTCTCGCATCTCTTGAGCCACTGTCTGTTGAAGGGTCCTTTTGGCAATATGTACAGAATATTTCCAGATCAAATCCTGTGTTTGACAACTTGTATATCTATGTTGAATAACACAATCCTATGTCCTGTGGCCATTTTGAATTTCATGGCTACATATGGCTGTTACCAAATACCAGTAAGTGTCTAAACTGTATGCTGGTGTGTTTTGGACAGATTTGTATCAAGCAAAATTGCACATTTTAATGAAAAGGTGACATCAGATCCACAAATAGTCCATCAGTATCAACACAGATTTTGGGGGGGCTGACTTGTCAGACTAAGTAACAACAAGACCTCATAAGAAGTCTCCTGGTGAAAACCCAATGTTGATATGACCCTCCATCTAGGAGGAGTAGCGATAAGATTTTAAAGATAGCCACTACAGAGGCCATATTAAATATCAGATCAGAACAATATTTATTTAGACAAACCAGACACCATAAGAAGTCTTCGGGTGATAACCCATGCTGATACGACTTCACATTTCAGGAGGAATAGCGATAAAAAGATGGCTGCTGGTGGTCATATTGGATGTCAGATCAGTACCATTTTCATTTAGGACCAACTAGACATCATAAGAAGTCTTTTAGTGAAAACCCCATGTTGACATGACCATCCATTCATGAGGAGTAGTGTTAACAAGATTTTTAAGATGGCTGCTGTGGTGGCCATATTGGAAGTCTAAGCAGCACTATTTTCATTTAGGACCAACAAAACCTTGGGATGACTGTGTGTGTAAAGTCCAAGTAGTTTAGTAGGAGTAGTGATAACAAACTTGAGCTAACCAATAGACAGACATCTGACATCAGATGACAGAAGATGGATAACGGACAACTGTCCATCCCATAAGCTCTTCTGGTCTATATCCAGTAACAATCTTAGGTATTTATTGAAAACAATCATGAAAAATAAATGCAGCTCTACTGCTCCTATTATTTCACACTTTAATCTTTGAGACTGAACCAGGCTTAGCAAACTATTGTAGTTTAAATATGTCTTCAGATTTGTAAAATGGCTAAATATTTTCTTTTTTGGGACTGTTGTATAGGATGACAGTTAAATGTCCAATGTGGTTTATGCAAAACTTTATTGTAGTTTTTTTGTGGACAGTTCTATAAATACCATTTGCTGATGCATTTAAAACATTTATTCCTTATCTTATATAAGAGTTTCTGTGTTCATTCCTTTTTTCCATTGTAAGAAGACATAAAACTACATACATGTACATTTACCTAGGATTCAATTACCAGTATTCCTACCTTTGATGCATTGAAATTAATTCTGTTATATTCATTCTTTTCTACTGTACCTGAAAAAAAAAACAACAAACAATGAACAATCACATTTGTATATGCAGTATAGTTTGATTTCAATATCTCAGTATTTTCAATATAGTGAAAATCTATTTGAGATTAACACTACTTAGTTCTGTCGGCTCAGTCATAATATTTTATTTAGCAAGTTTAGTAACAATATGTTACTCCAGGTATGGTAAACTTACTTGAAATGTGCAGCCTTTTGATTGGTCCAAATGTTTTCTACTAAGATTTGGAGTCGAGTAAAGTTCTATGACAGAGAGGCCTGGGGTCAATTGGAACTATCTCATGAAATTATAACATCTCAATCTCATCAGATTTTGTGTGGACAAGGAATATTAAAAACATGGACTAATTTTCAATTAAACCAATATATGTCAGCAAAGTAATTTCTAGATAATAAAAGACCAAAATAATTCTTGATTGTACAAAATTCTGATTTTTGATTGGAATAAAAAAACCTTAGTGGTCAGTGTAATGAACTGACAATCAGTGGGTTGTGAGTTCAAATCCTGCCAAGACCAGCATGGGCTAGCTGCTGTAGTGAGTGTTGGGTAAGCCAGTTTAACCCTTTGCCTTGAATTCTAACCCATCACCCCATCTCCAACACCCTGAGTCTGCATTCTAACCCATCATCCCACCTCCAACACCCTGAGTCTGCATTCTAACCCATCACCCGACCTCCAACACCCTGAGTCTGCATTCTAACCCATCACCCCACCTCCAACACCCTGAGTCTGCATTCTAACCCATCACCCCACCTCCAACACCCTGAGTCTCCATCTAGAATCTACAACTTCCTTTGTTGACAACAAATCCTCCAAAAATAATAATACAAAACATGATAATCTTCTCTCAGTTGAAGTAGACAGAGCTCAGGTCACAATGTTTGATCAGGTTTTAAACAATCTTATTAGAACCCAAACATTTGACCACTCGGCAGAAGAGGTTGAGTTACAGAAGCGCCAGTTTGTGGAAATTTCACTGTATATTGTTCTTTGCTAATGCAAAATTGATAATAAACATTTTTGTGAGCATAATAGACATATTTACACCTTTTAATATTTGTCCTTTTGAATATTGTAATCAAGATAATAAAAAATGTATACCAAATGTCTATTGCCACAGAGCAAATTGCATATATCTTATGCCATAAATACGCTAAATTTAATGAATTCCGGAATATTTATTGATTTCTCTGTCATTTCTATACATCTGTGATGTATTTTGTCCATGCGAGAAATCCATTTGGGATAAACTAATTCCATGTGAGTGCATCTGATGATATGAAATAGAGGACTTTCACATTGTGCAATGCTCAGGGTATTTCAGGTAACAGTAAATACAAAAAGGATTTTTGAGGTTTCACTCCAGGGGATGTGATGATATCAAATAGAGGACTTTCACATTGTGTAATGCCCAGGGTATTTCAGGTAACAGTAAATCCTAAGAGGATTTCTGAAGTTTCACTCAAGGGGACCTGATGAAAAACTGAGGACTTTCACATTGTGTCAAACCCAGGGTATTTCAGGTAACAGTAAATCCAAGAAGATTTCTGAGGTTTCACTCTAGGGGACCTGATGATATACAATTGAGGAATTTCATATTGTGCAATGCCATAGATATTTCAGGTAACAGTAAATCCCAAAAGAATTTCTGAGATTTGAAGAGGCAAACTTATCAACTACTCTGTAGTCCATCTAGAAATTGTTAGCAATGAAGAGTCACACTCTGCAATGTCTTAAATTTATATTTTAAAAATTAATACGTTTTACTTCAAGAATTATAATACCATATATGGATCCTAAATTTATCAATGATAAACAAATTTTGATTCACTAAGATATTTTTAACCAAGACTGCTATTTATTATGTTACCTGAGAAGTGTCAAAGATCTTATTTTAATTATGTTGCTCTGATCATATCAGTATATATAAAGAGCACACAAGAATAATATCAACACTAGATAAAGTAGTTTAATTAAATAAAATAATCAACTTGTTTTATTGTCTCAAACTTTTCTGACTAGCTAAGAAGATAATTTGTTTTATTGCTCTGTCTAATAAAAACACTACATAAAACCCTCATTAAAAAAAAACATCCATTCATTCTTGTAATTTACAAAAGCAACATCCATTCATTCTTGTAATTTACAAAAGCAACATCCATTCATTCTTGTAATCTACAAAATGCAATATCATTTTTGTGAATACAACAGTGAAGTTTTCTATTTGATCTTATAATTGTACACTCTTGTAATCTTCATTTATTCATTGTCTTGTTGATTCTCGTTTGCGTGTAAATTTATATATTTTCACAATTCTCCTATTTGTCTCTTTTTTCGTACAATCATTTATTATTTGCTTGTTCCTTCATTTATTCATTCATTCATTCATTCATTCATTTATACACTACTCTTTCAATTACACACACATTATGTATTTACATCTGTTCACTTGTTTCTTTTGTGCTTTCCTTTTAACTAAAAGACTGACTAGTAAAATTGCAAACTATATTAGATTATAAATGACAGTCTAAATAATAATTATTTATCAAGAAAAAAAATCATCTGAATCATCTTAAGGAACAATGCAATAATTAAAATAATACAGCCATCGTGGAAAAAATGCTAAACAGTATTTGTACTCTCTCTCTCTCTCAGCGTTTCCTCTTTTCCTCTCCAATAGATATGTTTATCCTCACCAATTTCGTCTTATAATTCGTCCTTGCAAAAACTCCATGGACATTTCTCTCAAAACATCTCTTTTTGTCTAGATGAAAATCACTTTTGACAAGTAAAGGGATTAATATCAAATTATTTGTTCTCTATGAAGATTATTAATCTGATGCAATGTATGGTCACTTTACTGATAAAGTGTTTTATATAAATGCTTGCAAGGTGATATGGTCAAACTTTCCTAGTACATTAAATGACAGTGATGATAATGAAGAGGCATTCATTGCAACTTTTCTTTACAGGTCATTTCCTACATCAGAGGATTTTTTCTAATGTTCTTTATATCACTTACATGAGATGAAAAATTATTTACCTCAATTTATTGAAACTATGTAAATGAAAGCATACAAATCTTTCTTTTCTTCATTTTAGTGATCAAGCAAATCATTTTGATTGCAAAATTGCAGGTTAAAAGTTTTATTTCTCTCCAACTGCTTACACCATTGTACCTACTGATGTTTGTTTTAAAGTTTATTTACTATATTTTTCTTTTGAATGAAACATATATTCATTTATTCATGCATTTCACTCATTTTTCTTAAATGATATTCACTGGAACAAAACCCTATCAATGTCAAATCAGACATTATCACTCAAGAAGTGGAGAAGTAGCAGCAAAAGAGAGGTAAGAATGTGAAAGTTCTCTACTGACATCAACTTGCCTTGGACCCAAAGAATGTCCTTTACATTTTATGTAGCACATCAGAATTTATACATCATTATGATCTTAACCACATTTTTTTGTATACAGAAACGATAAAGAATTAATCCCTCATTTGCATTGGTTTGGGACAGGAAAATCCCAACCCCATTGTTAAATTCTGTGGGTAGGAACTCTGCAAAACTTCATTCCAGTCAACAAATTCTGACCCATGAGTAGGATTTCCTTATCTCACGCAAACAATTTTGACTAATTCTATTATTCTCTAATTCCTATATGTGTGATACAGTTGTCTTACATGAGAAAGTTATGTGGGATACACCTATCCATCATGAGTGCACTCATTTATACTGTAGATTTCATCATTAGTATATGAGATCATGAAATGTCTGTAATGTTTCTTGTGGCTGTAGTATTATAAGGATCAAATCTGCCAGCCTATTAACAGTAATTCTTGTTCACAACAAATTTTCTACTGTAACCTAAACTTTTTCTGTTCTATCTAATAATATAAAAACTTGTAGAAAATATTCTGCATTTCTATAGCTGTATTGATACTGATGATATGCCATCTTTTCTTCAACACTAAGTAAGAAATGAGAAAATAATAATCCATTGTATGTGTAGATATGGGATGGGGAAATCACACCCTTGGAATCAGAATTTGCAGGCAGGAATACAGCAAAGCCTCTTTCCAACCTACAAATTCTGACCCTCAAGTGGGGTTTTTCTATCCCACACCAGTGTATATTATGTATGATGTATTCTATTATTCTCACCCAGTGAATCTCCATCATCCCAGAACAAATCTCCTCTAGCCATGACATTTTCATCCAAAGACACCAACAAAGAAAACTTGTTTTTTCGACTATTAAGAATAAATACAAAAAGTACATTTATTAAAGACATCAATAACATATATTCCAATTTCATAAACTCTCTAACAGCTCCTATTTCTATAATTTGGTCCAAATTAAAGGAATATTACATCTATTTTCAATGTCTGTGTTTTTGATTGAAAATACTAAAATAACATTTAATATAAAATTTAGGCTTGATTTTATAATATATAAATTTGTGAATATTTTAAATGATAATAAATGTATCAATCAACACATATTTGATGAAAATTACATAATAATTTTAACTGAAAAATTTATCATGTTTTCCTTTAAAAGGTTTTACATAAAACTTGAGAATCCTGTCTAGGTCATGCCCATTCATGTATAATCATCTATCAAATAAAAAAATACAAACTCAAGCAACTGCAATGGTTCACCATTAAAAATTCCCATGCTTTACACTGTATATTTCAACGTCCCCCCCCCATCCCCCCTGACAGTCACCCTGAGGTCATAATGCAAAATCTGTCATATATATAATGCATCTTCCTGCCATGACTGCATATATAAATTTGATTACAAAATATTTGAAATTGTCATTGTAAGTGCAATTATTGTATATTTGATCTTTGACACCATAACAAGGACCCCAGGGGCAGGAGCCAAGAGTTAGAAATCCCTCTCAAAGATGGTCACCAAAGGGGCAACATAAATACAAAATTTCATTAATTCCACCCAACCATTTATGAGATGTGGTAATGGGCAGATGGACAAATAGAGTGTGGATGATAACACATTTAATACAGTAAACTTGAAATAACAGGTGTTAAAAATAGCACAAAGAAAAGGAAGAAGAAGAAGAAAAAGAAAAAGAAGTCTTGTTCATTAAGTGAATGCTATTTTTTGCCTATATTTATGAATTTGGAATCAATGCTTTGATAAATTCTGTTCTCTTGGGCAGTGATTGGCTCAAAATCAAGAAAAAACTAAATGTAATGGTGATCACATACATTACAAAATCACTACGTGATACAAAGTGGATCAGTGTGACCTACTTGCCCCAGTCTTTGAAATGGAAATGTGGTGATAAAATACAATGATGTGGAACAAAAAAAACCAAAGTCACATAAACTGTCAAGTCTTTATGATTTAATTACTAAACACCTCATACAAGGAAAGGACAAATTATGAAAATGTAAATGAAGATATTTTGCCAATACTGCAAACATTGTCTGAACCTTTATACACCACCTCTATCGTATTTTGCTGAGTAAAATGTATACTTATGTATAACCTGCACATGATTTTTGCAAGTAACATCAAGGGTACAAATATAACTTCTGTCACAGAGCATGCAACTGATATGCTGGATTTCAACTTTTCGATTGATCTTCTCCATTTCATCTTGATATTGAAAGTCTACCACTAATGAGCCAACTGTTATTGGTTAGTCAAAATTTGATTGGTTCACAGCACTCAATATGTTGCTCCATCTCTGTTGTTACCTACTGTTTTATACTAAGAGTCTGTTGCACCAGAATTTAATTGCAATTTGATTTGAAAATAAAGTATATAAAAGTTACTTTTCTCCAGTTATTAATTTAATTTTTCAACACTGGTATAAATTTTGAAATTATAATAAGTTTTTATCAGACAAAAGTGATAAAATGAGTAGAGGGACTAATATATAATCCAGGATAAATATATAGGAACCATACAAATTTGTGCATTTCATAACTTACAGAACAGGCATAATACACAGACATATTTTATCTGTAGCTCTGAAAATTGATATAATATTTTTAATGATAATTATAGTTTACAGTACGTTTCTAGACCATATTTTCATATGCGATATGGACTACACCTCAGTTATTGGCACTTCATATGCGATATGACCACACCTCAGTTATTGGCACTTCATATGCGATATGGACTACACCTCAGTTATTGGCACTTCATATGCGATATGGACCACACCTCAGTTATTGGCACGGCTTTTAGGCTAAAACTTTCGGAGTTGAAGTGAAAAGATAACCAGTCTGGCATTAGTATTTCCTGTGGTCCTACAGAGCAATGACCACCATGAAGTATGAGAGGTTTTTATTCATAACAGCAGACAAAGAACAAAATTAATAAGGTTTGCATTTTTTTTTTTGTAATTTGTTTCTTGCTAAATGCCACTATGAAATGACATACTAACTGTCCAAAATACATTATTGTCTTGATTATTGGCATTATAACATGCATTCATGTATACATCTAGAAGTTAAACTCCCCGCACTTTGACCTGCAAAAAAGTTACTTTTTATTCCTCTTAACTACAACAAAAGAAGTAAAAAAGTGCACATTATATACAAAGAAATATGGTAATTTGGACAATATAAAAGGTAATTAACAACTTTAGTTATCATCATCATTATTATTAATATAATTGCAGTACTCCCTGACTATAACACTGTTCATGGGTGCCATAAAAGTGTACCACCTTATATGTGAGGTTACCTTATAGTGAGGTATTTTATACATATTATTACTATTCAATAATGAAATGGGATCCATGACGATAACTGTCCCATAAATCTGACTTATACTGAGGTATTTTATACATATTATTACTATTAAATAATGAAATGGGATCCATTATCATAACTGTCTTATAAATCTGACTTATACTGAGGTGTTTTAAAGTGAGGGAGTACTGTATTATTATTATTATTATTATTATTCCAGAAAGCTGACATTTCATTGCTGACTCATACAGGCATCTAAACATGACCTATACATTTGTTTCCACAATCTTCCGCATGCAACAAATCAGTATGAAAAGCAAGTCTCAAAATCTGATTTCAGTCAGACTGACACCTATAACTGTAATTACAATAATGTCACCATCACAAAACTGATACTTATATTTTGCTTTTGCTCCAAAGGCAAGAAAATCAACCTGATGTATTTCAAGCAGGTGAGCTTGAGATAAGTTTGTCATCATTACCTTTCTATTGTTGTTAGTGCTGGTTCCTGCATAGGTAAAATATAGCCTCCTCTCACATGAAGATTTATAACATCTAGTGGAGCATCCAGTAAATGTATTGCTCTTCTTGTACCTATTTTTCCTCCAGTGTAGAAATTATACCACACATCATCAGGGAAGTATGCTTCCACTGTTGTCTGATTCTGTAGGTAAAGGTTGAGTGATGATTGATTTCATAAGGATGATAAAGACTTATCTAAAATTGCAAGAACAGACATGAATTATTGTGTCAGTGAATGACGGTAATTTTGCCTAGAAATTTCATTATTTATACTGAAATTTAAACAAAAATCCTGCCTAGCATTGAGGATACTCTGAAGAAATTTTAACATTCAAACTATAGACAAAGATGATGAAAAGTTTTCTTTTTATGTTTAAATAAAATCCTGAAATATAAAAGGATGAATTGTTTCTGTTGCACAGCAGGTCTTGAAGAATACTCCATGAAGAAGTGATTCCAAAACCCCTTTTCACATTATCAGGAGCAAGTAGTAAGAAATTGAGACATTTCCAAATAGCCATCATATCAAAGTCTTAATTCTATAGATGTACATAACTCCTGAACAAAACACAAACGAAAAGGGTAAAGAAAAGAAAAAGATAAGAATAAAGCATTATACAACTCAGGGGAGATAACTTCTCTAAACATCAGGTATTTACTGAATCTCATAACTGTTAAAAATCATATTTTAGTGTCATAAATTGTTTTTAAACTGAGTGAATTGGGTCATTTATTCCGACATGCCTCCTAAAGATTTTTGTGGAATTTTTTATACGTTTTTATAACTTTACTTTTAATAGGCACCATATAGCCATTATTGTGCTGACATGCTGTTAAGTGATAATACATACCTAATTCCAACATGCAGTTTTTGTAATTTGATCTTTAGGCAATTCGCATATTATAAAAGTTACATTGCTTCTATAAAGATGAATAAAATTTTCAGGAATTCAGTGCTCTCACTGCATCTGTTAAAATTCTATGTTCATGAAAATTGTGTGTTTTTCAGTGTTTCAAATTACCTCCTGTAGGACTGGAGAGATAAGAAGAGAAGGCCCCCAAAGGAACTGCTTGTCAATGTTGTAGGTTCGTACATCATCAGGAAATCTGAAAAAAACTTATAAGGAGATGACCATTTTCTCTTAATAAAGGCACAAGAGTATAATATCAGTCACAATGAAATTCCACACCACAGGGATTATTGATACTGGAGACTTAATGAGACGTTACTATATAGCTAATACAGCTGATAGATGCAAAGCTTAACAGTTCATAGTAATTTAAGAAATTGTTGTTTAAAGCTGTATATATTTTGTCCAAACAGCAGAGTCAAAAGAAAATTTAGAACTTGTCCACTAATAACAGCACTTATGTCACAAAGAATTAAATGTATGACAATTCATTACCTAGATATGCAGTGCTGAAGAAATTCCTAATTTTAACTACTTTTCCTCAACCTATCAGGATCTATTCTACAACTGAAACTTTTGGGGGAAAATTCACCCCTCCATTTGAATAAAGAGGGAATTTTCTGAATATAGAAGGAATTTAATCAAGAAATAAAGCTAGGGTTGAAAATATAATGTGTGATTTTCACACATTCAGTTGATTTTTCCACAATTTTTTTTTAGAAATGAGTGCGAATCCCTCAATCGTGCAATAACCAATCAATCCCCAAGTTTTAAGCCTTTATCTAAAATGGTATATGAGGAGTTGATTCCAATTATGCATCTTGAGACAAGCATGATAACATAACCTTCACCTTTACTTCAAAAAGTGTAGTGATATAATCATTTTAAGCTCAAAATCATGACTACACACATATACGGAGTAGATTACGACTGTAGTTGTATTCAGGATAAAATGAGATACTACAACCATAGTCATATTCACAAAAAAATGGGTTAAATAAAGTTCAGATTTGAGTACTGTTTCATTCCTGCTACAGGTACTCAGTGATATATTCTGTTTCATGAGGAATTTAGATTGTATGATAATTGACATGTGATTTGAACAAAACTCCCTTCACACTGAAATAAGCATTTACTTAACTCTTAGCTAATTGCTTACCTGCTGGATTTTGAATTGCAGAAATATCTACCTGTGTCTTTTAAGTTATTTTTCCACTTTAAAGGTAACTGGTAAAGACTTTCAATCAAGGTTTTTTCTTTTCTTTCCTTTACAAAATGTTGCATAGCTAAATAAATTCTAGATTGTATATACCTGACCCATTTATTAATATACAGTATTTTTTTTACCTAAAAATGGAACAAAATACAAATTAAAAAAATGCCATTTTTAGTTCATATCAGAAGAGTTTTTATACTATTCCTTGCAGTCTCAACAAAGTTGCTTTTTATTTAATAATTGTTGGGAATCTTTGTGTAATGCAATGGACATAAGAAAATCTGAATTATAGTGCACTGGAACAAAGCATGCAAATTTGGGACAACCGTTTGTGTTGGTGGGCAACCAGATTTCCCAGTCTTGTTACCCTATGGGCAATCTAGCTTTTAAGAAAATGTTCTGCCCCTGTTTAGGCATGGGGCATGGCTATAGTATGCAACACCCCATCCATACATGATATATAACATGGCTATAGTATGCAACATACCATCCATACATGATATATAACATGGCTATAATATGCAACACACCATCCATACATGATATATAACATGGCTATAGTATGCAACACACCATCCATACATGATATCTAACATGGCTATAGTATGTAACACACCATCCATACATGATATATAACATGGCTATAGTATGCAACACACCATCCATACATGATATATAACATGGCTATAGTATGCAACACACCATCCATACATGATATATAACATGGCTATAGTATGCAACACACCATCCATACATGGGGCATGGCTATAGTATGCAACACACCATCCATACATGGGGCATGGCTATAGTATGCAACACACCATCCATACATGATATATAACATGGATATAGTATGCAACATACCATCCATACATGATATATAACATGGCTATAGTATGCAACACACCATCCATACATGATATATAACATGGCTATAGTATGCAACACACCATCCATACATGATATATAACATGGCTATAGTATGCAACACACCATCCATACATGATATATAACATGGCTATAGTATGTAACACACCATCCATACATGATATATAACATGGCTATAGTATGCAACACACCATCCATACATGATATATAACATGGCTATAGTATGCAACACACCATCCATACATGATATATAACATGGCTATAGTATGCAACACACCATCCATACATGATATATAACATGACTATAGTATGCAACACACCATCCATACATGATATATAACATGGCTATAGTATGCAACACACCATCCATACATAATATATAACTGGCCTAAGCTACATTCAAATATCTTCAGTGGTTCAAAAGTTAAGCTCCAGACAAGGATACCAGTCACAGAATTATAATTTCCCTTGCTGTGATGTTATCTTGTGGCAGGGGGCCTGGCTATGGTATGCAACACTCCATATAGTTATGATACGTACATGGGCAAAATTTCATGAAAATCTCTGCAACAATTACAAAGTTATGGGCTGAACTAGCAAATGTTAATGGCAGTAAAGATGAATAAATGGATGGATGCACAAACAGATGGACAATGACATAACACAAAACACTTGACTTAAGATGGGCAAATAAAAATTGATGAGCTTACTCAAAGAAAAGTGGCCTGGCTACTGTTTCCCCAGCTGTGTGACTCTTGTAGAAGAGGGTGTACAGGTAAGGAAGAAGAGAATATCTGGTCAGGTAAGCCTTCCTGGTGGATGCTGCGACAGCCTCACCAAAAGATGCGGGATCTTGATCTCTCTGCCCAAAGATATATATATTCATTTGCAAATGTTACTCACAGGAGTCAATCTTAGAGGATATACACCAAGACTGGAAAAAATGGTTTGTACAGCAGCCTGAGACAAGTTGAAAATTCCCTGTTCCTTGCCCAGTATCTTACATGAAATTATGAAATAACAAGAGTCCCTTGAAGGGACTGAGACTCTAATGGCTGAAATGTATTTCTCCATGATAAATATGTTTCTTCTGTCCTTTTATTCCTTTTAACTGCTGAGTACTGAAATCATCTTTTATATTCTTGAGAAACTCCAACATACCAAATTTTGGAAACAAAAATATTTTCATACATGTTCAAGTTTACATGTTCACAAGATACCTGTTAAGTGCAGTACAAAATGTTTGTCATGGTCCTTGACCTTGAACCTAATAACATGGATAGAAGGTCATTGAACTTATTTGTCTCATGCACTGGATATCAGATCAGCACCATTTTCATTTGAGACCAATTAGACATCATATAAAGTCTTTTAATTAAAACCCATGTCGACATGACCATATGTTCAGAAGGAGAAGTGATAACAGCATTTTCAAGATGGCCACCATGGTGGCCATGTTGGACATCAGATTGGCACCCTTTTCATTTAGGACCATCTACATGTCCTCATTTTCATTTAGGACCATCAACATGTCATAAGAAGGATTTCAGTGAAAATCCCATGTTAATATGGCCATCTGTTCATGAGAAGTAGTGTGATAACAAGATTTTCAACTTGCCATTGTGTACTGGATGTTGAAGAGTAATAATTTTCATTCCAGACCAACTAGACCTCAGGATTAAAGTGTATACCAAGTTTCATGGACTTCCTCCAAAATGTTCAGGAGGCACAGCAATAAGAAACTGCTAATGGACACTGAATTGATGCTGGTTGACATACACAAACCCATAGCATAAGTTCTTCTAGTCTTTCACCTTGAGGGAAAAAAATGTAAATCGTAAAATTTTTGATTTTCATATTCAAATCTTTTCATTCTTAAAGAACGCAACTGGGCACTATTGATTACCATATATACTTGCAAACTTCATAGACCCAGATCTGCCAGCTCATTATGGATGGCAGATCAAGTCTATGTTGTTTGCAGTTGAACCCTACTTACACACAAGGATATACAGTAATTTCAATTATCTCAACTAAATGGAATTTATTTTGACAGGATCATTAGTTATCAGGGCAAATATGTAACTATTTCAAATTGTTATGGGTACTTCAGCTGCACAAGACACAGAATGAAAAACTGATTGAAACAATTTACACTTACAATTGAACATGTCCATTCAAAATTAACTGCCATCTTATTTGTAAAAACACCATTTTCCATCCTGACATATTGGTAAAAGGATGAATAGTATCAAACAAGACACAAGTTGCCAATACTGTCAATATAAAATGCACTAAACTATAGGGATGGGAACTTGAAACTAACAGATCAATAATCAACAAATAGAAGCCACTTAAACAAATATCCACTTTAACACATACACACAAATTTAAATCTCCCATCACCTTCCAGAATCTGATACTTCACTGCCATCTATTTATCATCAGTAAATATAAATAAAAAAAATATGATTCCACCTCTCAGTTGAAGTTCAGGTTGCAAGAAGAAATTAAGACAGTGATGGGTAGATGGATGGATGAAGACAATAATAGACAAACATACAGATGGATGCACAGACATATCAATGGACATGACCAATCACACAATATATCTGCAATATTGTTCATATCATAATCTTAACTCAAAGAGCTGACCTCTACACCCTTGTCATTATGATTCCTGGAAAAGGGGTAAAAAGCTCCCAGCTGATGCCATCGCTGACAAAGCTGTGGTGTAGTGTTATGATGAAACCCACAGATATCAGCTCCAACCATCGGAATCCCAAACAAATTGATATTCAATATTGCTGCAAGAAAAGGACAGCGCTATTTAGCAATAATGAAGATTAACTATATTTTGTGACGTACAAATTGTTGGGGATTGATGGTAGTTAACAACCCAACCAACAATGATCCTTTTGTGGAATTATTTAACCCTTCCTTAATGCATAAATTTAAGTACCTACAAAATTGTCATTTTTTGGGTGGCACAACTATGAAAATTGATACTCTAGAAAATAAAAGAAATTCACAGTATTTAGAGATGTTATCCAGTAACATAATCCCACAGTATTTAGAGATGTTATCCATTAACATAATCACACAGTTTTTAGAGATGTATCCATTAACATAATCACAGTTTTTAGAGATGTATCCATTAACATAATCACAGTTTTTAGAGATGTATCCATTAACATAATCGCAGTATTTAGAGATGTTATCCATTAACATAATCGCACAGTTTTTAGAGATGTTATCCATTAACATAACCGCAAAGTATTTAACCAGCAGAGCTGTTAATAAAAAGATCAATCATCCTGCAGCACAAAATAAGGAAAAAGATTGAAGGCATTTTCCAAGTAATTACTTGTATGTGAAGTGAGGCTTGGGTCATCATTATCACCATCAGTACAGTATTTCTCTCATGATAAGACCAAGGATAGATTTATAAATCTGTCAGATTTAATAGGGATGGCCTTATTACTGAATACATATGGTTGTTGTTTACATATGATGAGGATGAATCTCTGAGTTTACAAAAGACCTTCATACAGGTTTTATCTCCATTTGTCTTTTACTGGTGGAATGCTGCAGTAATGCAAAGTAATTTCACATTATTTAAAAATTCCACAACAAGCTATTTCCCTCATTCTTAATTTATTTAAATGTCATTGCATGAAAAGCACATACATGTGTAAATGGCATGAAGAATACCTGTCCAATTTCAGATAACAGGTATCAAACTAAATGTAATATCTGTATGACACTGTTAGCCTTCCTACATGGTGGACATGAAATGCAACTCAAAACCATATTTAACTTAAAGGTAAAGGGGTCTATTACCTGCTATGGATTTGTACATGTCATAGAAGGAGGAGTCATTGTCTCCAGTCCAGTGACCTCCATAACGACCTTGACTGGAGTATGTAGAGCGCGAGATTACAAATGGCCGCCTGCCCCTGGTCTCTATGAGGGCTCTAAAATAAATTAAGATTTCATAATTCAAAAATCTTTTCAAAGCCTGGTAAATTAAAATTTGGTCTGTTTCAGAAAACTACCTTTCCCAAAAGAAATGGAAGATATGTCCAAGTTACCTACTATGTACTTATTTATCACTGATTTAACAGCACTTTAAAGTTTATGCCACAATACCTGCAAAGTGTGATCTATTGGTTGTCCTAAATGATGAACAGATTTCTCTCAATACATAAAGCTTTATTCCTTAAAATCACATGATTGTAAATAAAAAGACCACTTCTATGATGTGAATGTATAAGTCAATGTAATGTTTTTAAAATTCCAATTATGTAAATTATTAAAAAGAATATTGTATTGGTACATTATACACCTGTCATGTGGTAAATAGCATTCTTATAATTCTTTTTTATGTAAAACCCTCTTTCACTGGTCACATACTTGACCATTTGAAACCAAAATCAATATGTATGTTCCTTGACTGAAGTGTAAGTTATCAACACAATCTGGTAAAGGAAAAGGACTCGTAATTCAAGCTATTTTGCAGAAATCTTTTTTCTTTGTTCAATCTCATTGACCTTGATCTTTGACCTATTGACCCCAAAATTGACAGGTGCCTTACTTGTCTCAATGCAAGCCATCCACAAAGTTTGGTCATGATCTGTGTCATAGGACTTCAGTTATTTAGTGGAAACTGTTTTTCTTGCTGGAGTTCCTCCAAATATGACCTTTGAACCCAAAAATCAGTATTACAAATGCAGACCAATTAAAAAGTTTGCTCATAGTATCTGGTATACAAGTCAATTTTCTTTCTTTCATTCCCTGTGACCTTGACCTTTGTCTTTTGAGCTCCAAATCAATAGGTTTCTTTCTTGCCCCAACTGCAAGCTACGTACAAAGTTTGGTAATGGCAGATGGTGAAGAACTCAAGAACAGAAATATGAAACAAAGAGATGTATGTACATACGTACAGACAAACAACATTACAGCATGATATGCCAAGCCTTATAGTGGGTGTATAAAATAAGTAACTGTATAAGCCAAAGCGTCTCAAACATCTGCTACTAATATACTTAACTACCTACTACTAGTCCTTTGCATAATAACTAGTGACTACATGTAGAAGCACAGTGCTGTACTACTTAATTCATAATACAACTCTCCCTCAATAACTTGGCAGTGCCAGGGTCCATAAAGATTAACTGTGGCACACACAAGGGCATGAGACAGCAGGTGAGACTAAAATTTTGGCTGACCATTGGGGGGGTTTGGGTGGGGGAAGGGAGAGGTGGAGTCTAGCAACTCATCAATACATGAGAATTATAACTTTTTATATTTATTGATCAGAATTTTTAAGTCAATAAACTGATGGCAGACTTTTAATACAAACCAAGTTTACATGCCATACTTACGAAGTCATGCATCAGCAAAGTTGGAGTTGCCTCCCTTTCAATATCAGAGCATGTGTATAAATTGTAAGCAAATTCAAATGAATGAAAGTTCCATAGCTTGAATTACACTCATTAACCATGGGAGCTGAACCCATCAACATATCTGCATTGGCTAATTCCTCAAAACAGTTATTTTAACCCATTAACATATTTGCATTGGCTAATTCCTCAAAACAGTGATTTTATATGTTAGCATTTACTACTTAGTCCATATCACATATCAGATAACTGTGTTCAACTCCATGTTGTTTATGCTAATGAACACATTTGGCACATGGTAATCACATGGTCTCTGAAAACTAAACCCAGATTGGGAAAAATAAAATAAAAAACAGAGATGAAACATAAATATGTGTGTTTCATTAAAACATACAAGTTATTTTTGAATATATCACTGAAATTTTCAAAGAACAATCCACAGATTAGCCAAAGGCAAAAGCTTGGGAGTTGCCTCTGGTGTGTGATTTTAGCAAGAAATTAGGAAGACCATACTTCTGGATGTTGCTGTGATGTCAGCTTCTTTAATGTATTGCAAATAGCTGGAGACAATAAATCTGTTAATTAGCTTGTGTCACTGTGTCAAAGGACCATTAAGTCCCCAACATTTGTCATTGTTTCAAAGGACCATTAAGTCCCCAACATTTGTTGTTGTTTCAAAGGACCATTAAGTATCCAACAGTTGTCATCATCCATTTCTTTACTTTTGTTGCCAATTTTTATGAGAAGAAAATGGGATCCAAAATTTGTATCGTGCTATAAGTGGGTCTGTGAGTTATCCAGTCACAGATTAACAAGGAAGTGGTGTGGTTCTTTAACAATGATATAAAAATAATTATTAAGGTGACAACATTAATCCGTCTAAAAGAAAACTAGCCACATCATTTCATCCTTTGGAAACATCTAGAGAATTTAAAATACCAATTTTCTTCTTCATTCCATTCAATTCTACTAATCTTCCTTATCTCAAGGACACAGATTACTGCATGCCATGATAAACTTGCCAGTGGCACCAATGAGATATTGAAACACCATCCAATTCTTTTACAAGAAAATATTCAAATATTGCTCACTGTGCAGTGGCTTTGGACTCAAGTAATCCATATATATTGTGGACATCATATTGATATGAGAGGTTCTGTCTGGCTGAGGCACACAGGGTTCTGTAGCTCAATCTTCCTCCATCCACAGCTGAAAAATAGCCCAAATAAAAAGCTCAACAAATTATAATTTCAGTCAAAAATCCACAATATAACATCTGCCAGAATGTTTATAACATGTTTCACAGCACAGTAAAACATAGTCCCTACCTAATATTGTGACAAAAATTCTGATGGTTTCATTTAATTCATTTAGAACAAAAGTGCAATGCACTAAGCTTAATATTGGTGTCTAAACTGATATGGTTGATAATCAATCAGAAAAATTGTGTAATATTACTGATCATGTATTGGAACTAGAATTATGGACTGTATTTATGATAAATACAATTTTATAATACCTACATACTAATGCATGTCAAAGAAAATATTCCGTCAATACATCTATCTGATCTAGAAATGATTGGGTTAAAATGTGTTCAGATCAAAGTTATTATAAAATCTAAATCTCTTGGTGGGGACATTTTATTGCCCTTCTTATTCATCGAGCCAGGTATGGGACATTATTGAATATTATATTGAAAAAGCCAGGTATGGGACATTATTGAATATTATATTGAAAAAGCCAGGTATGGGACATTATTGAATATACTATTCAAAAGCCAGGTATGGGACATTATTGAATATTCTATTGAAAAAGCAAGGTATGGGACATTATTGAATATTCTATTGAAAAAGCCAGGTATGGGACATTATTGAATATTCTATTGAAAAAGCCAGGTATGGGACATTATTGAATATTCTATTGAAAAAGCCAGGTATGGAACATTCTTGAATATTGTATTGAAAAAGCCAGGTATGGGACATTATTGAATATTCTATTTAAAAAGCCAGGTATGGGACATTATTGAATATTCTATTGAAAAAGCCAGGTATGGGACATTCTTGAATATTCTATTTAAAAAACAGGTATGGGACATTATTGAATATTCTATTCAAAAAGCCAGGTATGGGACATTATTGAATATTCTATTTAAAAAAGCAAGGTATAGGACATTTTTGAATATTCTATTGAAAAAGCCAGGTATGGGACATTATTGAATATTCTATTTAAAAAGCTAGGTATGGAACATTATTGAATGTTCTATTTAAAAAGCCAGGTATGGGACATTATTGAATACTGTATTGAAAAAGTAAGCTATGGGACATTTTATTGCCCTCCTTATTTATCGAGTCAGGTATGGGACATTACTGAATATTATATTGAAAAAGCCAGGTATGGGACATTATTGAATATTCTATTCAAAAAGCCAGGTATGGGACATTATTGAATATTCTATTTAAAAAAGCAAGGTATAGGACATTTTTGAATATTCTATTGAAAAAGCCAGGTATGGGACATTATTGAATATTCTATTTAAAAAGCCAGGTATGGGACATTATTGAATAATCTATTTAAAAACCCAGGTATGGGACATTATTGAATATTCTATTTAAAAAGCAAGGTATGGGACATTATTAAATATTCTATTTAAAAAGCCCGGTATGGGACATTATTGAATATTCTATTTAAAAACCCAGGTATGGGACATTATTGAATATTCTACTGAAAAAGCCAGGTATGGGACATTATTGAATATTATATTGAAAAAGCCAGGTATGGGACATTATTGAATATTATATTGAAAAAGCCAGGTATGGGACATTATTGAATATTATACTAAAAAAAGCCAGGTAGGGGACATTATTGAATATTCTATTGAAAAAGCCTTCAGCTCCAATATCAATTAATGATATGGTGATTTTAATCAAAACTACATGGATTTATCCAATCAAAGGATATGAAGAATTTAAAATCTACTGTCATTTAGTCAACTTATAGACAAATCTATACACTTTACTGAAACTACTGCAACCTGCATCGATCTAATGTTGGTTAGTAATCCAAATTTGGTAGTTATCTATGGAGTAGCTGACAACTTCTTCCAACAATATATATTTTCAATGTTCAACATTTGGGCTGTTGAATTTTGGAAAGTTAGACCCCATGCATTTACCAGACAAATCCGGAATACAACAAAACAAACTATAATCTATTACGTCATCAACTTTACAAGACAAAATATCAGAGTATCATTTCTGATCACAGAGATCAATATTCAGATAGTAGTGATAACAAACTTGTCCTAATGGATGCCTGAAGCCAGATGTCAAATGAAAGGCCATCACTTAAGCACTTCTGGTCTATTACCAGTACAACTAAGAACAAGAATATTCTTTAAAGCGCATTATTTTTTTTATAAAGAATAAATGCTATAATATTCAATAATATTAATCTTGAATATATTTGTATTTATATGATATAATATTCAATAATGTTAATCTTGAATATCTTTGTATTTATATGATATAATATTCAATAATATTAATCTTGAATATCTTTGTATTTATATGATATAATATTCAATAATGTTAATCTTGAATATCTTTGTATTTATATGATATAATATTCAATAATGTTAATCTTGAATATCTTGGTATTTATATGATATAATATTCAATAATATTAATCTTCAATATCTTTGTATTTATATAATATAATATTCAATAATATTAATCTTCAATATCTTTGTATTTATATGATATAATATTCAATAATATTAATCTTGAATATCTTTGTATTTATATAATATAATATTCAATAATATTAATCTTCAATATCTTTGTATTTATATAATATAATATTCAATAATATTAATCTTCAATATCTTTGTATTTATATGATATAATATTCAATAATATTAATCTTGAATATCTTTGTATTTATATAATATAATATTCAATAATATTAATCTTTAATATCTTTGTATTTATATGATATAATGTTCAATAATATTAATCTTCAATATCTTTGTAGTTAAACAGCACTAACGAAAGCACTCTCATTAGATTTCCTTATTTATTAAATGATACAGTATTTTAGTAGCCTAGCAACTGTTATTAAGTGATACAGTATTTCAGTAGCCTAGCAAGTGTTATTAAGTGATATTATTTGTCATTTACTAAAAGTAGAAAATTCATTTGTTCAATATCACAAAGTTCTCTAACACTTTTTACAGATTAAGTTACATGCTTTAATGATGTTGATATACCATATATACATGTATACAAATGTAAAACCATTGCAGATTATCTGAACTGATTTGTGTGTATGCCATTAACAGACCTTCAAGCTGTTCTATTTATA
This sequence comes from Margaritifera margaritifera, assembly GCA_029931535.1. NCBI lineage: Eukaryota > Metazoa > Mollusca > Bivalvia > Unionida > Margaritiferidae > Margaritifera > Margaritifera margaritifera. The sequence goes on along the minus strand of JAQPZY010001699.1, from coordinate 17,287,229 downwards.
TAGTCTGTATATCATTCATATATGCCTACAATTGTATGTATATGTATTCACTTACTCTATATTTATTTTGTCAGCTTTGTTTGTCATATGTACTGTTATATTAATATAATACAGTTATGCCAGGGAATTGATTTACTGATGCTTCAGCACTTTTTTCCCCAATTCTTTACTTTGGTTAGCACCATTTTTATTCTTGAAATGTTTAAAAATAAATATTGTTTAAATTAAATACTAATTAATGATCAGACATTTTCACTTACCAGCTTCTCTGGCTTCAATAAACAAAAAGATTTTTCTCACCTGGAGTGTATGGCGGATAATCCAGGTGACTGTGTGGACAACCTGACTTTGATCCATCAATAAAACTGGAGATTTCATTCATATCCTTGAAGTAAAAATATAAAATGAAAGAATACAGACATAGTTTGTCAATGCACACATTAAAGTATTTTTAAAAAAAACCAAAAGAAGTTGAGAAATCAAATCCGAATGATATTTACGTGTCTGGCAATTTCTTGAATTTTAGCATTACAAAACCACACATGCAAAAGGGCTAAGAGAAGGATACTCCTGTACAGAATTCTTAACCCATCAATATTACTAACAAGTAGTAATGGTGGCTAGTAGTGGAAGCTAGTGAGGTGGTTCTGTAGATTTTGGCAGCAATATTTGGCATTTTTCAGTAAAATGGTTCAAAACTGTTTGGATGATATGTGAAAATTCAAGCAATGTAGGGCAGATACAATTACTGGTCGAGTATATGAAATTTTGGAGAAAAAAAGTGTTTTTCCACTTGAATTCTTGGATGACTGGGTAGAGATGAAAGTTCAGTGGTGCAGTTTTGTAATATTCCTTATCTTATTTATTTGACTCATTTCATTAGAATTGCCCTTTCCTTAAAAAGTTCATCAATAGCTGCCATTAGTATTGTTTGGTTATTAGAAATAACTGTCAGTGTTACAAATAAGTGGTAGTGAGAAAACATTAGTCCAAACAAAATCATCTACAAGCATGAGTGGAAAGAAAGACCAAGGCAAGCAACAAACAAAAACCAGATCAGAGAGTAGTTCCCTAATGGAGGCATCTGACACAAGTATGAGTGATCCTGGATTGATTGCAATTCAGTTGGACTTGGAGGAGATAGAGCAAAGCCACAGAGGGAGCATTTACAAGGCAGATTTCACATCTGTTATTGCAGACTTTGTGAAAAAAATGATCTTATGGAAATTGTCTCAACTATTGTGACAGAACTGTCAGAGAATGTAAAAGAAGATTTAAGAAAGAAGATAGTAGCAGAAAGTGAAAGGGTAGTAAAGGAATGGATCGGAGAGCTGATTAAATTAAATCGGAATTTGAGAAGCACCAACTACAAGGATAATTACAAGAAGCAATGAAGGAAAAGGACAATCTGAGGAGTGACCTGAATAACTCAGACAAGAGATTGAAGCCAGCATGTAGAACTGCCAATGAAAATGAACAGTACTCAAGAAAGTTGAATGTTACAGTTTTAGGACTGGAGGAGGAGGAAGATGAAAATCTGAGAGACATAATTCTTAAACTGGTAAAGAAGTTACAAAGATTGACTTACAGAACAGGGACATAATGGCAGATCTCAGTCTGACAGGGACTGTCACAGCCAGATATTGTCAAATTCTGGAGTTTGGACTGCAGAATAATAACTATCAGGAAGCGGAAGGATTTCAATCCAAACTAAGGAATTAGACTGGTGGAGAATGTGACTAGGATGAATATGGAATTCCTCAGTACATTAACCAACATCAGGAGATAGACAGTGCATGGTACTTTTAACGTTTTTTGAACTTTTTATCTTAATGGCTAATTTTCCAACTTGTCATTCATTTTTCAGTTTATTTTGTTGATTCAACTCTCTTCAGTTAATTCATTCATTTTGTTGTCACTTCAATCCTTTCTTCATTAGCCCTTTAATTAATCCATCGATTAATGTATCACTCATCCATTTTATCATTTCTTTCCTTCATCATCTCATTCACTATTTTGTAAATTCTCTTTCACTCACTCACTCTTTGATTCATTCATTTTTTCATTGATTCATTGATTCATTCATACAAACATTATTTTACTCATTCATTCATTCTTCATCTCTGCATTACTCATTTACAATCACTTCCTCAGTCTTTCTTACTCACTCATTCATTCACTCATTTATCACATCCATGTATACTCCCATTCATACCTCTTTTTCTTTCTAATGAATACAGTAAGTTTTTTAAATGGATGGAAAATGGAAAAAGTCCAGGCTCAGATGTATTCACTTCAGAGTTCTATACATTTTTTTTGAAGGTTCTTGGGAAATGTCTATGCAGATCAATAAATTATGGATATATTGGATGAAAACTTTCTGATTTTCTGACTCAAAAATATGTTTACCAAAGGAAGAAAAAGAAGATACATTAAAAACTGGAGACATATATCTCTTTTAAGTGTTGACTATAAGGTTGCTTCAGTAGCTATTACAGCTAGGATTAAAAAGTTCTTCCATCAATAATCAGTGATACTTATAAAGGATTTATGAAGGGTGGATTCACTGGAGAAAATACTAGGCTATTATACAATATAATGCATCGACAAAAGGTTGAAAATAGATGTAATTTATTATTACTAATAAACTTTGAAAAAGCTTTTGATTCAATCAACTGGTGCTTTGTGGAAGAAGCTTTAAAATCATTTAATTTTGGTGATTCTGTTAGTAAGTGGTTTAAATTATCTTGCAATAACCATAAAGTTGTGTCATAAATAATGGACCTATGTCATCATTCTTTAGACTTGAAAGAGGCTGTCATCAAAACGATCCCCTTGCACCTTATTTGTTTATCATTGGTTGTAGCAATAAATTTAACACAAAATGTGGATGTACAGGGACTGATCTTAGATGTCAATGATATAAAGTGGGTCAGTATGCCTATGATGCTTTTATTCTTCTTGATGGATTTCAGAGTTCTCTCAAAGTAACTATGAATACCATGCAAGTTTTTTTCTATTATCTGAACTTAAATGTAACATAAGAAAAACACAGGCTATTTGGACTGGAAACAAGACATTTTCTGATGAAAGAATATGTCCTGATATAGACCCTAAATTGGTCTTTTTCGAACTTTACACTCTTTGGCATCAATTTTCGCTTAGCTATACAACAAATGGTGAAAATTATTTTTAGGAAGAAATTAATGACTGAAAAAAGAATATTTCCAAGCTGCAGTCAAAGACAGCTTTCGGAAATTGATAAAGCAATTTTTTTTAAAACTCTGGTTTTTGCCCATATTCATACATCTTTTTTCAGCACTTTCAACTGCAAAAGCAGAAGCAGAACTTAATCATACTTTATTTAAATTTGTATGGGATGGTAAAGTAGACAGAATTAAACATGACATCCTAGTTGCTCCTGAGAATGAGGGAGGACTAAATATGACTCACTTTTGATCATTCATTAGGTACATTAAGATGAGTTAAAATATTTCTTGAAAATGAAAATGAATTGTGGCAAAATTTAGTCAATACAACTTTATTAAAAAATAAAAAGGATATTTGGAATTTAGGGAGAAGGAAATTAGAAGAATTTAGTAAGCTCATGAAAAACAGTTTCTGGAGGGATGTCATTTTTACAGTATCTAAAGAGGAACCACAAGGTCCAAATTAATATTTATTCCAGCATATTTTAAACTTTGTCCCTTCTAGACTGTTCTATCAATACAAGGCCTGGACAGAATCTGGCATTATAATTCTTAATGATAAGTTGATGATCAGGGTAATTTAATACTGTTTGAAATGATAACAAGAAAAACTAGATGCAATGCTTTTTGAAATACTTCTCCTTAATAATAAAATGCCAAAATCATGGAAAGATGCTTTAAAAATTGTTGTAGTACATAATACTTTTGATAAGCAGGAGGACAAAGCAATGAACTTGCAAAAACAAAATTTACCCAAATTTATTTACAAAAATCTTTTAAAACAAGGAAAGTGGCAACATACTGCAAGGCAAGAAACTTGGGAGCAAGTATTAAATAATAATACAAGTGGCAAGAGGCAGTCTGAGATTTATACTCGCATGAAAACTGAACTAAAGATACCATGCTGATCTCTTTTAATTTTAAATTAATTAATAAAATAATTGTTATTAATCATATTTTCAACAGAATTAAGATATCAGACAATGACAAATGTACTTTTTGCAAAGTATGAGAATTAAAGTGTTGAACTTCTCGGCTATGATTGTCATATTACTTTAAAATTGTTCTACCATTTAATAGAACATTTTACATCTTATTGCCCAAATATTATATATTTGTCCCAAAAATATTTTTAGGAAGTGAACAATCAGATATTTGTGTAATATTTGCTTAATCTGGCTAAATATTAGTTTACACTTACTTATTAAGGAAAATCTTTCCATTTCTGCTTTTAAACAAACAGTTGAAAGATATAAAAACATTGAAAAATACACCACTAGATTAAATAAATAAGTGGACCAATTTCTTTAAAAATGCACCTCAATCATGAATACGTAACTTGTGTAAGAATCCTTTTTCCTTGCTATTATTTTTAGGGGTCTGATTTGATAAAAAAAATGGGGAAAAAAATATTGTAATATCACAAAAGTCTATATTCACAATGATGGACTTTGTATACTTAGATGGACTTTGTATACTTAGATGGACTTTGTATACTTAGATGGACTTTGTATACTTAGATGGACTTTGTATACTTGTGTTTGTGTATCTAAAATTGTGTACCTAAAGAAAGTGCATGTTGTATGTGTGTGTGTATGTGTGTGTTCTTTTCTTTTCATTTATGTATATCACATTAATTGTCTCTTGATTAACTGATAATTAACAATGTTTTATTGCAAGGTGGCTTTGGGATGGTGTTCCTTAATCCAGTGTTTTTTTTAAAAATATGATATTACAAACACCTCTCTCTCTCTCCCATCTACCACAATAACAATATTGTTTACTTACAATCCATAATCCATCAAACTGGACCTTCTTATGGAAATCCTTTATCAGAGTTGTCCAGTAAGTCTGTGCATTTGGAGATGTAAAATCAGGGAAGACTGTGTCCCCAGGCCAAACCTAAACAGAAGGTAACATAGCAAAAAATTCCAATAAATGATTTGCCTTATGCCTACATAATACTGGTGAATGTAATTTGACTGAAAATAATGGGAACAAAAAAAATCATGAACTTCTCTGCATCCTATATTTGGCAGATTAGACTAAATTGTAAGCAAATGCTGGACACTACTAATTTGGCAGATTAGATTAAATTGTAAGCAAATGCTGGACACTATTAATTTCAAGACTTTATCAACAGGAGTTACTTACAATATCAAACAAAGGTTAGTATTTGTCATTAAAAATGTTATTTATGTCCTGATGTGCAAGAGTTGTGCCATCCAATATGTTGGCAAAATGGTTCACTTTAAAAAAAGAATGAACAATCACAAAAGCCAGATCAGAAACAAGGTCAACACAAAACTTGTCACTATTCAACTCAGCCAGACACTGCTGAGTCTCTCAAAATGCTGTCCATCAGGTCAAAGCAAAGATGGACTGACAATAAACATGGCCAAAAAGAGAAATATTGGACACTTCAAATACATGTACAAACACATTGAGAATTTGGATTAAACGAAAACCTCTAGTCCATAAATGTTCTGTTTAACCCACCATGTGTCAGTTTCTTTCCTATCAGCTTGTTCAGCCTCACTCTCCTCTAGTTGCATCTAGTTATCGTTATTATTATTACGTCTTTCCACCACCTTCCCTTGCAATGTAAATACATTCATATCTTTGTTTCTCGTAGTGGAAATTTTATCCGAGGTGTAAAGACCAGAAGTGAAAAATAATGCACCACTACAGATGGTGCCATGTGAAACCTAATCTCTTTCCAATGATGCAGATAACTAGGTCACACAAAGCCATATAGTACTATCATGCAGATAACTAGGTCACACAAAGCCATATAGCACTATCATGCTGCTAACTTGCATTAAAACTTGTTTGCCTTATTCATAGATACTAGGTTATTTTGTTCTTTTTCTGTAGAATTTTTTATTATTCTGGATAGTTTTGCTTCTCTGTACCAAAGTTTAAATATGTTTTGTTCTATGCATGTTATTCCTTGTGTGTGTGTCTCTAAGTATGTCCTTTATTGCCCGCCTGAGGAAGACCTTTCTTTGAGTCAAAATGTAAGGAATCTTTGGGTTTTTTTTCCCCGATGTCATTTTCCAACTATATATATATATACATATAAACTAACTCTCACCAGTATCTGGTCCTGACCAGCTGTCACCCCAAGTATGTAATAAAAAATCTTGCTTATGTCCTGTGTGTTTGGACCAAACTTATATGCTCCAAGCCCATTACCTTTAAAAAAAGACTTGGAGAGCTCAAGGGGCACCTTAGAAGAAGAGGATATAGAAGGAAATACAAAGCCAACAAGTGCATCTCCTTTGTGGTCACTTTCCATCCCAATGCCCCAAACTTACAACAAGTGCATCTCCTTTGTGGTCACTTTACATCCCAATGCCCCAAACTTACAACAAGTCCATCTCCTTTGTGGTCACTTTCCATCCCAATGCCCCAAACTTACAACAGATCATTCTGCGGTAGTGGCACAAGATCAAATCTTCTGAACATCTGAATGGCATATTTCAAGATGTTCCAAAAATCTTAAGGACTATCTGGTATGTGCCAATATAACTTCGAACAGGGCCACAAATTCAGGCACATACAACTGCAAAGACAAGTGCTGCTTAATCTGCAAACATATGCCCGATACCAAATTGTTCCTAAGTTCAGTGACAGCAGTTAGCTTTACTATCAATCAGAAGTTAGGATATCAACCCAAAACTGTAGCTTATATCCTGACATGCAAAATCTGTGCCTCTCAATATGTTGGCAAAACCGCTCATTTCAGAAAATGAATGAATAACCACAAGAGCCATATTCACAATAAAATCAACATGAAACTCGCCAACCACTACATCTCAAATAGACATTCAGCAGAATCCCTTGAGATGCTACCTATTAAGTCTAACCATGCTACCTATTAGGTCTAACCATGCTACCTATTAAGTCTAACCATGCTACCTATTGAGTCTAACCAGGGGGTACCAACAGAGTCCCTTGAGATGATACCTATTAAGTCTAACCAGGGTGTACCAACAGAGTCCCTTGAGATGCTACCTATTGAGTCTAACCAGGGTGTACCAACAGAGTCCCTTGAGATGATACCTATTAAGTCTAACCATGCTACCTATTAAGTCTAACCAGGGTGTACCAACAGAGTCCCTTGAGATGCTACCTATTGAGTCTAACCAGGGTGTACCAACAGAGTCCCTTGAGATGATACCTATTAAGTCTAACCATGCTACCTATCAAGTCTAACCAGGGTGTACCAACAGAGTCCCTTGAGATGCTACCTATTAAGTCAAACCAGGGTGTACCAACAGAGTCCCTTGAGATGCTACCTATTAAGTCTAACCATGCTATCTATTAAGTCTAACCAGGGTGTACCAACAGAGTCCCTTGAGATGCTACCTATTAAGTCTAACCAGGGTGTACCAACAGAGTCCCTTGAGATGCTACCTATTAAGTCTAACCATGCTATCTATTAAGTCTAACCAGGGTGTACCAACAGAGTCCCTTGAGATGCTACCTATTAAGTCTAACCAGGGTGTACCAACAGAGTCCCTTGTGATGCTACCTATTAAGTCTAACCATGCTGCCTATTCAGTCGAACCAGGGTGTACCAATATAGAACAAACATGTGAGGAACAATGCCGAATACTGAAACTGAAAACTCTTGGGGAATTTGGTCTGAATGAAAAAGAACTAACCATCCCAATGCAATCTTATAAAAATTCCAATTAGACATCAATTTATCACCCATACACAATTCTTGCAACAATATTTACCCAAATTAAATATTCCATAATTCTTCATATGTATTATGATTTTTATAATTATTATTTCATGTTCAGTATCTCAGTATAACATTCTCATGACATATTTCCTTGGCTACCTCCTCTATGCAAAACTTTACCAGAATATAATATATTTAATGCATATTGTAGTATCTGGTCTAAGATGCTGTTGATTTGTATCACCATGCATGATTTCCATCCTTTGTCCTCAGCCTGGAAGTAGGTCAAAGCAATTTGTTTATCCATACAATTAACATGTAATTATACAGATCCCACCATCTTTGATTATTGGTATACAAATTAGCTAATCTGACAAGTAGACAAAATAGCCATGTAGTTTACTCATTTCAATACTGCTTTTTTATGTTTCTTCTTTTTTTCCCATTATTTAACTCTTGTTTGTAGATTCCCCGCCATTCAAACATGTAACAGTCCAGGTTTTCTCACGACTTTTATTTTCATGTTTCTCTTGTGGACCTTGTGATCCTGAGTTTTTGGTTAGTTTGAGTTTTGAGAATACCCAGAAAACATTTTGTGTGAAGTGAACCATTATGGAACCTTTGCTGAACAATGACCAAGGCTGTGTATATGTTTCACTTTAAGCTTTGGTCAGCCAGTTTGGTGACTTGTTCATGGACATGTGATGTCATTTTTCTGACCAAAATGTAACCAGGCCTTACCCTCGGTTATGACATGACAAGATCAAGGTTAGGTGAGCGTCATTGGACACAAGCTCTATGACAAGATCATGGTTAGGTGAGCATCATTGGACACAAGCTCTATGACAAGATCATGGTTAGGTGAGTGTCATTGGACACAAGCTCTATGACAAGATCATGGTTAGGTGAGCATTATTGGACACAAGAACTATGACAAGATCATGGTTAGGTGAGCGTCATTGGACACAAGCACTATGCCAGTTTCCAAAAAGAAACCAATTTTTGCAGTAAAATATGTTTCTTTGATCATAATACTAACTTGATCATAATACTAACTTGATCATAATACATTAGGAGTACAACAACTACCTCGCAAATCCAGCCCTTCTAAGCTTGTTTATAGCAAGTGCTAAAACTTGTCTACCCAACTATATGGAAGTCAAAGAAGAGTGAGCTCTCTTTGGATTGAGGGATTGACACCAAATCACATCCATAAATCAATTTACTACTGAAGTGGATGTGCACATTCTATTAAGTTTAAATATAACTGTGGGGAGGCTGGGAGAGAGTGACCGTAAGTATTGTTGAAGAAACATAATTTACTCCAAAAATGTTACCTGATCATAATACATTATGAAAATAGCCAAGAGAGGCCCAGTCTATTAGTCTCCTAATGTATGTGAAGCAGCTTCAAATCCAATGAGATATGGGCTCGGGTTAACATACTGATAACATATCCCATGAGATATGGGCTCAGGTTAACATATCGATAACATATCCCATGAGATATGGGCTCAGGTTAACATATCAATAACATATCCCATGAGATATGGGCTCAGGTTAACATATCAATAACATATCCCACGAGATATGGACTCAGGTTAACATATCAATAACATATCCCATGAGATATGGGCTCAGGTTAACATACTGATATGCCTGGGTGCAGCTTGTACAATAATTTTCCTGAACATCCAACAGAAGTAGAGTGACTGCATCAATTATAAGCTGCTGAACAACCTGGGAAGGTAGACTGTTGTGTTGCTGCTATAGGTTCCACTAGGTCAAATTGAGCCCTTTGGGATGAAATGCATACCTGCCATAACATGATATGCCATGCTAAAAACATGATTTTTTACTCCCAAACCCCCTGACATTGTCGTGTTTTGAAAAATGTTTCAGTAATCTTTTACATTTTTTTTTTTACAAAAATGACCATATCAATATATGTCCATAACATGTAGTATGTATGAATGGTAAACAGTCCTGCTCTGAGCTCATGTAAAACTATTCTTGGGGCAGTTTATACAGCTAATTGTCATAGAGGCAATTGAAAGGTAAGGTGGTCAGGTATAAACAACCAACATTTCACATATTACTTAATTGGCTGACAATAACTAGGGTGATGTATTAAGTCCTTTGAAGACTGTTGTGGGGGAGCCAACAAAGTTGAACAACCACATTCATTTCTGAAGTTAGGTAAATCAAAGAGATGAGTGTTGAAGAATAAAGTTATTACACATCATTGCCTTGAATGAGAATGTTTAAGCCATCTGTATAAAAGATTATTGGCAAGTTTGTGAACAGCGGCAATGTTTCTTTGAAGTCAGATTTTACTCCATATATAAAATGCAAAACATAATTTTTTCAGTAGTCAGAATAGTGTTCAAGTGTGATTCATATTTGAAGGCAAATGTCAAAACACAGCTGTGATTCAGGAAACAATGAGCCATCAGCAAAGCGAGCTAAGCCCAGCAAAACTAAATTTCAGAACTCTTGTTGACGGAGTTTGATTTTGTGAAGCACAGCAGCAAAGGGGAGTATTTCATTGTTGGCACATACTACAAACACCATATTAACATTAGTCATTCTGGAGTGAATGACATCCGTCAACATAGCAGCACCACCTGTATATAACATTGGGACAAGCCAGAACATATTTGACATACTGAATTGAACATTCAGGTTAGTTCTCTTTATTATTATTTGTTATCTTAATCTTGTTAACATACCAACTATTAATCAACCCATGCTTTTTAGGATGATTTTAGCCATGAAATTGATTGATTGAAAGACAATAATAAGCACATGTTCATGTTAAAACAGTTGATTGGTTTTGATAAAGAGATTGCATTAACATGCATACTGGACAGAGGCATTCATTAATGATGTATTACTCATAAGGCCTCCATAAAACTTAAACAAATGATGCCCCCCCCCCCCAAATAAAATGGTCGGTCCCTAAAGTGATGCATAGTTTCTTTTTTCTATAGAGACAAGCTTGAACAACAGTACCATCCAGTCTTTCATGAAAGCAAAGATGAACACAAATGACACTTGCATTACCTTCAAACTCCCCAACTAAACTATTGAAAGCAGCAAAGACTGCATCTAATTAAGACTATATTCCACCATCCAAATGGATTTTAAAGACAGAAACTTGGTGTATATTTTTATTTAATGTCAGTGTGGTTGTGATTATGTAAGTGTTTGCATATATGTGTATGTCTGTGGTTATGATATTTGACAATGCTAAGTCTACCAACTATACTTTGTTTGTAAGTAAATTAAATGCTTTAAAGAAAACAGATAAGTTATTTTCTTTTATTCAGATTGAATTTTCAGTCATTTTCTATTGGTTTATATGGAAAGACAGCTTATTCTCAATTGGACGATGTAACTTTTTTATGGTCACGCACATTGACCCCCTTTGTGACCTCAAAACACACTTTTTGAGTCTCAAAAAAACACCAACAATATCTGGGAATATGTCAGTTATGTAATAAAAAGTCTCTGAAGTAAAAGCTACAGAAAGTCATTTCTGCCCTCCAGCCCATGGCTTGGATAATGGCAGTTAGGGAACAGTTATACTTGAATGCTATGCTAGTGGCTTCTGTCCTAGCCTTGTGAGCCAACATGTGCAAGAAACTCATCTGGTCTTGGGTTAGTCTTGGGTTAGTTTTCTATATGCATAGTGGAAAAGTCACTGTACTCAGAATGATCGAGCTTGAACTGAGATATCATCCATTCCTTCTTAGTGGTAAAAATAAACATGATCTCCCTTTTCTAACCGGCTCACTTCACTGGAGGTACCACTTCAAAGTCCTTATGTCCTGTACACACCCTTGAGGTGAAGGGCCCAACAAGGAAAGAGGTTTCGCAACAAAGGACTGATTCCCCGTAAGTGGGGAGCCTGATCTTAGCAATAAAACCAGGAGCCATCATGAATGAAATCAAACCATCATGGCTGAACTGCATGTAGTTTGGATCAACTGACAAAGCATGTATCTCACTGATACTGCCTGCTGTAACTAGAATCACTGTGAAGCAGGTTTTGAAGAAGAGGCACGTCAAAAAAGGTTCAGCCATGTCAGAACCCATGGTAGATTTCATTTTGGACACTGGGCCAAAGCCTCTGGTTGAGACAAATCAAAGTTTGCAAGAAGGTCAGAGAGGCCTTGATTTTGGTCTATATTATCCCTTCCATGATGTCTGAGATCATTGAATGGTAGCCTTTGATAGTAATGGGGGGCTAACGTTTTCTCTTTGAAAAGCCAAAGGTGTAAGTTAGCTATTTGTGGTACTATAGATTTTAAAGGACATGTGTTTCTGCTCGCACCAATGGGTAAAAACTCCCCACTTTATATCCTTTTAAAGTGGTGGGCCTTTTTGCCCAAGCGATTATATCCACCACTTGTTCTGAGAAGTGTTTTCCCCTGAGGGCTTGCTTCCTTTGAGCCAGGCATGCAGGTTCAACAATTCTAGGTTTGGATGGAACACCTGTATTCACGGTTGCTTGAGAAAGGTGAGGAAAGACCAGAATTTTCCTGGGAATCTCCACTAAGTTTATTCCATGATTACACTTGAGTGGAGCAATCAGGACCTGATGGCACTCTGTTTCCCTCATTTCCTGCAAGACTTTGGGGATTAGAGGGGTTGTTGGGAAGGCGTATGCATCCAGTCAGTTCCAGTTCATGGAAAGAGTGTCGACTGCCCAGGCTTTTGGATCTGTGACTGGAGAGACAAAGGTCTGCAGCTTTACATTCCACCTTGTCATAAACAGATCCAAAAGTGGTTGATCTGAATACTGAGGGGGTGAATGGACTATTTAGTCTGAATTAACTGATTTTGCAGGACAGAAGTCTGCAAGTACATCGAGTTTGCTGGAGATGTGTCAGACTTGGATATGGATTTGTCAATGATGACATGACCTAACAAAATTCCAAACAAGGAGGCAGAGGTCTGGGAATTTGGTTCCACCTTGCCTCCTGATGTAATTTACCACAGTGGAGCTGTCAGACAGGATGAGTATGCCCTTTCAAGATGTCTCCTGCCATGATTGAAAGGCATTCACTATGGTCTTCATCTCCAGGAGATGTGTAATGAATGCTCCTGAAGGGTACACACCCCACTTACTTCCCAAAATGAGGGCAGGAGGTGGACACCCCACCTGCCATGCTGGCATCTGTGCAGATCGTATTTCCCAGAGGCTGAACCTGCAAAAAAATGCCTGCCCTGAGCCAGTTGAGGTTCTCCCATTTACTGAGATGGGACCTTATGTATCCCAAAACTGGGATCAACTGGTCTCATAAGCAGGTGGTCAAAGATAATGAGATCTGCTGCCACACTGAGGATATCCAATAGGTGAAGAAATTCTGTGGCTGAGATGTGATTCTGTGAGAGAAATTAAAACATATTCAAGATGATTTTCAAGGCACATTTCTGAGAGAGACAGACCCTGTTGAAATGCGTTTTGAACTCCATGCCTTAGTGGGCAAAATGCTTGGATGAGACAATATCGGATTTGTCCTTGATGACAAGGAATCCAAGTCAGAACAGGAGTGAAACAAGAGATTTCATGTTGATCGAGAATATAACTCACCTGGTGCTTTTGCAGAATGTTGTCCAGGTTGTTGGAAATCATGGATGTGGAAATGTCTCTGAAAAGAGACACAACCCTGGCCATTATTCTCGTGAAGACACAGGGACTGATGTTCAGACCAAAAGAGACAGTCCTGAAATGATGCCTTATCTCTGAATGCAAACCTGAGGAGTTTCCTGGAAGACTTGTGGATTGGAATATAGAGGTATGCATATTGAAGATCCAACCTGAATGAGAAATCTTCCTCCTTAATGGCCAGTCAGTGAACCAGGATGCTTAAATGAAAAGGTTGAGAGAGTTTACATCTATGACCAGCCAAAGCTTGCCATTGGCCTTTGGCACTAGAAACAGTCTGGAGTAAAATCCCACTGTTAACATTTTGAACAATCTCTACCACCCTCTTTGTGAGGAGATTGTCTATGTTTGCTGCAGAATGTTGACTCTGAATGTGTTTCTTGGGATGTCTGCAGGAAAGGGAGCACCTTGACAATGGTGGAGGAGTGCTGCATGAGATCTGGAAGCCCTCCAAGATGATTTACATCACCCACAAGTCATCAAGGCACCAGGATGTCTGAAAAGGGCAGTGTAAGCAAGGCTTTATTTTCTGTGAGAATGAGGCTGACAGGGAGAGAAACTGGGACGTAAGTGATTCTTATCTTCCCTCGTTTGTTGTCAGTGGCCCTTGAAAACACTGTGTGTGTGTGTGTGTGTGTGTTTGCAATAAAAAAAGAACAAACTAAACAGAAGAAATCTGTGGAATATTTCATTACAGCACTGCATGTAATTGAATTCTGTTTGTAACTTTCAATGTATCATTTTGACAAGAAAAGTACTCACTTTTCCAACAATAGGTTTTCCATCTGAATCCTTGATGACAACATCCATCTCAATGGCTAGGTCGTAAGGAGCGTAGGAACCCTTGGGTTGTGTGCAGCTTATGCCTGGATCCTAAGAGATAGAAACAATATAGACAAAAAATATTAGGTTTTGCAAGGCTGTTGAGACCAAATTTATCTTTTCTTCTCTTTTGCAAATGATATGGAATGAAATTCCTATTTATGTTATGATGTTTGTGTAGAGTGGTGCTGAAAATGGATGTAATTGCAATACCAAGAGAACACTATATACTTGGTATATGTGAAAAATATTGTGGCTTCAAGCTGAATCCAAAAGCATACCAACACAAAGGTAATGCTTTTAAATTTACTGTAAAGTCATTATTATTTGTGAGGGTATCAATTGTCATGGGTTAGCTAGATAGATAATTTTAAAGTGACATGACAAATTAACCATGCTGCTATTCAACTCTCAACTCTCCTCTTTTTAAACACCACTGAATGTAATGGTAAGACACTTCTCCCATTTCCTGTTTTTAACCAAGATCGATGTATACATGTATGTACTGATACACATGTATAAAAAATAAGGAAAACAGATAACTGCTTCAACTTCAGTAATTTGCATGCACACATTTCATGAACATGAAATTATCAATAAAATCACTGTACCAAATACTATATGTAGTATGGAGAAAGGCTGATTTACTGAAATAGGATAAAGACTGGTTGCTGGTAACTGCATAAATTCCTGCTTAGATTTTATTTAATTTTATTACCTTTTATTTGACTGACAAACCAATAAAATTAAGTACCCACAGAGATGTTTTTTTCAAACTGTCCACAAAACCTGGCATCTACAAATGCAAAGTGATTCACAGTATTTGAACACTAGAAATACTAATCTTTACAGGAAATTTTCAAAGAATTGTGTATAAGCCCAAATAGCATGTAACAAGTAGATGACATTGTACAGTCTACTCTTTTTCAGCTGATGTAAATCATCAATCAAAATTGTCAGCTCAACCTGATTGTACAATGAACAAATTCTGCTACACCAAACTGTACCCTTCATTACCATATGTGTGCTATGTATCCTTCATTTCCATATGTGTGCTATGAACACTTCATTACCATATGTGTGCTATGTACCCTTTATTACCATATGTGTGCTATGTACCCTTCATTACCATATGTGTGCAATGTACACTTCATTACCATATGTGTGCTATGTACACTTCATTACCATATGTGTGCTATGTACCCTTCATTACCATATGTGTGCTATGTACACTTCATTACCATATGTGTGCTATGTACACTTCATTACCATATGTGTGCTATGTACACTTCATTACCATGTGTGATATGTACACTTCATTACCATGTGTGCAATGTACACTTCATTACCATATGTGTGCTATGTACTCTTCATTACCATATGTGTGCTATCTCCCTGATCATGATGGTGAATCCCTAATTCAAACCATAAAATTGGACAAACAAGTCAGAAAAACTGGAAATCTTGAAGCTAATCAATAATTCCCTTATATATTGTGCAACATAAAGCCCGTATTGTGCTGCTGTGCCATTCAATGCTATATATGCACACATACCCAAATACAATCATGTTAAATCGTATATATGCACACATACCCAAATACAGACATGTTAAATCCTATATATGTACATATACCCTAATACAGACATGTTAAATCCTATATATGCACACATACCCTAATACAGACATGTTAAATCCTATATATGCACACATACCCTAATACAGACATGTTAAATCCTATATATGCACACATACCCTAATACAGACATATTAAGTTCCAGAGAAAACAATTTGTGAGGTTTGCCTGCTTGGAAACATCACAATATGTTGAGAGCAAATTAAGTGCCTAAATATGTGAAATTTTATAACATCGACACACATTGCTGTTTCTATGTTTTGTTTCCAAGTACTACTTATTCAAAAATTATTGTCATAATTGAAACACAGATAAAGAAAAAATTAAGTTTTCCAACAAAATTAATTTATTTTTCACATTTTTCACAATAAATTTCTCATTTGCAAAAGTCTTCTGCTGAGCTGCCATGTTCCTGAACTACATATCATAATTCCATGTAACCTTCTTAGCAGCTTGCAAATGTCTGCTGAGTAGTACTCTCCATTCAGACTGATCTTTGTTGACAGAAGTGAACACAACATCATCCTGTCCACCAAGGCTCATACTGAAGTGCTTACTGCACAAAGCAAACATAGGTCCATGGTCACTTCATATTACCCTGTCCCCTTTCTGATCCAAATCAGAATTATATTTCTTTTCTTCTTTTGACGAAATTAAAGTAACACATATCTTCGACACTCATGCTATCCCAAAATACCATCCTTGAATATAAGCATCTGGCTAATTAGGACTCATTACAGTTTAGACTGTAAGCATCTGGCTAATATAGACCCATTACAGTTTTAGACTGTAAACATCTGGTTACTTGAGACCCATTACAGTTTTAGACTAGTTCCCCAACCAATCATTTCACATGATTCGAAATGCTCTGCCTAACTGTTATGGATATAGACAACAAACAGTACAAAAGCAAAACATAGGTCCATGGTCACTTCATTTTACCCAGTCCCATTTCTGATCCAAATTAGAATTATATTTTGTCTGACATGTGTTTATTTTCTATTTTTGATGAAATCAAAGTAACACACATTTTCAACATCTTGAAACTGATGCTATCCCATAACACCATCCTTACGCATGTAAGCAACTATCTATACTTGCTTGAACATAAGTATCTGGTTAATTGAGACCCATTCCAGTTTTAGACTAGTTCCCCAACCAATTATTTCACATGATTCAAAATTCTCTAATGATATAGACAATAAACAGCGTGCAACACAGGAAATGTAACTGTAATTTGTAGTTTTTTTTATTTTGCAGGCTGATTAAATTTTTTTGTGACATTTCAACACAAAATCGTTAGTCATAAGGCAGAACCAAATTTTGTGGGTGTCAGGCATTTTTTGTGAATATTAACATGTCTGCTAATATATTTTCTATAATATCATGTGTATATAAACCTGATATAGTCAGATAAGGAAGTTGTTTTAATGTGACTAGACCATATTATGATACTAATAATAAGGTCGCGAGTGAATTACAATTAATGATTTGGTAATCCCGACCTATGGAGATATTTTTTATTACGATCCAGGTTCCCTGGGAATTGATTTTAAAGATGACTATAATAAAGAAATGAACTAGAGCTATTACTGCCAGGTACATTGCAGATGGCACTGCTCAATATAATTTCCTCCTTAGGGCCTTACTGAGAGAAGCCTGTGTTAGGAAATCAAAGTTAGGAGAAGATGGGCATTCAGGGGACATGACTTATGTAAATCATGACACAGAATGCTTGAAATCCAACTCTTTCAAGGACTCATCAACACAAGCAACACCCCATGAAAAGATATGGAGTTCATCAACAAGAGCCATAATTCTATCCAAAATGCCTTAATGTGAGGATGCTTTGTTTCAAATCTGGTCACATTCTGTAGAGCCATTTTAGAGAAGAACTTGTAAATAGCAATTATGAATGGACCATGCACGACAACTGATGCATGACAGATGAAAAACCTTATGTCCAGGTGAGCTAAAAATGTAACTTGCAAAGACCAAAGCTTAAAAGGCACATCTAAGTGTAATATGCAATTCAAGTACCAATATTATCCAATTATGTGTAAGGATTGTGGAGCTTTGGTGTACAAGAAGTGTCAATGGATGAATAAATGGTAGGAGTTTTAAAAAAAATGATTACTATTGGGCTGCTGCATTTCAAAAGGCAGAGTCCTAATTACAAATTATGGGGAAAATTTGATTAATCTAGATGATTATCAGTGTCTGCACAAGGAATGTTTAGATTAATGATATTTTACTGTACATCACACTCACTGTAATAATAACATAGTGCATGCCCCGACTGTGCAGATCCTCCACCATAGCAGACTGATTCCCAAATCTTTCTATATCTGTAGTAAAATCTCGCATCCCAATAGCATAGTCAATGTCATTCCACTGCACATCCTGCAAGCAGAAATACACATAATCTATATTTTCCATTTTAAATCACAACTGCATAATGACAATATACAGTCTAGTTCTGTTAATCCAACTTTCTTTTATTTAAAATTATTGTTTTAATATGCCACTATGAATTAGCACAATCAATTGCAAGTCATTCAACATGTTTATTTTCATGTTCAGATTTATCTAATATTTCTAATGGCAACAGTCTCTGCTGTATTAATGAGACTGGAGTGTATTCTTATTTTTATGGTGACATAAAACCACTTTCATTTATTTCTTTTGGTATTTGCATCCAATACTGTGTTGATCGGTTGATGTAAAGTAAAAATTTGGCATCTTGGTAAAATTCTAAAAGCCTGCAATAGAGTTGCTATTGGAATAGAATTATATCAGTAACTGTTATGTTTTTAGTGCATCATGCCATTCTTGTATTTACACTTTAAATTCAGACTTTTTCAAGATGATTTTCAGTTATTAAGTAAGAGGTAAACCTCTGTCACCATTTTTATCTCTATTCTCAAGACAGCATGTAGCTGTTCATTTCTAGTCATATGTTGATCATGCTGAACTTAATAATTCAATAAACACACAAAACTTGCTCTGTAGGCAACAACTGCACTACTAAGTCAGCTCTGATTGGAAGACCAAATTTATAGGTTTTGCATTCAAACACAGTCACTTGATTAGACTATACTCTCTTCAGATTACAATTTTTAAGTATATTATAGAAAAATGATTTCCCTCATTTCTACATATGTGATACAGTTTGCTATTGTGAGACAGTTACATAGATATCATTATGCTATGATGTCGTTAACCTCTGCAATGTTTCTTGCTGTTTTAGTACTGAGTGGACAAATTATCAGCCTAAAACAGTAATCCTTGTAAAACAGCATACAACAGTAATCCTTGTAAAACAGCCTACAACAGCAATCCTTGTAAAACAGCCTAAAAATGATCTTTGTAAAAGAGGCTACAACAGTAATCCTTGTAAAACAGCCTAAAACAGTGATCCTTGTAAAACAGCCTACAACAGTAATCCATGTACAACAGCCTACAACAGTAATCCTTGTAAAACAACCTACATCAGTAATCCTTGTAAAACAGCCTAAAACAGTAATCCTTGTAAAACAGCCCACAACAATAATCCATGTAAAACAGCCAACAACAGTAATCCTTGTAAAACAGCCTACAACAATGATCCATGTAAAACAGCCTACAACAGCAATCCTTGTAAA
This sequence comes from Margaritifera margaritifera, assembly GCA_029931535.1. NCBI lineage: Eukaryota > Metazoa > Mollusca > Bivalvia > Unionida > Margaritiferidae > Margaritifera > Margaritifera margaritifera. The sequence continues at coordinate 17,267,542 of JAQPZY010001699.1, read as the reverse complement.
ACAGCCTACAACAGTAATCCTTGTAAAACAAACTAAAACAGTAATCCTTGTAAAACAGCATACAACAGCAATCCTTGTAAAACAGCCTAAAACAGTAATCCTTGTTAAACAGCCTAAAACAGTAATCCTTGTAAAACAGCCTAAAACAGTAATCATTGTAAAACAGCCTAAAACAGTAATCCCTGTAAAACAGCCTAAAACAGTGATCCTTGTTTACAACAAATTCAGTGCTGTCAACTTTTTACATTCTAATTATGTAATTCTTTTTAGAAAATATTCTTTAATACTGAAGCTATATCTCTGCCAATGACATCCCTTTCCTTTCTTTCTCCAACACTATCTCCAAGTGAGAAATGAGAGAAAGGTAATCCATCACATGCGATGGTGTGGGATAGAAAATCTCACACTTGTACATATGATGAATTCTATTATCATCACATATATATGACTCCTACAATTAGTAATACAGCAACTTACATGCATTGGTGTGGGATAGGAAATCTCACACCTGTACCTATGCTTAATTATATTATCATTACATATATATGACTCCTACAATTAGTAATACAGCAGATTACATTCATTGGTGTGGGATAGGAAATTTCACACCTATACCTATGATGAATTCTATTATCATCACATATATATACGAGTCCTACAGTTCGTAATCCACAGTAATTCATTATCCCAACTTCTCTTATCCAAATTGTTGGTGTATCCAAAAGCAATACAATGTCCTCCAACATTTCTAATATATATATAAATGCAAATCAACTCAGTTATAAAAAGTCACATTAATCTGAACCCTTTTTCCTTGATAAGTTCAGATAATTGCAGTCTTACTGATAGACTACAAGAGACTTTGTAATATACTGCATTCAATGTAATACTTGCATATGTACTGATAGACTACAAGAGACTTTGTAATATACTGCATTCAATGTAATACTTGCATATGTACTGATTGACTACAAGACACATTGTAATATACTGCATTCAATGTAATACTTGCATATGTACTGATAGACTACAAGAGACTTTGTAATGTACTGCATTCAATGTAATACTTGCATATGCCTTAATAAACACCCATCTCTCTTTAAGTCAAAGCTTGCATAAAAATTATCAATTTCTAATTGCATGTGTCTTGATATTAGCCTGCCTCATGTTATGGAAGTAGCTGCTCAAATCTGCCTAGAATACCAGGATTTTCTTAAAATCTACCACCATGCATGACTTTTGACTTGTTAGCAGTTAACTATGTGGGATAAATCAGTCTAAAAAATGCAGGATCTATTCCAGGACTCTTGAATGCATGATTCATGCTTTACTTCTCAAATATCATGACGAAAAATCAACAGAATGAGCAAAAATTGTGCATCATATTTTCAAGCCCTACCTTTATTTCTTCATAAATTCACACCTATATTTAGAAAATCCCCCCCCCCTTTTTTTTCAAATAGCAGGGGGAATTTCTCCACTAAATTTGAATTTCTAGAATTGACAACTAAATTTGAATTTCTAGAATTGACACTGAAATGGATATTAAACATGTTTTATTAAGTGCAATAATATTGGGAAAGAGAATGAACCTCCAAAGTTGAGAGTTCTCAATGCAAAGGGAACAAACTCTTCTAGTATGTACATACACATGATGAAGACACTGTTCATGACATTATTACAACAAACTTGTACTTCATGTAATTTATCCAAATGATAAATGTTTAAGTACACAGTGTGAGTGCTATGTTGAATACAGTACCAAATACATGTGCAGTAAAACAAGTTTTGAGAGACCACACTTCTGGTAAAATAAAGGTCTCAAGACAGGTGATCTCTCTAACGAGGTCTGTATCATTACATTATAATGTAACAAAATTGATTTGTACATTGAAAATCTGGTCATAATAATAGATGGTCTCCCCAAATAGTGATCCTTCAAGTCAGATTTTACTGCACTCATTTACAATAAATATTGCAACATAAGGTCAAAATTTATTTCCTAACATGAAACCCACCTGAGGTATACCAGCTTGCCTGACTCTATTGGCCACATCAAGAGTCTGATTTACATTCTTGTATCCAAACCTGCAGATGTGGAACCCCAGACTCCAGTAGGGTGGCAGGAAGGGTTTCCCTATGACCTCATTGTACTGGGAGACAACATCTGCTGGAGAGGGGCCAAGAAACAAGTAGAAGTCCAATATTCCCCCTATAGTCCTCCAAGTAATAGCTGTGGTTGGCTGCAGAATCACATCTATAGAGAAACAAGAAAGTAGAAGTTGGTAAGAAACACATTAAATATAATCTTACAGAATCATGTATCTTGTTGGTGTGAAAATTCTTATGACAATGAAGATTGCACTTTCTTCACCCCAAAAAATGTTGCTGATGCTCTAAAGTACAGATCTGATGTATATTTTCACCTCTGAGACCAAACTAAAATATTTGATTTTTTCCTAAGAAAAATACATGCAAAATTATAAAGTTTGTCAAGTGTCACTGAAGGTAACCTGTTGGGAAAAGGATTTGTTATTATTCCTAATGGCAAATCTCTATACTTGACATTAAAAGCAAATAGCAAGTTCTAAAAAATAGGCTAGATGTACACACCCATGGCATTGCTGTTAAGAAGGAAGAAGCCATGACTCTGTCCATTGTCTTCCATCATCAGATAAAAGGGATGAACACCATATAGGTTTGAGTTCTCCTGTGCTCAGAAAACATATAACATTTACATTGCAACATGTGATAAAACTGCTTTTAAACTTCTTCAGAGATTTTTGTTAAAATATAAAAGTATTATGTGAATAGTGATTGCAACTTACGGAATAAAAAATGAAACACATGATTTACAAGTGTTTTGGTTACTATCTACTCCAGAAAAATAACCAATGTTCAAGGAACTTCTGGAGGATTAATGCATACATACTGATTTACATTTTACAAGAAAAAAATAGCCTGGAACTTTATACATTAAAGAGGAATATTTTACAGGAATTTTCACTGCTGTAGCAACAATATTGAATAGTAGCAATAATATTGAATAGTAGCAATATAACTGAACAGTAGCAATATAACTGAATAGTAGCAATAATATTGAATAGTAGCAATACTACTGAATAGTAGCAATAATATTGAATAGCAATAATATTCAATAGTAGCAATTATATTGAATAGTAGCATAATACTGAATAGTAGTGATATAACTGAATAGTAGCAATAAAGACTATAAAGCATGAATAATAAAGCAAGCATATACACACACAAAAATGGAAAGTCAAAGGGAAGTAATTATGATGAGATTAAGAATGAGTCTTGTAAATGCAGAATACTTGGGATTTTAAACATTGTGAATTTGAAATTTCGCTACATGCAACAAAAATACTTTACAAACAGCAATATCACTCTCAACAGAAATATACCGTATCTGAAATAAATCTGCCATGGTATTTTAGAATTTGGGTTTACAAATTTTATATCCCGTAATGAAAAAGGAGTACATTATCAAAGGTTGGAAAGCTGTGAAAATTGTATGACTTGCAACATTTCTTAATTAAAGCATCTTTTAGAAGACCAGGCTCTATATTTTCGAAACTTTTGAGCAAGAAACTAAAGTTAAAAGTCCCAAAACTTTGACAGTCAATAACTTTAATTAAAATGAAGGTAGAATCACAGAACTTTCAAATTGTTTGTAACTCGAGTCCCTCAATCAGACTGTACAATTTTGATGACATAGGTTTAGCCTAAGTATCATAGCTAATTTTGAAGTTTTTAGCCTGATCTGGAGTTTCTTGCTCAACAAGATTTAAGAATACTAGACCTGACCCTTTTTTTTTAAAACTTTTTAGCAAAATGTCTTAAGCCTGAGCTCAAAAGCCCTAATTCAGCTATATGATACTTGTAGTAATTCTCTAGTCATGGAATCCCAAGGATGAATCTCACTTCAGACTCTCAAAATGTTCTGACAGTTAGCAAGAGCTAGATTTTTATGCTCAAAATTAATACAGCGATAGGAATACTCTAACAGTCATACCACTGGTGGCTGATCATGTGTCCACATTGTAAAACGATTCCAATCCATGCTGTGAAGAAGTGTGTTTCTGTGCTCCCCAAGTCCATAGAGATATATAGATGGGAGGCGGTATGACAGCTGAAGAAACTGGTCACAAAATAGGAAGGCTGCTGCACCACTTGTGTTGAACCTACAGGAAAAGAGCTTCTAAGAGTTAAGGATGTGTCAAAGTACAAAGTTTTCATACATCTTGATATTTTGGGATATGATTTAAATGATGTTTTATTCAAGTGAATACAAATTACAATTTTAAATTAAGAGTTACGATTTTAGAGGATGATGAGCTGTTGTATAAGACATGAATATGGTACAGGTGGATTAATTATCTGTTGCATGCAAAATCTTGCCCTACACACAGTAAAATGTGTTTTAGAACTTCAGACATATCATTTTTTGCGGTTCAAATATTATCTTTTAGAAACATATTTTTTCATTTGTCTGGATTTATTAGAATGATTAATATGTAATTTGTGAAGCAAAATCTTCAAACAGATTAAACCACTGGATTTGTCCTCGGCATACAGTAAAACCTATAGTAATTTGAGCACTTAAATATAGTTGTTTGTTTCATTGCTCGAGTTTTTAGAAATTGTACTTTCTGAATAATTTTGGTTTTCAAGTATAATGCACCAGAAATGATTGCAATGAGATCTCTGAAATTCTTGAAAACTCGTGCATAGAAAAATGGGAACTCTGATTTTTTTATATGCTCCTGGTAATTTCAAAATAAATAACTACACATAGAAACAAACAAATAAATAAATAATCCACTTTGAATAGATAGCACACATGTACCATGTTCTCTAGTCTGATGAAATAATCTGCCCTAATAAGCACAACTGCCCCCTTTTTTTCCTTCTTAGGGGTGGGTGGGATTTCAATGAAGTTGAGATAATTTCCTATTCAAAGAATTTATTTATGAATCACAAATTCTGGTGGAAAATAGGTTTTATTTGTTCATATCTTCAAGTTTTTATTCTGCTGATATTTCATGTTGTAGAATTTGCTTATATATATGGTAAAGGAAACAGCTGTAGTGTTACTGTTTGTATATAACAGCTGTAGTGTTACTGTTTGTATATAACAGCTGTAGTGTTACTGTTTGTATATAACAACTGTAGTGTTACTGTTTGTATATAACAGCTGTAGTTGGCTTCTTCTGAAGTAACAGACTAAGGCCAAATATAGAAAGTGTCAAACTGGTGATTGACAGGTCAATCTGGTTCAGAGACTTATGATGCCTTTCAAGTTGTGCATACTGGGAAACACTGTTTCCATTATGTACTTGCTACCAGATATGCAGTAGTTTGGGGGCTAAGTGGTGGGAAAATTAGGAGAAGTGAATGTAGACATGTCAAAATTTAGAATGTTTAAAACAGTCACTGAAAACAGTCATTTTACAAAACCTCTGAGCCATATAATACAAACACATATGAAATACTCATTAAACTCTTTATGAAAATAATGATATTTTTTAATTGTCTTGGGTTGATTCAACAAAATTGTTGTATGACTTTGTTTTTGCAAAAGATGGTAACCTCAAAAATAGATGATTATCAAAAGGTAACCTCAAAAATAGATTGCTATCAAAACTTGGTTGACAGATATCAAGGAGTAAGTTATCACTTCATACTCTGACTGGATTAAATATGAAATGAACTTGTTTAGTTTTACAAGCAATCAGCCCATAAGCTCCACAGAGTAATAAATTGCTCTTGATTAGGCTACAAATGCATGAAATGTCACACCGTGTTAATTTTCACCAGGAATCTTGTAGATATAAATGGGAACATAATTGCAGAAATAAATCATCATGAAATTTATGTAATGTTGATCAAAAAGCATGAAAATGCAATGTTTGAACTGTTTTTAAGCTGCTCTTTAAATAGATAAAAGACACAAGAGTTGATATTGTACTGAGACTACAGAACCCAGAATGGGGAGGGGGTGTGACGACATCAGTTCAAGGAAAGGTGAAATCAATTTAACTTTCTCTGCATATCTGAACAAAATCAGACTCACTGGGGAAACTATTTTGCATGAATCACTCCATAGCACGGACCCTGAATGAAGATCTGGTACCAACCATTATGGTTATCCATTCATTTTACTTGTGAATACAGCTCACAATGCACATAATTTTGCAGACTTTTCCATGTTATTATAAAGGCTTTGGCTTTTTTCTCCCATTTTCTTTACATACACTAATTATGATGACCAAATTTGATGGATATGAGCGGTCTTAGAGGGTTAATTTGTTTTATTACCATTTAAAAAGAATATTTATGAAGAGTTAACCATGATCTCTGCCCCCAAATTATTATAAAACTTGACATACTGATAAAACTCTCAAGTTAAGACAAAGTTTATAAACCAAGTCAAATTCAAAAAGTACTATATATACATGCATAAAAGTTGGATCCAACTGCACAGACCCTGATCTGCCATCACATAATGTGCTGCTGGCACATTACATGATGGCAGATCAGGATCTATCTTGTTTGCAGTTGGACCCGACTTTTCTCTGATCAGTGTGGGGGTGGGCACTCATAAGAATGATAATTTACCTCAATTATTTACCACAAAAATGAATTTTCAAATTACCCTGGGTGCTTATTAGGCTGTATACAGGAGTTGAAATTAGTTTAATATTCATTTTTTAACACCTTTAAGGCTAAGATAATAAAAAATAATTAGGGAATCAGCATCTGTTGAATGCTTTGTAAATTTTAGAAATTAAATTATTTAAAATTGTCTTTCAACTGGTTTAATTCATTAATGACTATCTCATAACTGGGTATGGCAATAGTCTTCTTTCATAGGATTTACAATGAAGATTAGAAACCATACTTTGGCTTGGTCAGTTTTTCTTCTGAATAAAAGGTTTTTTATCAAATGATAATGGTAACTTTTTTTTAAAGGTAAATAATGTAGTTTAGAAACAAATATAACTTTATTAGTACCATCCAAATCTTGCATTTTAGATTGTGTGGTACACCCCATTTGCCTTGACTAACTCTTTCCTGGATTCAATGAAACCACATTCAAAATACAAATTCTATCTTACAGATCCATAATTTAATATTTATGATATAGTGTCACTGATTTTTACTAGACAAAATAAAAATTCCAAATACTGAAAAAAAATTTCCAATTTTTAAAAAATTTGTTTTTTGATAAAACAGTGGAAGTTTGAATTTAAGCACACAAAAAAAAATATTTTTCTCAATAACTTTTCATGTTTAAAGTTCAAACAGGTTTTAACATCATTTATTGTTAGATATAGATGGAAGCTTTTAGATCTAGTGCTAGATGATAAGTAATCAATCTATCTATTGATATGCTGTCTATTTCTAATTGTTAATAAGATAAGTTTTTGGTTATTATTCCAGATCTAATACTAATCCTAAGACTAGTTTAATTCTTAAAAATTGTTTAAGATAAATACCATGCTAGATAACTTTAAGATAACTGAAATGGTAGATAACTTTAAGATAACTGCCATGGTAGATAACTTTAAGACAACTGCCATGGTACACACTTCATACAAGTGATATTAAAAACTGACCTGCTCTTTACAGCTCAGTTAGTGTCGGGCTCAAAATCAAGAGTTGCAGGTTTGATACCTTCCCAGGCCAGCCCGAGTCGGCTCCCTTGGTGTGTCCTTGGGACAGGTAGTTAGCTTCCATTTCCTTGACATGATATAGCTAATAATGTGTTAAAACTAACAAAAACAAACAATCTTTACAAGGATGGGACAGAGTTGCTGGAGTTACTTCCCTTTGACCAACAATCTTGGTAATATAAATTCATATAGCGGTATTTTTAAGCGTATAATTGAATTTGGTTTTTGCAAAATATGGCATTTTCATTGGTTGATATGGTTCTTCCAATTGGTTGATATTTGCTGATATGGTGCTTTGAAAAAAGGAATTCATTACAACCACATTTTTCACTTGGTCTTTAGAATTAAGAGTTTGTAGCAACACAAAATCTGTAACAATTATTATCCCAAAAATGAAGGAAAATTTATTAAAGAACAAGAAATAGTAACTTGAATAAAGATTTTGGCATGAAATTGTAGGATTATATTGGTCATATTGGATACTAAAGCACGGAACAGAGGAACAAAACAATGTTGCTACAGACAAAATTTGAGTGAAAAACTAAAAGAGGGAAGCAATACATTTGGATAGAATGAAAGGACTGATGGAAGACATATATACAAAACATGAAAGGAACAATGGAACATGAACATGTACTCATAAGGGAATGATGGAACAGACACAGGCAGTAGATGACCTTGACTATGAATTTGTTTTTGATGCAGACTCTGGAGATCAAACTTTGCTTGTTTTAATAATTTTGCTGGTGATAAGTTAATTTTGTTGGATTTTTTTATTTGAGTATGATTTTATACAGATATTTTATTCTTAATGGTGCACATAAGTACAGAAGCTCTTTTAGTAATTTAGCTATAGAATATTATATCAATTTTTCTAAGTGGATATATTCAATGCTAATGCACTATCACATATTCCTTTTATAAGACAAAACCATGTATTACAATTCTTTTTCTTCAATCTTTTTGAATTTGAAGATTTAAAATGGATGTTAAATGATTAAGTTATTAGATGAAAAGATTACAAATTTGTAGTATTTTCCTGTAATTGTCTTGGATTATTTTATGCATTTGTCTCTTTCTCTCTCCCTCTCTCTCACTGTGAAAATGTAACAAGTTTGTACAAGGGTAAGATTAGGATTAAGGTTATTTCCTTTTTATTCCTGGCATTTATTTATGATAAATTTTCTGGGTGAATTACCGCTTTAGTGTTAATCTTGACTCCCTCCAGTCTGTATTTAGTGTCATTGACCTTGCTGAGGTGAAAGTACATTGTATCGGAAAACTGGCAAATGGGGTTGAATTTAGCTGTGCTCCAACTTACAAAACCTGGCAGTTAGAGCAGAGCTTTTAGGCTCCAACTCCTAAGTTATTCCAAATTAAATGATATAAAGCTGTCTCATCATCAAAGGAAATTTCAAGAGCCCATGATACAAATTAATTTAATGGCAGAAGGTGACATAAAGTAAAGGCTTTAATTAAAGCAACTAAAGAGTAATTATAAAAAAGCAGAAGGTTATTTTTGAAAGTATATCCAGATCTATCTGATAGAGCTGTCAACAGACATTATCTACTTTAACCTCAGACCAACTGCAGCAATTCACCATTTGGAATTATATAAACCGTCTATGTACATATTACTTGGACCCAAATTCACTAATAAAGGGCCTTTACCTTCATTTTCTTCTGATGATACATGTAGTTTATATTAATAAAACATTAGCCATACCTGCATTTTTGGCAGTAAGGCTGACAGTAATTTTACTGCTGATTAATTTTTCCATATTTGTTTCCATTTTTTTGGATCATACCATATCAGCTAAGGTGATCGCATGAGTCATCTATTAGACTGGTCACTTATAGGCTGTGTGCAAGACTTGTTTTATGTAAAAATGGCAATTCAATTTAGAGGTGGTTAGATCATCAACTATAATTTAGTCCTGGAAGAGAAACTGTGCATGTTTAGTTGACGTGCCTGAGTGAACCAGTATATCTGTAGTATTTAGTCACTTCAAGATGGTGGAGTTGAGTAATTTTCTTTTAAACAGTACTTGTCTTTTCCTTTTCAAGTGAAAAAGCAATGCAATATTTTCACACAAAAAATTCATAAATCACATGCTTTTCCTTAACATTTCCTATTTACATTACTGGAAAAAGGTGCTCCTCAAATACAGGTTACTGTGTAAACTTTCTGGTATAAGACAGTTTATTTCAAGCTATGTACATTTTCATCTCATCCTGTAAAGTTCAGTACAAAAATATGTTTACTTCCAAATTTCCTCATTGTTGGATAATATTTGGTTTTTAATTTTAGTATTCAAAGAGTTGCAAGATGCACTTGTCTCCCATCTGCCATATTGGCAACCAGAGGAACTACATGTGTCAGGCCATAGTTTCCTGATGATGTCACTCTAGCTGATCTAGAACAGACTTTATGGCTAGGTGACTGAACTCTAAGCTAAGCACCATCACTCTCACAATTAAAAAGGAATCATGATGTCAAGTAATTGCATCTGCTACTTTAAGCATAAATATGCTATCTACTTGTAATTAGAAAGAGTGGATGTTTTAGTTGCTGGATTATAATTTTAAGGTAGCCAGATGATGATCAGTTAATAATTTCCATTCATGAGTACCAATTTTTAGTCGCAAATGTAACCATTTTTGTCATAACCTGAAGCACTGCTATTTGATTTCCATCTCCTATATGTAGAAATTCTTACATGTATATTGAATAAGAACATAATATGTCAACATTTTTAACAATAATTTTGTTTATACGAGAAATAACCCATCATATCCAGGATGATTGAGCCTGAGATGACATATAAACCTTTCCTTCCTTCAGTTGTAGAAATATACAAGATCTCCCTCTCTACACCGGCCTGGTTCATTTCAAGAATCACTTCAAAGCTGTTATGGGGTTCTGCAGACATGCCTGAGGTGAAGAGTCCAACAAGGAAAGAAGTGTCACAAGAAAAGACTGTTCTTAGCAATGAAAGCAGAGGAAATCATAAGTGAAATCAAACCATCCAGACGAAATTGCAGATAGTTCAGATCAATCAATGAGGTGTGTACCACACTAATGCTGCCTGCTATAGCTAGAACAACTAGAAAAATGGTTTTATAGTGTACCACACTAATGCTGCCTGCTATAGCTAGAACAACTAGAAAAAAGGTTTTATAGTGTACCACACTAATGCTGCCTGCTATAGCTAGAACAACTAGAAAAAAGGTTTTATAGTGTACCACACTAATGCTGCCTGCTATAGCTAGAACAACTAGAAAAAAGGTTTTATAGTGTACCACACTAATGCTGCCTGCTATAGCTAGAACAACTAGAAAAAGGTTTTATAGAACAGGCAAACTAAAGTGGCTCAGGATAGAAGTTCGAATGGTGCTTGATTTAGCTATGTCAAAACCCATGGTAGATTCCATTTTGGACACAGGGCCAAAGCCTTCAATCACGTCAGGTCCAAGTTCATCAGAAGAGCAGAGAGGTCTTTGTATTGGCCCATACCCTCCCTTTTATGATGACAAAACATGTCTGAGATTGTGGAACAGTGGTCTTTTATAGTAATGGGTGCTAACTTCTTATCCTAAAAAAGCCACAGGAGAAAGTTAGCTATTTGTGGTATCAAGGCTTTAAGCAATGTGATGTGTTCCCACTCAAACCACTGGGAAAACACTCTCCACTTTCCCCCATACGCTTCTAGAGTGGTGGGTCTTCATGTCCAAGCTATTCTGTCCATCACCTTGTTCTAAGAAATGTTTGCCCCTGAGGGCTTGTTTGATACAATTCAGACATGTAGGTTCAACAGTTCCAAGTTCAGATGAAACACCAGTGAAGTTAAGGTTGCTTCAGCAGGTGATGGAAGAGCATGATTTTCCCTGGAATTCCCCTGCCAAGCTAAATGGATCATAATCCATGACTTTATCCATTTTAGGGGAGCATTCAGGGTCAGATGGCACTCTGATTCCCTCACTTTATGCAAGACCTTTGGGATCAGAAAATTTGAAGGGGATCTGTGTGCCTCTAAACTATTCCTGCTCATGGAAAGAGTATCGACTGCCCAGACCTTTGGATCTGCGACTGGAGATACAAAGATTGGTTATTGGTTGCTCTGCAGTCCACCGTGTCACAAATATATCCTTGAGTGGTTGACCTCAGAGGGTGCAGATTTGTCTGAATACCAACAGGGGAAAAGATCAATTGGTTTTATAAGCAGATTCGGTCAGGAAAATGAGTCCTGTAGAATACTGAGTATGTCCATGCATGTGATGGGCTTGGATGTGGATTTGTCAAAGATGACACCACTTGAGATAATCACAACAGAGAAGGCAGAGATCTGGCCATTTGGCTCCCCCATGCCTTCTGATGTAATTACCACTGTGAAGTTGGAAGAATGAGAATGCTCCTTCCAGACAGTTGCTCCTGCCATGATTGAAATGCAATGACTATGGCCTTCGTCTCCATGAGACTGATAGATGACAAATGCTCCTAAAGGGGCCACACCCTGCTCACTTCCTGAAATGAGGGCAGGAGGTGGGTGCCACAGTGTGCCATGCTGGCATACATGCAGATTGAATTTTCTGGAGGTTGAATCTGTTATGGAATACCCACCATAAACCATATGAGGTTCTCCCATTTGCTTCTATGGGCCCTCAGGTATTCCAAAACTGGGATCTCTTGATCCTGTGGGCAGAGCTTCAGTCACCACTGGGACCAGAGAATCATTACAGTGGTCTGGTAAGCAGGTGGCACAAGATGATGAGATCCGTTACTGTTGAAGAAATTCCAAGACTAAGATTTGATTCTTTCAGCAAATAGATGAAGCATCTTATACAAAGAATTGTTAAAACTAGATGAAAGTTGTTGCTGCAAAAGAAAGACCTGGCTACACTTGGGTTTTTACATTGCCTCTTTAAACAATGTAACAAGTCAGTGACTCAACCAGACTGTGGTAGCTGTCTGAATTGGCAGCTGGTCTTTTTGGCCAATAGATTAATGAATGCAGGAACTTGTACATTTCCAATGGCAGACAAGGAGGAGGCTGGCAACACTCTTGCAGCAACAGCCAAAAAACTACCTCACATAGAAGCCTCCTGTGATGCATGTGGCAGGACTGACAAAGCATGGTGAGGCTGACGGTAAACTAGAATAGAAGTCGGTAATGGTACAGGACCTACCTGTCTCCATAATGAGAATGGACTAAGATGATGCATTTCTTTGCCTTCTCATTAGTCTGTGTTCACTGTCTGGCCAAGATGTTAGCCAACAGATTCTCTGTCCATCGTATGCAAATGTCGCCTGTATGACTTGATTCACAACCCATATATTTCTGGCATGTAGCATGGTTATCCTCAGCCAGATTAAAGCATTACACTCAGAGCACTTAGTCCTACCCAGTGTGTTTACACCTGTAAAATACACAGAGCAAAATGATTGCCTATGCAGGTGAAATCAGTCAAGCATTGTGTAAACTTACTGTGAAGAGGACGCTAATGACCAACACAAATGTCCATAAGAATTACATGCAAGACCTTTTTGGTATGCAATATCAGATAATTCAAGTGACAGAATTCATGTACTAGGTCAAGAACACATTATTTGAATGAAGGATCTACCAACCATAGGGCAGGTAACCAAAATGGCACTTATATGTATACTGCATGATGAAGCTAAACTGATAAAGTGAGAAACTTCATCCTGGATAGAAAAGAGTGAGAAATAGATAGAAATAAAGATGAAGTATACTGGTAGTTCCCTGTGTGAGAAAACTCTCCAGACTCACTCCCAAAGTGAAAAGGCACCAACTGAATACAGGTTTGTGAGGTCGCTAAAAGAGCATTCTTCCTAGCATGAGTGAAAGTAGTAACTGAAGTATGGATAGGATTTAACAACAATCCTTCTATCCTAGAGGAGATCACTCTTTTCTGAGTACCCATCTAGGCAGATGATTTTAACTTATTTATTTCTAAAAACTAGTTTGGGAGGGCTGGATTTGTGAGGCAGTGGTCATACTCCTAAGGCATTATGATTGGGTAATGTATTAGAAAAGAAAGGCTACTATGAAATAATTGTAGTAATTTAAAATAATTTCATGCAAAATGTTCATCATTTTGGCTATGTGAGGAGCAAGTAACAAGTTCATAACAAATGATGAAATAACTGGCCGGAACCTTGGGACTATCTTTTTCTGGCAATCTGGAGAAAACACCATGGACAGCTTGATAGAAGGAAGTGATCACAATATCCATGACACTAAAGCAATGGGATAATCATGCACATGTGTTGGGAGAGATTCTAACACAATATATTATATTATATATGATTATGAATTTGTTCTGTGCATGTTATATGAAATATAATTCACAGTCCATAGGCAAATTGTCTGACTCGGTGACAACTTTTCATATCAACACAAATATACTAAAACTGTTGTCAAAATAAACTAGGTTAAAGTTTTCAAGCTGCATATGCCATATTGCTCATTCTTATGCATCTACAGTACCTCAGTTGTACAGCATTAGACTCATAATCCAAGGGTCATTGGTTCAATACCCACTCAGGCTAGCCCAGGCCAGCTGCCTCAGTGTGTCTTTGGGAAAGGCACATAACATGCATTTTCTTGGCATGACATAGCCAATAATGTTAAAGTGCTGTTAAAACCAACCAACCAACCAACCAATCTTATGCATTTGCCATAAAATTCTGTTGCATATATCTACAAATTTTACATATAGAACTTATTTTCATAGATGCATTTAGATGTATTTTTGTGTAGTTTGACAGTAAAAAAGCAGCAGGTTCTTAATATTTTAAATGGGTATCTTGTAGTTTGACATGTTATTTAGAAACAAGTATGTTAATGTTTAACAATATGTCAATGAATGACCCTTACATGTTAATACTACAATGACACATACAGTGTTGTGCCACCTTGATCCTGTATCCTTTGGATAGCCAGGTTGAAGGGCTGTTCCATGCCACTCAGCTTTACATCATACTCTGGGTTACTGGCCCTTTCTGAAGGATGTGGCACCTCTAGGGGAACTTCATACCTCTTGGATGATGGATTATAGATCTGTAAAATAATTGTCAAATACAGAAAAAGATTAAAATCTAAATTAAAACTTGAGAGAATGCTCCACTTTGACCTCCAAGACTCTGACCTATCTGATCTTGGCCTTCTCTCTTCTGATTCACTAATTGTTTGGTATCTTTTATTTATCCTTTGAAGTTACTGTGTACAATTTCTTACAACAAAAGTACAAATGCAGTGCCACAAGTTTTTGACCATAAGGTGATATCAGATTCAGTCTGCAGTGAGTGGATAAAGAAACATTATAATGACTAGTTCTTAGCATCTGAAATGAAAACACAAACCAACCAACCATCCAAAATGAATACACAAACAACCAACTATCCAAATGAATACACAAACAACCAATCATCCAACCAAGTAAATTCCAAAATTACCTGCCTAAGCAGTTTTATGGCAGATTTACTTTCTATAAAAACCTTTTAAATTCTTATCTGCTTACCATATAATAAAAGAAAGAAAATAATGAATTGGACTAGACAAGGGATACATGATCGAGGTCAATGTTGTCCCGAGTTTGATCCATTTGTGTACTTGTGTACATCTCTCAAAAAGGACTTAAACGGAGATACTTATTATTATGTTTCCTACAATCTTAAGAATTTGTTATGTAGAGAACACAGCCTCTAAATATCTAAGTAACTTGTCTTCATGCATGTACTTACTTTGATATGTAATCTTGATGAAGTTTCAAAGATGACCTCCAAATGTAAAATTTTAATATCATTCGGGTAGTATGCTGGGACAGATTTCTCCAAGGTAGCCATAAAGCCAAGTTCAGTGTCATTCCTCTCTTTGATTTTGTACCCTGGGAAGTTGGATGGATAATAACACCATGGAACATCCACAGGTGCTTGAGAGTTAGTCATATTTTCAGAGTGAACCGATTTCTTATGTGTCACAGGTGGTATCCAACAACACCCTCGCTGTTCACATGCCTCCCTGGTTGCTCCAGTTTCAGGATGACAGTCAAACTTTTCATAATCTGTTGCTTTATAACATTGCTTTGTTTTTGTTAACTTTTCAGAATTAAAGTGATTATTCTTTTTTGAATTATCAATGCTTTTGGGTTTAGAGTTCTGCTTCTCCACAGGAATGAAATGTTTTTTTTCCAGGGATATTATATCAATATTTGTAACTGATTTAATATTTCTAATTGTTGAATGAATTTCCATTACAACTGCTTGACTAGACTTGCCTTCTTTGATATTTTGTAAGCTTGCTACATCCAATTCTGGGCTCTGAATCCAAATCAAACTGATATGAACACTGGCATACAGTTGGTTCCAACAAAGAAGAATGACTACACAGAATATGATGAAAACTAAAATGACAATATATCTCCATGGCATCAAAGGCATTTTTGATATATTAAAGTGTACTCCCTTTTAAAAGACAGAAAAGAATTTAAGTGAAGTAATTCCTTGTTCAGAATAAAATTTCAAAATGTATATTCTTCAATTATATAATCCAAATTTGTTGAACTTTCAGCATGATTGAGGACATTTGTTATATTCCTCATGATGAATTGTTTGTAGCTTGAAGTTGCTGTGTATCTTCATCAAAAATCCATTTCTTTATGGTATCTGAAAAAAAAGATATTTTTTACAAATATTGGTAATTCAGGTTCGTTTCCACTGGTCAAAAAGGGTACTCGAATAGAGAAATTATATAAACATGTACAGTTTATAAACATATAACCAAGAAATATATCCACTTAAAGTAACAACACTGGTCGAGAAATGCCGCTAGAAAAGCCATAACTGTTACGACATGTATAACACAACAGTAAAATACTCAGTTTGCACTTCAGTAGTTTCAGGTTTGATCCTTGGAGCCAGTATGCATATATGCAAGATTGTGATTGTGATTTTGGGGGTTTAATGCCATTTTAACACATGATATGCCATACATGGTGTCCTGTATATTTGGTGGAGGAAGAGCCCGGGAAGACCCCAAGAAGAACAACCGACCCACGGGAAGCTACTGGCAAGCTTTCTTACATACCCACATTGTAAAGGCGAGCACCTTCTGCTGGTATCCCATCCCATGGAAGAAGTTTCATATGGGTTTTACAGTTCTCCAGACATTGTAATACCATCCTGATTATGGGAGACTCCCTGATTCTGACTCTAAAACTTGACCAAAAAAAAAGAAGAGAAAAACTGGAAGTCTCTCTGAAGCTAATACAAAATTTCCTTATATTATGCTCATATATTTTTAAATAATCTCCCTGAAATAAAGATAAACTCTCCCTGAAGGTTTTCCAGAAGTTTCACTTGCATGGTTTCCTCCACTGTTAAGACCACCCTAAACCTCAAATATGAGACTCAGTGAGTACAAAATTGATATAATCTAAACAGGGTAAAATTACTGCAATTAAAATTTAAACTAAGATGCCTGGTGTTCATTTGTTAGATTGGTCTATGGTTGTCATTCATAGCCCAAATGAACACTAGGCATCTCAGCTGGCGTTGATTTGACAATATAGTAAAATATTTTAATAATACTTAATTTCATAAGATATTCAACTGAATATGCAAAATAATTAACTCTTTCACACACTATATAATCTGGTCATGTGACTGGTCATTTGGATCATTACCTGGATAGCAGAATAAAAAAGAGTTATTCTTGAGCAGAGAGACATATGCTTATTTTTATTGCTGAAGACCAAATTTCTAGAATAAACCAAAATATACCAAAACCAAACCAAAACAAACTGAAATGAAACCAAAAAGAACTGATAAAGCACTGTACCAAACTGAAATGAACATTATTATCAGGAAATGTTCTACTAAAAATTAGGCCAATATATGCTGTTCAATATTTATGTGATAAATCAAACTTTCTCATCATTAAAAAATGTCCGTATCATCAAGCAAAAGTTATTATTTAAGTAATTAAATATATGGACATTGTAATGGCTTTTTTATTAATTATTTACAACTGCACTAGAAGTAAGTGTAATTCCTGACAAGACTATAATTCATGACCGAGTCATTTTTTAAAGTTTTTTATTTCCTCCCTCCCAAAAATCACTTTTTCTTACATCAGTCTCTGTTCCACTGATAATATATCAATGTAATTTGTACTAAACTCTGTCTCACTGATAATATATTAATGTAATTGGTATTAAACTCTGTTCTTTATATTCTCCAGTGTTTTTAAATACGTTTTTAAACACACTGTCAGTAGATTCATTGTCTGTATACTTATCTCACACATACTTATTGTACCTACTCACACACTTATTGTACCTACTCATACATACTTATTGTATTTACTCATACATACTTATTGAACCTACTCATACATACTTATTGTATCTACTCATACATACTTATTGTACCTACTCATACATACTTATTGTATCTACTCATACATACTTATTGTATCTACTCATACATACTTATTGTACCTACTCACATACTTATTGTACCTACTCACATACTTATTGTACCTACTCACACATACTTATTGTATCTACTCACACATACTTATTGTACCTACTCACACATACTTATTGTACCTACTCACAAACTTATTGTACCTACTCACACTTATTGTACCTACTCACACATACTTATCGTACCTACTCACACATACTTATTGTACCTACTCACACATACTTATTGTACCTACTCACACATATTTATTGTACCTACTCACACATACTTATTGTATCTACTCATGCATACTTATTGTACCTACTTGCAAAACTTGGGCTTCAGCACTTTTACTATAATATGGTCCAGAGCTCTATGTAGACCTGTAACACAGAAAGTCTAGGACCCTCATTTTCTATAAAATGGGCAACCTGATAAGAAATTTTGGGATCCAGGTGAGTGAAAGGCAAGTCCATTGACAGGCATAAAATTATTTTTTTCAAAGAAAATCAAACTTTATGATAGTAAATCTTATTGACATTATTTGTTTTACATGTTTTTCTTTTATTTAAATTTTCATTGTATTGTCTTTACCTTTTGAATATAAAAATTCTTTATTCTTGTTCATGTAATTATCTTTACACTCTTTCAAATTTGATCTTACCTTTGACTGCACCATTAATGTGGATGTCTTTATAATTACTTTTATCTATCAGTACATTAGAATATCCTTCACTGAAGTTTCTTGTTTGGTTACTTCCAGGTTGTTCCAGTTCATGTTGGCACATTCAATTTATTTGGGTTTGTTTGCTTATTAGGCCTTTGTATCAAAACCATTTATGCCTGTCAATTCTCTAACTGATGCAAAATTATGATTGAACTTTTTAATTTGACAGTATGATAAATATGCATGACTTTATTCAGTTTTTGAATGATTTAATGTATTCTCCATTGTACTTCCCATCTCCCATATCTTTTGCCATACATCAAGTTATTGATGCAATGTCATCTAGGCCAACTGTGAAAGGCCTAATGTTTCCTAAATAGTATATGCATATCTCCAAGTGATTTTCTTGTTCACTACTTCTTCTGTTTTTAGAAGATATTATCTCCCTTCAGAAACTTTCACTTAAATTCATACAATATTCCTTTCAGTCTATACATATCAGTTCGATAACTTAACCCCCAAACCTGAATGATATGTTGGATGCTAAACCACCCTCATGCAGGTTTATAGGTCTGGAGTATGTTTTGAGTTTTTGTTGGTTTTAATGGCACTTTGAACACATTATTGGCTACATCATGCTCAAGAAATGGGAGGTAAGTGCCTATCCCAAGGACACACACAGGCAGCTGACCCAGGCTGGCCTGGCGGGTGTTTAACCAATGACCACTGGATTACAAGTCTGATGCTCTACCAACTGAACTACTGCAGCTCCTGGTTTGGGGTCTAATTAATTATTGGACAATCTTTATATATCAACAGGCATTTTTAAAAATTTACAAATTGGAATTTACAAATTGGAATGCCATAAATCCCATTTTTTAGAAAAAATATATGTTCAAGTAACTAAAAATTATTCTTCTCTGAATTATGGGGATTATTTTAAAGTAGAAGAAAAGCAGAAAAATCATGGTTCACCCAATTCAAGAGGAACAGAAAAGAAATTACTACTAACGGTTCCACTCATGAGTTTCATACTTTTGCACATGGTTAAAATTAAAAAGAAAAGGTATTCCCCTGATTTTCCCCAATGCTAATTCTTGTTATGAAAAATAAAAAATGTATATCCTTGGATATTTTTAAAGAACCTATAATTTTTGCTTTATTTTGATATCTGAATGATGCAGTTGAGTTTGGTTTAAAAGTACACAGCTAGGACTTACTTCTGATGTGCATCTCATAGAAGATTGCTAGCTCTGCATAGCTACTGTCACTTCCTAGAGGTGAATTTTTTTTTTTTAAACAGCCGATAACTTATTTACTTTTTGCTATTTTAAATTTCTTAAGTGCACATTCAGAAAATAGTAATGCATACACTTTAAATTAAAGTCGATTTTATTTATATGTCCTAATACTTTGAATTTCTGCATAAGGAAGGACATTTCACACACAATTACTGCCACAAGGCATGTTGTATAAGGAAGGGCAAATTAGGCATAATTAGCTCATTTTCATACATATTATAGATATTACTATACTGTTTTATCCAGAAAATTATACATATCAAAAATATGAAAGCAATTGAGCAAATGTCCACTATCAAGTTTCGCATTTTTGATCATAAAAAATTTGA
Source organism: Margaritifera margaritifera (assembly GCA_029931535.1). Taxonomy (NCBI): domain Eukaryota; kingdom Metazoa; phylum Mollusca; class Bivalvia; order Unionida; family Margaritiferidae; genus Margaritifera; species Margaritifera margaritifera. The sequence goes on along the minus strand of JAQPZY010001699.1, from coordinate 17,247,053 downwards.
AGAAAAGGTAATCCCCTGATTTTCCCCACTGTTAATCCTTTTTATGAAAACAGAAAAGTGTCTATTCAACGGTTGGTTTAAAGAACCTACAATTTTCTTTATATTGATATCTGAATGATAGGGTTGTATGAGAATACACAGCTAGACCTACTTCTGATGTTCATCTCAAAGATTGCTCGCTCTGCATGGCTATTTTTACTTCCTGAACTCCAGAGGTAAATTATATTTTAAAAAAGAGCTGGTAATTTTTTCTCCTTTTTGACATTTTAAAATTTCATCAATGCATTTTCAGAAAATATTAATGCATTGACTGTGAAAATTAATTTCTGTATTTTTAGGGCATAGTTAGTATACTTTCTGCTAGTTAAAGTACATTTTACAGCACACAGAAGCAGTCTTTTTCATCATGTCAGCCTTCAGGCAGCACATTTTACCTCACAGTGATCAAAACTAATTATCAGAGTAGGTGAAAAACGTGTACATGAACGTTAACCTTCTCTCTATCGTTAGAACTGTAAAGCAAACAACGTGTACCTTGACCACTTTCAACGGTGCTACAAAAACCGAGGTGCCGAACCAATATTAGTATTCTTAGTCCTACCTTCCTTAGTCGGTGAACCGAGGCTAGGATATCGTAGCTAAAAGGAAATCAAGGAGTGCATGATTTTGGTTGTTGTTGTTGTTTGTTTGTTTGTTTTTTTGGCACAAAGAAACTGTCATTAGTCCAAATGCATCATGTGATAACTGTCAATAAGAAAAGAACGTAAAATTTAACAGAGTTCAAGCTTTCTTTGTTTCATTGTAAACTAGCCAATAACTCTGAAATGAGAGTCAATCACATAGAGTAGGCAGTTTCCTCGGTGTTTAAAGTCTTGTATTATAGACTGTGTGACTTTTTTGATATTGCGCATCCAATTTAGAAATACTATCACAGCAGTGAACAGTCCCGTAATCGCGAAACAACCCAAGCACAAACTGTAAACTTTCATACTGTTGGTGGTTGATTGTTTGTGTGTGTGTAGGGGGGGGGGGGGGGGGGGGGGGGGGGGCAATATCAGCAGTAAATAGTATCATCACCAGAGGCGGATGACGAATATTCCTTTGTTATTGAAATGTGTAATGTACAATTTACTTGATTTTAAAGCAAGGTTAAATAAATTCTGGTCAGGTCATCCGCTTTAAAATCAGATCGGATTGCTAGCAATAAGGACATGGTAGTACAATCGTGTATAAAACCTGACTGGGAAAATACAGTTTAAAAAAGTGCCAATATAAATTTTCTGTTTAAATGAACATTGTCCTCAAGTCTCCGTGAACTTTATGAACTCTACAAACTGACACTAGAGATATTCTGAATAGCATTTCTTTAAATCTCAGTCAACTTTGATCAGGCAATATTATTAAGTTATTTTTTGTTTGTAGGTCTTGAGTATGAGTGCAAATTGCATCACTACGGGTTAGTTTTCAGTGAAGCAATCTCGCACTTTTAAACCATGCCAAAGTGCAAAACATATCCTGAAACTCTACACAGGAACATGACGTTAGATCGTGTTTAATTTTTTCCTGGATCGTACCATTTGTATAATAATACATTGAGTGTACAATCCAGGAAAAAAAAAAAAATACTATCGAACGTCAGTTCCCGTGATCCTATTTGAAACAAATCACAATGATTTCAATCCCACCATACAGCAATGGACATCCTGTATCAAATCAGACTCCGATCCTTTGTATGACCAAAATATTAGTAAAGGTTTTGGGTCTAATTTATCAGAATATAGCTGGGAGTAAATATGGCCCCAGTTACAAATATGTAGCTATATTGAGGTCCGACTGTATACCAGTAGATGCTTTCTGCATATATATATGGCAATATTAGGGTATAGTTGCCACTAACACTCCCTCAAATAGCTCTTGAAATCTAACCTAAAATAGTTTCCACTAATAGTCCCTCAAATAGCTCTTGAAGACCAACCTAAAATAGTTTCTACTAACACTCCCTCAAATAGCTCTTGAAATCTAACCTAAAATAGTTTCCACTAATAGTCCCTCAAATAGCTCTTGAAGACCAATCTAAAATAGTTACCACTAATAGTCCCTCAAATAGCTCTTGCAATCCAACCTAAAATAGTTTCCACTAATAGTCCCTCAAATAGCTCTTGAAGACCAACCTAAAATAGTTTCCACTAATAGTCCCTCAAATAGCTCTTGAAGACCAACCTAAAATAGTTTCCACTAATAGTCCCTCAAATAGCTCTTGCAATCCAACCTAAAACAGTTTCCACTAATAGTCCCTCAAATAGCTCTTGCAATCCAACCTAAAATAGTTTCCACTAATAGTCCCTCAAATAGCTCTTGAAGACCAACCTAAAATAGTCCCTCAAATAGCTCTTGAAGACCAACCTAAAATAGTTACCACTAATAGTCCCTCAAATAGCTCTTGAATACCAACCTAAAATAGTTACCACTAATAGTCCCTCAAATAGCTCTTGAAATCCAACCTAAAATAGTTACCACTAACACTCCCTCAAATAGCTCTTGAAATCCAACCTAAAATCCATATTATTTTTCTGCATATAAACATTATAGTCTTTCGTTTCTCATGTCCTTCTCCTTGCTTCCTTTTTCTTTCTTTCTTTTTCATTCTTGTTCGCAAAAATACGATCCATTCATGCTCACACTTTAAATATAATAATTTAATTATAATAAAGAAACGACCGATGGATATGATTGCCCTTATTCACAAAATTATCTATTTCATCTGTATACTCACCCAAGACATAGTTTACAACAGTAGTGCGACATTGATAAAGAATTATGCACACACGTTTGGAATTTATTGATTGATTGATTAACCCATATGTGTGTGTGTGTGGTGGGGAGGGGGGCTTGTGAAAATTGGAAAGACAGATATATGAAATTAACTTTAAGTTGCGCGATGTGTCTGCCTAGATGTGGTCAACGTGCTTGTCATACGTATTCATAATCAGGCTTCCGAACAACTGGTATTAAGTCGCCGGGAAGCACTTGTATGGTTTTGCTTTCTTCAATTCACGCAGCATAATTTTTTTTTTTTTTTTTTTTTTTTTTTTTTTTTTTAAAATTTCGACTGCAAAAGAAGAATATATTACTTAAATGTATACCTCCATTTGGTACAAGGACGGTGGAGCATTCTTCAAAATGCACACACACACACACACACACACACACACACAAATTGGGCAATCTATATACGGGGATATTTCAGAGTGGTTTAATTATTTTCAGTTTTGGCTACCTCGTCATATGTAGTGAAACTTTTACCGTGCAGAAAAAGGAAAGCTTGAAAATCTCGAAAATTAACCAGCTGATCAGAATCTGAAATAAATTTAACAAAGCGGAAATGTCCAATATACATTTTTCAAACTGGATATGGTCGATGAATTGAAACAAATGTAATTCAGCGTTTCCAGGCGAAACCACGAAAGCGATGGATTCCCTGTGTTTTGCTTTTTAAAAATGATTTTTAAAAAAATAATAAAGTTCTGAAAATAATAGTCTGCCTTAGACTTATGTAAATAAAGCTATTGCTTGGTTGAAAGCACGACTTTTTATGTAGATATATTAATTAAACAGTGTCTCATGTACATAAAATGCAGTTTTTTCCCTTGTACTTAGTGGGATCATTGTAAACACGAATATATATAAGTAGTGGCGATGTGCGTGCGGTTTCTAGACCACTTATGTTTTGTATTTTTACGTCTCATATAGGGATACAAAAACACTGAACATCAAAATTAAAAATGACTAGACCAGTAAGATGGCGATCTATCCCACCGAAGGTAGACTTGGGGGTGTTTTGAAAATAAAATCATAAAAAATTACAAGACCAGCCAGAATATAAACACAATTAACGAACTAATTTGTAAGTTCATAAACATCATACAACATGCCACAAAGTTGCATTGTACTAAATGCATCAGTTTTCAGAGAGGTGATAGAATATGTAATGACTTTAATACGAAAGCAATAATATCGGTATCAAGAGATAAAGTGTATTTGTTTACAAGTTTGGATGAGATACAAGTGTGGTTAAAGCTAACTGTATTACAGAATAGCATACACGAAAATAAAAATGTTGATATGCTGATTTCAGACATCAAAACTATACCCTGTAATGCCATGGAAAAGATGCTGATTTTACAGATTACATGTAATGATGATACAATTGAAATAAGTTATATCAGCCATGATACCAAGATGGTTAAAATTGTGCAGTCTGAGGAAGGAATAAATTACGTATTTGATGTGAATAAATACACACATTTTTAGTCGACTAAATTTACAGTACATCTTTAAGGGCCTGTAAACTTTACAAGATCAATCAAACACGATTCAGCAAAAACAAAGATAGAATTTACAAAGAACAAACTTAGATTTAAAAGAACACATGGTGCCTCACTAATTGAAGTAGCTGTTTTAGATTCAACTATATGAATGGCAACATTTACACAAATCTAAAGTTTTAACACGTTTGAAAGGATTGAAGAAACGCTGCAAAGTGTTGAAAATAAAAGTATCTGTTCTAGACGGTCGTCCTGTTGGATTGTTGACAACACCTAAAGACAATTTATCAAGCATAAAATATTCTCTGGATGTTTGTATTTGGTTTTAAGTGACTGACGTCGGAGACTTTGCAGACTAAGACATCTTTGCTGTGATCCTTATAGTCCGGTTGCATAATCAAATAGCAATTAATTGTGGGAACAAATTAAACGGGGCGAAAAGAAGATAACCGAAATGATTAACCGAAGACTCCACACTACACAAGCAAACGAGAAAAAGATTTCCACACAGAAGGGTCTATGTTAGTCATGAAAACTGACCATTGGCAGGCAAACATTGTTGATATGCAAGTATTCAAAAAGAAAAGAATGCATACAAGTACATTTTGACAGTAATTGATGTCTTCTTAAAATACGCCTGTGCTGGAAAAGTGAAAACGAAATAGGTAGATGACATGAACAGTGCTTTCAGAAAAATCGTCACAGAGCTAAAACCTGAAATGATATAGTTTGAAGAACAAAAAGAGTTTTAGAACAGGAAATGTAAGGATCTGATGGAAAAGGAAACCATGGAATACTTGTCAACTTACTCAGACAAAAAAACATCTGTAGTGGAAAGGTTTAACATAGCTCTAAAGACTAGAATGTGGAAGTATTTAACACAAAATCAAACCAGAAAATGGGCTGTCGTTTTACCAAAGATAACTATAAATACAATAAAACACGTCACACATCAACAGACAAGAATCCATTTGAAGCCCGAACGGAAGAAAATAGATAAAACAAATTGGATGAACCTATTGATGAACTTATTCGGTTACTTGACAACGCATTCATTTGGAACACTTATATTTTAAAATCGGCGAAACAGAATATCAAATATACAAAGCAATGTTTTAAACGGGGCTACCTTCCTAACATTACCGAAGAAATATTTAAATAGGCAAGTCATTCGAGGTGATTTGGTCGTTCACAGATTGGAATACTTAAAGGAGAGGATACAGAGGGCATGTTTTACGAGCTAGAGTTATTATACGACAAACATGATGGCATATACAAAGTTGAAATAATCTTTAAGACCAAAACAATGAGCAATAAAAATATGTACTCGTCAAATGGAGAGGATATAATGAATTGTTTAGCAACTGGGAATCAGATGAAAATATTATGCCATCAAATAAATGATGTACCAACGTACACCTCTCCACTGGATACAGTTGAATCACAATACATAAATTGCAGTACCAAGGAGCACGAATACACTGAGTTCTTGACAGGTAATGAGTTTCTAAAATGTGACAGATGTTGAAAACACGGTGCAATAAACAATGAACAGGTCTGATGTGTGAAATACCATAGGGAAAAATACAGTACATACCAAAACAGCACACATTACGTACCAAAACAGCACAGGTAAACCACATACTAGTACATATGACAACATGCTAAACTTCCTACAATGTAGACAATATCCTAGCTGCATAAGACAAATGATTACCAGAGGGAACCCAGCATTTGACGTCGTCAAAAACAAAATAAATGTTAAGGAAAGCATTATTTCCTCAAGTTGTTTACATTATAACATAGCCTTTTGTGTTCTGATAATTTTTATAGTGTATTGAAAAGATTCAAGCATTTTTCCCAAAAGCAGTTTTGGTACTTGTTATGTTTATTTATATGTGATGTCATCAATTTAGAAAATCCTTGATTGCAAACTAATGGTACCTTCCATCTTTGTAGTCCAGCAGATCTAAATATAATATTAATCACAACTTTAATTTCACTTTCTTTGTAGTCATTATGTCCAGCAGATCTAAATATAATATTAATCACAACTTTAATTTCACTTTCTTTGTAGTCATTATGTCCAGCAGATCTAAATATAATATTAATCACAACTTTAATTTCACTTTCTTTGTAGTCATTATGTCCAGTAGATCTAAATATAATATTAATCACAACTTTAATTTCACTTTCTTTGTAGTCATTATGTCCAGCAGATCTAAATATAATATTAATCACAACTTTAATTTCACTTTCTATCTGAGCTATTCTAATAAGATTAATTCAGTTTCTCTCCAATATTACATACACATATATGGACATGGCAAATTCATTTTCAATTGTGTTAATATCCTTACTTTTTACCGGACAAAGTTTCAACCAATGACTGTATCTGTCTAAATTATATTTTGATGGTCGATCTCCATGATCACGTGGTCGATTTAACACAGATTCCGCATCCTAATTGAAATACCTACCGTCTTTATTTTTACGTGTATACACGCTTTTTATTTCTTCTTAACTCACTCAGACGAATCCATGTATGAACTTTTCTGAGCAGATAACATCTGTCTATGTGTAGTGTTTAATATTCAATGGTGTCGAGTATCAATTTTGTACTTTCGTTTATTTTCTGTCCAAATTTGGTATGCAAAAATCAGATAAACGTCAAATGACATCATCCGTTCATTTATGTCAATATATTTAGGATTTATTGCTCCATATAGGGGATTACTTTATAACGGGTAAACGAAAGGGAATTTCCACCAGTCTGTATGAGCATAAAGTCTGTAGAAGTTCATGTTTAAAGCTGAACCATTTCAGTATCCTTACAGTCTTTTGTTTTTCTTCTCTCCTTTCAGTGTGACATGTTTTGCTGTGTCTTTCTATTGAACTCATGTCTTTTGAGAGATTTGTCCGTTTTATGACACTTTATCTCTATTCATGTCAGTTTTCCGGCCTCTCTTACTTTTGTTATGTATATTGAATTTGTAATATGTGTCCATGAGGTAATTTGTACTTTAGTGGTAATTTTGTAAACAACATATTTACTGCATTTGAGTTTAAGGTCAGTCTTGTTTACATAGCATTTAACAATAAGATTGGAATTTTTCATGACTTGATTTGAGAAAAGTCAGGTACGCACAGAAAATTTCCATTAGAGTTGCTCATATTCATGAATATTCTGTCAGGTGACTTATCCTTATATTTATACAGATTTATACAGATTTCTTTCCTATACTAAACTTCTTATTATTAAGATCAGTCTATTAAGGAATTTATTTTAGTAATCAGATGTTACAGTTGTGAAAATCAGACCAAATTCAGAGAGAGGAATTGTTTATTTGAAATATAAATTGGAATTACTAAAAGTGATCATTCTCATTTTGGATTCATACATGACTTTGGGATTTATGTGAATTTATTCAAAGATATTCTGGATTACATCATTAAGGCATATCAGGACATTCAAGACTACTGGCACATCAGGACATTCAATGCTACTGGAATTCATTCGGAACATTCTATATTTAGGACATGTGATTAGGACACTTAGGATTATTGGATTATTTGTACTTTAATTCACGTTACTGTAAGTGTCTTTTTGAATTTTCACTTTAATTGTCTAGAAATAAATTGCTTGTTGATTTTTACTTGATTTGTCGGTTTCACTTTCTTTCTGTTACATTATTTTAAGCCCTAGAGTCGTAGGCCTAACACTTTTATCTACCTAGCTGCATATGTATACATCTATACATGCATCCATCTAATAATCTGTTTCTGTCCAAACTATATATCTATCTGTATGTATGTATTTGTCTAAGATATTTTATCTAAATATTTGTCGAAACTATCTATCTATCTATCTATCTATCTATCTATCTACCTGTCTGGATGTCTGTCTGTCCAAAACCATCCATTACAATCATCCAATTTATATGTTGCAGAATCGAAATTTGTGCAGTGTTTCTTTAAATTAAAGTTTTGGTCACTCAACTATGATTTCTTCTTTTTAACGTTTCTTAAAAAGATTGTATCAACCGAATGATAAATAACCATTAATTACCTTCAACAAATGGGTTGGACTATATTCGCATTTCACAGACAAAAATGTCTGACTTATAACCGAGTTTTCATTCTTATTTCTGCTGTCTCATTGTACGCTGACTGGCTTTTTGTACACTAGTCCCAGCAAAAAGAGTCAGGAACCAAAAGGTTACAACTAGTAACTAGACAACTTACTGATGTAACAGTTCTCAAACCTTGTACGTTGGATTTGGTTGCTAATTGAACAAATCGGTTATAAATCATACAATTTCCTCTGCAAATATATTGAAAAGTAATTTGGTTAAGTTAGGTTGCAGGTACTTTTCATTTGGTTCTTAAATTTTCATTAAACGCTAGAAATGCCGAATCGTAGTGGAGTTACCAAAACATTAGCACATGTATTTTATTGTCTTGCTTGTTGCATTGACATATAGCAAGATATAGCTATCATGTTTCCAAAAGTAGCAGCAGCAGCAATTTTAATTAACGTTTGATATTACTATTTTTTTGAGTCATCTACATGACAACATTATACCAAGGCTCATGGGCAAGTCTTGATATTCCGCAGAACCTTTCATTCATAATACATGGTTATTTTTTCAGAAATTTTATGCATTTCAGACGTTCTCTTCCTCATTCTGGCATACAATTTCATTTAGGTTTAAACATTTATCAATGCAAAGAACATGATGAAATGTGTTACTTGATAGAATTTGTTATTTTACTTTATCTGTATCTGTCTTTATGCCATTTCTGAAAATTTACTGTGTGGATTGCAAGATATGATTGATTCACTGCATCTCACACAAGAATCAAAACAACTTTACTATAGTCGTTCAAAATCAGAAATTTTGCATTTTGAACTTTTCTAATGAAGCATGTGGATGAAAAGTCAAACAATATTTAATGCGAGGGTACGTGTGTCTGTGCTTGTGTGTGTTTGTCTGTGTTTAAATAACACTGCAGAACATTCAGTAAATATTCCAAGATTTTATAAATAAATCAAACAATGATTATTTATGAAAGTTTGTAATAAAGGAAATAGGAAACATAAATACTGTATATAAATCTCGTGGAAGTCTGATTTAATGTTGATATTTTTAATTTTATGTAACCCTCCATAATTATCCCTAATACAAATATATATTTACTTTAAAAGTAAACTCTGTTCTTTCTTTCCTTCGGCTAATAAACATTCTTATCTATAGGGCATTTACCATAATTGTTTGTCTATATAACTATCTATTGGTCTGCATGTCTCTCCATATAAGTTCTCACAGTTTTCTTTAATAAACTGCCATTCCGAAAATTTCTTACCGTTCTCTGTATAAACACGTGCTAACAGATCTCCTCTTTTAAAAGACTATCTTTCTTATGTGATGATAATATTGAATTCTATTTTTGAAACTTTAAATTCTGAAGACCATGTATTAAAAAGGAGCATTGGTCTTTAAGAACACTTTAGGGGATTCGAGGTTCCCACTGGTCTTTAAGAACACTTTAGGGGATTCGAGGTTCCCATAGGTGGTCCCTTAAGACGGATTCCAACATGTGTGTGTGTGTGTGTGTGTGTGAGAGAGAGAGAGAGAGAGAGAGAGAGAGAGAGAGAGAGAGAGAGAGAGAGAGAGAGAGAGAGAGAGAGAGAGAGAGAGAGAAACTTATCAAGTGTTGGTATGAAGCAATATAATATACCAATACTGTTGGTATATTAAAGTATGATTCGGCCATTGTGTATAAATACGCATAACGGTTTGTTTATTGCTTCAACAGTAGATCATCGTATCTATGTACTCTAAACCCAGTGATGAATTTCCAGTTATTAGTCATTAATAAACGAAGAAAATAACGATAAACAAACAAACATACATATTCACCGTTTAATCTACATGTTCTATTAAATATAACACGTGTTACAAAGTGTCATCGAAATCCCATTGCTTTTCTTGTTTTCCTTTCTTCTTGCTCTTGCATTATTATTTCTGTGTCTGGGTATGGAGCGTGTCTGAACAATTCATGAAATGTTGCAGAAAATTGCATTCGTAAAAGAAGCTTATAGAGTCATTAGCCAATTGATTAGCTCACCACCACCAAGAAGCAATAAAAGAAAGAAATAAAGACAGACAGATCGAATGAAGGAAAGAAGAGAGATAGAAGAAAGATTGATAAATAACGAAATATAAGAGACAGAAACGAAATCAAATCTATTATTTAGGGAATATTTAAACACAAGACGTTATTCGTATCCAAGTTGTCAGAAATTGTGCCCAATCCCATTTTGTATTTATGAGCAACAAAATATTTTAACAATGTCCTGATAGATATATTTTCCTGAGCACTCATGCTTAATCTGCAGTCTTCTGACAACTTCTGCAACTGTTGGAGAGTCCTGTAGTGCCCTTTTTAAATGCGAGGATAGGCAATTCATTTAATTGGAAGAAACGGTCCAGAAGACTCACTTTTCTGCAGCATTCTCCAAACTCTTTGTTCTTGGTCGATTTACATGGAATAGTTCAAATATTCTATTATAAATATTCAGACAGTGATATAAGATCTTGAGCTAGATGCGTCGTGATCACGGAGTTAAAAGTCTGGATAAAATTTTCTTGACGATCACTTATAAGACCATTGAGACGGAGGCAATAGCAATATAAAAAAAATAAAGAATTGCGTTCGTACTTGACAATTGTGGAGAAGCGAGGGGTTATAATTTAATAGATTAATGCATTGTCGGCAAAAGGAATATATTTAAACGTTTCTAAAGACCATATTGCTAGTTGTCTGCTCCATTGAGAATTACTATTACACAACTACATGGATCATACTCAGTTTTATGTTTTCAAACGTTTGCTTGAGCTCGAGGAAAGGGTTGGAGCCCGAGGGTTCAATGTCTTTCTCGAGTGCTACAGAAAACTTTAACACAAAGCAAACCATATATGATCCTCCTTCTTACATGATGCTTTACAAAGCATATAAATGATATATAAATTAAGAAAATCCTGGACTTTTTAAAAGATTGCGGTTTATATAGCAAATTTCAAATTCACTTTACGTTATTGACTTCTTTTGGGGGGGGGGTTAAGTACCCACGCCACGCTCAAATCTCGTTCAAAAGTGAGTTCTGCACTCGTTCAAACGACTTTTAAACTCGTTCAAAACGAGTTTAAAAATACATTCAAATGAGATTTAAAGTCATTAAAACGACTTCAAAAGTCGTTCAAACGAGTTCTAAACTCGTTAAAACTACGTTTAAACTCGTTCAAAAACGAGTTTTAATGTCGTTCAAACAATTTATTTAAAATCGGATATTCGTTGAATAAATTATCTTTGGTAAATGTTGCAAAACTTGAACTTTTTGCAAGCGCAAAATAAATTACACTGATTTCTCAGTTTCAACAGGCATGCGCATAATGGAGGCTTACTTGAATTTGCCGTCGTAAAATGTATTTGCTTACTCGTTTCTTCGTCATAGTTAGACCATATCTCCTCTTCAATTTAATATGTCAAACTTGGACCATATCTCCTCTTCAATTTAATATGTCAAACTTAGACCATGTCTCCTCTTCAATTTAATATGTCAAACTTAGACCATGTCTCCTCTTCAATTTAATATGTCAAACTTAGACCATATCTCCTCTTCAATTTAATATGTTAAATCCTTATTACAGTTAATGACCTCATTCCCATTCTTTTTGCACGTGACTATGTTTAGTTATATTCTCCAAACGTCTCAAAAATAATTCCCGCCTATGGACTCGTGATCTAGACTCCCGTCAATTTCCCGCCTGTGGCACTCGTGATCTAGATTCCCATAATTCCCGCCTATGGCCCTCGTGATCTAGACTCCTATCAATTTCCCGCCTATGGCCTTTTTGATCTAGACTCCCATCAACAATTATTCCCGCTTATGGCTACGTGATCTAGACTCCGATCATTCCCGCCTATGACCCTCGTGATCTAGACTTCCATCATTCCCGCCTATGGCCTTGTGATCTAAACTCCCATCATTCCCGCCTATGGCCCTCGTGATCTAGACTCCCATCAAAAATCATTCCCGCCTATGGCATCGGGATCTAGACTCCCATCAATTTCCTGGTGACTTTTCATGAAGACTAATGCAAGTTTTACATGGCATGAATAGTTATGTCTAGCATGCTTAAAAAAAAAAAAAAAAAAAAAAAAAAACTTTGTGTAGCTAGTTCTGATCACAATTTTCATCATATATGTAATCTACAGACAACAACTACATGGTAAATATAGCCTAAAATGAATTGTATCGTCAGATCGCCGAAATCATCCGTAATGAGACACCGCATCATTACTTATGATGCAGCATATACAGAATAATAGAATCTATGTCAGGGCTGGCACTGAGACAAGGAAATCCTGGTCGAGGTTAGATTATTTATCTTTTGCGAGGATCTGCTAAGCAAAAGACAATAATATGAATCAGAGACTGGAATTCAGTTTAGAGTAGATGTTAACGTGCCAAAAGGTCCCTAAATTTCGATTCACCCCAACCTATGGTATATAACCAATTGAATACTGTAACTGGGAGAATGTTGATTTTTTTTTTAAGTGATATTGGAATTGCTAACTCCCCGGCCAATGTTTTTTTTTTTTTTTTTTCCTTTACAGTTTTTGACGGCAACCGTATATAGAGCCTCCAAAAATAATGTGTGCTGTTGCCAAGGGCCGTATAGTAACCTTCACCGGAAATATACGTGTCAGACTGAATCAGGATATAATCTGCAACAGGCAATAGTTTTTGTCTCGCCTGGTAATAGCGAGACATATATATCACTTTTCTGGCAGCGGTGGTCTAGTCGTCAACAAAGAAAATTATGTTAGAAGTCGCGTATCTTCTACATCAGTTGCTGTATTCAGCTGAAAATTTGGGACAGTATTATATTATAGGGATCATGCACGAGTTTCTGTGTTCAAACGTTTTGCCGGAGCACGAACGAATACTTTGAACTTGATTGCGTAGACATAGGGTTTAAGGTCAATTCTGAGTGCTCCGACAAACGTTTGAACACAGCAAACAGTGACGATCGTTAGTCTTACATGACAAGTAATCTTAATGAGTAGTTATTAACAACATCTACCAAAATCCCACTGTAGAATATGAGTCTTCCCGCACTGTCCACACACGAATTACGTCACTAAAGTATTAAATATCAGCTGTTCATGGCAAGTTACTAGAAATGCGCGACTTAACCTTGTAACATTGCCTTATATTCCGTCTTACTGCAGTTATCAGATACCCCTGCCCGTCTGATGACAAAATCACACATTCGTCCATTTTCGGTCAAAAAATCAATGCATCGTCCATTTTGCCGACCTGTCGTCTGCGACGTGCGTGATATCGCCGCAGAAGTGGCATCAGTGAAAGACCGTAATCACGCAGAACACGAATTTACCGTTATTTAGTACAGCTGTCATCACGAAAACGCACACGTCCAACCAAACAAAACCTGCCAATCATGTAAAAATACATATTTAAGGTTTTCACCCTGATATGGTATGAGTTCCTACATGAGTAGAAGGCTAGTGGCATCATTATTAACAATGTTAATGTGCTGTGTAAATGTTTTTTTTTTTTTTTTTTTTTTTTTTAATTTTAAGTCAGATATCTACTACATCAGTTGCTGGATTCAACTGAAACGTCAGGATAATATTATTATGTGTGGCACCATGGTCACAAAAATTACACTATGGCGACAATGGAATTAACGTTACAGGCGCTATCTTACATGTATGACGACAAGGGGAATTTAACATTAGTATGGGACTATGTCGACAAAGGAAAACTTACTATTAAAATGAACATGACATTTCCCTTTGTCGCTATAAATTCTTTTTGTATTAGGCACAAAAATGACCCTATGGCGACAAGGGAAAAGTTAATTTTAACAAAATAACACAGAGTTCCCTTTGCACCTATACATTATTAACAAAAATGACATTACGGGTATAAGGGGAATGGTAATGTTAAAACTACATTTACTGACCAACACCGACACTTACTAACCAATGCGCCGTTTTGGCTGACAAACACCTAAACTTACTAACCAGCCACGACATCTCTCGCCCCAGTGCATATGTTGCTCTCGATTGCTAAATCTTTGGTCACATTAGTTCCAACAGTATCGGTTTCTGAGAAATCCTGTGATACTAGTAATAGCATCGAAATAATTTTAGTGATGATAAATGTGAATGTATTTTCCGTCTAGAAAATTAGGTCCTCAATACAGGAGATTTCCACAAACGATTTGAGTGTACACTTTCAATGTATAACGAGGGGCTATCACGTCGTGGTGTTTTTGCATTCCACACACGGTCTCCTTCGAAACTCCTGCTTGTTCGAAAAGGATTTCTGCTTCTCTCCGTTGTTTGGCTCTGTCCGATCTGCTACTGGTTTTCCATAATCTTTTCCAGTCTGGTGTATCGTTTTTCTCTGCCTAAGTTCGAATCACCGCGATGGCGCGGGCTAAACAAGTCTGATCTTGATAGTTTTCGATCTGGACAATACTTCCTAGTAGTAGGCAGTTGATCAACCGATAAAACTTTGCGTTGTCCGCTGCCCCTTGGAAGTAAAACGTGTTTCATATAAAGGGTCACTTTTCCATTGGTCATGTCAAACTCATCATTCGATTGTTGTATGTGTTGATACTTGTCCGAGATTTTGGAAGAGGTTAATTCCGCAGGTGTAATAAATCATATACACTGCTATCTGGAGGAGAAGAGTGTACACTGAAAGGCAAGGGTGCTCCAAGCGAGTATTGGACTATCGACCTTCAGTGCGTAAATGCTTGAGAAGAAGAACAGTGAAGCGGTGCCACCAGTGCTAAGCATCTTGGGCTAACAACCCCAACGGTCCTTTTTACTTCTCTCAGAAAGAGAGATATACCACTCAATCATTGCCAAAACTCTCTGTTTTTTGTGTCTGCATATCTTTGCCTTCACAACTAATATTTAAACCCCCACACAGTTGTTTGTGTGTATAGTGCACAAGCACTGCTGCCCTTTTCAGGGATGATGGTATGTTTATGTATGTATTAGTACTCCTAACCTTTTCATGGATGTTTGTGTGTATGTGTGAGCACTCCTACCCTTTTCAGGGATGATAGTTGTATGTGTTAACACTCCAACCCTTTTCGTTGGTTAGTAAGTGTGGGTGATAGTCAGTAGATCCGCAAATTAGTAAGTATGGGTGTGTTCAGTGGTAAGTAAGTATGGGTGTGTATGGGTATGTTCAGTCAAACGGCGTATTGGTTAGTAGGTGAGTGTGTTGGTCAGTCCAAATGGCGTATTGGTTAGTAAGTATAGGTGTTGGTCAGTAAATGTTGGTTTAACATTACCATTCCCCTTGTACCCAAAGTGTCATTTTTGTAAATATTTATAGGTACATAGGGAAATCTTGTTTTAATTTTTAGGGTTATTTTCGTACCTAAAACAAAAGACATTTATAGCGACAAGACGAAATGTCATGCTAATTTTAACATTAGCTTGCCTCTTGTCGCCAAAGTCCCATACTAATGTTAATTTCCATTTGTCCCCATAGGGTAATTTTTTAGCCATACGTCCAAGATGGCGACCGTAAGGTTAATTCCCATTGAAATTTTTGTCACCATAGTGCAACAATATTCTACTCCCTGGTTTGCTAGAAATATATGTTTCACCTCCATGAGCAAAATGGATGGTGGCATCATTGTCGATGATGTTAAGGTGTTGTGTACATTTTTTTTAATGTATTCTACTGAAACGTCGGCGTAATATTACTATGTTTAAAGTTTGTACCCCGGTGTACTAGGAGTTCCTACTGCACCTGTATCAGCAGAAGGCTGGCAGCATAATTATCAACAATGGTAATGTGCTGTGTACAAATCTACTTAAAGTTACCTGTCTACTACATCTGTTGCTGTATTCTACTGAAACGTCGGATTAATATTACGATGTCTAATGTTTGCACCCTGGTGTGCTAGGACTTCGCGTCTCGCCTACGTGATCACAAAGCGTGTGACTTAAATGTTTACAATGCTCAGGTGCTAAGTTAAAGTTTTTTTAGAAGTTACAGTTGATGTATGCCATTGAAACTTTGGGATAATATTACTAAGTTAGTACACTAATGTGCCACGTGTTCCTGTCTTGTGTGCATAAGCAGAAAGCTGTCATAAAATGTCCTGTACAGGCAGAAACCTGATTTCTAAACTGCATATTTGAAAATTTTCTTTTTGTTTTTGATCTGCAAAATTAAATCTGATTACATGCTGCATATCATTTAGCGGAGTTTTTATTTATTACCTGAAACTTTCCAAAGTAACCACTACTTTATTCTGCAAAGGCTTACATAGGTCTGCAGATAACGTTCCCACTTAGATATACACTAGTAGTATGGAGGCTGTATGTTGACTGCCACCATTAACATTTTTTAATTTGTATAACTTTGCACTTTTATCACTTCAAAACCTTCATAAATTTTCAAAGCTATTTAGCACCGTTTTCGTCCGATCCGCGGATATCGAAACGTTGAAATATTATCTGAAGTTCTGAAACTATACATTTGTTTTCTATGCCACCATGGTCATGTACAATATTTTTAAAAAAATATTCGTCAAACAAGACCACAACCAAAGAAATTAGTATTTATTTTCTAGGCTTCCACGGCTGCATTCTTCACCATAAAAATCCCACATTAACATAATTTGATAAAAGTGTTTCTTAGCCCTTTTAATGCCCGGCCTACGTGACGTTTGTAACGCGATAGAAATATTCAGTTCATAGCTGATCCGGAAAAGTTCTATTACACGCCCTGCATATCAGATTTGTATAATAGTGTGTTTGTATAGCTAGATTGATTCAAACGTAGTAAATCAATCAAACAAGTAAGTCAGTCAAACTAGTGAGTTATTTTTTTGAGCTATGTAAATAGAGGTCCATTAATATACATTTTAGCCATTGCACATTAGACTGACAATAATGTAGTAAAATTAAGGATTACACTCAATATGCAAGTCAAAAAAAAAGTTAAGTGTCTTATCATATATGTGTTATCTAAATTGGATCGTATTTGTTGAAAATTGTGTACAATTCAAGTGTAGTTTCACCAAAGTGTAGCGATGAGTTATATTTGATAGCGTGTGTATTACCACTGTAGCTTATTTTGTCATACATTTATTACTATATACATACATATAGTGTATATTTGACTACTTAATTGATCCAGGAATGTCAAGTTATCAAGTAAAATAGAATTTATGACAGATGATTTTGCCACAATTGAAAAAGGATGACATTGTCAGGCTTGTTTTCGATTACGTCATGTGTACTATACCTGGAAAACACCTACTAGTCACATGTACTAAACTTGTAAAAGGGATCATATTTTCAGGTTTTTTAGCGCTATAATATGTGTACTATTGTCATGTGTGTTTGTTAAGGGGTACAAAAGTTGCAAACAATAACATCCAGCACAAAAGTAGACTCTATAGTAGTTTAATCTTCACACAAGCTATGGCTAAAGACGACTGCCCCTTACACAGAACAGATTGGTCTTATTACACCACGGCAATAGTTTATCAAAACTACTGAATAGATAAAAAAAATCAGGTTTCATTTACAATATCAATTCTTGCCTTTACAGTGATGACAGGGCACAGACTCAAATCCCAAAAGTCAGCCTGATAATCAGGATCAGATGTGTGAACTATGTAGAACTTGTTTCTAACATTAACACATGTGACCAGTTAAAGTCCTTTAAACTAATAATACCCTATTGTTACGACTCTATGGTCTAAGAAAAATGTAACAGAAAGAAAGTGAAACCAACAAATCAAGTAAAAATCAACAAGCAATTTATTACTAGATAATTAAAATGAAAAATCAAAAGGTCACTTACAGTAATGTGTTTTGAAATCCTAATAATCCAATAAGAATGATTGTTCTAATCACAAGTCCTAAATATAGAATGTTCCGAATTCACGGCTGTGTCCTTGAATGTTATGATGTACTAATGGTCTCCAAAGTCCTGATGTACTAGAAATCTTTGATGTGCTGATGTCAAAATGAAGTATTCCAAAATCTCTGAATAAGTTCACATAAATTCCAAAATCATCAATTAAAAATCCAAAATCCAAAAGTTTATGAGCACTGTTATAATCCAATGAATATTTAAAATAATTCCTCTCTTAGAATTTGGAATGAATTTTCACAACTGTAATAGCTCTTTACAAGACTGATGGTAATGTCAAAACTGAATAAATGTCCACCAAACATGGTATATATAAAGATTGGTCACATGACAGAATGTTCTAGAACATGAGTCATCTTAATGTAATTTTACTTGTAAACAAAAATTCAACCTTGACCTTCAAATTGAGAAAACATATTGATCAAAACAACCTAATTCAAGGACACTAGTTAAACATGTTTTTCCTGATAAACATCAAGACCTAAGCAAATATTAAAGTGAAGAAACATTTATAATTTCCTAAAATATTTATAATATTATATAAACATCATACATAACACTATACATATATACCTCTTGTTTGAATGGGAAATGTTAGGCATTAATATGACGGCAACAGTGCCATACTTAGAAAAGGGGTGACATTGTCAGACTTTTCAAAGATTACGTGACGTACACTTTACTTAGAAAAGGCCTACTAATGTCACGTGAACGATACTTGTAAAAGAGGTGACAGTGTCAAGCTTTTTATCGATAATGTTATATGTACTATACTTGGAAAAGCTACCAGTGTCATGTGCACTGCACTTGTAAAAGGGATGCCATTGTCAGGCTTGATACCAGTACAGTCACTTGTACTATACTCGGAAAAAGTCTGCTAGTGTTACGTGACCTATAGTTAGAAAATGGAAGACAGTATCACTCCTTAGGACACATGATATTTATGTTTTAAAAGATTTGGAAGAAAAGTAAACTTTCATTAAGTAAATATTTAGAGGAAAGTGGATATAATATGCAATCCAAATTTTGTAATGCCCTATTTGACAAATGTGAGTGAACAGCCAGATTTATTACAAGTAAGATTTACAATCAAGTTAATAACAAGCAGCTGGAAAAATGTACTACAAAAAATGTGCGAAGAAGTAAGATGGTGAACTTTATGTTTTGTTTGTGAGCACACGTTTTCAAGTAGTCGTTTCTGGAGATTAGTGAATTCCGAAATTCATTGGAGCGTTGACTTTATGCGTTTGTATTATCTATTCAAAAAGAATGATGCATTTCCAGATTCATTTTGAGTGTTTACGCATGTTCAGTGTTTTTCACTTGTGATGACTTTATCGGCGGAACATTTTGATTTTTTTAACACCTTTTATTAAAAGAAATTAAAGAAACAAAACTTGACGCCGAATATTGCCGGCACCGTGTTTGGGGTTTGCTCCTATAAACGTCCCCAATTGTCCGCACTTTTTATATTATTATAAAAAATAAATATAATATTTGATCTTATTTTTGTTTTCTGATTTTTCTTTCTTTCTCCTTCCGTTAATCAATTCACACTTTCCTTTTTTATTTATATCTTTCCCTTTGATATCCTTTAGTCCAACTTTACATCAAACTCTTCTAGAATTTTGCTATTTTTACCGTCTTTCCATCACCTTTTCTATCTTCTTTTTTTCCATCAACTTTTTTGTCCTTCGATTACATTTTTTCCTTTTCTCTTTTTTATCTTTTCATGACCCGTTTTCTGTTTATCCATCGTATTACAATATTCTTTCTTTCCTCCAACATACACCTACACACGTACAAAATCATAGATCGGCTGTATACAAGAGACGGTTCAAATAAGAACCGACAGAGAAAAAATTAAGTCTTCTATATGAAATTTCCTCTTATTCCTTAGACATTCAGATATAGCTAGAGCCGCGGAGGCTTAGTGGTTACCGTGTTGGAATTGCAACCAGATGGGCCTAAAATTTCAATTAGGTCTCATTCAACTATGGTCGTGGATTTTCTTTTTCAGCTCATAGAGAGAGAGAGAGAGAGAGAGAGAGAGAGAGAGAGAGAGAGAGAGAGAGGATATCTAGATGTCGCTAACATTTCGGAATATATCATTTTTTTGAAAGCGCACTGTAAGAGTGAAGACCGGGTTTGGTTAGAATCCGTCCTATTTAAAAAGCTTTGCATGACTGGTCGCATCAGTATATGCTATTTATTATATTTATAACATTTATAACACCTGTATGTAATAAATAACAGGCTGATTGTGACAGGTTAGAAATAAAGTGAGTGAAAAAGATATTCGATGGGCTTCGATCCCGAAACCTGTAACAAAATGTCAATTCACTCCACCCACTGAGCTATTCGGAACACGAGAAGTCCTGTGTGATATCCCTCATAATGCTCTTTGTATCCGATTCTGGTGTGGAATACACATTGTAAAGAGGTTCCAAGGGTGATTAGAAACACGCAACTGTCAAGCAAACTAGCGTATTAGTTACTTTTCTTTACAGTGCATGCACGCTCCTCCTTTTTTACAGGATGGCAGTGTATGGTCCGATTACGTCACGCATTTCTCTTCTCCCAAATCCCAGTGAAGGACGTTTAACCGGCAGCATTTTACGTTTTTCGATAATTTCCGGTTAAGACAGTAATCTATAGGGACACAATGCACAAAGTTACATCCGTCCATGTGAAGATGACTTGGCTTGGTTATTGATCAGTCTGATGCATTCTAAATATCTGCTCAAGCTTCTAGATATCTAACGTTTGGTTTTTGCATTTTGGCTGGATATAAAATATGCACATTACGTCTTACTCTATCACTCAAATCTGAAAATTGGTGTCGAATAAAGCATACGCTTAAAGCTTGAAAGACGAGCTCTTCCTTCCTACGATGAAATGCTTTATTGATCTTCGCTCTACAGTGAATTGACCGTTTTTGAGAAGATGCTAAGGAAGATATGTCGTATTATAAACCGACACCAGTCAGAGGAAACGTCAGTCATTACGTACAAAGACTGATTGTCATTTCTTTTGAGAAATTCAGTACAAGTGGTACAGTCTGAAACAGATTTTAAACACTTAAAGTAGATAGATTAAAAGAATATATTAAAAATGCTTTTTGCAAGAATAAATAGATTAAGAATAAAAATGTTTGTAACAT
The DNA here is from genome assembly GCA_029931535.1 of Margaritifera margaritifera. Lineage (NCBI taxonomy): Eukaryota > Metazoa > Mollusca > Bivalvia > Unionida > Margaritiferidae > Margaritifera > Margaritifera margaritifera. Next base: position 17,225,545 of record JAQPZY010001699.1, on the reverse strand, counting down.
ATTAATTACGTTTTCAACTCTGTTGCTTGGTAACGATCTGTTTTGAGTAAACAATATGTTAGCAGAAAATGAACTGTTAAACAGGATTGAACTCCACCGACGATTTTTCATGGGAATGAGCGTGTTCTTTCAGAGAAGAGAAAAGTATCGTTGGCCATTTTTACCGACATACATCCATTTATAATGAGAGTGTATTTCTATAATTTTTAAAAATATGACAATAACAATTGAAAATGTATGGATACATAAAATTGCTGCATGATTTTTAAATCTCGATAACTGTATATATATATATATATATATATATATATATATATATATATATATATATATATATATATATATATATATATATATATATATATAACTCAGCTATATCCACAAACCCACTGGATTTATGTTTCGAATTACAAAATATATGCATGAAATAATAATTATAAACTGACACCTATATGAGTAGTTATATGTGGGTGTTGGGGGACAAGGGAGACTCCTATGTTAAAAAAGGTAAAAAGTTTATAGGGACAAGGGGAATTTAACATGGAGATGGCACAAAGGGAATTTAACATAGAGATGGCACAAGGGGGTATCCTATGTTAAAAAGGTAAAAAGTTTATAGGGACAAGGGGAATTTAACATGGAGATGGCACTCGAGGGACAAGGGGACAGCTCCTCCTCCTTTAGCGTTGACTAGAAAAAATCCGGAACATTAGATTATAATGGCCTAGACTAAAAGTAACACTAAAATTCCGAAATTGTACCGGACGTTAGCGTTGACTAGAGAAAAATCCGGAACATTAGATTATAATGGCCTAGACTAAAAGTAACCCTAAAATTCCGAAATTGTACCGGACGTTAGCGGAGACTGAAAATAATCCGGAAAAAAAAAATGGAAAAAATTGACAGACAAAAAATAGTACTAAAATTTCGTAACTCATTTTAAATTTTTATTTTTTTTTATTTTATATTTTTTTATATACAAACTCAAATAAACCCAAAACCCAAACCCAAACCTAACACACTATCCCAAATGCCTTGTGTGCTGCCTAAAAACCCCAAAAACCTGTTATCAGACGAAAGGGTATGACAAAGGGATGAAATCACGCCAACATACTATCCAACATATACACCATCCATTTTTTTATTTTTTTTATTTTTTTTATCAAAACACACACACCACACAACCATTTTTTTTACTTTTTTAACATTTTTTTATATCAAAACACACACCACAAATATACAATCCATTTTTTTAAATTTTTTTTTTATATCAAACACAAAACTTACACATACCACAAATATACAATCCATTTTTTAAAATTTTTTTTATATCAAACACAAAACTTACACTACACAACCATTTTTTTATTTTTTAAATTTTGTTTATATCAAAACACTCACCACACTATCCATTTTTTTAACTTTTTTAAAATTTTTTTATATATCAAATTCAAACTTACACACACCACACAAATCATTTTTTAACTTTTAAATTTTTTTTATATCAAATACAAACTTACACACACTACACAACCATTTTTTTTACTTTTTAAATTTTTTATATCAAACACAAAACTTACACACACTACACAACCATTTTTTTTATTTTTTAATTTTTTTTTATCAAAACACACACACCACACAACCATTTTTTTTGCTTTTTAAATTTTTTATATCAAACACAAAACTTACACACACTACACAACCATTTTTTTATTTTTTAAATTTTTTTTATCAAAACACACAAACCACACAACCATTTTTTTACTATTTAAATTTTTTTTATCAAAACACACACACCACACAACCATTTATTTTACTTTTTAAATTTTTTATATCAAACACAAAACTTACACACACTACACCAATCATTTTTTAACTTTTTAAATTTTTTTATATCAAAACACACACCACAAATATACAAGGGAAAGTTTTTTTTTGGTTTGGTGGGTAAAAAACAAACCACACAACACCATTCAGAGATATACATCAATAATAATAATTATATTTTATTCAATGTATATACATTATTTTACTCGTGGTAATAAACAATTTCATATAAGTCCAATACAGTTCAATACACTTCCATATTTACCATTTCATTCTCGTATTGTCGTATTGTTCTGACACTTCAGGAAGATTCTTGTCTACAATTCTCTCATAACTTTCTTCTGGACTCTCATTGATAAACTCCAACTTAATAAAATGTCCATTATCATCTCGAATCCACTGCCTTTTTTGACAAATAGTTTTTTTTGATTTTTGATTTAAAAAAAAAAACAAAAAAAAAACAACACAAACACTCTATACAAACACACACCACACAACCATTTTAAAATTTTTTATTTTTTATTTTTTTTTATAAAAAAAACACAAACACACCCTATACAAACACACTCCACACAACCATTTTTATTTTTTTATTTTTTATTTTTAAATCAAACACAAACACACACATACACACACACACACACACACACACACACACACACACACAACACCTTTTAAATTTAATTTTTTTTTATTTTTATTTAAAAAAAAACAAAAAAAAAACACAAACACACTCTATAGAAACACACTCCACACACCCATTTTTTATTTTAAATTTTTTTTTTTTTATCCAACACATACACCACACCATCCATTGCGCGGACCTAAAAATAGGGTTCAGATCGACAGTGAGATAATAGATAGAGGGGGGTGACTTCAGATCGATAGAAAGAGAGAGATAGAACATAATCATTATTATTTCAAATTCAATAAAAAAACCACACAACACCATATTTTTTTTTCAACAATAACCATTTTTTTAATCAACAATAACCATTCTAACATAAAAAACTAACAATTCAACAATAAAATTTTTTTAAAAACATTAAACATATTTACAGGGTTGACAACGTTGGGGTGGTAAACTAAACCTCCACCTTTCTACATCGACATCATTCTGATTGACATTACGCTTGTGAGCTAAAGACAAGAGATAACCAAAATGTTCACAAAACCATCTTTGTACTTTAGCATCGTTTCTAACATAGTCACTATCAAAAAAAGTCACTAAATGTTCTAAGGAATATCCAAGACTGCGTTGATGAAGAAAATGTACACAATATTGTCCACACACCATGGAATCTGATCCTTGTACTCGAACATTATTGAATTGAGTCGAGACGGCATTTCTTCTCATAAAGTCGATGATGTCTTTTTCCAAAGGAAGTAATCCATAAGAATCAAAATATTTCACACAGTAAGCGTTGGGAAAGTACACGGTAACCCAATGGGTTCCTGGTAGATGACTGTCGTCGGTATTGATGACATAGGCATGAACTTTTTTTGGTTTACGATGAGGTAGTTCATCTTTAGCACACACCACAGGATTCCAAGAAGAAGTATAGGAACTGCGAGTCAATAGGTAATGAAGTTCCCTGGTATCCATTTTTTTCTTCTTTTTTTGTCTTCAATGGAAATAATAGGTCACCAATTCACACCTGACTTTAAACTTGAATTGATCTATCTTGTAATTCCAGGAATATTCACGGCGGATAGTTTCTGCACTCTGTTGAATGAGCCCTTCGATGCGCCTAATCTCCAGAAGAGTAAGTGGAGGAAAAGAAGAATTCACCAAGTCTTTATACCATTGTCTCAACACTTTTTCGTCCGAGTTCTGGGACCAAGCCGTTTCCAAATAGTTGTCCAATTGTTCTTCACCTGTCAACATCATACATTGGTCGTGTTGTATCTGACTGGGATGATCGATTTGACATCCATGACATTGTTCTTGGACTAGACTGTTAATTATTTTACTCAATTCCTGAGCATAACTGGACACTAACTGTTTTTCTTGTTCTGGCCATCGAGAAATAAATCCAGTAAACTCGGTTTTAGGTTCTGAATGAATGACTTCGTCATCATCATCATTTGTGGTAGTTTGTGACTTCTCACAAAATTCCTCATCTATTTCCATAGGTTCTTCTTCTACGTGTTGCATCTTTTTTTTCTTCTTCTAATAGTCTAGAATCACTTCTCTCAAACTGTTGATCTCTAGAGTATTATCAAATTCTGCATACAAGACGACGTTCACTGTGTCGGGTAGAGGATCTGCAAGCTGAAGTTCCACACGAAGTGGGCCTGATTTTATAGGGTGGAAATGTCCTTCATCGCTGCCTTGGTCAGGAGTGAAATCAAATCCCACAAGGCATACCCTCCTGCATAATCCTCGTACGAAATGCCGTGGCTGGTGTTGGTACCTAACTGTCCTGTGGCTTCAAACAGGCTCAGGTAAGATCGCAAGTAATTTTTATGGCCGTCGCTAAAGTTAGGTTCAAAAGGTCTGGTACACAAGGTCTTGCCATCTCGACTGACTTCTATCTTGGAGACGTTGTAGTGTTTAAACTCGAACGGATTCTGATCGTGGACTCCGTTGAGGGCTGCATTACTGACGATGCCAATCAGCAAACGTTTGGGGAGCTGTCCTTGGAAGATGTGATCTTCGACTTTGGATCGGAGTCCAGCGGCTATGGTAAAGGTTTTCACTTCCACTCGTCGCACAGGATACTTAGCAGTGGTTCTGCTCAAGGATTGACTGATGTCATTGGCTACTTTTGGTAAGACTTCCACACGTCGCACGTAAAGTTTGGCTTCTTTGATTTTGGTTTTCCACTCGTTAGCATGAGCCATCAAATGGAAGGCGGCACTACTGCGATTCAGTCTCAGGCGTACATCTACTCCGTTCAACAAATACTTGTCTTGCAACCACATGTCCAAATGCAAACGATCCATCAGTTCTAAACTTCGTCTGATTTTCTTTCGACGGTCGTTAAATCCCACATTGTGAGGGACTGCTGGAATTATAGGTTTTTCACCATTAACACCATCCTCAGTAGACTTCGCCGGTACTGACAGCTCTGTGTCGTTGAACTTTTCCAAGGTGTCAGGTTTCCAGACCACCGAAGCATCCAGATGAGTGTTCTTGGCTTCTTTTCCGTACGTCAAGAGATTTTCCAAATAAGCACGGTAAGGGTAAGTGTCCAAACTGCTGCTGACCAGTTTGTTATTCAAGTACAAATCTACTCCGCTGAACAAGGAATGCATGAAATTATTGACGGGTGCCACTCGGGCAGCTTCCCCAGGAAGGGTGTTGTCATTTTTTTGTACTTGAAGTTTCAGGTACAAGTAACTGTTATTCAGATCGATGTAATCTTCGGTTTGTCCTTTGATTTCAAATTCGATAGGAGCTGATTCCGACAAAGACGATACAGGATGAAATTCCACCCATTGGGATTCTTGCATCGTCATCATGGTGGGAGGCATAGAAAACATATCCAGTTCTGACTTGGTACATTCGCAAGAATCTCGGTGCATCATTTTTTTTTTCACAGTTAATAATCAAACACGTCTAATTCTCTGACGGTTCTTCTTCTTTTCTTATTCTTTTTGGAACTGCCGTGTGTTCTTTTATGAACTTTGAAGGGATTTCGATGTCGTCGTCTCTTTCTACCTTGTCCTTGCTGTGAAGTGGAGGAAGAAGTAATGCCATGGTCTGAAGCGTGAAGCGTATTTATAGGATTTTCTTGGAGACCTAAAAGATCTTTACCAGTTGTCATCAACACATTTTTGCCTGCCCTCAAAAAGGCTTCTTTTGGATTTTGTTTGTCGATGAGTACATTTTGCAAAAATTCTTTTCCTTGTGTCAAAGCAGCATCTTTTAAGGCATGAAATCCTCGAGTCACCATCGGTTTCAAAATAGGAGCTACCGTCCGAAATGCTGATTTTAACATATCAGCTAAACCATGTCCTCGTTGTCGAGTCACTCCTTGGTACACTGGATACATTTTTTGTTTGTTTGGGTCAGTTACAATTCGTTAGAGAACTTGTTTTTTTCGAAAATGTAGTTTCACCGTGACTTTTCCTTTGTCAATGAATGGCACATCTTGTCCCAAATCTCCTTTTATACTAATGTGGACACTGTCAAAATACGATTTACTGACTGGAAGATAATGAGGATGTACAAATTCACGGTGAACGTGAAACGTGTTTCCACCTTCTTCGTACGCACCAGCAGCAGTATCCACTTTGAAAGGAATGACTGTCAGTAAGGGAGCAGCTGTGTGGCCCACCACGTTGTACTCCACCACATCGGAGTACACAAACATTAAATTCAGTCCAACGTTCAATTCGATAGGGGTGCAAAAAGCCTCTCCGAAATCTGTGTTGGTGTGGATTGTTCGTTCACCATGATACTTTTTATTTCCACCCAAAATATCAAACAACCCAGCAGAAAAACCGATGGTCATGAATTTTCTTTCGTGCGCGGGTAAGTGTTTGTCTTCTTTCTCGTCGAATGGCTTTCTCTCATGCCCTTTCAAAAATTGCAAGAGGAAACGGCGTGCCACAGGATGGTATTTGATCTCTACCCATTTTTGGTTTTTTTCCAAGGCTTTGCCAAATTGGGCTTCGAAGACGGCCGCAATCGTCTCCACCAAATGTTGAGCACTAAAATAATACCCTTCAGGAATTCTCATGCGATAGGTTGAGTAGGGAGTATTGTCAGTTTTTGAACTCATTTTTTTCCCAATTTCAGGATCATGAGCGTCCAACTCTTTTTGCACTTTTTCGTTATAGATTGCTACGTCAAAAATGGTTTGATTTCCAGACACATTCTTGATTTGCGTAGGATGAATGATTTCTACCAAAGCCACTTCCCAATGAGCGTCGTGATCCAATTGGAAGGCCTGAGGTAATTTGGCCGTGAAACAACATAATTTGTTGTTGGGAAACACATCCATGGAACTGTCACTGGGTAACGTTAAATAAAATTGGTCATTCATAGTTCTAAGGTGGTTCTGGTGTCCGAGGAGTCACTCAAGTGGATAGAAGAATGATGTTCAAAGGGTTCCAAAAGAGGACTGGTATTGTGGTGACTGGAAGAAGAAGGTGGACTGGCGTTGCTCGTACTCCCGTGGTGGTGACTGTTGTCCGTCGTCGTCGTAAATTTCAAAGAGGGACTGGGTAAAAGATAACCGATGCAACTGCTAAGTAAAATGGTCCACAATTGTTTGTCTCCTTGTTGCAAACTCAAATTGGCAATAGCTGCTCCGATGACACAATACACTACATAAATTTGGCAGAAAAAGACGATTTGATTTTTAGGCACACGTTCTCCGCACCACGCCCAGAGCGGTTGTTTTTGTAATTCTTGAAGAGAAGAACTCTGTGAAGGAGTTGTTGAAGTCGTGGTTGCTGTGTTGAATGGCATGTTGTTGGGTTACTTCTTTTTCTTTTTATAGTCGACGACTTGAGAAGCAGCAATGCAAGAATCAAAACTAGGAGGATATCCTTTCCAACGTACTTTGACTTCTTCTACTCGACGTTTGCCTACTTTACGTGTTATTTGTTCGAGAATGCTTTCGATGTCGTACAAGGCGTCTTCTTTTTTGGTCACTCGTTGTAACTCAGGCAAGTAAAATGTTCCTTTGAGCACTTCACCGTGCATGTCTTCCAATTTATAGACGGGAGGATCACGTCCACGCACGGGGGTAGTGACACGAAACAATTCGGTGGTTCAGTTAGGTAAATAACCTTTGTCAAAAGTACGTTTGGTTTTTCCGATGCGAACCCAATCACCCGTCTTTAACTCCAGCAAGGGTTTCTTCTTCTGAGGTGGTTTCCTTTTTGAGGTACCAAACAATTTATCAAACACGGTCACTTCGTTTTCAGGGCTGACCTCTTCGGGGGCAGATCCGATGCTACGATGGTACGATTGACTGTACGCTTTGACCAAACGAGGTAACACGTCGATGTACTTGAGAGTATGTTGATGTGTAAAATATTTCCACATGCGTTCTTTCAAAGTTCTTTGAAAACGTTCCACGATACTGGCTTTGGTTTCAGGATTTTCGGTAGTAAAAAAATGAATTTGTCTTTGTTTCAATTCTTTTTGAAAAGCTTGGTTTAGAAATTCGGTGCCTTTGTCAGTTTGCCATCGTAAAGGTTGGCGTCCACTTTGTTTCAAGACCAATTTTAAGGCCCATTTATCCTGAAGAAGCGCTGTAGGAGGAGTCTAGACTCCTGGAGGAGGAGGAGCTGTCCCCTTGTCCTCGAGTGCCATCTCCATGTTAAATTCCCCTTGTCCCTATAAACTTTTTACCCTTTTAACATAGGATACCCCCTTGTGCCATCTCCATGTTAAATTCCCCTTGTCCCTATAAACTTTTTACCTGTTTTAACATAGGAGTCTCCCTTGTCCCCCAACACCCACATATAACTACTTATATGCATAACATTGAGGAAAGTGCTTATACATGGATCCCACATCATATGTTTGGATAGATATATAGTGCCGCCATCCATGTAAATTTCTTATCGATTATAGGTGAAGGGCTTATTTTAAGTTGTGAGAATTTGTAGCCCTACTCCCTTTTATCAACAATTATGGCAATAAAATGTTACACACACACACACACACACACACACACACACACATATATATATATATATATATATATATATATATATATATATATATATATATATCTCTTTTATCAACATTTATGGCAATAAAATATGTTATAGATATATAGTTATGTCTGTGTATATATATATATATATCTATATATATATATATATATATATATATATATATATATATATATATATATATATATATATAATGACACAAACATTGATAAAGGCGCAAATGCAAAAGTTTCCCAACGTTTCGAGCTATATATAATATAATCATTTTAGGAAATTATAAATGTTTCTTAACTTTAATATTTGCTTAAACCTTAATGTTAAGTATAATATTGACATATTTACCTATTGTCCTTGAATTTGATTGTTTGCTTAGTATTTGAGTTCAAGGACGGTTTTGGTAAACAAGTTGTTGATTCCATTTGAGGTCAAGGTTTATTTTGTTTACAGATAAAACAGAATTTCCTTTAGAGTTATGTGTCAAAAGTCACATACACCATTTAATTCTATAACATTCTGTCATGTGAATTATTTATATATATATATATCATGTTTAGTGGACAGTTTTTCAGTTTTTGACCTTAACATCAGTCTTCAAAGAGCCATTACAGTTGTGAAAAATCATTCCAAACTCAGAGAGAGGAATTATTTAAAGTATTCATTGGATTATTAAAGTGATCATAGACTTTTGCTTTTTAGATTTTGAATTGATAATTGTGGGATTTAGGTTAACTGATTCAAAGATATTCTGGAGTACTTCATTTTGGCACATCATCACATTAAAGACTACTGGCAAATCAGGACATTAAAGACTATTGGCACATCAACACATTCAAGGATACAATCATTCATTCGGAACATTCTATATTTAGGACTTGTACGTAGGACACTTAGGATTATTGGATTATTTGGATTTTAATTCACGTTACTGTAAGTGTCTTTTCAATTTTCACTTTAATTGTCTAGAAATAAATTGCTTGTCGATTTTTACTTGATTTGTTGGTTTCACATTCTTTCTGTTGCATTTTTCTTAGACCATAGAGTCGTAACAATATATATATATATATATATATATATATATATATATATATATATATATATATATATATATATATATATATATATATATATATTAAGCGGAGTTCGTATAAAGCCAAACCGTAAACCGTAAATGATAAGGAGAACAAAAGATAGATAGAGAGATAAATAGACAGGTACAGAGATTTTAAAAAATTATCAATTTTCAATAACTGTTTTGACGAAATTTTACATTATATTATTTACATTTTCTTAAACTCTTGACAAATTTATTGTCAATAGGATGATCGTGTATACTGTTCGTGTTCCGCTCTTTTGAAATAGTCGTGCATTTTATTTGGTTTATGTTACAATTTATTGTGACACCTAATTCTTGTACTTTTTAACAATATTAAAACAAGAACTTATCATCCGTTTATTGAAACTGCTAAAAGTTGTATGAGTGGGTCCATTTGAATGGAACATAGGAACGTGCATTTGAAACTATGAATAGTGTTGACTGTATCTCCTAGGCACTAAACATACAACAGCAAGAATGCATATGGGTGTATGAATGCGTATATATGAAAAACGCTCCAGACTTCAATCGTGAATTGTATCTCTCATGAAGAGTAACGTAAATAGGTAAGATAAATAGCGCCAAATAGTTTCTGGTGCGTAAATTATGTTGTTTTAATTTCCCTTAAATCAGGATATATGAAAAATCTCATAAATAAATCCCGCCTGACTGAATGGTTCCTATCTAAACGCAGACCGGCAAGCATAGCCAGAAAATCGAGAGTAAATAAATTACCTGTACCTGCGCTGACGATACTGTAAAGAAAATATACAGTATCTAATTAAAGGTTCATTCTCCACTAACTGGCGCCATTTGTAAAGTTTAGTGTCGGAAGCGAGCCAGAAGCTAATTAAAATTTTGCATTAAAAACGCTTTGACTTTAGAGAACACAGATAACCAAATATATAATTTTACAAGTATTTGGTTGCTCTTCGTGGGGGATAAAATCCTTCAAATCTCGCGAGATGTACGTGGAGTTCCAAAATTCTGCCTGTCAGAAGCCTTTAGTATCTTGAAACAAACGAAAGTTGCATTAATATTCAAATTACCGCTTATTAATATTCAAATTACCCCTTATTAATATTCAAATTACCGCTTATTAATATTCAAATTACCGCTTCAGAGTTTACAAATTCTTATTGTCACGCACAAGATAATGAATTGAAGTATGCCACAGTTTAAGCAATCATTTAGTGGGAGGAGTGCTTTTTATGCCTGTTGGAGAGTTTCAAACAGAAAAGTGAATACATTTTGAGGACATATTTTGGTTAATATTATCCCATAGCAAACCTTAGAAACCATTACAATTTGTACATCTGATTTACATCTACAAAGACTGACGTCCGAATAAAAGCATCGATCTTAAGAGTGGCAATTTGTTCTTTATCTGGCAGTTTTAATTTCTTTTGTCAGACAGCTACGTTACCAACAGATACACTGCCATGAAAATATATATGAAATATACCATGCCACTGTTTTTTAAGTTCTCGTAACCAGACGAATTTTTGTCGAGCCCACGATAACGGAAACGCTAGAAATAGCGGTCCTTTTTGGGCCGCAGGCTACGGCGGCGTCTACAGTTTTGTTATGACTTTGGTTAAGTCTTTTCATTTGTTGATATTTTTTAAAATGCCTCAGTGAATTATGTTAATACTTTGGACGATACATTATAAGGCAGAAAACATTTCTTATTGCGACACAGCTACTTGCCCGTTCGACCTTGGGGTCAAGGTCACATTCATAGAAATTTTGGGACAAAGCTTAGGTTGAAGATTTTCATTGGTTATATTTCCTAAGTCCTTTACTGGATTATGTTCATATATGGGATTAATAACTAACTATACAGCAAAGACAATTCATACTGAGACATACACACACTCATCCCTTTGACTTTGGGGTCAAGATCACACTAGTGAAAGATTTTCGTTTAGTTTTGGATAAGGTTTTCCATTTGCTTGCGTGATTAATCGGCCCTATAACTTTGTTACGGTAGCCTGTTAGTGCCACGTTTAACTCAATCTTTATCTCGTAATTACGACTTAGTATCTCGTAATTACGAGATAGCTAAGTCGTAATTACGAGACACTGAGTCGTAATTACGAGATAGCTAAGTCCTTCATCACAATGCGCAGTGTATCTTTAAATCGGTTGGCTCCCCCCACGTGTATGAGGTTGTCAGAGATCTATTCGAACTGTGCCTTGAAATAGACAGATGTCAAATTGATCAAATGTATCTTGTAAGTCCACACAACGTCCCAATCCAGCAGTCTGGACCAAAACCCATCACAGTACGTTTTGCTTCGTTTGAGAGAGAGAGAGAGAGAGAGAGAGAGAGAGAGAGAGAGAGAGAGAGAGAGAGAGAGAGAGAGAGAGAGAGAGAGAGAGAGATTGTGCTCTCTTCTGCACCAAATTTGGCTGGCACAAGCAAAATAATTGGCAGAATGGATTTATTCTATGCTCTGACATATATTATTTTCAGCAAAATCCATATGTACCAGTGCATGATTCGTTAGGAGTGTATCTTTCATTTTCTTGAATCCGGGGTACTGGATCTTAACTTTCTCAACATGTTCGACACATGCCTTAAAGGTGCTTTTCATTATCTTCTTGAACTCTTCTAAGGGCATCTCCACATCAACTATTCCCATCCTTTCCTTTCCATCTGCCATTCTAACCCTTTTCCATTCAAGGAATGTAACATTGTTACAATTGATGGTTGACAGTACCTCCTCAAGTCTTGATACAGTTCCACAGATTTGTGAGGACTCGTGCACGTCACAGCGCCAAGTAATTTTGCATTTGTAGATTTATTACGTTATTGCAATTATTGCTTAAGTACAGTCCTTATAATCTAATAATAATTAATACTGGTGCTTACTAGTCTAATATTCGTGATTATTAGATGTAAAACATAGACAACAATTTCTCTGCATAGCAGAACTTCAATTACCGAAGAAAACTACTACTGAATCATGAAAACAATGTGAGTTTAATAGATGTGAATTTTCATTAAGATATGCTTTGATATAAGGTACTTAACAAATACCCTCATTACAAACAACTCCATGATATATACAATTGTTTACATTATGGTAATTTACGGGACAAAATCATGTAATCTACAAGTAACATCATGTAATCTACGAGTTACATCATGTAATCTACAAGTAACATCATGTAATCTACGAGTTACATGTACATTGCTAAATAAGCGTGTTGATATGAATTATGGACAATACTACACAATGCATATAACACTGCAAATATAGACCCATACCTCACAAATAAATGTTTGCACTCTACGCATCAATTATTTGGCTATATTGAGACATGGACATAAATATGATTACTTACCTTAAAATTTCTGGTTTCAAAACTGTCCGGCAAAACTTTTTTCAAAACTCAAAATGGATGCAAAACGACCAGAATTACATCATAGACCATACAAACAAAGTCCGCAAGCTTTAGTTTCGTATTTTTGGTAGGCATGCTGGGAACATTGACTCGTAGATTACATCCCGTAAAATACATTTATTGAAATTTAATCCCCTAATAATATGTGACTCAAGCTGAGATACCAAGTACACATTAAAGGTGTTATATATTTTGTCTACTTTACACTCAATACCAAGACAGTTATTGAAATATCAACCGGGACGTACGATGGAGGTCTTGTAGATTACCGTGTTAAAATTTTGTTTCTGTTTTTGAAAGAAATCCCTTCCTGTGTGAGGTGTAGCGATCATTTCATACATAAAATATATAATTATTTCATAGTGTACATCTCTGACCTAGTTATATTTATTATTTATTGTGAAGTTGTCAAAATTATGACTCTGTCATTATCAGACTCGTAGATTTCATGTGCATACGGGACAAAATATAAATTGTGCTGAAAATGTAGTGCATTAATATTTTTAAGTAATTTCTTGGATATTGATAGATTACTTCAAAAACAAGACACCGTCCATCTTTTACAAATTTAGCTGAAAATAGTTTCAATTAAAACAAATTTTAATTTTGTGACAGTACAGTTCAGTGCACGTGTGTTTTTAAAATGACGCAGCGTCTAAATGAACATGAATTTTGAATAACAATTTGGCTTAAATTATCAAGTGTTTATCAAAATTAATGACAGAGATTAATATTTGCAATCTTGCTGAAAATATAAGGCAGTGGTTGAATGAGTGTTTATAAGACACGACTTTTCAAACGTCATGGAGAATGAGTCAATTTCGACTTAGCTATCTCGTAATTACGCGATACTAACTCGTAGTTACGAGATAGCTATTATGAGATAGCTAAGTCGTAATTACGAGATAGCTAAGTCGTAATTATGAGATAGTAGGTCGTAATTTCGAGATATGAAGTCGCAATTACGAGATAAAAAAATTACTTTCATGTGGCACTAACAGGCCTCCGTAGTTTGTGTCAATGCACTAATCTTTAATATTTTTGTTGTCAATTTCAATGATAAAGGCAGGTGTGTCTTGGGTCTGTATACAGAGAGAGAGAGAGAGAGAGAGAGAGAGAGAGAGAGAGAGAGAGAGAGAGAGAGAGAGAGAGAGAGGTGAAAATAAGTTTCGTTCATCAATTAGCTTAGTTTAACATATGTTCTGCCAATTTAACAATATACTGTTTTGGGCAACTAAAGTTGGACGCCACAAGAAACGTACCGCCAATGTTATATTCTTGCACCGCATTTGTCTGCTACAATAAGGGTTGCGATTTTTCAGGTGTCATTCTGCTCGGTGTAGGTTATTTGGCTGAAGTGCAACATGATTAACAGAAAAAATACACATGCGCACAAGATTAAGAGATATCACAACGTGATTTGCAGTTTTTATTACATAACAAATGCCAAAGCTTTTTTCAATCTAAAAAGACCTGAGTTTAATTTTTCAAAATGATAAAATTAGCATTTCTCTGTAATTACCTAACATAGTTTTGTTTTTGAGGCGAGCGTAACGAATCTGTTGTTTATAGAATAGGGGTAAGTTTGAATAATTTGTTAGTCTTTGAAAAGTGGCTGAAATAAAAGTGCCATCCTGACTTTCATCTTTATCGAATTAGCATGGGCCAACTGGTTTCTCTTAGTGGAGAATGAGCCTAAAGAAGTGCACAAATCCATGCTGTATATGTTATGCACAAGATCGCCGAGGTTAAAACAAATAAAAACACCAGTCCTGGATTTCAGACAAGTCTGATGAGAAATGTTACGGATGTAGTGCCCCTAAATTCCACAAACGCTTATAATAAACAATGACAATTACCGGCGTTGTGACATTTAATGCTTTAGTAAAGTCTGACCGGTAAATGTCACAAACGCCTATAAACAATTACATTTACCGGCGTTGTGACATTTACTCACTTAGTAAAGTCTGACCGGCCAATGTCATATCATTTCACATGTAAATTTCGTATTTTTTTGTTTGGGGCGGTGTGCGTTCATTTTCAGTCATTCTTTTAGATATATTGTGGTGGGGCATGCCCGTTCAGTTCGACCATCCGTATGTCCTTGCATTCGCCGTTTAATGCGTTGGTTCTTCCCGTAATCTGAACTTACGGTCATCACTTCTTTACGAGATTATCTTGTACATAAAGAGCTACATCAGATTATTCATTTCTGAAACTCTAACGTGTGTAGTGCATTAGAAGGTTTAAAACTCTAGCGTGCATTGTGCATCAGAAAGGTTTAAACTCTAACGTGTGTAGCGCATTAGAAGGTTTAAAACTCTACTGTGCATTGTGCATTAGAAAGGTTTAAACTCGAACGTGTGTAGCACATTAGAACGTTTAAAACTCTACCGTGCATTGTGCATTAGAAGATTTAAACTCTAACGTGTGTAGTGCATTAGAAGATTTAAACTCTGACGTGTGTAGTGCATTAGAAAGATTCAACACTCTACCGTGCGCTGTGTATTAGAAAGGTTTAAGCTCTAACGTGTGTAGCGCATTAGAAGGTTTAAACTCTAACGTGTGTAGTGCATTAGAAGGTTTAAAACTCTAACGTGTGTTGTGCATTAGAAGGTTTAAACTCTAACGTGTGTAGTGGATTAGAAGGTTTAAAACTCTAACGTGTGTAGCGCATTAGAAGGTTTAAAACTCTAACGTGTGTAGCGCATTAGAAGGTTTAAATTCTAACGTGTGTAGTGCATTAGAAGGTTTAAAACTCTACCGTGTGTAGTGCATTAGAAGGTTTAAACTCTAACGTGTGTAGTGGATTAGAAGGTTTAAAACTCTAACGTGTGTAGTGCATTAGAAGGCTTAAAACTCTAACGTGTGTAGTGCATTAGAAGGTTTAAACTCTAACGTGTGTAGTGCATTAGAAGGTTTAAAACTCTAACGTGTGTAGCGCATTAGAAGGTTTAAACTCTAACGTGTGTAGTGCATTAGAAGGTTTAAACTCTAACGTGTGTTGTGCATTAGAAAGGTTTAAAACTCTACCGTGCATTGTGCATTAGAAGGTTTAAAACTCACCCGTGCATTAGAAATGTTTAAAACTCTAAAGTGCGTAGTGCATTAGAAATGTTTAAAACTCTAACGTGTGTATCTAATTAAAAGGTTTAAACCTATACCATGCATAGTGCATTACTAAGGTTTAAAACAAAACTGTGTAGTGCATTAGAAGATTTAAAACAAAACTTAATAACACACACAAAAAACACAAAAAGAAAAACTACTTAAGTACAGTTCACAATAACCTGCTTGGTTTGTTTTTGTTTGTTGCTCTTTGTTTTTTGAGTGGTGATGTGGGAATTGTTGCTGTTAATAGTGGTGGTGATTTTCTTTTTAACATGCTTTTAGTTCCTACTTTGAAATGCAAAGTGGGATAAGTGTATCATATCAAAAGACTTCAAAGTATAAATAACAACATTTCACCCTCTGCCAGTAGGTTTCAATTTGATTTTTAGTACATTATATTGCTTAGATGAATTTCAATGCAAAAATAGTCAAAATTAAAACGGGATGCGGTGTCTGTGTTTACGTGTAATAAAGATAGGCTTTTTAAGCCGATCAAGTGTTATAACTCGTTCATAAATGGGCAAAATCTTTTTCTAATTACTTTATTAATTTTGTGGGAGCTCTCCTCTGGCTAAAGTTTTATGGCTAATTTGGTTGAAATGAAATAAACAATTTTCTACTTACATTTTTCGCAAGTTCGACGGCTGCTTAAACCATGTCTATTTGTAGAATATATATAGGAAGTTCAATGGTTTTGGGAGGCAATAAATGCAAAGGCGTTTGTCTTGGTAAACGTGAACTTTGCTGCAAAACATGCCATTACGAATATTGTAAATCTCACTTGTTCGCGTTCCGTAAATCTCATGTGTTAGCGTTAAGTGTTGGTACCGGCGCTCGACCATGCTTTACATGCGGCATCGGAGTCAAACGTAATGAGCTATGTCAACCATGCGAATCCGTGGCTAAATATTGTCGCGCGCGCCGGCGACGACTCGCCAACGCAAATGTGGAGAAAACAACAATGCCGTTGAGGCTGTTGAGGAAAGAGACATAGAAGAAGTCAATCAAATAATATCCGATCCTGATAAGGTAAAATATTTTACAAAACTTAATTGCCTAATAAGCAATTAGATAAATGAATATTACTTTAAGTATGCCTACCGTGACTCAGCTCAGCTCAAGCAATCCGCGCGAGACCCTGGAATGAGGATACCAAGAGGTGCAAGAAAAGCAGATTTATTTGCACTATAAGGACTCGCAGATGAGCCACGGCTGACTGTGAGGCAACCTCCCCCAGATGAACCACAGATAGTTATGAGGCAAACTGAATCAGCTCAAGCAAATCTCGCAAAACCGTGGAATAAGGATACCAAGAGGTGCAGGAAAAGCAAATATATTGCACTATTATGACTTCCTCCAGACGAGCCACGCCCGACCGTGAGAAAGCTTCTTGCAACGGTAGCGCAGTTGTATATCCAAATCCTCCTCGGGCTAGGCGGGCCGAAATTGCACGTGTAGTCGCTGATGAACAAAACCGCAGCCGTATTGCAGCTGTTATCGCCGCTAAGACTGTCGCGTATGGTCGCCAAATGACACAAATCCCTGAGTTCAAATTGCACAAGCGCGTTGGTGATTTTGAAGATCACCGGGCAATCATCCCACACGCATACAAACCAGGCAGAGACGCTATGAAATAGCTTCTCTCGAATATGCGTCCGGGAATTATATCAACGTTGCAGCACACGCGCGCAACGTCACTCGTGTCCGGAACCATGGTGAATATTGTTCTCGGTGCAGAATTTACCATGCCTAGTTATTTAACCAAAGAAGGCTCTGTACTACCTACAATCTCACAAGAGTGGTTTTGGATTGATGCCCTTGTGATCTAGAACCGCGAAGACATAGAGGCCATCAATGATGAAATCGATATAGTTTTTGCATCAATCCTCGGGAAGTTTGACAAATACACCAGAGCAGGTTTAGGATGGTCTCTTTCCAGATGCATGGAAGCTCTAGTTAAGGTTTTCCTGTACAAGCCGTAAGAGTTATATTCCAACACCAGCGTGTAGTCCACCGTGCGCAGTGATAATCATGAAAAATCGACGACAACCGGTGATTCGAAAAGGTGATCTTATATGCGCTGAATCGTACACGCGATAATACATATCAGCCTCAAAAAAAATAAGAACAGCCGGTTGAACTCAAGTTTGGTGACACAAAATTCCCTTTGTAGGTAACTGACATCAAAATGTTTGAAGAACTCAACCCCGTTATCGTCGTTAATGAGTTCGTTTGGAACAACAGCCTTCAACCGATTCGACTATCCACCGCGGCAAGCGAAGGTTCCATGCCCGAGCGGACTAACATTGATTTATTGTTGTTGAGCAACATGGATGGTTCTGCCGTGCAATATGACGTGTGGATACAAAATCTTTCCTACCGGTACAGCAAGCACAAGACAAAAATAGTTTCCGTGTCGACGTTGCCTGCATGTATTCAGCACGCAACAGTTGCTTGACGACCATGACTTTTATTGCAGGGGAGTGAGCTAGAAGCCGCAGCGTACGATCATGACATAACCCGGCAAGAACATTTTGTAATTCGTCGCGGTGCAAAGAAAGATGAAAGTTTCATATGTGACTTATGCGGACTTTGAATGCCTGAAAGTTCCCGTGAGAACCGAAGGTTCCAACGACCAGAGGTTGTCGGTGGAAGCTTCGCCACTCGCGGTTCCGTCAAAAACAACACCAATTGCCGAACAAGTCCCATGTAGGTTTTGCTACACTGTTGCCAGATGTGACGGAGCAACTGAACCACAAGTGTTGTACCGCGGCAAGGACCCAGTTGATGTGTTTATTCAATCGCTCGAGGTTACAGCGAAATGGATTCGACAACAGCTTGCCTCGCTCGCAGATATGATTATGACTCGCGATGATATTCACAAGTTTTCCACGGCGACTCATGGTTGGAGCTATGATGGTCCCTTTGGACCGATTGTTCTGAAACCTTCGGTGGAGCTGGAAGCTCCGGAAGCGAAGCTTCTCGAGTTCGCAATCACTGCCACATCTCTGGCGCGTACAGAGGAGACACACACAGCGCATACAACCTAAAGTTGCGAATTTATCCAGGCAATGATGGCCGCTTATTCATGCAAGGAGTCGCAACAGCATCGAATGCAACAATAAGTGTAATTCCTCAAAACATGGAAAAATACATGATGTTCCGGCTTGGCCAGCTGCAGTTCATTGACTCGTTGCAGTTTCTCAATTCCAGCCTTGACAAACTCGTTAACAACCTTGCGGCGGGAGGCCAGGATTGCTTTACAATCACTCGTCGATACGGTGGCGCTTCCCCTGATGAACCTGAAAGGTTCGGCTTGCTCACCCGCAAAGGAATTTACCCGTACGAGTACATGAGCGATCACGAGAAGTTTTCTGAAGCTCACCGATCCAGGCCTTCTATTCATCGCTGTCCTTCGAAGGCAGTTCCGCCGACGACTACGTACACGCAAAACAACGCCTGGTCCACGTTTGGTTCTCGAAATCTCGGTGACTGCCACGACTTGTATTTTTGTACCGACGTGCTGCTACTCGCAGAAATCTTTGAGGCGTTTCGAGATACTGCCATGCGCGTATACAAACTCGACCCCGCGCACTTCTTTTCATCACCGAGAATGGCCTGGGATGCAGATCTACGTTGGTGCGTCTGTGTTGGATCTGTCAAGGCTGCTCATGAACGAGTTTTACTATGACAAGATCAAGCCGCGGTACGGCGACAACATACGGATGCTGTACACGGACACTGACTCGTTGCTGATGCACATTACCACCGATGACGTATACGCGGACATTGGACAATTCGTGGACGAGTTTGACACCAGTGAGTACCCGAAGGACCATCCGCTGTTCAGAAACGTCAACAAGAAAGTCGTGGGGAAATTCAAAGACGAATGCGCAGGCAAGCCCATTGAGGAATTCATATGACTGCGACCGTGCTTGGCTGAGGCAAAAACATCAAGAAAGCCAAAGGGGTTCTTCGGGATGTGGTACGAAGGATCTCAAGCTGAACATGTCCGTGGAGTGTATTCAACAACGACGTGAATTCACACAAGCGGGAAATCGTATTCAGTTGCGCAAACATAGCATAGGTGTGTGCCGTTGCAAAAATGTGAGTTTGTCCCCGATGAACACCAAGCGATGGATTTTCCCTGACGGAATCACCACTTATGTGGACGGGCACCACGCAATCGCGTGCTGAGGACGTTCGCTTGCAGTAATTACGTATTCGTGGGAATGACTTGCAATTCTTCCCTCACAAATGCTCTACTAGGAGGCTTCGTCGCTCGTTCGTGAATGCATCAACGGACCAAACCGGGTCAGTAGCACAACGTTGTACGGCTTCCAGGTCTCCCGGGACATACAGGTACCAAATCTGATTGTTTCCGACTAAGTCTAACGCGGGTGGCTGAGGACGGACCACTTCACAGTTGGAGGCGAAGACAATTTTCTGCCGAATCGCGTCAGCGGGTCTCAACCAGGTCGTGCGGGTAATTTTATTGTTCAACCAGGCTATGACAGGGCGATGTCGCCTCACCCGCTAGCGAGATCCCTCTGCGGTCCGAATCAACAATGTCTGCGCGCGTATTGATGCCCGAATAATCATTCCGCAAGTGTGTGGTTAAATCGTTCCACAATGGCCTGATCGCGATAAACCCCGACATGCCCACGACGAACACGCACATGGTGTTTCGCCAACAACACAGCAATGGCTCCGAAAAATTCTTTACCTTGATCCACCTGCGGAAGCTGGAGTTATGTTAGCGGCCCACGTGCATAAATGTGTTTGAACGCGTCTGCGACACTCGCTGAATCTTTAGACGTCAACGGTTCGGCTTCTTTGAATCTGCTGGTGATATTCATGACGGTTAGCTCATATTTGTATCTACGCGCACGTACCCAATCATGTGGAAGAAATAAGAATTCCGCCTGGTGAACTTCGTTGGGAGTCCTCACATCCAACCAACCACGGGAAATGTTCCATGCAACGGGTAGGTAAATCTGCCACAAAGCTTGTTTAGTCAGCCACGCTCTGGCGACATTCGAGGTAACATTTGCATCGCTCGCTAACTTTTGAACGGCTGCTTCATCCTTCCAATAACCGCGGGGACTGTAGTATATCGCCGCCAGGTTCGGCTCCATGTTATATTGAGGCTTTGCCTCCAATGTGTGGACTTTGTCTACCGAGTGCAATCTTAGCCTTCATGCGATTCATTCTTCGATGGCCAGACCCGCGATATCGTTCAAGTAATGGTGAGGTCCACATCGGCACGTTGATACGCACATAAATCGTTTGATGCCTTATTCGCGAGATCATGTCTTCTCCGGGCTTTGTCCGGTTGCTGCTCAGCGACATGTGGCTGAGTTGGCACAAGCCAATACTGATTTGATGATTGCAAATCTGACAATTGGAAGTGGATTACGGCTGTGGACGGCAAAGCCGTCTCCCAAATGGTATTAGACAAAATCAATAATGTATAAAGTTTCACCATGGCTCGATTCAAAGATGCACCCGATACCGCGTTAGATATTGTGTTGGTAGATCGAGATTTTCAGTATTATTCGTACCCAGGTAGAGTTCCCGATTAACGTGAACGAATCGAATTACAAGTGCAGGACACATCTCGGTATTTTGTCCCGTGTGTGGCTTTTTTAGAAATCGATAGAAAACTTATACAAGCTTATGATGCTAATTACCCTGACGGTACCAAAGTTGGATTTGTCAACAACGGCATCTTGGCGTTGTTGAACAGCGCACGTTATCTTATCGACGGATAGGAAATCCAAGCATGTTTGGACAACATCGACGTTGCCACGACAATTCTCGGACTCACCAGATACAGCGACGATTACGCGAGGACCACTGCCCCGGCTTCGATGTTTCACAAGGATGGAGCCGATCATGAAGAATATATAGAATATGTACGCCGACGACCTCGAAATCATGCAGGTAATGCAGACGCAGATGTACAAGCCGTACCTACCGGCGCCAACCCTAATTTCTACCTTGGATTTCTGCAGCGTCGAGGAAAACTTCAAGGACGTTCAATGTCATTTTCGACAGTCATATAATTGGGTTTTGCAGAGACGTCCGCAAGGTTATTTTTGAACCAAACACACAGTCATGTTACACCGAAAGGGCAACGACAATGATGCAAATTTGTCGTGAAGCCGGCGCTGCTCCTGGTAAAGCTGAGTTATCGAAATTAATATTGTGGATTCCTGTGATAACCCCTTCGTTGACACCAGAAGCGCGTTTGTTGTCGTTTATGGAATCCGGAGGCACGTCAACACTGTCGTTTCTCGCGCTTACCACAGACTCGATAGAAAACGGTCATCATAAACCCTCCGAAGAAATTTTGAATGACCTCCAAAACAATCACGTTGCACGTGCATATCATAAGCTGTTGTCATACATGGGACGGGATCAAAACTTCGACACAGGTCTGCAGATTTTCCAGCATGAATTTTGCTACGTTGTACCCAATTTATTACTTTTCGTTGGAACACCTGAACCTGTTCAGACAGTGATTGGTCGATATGTACTTTCATGCACGAGTAACCGAGCACCCCGCTTCCCAATTACAGATGCATTGCTGTGATTCTCTCAGACAAGACTCTGTTGCTGGACGGCTTGGGTGGTCGAATGAGGGTCATCGACGCTCCTGTTGTCATTTTTTAATTGAACAGCACATTTAAAAATAATGTCATATCACGAAGTTAAAGTGGATTTTAGTGAAAACCAGCGTACAAAAATAAAGAGCGCAATAACAAATGATAGTGGGGTCACACTGAAACTTTATCAGGCAAACCCGACAGGAAATGTCCCCGTGTGGCTAAACCAAACGCAACTTGATCAGATCAAGGCAGCCAAACAAAAGAACACCTCTGTAACATTAAAGTTATCGAAATCGGAGATGACGCAAATGCAAAAGAGTGGCGGAATATTTCCATTCCTCGCGGCGATTCAAGCGCTGATAGCTACTGTGGCTCTCGCGGTTGCGAAAGCGGCTGCCTTAGGGGCCGTTGGAATCGCATCTAGGATGGCTATGAAAAAGGCACTTGTCGGCGGACCTTCCAGGTCTCGAAAAAAAGGAGGTCTTCGACTACCAGGGCGGGCACCTGGACGGGGACTTTGGCTGTGGCCTCGCCGTCGACCAATTTTGATTTAGTGACGATGACAAAATCAATCAAGCATTTCCGAGGCGTCTTCATGCGGGATCAATTTGCGTCGATGACACCCGCACGTGGGAAACCGGAATCGTTAACATCGATTCGTCAACGGGACCTGGAACTCATTGGGTCGCATACGCGGTAACGCCTCGACATCTTTTGTATTTTGGCTTGTACGGGCTTGCACCGCCACGTGAAGTCGTTGATTATCTACGTGTTGGCTTTGCCACTCGACGACAAAGTCGTCTAACACTGTATTCAACGCTGCCGTTGCAAATTCGAACAGACGGCCCAATATGTGGACATCTCGCCGTTGAAATACTGCTCGATCTTGAGCGTTCACCGACACCTCGACCGCTTGTCCTCGCTGCGTTGTCACTTAGAAGCTACGCTTCAAACATATAAGAAATGCCTGTTGACATTTAGGACGCTCAAGAGCTGCGACCTGACGCGGCGCCGATGTTTATCTGTCCAGGTTTGCCACCAAAGCCGACATGACCGAGTTGACCAACCAGGTTGTTGTTGCCGTCGACTCAAACGAGCTTGTGCTTTTTTCCAAGGCAAAACCATAAAACTGCAAACATCCAACGTGGACATCAACGATGTTGTTTTGAAGCCGCTAGACGCCGTCGCGAAAAACCTGGCCGAAATTACTGAGAACCAACGAATCAAAGACGCTGGTTTGTCAATTCCCTTTATCAAAGACTACGTCGACGATGCCGATGCTGCAACGAAACAATATGTGGATGCAAAGGCCGTCCAGGTGCTATCAGCCATACTCTCCCTAATACGTGTAGTAACATCATGCGGATATATCAAAGGAATATCATCCAGCGAAGGAGAGGAAAAACTGACGTCTTAGCAAACGGTCGACTTTCTTTTGGTGTTATGACTGGTGATTACTTGGATAGACCTGAACCTCACATCTTAAAGGTGAGCGAGTCTGAATAATATTTGTTTATCTAATGGGACAATGGCAATATTGGTAAATGATCACCTGCCTAGTATTTCATCCCTAACACATGCCGTTAAGATGAAATTCAGTCCGGTCGGGTACTTAATGGTCTTTGGTGTTTGTGTTTAAACTTTATTATTACATATACGTGATGAATTTTGAACAGCCACGCGATGACAGTCTCGAGAAAGTTAACGGTGACCAGGTGCTGGATCAGCTGGAAGGGCGTGTCAACATCGATGGTGATTTTGTGCCGCTTGTCGATGAATATCTGCATGACAACGACGCTAACAGACTCTCATATACGCTCAGATATAATCTACGCGAGGGCCAGGTAGAAATCAACCGTTGGGACCACCCTGATGTACCAATGCAACACGAAGCCAGCTTGGAATCATCGCATTAGCACGTGAAAACGCCAGGTCGCTGACTACGGTGTCGGACGTAAAAACATCCAGGGATTGCTTCTACAACGATGAAGTGGAATTCACCGACAAATCCACCGTTATAAAATTCTTCGTCAATTAATTCGAACCAACGTTGGCTCGACCGGCGAAAGAAAACCCCAGACTGATATTCACCAAAGACGCACTTGTCCGCGTAACAGTTCTTGGTCAAAAACGAGAACGATCGTTGACGACACCAAACAGGTTCGTACTCGATATAGTTCTTGGTAAACCCAAAAGCGTGCAAACAATAGCCAGAGACATAAATATTCCTCAGGAAAATATTTTCTATAATTGCATGGGAGTTGTACCAGTAAAGAAAACTACTTGGTTGGAAGAGGGTGTGCGTGTTGTACCATGCCGCGATGCGTCTGGACAAAGTCTACCTGTCGAGCAATTATACTTCGCAGTGATATTATTAATAGAAGAACTATGATGGATCCTCAAACCAATCAAAGAGGAATAACAGCTGCGATATGAAATCGCCAAAAGAGACCGTTGTACTTACTTTTGGCCTTGGCGTGGCGGGAATCGCGACTACGGCAACTATCATAGGCACACCAGTCGGATTATCTGTCGGATTATATGGTATGGCTGGCGGCGCTGGAAAAATAATTTCATTACGCTGCACAAACGAATATGTCTCTATTCGGAAATTTTTGCGGCCGCCAAAAGCGGTCTCAGCATAATTACCAAGCTGTACTCGGTGGCCATCGAAGATAAAACGATTACGGCTTCGAACCCGTGTTTGTCTCCCACAGGTATTTATAGTGGCACATGTGCGTTTGCCGCGAGGGACAAGTCATGGCGTATAGAATTAGTTAACCCTAATCAGTAACAGAAATCTCAGCTTCCCATTATCGCACTACTAGTCACATATCTTCTACATCAGTTTCTGTATTCAACTGAAACTTTGAGAAGCTGCTACTATATGTTTAAGGTTTCGACGCTCACATGTAAGGAGTTCCGGTCTTGCCTGAGTACGCAGAAATTGACTGCATCTGTATCAACAATGTTAAGGTGTTTTGCTAAAGTTTTTGAAAGCCACATACCATCTACACTAATTACTGTATTGAAAGCCAGGTATTATCTACACTAATTACTCTACTGAAAGCCAGGTATCATCTACACCAATTGCTGTATTGAAAGCCAGGTATCATCTATACACCAATTGCTGTATTGAAAGCTAGGTATCATCTACACCAATTGCTGTATTGAAAGCCACGTATCATCAAAATGCTGTGTTTAAACTCACGTATCAACTACAGTTCTACACCAATTGCTGTATTGAACTGCAATTTCGGGATAATATTACTGTCTCGCCTACGTGGGATTTAGGAAAAAATAGAAAATAATTTAAGACAATGGTATCAATTAAAATTATAGACATTTTTATTTCCGTTTCTTTGTGCTGAACTTTTTGCAATACACTATATTGCTTTATTTTCTCTTTGCGAGTAAAATGGCCTGTTGTATGAGGAATATACAGGAGAAGACGTAAACCAGAGCATTCAAATATATGTAAACATCATTGCATCCACATTTCTGAAGAGATTCACAAAGATGCATTTCCGCCCTTTATCCACCAAGAGCAAAAATATTTCCACAAATTGTTTGGAAAGAATCCACAAGTATGATCTGTCTGAATACCTAAAGATCTCATTAAATGTCGACAAATGTCACAATCGAATTTGTTTTTAAAATGTTCACTCAAAATATCTTTTTATATGAACCTTTTTCTTTCAAAACCTTATTTTCGGCCAGTCATTTTATACAACATGCGCTCAACGGTTCAGACGTTGGTTTCTTTAAATTGGGGACATTGGATGAAACCAGGGACCTTGAATGGGCAACCCCCTACTTTTTGCACATGTTGGAATCGACAATCAAACCCTGAACTGAAGAGGTACAGCTACCGCGGCTCCCATGCCCTGACGATGGCACTGAGGTATAAGAATTATCAGAGATTTACTTTATTCAGATGGAAGAACAACGAATGTTGTGTGTAATTTGGGACATCAAAGTGTTCACTTTATTTTATTTACTTTTTTATGACAATTATTGCATTGACCTGAAATTGCTTGGGCCAGCAAGTTAGAATCAACAGTTCTTTGTTTGAGTTTCGTTTTGCTTCAGTAATTTGTTTGTCAATACACGTACATCAATGAAGTCGGAGTATAAGTTATCGCAGCTTATTGTGGGTTGTTCCCCCTGACAGTAGTTATTCATTTATTTGTATTGCACGGTACAAGGTATACGTAACTCTAAAGTAAATGATAATATATCGATAACACAGACATCAAAAAGCCAAAGAAATGATGTATACCAGAAAAAGCTTTAACAGTTGGAAAAGTTCTCTGTAAACAACAGGTACTGTATATCTTCACGTTTCCTGAAGATAAATTTTATTTTCATTTAGTGTGAAGTTACTTTTTAGTTGTCTGACTAATACATATTTGTATTTTAATGAGTTTGAAAGATGTAATTGGACCGTACAGACTGTTAGATCGAAATAGTTTTGGTGTTCGTTGCCGGCAGTGTCAAGCTCTTAAAGTCAAAGACCGAAGAACACGCGAGAGGCGGCTGTGTTTATACTGAATAAATCAGCATTTGAATTACTGCCGCTGTACTTCAATTTGCTCAAAATAATGTCGGGTTTATATTGCCCTGACGATTTTTTTCTTCTTCTGTTTTTGTTGGTTTTATGTGGCCATTTTAACACATTATTGACGTTATCATGCCAAGGAAGTCGGAGCTAAGTGCCTTTTCCAAGAACACACCGAGGCAGCAGACAATGGCTGGCCTGGGCGAGTATCGAACCCACGACCCTTGGATTACGTGTCCGACGTTCTACAAACTGACGATAGCACTGAGGTGCCGCAGAGCGTGAGTTTACTAGAATATACAGAGATTTACTTTATTCAGATGGAAGAACAAAGAAAGCTATATGTAATTATGTAATTAGGACATTAAAGTGTTCACATTATTTTGTTTAGTATTGATATGACAAATTGTTAGCCTGAGTGTGTGTGTGTGTGTGTGTGTTAGTATTATTATGACAAATTATCATATATATATATATATATATATATATATATATATATATATATATATAGAGAGAGAGAGAGAGAGAGAGAGAGAGAGAGAGAGAGAGAGAGATAGAGAGAGAGAGAGAGAGAAATAGAGGGGGAGATAAATGCAGATATAGATATAGAGTGGGATAAACGAATAAATTACAGAATGACAAAACGTAAAACATATAACTTTAGCACAATTAAATAATATAAATGTAATTTTTACATGCTGTTGTTCTAAATGTCTGTATAGTTACCACGCTAGTTAAACGCACTAAAAATAAGGCCGCAAATTTGGAGATTTAAAATACGTCCTTGCCGATCAAACGGTTTTATTGTGAGTGAACCTTAGTTTGAAAAACACACGCCTATAATAATTATATGGCGCCATCTATCTATTGCGACATCTGTGCAGTATATATGTAAAGAGTACTATTCTGTAGCAAAATCATTTCCTTCAAAATTTCAAAATAACGTCCGGGATAATTAATTGTTTTTATGGGAGCTTGTTTGTGTTGGGGGAGACACATAGATACCGATTTATAAAATTTCCATTTCATAGATTTGACACGTTTTAAACGACTTTCAGAAACTAAACAAAAAATTTCTGAACATTGTTGACTTTGACGTCGCGGATGTCGCGGATGTCGCTGGAACAATCCCGCCCATACATTACCAGTTTTTAATGCATAACATACAAAAAGGGAACTCCAAACGACACATTTATAGTTTTTTTCTATAATTAAATTAAGCTGCTAAACGCCACCAGTTTTATTTATTTTTTTGTGTATTGTTATCTCCAGGTTTTCTCTTCCCTTTCGTATTATGAGGCCTTTCTAACATAGACCCTGATGTATGGGCAAAGTGTTCGAAAGTACTAACGCACTGACTTGTTGGTTTCTTATTCACTGAGCTTTATCTGAAGTACGGCAGCGTGTTACCACCACCAAAATAAAAATGGATTTTCGTTAACCTAAAAACATGTTTCCGGAAAAACGAAATTATTATTGTTATTTTGAACAGATGTTTCCAAATTAACGAAAATCTTTTCGTTTATTCGAAAAACGTGTTACAACAAGATTTCTGTAATTTCGAAAACACGTTTTTTGGAAACGAAAAAGGAAATATTTTTGTTATTTCCAAAACAAGTTTTCGCTATAACGAAAACATTTTCGTTACTTCGAAAACATATTTCCGGTGTCGTTGTTTCAGAAAACTCTCAATACCGCAACACCGAGGAGTCTTATATACAATGGTTGAAAACACTCAATAATTTACACACCCATTTTGTTTCAAAACACTCTTGAACAGATCATAAATGTTAATAATAATAATAATAATAATAATAATAATAATAATAATAATAATAATAATAATAATATATGTTTGGTTGTGGATTATCACTTAAAATGTAGAAAGCTTGTTAATGCACTAAGGTATTGTATCTCCACATCATATTTGTATAAAAATATTAGCCATTTAAATGAAACATTATGTATAACACTTTTATATAGATTATTAATAAATTAGGAAACCCTTCCCTCGTCTATTATGGTCTCTGAATTTATATTTCTCTGTTATTTTTTAAAATTATTTTTTAAATCCATTTAATATAAATCCTAGACCCTGTGTAGAGATAGAGAGAAGTGGCATTGAGGGGGGTGAAGTGGGGGTAAAGCGGTGAGGGGTGGGGAGTGGGGGGCTACATGGCACTAGAAATATTATAAAACAAGGTTTACTTTGAATTTTCTAATTAAAATTTGCTCTACTGGATTAATTACCCGTCTACCCCCCCCCCCCCCTCTCTCTCTCTCTGTACAGGTTCTGCATACAATTATAAAAGCACTTTAGAAACTGATCTTGCATGCGTCCAATTATCATTTCATCAAACATTAAAGTATATCCATTAGAGAGATGAAATTAAAAAACGCTTTGTGTGTGTATCTATATACATTG
Source organism: Margaritifera margaritifera (assembly GCA_029931535.1). Classification (NCBI taxonomy): domain Eukaryota; kingdom Metazoa; phylum Mollusca; class Bivalvia; order Unionida; family Margaritiferidae; genus Margaritifera; species Margaritifera margaritifera. The sequence goes on along the minus strand of JAQPZY010001699.1, from coordinate 17,195,852 downwards.
TTATCCGGAAATATATTTTCCTCCAGCGCATTACGCCTTAACCCATGTACATATGGATAGTTAGCATTTTCTTGTACGAGTTACTTCCCTTTCATCAGCCACGACTTAAAGTCAACTCAGTTATCATAGTGTGAGAAAATACGGATGTCTGGTCCTTGTATTGAAATTAAGCAGTGAAAAAAAAAAAAAAAAACATCAAAGAAAAATTCACTAAAACGTCTTTTTGCAGCAGTTGTAGTTAGACTTTAAATATAGCGAAATCTTAATTTGTCTGAATTTTCGTTTACTCAAATAGAACCAGGGAGAAAGGAGTAAATTGTTCAGCATGAACGTAGAATATTGCGTCTGCATGCTTGTAATCGTTAAGCAAATACAAGACACATTTTAAGCATTTACAATGTTTAACTGAGAAATATATGTGTAAACTCTCTAAGTAATATGATTGTTGACTTTTAGGAGATAAGCTCTAAAAAAGCAGCTCCTCTTATTAAAGATTTTGCGTTTATCTCTAACCATCGCCCGGGACAGTAACTTGGTGATGGCCCTAGCAATACGATTTATTTATGTATTTTATTTATTTTTTCTCGGAAAGATACACATTCGAAAATGTTAACTTTTTTATTTAATATCCCCACCCCCACCCCCCTCCCCTCGCCCCGATATCGGACAATAACAACTATCGTAAACGGTTTGATTCATTTTGTAAAAGCTCGATTGAAGACACTGGAGCACTGACAGAGTTTGATTCATTCTGTAAAATCTCGATTGAAGACACTGGAGCACTGACAGAGTTTGATTCATTTTGTAAAAGCTCGATTGAAGACACTGGAGCACTGACAGAGTTTGATTAATCGGTTCATGCATTTAAATACACCAAGATCCTGTGAAGAATATCTGATACCACTGTATGTATATACCCGCTCGTCAGTACAAGTGGCTTATAATTTCATTCTAAACTTTACACTTTACACTTAAATAGTCAAATTCAGGACGTAAATAACCATTCAGAGATATATCCGGCTCCGGATTATGCGTGTCAGTCTTTAATAGGCGGCTGGCTTCGAATTAAAATTTAGTTAGAACGGTGTACGTTACAGACGTACTTATATACACAATATACACATACAGTATAATGCAAAAACATGTGTCAATGTCATCTCTTTCCCAGACATCAACCTAGCAATCGACCCTTTAAAGTATATGTTATGTTCCGTGTATTATTCTCAATATATATATATATATATATATATATATATATATATATATATATATATATATATATATATATAGACACACACACACACACACACACACACACATTTAACTTAGTTTCAGAGTATATCAAAAGGATGTGTTATTGATAAAACAGTTGTAATATCGAAGTTACACTGAGACAAACAGAAAACTTTAATGTATAAATTTAAAATAATTATAACCAAAACAACAACGCACGTGCATATGTAAACGAGTCTGCACGCGCTCTTTTAATACATATGCGTCTCATTTTTCATAAATTTTCTGTCTTTCTCTTTATCTGTTTGTCGGTCTGTCTCTCCGGATAGTTCATATAATATTCGCAACCGTTCAAGTGAACTGGGTTTTATCATTTTATAGTTTCCAGCATTTTCCTACACAAATATGATTTGCTCATAGAATCTGGAAAAAGTAGTATTTACGATTGGCTGCTTAGTCACACTGGTATTAAGGTAATGAAAGAGCAGACACCGTTTATGAATGGAAGATTACATATAGTGATTAAAAATATTACATACGTTTATGAATGGAAGATTATATATAGTGATTAAAATATATTACATACGTTTATGAATGGAAGATTACATATAGTGATTTAAAATATATTACATACGTTTTTGAATGGAAGATTCCATATAGTGATTACAAAAATATTACATACGTTTTTGAATGGAAGATTACATATAGTGATTTAAGATATATTACATACGTTTATGAATGGAAGATTACATATAGTGATTTAAAATATATTACATACGTTTTTGAATGGAAGATTACATATAGTGATTAAAAATATTACATACGTTTATGAATGGAAGATTCCATATAGTGATTTCAAATATATTACATACTTTTATGAATGGAAGATTCCATATAGTGATTAAAAATATATTACATACGTTTATGAATGGAAGATTACATATAGTGATTTAAAATATATTACATACGTTTTTGAATGGAAGATTCCATATAGTGATTACAAAAGTATTACATACGTTTTTGAATGGAAGATTACATATAGTGATTTAAAATATATTACATACGTTTATGAATGGAAGATTCCATATAGTGATTACAAAAGTATTACATACGTTTTTGAATGGAAGATTACATATAGTGATTTAAAATATATTACATACGTTTTTGAATGGAAGATTCCATATAGTGATTACAAAAGTATTACATACGTTTTTGAATGGAAGATTACATATAGTGATTTAAAATATATTACATACGTTTTTGAATGGAAGATTACATATAGTGATTTAAAATATATTACATACGTTTGTGAATGGAAGATTACATATAGTGATTACAAAAGTATTATATACGTTTTTGAATGGAAGATTCCATTTAGTGATTTCAAAAATATTACATAACTCGGCATGTTCTATATACTTGGCAACGTCAAACCCATCATTGGAGACACCTCATATGGAATAAATCGCAGAGATGATATTCTTACTGCTTGCGTTTAGGACACGTGTACCTGACTCACGAATACCTCTTGTAGGGTGAACCTCGACCAGAGTGAATGCCTTGGCATTGTCTACACATTCTTGTGGAGTGTATCAACTTCCACGCTATTGGACAGAAGTTTTCTGATGTGAACTCATCTAAGAAACTTTCTGATGATGTACCACCAGAAAACATCTTGAACTTTTTAAAATAATGCGTTTTATATTATACATTTTGACCCAGTTTTCAAGGATTTGGCATTGTTTTCTACCTGTGTATATTATTTTATATACATTTTTAAAGTTTTGTAACATTTTTAGCTTATAGTTTATCTTGTAGTAGTACATATTTACTTTTATTTGGAAGGGTTTATCTTCCTAATGTTTTCATTCATTTTTACCTTGAATTTAACTTTTAATCGACACCATATAGCCATACATACATACATACATACATACATACATACATACATACATACATACATACATACATACATACATACATACATACATACATACATACATGCATGCATACATACATACATACATACATACATACATACATACATACATACATACATACATACATACATACATACATACTGTGCGGTAGTTTCATGACATTGAGACATGCGCTTCTTGTATGTGCGGTTTTCTCTAACCACCGCCAGCATCTTCTATTGGCGTCATTGTTTAGGGTTCCGTTTAATAAAAAACACGACACCAATTTATGCACATTCACTCTTAGACGGATATCGGTATAATTCAGTGTGAATTTATTACCTTCATGTTATCTCTTTACCACCTATCCTGCTGTCTTCCCAAGTTTTCCAGACATTTTGTATCAAGTGCTCGCGTTCTTTCCCCGATTTTTTTAAAATTTTATTTTTTGTCTTCAAATTAATAGATGCTCTCTGAGTGATTATTCTGATTTGGCCATATACAGTCAAACTTACGCTAAATACCACATCTTTTAACAGACCACCTGTCTTGAGATCTCACGCAAATTTGATTCTATAGTAGATACTTGGATGCTCAAAAACCTGTATTAAGGGGACACCTTTCTTCACAAACCACATTTTTTTGGTTCCCTTAGGTGGCCTCGTAAGACAGCTCCCACTGCACAACTGTCACCACTACGATATATTTAATGTGCATAACGTCCACTTAAGTCACAGGTTGTATGGGTCATATATTCGATATTAGCGAGGGGTGTGGACGGATTGGGGTTCTACTATGTGTTATAGTAGACAATGACTAATATTAAAAGTTTGACCCCGTAAGATACGTACTGCACGCTGAGCTGTGGCAATTACCTGTCTCATGGGAATTCAAGAATTAAAATATCATGCAAGAAGGACTGTTGATTTAAATTGCGAAACAATATGCGATGTGCATGGGAAATACACTATTGGTTGTCACATTTCTTGTCTGTAAGTAAAGAAATATATCTGTTCTTCAAACCAGTGTCATGTAGTTTTTACAAATGGAGTAAGTAACCCACGAATCGCGGCAACAATTACAGTGTATGTGCATGGTTTTCAGTCGTGGTAAATATCCAACTGATGAACATGGAATATATTGCAAACGGACCAAATATATGGATTTGTCTGCATTATGCAGATTTCTTCGTCATACTTGCGGATACAGGGATTGATAATGCAAACCTGCATCATTGGAATTTACATTGTTACTAGGAAATTGACCCTTTCTTTCGAATTTATGCATATACTGTTTAATTTTCTTTTTAAAATATTTTTGGTGTTTGAAAATATTACAAGATTTGGAGAGCAAACTTACAACCCCAAGACACCCCCTCCAATCAAACAACAAAACGATTAGAACGTTAGCAACCTGACGATTTTGTGCTAAGTCTACCGATTTCCCCGCGTGATTTTCGTTGAATGTGGATTTTATTTCTTAACTGCTGATACACTAAAGGATTCTTCTCTTTAAATCTGTGTGGTCACCTTGATATCGACAGAGGAAAGTTGGTCTACCTTTCAGCATGAGGGAGCTTTTGTCCGCCTAAATGTAATGCTAATATTTCAAACTGCATCAACAACAACCACTAAACGATGTCTGTATGAAATCAACACTGCGCAATCAAGCATACGTTGTCAATTGAAAACGTTGGCGGTGAATCGAAAATATAATGGACACCTTATGTCTGAAAAGCATTTTGATGATAATAAGATCAAGATGATATATATGTACCACACACAAATTTAGATTCGACTGAATTATGTAATATAAATATGACAAGCAATATCTTAATATAAACGTGACGCAAAATGATATACTTACAACTTTATATTTTTTGGAGAACGATACACTGAGAAACCGAAATCTATTTCTCTTGACGTCAATCGTGATATTGCATATTACCGTTGCCAAGGTCAATAAATAATGTATATGTCAAATACGAGCGGTATTTATCACTTGCCGTTCCCGTGTATTTCAAACTCAGTAGTTATAAAAACGCCCGAAATACAAGGAGTTATCACGAAATGCGGGAGATAGCGTATCTCCGAACTAAGGAGCTCGTGACGGTGAAGTCACGAATAGTTCAATAAAATCCCAGAAGAGACGACAAACCCATCTATTGTCCTCTCGATATCAATATGTTTTAATAGCTTCACAGAAACAAAATCCTCTTTTCCTCCTTCTGCGTCGTGTCGTGTAGGAAGGAGGGCAGCATGATCGATGAAGTTGAGTATTGCTCCACAAATACGACCGTAGTTGAGAAAGAAGTATTTCATTGTTCAAAGATTCCAACTTTTCTCCCCACCCCCTTCTCTCTCTCTCTCTCTCTCTCTCTCTCTCTCTCTCTCTCTCTCTCTCTCTCTCTCTCCAATATTGTATATACATTTGCGTTCACGGCTTATATATACCTAAAATACGCTCTTGAAATGTTAACAATGTTCAACTGCACTACAAAATTCAGAATAATTATTTTCTTGGTTACTTTTTAACATGATCAGCTAATATTTGTGTTCTAGTTTTTATGGTTGATGGTAAAAGTAGTATCAGGCAAATCGAGATCATAAGTATGGTATATTACGTTTCGTTTTCACGCCCAGTGCTCGTTTGCTCGATTGCCTACACATTATTAGATGTGATAATTTAATCCACACACTCTACTTATGTATACTGTATAACAATCTATGCCACACGGATTTGGACCATCTTGACAGGTCCGATTATCTCCGCTTTTCATGTTGAGATTTTTCTTTCTAAGAGTCGTCTGATGTATCATCTTCCGGTGCGTATATAAATAATGAATATGTGAATTTTGACATTGCAGTTACTATAAATTTTAACTGATCGTTTGAAAATGAGTCCTCCATTTCAAAATAAGCTATATGTTTACAATCTTTAAGAGTTTGCATTGTCGCCGGCTTGAGTAGTACCCTGGTAAGTTCCACGTACTTTAGATTTGCTAAAGACTAAATATTGGGAGCACCCTGAGTCTCGGCTCAGCTAACGAGGGCATGTGAGAAAGCTTGCAAGAGGGCATGTGAGAAAGCTTGCAAGTAGCTTCCCGTTGGTCAGTGGTTCTTTCTGGGGTTTTCCCGAGTTCTTCCTCCACAAACTATACTGGCCGGCATGTACAGCCTATCATGTGTTGAAATATGGCGTTAAACCCACAAAAACAACAACAACAACAAAAATGATGTATTCTCCCTCCCCGTATCTGAGTTGTAAAACTTGAACACACAACTTTAATACAAAACTTCTACGTGACGTCAATGCCGACGCCCCCGTCGCCACCATCGCCCCCGTCGACGCCAGAAAAGTGATACCTGTACCTCACCATGCTTACTCGAGCGAGACAATATTCTATGTTTCTCTTCTCAGACGACTTCCGGCAAAATATTTTTGGAGATCATCTTCTAATGACAATTAAATTGTGTCTTTCGAAGTAATCGTATTCAAATTCTATCTTTGGAAGTATTCGTATTCAAATTGTGTCCTCATTCGAAGTATTCGTATTCAAATTGTGTTCTCATTCGGAGTATTCGTATTCAAATTGTGTCCTCATCCGAAGTAATCGTATTCAGATTGTGTCCTCATTCAAAAGGAATTCAGTTCTCGGGTTTTTAAAAAAAATCTCCATGAAAATAGCTGACAGTTATTTCAGTTGTCTGCGATAAAATGGCACCTGGCCATTTCAAGTTTTGTTGCCAGGAAAAATTTCATCAAAACATTAGAAACATTACAACCTACACATATCAGTCATAACTACAGCCATGATGTCGTCGTCAAAAGTTCTGTTAAGGGTTTGATTAATGTTTTTAATTTCTTTTCCATAGTTCTACGTGGATTCTGGTTATACTTAAGATGTCACTTTACACAGCAGAGTAAATTCCTTCTGAGACACACTCTTTTATTACACAGCAGAGTCAATTCCTTCTGAGAGACACTCTTTTATTACACAGCAGAGTCAGTTCCTTCTGAGACACACTCTTTCAGCCTCTTTGACTCAAGGTAACAGGCATATAAACATTTGAGTTAAGGTTTTGGTTCAAGTTTGTCATTGGCTTATATTTCTTTAACCCTTTCATGAATTCAATTCCTAGTTGACACCTTGCATTTCAGAGGAAAAAGAATTCATGCTGCAGCACACTAAACTTTTTCACCTTTGGATCAATGTCACGGACTTCTATATCGAATAAACAGAAACTTGTACAGCAACGCTTTGAGAGTGGCCTCGAGTTGCAGGTCATGACCATCAAGTCTGTCTATAAGACACTTTTATTGATAAAGTACTTTGAATCCAGTTGTAAATATCGATAATACTCTTAGGATTTGCGCAAATACTGATCTATTTAGACAGCATCATATCAAAATGGAGACTACAATTATATAGCACCACGCCATGCCGTGTCAAAGCAGTCTAAACTGGTTGATATCGGGGAAAGCTATATTTAAAGCGTATACATGACGAATATATATTACTCTTACTGCATCTGATATCAAGGTATACATGACGAATATATATTACTCCTACTGCATCTGCTATCAAAGTATACATGACGAATATATATTACTCTTAATGCATCTGATATCAAGGTAAAATCTTCTAATTTTAAATCTGTTCAGATGTTTTGAGTCCCGAAACATTTTTCATGACCGAAAGTATAGAGCTGAAATAATTGTTTTGAAGTATCCATAGCTGCCATACTATTATGACTGGAACTTGGATGATTAGATGGCTATAGCTTTTAAATACAAAATAAAATGTATCAATAATCAAAATCACAACAAACAATTCTTTCGAGGAGATTATTAATCTTGGGCAAGATGTATACTTAGATAGAAAGTCTAAGGTCATTTTACGTATCTTCATTACTGACGAAAAGTGTTTTTCATGCATTTTGCTACAAGTCCGCCTAATGACGTGCATCAATTAGCCACACTCGTATACGTTGTTGTTCGACAATAAAGTTGTTTTAGTAATTCAATGTAGGCTAACGACGACACATTGCTTTGCTAATTGAAGTAGTCAAAACTTAGCTTTTTCTTTGGGTATACCAGTGAAGTATCTCTGAGAGCCCGATTCGAGCTCTGTCTATTGGTACCGAAGTAAACTAGAGCTAGTTCCATGGCAATCACCACGTTTTTTTATTACGTATTCCCCACTCTCTACCAACGCCCAACCACCGTCCCAGACCTTGACCCAATGGTCGCAACCAAAATGAGTTACATGTATTATGTGTCCTTGTAGTATCAATGCATTTTTTTAAAGTTTTGTCAACAATATTAGAAAATGCCACTGGCACTGCACTTTTTATATATTTGTCCTCAGATACCATCTCAGGGACCCCAGAGGAGAATCCCTAATACTACACCCTTCTCATATACAGGCAACTAATACTACACCCTTCCCGTAGACAGGCAACCAATACTACACCCTTCTCATAGACAGGCAACCAATACTACACCCTCCTCGTAGACAGGCAATCAATACTACACCCTTCTCATTGACAGGCAACTAACACTACACCCTTCTCATAGACAGGCAACTAATACTACACCCTTCTCGTAGACAGGCAACCAATACTACACCCTTCTCATAGAAAGGCAACAAATACTACACCCTCATCGTAGACAGGCAACTAATACTACAACCTCCTCGTTGACAGGCAACTAATACTACACCCTCCTCGTAGACAGGCAACCAATACTACACCCTCCTCGTAGACAGGCAACCAATACAACACCCTCCTCGTAGACAGGCAACCAATACTTCACCCTTCTCGTAGACAGGCAACTAACACTACACCCTTCTTATATACAGGCAACCAATACTACACCCTTCTCGTAGACAGGCAACCAATACTACACCCTCCTCGTAGACAGGCAACCAATACTACACCCTTCTCGTAGACAGGCGACTAACACTACACCCTTCTCATTTACAGGCAACTAATACTACACCCTTCTCGTAGACAGGCAACCAATACTACACCCTTCTCGTAGACAGGCAACCAATACTACACCCTCCTCGTAGACAGGCAACCAATTCTATACCCTCCTCGTAGACAGGCAACCAATACTACACTCTTCTCGTAGACAGGCAACCAATACTACACCCTTCTCGTAGACAGGGAACGTATGTACCAACTTTGGTGGATTTACACGTGGCGGTTTAGGAGGCGATAGAGTTACTGACAGACAGACAGACTGAAAGTATTTCAATATTCCCCCGCTAAAGCGCGTGAATAATTATCTAGGCTAGCAATGCAATGGCAGCAGGTATTTGCAATACTTCTTCAGTATGAATATTTGCTACCATCGTTCATTCGATCATAAGGAAACTTGAAACATGTACTGGATGGTATTGGATGTGTACACGTCCTGAAAACTTGCGCCATTCCTTCATGTACAAAAATGCAGATGTACAATGAGCGACTGGAATAAATTAGTACACTATCATATTCTAATCCTGTTATTATTCTATTTGCTTATTTCTTTGTATTGTCTGTTCTCTCATTGTGGACAAGCTGTTGCCGTGTGTGAATGACGTCATTCAATAATGACTATATAGTGTAAATCAAAAGTAAAGGCCTAAAAATGTTAATGTTATCTGTAGATTTGGCTACCGATGGAGTGAACCAAAACTTACCACTGGTCACCGATGGTTACATGTGGCTACCATCATCAACAGGTTTTAATCGACAAACATAGTTAGATGAATGTGCCTGTGGGGTAATCGAAGAAAAACTCTGAAAGTACACTGTCTTACGTTGCGGCATGTCAGTAGTTGAGATGACATCAACATGATCGTAAATTTAGTACGACTGAATGTTCCTGTCTTAGTACGACTAATGTTCCAGGTCAGAGATATTCTCAAAACGTTCTGTATCATTCATTTGTGGCTATTAAAAAGCAGACATAGAATATCTTGACCTGTGTTATCAGGACTATAGTATCACAATCTAATTAAAACTGAGATCTTCGACATAACGGACATCTGACGGACATCTATACGAGGTATATATATGTGTGTATATATATATATATATATATATATATATATATATATATATATATATATATATATATATATATATACACACACACACCAATTTATTTATTTCTATTCCAACTGCTGCACCTTTTTGTCTAAAGCAAAATAATTACCAATGTCCAAACGTTCTTAATACGGCTTTGTTAGGTTTCGTCTTTTATATACGGGATTTTTGTGACGACGATAGCTTTCAAACTGAATTTGAACGTTGTCTTAGCTACTAGAACACCATTAAAAACGACAAGATAATGTTGCTCTTGAGGATTTAAATGAAAACGAAAATGCCTATGGTAACTTTTATTTGTAGCAGCGTTGCTGGCTGCAGTGCTGTTTAGGGATAACTATAAACGTTAATATCGATTAACATATTGAGAAATAAGAGGAATAGTAATGGAGGAGGGCTTTGACCGCGTTTTCTGTATGAAAGTCGATATCTTAATGAAGGGAAGCTATTATCGGTCAGACATGGTAAAGAACCCATTAAATATGGCGCCGATGTATAAATTATATGGGTCCAAATTTCTATGCTACACAAGATTAGATATTTCCTTCTTGGAGTAGTGATTTACCGCTTAGGGGCTTTACAATCATAAAAGCCATATTTTGCTAGATAAAATCTGTTAAATTTGTCATATTAATTCTTATTTCAAATTAATCGCGTGTTGCTCACCATTTAAAAAACAAAAAAGGTGAATTTATAAAGCTACAAAATTAAAATCAATAATTATTCTCGCCAAATTGAATTGCATAATCATTATATCAACGATATCGATGCAAGTACTTAAAACTATCGAGAGAGAGAGAGAGAGAGAGACAGAGAGACAGAGAGAGAATAAAATAATCTGAAATATATGCAGTTTCCAACATTTAACTAGCAATCTCAATGAATATTTATGTTAGCCAGCAATGATAACAACATTTTAACAAAATCGAATGACAAGTTGAAAGCCGTGTGATAAGGTCAAGCGATCTACATATCAGTTCTTCAGCACACACCTTTCTCTAGCCATCAATATAAACATGGAGATTTTATACTTTGTACTATCAACGAGTGTCGAGTCACGTAGCAAAGCCATATCGTGACCGTATAACTAGCACAAAATTGCAGTTTCTCTATGTGTTTTTCAATTGTGTTTCACACGCATATCAAAGAACAGAAAATTAAGTTGATTTTACGAGATTATGGACATAACTGTTGATAATTTCACATTGGAAACAAAAGAAGACGAGAACGAATTATAATGAATTTATCTGTAGAAGTGACTCTGAAGTTCATTTGCACAATAAGATGAGAGGTTTGTCAAACCGTATCGGTTATATACCATATTACTTGAAATGTGAACGTACTGTCATGCATTTTTGTGAAAAGAAAACAAACACGCCAGAACGATCGCAATCGAGACATAACCATGCGTATTGTCCACAATTATACCCTTTAATATGTGAATACATATTCAGAAATAAGTGTCTACGCAATCAAGACGCTCAAAGCATTGAAGTTATGAGAATATTATTATTTATGGGGTGTTTTTTTAATGGATACTTGTATAAGATATCCTATCATTTCAAGGCAGGCTTTAAGAACATTGTTTGGAGAATGAATGTCTTACTTTAAGTCCCTAATTTATTGGTTATGCATAAGGTATGAATGAAGTAATTAGCTCTGATTTTTTTATATAGTTTTACATAAGTACTGCAAAATTAAGTTCATGATAAATATAAACATATTTCCACTTCGAGTGGTAAGAAGCGCCAATGATCAAGTACAGTATGCTAGAGGGACGTCCCGGTCGGTGGTATCTGCTTTCTATTTTCTGTTCCTTGTATCAAGTGATAATCAAAAAGGGTCATTGGTGTTTATATTTGTTACATTTATATTTTCAGCCGAATTTATAAAAAACAACAAAAGAAAAAAAAAAAAAAAAAAACAACAACAAAAAACAAAACAAACAAACAACAAACCAGAACTGTCAATAATAAATATTGTATCTTTCTGATTTAAGCAAGAAATAAAAGATGGTTGATTAAATAACATGCTACCATCGTGTCCTAATTTCACAGCTGGCCATTACAACACGCTAAGAACAATGAAAGATGTATAAAGGTCTATAATGCTTCTATTCCAGACAAACCTAAATCATACATAGATCATTGATAAAAAGGGGATATTGATCAATCACGTATTATAAAGTGACCGTGTTTACATTGATAAGAATTCCTGAGAGTGGACAATTTTCTCATCCATGCTTAATGTCATTAATTATCGAAAAGTTAATGACAGGGTTCTCGCTCGGATTGAAGCCATTCGCTTCTTGATGAAATAACATATCACCGGGACATAATATCACTGTCCTAAGAAATTTTAATTAAGTTGCAAATCACGTCGTCTAGAGTTTAACGACTAACGTCTCTGAGCGTTTGTGTAATTTAATTACCACTGATGACGCACGTGGATATTTTCGTTTTCTTTGCTCTAAGTTTGGCGAAGTTGATATCTTCTTCTCTGCTATTAACTGTTATTATATGACCGACTTGTTATATTAAGCCAATTAAACCGACCGTTTCCTGGTTTTCTTCTCGTAATGCTCAAATAAGCTATAATCTATTCGCTTTTTCGTTCTGCTGCACACATAGCTAGGTCATTTCTCTTTGATATGGGGTTCTTTATAATAATGAACGTAAGCAATATGTGTAGTATATACAATGTATTACGCGCGATAAATTCAGTTAATTTAAATTATGTCTATAGAAAATCAGTGCAAATCTACGGAAGCCTGTTAGGGCCACGTTGAAATCAATTTTATTTATCTCGCAACTACAACTTAGCATATCGTAATTACGACTTATTGACGAGTTAACTATCTCGTAATTACGACTTGCTATCTCGTAATTACGACTTACTATGGTAATTACGACCTAACATCTCGTAATTTCGAGATAGCTAACTCGTAACTACGAGATAGTAAGTCAACATTACGAGATAATAAGTCGTCATTACGAGATAGCTAACTCGTAATTACGAGATAGTAACTCGTAATTACGAGATATTAAGTCATAATTACGAGATGCTAAGTCGTAATTACGAGATTAAAACTTGATTTCAACGTGGCCCTAACAGGCTTCCGTACAAATCGATCTATCGTCTTTAAGGCACATTTAGTTATTCATGTGCTAATGCAAGTCAGTTCCATAAAACTTTTTATGCTTCAACACTAGTGCAACAAATATACCAATCCTTTGTTTGATGCGAAAGAGCCTCAGTTACAAATAAACGGTCTAAAACGAATCGTGAAGTCTTCTGGCGTTATCTAAGAGCAGTGCACATCTGATTTCGCGATGCATATAAACCTGTATTAGTGGTTACCTCCTTATTAAGGTCACCTTCTGATAATGATCACTTTCGTGCAGTTCTGCAGCTTTTTGCTATATGTCACGTGTAGAATGTACACCGGCTCAACATGGTCAGCATACTTGTGGCGTCTGTAGATAGAGGTCAGGTACACATGATATATGTATCTTTTACGTCTTAAATGTTTAAAGTTCAGATTTTATTTTATTGGTTTATGTAAAATTTAAACAAATGCAAAAGTTTACATGTGGTCTAATTTCTGTACTCAGAGTTCTTAATACATCTTCAACTTTCTCTTACTTGTCTCCGACGTCCTTGAGTTGCCCGGATAGGTGACACTCTATTTAAAGTTCATCTGTATACAAAAGCAGTCGTTTTAGCTAGTCCTCAGGGCGACCACTACACATAGGTTTTGTTGTAGTTGGCTGATCATGACTGATGTACCGATCGCGATATTCGCCGGAAGTTGCGAGCAAGAGAGAAAATACTGCGTAAAGAAAATAGAACCAGAGGAAAAATTTACGGAAATGAACTCTATGGCCAGTTCTATTTACAGGGTAAATTTTCCAAGAATTCTTTCAGTTGATTTAAGAGTTAGAACGTTTTCATGTATCGCCTCCAGATCACATAAAGTTATAGCAAACACTGAATTTCGCCAGGATGTTTTCGTTAGGAGTGAGATAGGAGTGATTTTTAGGATAGTTACACGAACAGAGGAGCCGATAACTATACACCGAATCTTCTGTTCTGGAGATTCCGATAATCCAAGATATGAAAGTGAATGACCCAAATATTTAAATATTGCAATAGCAAGGACGCACAATATTGATGATATCTTCTTTACTTTCATTCGGATGGTTATCTTAATAACAGAAACATAAACAAATTAACAAGCAAACGAAAAACAAACAAACGAAACAAATGAGCTACAAGGATGGAGAAGTTATAGTCGCTGATGTACCGACAGAGAGCTAAGTGGGTATGGTTGCCTAGTCACTTTTTATCTATTAGTATGCATAAGCTTTCCTAATTAATTTCAAATCTCCAACAGGGGATAATTAATTATCACTAGACAACGATAAAATATTACTTAATATGCATTTTTTCACAGTAGATATGCTTTGTTGGAATACCTTGAAAGTTGTGGTAAATATGACTTGATCAACAGCTACAAAATATTCGATTTATAATGAATTAATTATGAGTTTAGATTTTGATTGCTTTTAGAAGCAAAAAAGCTCTAGTCTAGAAAATGTTTCCAATATATATGAGTTAAATATGCCCATACTCAAAATCACTGTTTTGTTTTAGTTGGGAAAATAAATCGGCATCGAACATTTTCTCATAAATCACTCGGTATCTACATCTTTCATACAATGTGAAACGTGACTTCACGTCTCTCCGATCGACTAAGCATCGAGTTATGTCGCTGGCAATGCATCTTGTCTTTTTTATGCGATTATTGATAAAAAGAGATATAATATGGCTCAAAATTCTGCGTAATTTGATTTAGGTCAAAATTCCATTGAGAAACGTTTTATTCTTATTTTAATCAGCTTGCGCGCTGAGTACAACAGATTATACGAATATTCTAATAAAAACTTCTTAATATCAGACTACAGAAATAAGTTGCTTTCATCAAAGTCTCGTCATGAAACAACACGTTGCCCTCAGTATTATTGTCGCTGTCATATGTATCAGAGCCTTTTGAAAAACCTTATGATTATTGACACAGCCTTAACTTTAATCTGCTTAAGCGAACATGTTTATGTTGATCTTGTCACCATCTTTTACTCTGCCGTTTCTAGTGTCGATAGTAGTTCTACATACATTCACACACACACACACACACACACACACACACACACACACACACACACACACACATATATATATATATATATATATATATATATATATACCACTACAGATATTGTAAAATATTGTGAGTTCATTTATTTTTATCCCCCCAACCGAAGGTTTACACATTTTTAGAAGCAGAAGCCACTTTATTCAGGCACTGCTCTATCCAAGGTCAAGATCACTGGTGCTGAAATGTGATCTTC
Organism: Margaritifera margaritifera; assembly: GCA_029931535.1. Lineage (NCBI taxonomy): Eukaryota > Metazoa > Mollusca > Bivalvia > Unionida > Margaritiferidae > Margaritifera > Margaritifera margaritifera. The sequence continues at coordinate 17,180,189 of JAQPZY010001699.1, read as the reverse complement.
CTTTTTGCGTGATAATTAGTCCAATTCCCTTTGCTTAATTTTCATAAAACTTTAGAGGTAGACTTTATATGGGCAGATGCAGATCCCCACTGATTCTGAGGCCGAGCGGTGAAAGGTCAAGATCACTGTAGCTGACATTGCAATTTTTGGGGTTTTGTTTCGCTCGATAAGTAGAGTTTCCTGTATCCAAATTTGATCAACCTTGATAGGTACTCTACACTTGGGAAGAGGCACCTCCTTATTGATTCTATAATCCAGAGGTCAAAGATCAAGGTCACAGCAGCTAATATTGTCATTTTCGGTTCCACGTGATGCATACTTTCCTCAAGTTTAGATAGTTTAGAACATTCTACATACTGGCTGATAATGATTAAACTGTTAAATTTCATACACAATAAATAAATTGAAAGCTAACCTGAAGCTTTCGTCCTTGTACTAAGGACTTCATCAGCAGAATGATTTATTCTCTACTGATTGTTAACATCACCCGATGGAATAGTGAGCGATGTTAACAAATTGTCCCAGATATGCGGCAGATTGTAACGACCCGCATCCCTGTTCAGCGTTGGTTTGTGAGCACGGATGTGTATAGACTCTTTACCCCCCGCTCAAACCATGATTGTTCTCGATCCAAGATGTTTACTGAGTCCCAAGATACAGTATGGCCCGGGCAAACTGTATGGATGTGTCGTGATACCTCAGACGAACTTGAACTTGAATAAATCATTCTGCTAATGAAGTCCTTAGTACAAGGACGAAAGCTTAAGGTTAGCTTTCAATTTATTTATTGTGTATAAAATTGAACAGTTTAAACATTATCAGCTATGAATAATACTACACAGTGAAGCTTTCACCAAAGTATTCTACATACTGAATGTGTAATTTTCAAATAACCGTGCTCGTTGTGAAACAGTCACATGATCGGTCTACTTTTCTTCGATATAAAATTCAGATGATGGATAAAGAAGAAGACCATTCTTGCTTTACACCTCAGTCTCAGATGTCTCTTCGTCCATGACGTATGATCTCATTACGGCTGGTAAACTGTCGTCAACATAACAAATGTTTTCGACGGAGTACTCGTTAAGCATTATATCATATGTACGCGTTTTGCAGTCAGTTAAATTAAATTACATGTATTTCAATAAAGCTGAACTACGTACGGCCATGACCTTAAAAACATACCTCAAGGGTTAAACTGAATATTATGCATAGTTTTAGTGTAAAGACTTGGAGTAAAAAAAATTCATTTGAAAACATACGACACGCAAAACTTATTTAAAAGTTGCTTCCCTTGAACTAAACGACGCTCGGCCGGAAGGAATCGTCGATTAACGTGACTGTTTGTTACTAGTTTCACGCTACTAATCACAGAGTTGATTTCACCGAGTTTTTAATAGAAATGTTATATTACAGGTGATTAAGTAGAAGAGATATATCCCGCCTTCGCACACAAGTGACTCAAAATCATTTTATTACATCTGAAGGAGAACAAGGAAATTATAGTTTTATTCCCCGGCTGTGTCTCGGTTGGCTTTGTTGTCTAAATGTATATTATGTTAAGAAGGTTATTGCCGCTTATTTTATTCCAGATCTTAAACATGACTTGAATCTCAATATCCTTTCAAAAATGAAACTTAGATCGTCATTCAATTCTAATTTAACGGTCACTACATCTTACTAAATTCACTGGTGCGAGATTTTAAAATGGGAGCATCAAGGGTTTTTGTTCACGACATCGTAAACTCTGTCGAAGATGGAAAAATAAACAAACTTTACCCCTCTTTATAAAGGCCGAGTAAAAGACCAAATCCCGAATATTATATGGATTAGAGAAGGTATATAATCTAACCTTTCAAAAACAATATTACTTTGTGGAGCAATCTGTGCTGTAATTTTTTATTCGAAATTTTCAAATCATAAGATCGTTGAAAATCAACCACCTACCTTAGCTTCCACATTATTCCTTCCTTGTTTCTATATGACTTGGAAAAAATGATTTCCCGATTTAACTGAATATATTTTCGAACTATTGTCTCAATCGTTATAATTCTTGTTCTTGTTGTCACCAAACTATTTTTACCTATTTATTTCAGGTCCCACCATCATTCTTCCTAGCACGAACTGTTGTTGATACTATTATCAATATCACGGTATCATTATGATACTAGTCTTCCTAAATTTCACCCAATTTATCTCTTTAGAATGACATTTTGAAATCATATCTTATTTAATATCATAAGTCGCTGTAGTCATTGATAGATTAATCAATCGATGGATTGAAAGCGACAACCCTCGATTGTTGCAACGATTTAAATCGTGATGAAACGGCGATACTTGACATGAAATATCCCTACTAATGCCTATCCGGTAACAACAGGATATCTCTCTTTCGGGAACAAATAGTCTGATGATCATGTCGATAGGCAAACATTTAATGACGGTAAAGATGTGAGTGGCTCATCAGTAAAACTACTTAATACATTCATGGAGAATTGTACATAATTTCTGCAGGACAGGCGAGACGCAAATCTTTCGCACCAGATCGATAGGCTGGCACACCATCATGTTTGCTATACATCACCAGCTCAGGTTGCATACAGAGTCAGACAAATACAGTATTTACCATGCTAATTGCAAACAGCAGACAAATACAGTATATACCATGATAATTTCAAACGGTAAATAGTGTGGACTATAAACTGCTGTTAAATGAACTGCCAGATCTCCGTCTGTGCTATCCCTACAAAAACATCGATATAATTAAAATCATTTTTCATCATATTCTAATGGTTGCATTCTAATACTATTGAATTTAAAATAAAAGTCAGAAATACATAGAGGATATCTACGTTTTTTGAGTAGATATAAGGAAATATTTCACGAGTGAAGTGGGTAACATTGTATTGTGAAGCCACTCGTGACGATACAAAATCTTTCCACTTCACATATTTCCTTATATCTACTTAAAAAACCCCATAGATTTTCATTTTATTATATATTTTTAAAGCCAAATCCGTCGATTTGAATGGATATTTTTATCCATTCTGTGCCAATGCGAATAACGGCTACATTACTACATCCATAAAATGAAGTTCCAAAATTTACAATAATTTTAGGACATCGACCTTTAAAAATTTATCTTGTACAAATAATGCTTCAAATTGTGTATTTTGTCAAATTAATGACTATTTTCAAACGAAAATGAAGAGATTTTTTATTTTTGTTAGCGGATTAATACAGTAAACATTGTTGCGGTAGGTGTTCTGTAGAAAGATCACGGACAGATTTCAGAGCAGCTTTAAACAAAAGATTTTAATGATTGTCACTTTACTTGTATAGATTTTGGTTCTTTATTTTGTTCATTTCTGCATTCAAACGTGAATTTTTGGCCTTGGCAACATTGCAGTCTAGTTCGACAACAGAAGCTGCACCATAATTTCGATTGTTATTAAATTTCATTTTGCAATCAACACTCATCAATGTCTGATTCATCCATGATTTTCAGACATGATTATGACCGTGTTGAGAGTTAAATCGCTACTTAAAGCAATTTTATTACTATATTTAACCAAGAGTTTTTCCTAAAAATGAGTCCGTTTGTCGTAGAGTGTAAAAGGCACACTGTATGGGTGACAGAATATCTAATAGCAACAGTTCATGTAATTTCAGTGACCAATAACAAGCAGGATTCATGTGGAAAACTAATTTAAAAAGTTAATACTTGAAGCCTACTTTTGTTCTTTGGAGTCCATTTTTAGGCATTTTTTCATGGTGCCTCCTTCTTGATTGAATAAATGTATACTAAAGGGTCTACAGTCTTGACACATTTTAAGATCTTCATCTCTATGGAGAGAGAGAGTGAGAGAGAGAGAGAGAGAGAGAGGAAAATGAAGAAAAATTAAATAGGCCTAAATATGGAAAAACAGATTTTAATAATATACTTAAGGGTCGCCATAAATGTTATTTACATTGCATACATATTTTAGTCTAGTATTGTGGAGTCGTGGTGGCTCAATGATTATCGTTCCGAACTCGTGACAGAAATGGTATGGGTTTGAATCCTACGTCCTTGGGCAAAGCACTTTACTCCAATTGCCTCGGCACGAAATGACAATTGAGTCTATTATTGCGTTGTTTTAAAATGAAATTTTACCATGGTCTAGTCGCAATTTAATTAAAGTATATTTGCATCGTAGCTAAAAAAAGGAAATTTAAAGAGCAGGAGTTCTTGAAATAATTAAAGTGCCAGGAACGATTGGAAAAGCTGTGACAGTACGGAACATTGACAGACATTAATATATTGTCTTCAGATCGACCAAACCCTTCGATTTTAGTCTGGTTCCCAAGTAAAGACATACAAATGTTGCTTAAAGTGTTGGCGCTTAGACCTAAAGTCACTAATTTGCTAGGGAACCATAGTTAGCGGCACATTATGTAATTGTGAAATCTTTATTTGATTGCTACCAGATATTTTTGATCGACTAGCGTCCCTGAAGTGAAATGCTGTTTTCATTTAACTACCACTTTTTTGCCAATGACGTACAGTAAACAGTAAGAACTTTGTGCAATTATTCTATCTGGGCGATGTTAGCGATTTAAGACGTGTTCATTCATGGGGTTTTGCCTTTGATTCCATCCGCCTATAAATGTCCGAGTCTCGTACATTTAACGGATTAAATTGTCTGTCTCCTTTCTTTCTTTCCTAAAGGCATAAACCACCATTAGCTATTGTGTTTGCAAATAGTGGGCATCACTTTTATCTCTGTATTATTTCATGACAAAAACACCAAATCTCAGCCAATTTGAGGCAAGATTTTCACGTACCCATCTATATATCTAATCATTTGAGTTTTCATTGCCTTCGTGCACTTTTTCTTTGATGATACAACAAATTTTAACCAACGAATAACCGATCTTTGTATAATAAACCGAGTATATGGCATTAATCAGTTCTTAACGTATCTTGCCATAACTTCAATCATTCAGACCTTAATCAGTTCTTAACGTATCTTGCCATAACTTCAATCATTCAGACCTTAATCAGTTCTTAACGTATCTTGCCATAACTTCAATCATTCAGACCTTAATCAGTTCTTAACGTATCTTGCCATAACTTCAATCATTCAGACCTTAATCATTTCTTAACGTATCTTGCCATAACTTCTTACTGCAAGGAGATGGCAAACTTTACAAATTTATAAGTCATAGTCATAAGTCATAGTGCGATCTTTGTACCTCTCCTACCATATGTCTTTAGGGTTATTAAGTGCGTCTTCTCGAGACTTGCCTAATAGTTTTAGCAATGGGTTCAAACAAAAGCATTTGAAAAATGAGACTATATGAGAAACAAATACAGAGATACTTTACATATGTACAAGAAACTATACTTCGCATATCTACAGGGCTGCACCTTTTGGGATTTGTTTTTGAATATATTAATATTTAAAAAAACAAAATATCAATGTAATTCCCAAAAGTCTGTGGTAGTAAAGAGTCACTGGTATCTGGATATATTGCTGGAAATGTGATCTTTCTCTTTATTCCAAAATAATGATTTTGATTGCACTTCGATTCCTTATATATGCATATTGTTTCCCACTTCATTTTTCCTTCTATTTTTCATTTCATGTTCATTTCTATTTCATTCCTTGTCATTACCATCGCCTCAGTTTTCCACTTTTCTGTTAGTTATAGATGATAAGATTGCAATGATTTCTAAGGTTGATTATTAGAATTTTCTTCAATCCTTATTTTAACTATTTAGTTCCGTCAGGAGATCAAGACTTTACAGTCACGACGCAAAGATATAGAATATATGACGTATTTACGAGAGTCAATATATATTTCTTAAAATAGTCAATACATATCAATCGCTAGTATAAAGGGTGCTCTGAAAGTTCAAATACTCTTTATGATCAATTAGATGAACTTTTGAGTCGTTCAACTCCTGTGCAATTAATTACAAACAGAGATAAGCAAAATATTTCTTTACAGTATGAAACAAATCGTGAAGTCGTTGGTTGCCATAGTAAGTGACAAATTCCTAAATGGCTACTTCATTATTACAGCAATCGAAACAGAAAATACGACGAGTTAAAAGAGAAGAGATAATGTCTAAACCAGCAGAAAAACGTACGGAAAAGAATATTAGAACTGAACAGGTTTGTAAAATATTTTTGGATGAATTCTTCTATTTTAGTATGAGCCGGAGCGTTTCCTTGCCTCGCCTCCATATCATGCGACTCGTAAGAAGAACGAAATCGAATTTCATTAGGTATTCTTCATGAGCCAAGAACAAAAGATTATAAACTGACTACCTCTTTACTTTGATGTCTCAAAATTTATCCTAAAATTGGATTTAAAGAAAACAAAAACATTTTTCGTATTTTATGATTGGCAGCAATGAAGTTTTCACTGAAAATTCATCAATCATGGATGATTCAAATGCAGTCATATTATCTTGCATTACTCTCCGGAGTCTTATTTTATCATCGATGAAAATGTGAGATTTCCTCAAATTTGAGGAGTTGTATCATTTTCTTTTTTTCTTGAGTATCAAGATTTCCAGATGTACAATTTTTAAAGTGAAGAGTTATTTTCTATTTTCATCTATTTTTGCCGCTTACAAAGTCTCAGCATTTTTATGGTATACAATATAACTGAAAATCTCAATTTGAGGAAAGCCTGTGAGTCATTTAGTGAAAGATGTATGTGTGCATGTATGTATGTATGTGTGTATTATGTATGTATGTATGTATGTATGTATGTATGTATGTATGTATGTATGTATGTATGTATGACTTTATTTCCTCTTCAACAGAGATTAGGTTACCAAATTCAGGACAATACAACATCATGAAACAAAACAAGGAATCAAAGTGACATAACAAGCAGAGAAATACTGCGTCAACTAACGTATTTGCAAAACGAAACATCTTAATAGATGCAATCATAAAAATATGTCTATAGAAATATCATAACCAAATATAATTTGGCTTAGCATGACACTAACCTTCTTTAAACACTTGTCTGATGCTGTTAATGATACAATGACTGTCAGTATGCCTATATTGTTACATTATTAACATTAACTTTAAGATAGTAAAGACAAGGAAATGGAAAACTTATACAAATGGTAACAATATTTGCATTTCTTGCTACATGACAGATTTATGCATGTATGTATATATGTTTGCATGCATGTGTGCTTGCGTGCGTGCGTGTATGCATGACTGTCTAACTGACTGACTTTGTTTCCTCTTTAACAAAAAATACATCATGTTAATCAAATCATGGATATTACAAGAACATGAAACACAATAAGGATCTGAGTAAAAAGATAAAAGAGACATACTGCGTAAGCTAAGACAAGATGAAACATAATAATACATATAATCATACAATTATATCTAAGAAATGTTGGAACTAAATATAATTTATCTTAATAAGGCCCCAGCCTTCTTTGAGCATTTGCCTGATGCTGCTAATGTCATAGCGAGTGTCAGTACATCTAGTATATAGCATATATTGTAATATTATTAACAATAACCTTAAAATAGGGAAGACAAGGACTTTATGTGTTTTGGGATATGTTTGAGAATTATGCTATAATTAATCCTAAAGCGGGTGACATATGTTAATGCAATTATGCGTACATAGCCCAACAAAAATAAAAAGAACAATACAGATGGAAATTTTATACAAATGGTAATAATATGTGTCTTTCATACTACATGATAAATGTATGTATGTATGTATGTATGTATGTATGTATGTATGTATGTATGTATGTATGTATGTATGTATGTATGTATGTATGCATGCATGCATGCATGCATGCATGCATGCATGTATGTATGTATGTATGTATGTATGTATGTATGTATGTATGTATGTATGTATGTATGTATGTATGTATGTATGTGGGGGTGTATGTATGTATGTATGTATGCATGTATGTATGTATGTATGTATGAGCGTGTGTATGTATGTATGTATGTGTGTGTGTGTATGTATGTATGTATGTATGTATGTATGTATGTATGTATGTGTGTATATGACTGTATGTATGTGTAAGGGTGCAAATTGCTGTCGATGAATTTCTGTAGAGCACATTTAGTTTGGCAGATAACAATTAATTAGATTTATGAGGTAAGATACCGTATTAAATCGCTAGACTGAGATGGTTTTAATGTCCCTGTTTAGGGGCGAGATTGATTCTTAATTAAGCATTCGTTTGTATAACGGTCGGATTGAAGGTTAACTTGAGTCTAGGTATCGAAAATGTCAAAGTTGAGAGGATGCAGAGACTATTTGTAAAGCCAGTTGAAGTAGTGTAATCTTTTGAAATTTTCCAGAATCGGTTATTTAAATAGCGCGCGAAATCTAGGATGTTACGCTAACCACGTTGGGCGTGTATTTTTAAAAGCCAGTAGATACGTTTTATCAGATTGGCTACGCTAAATAAGAGGTGTGTTTCCCAGACGAAATTTCTTGTTTTAAATATTCCACATCACAAAATTTAATCAGTCCAAGTTCCTGCCAGAGGCTGGAAAATCTTGACTCCGAGCAGAATAAGACGAAATTCTCTCGTATAAACAATTGTTCAAGGGACAGATGTCTGGAAATTGACGGACACGATTCTGGCGGTAGAAGCGAGCGAGTCTTGAAAGCACAAGGGATTTGCATCAATCTCATGTAATTCGTTGATACCAATATAATTAGGTGCTTGAATTTATTTGTTTAAATTTTCTTGATATGAGTAAAACTATTTGTTTGAGTTCATTTGTCTGAATTCGTAAAGCAATTTTCTTTATATGAGTTTGGCGAATTGTTTGAATTTGTCTTCTTGATTGTTATGGGAATCATGTATTCTAAGAATATCATGCATTACTTTATTTAATATGTTGTGAGAATCTTGTGTCAATTTTTCTGTCTTAGATGATATGAATAATGCATGCAAAAGAGTTGAGTATTCACTGAAATTAATGTAGTTAAGGCATGAAGTGAATTTCATTGATTCGTTTGTATAATTAAGACATGAACTGAAACTGTTATGTCTCGTGTGATGTTAGAGTGAGTTAGTGATGAAATAGCCGTTAGAAAGTACATTAATCTTCTGAAACTAGGTTTGTTTATCGTCTGTCAGGGTTGGCTTGACCAGATGGCCTTTGGTATCTGTTTGAATTCCGATAGGACGATATCTTACGTAACGAGAGTGGGGTAATATTCTATTTTCAGAAGTAAATCTGACGGGATATTTAGGCTGCTTCTTGTTTATTTTAAAGGGGAAAATAGTTCCACATACCTACCTACCTACCCACCTATATATCCACATATCCACCTACCTACCTACCTACCTACAAAAGAGGGTAGAGAGAAGAGGCATCCCACACAAAGTTTGAGGACCGAAAGAGGCTGAATAAGAGAGAGAGAGAGAGAGAGAGAGAGAGAGAGAGAGAGAGAGAGAGAGAGAGAGAGAGAGAGAGAGAAAGAGAAGCAAAAAGGGGAGAACATCAACCTTGACCTGACAGCAACGTTGAATTTGGAGTGACCAGCAATAACAAGGTTATGCAGGCATGCTGGGCAATTGATTCGATTGTTCACTTGATTCCATGATGAACTAAGTTTATCGTTTTAAACAGATCTGCTAATTACATAATTATATTTGTGTTGAAATTCGGTAAATGATTTTTTAAAAAGTGTATCTTTCTAATGTTATGTATTATTTCAATTTGTTTTATGACATTGATTAAATTGTTATATTTCATGTACGGGGGCTCGTGTTATTCTGTTCTATATATCTGCTCAGATCTCTATTCATCCCATTTATAAAATTTCATATTTTATTTCACTATTTACTCGATCCGGGCAATAACACCGAGGTCGATCATCCTGTAGATAACGATAACCAACCAAATCGTACATTACAGTACGGATGTATGTATGTATGTATGTATGTATGTATGTATGTATGTATGTATTCATATATATATATATATATATATATATATATATATATATATATATATATATATATATATATAGTATTATCACAGTAACGCGATCTTGATTGCTAGATCACGTCGAGTTGTCATCATCAGAAAATCCGGATTATTACGAGACGCGAAGCGTCGAATCATGATCCTGATTTTCTGATGCTGACAACGAGACGTGATCTAGCAATCAAGATCGCGTTACTGTGATAATGATAGTTTTGTTATATACCTAACAATTTTCAGATCATTTAATAAAATCACTATATGTAGTTAAAAAACACAAGAAATTGCTAAACATTTCAACCTCTTTAATACGAACTTCATCTTAAAGCATAAACCGAATTACATTTTTGAAAAGCTGACATGCTCATGAATATTAGTTGTATGAATGAAATTTTTGGAACAACGGTCACTCACTTTGACTACTATCACTGTCAATAACACAGATTCTTCGACGCTTGGGAGCAGCAGACTCGTATATGTGATTTATAGTTATTTTGCAGTTATCAAATTTTGCATCTCTGAACATTTCACCAGCTGAATGACTTTTGAAGTTGCTTTCCGTAGCTAGGTTAAATGCGTTTCTGGCGGGACATTGTGAGAGGCTCCAGTGGGGACTTGACAACAAAGGCAGGGGCCTTGTTTACTTTCGGTGCTAGTTCTGCAGCGGCATTGTCAGGAAAATCATTTAGAATTGATGGCAAACTCACATATTCATCCATGATCTGCATGTCGAACTCATCGCTAAACAAATCTCCAATATTTAAAATTTCAATTTCATCCATTATGCTGGAAAATCTCTAACGTTACAAATTATGACCTTTCGTAAATGGTTTGTACTGTCAGTAATGTTTTGGTACTCGATTTCCGAATGTGATCTTGTTTCAGACGAACATTTTGGTAATATTGTACTACTTCAAAATAAAGGAATAAATGCTTTTTTATTGTTGTTTTGACAAAAAACATTGTTTGGACCTTTCAGATATTTGACATAAAACGCAAGCTTTCTTAACTAACGTCGCTGTGAGAGCCTTGTTACTGCTAGTGTTGGCATTCCATCGCTAGGGGCGCTGCTAGTTTCACCAGGAAACCTCGAGGATAAAGTAGTCCCAGCCTCGTTTGAGAGGATGGTGATACGGATTTGGAAAACGATAGTATCGTTTTCCGGCTTGTAGGAAATGACGGTAAAATTCTGGCTCTTTCTTGGGTAGAAAATTGGTAGGTGTATAATAAATGTGAATATGTATGTATGTATCGCATATCATAAAACCTTAAAAAACATATTGCAAGCAAATAGAACAAAATTGTACACATATATACGGTATGAATTGCCTTAATTTGTTTTACATATTATTGTGTTCAACAGCGAAATACTTTACTGGAGGAAACATAAAACTGTGTTGGTCTTAGTCTATAGCGAATTAGGAAGGCTATACATTATGTGGAATTCAAATTAACAGCTATACTTCCCAGTTTAAAAAATAACCGACATTCATTGACTTGCACTTCAGTATTTATCTGAGGTAATCGTTCTTCACGCCTGAATTGAAAACCTTTTTCAATTTGATATGACGTCCAATGTTATACAATCAAATGCTAAAAATACCTTTGTCATTGTTAACCCACACACGCTTCACAAGCTTCGTCACCAAGAAAATCCATATTTTTCTGTCTCGTCATTTTCTTATGCCGATACCAGATCCGACAGTCATGTATATATTGTAAATGTTTAAAATTCCTATTTCAACTTGGGTTTCAATTCGTTGAGAATTGCAGTATGTACCATATCTTTACACTGCTTTGGACCTGAACACGTGAAGGTTATAGAACATTTTACCCTAAGCAATATGTGACGAGTGGTATTGGACACTGCTTTCTTCTTCTTCTTCTCTCTCTCTCTCTCGCTATATATATATATATATATATATATATATATATATATATATATATATATATATATATATATATATATGTCCGATCTCTCTCTCATAACTGTATAGGACTTCAAAGGTTAACAGTGACGTTAGGCATATATATACGGAATCCGATACATCCATAAACGCGGTCGTTTGTGATGCAACTAAAATGTTCACTTCTTGTAGAAAGCATACAATTTGTATGTAGGAGTTTTTAAGTCTGCTGATTTAACATTCGGGAATCAAGTTGTCCGACCAAAGGTTCCTCTTAAATTGTGGTGGTGGTGGAAAAGAGGGCGATTGGAGTTTTTTTTCAAATTTCAGCCTTCAATTGCATGTCAAGTTTGCTGTTAGCAGAACGAGTGAAATCTATCTTTTTTCTTTTATTTCATGGTTGTCATCTTCGCATCAGCGTTGGCGTCGGCGTCAACAATTTATTTTAACCTCATGGTGATAGACCTTTCTCTTTGATATTAAGTCCTCATTTTCCTAGGTTTCTTTATTTGGTGTTTAACGGTAAATCAATACATGAAATGCTATATTAATTTCTAGTTTTCTTTATTCGATGTTTAACGGTAAATCAATACATGAAATGCTATATTAATTCCGAGGCAATGCAAGTAAATTTTACGTCGCCTAGAGACACACCACAGCAGCCGACCCGGACCGATCTGGGCAGGATTTTAACCCTCCGACCTTTGGCTCACAAGTCGTGCATGCAAACCATTGAGCAACAATAGCTTGCACTGGCCTTTTATGGCAAAACATTCGTCCCATTAGAACTGCCTCCAGGGAAGTGTGAATGTCCTTTCAGTTTTCCTACTACACACAACGTGCATCACAAAAACAAACGAGTGTGCAGTTTAGATTTGCTCTGAAGCATTTGCACCAAACAACTAGTCCGCAGGTACGGTTGGTAAATTCACAGCTTCCTTTTGATGCTTCTAAACCAGTGACCTTTTTCCTCGTTTTGTATCCAGCCCAGTCGGCAGGTGAAGACAGCGTAGAGTTGGCAATGATTGTCAGTCCTCGGAAGTTATCATTCACCTTACTCAGAGGATATGTTCAGATATGCAAGACAATAACAAATCCCTCTAATTAATTCCTATCTTCATCCGTTATTTGACTGGGTTGATGTGATAGGCGGTTGAAGACTATATCTAAGCTTAGCAAGTCTGAGCTATCTTCTGTAGAAGGATTCGGATGCTAAGTAGTTTTTAATGATATTGATCACAGTCTCCCCTTATATGCAAATGTCTGGTTTCATACCAATTGTACATTTTTTGGCAGTTTCAAGACCTGCAACCATGCAGCTTTTTAATCCTCCCTCATTGACTGCGATTCCTATGATAAGCCCATTAGCTTAGTGTTAATTTGTCATGTATTTGATCAACAACCGATCCAGAGAATTTCTGATACATTTTCTGAGTATCAAAATTTATATTTACAAATTCAGAGAAGATATCTGGGTATTGTCTTTGAAGTTGCACTAGATCTGATATAGATGACAAGCAATATGTCGTAATGGATATGATCCATGGCGAACATCCAGGAAATGATTTAGCAAGAGGTTTCCAAATGCATTAGATAACACGCTTCACGTTGTGATCAAACAAAAACGAAGGAAAATGCGTTATAGCTACAGTGATTTATTCCAGTAATATCACTACTGAGGATGACTGGCAACAATTTGCCCACATCATTCAGGAAAGGAGACGGTGTCTTGTGTAATATTATTTGCTAGTGTTTAATATATGCTTATATTTGCAATATGAACAAAGCCGTTGCAGCAACTTGATTAACCCCATTGTGCCATTCTGAAGACTTCGGGCTCTGCTCTCACTTGCAATATTTTCAGCGGCCATCACAGATGTCCACCCGCTGCCTTCCGCCCAGTTCACCATGACTTTAAGCATCGCCATTTCCATGTTGAACCCATATTATACCACACATGTATCTTTAGTATATACACAGGGCAAGGACAATCGCCAATTCTTTGCAATGGCATACAGTGGTTGGTCAATACTTGTATTGGAATTTGCACTGGATTCACATGATGTGTTGCCTACTTAATGACGTTAACATCAGTGTGCGTTTTCATTGCACAGAGGCAAAAGTCCAGAAGTAGCAGGTGGGAGAGGAATTTAATGATGCCAACTAGCACCGTATGTTTAAGAAGTTTCGTCTTTGATGTACAGATTGTCTTTCACCAAAATCGCATGCATATATCCAAACAAACCCTTCCATGAAAAAGCAGAGTTTGTATTATACCGTGGAAGTACTCTTTAGAAAAACATAATTCCTACAGATTTTGTGCAATTTTCATTTTTATATTTTTAAACTTTACTTTAAGTTGGCACCATATAGCCACTATTGTGCTTAGTTGCAGTTAAACGCTACTACATATATACATACATACATACATACATACATATTCGAGAATCCTAAATCCAAATTTCGAAATAAGCCCATTTTTAGACATGACGTTTCGGCAAGAAACATTACTCTGACACAACGTTTCCCTAAATGCTTGACAGTAGCACGTCTAAAAACCTCTATGTAGCAATTTGAAAGCTTTCTGCCAAAAGTTCACATATTATGTCCAATTCGTCACATATCCGACCCACTACTTCGTCCGCCGTCATAACTACGCAGCGCAGTTATGCAGATACTCGAATAAGCAGTAGAAAGATTCTTCTCTCTGACCTAATACCAGGTGAGACACGCTCAGTTTAGATCAGGAAGTTACAACGCTATTACAAGAAAATAAAATAAATGTATCAAACTTTTGAACTACCCAGGAATGCAGTTTGTAACATTTTAGGCATTAAGGCATTATGGGAGGAATATACAAGATTTGTAGATAACTAAGAAGAGAGTGCACAGGATTTGGTCTTTCTATATACTTCCCTTATTACCAGTACAATTGGTTACTAATTAAATGTTACATTTGATGATATATTACTTTGATGCTGAGCCTTTCCTTGCCCTAGCTTCCGGTTTCAAGATAAACGATTATATTTCCCAAATTAAAGAGTAGTTAGTTTGCCAGGAAGCGTTTTATCGAGATTAAAAGAAATATAGAACATATAACTACCTAGGACATGTCGGTTAATAGGGCATTTATATATTATTACAATGTATCTTGTAAATTGATGGATTTTATATTGACCTTTTTTATAGAACAATACAATCTCGACTTAGACATTTTGCAGAAACCAGCACATTTTTTGGCCGATGTTTTTTCTTCTTCCGATACACACATGATTTAAATTTCAATATCCTCACAAAAATGAAACGTGCTCATTAAACTCGAATTTTACGGTCACTAGTTGTTATTAAAATCACATGATAAAATTTGTAGAGACCAAGCTTTCCACGGTTGCTTTGCTCACAAACGTGCAGACAATGTGAAATGGTAATCTGTCTGACCGGTCAGAAGGTTGAGTAGTAGTCCAGTAACAGTTGTGATATAAAAAGACGGTATCAAATAAAGAGGCAGCTTTTCTACGAGAACAGTTTTAACTCATCAAAGAAGAATCTAAGACTGAGTTCTTATTTGTATATTAAATTTCCTCAAACAAATATGATTGACTCTGAAATCATCAATGTATCTCATGTTCCGCATTTTTTTTTAAAATCAAGTAGAATCATACATTTAAAGAAACATAATTTCCTAATCGCTATCATATTCATTATCTACATCGAAGTAGCTGCCGTCGTCTCCGTCGCCTTTGTCATCTTCCATGTCTTCGTTTTCATCATCATCATTACTACTTTCGTCATTGTCATCACAAATGTCCTTGTCCTTGTCTTAGTCGTCATTTTCGATGCCACTGGATTGTGACCCATATTTGTCCTTCGTATCGGGTCTCATTCTCACTTTTTATACACAAAGCGCGTTGTACCGAGGGTCGTGGATTAAATACTGACAATGCCAAGCCCGGTCGGCTGTCTTGGTGAGTAGTGTAATAATGGGAGTCTTAGGCCACCCATAGCTATCATGTCTCCCAACCCAGAATCCTTTCTATATTCCACGTGACATTTCCCCATCCGCGATTGTACCCGCGTGAGTCCGCGTGGACGCTTTGCTTGGCAACCGCATCATGGGTTCAGGGATTTGGGAGCCGTGATAGGTAAGCGTGACTTCATGCACACCCATTATGATACTACTAGTTTACTCAATTGTTACGGAATGGAAATCAATTACCTGTTTGGGGTTCGTATTTTCGCGCGGAGTCGTAGGTGGGTCTCCATTTCGACCAGCACCGTTTCGAACTCTACCATGGTAATCGTTTTATCTTCGATGACCACTGAGTACAGCTTAGCAATTGTGCTGAGACTGCTTTGTGCCGCTGCGAAAATATCCGAATAAACACGTATTCGTGAATGTAACCGTAATGAAATTATTTTTCCGGTGACGCCAGCCACACCGGCTACTATCGATATGGCTCGGACAACAATTCCGATTGGCGTGCCTATGATAGTTGCCATAGTTGCAATTCCCCCAACACCTAAGCCAATGGTTGTTGCTGCAGCGAGTCCACATATAATATCCAGGGCAAAACACACGCGTTTGTATTTCAGGACAAAAACACGCGTTTGGTGATTTCATCTCTCAGCTGTTGTTACGCTTCGATTATATTTTCGCGACAGTAGCTTCGAGGGTCCATCATATTTCTTCTATTAATATTGTCACAGCGAAGTATAATTGCTCGGCCGACATACCCTGTCCAGATTCATCACGTCCGGGTACAACACGCACACGCATTTCCAACAAATTAGCTTTCTTCACTGATACAACTGCCATCCAATCATAAAAAAATGTTCCAGGGGAATGCTTATGTTTGGATGCCCGCTGCCACGTTCACCTAGAAATACGCCAATTACGCCCTTGCTTTGTACAAGCAATCGATCCAGTTTTCGTCCAAGAACTGTTACTCGGACAGCCGCGTCCGTATTGAATATTAGTCTGGATCTTTCTATTGTTAGTTTGACATAATTGCCTGAGAATTTAGCACTAGCACAGGCATCCACAATGTCAATTTCGACAACACAACATCACCATCAGCAACGCCGTTGCCTCGCCAAAGTGCAATGTTGGAGTTGTCCTTTCGGTGTAGCACGACTGTGTGTTTAGCTCCGAAAATAACCTTGCGGACATCTCTGCAAAACCCAAATATTTGACTGAGAAGAATTGCACATGAAAGCAGCAATGAGCCCCCACGAAGTTGTGCTTGACGCTGCGCAAATCCGTCATTGAAATTCTCGTTGGTGGTAATGAATATGTCTTCTACATCTGCGTTGTCGTTGCCTGCATAATTTTGAGGTCTACATCTGCGTTATCGTTGCCTGCATACTTTTGAGGTCGCAGATACTGTAGACGATCTTCATGTTTAGATGTGTCCTTGACATACATCATAGTTGGGCCAGTGGATTTCGCATAATCATCGCTGTATCTGGCGAGTCCGAGAATCGTAGTGGCAACGTCGACGTTCTACGAATATCCTTCGATTTCCTTTCCATCGATGAGATATCGTGCGCTATTGAACAACATCATGATGCCGTTGTTTACAAATCCGATCTTGGTACCGGGGGCGTAATCGTTACTGTTATTGTGACGTACAAGTTTTCCATCAATTTTCAGGTAGGCCTGACACAGACGAAAAAATCTAGATCTGTCATGCACTTGTAATTCTATTCGTCCCTCTCTAATGGGGAGCCTAATACTGAAAATGCCGGATGCTTCAATATATCATCACAAGCGCGTCCGTGTCAAATGCAGTATCGGGTGCATCTTTGAATTTTGCCATGGTGAAACTTTAGTTTCCACTTATACATTATCTGTTTCGTCTAATACCTTTTCGTGAGACAGCTAGCTTTTACCGTACAGGCCTTTCAACAACCGTAATCCGTTTTAATTGCTAGATTATCAATCATCGAATCGAATCTGTATTGGCTTGTGCCAGACGTTTTTGAACGGCTTCATTAATGATTTTACCGACCTGGCCTGGCATTGCTGCTGTGGTTGGAAGTGTAAATTCTCGTAGAAGTGTAACCGCCTTTGGTTCTTGAGTCACAAATCGTCGTAGTCGATCTCGAATCGATTGAATCGCCTGCGATCCCAGATTTACCAACCGATCCACAGCGGCGCTATTGATGCTGTCAACGACTCGCATTGCAACTTGTTGAGCGATCGCTGCAGCACCCGAGGTCAGGGCCGTGTGAACAATCCCCGGATGACATCACCAAGGTCATTTCATTTCCGTAATATGTCGCGTAAACAGGTTTTGTCACGTTGATAACGCGAATGGGTATTACACGTACGCGTACGACTGTCATTGTATTAAATATCAGGTCGATCTCTAATGCACGGTTGTATCGTTAAAGTTTCCCCGCGAAGGTCTAACCCTTGCCCATCCTGGTCGACGAGGGAAAAACGTACGTTCGCCAATCTGGGATTGCTGCATGGAAGATACACAGGCGTGGGAGTAATTGAGATCAGATCACGAGGGGGCGCATTCAGGGAGAACCCGAGCAATATGTAACCCTGAGAGGCTATGCCTCCAGAGGCTGAACGAAACGATAACTGCCAATGATGGCATCACATTTCAGATTAACCTGAATCGTTGAAGTGATCCTGACAATGTTTGGCGCGATATTGTAACTGGTACCGGCGAGTCCTGTGCGTAAGATTCGTTTGTTCGCCGGAACCTCATTAATATCTTCAGGCCAACCAAGAACCATCCTCAGCGACGACTGCCCGATGTCAAATGCGTACTGTGGAGATTCGATCGAGATGGCTGAGCTGAGTGTGGGCTCGTGGACGTGTATGTAGATTTTAGAGTCTTTGCCGGTCACCAATGCAATTCTCTGTCGCATCTTATCACTGATCTATTCAATCCCGTAGGCGCCAGTGGGAAGCCCAACAACGTTCCAGGTTGCGCCCGAGTTCAACGAGAACACAAGCGAGTTATTAGCGTTGAAGTCTCCAAAACGGCCGCGATCGGATATTAGGCCAACTGCGATAAACTCGCAACGATGCTAATGCGATCTCGAGTGTGCGGGATGCCTCCGCGGTAACCGGTGTATATAAATCCACGTTGAATTCCGGTTTCATTGACGAGATTGTAATCATCGAGGTGACGCTCGGGGTCATATTTGCAACGACACGCTACATCTTGATTTCACGTAAAACACGAAGTGTCTCCTCAGAATTCTTCATTGGTGTTATATACATCATCTATGGCTTTGATGAGTTCGTGTATTAACGCGCGAAACGTCTCCAAGTCCATAATGCTATCGACGGACAAATTTATTTACCCGCACCAAGGAAGATTTCCCGTGGATCGTTTGATGTTTCGACCACCAACGAAGTTCACGAGGCTGATATCCTGTTTCTCCCGTACGAAGACGCATTTACAAATATGATTTAACCGTTGTAGATGTTGCCAGCAGATACAAGGAAGCCGAGCGGTTGACGTCTAAGATTCAACAAATGTCGCACACGCGTTCAAACGTATCTACGCACGTGGACCACTACCATGGTTGCGGCCTCTGCAGGTGGATCCAGGCAAATAATTGTTTTGAGCCGTTGCTGCGTTTTTGGCGAAATATCATGTGCGGGTTCGTCAACATTTATCGTGATCAAGCCAATGTGGAACGATTGAACCGTACACTTGCGGAAGGATTATTCGGGCACCAGTACGAGCAGGAATTTTTGATTCACAGTCAGTCTCGTGATTGAGTGACGTGACTTTGGTTGGTCATAGCAGCGTTGAATAATGAAACCACACGTACGATAGGGTTAAGACCCGCTGACGCTATTCGGCAAAGTCCCGACAACCACCCGTGTTAGACTCACTCGGAAACAATTTGGTTCGGTATATGTATGACCCGAGGGATAAAGTAACTGCCACGAGTGGTGAAGGCTCCAAGTAGGGCATTTGGGCGAGATGAATTACAAGTCGTTCCCGCGAGCACGCAATTACGGCCAAGATTTATTTTGGGATCTGTGCGTGCCTGTACGCGTTTGTTGTGATTCCATCAGGGAAAATACATCCCTTGGTACCCAGCGGGGACAAACTTACCTTTGTGCAATGATATACACCCATGCGATGTTTCGGCGACCGAATAAGATTTGCCGTGTGTGCGAATTCCCCTCGTTGCTGAAGACACTCCGCGTACATGTTTATCGACCACAACCTGAGAAACTCTTTGTGCCTTCTTGATACTTTTACCGCTCAGCCGTCCGACCACAATCGAGTACATTTTGGGTCGCAGTTCCGCGTATTCCTCGATGCGTATGCTCGAGCACTCGTCTTTGAATGTCCTCACGACTTTATTGTTTACGTTGCTGAACATCGGATGGTCCTTCCGGTACTCGCTAGAGTCAAAATATCGCGCCCATATCCGCGTAGACATCGTTGGTCGTAATGTGCATCAGCAACTAGGCCGTATCCGTGTACAGTATCTTAATGTTGTCACCGTACCGCGGCTTGATCGAGTCGTAGTAAAACTCGTACATGAGCAGCTTTGACAAATCTAACACGGACGCGCAAACTTAAATCGGTTTCGCCAATTTCAGCTTTTATTTCTTGCTACCAATCCGCCATCGAATATTTTCCGCTACTAGAATGCAGGGTCTGCAATCAACCTGTAAAGTTTTCGTTGTTCACTGTCCCGGAAAAGGTCGACGCGAATTCGTTTTCGTAGATTTCCATGGTTTTCCCGAACACGGCATTGTTCCTCAGCTTGAAGAAGTCCTCTTCAAATTTGTTCCTGGCGGCTGTTCGCAGATCCGTATTGATCTGAATGCAAGGGGCCATCCACGCGCGTTGGTGAGATCGCAGCACCCGGTGGACTTTACACACACGGATTCCCAACCGTAGAAACAACTGCAAGTTTCGTACGTGAACGAAATAGTTGAGCTTTGTGCGCAGATACGGAACCAGCTCGGTGCATTTGGTGAACTTACGCCCGGACTCGTCCACGAGTGTACACTGGCACGGTGATAACCACTCGCTGGAAACAGACAAAGCTTCCGGGGTTAGTGGATAATTATTGTGTGTGTGGTGAAGTTCGTCCAGCTATTCCAAGACGACTTCAAAGAAGAATCCATGGTCGATGTGTTTTCGTACTCATATATGTATTGGTGGATTATTACGTGTGCGGGGTCGATCCAGTGAAACTCGTGTACGGGCATCGGTTGCATCATCGCCCAATCGTACACGTTGTTTGGAGTAAGATACATGATGAAACTGTTTGAGAGGGCGGGGTTATACCACACTCAGGTTGTTCGCGCTAGCGAAACGGCGACCCACCATAGAGATCCCGCCGCGAATAGCAACGGCGATTAACCACGTTGGATAAACAAATGTTGATCAATGACAGTAAACAGTTTCAACTCGACAAGGATTTTCGATAGCAGTGCATCCCAGGCCATTCCCGGCGATGAGAAGTAATGTGCAGCGTCGAGCTTGTATGCACGCATGGCGGTATCACGAAAGCCTCAAAGAGATTCGCGCGTAGCAACACATCTGTGCGCAGATACAGATCGTAGTAGTCACCGAGATTTCGACAACCAAATGCGTACCAGACGTTGTTCGCGTGCGTGTAGTCGTCGGCGCAAATGACTTTTCAGGGCAATGACGAATAAAAGGCCTCAATCGGTGGCAACTGAGTTTCAGAAAACGTCTCTTGATCTCGCATGTACTCATAGGGGTAGATTAATTTGCGTGTAAGCAGCTTGAACGTTCCATTTCAGCGCCACCGTATCGACGAGTGATTACAAAACAATGATCACCGGTGGAGCTGGAAGCTCCTGCCGTAAGGTTGTTCATGAGCTTATCCAGGCTGGAATCGAGAAACTGCAGCGAGTCAATGATCTGCAGCTGACCCAGCCGAAACGTCATGTAATTTTCTATATTGTTGGGAATGCCACTTATTACTGCGTCCAATACCGTTGCAAATCCTTGCAGGATCAAGTGGCCATCATACCCGCGCAGGTTATAAAGCACAACCGGAATCCTTATTTTGTCGGGGTAAATTCGCAGCTGCAGGTTGCATGCGCTGTGTGCGGCTCCTCTGTACGCGCCAGTGATATGAAAGTGATCAGAGCCGTCGGTGTCAAAGGGGCCATCACAGATCCAACAATGAGTCGCCGCAGAAAAGTCGCAAATGTCATAGTGGGTCATTATCATGTCTGCGCGCGATGAGAGCTGTTGTCGGATCCATTTTTTGGCTTTAATCTCGAGCGATTTAATAAACACCTCAACTGAGTCCTTGCCACTGTACAACATTGGCAGCTCAGTTGCTCCGTCATATTTGACAACAGTGTAGCAAATCCCACATGAAACTTGTTCGGCACCTTGTGTTGTATTTGATTGAACCGCGGATTCCATGGGAACGTTCAAACATTGGAAGTCCGCGTAAATAACATATGGAGCTTTCATCTTTCGTTGTACCGCGGTAAATGTCAGAATGTTCTTCCCATGTTCTGGCATAATCGTATGCTGCGGCTTCTCGCTGACTCCACCGCAATAAAAGTCATGGTCGTCAAGCAGCTGTTGGGTGCTGACTATATACAGGCAATGGAAACTTTCTCGTCTTGCGCTTGCTGTGTCGGTACACCATTCAGGGAAAATCTTTTATCCACGCGTAACGATACCTCGCCGCTGGGACATCAGAGCCGTCCACGTTTTCCGTGTTTCTCAACAACAGCAGATCAATATGTTTAGTCCGCTCGAGCTTGTAAGCTTCGCTTCTCGTGGTGGATAGTCGAATCGACTAAAGGTTTTTGTTCCAAGCAAACAAATTAACGGCAATATCAGGGTTAAGTGGTTCAAACTTACCGATATCAGTAATCTGTACAGGGAATTATATGTTGCTAAACTCGAGTTCACCCATATGCTGTTTGTATTGTTGAGGCCGATACACATGATCGCACGCAGGATGTAGCGCGGATAAGATTGAAGATTCCAAACACCGATTGTTCTTGTTTTCCAGATTTATTACTACTTGATGTGGAAAACATAACGAAAAGGTATGTACGTAGAAACACCAATACGAACTTATGTGCATGCGGAAAGAGTCCATCCTGAACCTTCTCGGGTGTAATCATCAAACTTTCTGAGCATCGATGCAAAACCTTTGTAAATTTCGTCATTGTAGGCTTTAATATCTCCACGGTTTAAGACTGTACGGGCACCACTGGTAACGTACGCGCACATGCTTAAAACCCAGCCTTGGAACCTTTAGTTTTCGTGGGTAGCGGCATAGTTAAATCCCCAACAAGCGTAATATTCATCTTGGACCCACAGGTGCCCGCGTGCTGTAATGTTCTTATAATTCCCGGACGCATGTTTGAGAGAAGCTTCACAGCGTCTCTGCTTGTCATTTGTGCTTTTGGGATATATGCCCGATAATCTTGTAAATTACCAACGCGCTTGTGTAAGTTAAACTCTGGAACTTGGACTCGTTAATGAACACGCGCGGCAGCCTCAGCGGCAATAGTAGCTGCGATATAGCGGCGGTGTTTACTCATCAGCAGCCACACGTGCGATTTCGGCCCCCCTATCCCGTGAAGGAATCTTGATATGTAACTGTGCTGTTGTTGCAAGAGGCTGTCTCATGGTCGGACGCTATTTATCCGGATGAAGTCCTAATAGTGTAAGTATACCTGCCTTTGCTGTACCTAATATCATAATGGGGGTGTATGAGGCCACGTTTACCAATCACGGCTCCCCAATTCCTGAACCCAAGACGCGGTTGCCAAGCAGAGCTTCCATGCGGAATCACGCCGGCTAGAATTGCGGATGAATGCGTGTGCAAAAAAATCCACAGTGGGGAGATATCACGAAAAATATAAAAGGGTTCTGGGATGGGAGACGTGATAGGTAAGTGTGGCCTCATATCCCATTATGATACCACTTGGTGTGTCCATCAGAAAGGTACTATATTCCATTACCTCGGCATAATGTAGCCAATAATCTGTTAAAAGTGCCGTTAAAAACCAGCTAACAAAAAAGTACTGTATTTTTGAGCTGTTAGCATGATTACCGTCTCCCCAAGTTTGATTAAATTCATTTGTACGGTGTTTGATTTGTATCAATACTATTTCTAATAACACATCTCAACTTTGCTGTCATTGATTGATACATAGAAAATTTTTTTAGGGAATGAATGTATCGAATCTCCTTTTTCACGCGCTCAAACAGCTGTTCGTGACGTAGCATATCATTACCAATGTCTCGGCAGTTAAAATAGGACATACCTTTCATTCCTTGCATAATGCTCATAATTTCCGTACATTGCCTACTCATCCAATCGATATGACCGTCATGTCATCAATTATAGTATCATCTTCCGCATTGATTCAGTCTAGAGGCAGATGAATTACACTATTTCCCCGCTATTCACCTCCTTGCAAAAGTCTTCGACCGGGATTTAGTTTGGTTTGGTGTTTTACGGCACAACAACACAAGTAGGTTATTTAGGTGTTGAGGCAATTGTGGTAAAGTGCCTTACCCAAGGACACACCAAGGTAGCCAACCCGGGTTGAACCGATGGAAGGATTCAAAGCCACGTCCTTTCTGTCGCGATCCTGGCATGCTAACCACTGTGCCAAATGCTCTGCAGCATATCTAAGTCATTTGTACTTGAATATAAATATAACGAAGACTGTTTTTAATTTTTTGATAAAACCCATCTCACCAAGATATGACCAACACACCTTTTTCAAACTTTTGTTTTAAAGATAAACACTCGTCTAGGGGTATGATTACTATTTTTACATTAAGAAAAGATGGCTCACCAAAATATGACCATTTTATTTTAAAGCTGGCTCTCCAAGATCCGGAACATTTTTTGGGGTAATAAACCTGGCTCACCATGTTTAAAATATAGATATATTTATCTGAAAAAAGAGTCAAAAGTAAATGATCTCAGAGAGAAGCGAAAGAGAGTCAAACGAGCAAGACGTTAGTTCTAGCGAACAAGTTCTTAAGAAACGGACAATATTAGTATTCGTAACATCACAAACATTCATAACTGATAAATTCATTCAAATGCACAAAAACAGACGTACAGTATTTGTCTACCAGAACATAACTGAAAAAATAAGTCAGCACTGATTGATACATAGTGCACCTCCAGGAAGTAAAAGTCAATCCCCACATAGACTAGAAACCATAAGAATGATAAAGCATGACAAAGAATCTTGTGTATGCAAAATAAATAAATCAAATAGCATGTAAAACAAATTAAAATCACACCGCTGAAGTATGATCAAGAATGATACACGACCTCGTGTATGCCAAAAAAAAAAAAAAAAAAAAAAACATGAAAAAAGAAACGGAGCACACATTTTGATACTTGAAAGTAGCAAAGAGATTTGAAAAAAACCCCAATATCCTCCATCCCGCTGTGGGTAGTAAGTGGTTACATCTGTATGCACTATCCACATGGAGAGAGGCTACGGGTACTCAGTTGGGCATTTTTTAAAGATTTTATTTTTACAAAATAGAATTTATCAAATATCTATTCGTTAAATAATTTTATTAAATAAGTGAAATTCAGATTTTACAAAATAACAAGCGTTGTACCTTTTTCTTGTCATGCAACTCAGTTTTATGCACCAATTGATATAGAAATATTCAATATATTATAAGATATAAAGATATACTACACAGAAGATAACTATTTTGCATACAAAACATTAAATAAATGTGATACTTACCCGTTAAACTTTGATAACGATTATTCTATGACGATATGAAATTTTGGCAAAATCAATTAAACTGGGCAGTATGAAAGCTAACGTCAGGATGAAGAATATCTTACAGGCATTTATCTGATCAAAGTATGCTAGAGTAATAAAATCACATTTACTTTCAGACACGAAGACTATTCTCTGAATGTAAAATACCATTACCTGATGTTCAGTCTCTTAATCCAAAAAATAAAAATGTCGATTTAATCAATTTTATGTTATTTGTAATAACTTTAATATTGCTTCTTATCATGACTGGAGATATATTAATGGAGAAAATAAATATTTGATTGATAATTGACCAGAAAAACATAAAACTGTATATTAAGGATTTGGAGAAATTACACCAGCTGATGTGTTAAGACATATAATTATAGAGCTGGAGCAGTTGAAAACTTTAGAAAAATGTCTGTTCAAGAAATAAATTAATTATTCTCAGGTTATAGACAAATAGGATGGACAACAATGGCATAAGACATGAAGCAATATCTAGACTTAATCAAAGTACAATGTCTTACGATATTTGTGTTTTAAGTAGCCAAGTGCAAAATAGAACCGCTATTACCCAGTCTGTATCCACTGTACAAGACACTGTAAAAAAAAAAGTTAAATTGAAACTTTAATTTTAGGCCCACAAGGATATGACTTAGAGGAAAGTACTGCAGTAGGATTTCGATAATATATTTGAGATTCAAATATTAGACTGAACTATGCTGTTGGTTGTGATAAAATAGTTTGAATTCCAAGTGATATGGTGATGAAATAGTTAATTCCAAGTGTTATGGTGATGAAATAGTTTGAATTCCAAGTGATATGGTGATGAAATAGTTTGAATTCCAAGTGATATGGTGATGAAATAGTTTGAATTCCAAGTGATATGGTGATGAAATAGTTAATTCCAAGTGATATGGTGATGAAATAGTTTGAATTCCAAGTGATATGGTGATGAAATAGTTTGAATTCCAAGTGATATGGTGATGAAATAGTTTGAATTCCAAGTGATATGGTGATGAAATAGTTTGAATTCCAAGTGATATGGTGATGTAAATAGGAAGCATAGTAGGTTATAAAAACAATTTACAAAATTTATTTATTTTTTTTTTTTTTTTTGGATTGAAAATTAATGTAAATACTGCCGTTATAAAGAGTGTAATACCAGCAGTGGATAACCAGTCTGTTAACATTAGGCAAAATATATCTATCTTATTTGTTATCATTTTAGTTGTTGTTTCTTACAATTGATTACAATTACAAAAACAACAAACCAATTATTGCAGCCACAAGATAAAATCGCATATTCGTATATGTCAAATATATTTGTCCAGCTGATTTTAGAAGCCAGCTCAATACATTGCCAATGATACCAAGCATTGCTGGTGCTGCCCCTTTAGGTAACACAAACAAATGGTCTGCAATATTCATGAAACCTTTTTTCAGTGCTTCGTGGAATTTATCTATGGTACTTCCACTTCCACCTACATCACTACCTCCTCCACCACTAGGTTGTTTTGCTCCTACTGGTAAACTTCCTGCATAACTTGCTATAGATAAAGCAAGAATTGTTGTAGTCATATATATAGCTGCAAAAATCGTAGCAATTTTAAAACCTTTTTCCTTAGCCAGTTTAACCTTTCACGTAATGGTAACTTTTCTCTAATTTTTAAATTTATAGTATTGATAGTTTCTATGCAGTTTTCTTCCATATCCGACAAATGCCCATTTCGTTTTCCATATACGACAAATGCCCATTTCGTTTCCATATCTGACAAATGCCCAACTGTTTGTGCCCTTTTACTGTCAGTATTTTGTAGTAGGTCTTTAAAATTTTGTTTTCTCTTTTTTTTTTTTCTTTTTTTTTGGGGAAGATTCATTTATTTGTTTTGAAATGTCATCTTTTTTTACTCCTTATCTGTTTGCCATATATTTCAATATATAATGTCACTGACATTATTTTTGAAGTTGCTACAGGAACAGAATTTATATAACCTCCTAATTCCGTTTCTTCTTGCGGACACAATAATCTGCTAAAATATTTTCCTTCATAATTTTCTCTTTCTAAATTTTTTTTTATTTAATAATTTCTCCTTCAAAATAATATCTTCTTTACTAAAATTATCATGTAATTCTCTTACACCATTTAATACACCCATTGCTATGTAACGCTGGAACTCGAGCAGCCATTGATTGGCTTTACTGAGCTGTTGGCATAACTGAATTAAAAGCTTGTTGCGCAGGAACTGTGATAGTACTTTCATCTGGTGATTTCTATCCTTTCCGTCTCTTATCCAATCCAAGGACTTTGAAAAGATTAGTTCCACAATCTGAACCACTAGAGTTGGGTGACAACATACTAGTTAGTCTACCCTTTATTGAAATTGGTATTTCTTTACTATTTAATTCCTTGTAAACTAACTGTGTTAATAACATTTTTAAATGAGGTTTAATTTATTTATATTGATCTTCATCCATACTGAAGCCACGTATAATAAATTCTTTGTATAAATCAACTACATCTACATTTACAAATTGTTTTCCAGGAGTTTGAAATTCCTCATCTTATAAGTTATCAATTGAAGGCTCAGTAATTACTGCATCTCTTGTTTGATTCTCATAAAGGATATAAAAGTCATTATCATAAACAGGATTTTGAACTATACCGGAATCTGCCATTTTCTTGCCATTATATGGATTCAAAAAATCTTGTAAACGAATTTGATTTTTTAAATAACAGTGATGAAGTTCTAGAACAAGTTCGTGAGCAAGACGAAGAATACAAACTGGAATTAAAAATTAATATTGCAATTGGAATACACAAGAGATAACTGTTAAAGATTTAGCAGAAAAGAATTGAAAAAATGGATGGAAAACAAGACAGACAACATACCAAATCCTTGTAAATCAGCAAAAATATCAAAGTCATTGTCAGACGTAATTATACTTTGGGCAACATCTCTGATTAGTACATGTCTTCTAGTTAATAATTTAAACGATTTACAGATATAGTTAAAAGAAGATTACATAGCAACAAATAGAATATGACACTTTACTGGATGTTATCATTTACACTAGAATGACCTATAGCTGTATTGAGTGCAAGTTTAATAACATTTAAAAACACAAATGTTAAGAAGGGTGAGCAAAGCTAGAGAAAGTTATTGCAATTATTTCTAAATAGATTTTTACTGGATGTTTTATAATCCATATCATTTCTCCAGTAGTACTCAGAATGCAAATTTCATTATTTATTTATCAAAATATAAATGATATAATTGGTCAAAAACAATAACAAACAAAACACATTGAAACAAAACATTAAATGAGAGAATTTTGTAAACCAATTGTTCTTATAAGATTAGCTCAAGATGAAATAAAAGTTAGCTCAAGATTATTTAAAAATAGTCATTGCTTATTTTCAGCTAACCTTTAAATAATATTTTTTTACTTACTAATATGTTGAATTTAAATACAAGAAAGTGAGAAAAGCGAACAAAGTCATGGAAAAAAACTATAAAAATAAACTAGTGAGAGAATTGAAAAAGTTCGATAAATTTCTAAGGAAAGTAAGATGTCTTGAAGACAGTAAAGAACAAAATAGATATTATCATTACATTGTGGTATAAATGTAGTTATTGGAATTTTTGATCTAATTTATTCAAAGAGTAATTTTAATACTTCTGTGAACAAGCCGCAAGTTTTCAATAAGACCATACTTTTAGAGAACAAGGTAAACGCATGCCCTGAAATGCTGTGAGCAAAACGAGAGCAAGTCGAACACATTTTAAACAATCTTACAGTTTTAGTAAATAATTGGCAGATAGTGAGACAAACATAATAATTAATACCTTTTATCATTCAGCATTAAATTCAGCCCTTTCAGTTGGTTTCGGCATGATTTTAAAGAGGTTATTTAAAATATCAATAGATTCAGCTTCCAACATGAGTTTTGAAGAGATAATACCCCACGTTTACTACGAGATAAAAAAATCAAGTGAATAAACGACCAGCCGTAGTGGACCTGAGAAGAATAAGGTAGTGTTAATAACACTTAAGAAAAAGAATAACAGTCATCTAGTTCTAGTGGGTAGATCGAACGAGTTTTCTAACAAGTTTTTAATATTATTAAGTGGTAAAGACTACATATCCTATTTACATACCAGTAGATGGTCAGTCTGAAAAAGAAATCTATTGTACAAATCAAATTGATAACATAAATAGTAGACTGTGAATTTCTTTACAGAGAATGTATTTTATAGTTGGTTATTATAATATTTCAACTGACACCCCACCTCACCACCCCAAAAAAACAGCATAAACCAAACAGTACGTTCTATTACATTATCGATAAGAACGAAGAAAAAAAACAGTTTTAATTCCAGATGGATTATATAATCTTGAAATGTGCATGAAAAAAGTAAAAGAGGGAATGACTGTTAATAAAGGAATTATTGATATTGAGAGCTTGAAACATAATTCAAAACGTTTTTGGTAACTGTGTGTAATAATTGCACAGCGTATGTAACAAAATGCAACTCTACATTACAATAATTTAGTAGCTAGAGATCTATAGATACAACTACTGAATCTGATATATTTTGTGGATGTTTAAAACCTTTAAATTTATATATTTTCCTTGACCATAACACAAATTATTACTTCAATGACAGTTACTCTACTCTGTTAGAGCCTTTACCTCTTAAAAAGATTTGTCCTTGTGACTTTGTCTAATACAATGGTAATGCCAATTACAGGCAACTACAGAGAGGTACCATGCACAGAATAAATATCAGCATTACAGATGAAGATCGAAAGTAATAGATTTTCTCAGAATGCCTATAACATCTTGTTTTCGTATTAGGCAAATTGAATAATGTCTGGATAAATGTCAGGAGAAATATCAGTTTGGTGAAGACTATATAAGAAAGATACGATTTGGGCTGTAAGTTGTTATATTTTACATCATTATTTTTTTCTCACTAGAGTAAAACGTATGGTTTTCGTTTGTATATCTGTAAGAAATGATACTCGTTCTTCTGCTTATTCCTGATTCAATAATTATAAACATGTCGTAATTTCTTAATAACTTTTATACAAATCATATTATCTTTATACTAGCATCACGAGACTGCCCAGTAGCTCTAAACTAATGTGCAGGATCTAATTTGTAGTTGTTTAAATACAAATATCTAAATTTTTTAAGACAAATATCGCACAGCATTGGTATATCTTTTTTAACGTAGTGGTCGTGAAGATTTCCTAACGTTCTGAAATTGAAATGCTTCATATCATCTTAAACATATTTCTAATCATCTTGGCTAATTCCAGATGATGTATAGTTTGAATCAAACTTTTCAAATTTAGGTAGTTTAGTCTCGTTTAACCTTTAAATAAATCCATATATTCATAAGGATTTATGTTTTTTCTTAGATATTTTGACTTTTGATAGTTGCTATCAATTGTAATTTTTCATAAACTTTTGCTCTCTCCCCTGCTGACTTTATGTGTGTGCAAAATCCCGATGGAACATGCCCAGCTGTTTTTACTGCCCATGATGTATTCAGATTTTGTTTGCAAATATCTATTGGAACGATTCTACTCTCAAAATCGCAACACAATACAAATTAAACATTAAGTTTATTTTGATTATTTTGAAATTTGATTACAGTTACCTTTGCAGGCATTATATCTATTCTATTGTCAATTGTATTACATAAAATTATATTAGAATTTAATTTTAATTCTGGATCATAATTAGAAAAACATTTTTAAAGGCTAATTTTTTAAATGATTGTTACTTACCTGTAATGACATTACGATAAATAGCTCATCCAACAGTAATTAGCACATCTACCTGTGTATTTCTTTCTCTTTCACAAACTCTAACTGGTTTTACAAATTGTTTTAGTACTTGTTTGCTATAACTAGCAGTTTGCTTGCTTCTTTCCCTTTGCGTCACTTTCTCTC
The DNA here is from genome assembly GCA_029931535.1 of Margaritifera margaritifera. Classification (NCBI taxonomy): domain Eukaryota; kingdom Metazoa; phylum Mollusca; class Bivalvia; order Unionida; family Margaritiferidae; genus Margaritifera; species Margaritifera margaritifera. The sequence goes on along the minus strand of JAQPZY010001699.1, from coordinate 17,148,540 downwards.
TCTCTCTCTCTTTCTCTTCTCTTTCCTTGTTATCTTTGCCCTCAGCTATTTACTGACATATTAAATTCAACTTCAAAATAATTAATATCTTTAATCTTAACTGGGCATTTATTAAACTAATTTGAGCATTTTTCTAAGTTATATTTTGAGGAACTGTATGCACTGTAGTCTGGAGAAATAGTAACTGCTTCAATCGCATAAAAAGAAGATAAAAATAGAGAGGAGAAAAAAAAAAAAAAAAAAAAAACAAACCCCAAACCATAAACATTTAATATCATGTCTATTCTGAACATTAATACAAGCTTTTCTAACTTTAATCCAAATCTGGCAAGTATATAAATCAGCTCTCGAAGGTGTGTATCTATCGAAATAAATAGTTTATCCCACTGAATATCTAATTTTTTTATCTACTTATTTCTTGACCAAATTTTGTGTGCAATATTTCAAACACCCCTTTAATAGCATCAACCATTTGATTTTTGTTTATTATTTATTACTTCTATTTCTGAGGTAAAAGTTTGCAGTATTATGATTATATTGATCATGCATTGCAAATGAAGTAGATAAGTCAAGTTAAACAGTTACATATATAAACATCCTAGCCTTTCTACTGATAATTTTTCTTAAAAATGGTTTAACGTCACCAAAAGATATAAACTATTCTGGTTGGTTTCTCCATAAAATCTGTATTCGTTGACATTTGTTTCTAAATAATTCGTTTCCCTTTCTGCTACAAGTTTTCCTTTGTTATACATTTAATTAGGTACATTTCTCATCTTGTAGGCACCTTAATTAAAGGTGGCCATAATTTACATTTTACCAATTTTGGAAGTTTACCGTGTAATAACGAGGCCATTTATTTCAAATATTTTTTCTCTCCAATAATTGTTTTAAAATTTGTATTTAAATACTTTTAAAAATAATTTTTCAGTATTACGTTTTTACAAAATGTTTATTTTCTGATGGCTACGAACTGCAAAACGAACCATCATATCCTTTCCATTTTATGAGCACATGTGTTTTTTTTTACCATTCATTCTTTTAGTTTTCAAAATGTTCTCAAATTTGAATACGTCATCTTTTTGTCGTATAGAGATAACTCCTCGTAAAATATTCCTTTAATATTCTCTCCCTTCAAGTCTTCTCATTTATATACTACATGATCTCCTAAAATTACTTGTTTAATTGTAAAAATCTCTTCCATGTAATTCGGAAGATAGCCTTTAGCTTAAAATATCCCTGTATTTTGAGATCCTAACTTTCTCACCTATTTTATATTTAGGCGTTCTATATGTGTCCGTTGTTAAATAAATAAGTAAGTTAATCTATACTTTAGACCTGTTTTGGGAATCACTGGTTTTAATTGGTGACATATCTATTGATATGTTATCCAATTTAGTATATTCATCAATAAGGTTAGGTTATATATCTACCAATTTTTTGGTTTCATTTTCATTGAAATAGTTCTACATTCTAGTCTTAAGAATTCTATTAAACGTTTCCACTACAGACGCTTATTTTGTTTCAGTAAGTTGAAAAGTATTCAATATTTGCTTCCATCTGTAATTCCTTAACTTTCGGTTGTAAAATTCTTTTCCAAGATAGAACTGTATATTTTTGGTTTTATCTCGTTAATAATGTATCCACATCCTTGGCACAGGCCTATGTTGAGAAGACATCTATCACTATCACAAAGTATTTGCATCCATTGTTATATCTATGATATGTTTGCGTGTCAACGATATCTGCCTGGAACTAATCATCTACGTGACTAACATCAACCCTTCTAAAGCGAAATAGTTTTCTAGCTTGCTTGTGTAATGTATATGTAAATTGTTTGGTTAACCAATCTTTAAGTTCATAATATTTTATTTATATTCTGTCATGTTTAATTTATGTCCACAATTGATTGATATATGTGTATGCGACAGAACCTTTATGATCATAATACAGAAATCTTAAATATCTCTCTACCACGTTCGTAAGAACAGTTTTTTTTAAACTAGCGGCTTACTCGCTTTCTCGCTTCGACTCTCTATCTCTCTCTCTGATCACTACTCTCATCATCCATTATTAAAAAGATGTTATTATATAAATAAATGTATGGTGAGCGACTTACTGTACTGAAATCTAAATATTGTATGAACTTATTAATATATTCCTTGACTTCGTTGAGAAGGCAACCATGGTAATATCAGAGACTAATATCTGCTTATACACAGTCTTAACTGGTGTGAAATTATGGTCTAGATAAGTAATTCCAAGTCAGAAAATCGATAAAGTATAAATGTTAAAATTAAGGAAATTAAGAAATCGTATTTAAAGTACCTCACTGTACAAACACGTAAAAATTTGAAAAACTATATAGTTGAAAATGGTAATTATTTTGAATGTGATACAGATAAATATTTTAGGTCTTCTAAATGTATGTTTAAGTTATTTAAAACTAAATCTAAAAGACATTATAACTTTCTCTAAATCTTTTAGTAATGATTAGTCTACTCCAGGAATGAAATTTACAGAACATTCAATCAGATTTCTAAAGCGTTGTGGCACCTTTAGTTAAGTCAGAAAGAAGAATTTACATACAATGCTAAATTCATTATTTCTATGAAGAAAAAAAATGGGGGGTGGGGTAGGAGGTAAAAAAAAGGATATTAAATACTTGACGTGAGAGCAATAGAAACTAATGAGAACTTTTCAGATTCTCTCTCTTATTCTGGACTATTAATGTCACGTTTATCACAAGATAATAGCGACTTATTTCATGTGATTATACCATTTATATAAGATTGTTTTGAAATTTAATTAAATTGTTATTTAAAATAATTCTATTTTATAAAGAAAAGCAAACGCAGAATGTCCAGTTAAGTACCTAAAGCTATTTTCCCTGTGGATAGTTCAAAGGAAAGAAACCACCTACTGCCCATAGGGTGAGGCCACATTTCCTTCGCACATATTGTGCCTACTCTCCGCTACAGAAATTTGAGCGCCGCGCCTTGTGTACATGATGTCCGGTTTCATACTTTGTCATGCTTTAGCGGTATTTCAGGCATATCTTTACGTAGGATGTCTGTTAGCCCCATTAGAGATCCTATGCGAAACGAAAGACTAGAAGTTCCGGAAGTTAGTCAAGTTATTTGGAGCTATTTTTATTTTAAACGCGGGGGTATTTTTATTTTATTTTTCTGCAGCTAGCTTTAGGTCTTAAGGTTGTAATAAATTATACATGCAAAATATTTTAGGCAGATACCTATCATCAATCCGTCAACATTTCGTTTACGCATCCGATTATACAAAACTGAGCTATCTGTGAAGATTGATTTTTACTTCCTGGTTCAGCGCTATGTATAGATAGTTGCTGATTTAATTTCTGAACTACGTGCTTGTACACAAAATCTGTTAGTCTGTTATTTTGGTGCATCAGAATAAATTTATCAGCTATCAGTGTTTGTGATGTTAGGAATACGAATATTAATACCATTACTTAAGAACTTGCTGGATAGAACTACTGGCTTGCTCACTTTGCTCACTTTCGCTTCTCTCTCTGATCATTTCTTTTTCAATATTGTCAGAAAAATATGTCTATATTTTAAGCATAATTTGGCAACGTTTTTCAGTAAAAAAAAGGGGTGGAGTATCACATCTTGGGGAGATAGTGGATGGTCATATCTTGGTGAGTCAGTTTTTTGAAAAATAAATATGGTAAAAGGTCACACCTTGGTGAATCAGCTTTCTTTTAAAATAAAAGATAAAAGTAGTAATCATATCCCTAGATGAATGTTTTTTGAAAAATTGGTGTAAATGGTGTGGATGTCATATGCTGGTGACAATGTGTTTCTAAAGAGGACTGTCACCAGGAAAAATGAACAAGTAAACTTTCGAAAAGGAAATGTTAAGCATCCTAATTTTCAAAACTCCGAATCGTAAAAATATTTTACTTAAATAATTGTTTTTTCAAAGCCCTGTTAATTTCAACATGCTAAGCAATAAGAAAGAAAGATTATACAGGGCACCTTCTTTCAACTAGGCAATGTGAAAATCGTAGGGAAATCGATAACGTATTCGAAAATTTCTAACAACATTCGGAAGCCTTTTAAATCACCCCTTGCTGAAATTAACACAAGCACACACATGTCGCAATAAATCCACCAAGGAATGGTAGAAACTGCCTGGTGTGTCTAATACAGTCTAGACGGTAGTCCAAAACTAAAATGTCTGAGGGTTCATTTGTGACAAATCGAAGTCGCTCATTATTTCTTTAAAGTTTTTGTAATTTCTATTTTGTCTCTGGTTTTTCTTTAACTGTTTCTTTTTATATATGTATCGTTTATTTTGTAAAAATAGGTATGCCATGCAAACGTCAGCTTGAGGTTTGTGCTGTCTGCAAAGTTGACATTGGGGAATTTTGAGCGATGCCAGTATTTTTTATTTCATGTTATTCATTGTATGTGGATTGTTCAAGTGGTAATTAAACTCCGAGCAAAAAAATGAAATCATGCCCAAATTTGAAAAGAAAAAAAAAATATGTGGCTCCAAAATTTCACTTAGTATAAGTTCGGGTGAAAAAATAATTATAATCTTATCGCGTGTTTACTAAATAAATGCATAGTTTTAATTGTACTTAAAGAGTCTAGATATGATTCAGATAGATTTGGCACGGGTGCCTGTGGGGGTGGCCGAAGGGGGTAGGGGGAGGGTTGGGAGTGGGGGGGTATCGCTTCTCACCATACTCCTCATTGGGTTACCTCTTCTTGGTAGGAGTGGTATTGAATTTTGTGTGTGTATGTGTGTGTGTGTTCTGCAAAAGTTCGTAAGACAGCAATTACCTTCCAAGCCACTCGATATTCACAATTATTTTTATAAAGCATTTTGTTTGAACTAAAAAATATAGAAGCAAACAAAAACTGATTATAGATATCATACTTCTCGAATGCAATATTACAAAGAAAATTTCAAACAAACTCTTGAAACATAATTGAAGCTTTTAATGATATGACATGTTAACTACTAGTTTTGTCGATTTTTATTTACATGTAGTAAATGAGATCACTTAGTGTTATGAAATGATCTAAATGAATAGGAATAATACGAATTTAAAATTACTGTCTCACATGGTTATATCCCATATTTTATGGGACTTTGGATGGTACATCCCAACCCCATGTACTATGAAATTACCCACCCTACCTAGTTCCATCCTTTTATGGGGGATGAGCGCACGACAGTGTGGTTTAGGTACACGAGAGCTGGTTTAGGCGCTGATGCATCAGAGCTAGGCGATATGATACATTACTAGATGCACACGCTCGATTCCTGGTTATCGAATTATAACTCTCTAACCCGTTTGATTATATTAATGTCATCTTCTCTCTCTCTCTCTCTCTCTCTCTCTCTCTCTCTATATATATATATATATATATATATATATATATATATATATATATATATACGTACAGTAGAACTTGTTTATTTATTCCCTTTTAATACTTTTGTCACGTAAAAAGTAATCGCTGCACAAAATGTCTGATCTGGGGGGTGTTTTTTTTATTAGCAGTGTGCCTCAAACAAAACAAAAAAATCATCGCTGAAGATTTAGTACAAGTTTGGTATCTTTGATCAAGAAAGTTAGAGGGCCGTTAAATAAATTTATCTAAAAATGGTCTTTTGGATATTTTTTCTCCTAGCAAGAACATAATTCCAACAGATATTGAATAATCATGACTTGTGCGCAGCATTCTCTTGCACAAGAGAAAACACAAGATTAAAGGTTTATGCCATATGCTTCTGCAGTTACTTCACATAGTCCGCTAATATGTAATTTTTTAAAATTTCTATTGACCGTTAAAGGCATTCAATAACATGCATTCTGCCTTTTTATACCGTTTCGGTCGCCGGACCTATGACGAAATAGTAGAAGTGGTGTCAACGACAACATCGTTCTCTGAGTGACAGGAAAGTGGACACCATTATTTGGTACCGTAAACACTCGCAGACATGACGACAGTTCAGCACACATTAGTCTAGTTCTTTCTTTATGTTGTCAGTCTTAACAGAGGAGATGATATTGTGATTTAAAAAAAGAAAAAGGAAATTCAACCTGATGATAAATTTATTTGCCCTTGGGAAATAAAAATTTGTAAAGTTCTCAATCATATATTAGTATGTGTGGTGTACTATAAAAGACATTGAACATATTTTTTTAGTCATGGATATTTTACATATTGGTCTAAATGACTTTTATAGTCATGGATATTTTACATATTGGTCTGAATGTCTTTTATAATACTACCCGATACATGGAAATTTACGAATACATGTTGAGGCAGAAATCGCTTCGCAAGGACAAAATTAAATATCACAGTCAAACAAAAGTCAATACGCCTTATTTGATATCACAGTCAAACTTAAGTCAACACACTTGATCAGAAATGTCACAGTCAAACAAAAGCCAATGCACCTGATCAGAAATATCACAGTCAAACTAAAGCCAATAGACCTTATTAGAAATATCACAGTCAAACTAAAGTCAATACACCTTATTTGATATCTCGTTCATGTTTGATGAAAGATTATGTGTTCTCGAGTATCTCATTATCAACACGTCGGTTTTAAAAAAGATGATTGCAATTCATCTGAGTCAACACCGGCCTTAGATCTCACTGGATAGTTTTGTATTTTGACACACACACACACACACACACACACACACACACACACACACCTCCCTTATTTTTAAGGTACAGGGAATGAGCGTAAAAAGCACGAGCCTTGTGTCTATAACTTCGTAAAAAAACTGAATATGCAGTCTGGTTTTACCCATACTGTTTGTTTGAGTCACTTTATCAGTGGAATAATTAAAAATAGCCTTGACTGTCGGAAATTAACGCTATAAAAGAGTGGTTTGCTTCAGTGTTGGTTCTGTGTAAAAACTATCAGCTGGACAAGGAATTAATCTAAATGCCTTAACTATAATCTGACGAGCATCCTGTCCGTTACAATAATTGATTAGTTTTTATTTGTATCTTTAATGTAGAATTATTTTCATTTTTCTGCAATCAGTCTTAGTCCGATGAAAAATCACAACAACAACAAAAAATACTTTCCAGTGAGACCTTAGACCTGATAATTGCTAAGATCGCGAACTCTGATTTTATCGTCACTGATAATGATATATATATATATATAATGCATCAGCTTCTTCATCACTGAAAGTAAAATTTAGGATTTGATTGAAAAGCTTTGAAAAGCAAAATTCTTCCACACAAGTTTGAAAACAAAGCTAAAAGAAACATAATTTTTGTTTCTGATGTCTTTCAAGATATTGGTATATAGATCTTTTAGTTAAAATATAAACCACATCAGGCTTGTAAATTGTTTATATCACTAGAGTTTATCTCGTTGTTCGTAGAGTAAGGTGACAGAGAGCACACGACTTTCGGTTGCACCGTTAAGTATAAAAATTCCTTCAAATGAACATGGATCTCTGATGATAATTTATTGATTTAGTTAAAAACATGCTTTTCTCCGGCTTTTTCCATTTGTCGACTATTCTATCACATATGATGTAATTTCGTAATTTCTTGCATCTGTAAGCAACGTTTCACATTTATTGGTTTATGTATATATATATATATATATATATATATATATATATATATATATATATATATATATATATATATATATGTGTGTGTGTGTGTGTGTGTGTGTGTGATTTAATTTGTAGTTAATTTTACTTAAGGTAACCAAATTCTTCTCGCACATGCGGGAGACTTAAGAGTATAAAGGACTTTGTTCAACACATCGGACCAAAATGCTTTACATGTAGAGAAACGTTTTTTTACATGCGTAGCAAAACAATTTCACATTATTAGATGATTTTTACATCTGTGGATATAACCATGTGAGACAACGTTTTAACATTTAACGGAATTTTCACATTTCTCACTGGATGGAGAGCCTAATAAAGGCCGACTCAAAGCATAGCTTCAGTCTATTTCCAACGCCTTGTTTAAGGATGTGAGACAAGAACTCACAAACTATCCAACGTAAGTTTATAGAGTTAAATATTATGATTAACTTGTCCCACAAGTTTATAGAGTTAAATATTATGATTAATTTGTCCCACAAGTTTATAAAGTTAAATATTATGATTAACTTGTCCCATTTACGCCCTACTTTCAAGAAAGTTATAAAAGAAATCGGAAGCAAAAATATAGAACTTTATGTACTAGTGTAAGCAAACTCCACAGTAAAGAAATGTCAGAAAATACGATCCGTTTGGAAGGTTTAAAAGTGTTTAGGAAAATGAGCCGTTCAAAGACACAATGCTAGTTTAGAGTACCGTGTATTTGTGGCCCGAAAGGCCCACCAAAAACAACAAAAATTATTGGAGTTTCAAATATCACGGTGAAGATGCTCTACCAATCTACTTAAAAATATTTTGTATCACGAATTGTATAGAAATAATATTGCACGAACAAGTTACAAGCAACATTGCTTGGTTCGATAATGTTATTGTAATTGTGGTCGTGAAAAGTTGAAACAACGAGCTTTTTTTTTTTTATTTCTCGTCACCCGTCATAAAATGCGCGCAATTACATATGTTTCTCTATTTAAAAAAATAGTTTTTGGGTGGTGGGTCGTGGAGCAAATACTTTGAAACATATATAATCAAAACTAAACGAAATATAAAAAAACTACAAAAACAAGAACAACGTACAGATCAAAATACTAGTATTCGATTCAAGGTAAATAAAACAAATTTATGAAGCAACACAAGACTTTGAAGTAGGGATCGTAGTCAGTAGCGTCCCTTTAATTCGATAGGTGGCAGCACGGAACAAAGCTGTCCAACATTACTTCCGGTTTTCTGCCTGCTTTACAAACAAAGAAAGAATCGATAGCATCTTCATCTTGCTTTAAAATGTCTGTCTTACGGATCATGGACGTTACCGTCGCTCAGAGAGGAGTTAAAAAACGAGGAGCGAAGTTATCTGGGGGAAAGAGGAAGTTAATCGATCGGTAAGCAAATATTAAGCATAGTCCTTTTCGAAGATGGAAAATCACATATTCTGATATCTGCATTTTTAAAAAAATGGAATAACCGTTATTTCACACAATTGCCTTTGTGATTCTTTTCTAACACTTTTTTTTTAACAGATGAATTTCCCTAAAATTATATAATCTACGTACCCATTAAACTAATTTGTTGCGGAGAATTCTCTAGATATTTAGTGGGTGGGGTAATTTAGTCTTTAAACATGCCTTAATTTTCATGAAACTATTCATTTTCAATTTTTTTCTTGTTCTTTTTTTGTTGTTATTTTTTTGTACAATTTCTTTGTCTCTATTGCATCAAACATTGATAAAAGTGATAGAATGATTCTTTGTCTTTATTGCATCAAACATTGATAAAAGTGATAAAATGATAGTTTGCTATTTACTACATATTCAAATGAATAAGTCATGATTATTTAAATATACTTTATGTTTAAAGACAAGCATTCACATTTTTCTTACTAGTTGACCAACAGCATAAATGTAATGAATAGTTAGTTTTGTTGTAGAGATTATCCTTTTAATTCTATAAATATTCAGAATAAATAAAATGTGTGCAGTCAGATTTGATATTGTGACGTTTAATTTTTATTTCAGATCCCAATACCTTTTATGTTTCCTGTTCAAATATAAGTTATTTTATTATGAGATAAACGAGCAGTATTTAAAATAATTTTACATAAGAATGAATAATTTCAAAAGGACTTTAAATAATAATAAAAGATGTCTACTTTGTACAGAGTTTTGCTTTACTTATTGATTGTTGAATTTTTATATTGTTACAGGAGGCACACAATTTGGGTTAAGACTATCAGAATATTATTATCTTTATTATGCAGACTATGTCTTCTGATTTAAAACGACAAAATCCGAGATGAAACCCAAAAAATTTCTGTGGCGCCACATTTTGGGAGAAAACTCGCTACGATAATTCAGTGAAAATCACTCTCAGATGGCCTCCAAACTGGACATCAACAATTTTTAAATACAGTGGAAATTTTTTCACGGTAGGGGTATATGACTATAGAGAGGCTACTCAAGCATAATATGGAATAAAACGTTCTAATAGCGAGCGCTGTGAGCGCTTATGATAATGTATATATATATATATATATATATATATATATATATATATATATATATATACATGTGTGTGCGTATATATATGTGTGCAGTCAGATTTGATATATATATATATATATATATATATATATATATATATACACTGTCACGGAATTGTGTATGATTTATATCAATATGTATATGTGATCAAAAATGTATTCGGGTTTCGTTTCCGACTAGGGCGTTACTCGAGGGTTGTTTATTTTTTCGGCTCTAGTTATTTTGAAATACTGAGCGCGATTCACCCCATGCTGCACGTGCAAATTGCCTGCAGTGAAAACTTACGTACCTAGCTGCTGCGCATATCTGTCACAGCTAGAATACATATAGAGCGAATTCTCTATAAACAAATTACACTACGACGAGTCTTGTCAGAAAGCTTACCTCTTTACGGGAGCAAATCTTCAGCTGTAGAGGTATGTGAAATTTAAGATAGTATTCTTTATCACTCTTCGTTTTATATGACATAATTGTTTCATATATTAGATGTTTTAGAATTTATTCTAAATTCTACAGAGAGTCAATACCTAAGTCATACAACGCCATGATATTAGAAATACTATAGTCTGGTTCAAGTTAGCTATTTGTTGTAACTGAACAGACGGATTTTATTTAATTATACGCGGCATGCATTGAATGATTAATGTAATGTGTAACGAGATGCAATTCATGTGCGCGCATGCGCAACATATATCAATGCAAAGTACTAACCGTGTCATATGTACTACACGGTTTAGTTGTTATACTTCTAGCTGTCCTTATGTATGGTTTGGTGTTGTGGAGTCGCAGAACTGTGTGGTTTCTTGTGACGTGTACGCTGTGTCTGGTGACGTTGTTTCGGAAGAGTGTACTGGTTTTCTTGATGCGAGGGAACAAGGCTTCTCGACCAGCGGGTCTGTGTTAAATGTGAAGGCTCTCGAGGGATCCTTCAACAGACTGGGAGGGGTGGACCATGCGTGGTGGCTCCTTGACCATTGACTAGAGCGGGTGGAACCGGAGATACATCTTGATCGTCAAACGGGCGCACGATAGTTATACATATTACGTGTTCCATTTTATTGTTATTTTCAATATTGCTATCTGTGCAAAATTACATTAATTCACTTTTCAATATCGTTATATGAACGACAGATTCATAATTTCATGCATTCCCATTTCAATATCGTTATATGAACGACAGATCCATAAATTCATACATATCCCAATATCGCTTGATGAATTGATAAATTGATGAGTTAACAGATTGATGAATAAGTGAGTATCATATTGATAAGTGCATAAATCACATGCTTTGGTCACCCTTGGTACTTAATAAGACCTTGTTTATATTAGGGTGTAGATCATATACTCTTATTTGTTGATTGGTGATAGGATGTTATTCACGTTTGTTTAAAGTTCCATTCGTTAAATTCACCTTTGATTTTTCTCGTTGAGTTACTTGTTGTTGATAGTTCCATGTTAGGAACTTTATAATTTTCCTTATCTTTTTTGTTATAATGGTGTCAGATTTGTTCATCTTTAAATTGCGTTTATAAATAAACATCTTATTAACGCAGTTGCTTTCGGTGTCTTCACTAATCCAGTTCCAACCCGGCTTCATCCTGTGACATACACAAATATATAAATGTATAAAAAGCGGAAGAGAGTTGAGTTTTCGAATAAAGCCGAATATGTCCAAATATTAGGGAAAAAAACGAGGAGCTCCAATCAGTTAGAATGATTTCGTTCTTTACTGTGTATTAATTCAGTGCATCTAGTTTTATACATATATATATATATATATATATATATATATATATATATATATATATATATATATATATATATATTTATATATTTTTTTTTAAACAAAAAACAACACAAACGCCGATAAATTTGTGCGACTAGTTTCGCATTTACTATATGCTTCTTCAGGCACAAAATACTTTTGAAAGAAACGGATGACGTCTATATATTTATAAACAATTACGTCATTGACATAACGTCATAAATGATATGCATTATCATAAAAATATCATATGTATAACGGGATCAGAGAGATACATGAATCTCTAATGAAAACTGAATCAGTGAACTCACAATGTAGAGACAAACAGTCGTACATACAATTATATATTTTTTATAACTAATATATATATGTATACAACATATCAATTCTTTTATTAAAATGTTATAAAATTTTATATAATGCCTTAGTATTAAGGCCATTGGGATACAAAGTATCTAACCGATTAATTCAGTAACTTTCTTTAATCAGTCTATTCATTTCTCCGTGCACAATATCGATTGACATGAAAGAAAAATCACGTAAAGAGTGATTATTTGTATTAAAATGTATTGAAACATTAGAGGAGAACTGAGGATCCATGCATATATGCGATACAGGCACCACAAATGTATGTACAGGTTATTAACTGAGTATTGATAAATATTGGACCCGAGTTCATGTGACGAAGGATACCCGAGCTTGCGAGAGCATTCTACGCAACATGAACGAGGGCCCAATATTTTTTAATACTCAGTCAATAATCTTTTTATTATTTACTTAAAAATAAGTATAATAATCATTCTGTTAAGCTATAGGAAAAAACAATTGAAAAAAAATCAACGTTTTATTAAACATTTTACACGTCCTACAATTAATGAATGAAACATAAACACAGCGTAGTAATACACGCTATTTTACTGCTGTAGAGGTGGGCACGTACATGGGGTGATTCTCATTCAACACTGAACGAAACCAGGCTTGTTGAAGAGGATGGAATGTCATATAGCCATAAGAAACGACACGAAATATTAATATTATAAACAAATCAGCAATAAATCAATGAAAATTGAAGATACCATTATGAAAAGATGAGCCAGAAAAAATCAGTCTAATGCTATCTTGCTGCTGTCATGGTGGCGGGCAAATTTGAAAGTGCAGTGTGCGTCATGATTGTGGTCCATCGATCTTGGATAATACCTCAAAAAAGGATATATGGATGTATTCCGATTTTCTTTATTTAATTTGTATGATAGATAGTTTTATTTGGATGAGAGCTAAATCTACTGATTTTCCACTGGTGTAAAGGCAGAAAGGGTTAGAGTGTTTGTCGGTATCTGATGGCCATCAGATTTATGACGTGGTGAGCGTTCCAAGTTTCCGTCGCCATATCAATTTAGTCGTTGCCAGAAGTAGTTCATCGAAGGCGGGCACGTGTTTACCACATAAGGAAGCGGTGAATAATTCTACTTTAACTACGGCCAATACCGTTGGGTATGGATAGTTCCGATATCGAACGATAAGCTCCGCCCACTTAGTTACTGTTGCTCCAGCTCACAAAGTATCATCAAAATGGGCCGATTCAGAAGCATCAGCAACAAATTCATTATTAAATATTCACGACAATATTTCTGAAACTTTCCTACATGATTGCAAAAATCTTTCAGATCGCGTGTTCAAGAAAGGCTTGAACTATTACACACAAAGATATATTTATGAAATTAGGATTTTTGATGGCGAAATTCAGCTGAAAGTTCCAGCACTTTGCTGGCGGTCTATGAGAAAGAACAAACATCCTCGCAAACTTCCAGTAGACATTTCGCTCGAATAGGACACAATAACAGAATCTTTCTGTTCTTGCAAAGTTGGGGATGTTTATTAATTAAATTAGAATTTCAAGTATGACTTGAGGTTTTTTTTTTAAATTTAAAATAAATCTTTCGTTATGTATTCGCACCCGTTAAATTTATATCGTACATGTATAATTGTCATATAAGAATTAAAAAAACAAGTACTTTTTCTGATCTACGATAATTTTGTGTATATGTTTATGATCAATTAATAATTGAATTATGTTTATGAAAAACATTAAAGTTACAATAAATAAATAAAGAATTGATTGAAGGGTGTGTTTTACGTTTTTTACGCCGCGTTAGCATGTATCCTCATTTGGACGGATAAAAGCATTTTATAAGGGTATCATTGATAAACCAGTATATTTAAATTATTTCAGATCCATGTAAAACGATCATTTATCATAATCTCTTGAAAAAGAAAGAAATAATAATGACACGTTGAAATAAACAACTACTGGCACTTTGACGGGGTTATATTTGCATCCGCTTTTACCTTTGTTCGCTAATTAGTTTGACGCGTTTTATCTACTTCATTGATGTCATAACATTTTGCAGGCGTTGTAAAATCAGTAATTTGTGAGAGATAAGTTTTATCTGAAGTCAGCATGACAAAAATACAATAAACGGCAGGACATAGCTTGCTGTTATTTATTGTCTCAGGCCTAATAAAGACAAAAGAAATATTTTAATTAGTTTCACCTCTTCATAAAGTTAAAATATTTTTTGAAAAATCCATAATGAAAATTTTATTAAAAAAAAATTCATTTTAAAATCTTCAAATAAATTATGTCAAATTACAATTTTGCAAGTATAGATATTGAATAGAATTATGGCCGTTCCAGAATTCAATGAACAGGGTGGAAATGGTTTTAAAACCCCACTATCCACAGTATTTTATTAAATTTCTCCAAGAAAAACAACCTGTGTCAATCAGCCATGTACTTGTTGCCAGACCATCAGAGAATAGATAAAGAAACCATTTTGTTATCAACTTGACATCAACTACAAGTAAATGCTCAATTTTGAAAATTGTAACAAAATCAATACTAATGAAGTATGATGCAGGATTCCAATATTCGAAATTTAAATGTAAAAAAAACAAAAACAATCCAAGGTAATAAAAAGACAACAATAAATAACATGTATATACACAAATTTTTCTTTATTGCATACAATATTTTGACTGAAATAAGAAATACAAATCGAACATAAGCATTTAATTAACATAAAATTGTATTCAAAAAATTTTCACAAGCGCAACAAATAATGTAATTATTTTGTTAACAACTTTGTCTATTTATATATGAAATATGATTATAATTAATGTATCACTTCCAACGCAGACATTTTTTCATGTTGGTTTTTTCATTTGGGAAAATTTACAAAATATCCTCCTTGGCGCCGTTCAGGATAACGTCAATCTGCATTGCATGTGCCCCAAGCAGAACGGCGAACCATTTTTCTGATAAATTTTCAGTGATTTTCTGCGTAATCTTTCAAAACCCTTCTCAATGTAATAAGAAAGTGATCAAGCTTGGTCTTTTGTTTGTGAGCAAATGTGGTGGATAGCAACGTATACCTACGCAATGAATTCGATGCCTATTTTTGATTGGTCAAAAATAATTAATATGCCCTGATTGACTGACAGATCGGAACTATCCATTAACTGATAGCAACAACGTGAAACTAATGGGACTATTCATAAAGTATGTAATAAAAACATTTATAGTATCTTGAACGCTATCAATACGATCGAGGGTTTTATCGATGACGTAATAAGTATCAAAGCTTCTACCTTACACATAAATGTTGAGTGAAAGAAAAGAATATATCCAATGCCATCTACCATACACACAAAACTCTTTTCTCACTGTTGCATATTGCATGCTTTTGAAGAAGAAGTGAATAGAATCAGCATCAAACATGGATGCTGGAGAAACTGCAAAACATTATTGCATATTCACTTAGTCAGTTCACATATACATAGTACATGGACTTTTACTTGACCAAACTGTTCTCACTCTACTCATCCAGGAACGTATAATTTATCAATACATCTGAAATTAATATAAGTGTACCGGATGTACGTACTGGATTTCTGTAATAATTCATTTACCGTTAAGACAAGACGATACAGGAGTTTGGCATATCCGGGAATGTAAATTATCAATCTATTTTAGATTAATATTGGGATTCCGGAGTGCTGTATTCCTTTAATAATTCGTTTACAATTAAGGCAAAACGATACGTTTCATAAATATGAAAATTAAATCTTCGACTTACACTGATATGATAAAGTAATATTTGATGAATTTTATCTTTCTTCTATGAATATCAAGTAACTTAAGTCCACCATTACAGTCGAAATAAACTCTCTCATGTTTGTAAACATGGCCCATTATAGCGCTATCTACGTATCCACAATACTGTCCAAACTGACTGTTGTTGAAGATAAACACATAGTTTTCTGGGAACTATCGCACATTCCAGCTGGCTTAGATTCTGGGAATTATCGCACTTTCCAGCTCGCTTAGATTCTTCTTTGGTCATCACTGGAAAAATAAAAGGACGATGTCAATGACATTGCAATGGATCTGATGTTTGCCAACACGAGTCTGTCAGTATGATTTGTTTGGTAGATAACATGGTCCACTCAAGCGGAATTATACATTTAGGGGTTCCATAGATAAGCACCTGCACATCATAAATTAAATAAATCTGCATTAGTGAATGTTACAATCTATAACATTTTACATCAACTTAAACACCATCAGCACGATGGCTGGTTTTATCAGATACATTTTGCAAGTAGTTGTTTACATGACATGTATTTAGATTGAGTTTTCAACTTTTAAATATAAGTTTAAACGAATTGTAACATTTGTAATCGCTTTAAAAAAGATAATGCGCATTTTGTATCTCTTATTCTTACATCATCTAGCCGGTTCCCATGGGTTTGACGTCATACGCTTGTGTGACGTCAGTTATATTCAAACATCGGAATTGTACGTGCTGCTTGAGTATATGTTTTTGTGTTTAAGAATGTGAGATCTTGAAAGCTCTCTAGCGATTTACAGCCTGTCGTAAATTGGCCGCAGATGCTTTCTCTTGTGGAAAGCCGATGTGATCTGAGTAACTGTCATACTGAAAAATAAATCACTCAGCAACATACGTTTTTCTTTGTGTATTTGATTAGAGGAATCAATGACCTTCAACCTGTGCAAATTTGATAAGTATGTAAATACTATTCAGTTATTATTTTATGTACTTTTCGTCACAGGGTACTGTTTCCCTTACTTTTCTATTTAATGACCCCTACTTGAGGATGGATATTCAACTAAGAGTAACACCAACCTAAAAATGTTTTAAGTGATTTTGGATTGCTTGTACCCTTAGCATCGTAAAAACAATAATTTTCAGAAAGATAAATAATCCAATATTTCAAAAACTACCATCCCTAACTCTCAATTTTGTAAGTATTTGGTATATAATTTACGTACCTAGTAATTCATCGTGTAAGAACTAACGATAATACGCGGTTTTGCTGGGTGCAAATGTTGGCCGGAGCGCGCACGCACGCACGCACACACACAATTACACAGACAAAATCTTTGAACACTCGGACTTAAACTTATTCCTCGTGCACACAGCAAACATTGTAATACCCCATCAAACAATACAGTTATGCTGAACTAATTTTTTTTTTTAAAACTATTTATTCAAGAAAACATTTTCATGTATGATTTTTAACAATATAATATGTATGGGGATTCAGTAGAAAGCTGTCTCTTCTATTACAGAGAAATTTTAACAATCAATAATTGTGTACCGACTCAAAGTAGATAAATCATATACAAATATAAATGTATACATGATACAGTTCTAGTATGTATAATTATTTCAGAGATCATTTAAAAAAAGAATGGAATACACGTATGTGGTTGTGACCTGTATATTAATTTGTAAAACATTTTTATAATTTTATGAAGGTTTGCACTGCCATAAATATTTGCGTATTCATTGCATCAGAGTGCATCGGATTGCGGATAATAATGTCTTAATAGTAAGTAGGAACGGTAATGTGAAGAGAACACAATGTATCACAGTTGTATATTTCTGCCATTCTAACAGAAAGTGTACAGCTGTTTCTACTTGTCCGAGTGTGCAGTACCTGTTGTTAGATGATTTAGGAATAAATTGTTATGCTACTGCATTTTGTTCTCAATCGCGTATGTTGGACTTGATCCACGCAAGCACCAACAAAATAATACGAAGGAAATTTATGTTTATCCCGATTCAAGTAAGTTTTAAAATTTTGAATGGATAGGTTGAATTGTGGAAGGCAGAAATGATTTTTGATACAGTGTCGTTCTGCACACAGGAGGTCTAATAGTATTCGATGATCGAGCGGTGTAGGTCTCATTGTTAACAACAAAAGATTGAATTATATCTTTTAAATACTTTGGAGCAAACCATGGTACATTTTAAACAACTGAATTAATTTATGTTTATAACAATTCAGGCTATCCCATCCAGCTTCATCATAAGATAATGCCCAAGCCGCACTTTTGGTGGCACCTAATACTATTCTCATAGCCTCCAAATTTATTTTTTCCAGTGATTCTTTTTCTTGCCTAGTACAATTATCCCAGATACAATCAGCATAGTCAAACAAGAGAAGTATACAAGATTTATACATTCTTTCCAAGGACATCCGATCCAATCTTGATTTCAAATTCTTCAAAGTATTACCTTTCTCCCAAGCCTTTTCAGACAAATGATTGACATGTGCGTGCCACGTGGCATCACCAGAAAATATAATACCTAAATGCTTATGTTGGAATACTTCTTGAATATCTTTGCTAGACATCTGCAGTATATTGTGGATATTTGAATTTTGTTTTCTAGTTATGATCACTGACTCTGTTGTGTCTGGGTTAAAGGTTAATAGCTAAAGACGGGACCAGTCTTGTAATTTTTGAATGTCCGAATTTAAAATTCGACCAGCCTCAATTTTATTTTAAACGATTTTATATAATGTAGTATCATCAGCGAATAGTCTAAGTGATGATTGTATATCATTTACGATATCATTTATATATACTAAAAATAATAGTGGTCCATGGAACAATCCTCGAGCGACTCCTGCATTTATAATTTGAAAATTCCAGAATCGGGAATTCAGGATTACTTTTTGTTTTCTTAATGACAAGTAATGCTCTAACCACAACAATAAACGACATTGAAGGCCGATCTTCCTAAGTTTAACAAGTAATCCGGAATGCTGATTGGCTACGCTAAATAAGGGGTGTGTTTACCTGACGAAATTTAATGTTTTAAATATTCCACGTCGCAAAATTTTGTCAGTCCAAGTTTTCCTGCGAAAGGCCGGAAGGTTCTTGACTCCGAGCAGAATAAGGCGAAATTCTCTCATATAAACAATTGTTCAAGGGACAGGTGTCTGGAAGTTGAGGGACACGATTCTTTCAGTAGAAGCGAGTGAGTCTTGAAAGCAGAAGGTATTTGCATCAATCTCATATTATTCGTTGATATCAATATAATTATTTGTTTGAATCTATTTGTTTAAATTCGTACATCAATTTTCTTGATTTGAGTATAACTATTTGTTTGAATTCATTTATCTGAATTCGTACAACAATTTTCTTGATATGAGTTTGACGAATTGTTTGAATTTGTCCTCTTGATTGTTATAGGAATCATGTATTCTAAGAATTTCATACATTACTTTATTTAATACAAGTTGCAAAAACCTGTGTGAATTTACCTGTCTTAAATGATATGAATCACTGCCACTAATGTAGTTAAGCCATGAAGTGAATTTCATTGATTCATTTGTATAATTAAGACGTGTGACGTTAGAGTGAGTTAGTGATGAAATAGCCGTTAGAAAGTACATTAATATTCTGAAACTAATAGCCTTTGGTATCTGTTTTAATTCCGATAGGACGATATCTGACGTAACGAGAGTGGGGTAATGTTCTACTGCCCAGACGGAAATCTGACAGAATATTTAGGTTGCTTCTTTGTCTATTTTCAAAGGGAAAATAGCTCCACCTACCCACCCTTCCATCGATACACGTATACGTATCCACTTAGAGGGTAGAGAGATGAAACATCAAACACTAAGTTTGATGACCGAGAAGAGGCTGGATAAAAGAGAGAGGGAGAGAAGCAAAAGGGGAGAACATCAACCCTGACCTGTCAGCAACGTTGAATTGGGAGTGACCAGCATTAACAAGATTATGCTGGCATGCAGGACAATTGATTCAATTGTTCACTCGATTCCATGATGAACGAGTCTTATCGATACAAACAGATCGGCTAATTACATGTTTTTTGCAATTCGGTAATTGATTTCTATAAGAAGTGTATCTTTCAAATGTCATGTACAAGTTCCATTTTGTTTTATGTAATTGATTACATTTTTATATTTCATATACGGGGGATATTCTATTCTATATCTCTGCTCAGATCTCTATTTTTCACATCTATACGTTTCATATTTTTTATTTTATAATCTACTCGATCCGAGCAATAACACCGAGGTCGATCATCCTCCTGTTGCAAGAGGTGCGTAACAATATGCATGTAGGAAATCTTATAGAGGGTTTGTACAATTTTTTTTTTCAAAAAGAGAAACTTAGTTAAAATTGCTACTTACTAAAATATGTCAAAAATATCCACAAATATCTTCTGTTAATATATACACCTACTGATGCTTGTAAAGAACAGAGAATGCCTTTGGTTCCAAGCTGATGTTTGTACAGAACAATGCATGTCTTTGGTTTCAAGCTGATGCTTGTACAGAACAGAGTTCGCCTTTGGTTGTAAGCTGATGCTTATACAGAACAGAGAATGCCTTTGTTTGTAAGCTGATGCTTGTACAGAACAGAGAATGCCTTTAGTTCTAAGCTGATGCTTGTACAAAACAGAGTACACCTTTGTTTGTAAGCTGATGCTTGTACAGAACAGAGAATGCCTTTGTTTGTAAGCTGATGCTTGTACAGAACAGAGTACGCCTATTGTTTGTAAGCTGATGCTTGTACAGAACAGAGTACGCCTTTGTTTGTAAGCTGATGCTTGTACAGAACAGAGAATGCCTTTGTTTGTAAGCTGATGCTTGTACAGAACAGTGCAAATCTTTGGTTCCAAGCTAATGCTTGTACAGAACAATGCATGCCTTTGTTTGTAAGCTTATGCTTGTACAGAACAGTGAATGCCTTTGGTTCCAGGCCGATGCTTGTACAGAAAACAGAGATTGCCTTTGGTTCTAAGCTGAGGCTTGTACAGAACAGAGAATGCCTTTGATTGATAAGCTGAGGCTTGCGTCAACCATAATCTACACGCTGCCTGCATACGTTTCCTTTGCTTCCGTGACTACATGTTTTTATGTTTTCTGATAATAGCTTTTTTTCCAATTTAAAGTTCGATAAATAATTGTTGTCTTTACCTTTAAAATGTCTTTTGATAGTCTGAGGCGGTTAAGTGACACAACGACGGAAATATCGACTTTCGAGGAATCAAATGAGATCATAAGGACAAGAATTATTCATTCTGCGTATTGTCTTTATTGCTTTATTTCGGCAGACGCTTCATTTGCATGAGCGATCTAAATCTTATGTTTTATTTATGTACAAATTCTAACTTTATATTCAAGGTACATATAATTTTTTTTTTCATTTCTCCCGGAACCTTGCTGGTACTGATGACTTTATGCGACAATCTCTCTCCATTTCGCCCCGTTTTCCACTGCTCTTTGGGACTTTGCAAAGTCCATGCCTGTCCACTCTTTGATATTGTCTTCCCATCTCTTCTTCTGTCTGCCTCGTTTTCTCTTTCCTCTCACTGTGCCCTGTAGGATTGTCTTTGACAGGCCAGTTGAGCGTGAGATGTGACCATACCATCTTAGTTTGCGTTTCTTTACAGTGGTGAGCAGATCTTCATAAGGTCCAATTGCACCTTGGATTTTAGTGCGCATCTCCGCATTGGAGACGTGGTCTAAGTATGAGATTTTCAGGATCCTTCGATAACATCTCATCTCTAAGGCATGGATTCTTCTCTCTAATTCTGCTGTTAGGGTCCATGTCTCACATGCATATATGAATATGGACATGACGAGGGAGCGCATAAGCTTGATCTTGGACCCAAGCGTGATGTTGCTTTCTTTCCAAATATGCTTCAGCCTAGCCAGAGCAGCTGTTGTCTGCACAATCCTGGAAAGAACCTCAGGTTTTGAACCTTCATCAGAGGCGATAGCCCCTATGTACTTGAAGCTTGTTTCTGTGCCCAGCTTCTGTCCATTCACTCTTATTTCCTTTTGGATGTCACTCGGGTTGTTTGTCATTAGGTTTGTCTTTTCAGCGTTGATCTCCATCCCATATCTTAGTGATGCTTGATTGAGACGGTTCACTAAGGTTTCCATTTCTTCTTCATCTCCTGCTAAGCCATCGATATCATCAGCGAAGCGCAGGTTGGTGATTGTTCTGCCTCCAACACTAACACTGCCGTCATGGTCTTCCAAGGCGTCGGACATGATCTTTTCCAGGTAGATGTTGAAGAGAGTGGGTGAGAGAAGGCACCTATGTCTGACTCCGACTGTGGTTCTGAACCAGTCTCCTACGTTGCCATTGACGAGAACTGTACTAGTCGCCTTGTCATACAGGGTTTCTATAGTGCGGATTAGTTTTGCGTTTATGTTGTATATCCGCATGGTGGCCCACAAGGCTGCATGCCATACCTTGTCGAAAGCCTTCTTGAAGTCAATGAAGACATGATAAAGGTTCTGTTGATGCTGGATATATTTTTCACAGAGGATTCTAAGATTGAAGATCTGTTCTGTAGTGCTACGTCTGCTCTGAAACCTGCCTAACATCTTTAAACACCAGTTACAAGAGATTTTTTTTGGACGATTTTAAATATTTAGATAGTCGTATACTATTCAACCTATTAACATCTGAATCAAGTGAATGTAAACTAATGATAAGTATCGGTAACGAAAAATTAGCTAATACTTCCTAGCCCTGAGTTGTGTATTGCATTTGTCTCCATAGAATATATCTTATACATGCCACTAAAAATATTGGTTTCAACTTAACTCTGGACCTTCTGTAAATAATTAGTCTTTGTTGCTGCCTTTGTGTATTTGTATGTAAACGCGTAATTATTTGTATGTACTATTTTATACGTGCCAGCATTATTTTTTTCCTTATCTTTACGACAGGTTTACGTTTGTTGCAAGATTTGTTATTATCATTGTACTAATTATGTTATATAATCAATTTTCATTGGAAGGAAATTAGATGATGATGATGATGATCATGATCATGATGATGACGGTCATCATGATGATCATGATGATTATGACGACAAAACGATGGCGAGATTTGATGGTCTCAAAGGGAGTCATTTTGTAGATCTAGGTTCAATTTTACGTGTAGATTTAATTATGACTTTAGATTTTTGATTGAATGATGTAGAAACGAATGAGATATCCACTAAGATCAGTTTTGTGTTTAATCATGTGTTTCATGCGGCTGCATCATGTAGTTGATCGGATTCTTGAAATCACACAGTTTTGTTTTTAATCATGCGTTTCATACGGCTGCATCATGTGGTTGATCTGATTCTTGAAAACATACAGTTTTGTGTTTAATCATGCAGTTTCATGCGGCTGCATCATGTAGTTGATCTGATTCTTGAAATCACACAGTTTTGTGTTTAATCATGCGTTTCATGCGGCTGCATCATGTAGTTGATCTGATTCTTGAAATAACACAGTTTTGTGTTTAATCATGCGTTTCATACGGCTGCATCATGTAGTTGATCTGATGCTTGAAATAACACAGTTTTGTGTTTAATCATGCGTTTCATGCGGCTGCATCATGTAGTTGATCTGATTCTTGAAATAACACAGTTTTGTGTTTAATCATGCGTTTCATACGGCTGCATCATGTAGTTGATCTGATTCTTGAACTCACACAATTTTGTGTTAATCATGCAGTTTCATGCGGCTGCATCATGTAGTTGATCTTATTCTTGAAATCACTCAGTTTTGTGTTTAATCATGCGTTTCATGCGGCTGCATCATGTAGTTGATCTGATTCTTAAAATCACACAGGATTTCGGTTTTGCTCTTATCAACCACATTCTCTCTATTGTGAGCGTATCCCTTGCTTTTGCACTTCAGTCCATACTTCTGTGACAACTACCGTGGACGGCTAGTGCTAGTTTGCTGTGCTGATTTATGTACTCACACTGTGTTAACTTTAGGAACTCAAGAATACCGGACACTCCTTTGCACACACACAAAAATGATCACGTTAAGAATAGGACAGACCAGCTGAAAACCGGACTGTCCGGTATCAAACCGAACGAATGGCCACCCAAGTTAGCTTGCTACACTCACTGAAAAGTTTTATTGGCTGTGTTATCATCACTCTTGCCAATTGACTTTGTTATCGTCACTCTTGCCAATTCTGCAGAATAGTGAGACAACATGATTTTGTACACTTGATATCATCTCGCTGACCATGAGTGATTAGTACTGATCTGATATTATCAATCCTTCTTTTTCTTTCTTTAATTGGAGCCTTCTCCTGCCCTAGAGAACATAAAACTCTGAGCTTGCGTTTGAGATTAAGTTTTCACTCTCAGCATAATAAAAGTATCTTTACAAAAGTAAAGTCCGTTTTGATTGGCTGACACAAAATCTGAAGCTCAAAACCAACGCCCAAAAGTTGCATCATTTCCAGGCCAGGTGCCCTTACCGCCTTGTTTTGTTTTCCTTACAAACGGTCAAGGCATTTCTTTGGAGTTTACTTGGTTTAGACTTATATTGTTGGGTTAGCCGTCATATAAATGCCTGAGGTATGGATGCATGCTAGCACGATCATTTAACAATCAATGTATTAGATTGACTCAATTATAACATCAATAGAAATGAGTATATCTAATGTTCTTGTAACTATGTCTCGTATCAAATTTTTGATTTGTTACTTTCAAACGCTACATTTTGTCTTGGCATCATCGAAAATCGAAATAAAGTGTAATATTTACTAACTAATTCACCACAACATACTGAAGAGAAATTAAAACCTCACATGACTTCATTAAGAAGAAATATTGGAATATTATCTAATTTTACGATGTTTTTCAACCTAAAAACGCTCAAACCCTGTATACACGTACTCGCTACACCTTTTCGGTGACGTACATGATCCTGTGGAGTGCACATAATACTTACAAGAACTTACAAATCTTCACTACATGACAAAATTACAAAGAAACTGGTGAACACAAGCTTCCTTTTATTATCTTCGCTCTCTCTCAGGCAAAAACCAATACTAAAGTCCCTCTCGAACAGGTCCAGTAGGTCCATCTTTCAAGTTTGCTGTAAAGTACGCGGAAATTCCTAAACAAATCGGCCATTATTTCAGTCATTGTGGGTCATCCTCTGCAAGACTCTGTGGGTAAAACTGGCATCTTGTTGTTGTTTAGTGTGTGTGTGAGAGTGGTTGTGTGGTTGTGCTTTGTTTAAATTTTGATAATGATAATCTAATACCTGTTAAAAAGATAATGCATTGCAGAAAATTGCCCACAATAGAACGTACAGATGGCACGGTTTCGTACATGAATTTCCGTTTGATCTGCAATACTCTGTTACTAATGATACTTCTAAGCGGAACTGAAATTCAGTTACTTTGCTCAGAATGATTGGGTTTGTAGTTATTTAGTTTTAATAGGCTGATTTATTTTTCAGCAAAAGAGAAGGATGTGCCAACTCAAGCGTTTTGAGGCGGAGTTTAATACTTCGCAATTTGTCTATTTCTTTCATTTTCTCTGCACGTTTATAATAATTAAGGAAAGAAAAATCTCCAATGAAGTTTTTATAGAAATCTTGATTATCGCTCAACCATAACTGCAAATTCTGGCATTTGTTTTCAAAAGTACGAATTATGTTATGAATAAAGCGTACAGAATACCCGTAATTGGAAAATGTTGCGTCACAGTTTGCTACAAGTCTCCAAATAAACTTCTGAAATATTATATGTTAACGATTAGTTTCTGTGTTGTATTATAATTGTGCAGCGAGAAAGCAAAACTGTATCATCCCAGCGTTTCTAGGAATGTTTGGAATGTTTGGCAAAAGGCTCACATTGAAGCATAATTGCATGTTTTGAATTTGAAGGTTTATTATAAAGTTATGGTGAAGGATACTTGTAATCATACTGTAATTGTGGAAGCAAGATCTGACTCGCAAGTAGAAAACGGCATAATTACTGGATGCCGCACGAGTATTCCTGATTCTATCCAATAGTTTTGTTCACAGCGGAGACAAACATAAGTACTGAATGTACAAAACAGTTTTTCTTGTTACTAAGAAATACACTGCAGAGAATTAAGAATAAGTAACAATATTGCATCATCCGGTTTCGTGCCGCCACTGGCACAGTTCCTCTGTTGCTGGAAAGATATTGCGAATGTTGGTATTTTTTTCTTCATCATTCGTGATAATGCAGAATTTTATGTTTGAGAATTACTATGCACGAAAAGTTCGTTGTATGGTTCATTTATATGTAAAGGAAGAACACAAATATATTATCATGTCAACTGGAAGTAAGATTGCAACAACCCGGTGTAGTTATCTTAACCGTTCATCACTATTTATGGACATTGGAGTAGCACAAACGGTGCAGTCGCAACAATAGTTGGAATGTCATGGTCTTACCATTTACATTAGAGATGAAATATACAGTTTTTACATTCCAAAAAGGGACCGTACCTATTACATATATACTGGGTAAACATTTTGAGGAAATAAGCATATAATATTCTCAAAGATTTGGCGAGTCGTTTGATGCAGTAATTGAACTGAAGCACAATATTCAGTTCGACTACGATTTGAAGGCGAGGTCAAATAGGTTAACTGCGCTGAGTTCTCCGTTCTAGCGTTGATGCGTGGAACGCTTGCTAAAACACAAAACTAATTGACTTGATTAGCTCATATTTGCTATGTTGCTCTAATGCGGGCATTAACACAGAAGAACAATATATGACTAAGTGTTACAATTTTGTAAAATATATAGCTATATCAACAAAATGGACTATTCAATATGATATTTACCTTCGCCATCAAATCGTGGTCGAATAATATTTTGGTAACTTTCTCGCGAAAAAATATTTTCTTTGGACGATACATGTTACGATGTATTGGACATGATAGTAATTACGATAACACCCGATTACTGAATATAATATTTAATTGTCACATTCGCAATTCAAACCTCGAGATTCTATCTCACCTTGACTGGAGCAAAACAGCAGGTAAAATGACATAACTAGTCAATTATTGAGCAACAGAAACAATTATATATATATATATATATATATAAATATATATATATATATATATATATATATATATATATATATATATATCACCTTGACTGGAGCAAAACAGCAGGTAAAATGACAGAACTAGTCAATTATTGAGCAACAGAAACAATCATATATATATATATGTATATATATATATATATATATATATATATATATATATATATATATATATATATACTAAACTCACTGGGAAAAGGCATATTACAATTTCATTTTCAGAGACTTTACCCCTGGATTCATAATTAAAATACTACAAATTTAGAAGTAGTGTATGTTTTTAATTTATTTAAATTTATTTTCTAAAATAGTATTCTGTCATAGTGACTGTGTCCGAAGGTTTTATTTCTGATTTATATTTTATTTTAGTATGGTCGTAACATTTTCGGTTCAAAAGCGTAAAACTGAAAACAAACTGGATCATGATGTATTGAGATGAGTTTGGTTAAAACTATCTGTATTAGAAAATGAATGATATAGTGTCAACATATCACGTTTTAGGAATAACTTGACGCAATATGCGAATTTTCTAATTTTTACAACAAATAGGAAAATCAAAATTTGAAGCCAGCTGTGCCAATATTTTCATTCTTTTGAGAATCGAATTCCGAAATCATAGTCCGTTCCTAGTTAGCAAACGCTTTACTCTGGCCTGATGATCCGAAAACATATATCTTGGTTTTTCGCTACCGACAAGTTTTTGAACGTAGCGAGTCCGTACTTATTGACGGATATCCGCAGACTGTAATCCGTAAAATATAAAACTGAGGGACATATATATTTTGATCGTAGCGCGTCAGGTTTCGAAAATGACCATTGTTTCGATTCCGGTCCACAACCATAAATGTTCTTGTCTTATTTGAACGCGATACTGGCATCGTAAATTTCATGTTATGTATAAGTTTTTTCATGAGTTGAAGATAATGCCTTTGATCGTATTTCAAGGATGCAAATTAAATACAATGGCACGAACATATTTTTTTGTGTCCTTTGTTCGGCTTATTGATATTAACTGTTCCCACTTGAATGAACTATTCCAATAAGGTTTCCCACTTGAATGAACTATTCCAATAAGTCTTTGCAAAATATCTAAAGAGGGAATATTAATTTAAACCTCAAAGAAAGAAAGCAATTATTGTAACATTTCTTGTCGCGGAAGATGGGTAATGAGCTCTGACTAATGCAAAGGTGATTTGTCTTTTCAATCAAGATGCAATAACGTGTTTAGCATTTCTTGCAGAAACTATCTGACTACATATCAGTGAAAGCATAATTTAATATTACAAGTAGATGAAAAGAGCAGCCTTTTCAAAGGATCTAGCATGATAATTCGGTTATATTATATTCTCTGTGCTTGAAAATGAAGCACATTTCGCACATTCATTCAAATACAGAAGAGACATTATCATAACTTTCATTATTTCTGTGTCATCTCATTTTATCAGTTTTTGCATGATAAATTGCCTATTGCTCGTTATAGTTCTTTTTACATATCACCAACTCCCTTACCCTCTCAGTCTTTGCGTTAGACCTGATATATTCTCTTTTTCCAACTTCTTCTCGCTTTCCGTCTTCCAAGTTATCATCATCTTACTCCAAGTACCATACTTCACATTGCGAGCAGAGTCTTCCGTTGCTCATGAGATCTTGACAAAGCTTTTCTCCTTTTGTGCAACACCACTCGGATGGTCTCAGCATCCACTACTGCTTGAAATGATAGAGATATCACGCAACTAGTATGATGCGGTTTCCTGGTGCCCCTTTAAAATAGTACATTGTTTTTTCATACTGTGCCGCAAAGCCTACAATGCCGCTAGACTCTTTCAAATTTTTTCATGTATATGCAGATGTTTGCACTACTTTACTGTGGGGCTGGTACCTGGCACGTTATTTTGCTGATGGCTGGGGATTTTTTTCAAAGTGAAGTGTAAAACGGCACATCCAGTAGCATGTTTGATTGTGGACAATTTCATCATGATATAACTTCATTAAAGTACTACAAAAAATGTTTTTCTCATTCTCCTTTGTCTTGTAACCTTTGCAAATTGCGATAAAGGAAGATTTTTTGTCAGATATTGTTATTCCTATTTTTAATATTGACAAATCTTATACTGAATTCAATAAGTTGCTTGAGACCAATAAATATAAAGTGTCTATTTCCATTCCGCGCCTGTTTACATTTTTTCGCGCCTATTCTTAATCAAAATGAAATATGAATAATATATTCAGAAATAAATAATTTTAGACTAAAATCAACCATTGACAAAGTGATCTAGTTACATAATGGGGTTCCATAAGACGTAATGGGGTGTCATATAGAATCCAAGCATATTCTTCAAGTAGAAAGTAGTAGTCTGAATAAAATACCAATACCTTTCCATACATACATTACCTATCCATACATACAATACCTATGCATACATACACACAATACCTATCCATACATATATTACCTTTACAAACCAACATACAATACCTATTCATACATACATTACCTATCCATATATACAAAACCTATCCATACATACATACAATACCTATCCATAAATACATACAATATTTATCCATACATACATTACCTATCCATACATACAATACCTATCCATACATACATTACCTATCCATATATACATTACCTATCCATATATACATTACCTATCCATACATACATAGTATCGTAATCATCAATACTATATACATACAATACTATATCCATACATTACATATGTATTATCCATAATACAATACGTGATATCATATATGGTGACCTATAACATACATATGGGTATCGACATGAGGTATGGTAATACAATCCACCGTATCCATACATACATGGTATCCATAACATGAAATATGTATCCATACATGTATGCCTATTGTTACATTTCATGTTACATAAGTTACCTATGTATCATATTACATACAATATTGTTACATGTCATTGTATGTTTGGAGGTATGTCTTACAAGTGAATGTCATATTTGTAAGTGAATGTATGTACATTAATACTTGCTGTACATACAATCTATTGTCTTGTCATACATACAATGTATGTGACACTATCTGTATCCATACATACAATAATGTATATAAATACATACATGTATTGTACATATGTATTGTAATCATATATACTTGTAAGTAACCTATGTAGGGTACAGTGAATGTATGTATTGTACGAATGTAGTGTATTGTACATAATGTATGTATTGGTACATGAATGCCTATGTATACATACAATTATGTATTGTACTAATGTATGTATGGTATTGTAAGTGAATGTATGGTATTGTAAGTGAATGTATGTATTGACAAGTGAATGTATGTATTGTAAGTGAATGTATGTATTTGTAGGTAAATGTATGTATTGTAATACAATGTATGTATGGTCAGTGAATGTATTTCATTGTAAGTGAGGGTACGTACAATATTGTGGTTGTACATGGATTGTATGTGGAGGTATGTATTCATAAGTGCAATGTATGTATGCTTACATGAAGTGTATGTACATACATGTATGTATATACATAATGTTGTATTGTTTATACATGTATTACATTGAATGTATGTTATTGTACATACATACCTATCATACATAATGTATGGTATTGTACAATGTGTATGTCCATACATACAATACCTATAAGTGTGTGTTGTATACATGCAATTATGTATTATACGTAATGTATGTATATACAATACCTATCCATATGGTTACATGTTGTATGCCTACATACATGTCTGTATCCATAAGTGAATGTATACCTATCCATACATACAATACCTATCCATACATACAATACCTATCCATACATACAATACCTATCCATACATACATTACAATACCTATCCATACATACAATACCTATCCATACATACAATACCTATCCATACATACAATACCTATCCATACATACAATACGTATCCATACATGACATACCTATCCATACATACATTACCTATCCATACATACATTACCTATCCATCATACATCACCTATCCATACATACAATACCTATCCATACATACAATACCTATCCATACATACAATACCTATCCATACATACAATACCTATCCATACATACAATACCTATCCATACATACATTACCTATCCATACATACATTACCTATCCATACATACAATACCTATCCATACATACAATACCTATCCATACATACAATACCTATCCATACATACAATACCTATCCATACATACATTACAATACCTATCCATACATACATTACAGTACATATCCATACATACAATACCGATCCATACATACATTACCTATCCATACATACAATACGTATCCATACATGCATTACCTATCCATACATACAATACGTATCCATACATGCATTACCTATCCATACATACAATACCTATCCATATATACAATACCTATCCATACATACGTACAATACCTATTCATACATACAATACCTATCCATGCATACATACAATACCTATCCATAAATACATTACCTATGCATGCATACAATACCTATGCATACATGCAATACCTATCCATGCATACATTACCTATCCATACATACAATACCTGCCCATGCAACAATTCTATTTCGACATAAACTAAAAATAAATGTCACTTTGTAGGAATTCGTGAAAGCTTAGGGGCTCTCCTGGGAGGGGGGATTTTGAATGGTCTGTCAGTTGTATTGATTAGTTTCAATTGGGGGGGGGGGTAGGTAGGGGGGGATTTTACTCCGTAATATCTACAATTTAGAATATATTTGATGAACTGTGTACTTTATGTTACATGTAGAGTACATTTAACCTCATGCAAAGAAAGCACTTAGTTCTGAGTGAGAAAAGTACATTTTCTTTTCAAATCTATTTGTGAATTTTTCGTGAGGTTCATTGAGTTTGATTTGCATATCACTGTGAATATGTAATCTCTAGCGTAATCATTTTTGTCATCATGTTTCCAGTATCTTTCTTGATGTGGCTTAATGTATTTGCGATAACCACAAAATTATTCTGTCATCTCAAAAATACGAAAATGGAAAGAAAAAATAGCAAACATAATAATTTGGCTAGTCTAAAAACAGAAAGTCCAGTTTTTGAACATTTTTAATAAAAAAAAAAATAGGCATTCTAACCAACTTTGCATCAGGGGTATTAAATCTATAACCCCACCACTCCTTTTGTTTTAAGTGGGAACAATACTGAAGTAGTTGTCTGGACCAACTGGAATTGTCTGCTTTAATTATCTAAACAGAAGGGGGAGGTGGGCTTTATCACATTTCTTTTTTCTTGAGAGATTGTAATCTTGTGTTTAATGCATCCAGCTTGTATGAACATTTGATTTAGAAAACTAAAAGTGTTCGTTGTATGCCATTTTAGCTTAAAAATAAAGATTCTTGTATATCTTGAAGATACAATGAACATTCGATCTGTCACTACTTGTACAAAGAAAATCTCATCATGCACTCGATCTGTCACTACTTGTACGAAGAAAATCTCATCATGCACTCGATCTGTCACTACTTGTACAAAGAAAATCTCATCATGCGCTCGATCCTACCTGCACTAAAAAAATGTCATCATGCACTCGATCTGTCACTACTTTTACAATAAAAATGTCATCATACATGTGTTCCACAGATGAATGACAAAGTGTGTATGATAGTTCCACTGATAATGGTTGAAGTCCCTATGCACAGTTCAAAGTTATAAATTACTTCTGTTCAATACCACAGAACTTATTTTTCAAGACATTTATGTACTTTCATCCTCTCTCACAATGAACATCTTCATTCAATGTGATAAAATGTTAAAATGGATACTTTTCACTCAGTTTGTGCTAGAGTGCCCAAATTGTATCCAATTTTATGGGCTTTACGGTATTGGTTTCTTTCAGATTCCTTTCCCATGGTACATTTTTCATTGAAAACCTATGTTTGATCTCTGAATGAAGTAATAATGACTGTTATTTTGTGTAAAACAAAAGGCTTCAAATATGGACAAGTTTTACTGGAAAAACTTTAGAGATCACTATATGTGAAATCCATTCCATATTACCATTCTTATTTGTATCTTGACATGAGATAGTGTTTAACT
This sequence comes from Margaritifera margaritifera, assembly GCA_029931535.1. Classification (NCBI taxonomy): domain Eukaryota; kingdom Metazoa; phylum Mollusca; class Bivalvia; order Unionida; family Margaritiferidae; genus Margaritifera; species Margaritifera margaritifera. Next base: position 17,115,229 of record JAQPZY010001699.1, on the reverse strand, counting down.
TTCCCATGACAAGATGAATAAAGATGAATACAAAAATGTATCATAATCAACAATGGAAATGACTATTTAAGATATTAAGTCTATTGGGCAGTACGACAATAGCCAGATTTATGTACATTTAAGATATTAAGTCTATTGGGCAGTACGACAATAGCCAGATTTATGTATATTTAAGATATTAAGTCTATTGGGCAGTACCACAATAACCAGATTTATGTATATTTAAGATATTAAGTCTGTTGGGCAGTACGACAATGGCCAGATTTATGTATATTTAAGATATTAAGTCTATTGGGCAGTACGATAATAGCCAGATTTATGGTGACTTAAGCATCCAAGTATGCAAAATTTAATTAAAATTACATATTACAACATAACCAATAAATATCGGTTGCTGTAAATTTACCTTGACCTGTATTATATGACGTCTTAATTGGTGCACACACATAAAAAGAAAATCATCTATTAAAAGTTATCAGGTATAGGATCTTATTAAATAATACAGTTTCAACTGTTTCTTTTTTGATGCCATATATTACACATACAGGGTGTTGCAAAGATCTAAAAAAATAATTGCGTATAAGTATCATGCAACTAATGTGATGCGGCTTCCTGGTGGTATTTAACACATTCAACACATGTCAGACAGAAAATAGTTCCCAGTTTTCTTCACAGCGTTACACAATTCTATAATGATAATGGATATTTTCAATTTTGTTTCACGCATATGCGGATGTTTACACTTCTCAGCTGTGGCACTGGTACCTGGCAGGTTATTAAACTGATGGATGTGGATTTGTTCAAAGTAAAATGCAAAAAAGGCACTTCCGGTACCATGTTTACATGCAGTTTTCATGCTGGATAATTTTAAAAGGCTATAACTTCATTCAAGTACTAAACAACATGTGTGTCTATGTATCTAGGAAAAATCTGCAAATTGAGATAAAAGAAGAGTTCTTTAAGACATTTTTCTTCATTTAAAAATAAAAAACGAATCTTTCAAAAATATCTTCCTTCATTTCAATTCGCAGGTTTTTCCTAGACACATTGAATGGCAAAGAAAAAACATACTGAAAAATCGTATATAATAACATGTAGTGAATTTATTTAGTTGTTTGAGACCTTGAAACTTCGCCAGTGTCTACATAGCTTCTGCCCCAGAGAACGTATGCCCTCTACCGACAGAATTGAAATGCAAGAAATGATGAACTGAAATGCAGATTATTTGTGACTTATGTCAAAGGGACAAGAAATGTTAAATAAAGTTGAACTTTATGATATTTCAAAACAAATGTGAATTGAAGTCGCCATATGGGTTCTTGAATCTCCGGCGAAAACTATGTTTCGTTGGTTTTTCCATTCTGCATGCTTTGTAAGCGTAAATAGTAATAGTTGGAACCTGACAACTGTGACAAAAAGGTCTTGAACTGAACACTTCCTTGCCTTCCTAGCTAATGAACTCCACCTTCGTCATAACCGGATGAAACATTCTGGTCCCAATATCATCAAAATGAATCTTAAAGTAAAGTCTAGACTTAAAACATGTGACTGGTTAATTTTAATTCAAACTTAAATTTCAACTAATCAGATTACTGGAAGGCATACTTAAGTTTATGCACAGACTTATGTTCTGTTGGTGACATCCAAGCTTGGAAGATTTGATTGTCTGTAAGTAATTATGTCATGTTTATTTTTTCGGAACGAAATATTATTTGAGCTGCAGACGAGGATTTACTTGTGCTTACTGTTCTCCATATAGACTGATTTTTTGTTTTCTAGTTTTCTAATCTATTGGTTGCTATAATCGATTGTGAAATGTGGTGATGTTCTGAAGATATTAATGGGCGTGATGTGCCCGTATGAAGATCATAAAGCTGCATTTAAAAAAGAGTGTTATCTTTGAACAAAAGTTTTTTTTTTAGCAGCTTCTACGGTTAAAGTAATTTCTTTACATATGCCTTGACATAAGGCCACGCCTAAGTTCATTGCAAAAATTGTTTGGCAGGTATTAAAATGGCAAGCTTGGGTCATTCTGGATTTTGATTTTATTTTGAAATTGGAATCCAGTCTAAACATTCATATTTTTGTTACATACATTTGTATCTTGCTTACATCTTGTGTTGAAAAATTCAATTATTTCGACAGTTGCTAACGTCTAATAGTCACGTGATAATTCATGTCTGTATCCCCCCCCCCCCCCCCCCATTCAAAAGGAAGACTAATTGGGAAGAATTGTTCGAAGGCTGTTGGTACTAGGCCTTAATATGATTGACATGAAACTAATCTTGACTTTAATCCCATTTCAGGGTCGGAACAACTTGACTGAGTTTTCATATGGTATTATCAATGATATTAATGCATTTGATCATCATCGATCGATAAAAGGTTCATTCTTTTCTCAACTTTTCTGTTACACACTACACTCCTTCTTTCTTTATAGCATGCAAATGCATTTATGATAGACAAATAAGTTGAGAATGCGATCATAAATATTCACGTAGTGCGTGAACGTTGGTCGACGTCCAGACCAGATCTCCCAAATTTACATTATCTTGGTATATCATAAATGGAATCGCCACAGTCATTATTAAAGTACATGCATACAAATATTGATTACGAAACGTTGTCAATGTCTGAAATATTCGTCAATATCTACATTTATCAAGCAACTAATTTGATATCATTTAATCAGGACGAAAATGTAAACAAAATATGTATTTGGTGAACTCACCGCTTTTTGGCATTTTATGAAAACATAATTTCAATTCACAATGCATAGAACTACAAGTTTTGTTATGAAGTCAATGCTCTGTATATAATTAAGATAGGGCAAATACCATTATGTCATCGGTCCATTCGTGCCACATAAAATTAAAATAATCTTCGTTGTACTTGATCTGTGACGGGAGAAAAAAAGAATGTAATATCTTAATTAGCTTGAATTTCAAATATGCTTATCCGGAATGATAGCTAGTTTATAACGCACGTCTTCACCCTACTTTCATCGCAGTTTAGATGTATGATTTGCCACGTATAGCCTAGATTGTATAAATTTCGATTGTAAATAAAGTTTTAAAAATCAAGACTAAGTGCGGAATAGCTAAATACTAGGTACCTATCATTTGGCGCAAAATTTAAGACACACGCTAACACGTGAATAGTACAAACAAAATCAATTATAGGCAAGAATGTATTCAACTTGTAAACTCTGTCATGTCATAACGACTAGAATTATACGCAAGTCAACAAAATTATACCATGTGTGGATTAACCCTTGACATAGCTAGTAAGGTCAAAATATAAAAAAGTTGGAGTTCTGACTAAGCTATCTTTAATCACAGATCTTGCATTGATGTAATGATATGTTATTACAGCACAATGGAAAATACTTTCATACAACAAGTGTCATGTTTATTATTATTTTAGAAAAATTGTAATATAGATTTTTCAATCCATCATTGATAGAAAATGGAGGTTTTTACATTTTAGAACGCTTTTATGTTAAACACTATCCTGAGCAGTTTTATGATTTTATTATTTTATTCAGAAATAAACATAGTTTAGCCAGTCTTTATGAATAATTATAACACGTAAACATCAATCTTTGTTATCTCAAGTCTTTGAAAAGATCTAATAATATAATTGTTGTGGACATGTCAGACCTCGGCATTTCAGATTAAATACCAGGTGGTTTGGTTTGAATTGGTATTTTATGGCACAGTAACACAAGTAGGTTGTTTGATGAAGCGGCAATTGGAGTAAAGGACACACCACGGTAGTTAACACAGGCTGGTGCAAAAATGATACGATTAAAACCCGCATCCTTTCGTCGCAAGGCTGGCACGCTAAGAAAATCACAGATCCCGCACGCCCCGAAATTGAAATGATCAGCATCTTATATAGCCTTATAGTAGAATGATTTCCTTTGTGTATGTTAATTGTTGTATAAGTTGTAATCTAAAAACTGTAACTAAAGTGGTATGATTAAGTTTACACTATAGCTGACATCTAGTGAAAGACATTCTGCTGACATTAGAGAGTTTGTCGATAAAAACAGGAAGTGTTTACTAGCTACACTATTGGTATAATAGGCAAGGAAACTTTGAATGGGGTGCCAACATCCGGGCAAGATATTTATCAGAGAGGGCATGTAAACATAAAACACACCTACTCAACAAGCGAGAAAATATTTAGTGGACTTGAAAAATTACGTAAATTTCAAACAGAAAACAATTGTTCTCCTTAAAATCGTAGGATGATTCGCAGTCTTAGAAAGGAATACATGTACTTAACACATCAATATAGGCTGGTAAATAACTAAAAAAATGACCTTTTTTTTTAAATCCGAAATGTTTCCAAAAGTTGGATTTCGCCCAAATATCTTTCACCATATCCCATTTGGCCACCACGTTGGCATACGTGACACGTGTCAAACATGAGATTAAAGGATCATAAATATAATTATATGTGTAATATTCAAAATTAATTTGAGAATAATACAACTGTTTTATAAATAATAATAATAATAATAATAATAATAATATTTTTAATTATTTTGTTATGAAAAATGAAAATATGTTGTTAATATTAAATTCGTAACAAGAGTACTCGGGAATTTCCGTATATTCATTACTGACGAAAACTACTGAAATACTGGTATAGTGAAAAAGTACCGTAATACCGCGCACCTCTACAAAGTACGTTCGGGAGGTAAAAGACAGTACTGTGCTCGAAGCTTTGTGGAAGTAAGACCACATGATGCAGCACTGAAGGCCAGACGTAGAATTCGCTGACAAGCGCAGAAACCTGACCTACATCATGGACATAGCAATACCAAGTATCTCTCACGTCATATGCAAAGAACAAACAAAAGGTGAAAAGGTATAATGACTAGAGAATTTAGAAAGGTCTGGAAAACTCAGATATCGAACCAGTTGTGGTGGGAGCACCAGGCGTAATAACGCACAAGCTAGGGACAGCTTTTAAACGTTAGGAATAGCCTTGAATCCAGACAGCATCAAGACGTTAGGATTAGCCTTGAAGCCCGACAGCCTCAAGACGTTAGGATTAGCCTTGACGCCCGACAGCCTCAAGACGTTAAGATTAGCCTTGAAGACCGACAGCCTCAAGACGTTAGGAATAGCCTTGAATCAAGACAGCATCAAGACGTTAGGATTAGCCTTGAAGCCCGACAGCCTCAAGACGTTAGGAATAGCCTTGAATCCAGACCTAATACAGAAAGTATAACTCCTCGAAAACAGCAACAAATTACTGTAGAAGGTCCTTGAACTCTAAAGTAGTGCACTCCCAGGAGAAAAGAGTAGAAAACAGCCTCAATACCATATAATTAGTAACAAGTAGACAGCATTAGTACATGTGCATAAATGTGGAAATTACCATAACTAATTATTAGTCTTCTTAATAGCTAACGTTAAAGTGCGAGGAAGTTGCAAATGTTCATACCTACAAAACTACTGCGTCAGGTTATGCATTTTTTATGCAATTTATTTTTCTTCAAGCTGCTTCTATACACCTGTTTTCTCAAAATGTATATTCAATAAGGTTTCATCTTCAAAAGTCATGAAAAACAAATTAAAATGTGTTTTTATTAAACAGGAATCCCAAACGATTTTGAATATAACGCATACTTTTTTGACAGATTTCAGGATATGACATACAATTTTTACCCATAGAGACTGCAAGTATGCAGTGATTTGTTTTTATTGGCTTGAATGTGTTACGACTCTCGGTCTTAAAATAATATAACAGAAAAAAAGTGAAACCAACAATGTATGTAAAATCAACAAGCAATTTATTTCTAGACAATTTAAGTGAAAATTCAAAAGACACTTAAAATCCAAATAATCCAATAATCCTAAGTCTCCTAATCACGAGTCCTAAATATAGAATGTTCCGAATGAATTCCAGTAGCCTTGAATGTCCTGATGCGTCAGTAGTCTTGAATGTTCTGACAAACCTGAATGATGTAATCCAGAATATCTTTGAATAAATTCACATAAATCCCAAAGTCAAGTATTAATCCAATATGAGAATGAGCACTTTTAGTAATTCCAATGAATATTTCAAAACAACAATTCCTCTCTCTGAATTTGCTCTGATTTTCACAACTGTAACATCTGATTACTAAAATAAATTTCCTAATAGACTGATCTTAATAATGTGAAGTTTAGTATACGAATGAAATCTTGTTTACCAAACCTGTATAAATATAAGGATAAGTCACCTGACAGAATATTCTAGAATATGAGTAACTCTAATGGAAATTTTCTGTGCGTACCTGACTTTTGTCACATCAAGATATGGAAAATTCCGATCTAATTGTTAAATGTTATGTAAACAAGACTGACCTTGAACTCAAATGCAGTAAATATATTGTTTACAAAATAACTAAAGTACAACTTACCTCATGGACACATATTATAAATTCAAGATACATAACAAATGTCAGAGGATTTATCGACTTGCCTGTGTAGTGACTTCATGCATATGTGATTGGGTAGGTGTCTAACTAGTTGAACAATCACTTCTCGATATGACGAAATGAAATATATTCTTAATTTACTGTATGTAAGATAATCAAGAAGCTAGGAGGTGGTTAGCTCTAATTGATGCAGAGGCGAAGTAGATACTAATATAAGAAACCCATCTCTGGAAATTCCTATGTCTAACAGCTAGTCTTCTTGAGCGGTGTCGTGAAGATCCACAAAGAAAACTGCCATGTAGATTTCTTATCCATCATTTACAGAAACATTTTTACATTTCAGCCAGTCTTTCTGTATTTTGACACGCAAATTTTGGTACTGTGTAGTCTTCGCAAAAAATCTAATAATGGTATTTTTCTGTGGAAGTGTTTTTCTTAGGCATTTTAGTTTGATATCTGGAGGACTGGATCCTGCTGTACATTACAGGGAAAGAACAAAGAAGAATAGTAATATAAAATCGCAAACTGAAAGACAGTCCAAGTTTTTCTTATTGAATGAAAACAATATGAGAGGTCTTTGAAATGAGTAACTGAGGAATTTATCGTTTAATTTGTACTGTCCACATGTATCAGAAAATGGATACGTTACTCAAGACAAATTTTAAAGTTGATTTTCATGTATCTTTTTTCTATTCTTGACCAATACCAAAGTCACCACGTATATAGCATGTGTGCATATCTTGAACATTTGCATGTCAATAGTGAACACTTAAGTGCAAGCAGGTGACACGATGCGAATTACTGTTCTTGTCAAGGACGGCAGGAAAGAAAAAATAGGTAAGTGTTAAGAAAGGCAGGACTGTAGGTCCGATCAGCCATAGAGTAAACGATACACATGCATACATATTTCCCCTGTGTTTAAAACTAGTATACAAACATATGGTGTGTGATTGTGTGTGTGTGTGTGTGTGTGTGTGTGTGTGAATTAATCAAACGATCCATGACTCTCTGTTGTCATTTCTATTATAGTAATATGTGTAAAGCTGCTCATCTGACGCTCTTATTTCGCTGCACCCTTCTCTAGATGATAAATGAGAAACGTACAACGGGGAAGCCAAGATGAAAACAATCAATGGTCTCACATATCCCCTCCGATTTTCAAGTTAACCTACCTAAAAACCAGTTTGAATTGCTCTGGAACAATTTGCTCCATTTAAACCGCCTCTTCGTATTTGCTGCGCACTCTTTCCTTAGATTTCATCTAGCAAGGTACCAAAGGAAATTAGTTTTAAATAATGATAGTAAAATTAGTCTTTTGTGGGTGGTTTAAGTTGAAAATACATAAATGGTATCATAACTTAACTATTGTGGCTATTAATTTAATTTATATGACTCACTAACATCTAAAATACAACATGTAGATTCATAAACTAAAGACATCACAGTCGAAACTGTGTATAGACTCAACGATGGAATGAACAGGAGTTTCGATATTGCCAAAACACTTCCTGGTTTGATCGTTATATCTTAAACATGAATCTTGAAGGTTTGATTTTCTTATCTAAAGCTTTCTCCCATCGTGTTATAAGTCTACTAGTAAAAAATAAAAGTGTTTTGTCTTCTGTCCGTTTAAAATGAAGAGTTTTATTTGTGTCTGTCTTTGTTCTATTCCACACCTTCCACTTTTTACTAACATTACTTTTCAGTGTCGAGTCTTCTTCACAGATGTTCAGTCTTCCAAAATTAAAATAAAACTGGATATTGTGATAAAATAGGAATAGAAAAGGAAATTAAAATAAATAAATAAATAAAAGATCAGTTTATTTGAATTAACTATTTGTTTTCAATTGTGTATGGATGGATCAGCCTTCATTTCTGTAAGAAAGGTACAAATTCCGTTCATGCCTATTTTAAACAAATTTGATTACGAAAATAATGTGCTTTTTTCACCTGAAATATTGAACTCTTGAATTTATATTTATTTTCATAATTTAAGTCTATCCGGATCATAACTTTTAGTTGTTTCCAATAGCATGCCACTCCTTACAATACCACGTTGTTTACACCACACGACGAAAATATAGCGTATTAACGTAGGAAAATAAGACACACTTCGTGTATTTGTGCTGTTTGTGGTATTAAAATATTAATTGCTGTGCATCAGAGACGCACCACAGTTGTTTGTTTTGGTTGGGCTAAGCCCGCTTTAATGTCTTTACCTGAAAGGCAATTGTGAGCTCTAACATTTTATCACGAAGTAATATCATTTGTGGTATTTGTATTTATTGGTGTGCATCAGGGACGCGCAACACCATTTTGGTTTGGTCGAGCTAAACCCGTTTTATTTAATTTGTTTTTTGTTAACATTTTTTTAATGGTATTTTTGAGCTCTTGTTTCCACTTAAAAAAAACAAAAAAAACTATATTTGGTATTTCAATAGTTTAATATCACAATCAATCCTCAATATCCATCCTGTTTGATTACATAACCTTTCTTCAGCAAGAAATATGTTATAAATGTTGGTAGTGTTTTTAATACTCAACCAATACTTGTTATCAAAATTTCAATAGATTTTTCTTATGTTTAAACTAAATACCACAACTTACGTAAATAAAGAAGGTAAAGATTATTTTATATTATTTAATTTTTTATCTTTAATTTTAGGCATCAGCTGCTTGGAGTAACTGTTCTTTTTATGTGGTTTCAATCTAATTCTCCTTCAGACCCTCCAAAATAGGTTACTAAAACACTTCGAGTTAACATTACTCTTTTATTTTCAATTTCTGTTTTATTTATGGCATTGAACTGTACATAACTTGTTGTTTATTATGACCAACATATTTCTGTACAAGTCCTATGATATTTGATTAGAAAAGAAAGGGTGAGAAACACTGGCCCTAACAAACCATTGTAGGTTATAACATCAACACTCAAAAGTGATTGCTAAGTCTTTTATTTATAAATTATCATTCCTGTACATCATTTTATGAACAATTGTTTTTTCAATTTGACTAAAATAAAGACAAAGCACACGACATGCCCAGGAGGCAGTTCACTGTGGGTTTGTGTACAAACCTAGGAATGTCAGGATTGAAATCAAAGGTTGTCGCGGGATTTGAAGGATGTCGCTTACCGAGAGTAATTTTTGAAGCTATCGGAGCTGACGAACTGTATGGGCCTGGGGAGTAATTTTGGAAGCTATCGGATCTGACGAACTGTATGGGCCTGGGGAGTCATTTTTGAAGCTATCGGACCTGGTAACTGTATGGGCCTGGGAAGAACACATAATTTAGAGGATATATGTTTGATCGTAGCGCTTCCGATTATAGAAATTAGAATCGTCTTGATTCCGGTTTACAAATGAAGGTTTCCTTGTTATTTGTCTATCATACCATGTAAATCGTATTTGAATTGAAAATAAACGGACACGTGATCATCTCTGAGGTATTCGACCAAATACAATTCAGCATTGCATTCCAGACTTTGTATGCGGCCTTATCGATATTAACCGTTCCAGCTAGAATTTTCTACATTTTGAAGAAACATATACGAATATCTTAAGAGGAAATTAAACGGAATAATTATCTTAGGTTCTCCAGTCGCGACAGATAAATCGTGAGATCGAGCGATTGCAATGTTATTTTGGTTTCGCAATCAAGATGGCGATAGAAGAAGATCTAATTATTTACAGGTAAAGGTCCAGTCAAATATAACAAGTGGAATAAAAGCACTGGTTTCTAATGGGATCTAAAGGGATTTGTCCATTGATTTTGTTGAGGTTTTATGCACTTTTTCTCGGAACTGGGAATATAAGAGCCATTATTGTAACTTTAAAAAATGAATGCCGGTGTCATAACTTTTTTTGCCAGTTAATACATTTCGTACTCGTCCTTCGCTGTTATCGCACTAGAATTGCTATCTTCTCTTTGTTCCAGTGTCTGTTATTCTTGAGTTTCTGATGCATTATTGCACCACAAGGGGGAGTTGCGTGCGTTGTAGGCTTGTTAAGTCTCTACATCCCCCTCCCCTTTTCTTTTCAGAAGCAAATACGCACGCTACAAATAGAATCTACGTTGAATCAGAATGCAGATGGTGATAAACTCGTGTGTGGATCATTTGGAATTTACGTGAGAATGAGAAGAAGTGTGAAGAAATGGGGAACTTACTGATACTACACAGCAGGTACTAAGTTGTGTGAATAAAGGTTTTATCCACAAGAAGGTGGAGTTCAGTTGCCATTAGTTTTATAATCTAACGCAATATAAATGTATACTGTGACCGTAACTATTATTTACAACCTCACAGGTGCATATGTAAATCTAAAATCATTTTTTCTCGCCGCCCTATCCAAATAAATACACTCAGTGCTATTAAATGGAATTGCCTGACACTGAAATCATTGTGCTCTCATCATTCGTGTCCGCAAGAATATGGGTTGGTGATGGAGGTTTGGATTAAGTTTAATTCTCTCAATGTCCTTTTAATTATGATGTAGTAGTGTTCATTTTCCTTTGACTCTCTATAAACAACTTAAATACCGTGGTGAATTAGAGAATATTACACACAAAGATGTTAGTTAGTCAGTATTACGATCTTTCAAATAACTGTATGAATTAAACAATTATTATCGTACAGCGGGACGACTTTTCGGCCGCTACAATAAAACGACTACAGAATTAATAAAGGTTTACGAAATTTGCTATGAGCAGATGAACAGCGCATCAGCTAAATATGATTGAAACAAACATTTATCACGAATTGAATTGTTTACTAATGTACTTTTGAGTATTTATGAGTTTGTTTTACTATTTAGTACTAACTTGTGTTTACTATTTACGTCAACATATTCAATTACTGCACTAATTAAATTTGAAATAAAGTAATAAAATAAATTGTTCGAAGTCTACAAGTACTGGTACATAACATTACTGACAGAAAGTCTAACTAATATTACTATTATGCGTGTCAGTGACGAAATAATAGTATCGTAGCTCAAATTACACTTTTTGTCTACTATCCCGACAGGACTTCCAACAAAATGGTCTCACTTTGTACTTTGCATTGCCAACGCCAAACTTTTAACGCCATCATCGTCATTGAAATATCGCGTGTATAGAGATATTAATTCCGAACAGCTGACAATATCCAGAATTTTCTTTGAGTCCGGTATTCAATAATGACCAAGTTGTTATTACTAAATCGACAGAAAAACGTGCTTAACCCATCTTTATCGAGCTCACCTCTCAGCCTTATCCATTTTACACGGCAAACTCTCAATACCTCAACACAATATAGAACATGTCAAGATCTTATCGGCCCATTCGTGCCACACGAGGATAAAATCTCCAGCCTGGATAATCCATGACCTAGGTAGTACAGGCTTTATTATTCTCATACTGAAAATAAAGATAAACTCAACATATTTTATTGTCTGAAGGCCAGCTAATACTACAGGTTTCGGCCTGACATTATCCATTGTTAAGATATGTTGCTGACTAGTTTTATTGGGGAATATATATGTATACTGCAGCACAACAGGAAACAAAATCTATATATCGCAAACAGAAGAAAAATGAAAAATTGGAAAGGTCAAACGTTTTATAAAAAAAAACCTTTACACTGCAATAAGGCACCTGGCGATTAGGCCAAAAAGACGCCAACCACCCCCACCGCCTTTATTTCTAGTCATCATCTGAGAAGATTGACAATAATGAGTACAATGGAGTTTAATATATTTTTCATTTTTAAAATGATTGAACGTTAGTACTATTAGATTATATATATATATATATATATATATATATATATATATATATATATATATAATGAAATTTTAAATTAAAGTTACGATTCACAACAGAAAAATGATAAAATTCCGTATAAATATGCACTTATATTTTTATTCCTTTTTTTCATATTTTTCACTATAGTATTTACTATTTCTACTTTATTTTTGGTACCTGTCTATTAACTTTGTCTGATTTATTTCCATCTGTGTAAAATTCTGTGCAAGTCATTACTTCGACAAAACTAACAATATTTCTGCATAGGAATTATTTGGATTGAGTAAATACTATTCAATCTTAAACCACTGTAATGTTTGTTGGTTATTCTTTAAAGTGCGAGTTCACCTTAAATCGGACGAACTTTCTGTGGCATATAGCAAGCCAGGCGTGACATGTGTGTGATCAGTGTCTGTTTTAATAGCTGAAATCTATTTCTTATTGAGTGACGAAGTAATATTTGCAAATATAAACGAAGTAACTTGTATGGTAACTTGTAAGGTAAATGAAATAGTTCAGAAAGGATAAGAACTCACTCCATTTTTCTTTACAATTGACGGTTGTTGTAAGAAATATGTTTAAATTTAGCCTTCCGGCGGAGGGCTGGTTTTGCACTTATCTTAAATTCGGTATCGCATTTCTTAATATGGGACACCACTGAATGCCCATCGTGCAATATATAGATGATTTTCATCGGTTTTACATACAGTATGATTTGCCAGGTTCGTGGTTCAGAGGCGTGTTGCATATAAGAAAGTGAAACGGATTGTCTCTTCTTGATTGCTCAATGAGATGAGCGCCACATGTTTTCATAGAGTCAGCTGGGGTATTGTCATTGACGCCTTGACAAACGCGGGCATTCACCTGCACATATCTTGGGCGAGATCAGATTTACGGACAGTGGTGCAAATAGATTTTAATTCTTACCGGTACTGTACCGACCCCCCGACCCCGTCTTTCCGGTACGGTCGTACCGGCAATAAATGTCTTATGGGCGTACCTGACGTACCGGCTGACTTGCACCACTGTTCACGGCAAGTATTTAAAATAAATGTTTGCTTTAATAGACAAAGAAAACAGATAAATGGATAAGCACGCGGCTACCGCATAATTTTATCAATAAACTGTAATTGATTGCATTCCATGACAGGCATCACGCTCAACGGCAAAGAGATCATATAATCTTCACGTGTCTTTTTTTGCTAAGTTTATTTAGAGAAAAAGATGATTACAAAATGATAAAAATATATTTAATCCTGTAACATTGCTTAATTACATTTTATATCAGATAAATCCTTATTAATATGTACGTGAAATGTTGATTTCTACTGCTATGACTTTCAGTCTTGAACCTGCCGGCAATGCTTAGTTGTTGTCTGAAAAAGTATATAAAATGACACTGTTTCCATTATTTCTAAACAACAAAAGCTATCAAGAAAATGTCCTTTCAGCTCAAACAGACACTTTCACACTCAGATGCACCATATCATCTTAGCTATGAGACGCGCGCGCGCGCACGCACACACATTCTTACTATCGCAATCACAACTTCGACAAAGCTAATATCAGTTTTGCATGTAAATTGTTTTTATGGAAGAAATGTTCTTTAAAATCCAAAGCAGTTTTACTGTCTTCGGCTATGCTGAAGATGCGTTTAACCAAAATCTGTAAAGCATCAGACAGATCAATTTTTCTAGTAGGGCAAGCCACAGAGGAAAATATAGGTTATTGGTTTAAAGTTTTACGTTGGAGAACTTTTTCTCACAAAGCAATTAATTAATGCATACAAATAAAAAAAATAGATGTTCTTTAGGTGAATGTAAAATATTAGAAACAGATCTGGCGTCGAAAAGATAAGAGTTGTATTCCCCATTTATTTTTCTCTATAAAAACGAGTTTTTGGAAGATATGTGTTAACCCGAAGCATACTAGCTGAAGTTAGTGCTGCACGTACATTGCATTCAGTATTACCTTTGCAAATATAGGACATCAATCAATGCCCGTCGTGCACCACTTAGATAATTGTCGCTTTTTTGTTTCAATTTAGAATGCTAGTAATCACGTGCTTTCCTATTCAAAGCCGCGACTCAGAGAATATACCGTATGATACATTCAGCACCCACAAGGGTGTAAGGTTACAGGCAAGGCCAAACACAGCTGTTCCTGCGTGTGAAACATCAATACATAACAGGAATTATTTCTTCTCGGTTGCTCAGTAGCGCAACATATTTTAATGAGGCCTGGTTGAACGTGGTCGCTGACGAGAGTAGAATTTGCCTCTAAAACACTCGTGCCGAACTCAGCGTATGTCCTCAGTTTTTTTCGGGGGGTGGGGGGTGGCTTTTTGGCGCAAATTAAGATTTACGGAAAGTATTTAAATTTAAGCCTTAATAGAAAAGAAGACAGATGAAGTGTCCAAGCACATGATTTTCGCAAGATTTTATCAATATATTATGTACCGCTCTTCTTTGATAGTCTTTGGATCGATATCCATCGCACATTCATAACGGCGCAGGGATCTAGGAATGTTCACGTGGTGATATTCCTTCGATAAGACTGTTGTAAGAAAAGAGACCTGAACAAGATGGTTACAATCGATTTTATTTATCTAACGTTTTCCCCATGTTATGTCTAATAAACTGTATTCTGTATGCAACTGACAGTGATTTTCTACTAAGTGAGTAAAATGTTCAATCCTGAGCGTGTTAATCATGCTGGGTTGCAGCGTAAAGAAGTCTGGAAAATGACGATCATTTCCACCCAACTAAAGTTATCAAGAAAATGTCATTTCAGCTTAAACCGACGCATTCAACAAACCAAATGCACAACATTATTACAGTTATGAAAAACAAACACGCAGGCACACAAAACTAATGAATTTTTTTTTCAATAATTTCGAAACGCCTGGAATTTTTCCGTCGATCAAGATTGTCGCCAAAAGTTAACTGTAAACCAATGTCAAACAGTTTTTGAGGTACCGACTGCAAATGAGATGTAGTGCATGAGTATGATTATGGTCTTTGCGTTACGTTATCTACCCCATTTTTAAATTGGTTTTGATATGGTTAAAAATGATATTCGGCGTTGAAAAGAACCCATAATTGTTATGGTGGCTTACATTGGTTCCTAGCTGCTGGAAACTCTTGTTTTCGTCATCACTGTTTCGATAAAACTAATGAAAGCACAGCTGCACGCGAATTACTTTGGTTGAATAAATGCTTTTAAATTATGTGACGGTCATTGGCTTTTTCCTTGAGATGTGATTTCACCTTGATCTTTTATTGCATCTAATATATGCAACTTAAATCCATAATGCTCTTTATGTGAAATCTGTAAAATCCTGGAAAAAGATACGGCATAGAATTTAGAAAAGATACAAATTCCACACTACATTTCATTTTTCTGTACCAATAACAGCTGTTGGAAAAATATGCGTATCAGCAGAAATCTAGTGTTGCACGTTATCTTACGTTCAACACCGCATTTGTTAACATGGGACATTAACCGATACCCAGGTTATCGTGAGAGATCTGGACAATTTTTTCTTTCGGTGTTTCGTTCCGTTTTTTTTTTAGTATACTTGCAACCAAGCTTTCCTATTCAGAAACTATGGCTCAGGATAATATTGCGTGAAACGATGCAGGTAGAAATAACGTAGACGCTAGTTGACTTATGAAACGTTAATGCCAACAGCAAGCGTGTTAATTTTTTTTTTTTTTTGCGCAGATTAAAATTAAGGGAAAGTTGTTAAATCAAGCATTACTGTTAATATGTAAAGTCAGCTGGGGAAATGAACAAGCAGACTGGTTTCACTAGATTACTTAAATAAATAATGTACCGCTCTTCGCTGATAGGTTTTTAAACCGATTACACTGCATGGAGGGCGGATGACAGGCGGCGTATTAAATAGAATACAGATCGCATAATGTTCACTATTTTTTTTTTTTTTTTTTTAGGCTATTGTGAGAAAGACGCAAGCAAGCTGACAAAAATCGATTGAGCAATTTAACTCTACTTTATTGCGTTTTAGGTCTAATAAATCCCATTTCAATGAATGTGACATATTTTTTTCCACCTAGCAAGATTGGTGTAAGTGAGTCCTGATGTTAAAAATGTCTGTAAAATGCGATCGACTCGATCATTCCACAGATATAAAGTTATTTTAAAAAATTACATTTCAGCTAAAAACGACAATTTTGTGCTCCGGCTTATTTCATTTATAAATACAGACTACTCTTCAAATAATTTCATACTAATTACAAATGTTTGGATTTTGGTAGTGCGATAGTTTTAAAAGTTTACATCTGTCCAGTTCCAGACATTATGCGAGGTTCCGTTATAAATTGTGATGTAAAATTTATGTTTATTTCAACTTTCATCAGGGAGAGCACATTCTGATTTGCATTGATTAATTCCAAGTTACAGCGTCATTCTTTATAGATATGTAGCATATTCTATGATTTAAACCAACATAACGCAATCGAATAAGTTTGGCTTTGGTGGCTTGGTTTAGTGTTTTACGGCCCAGCAGCACAAGTATGTTACTTAGTGCCGTGGCAATTGGAGTAAAGGGCATTGCCCAAGGACACATAGCGGTAGCCGACCTGCGCTGATTTTATGGTAGGATTCGAACCCACGCCCTTTCGGCTGCAAGTGCGGCACGCTAACCACTGAGCCACCGCCGCTCCTGCCTCCATTAGTGGCCTCTTACGACATGCAGAAGGGGGCATCAGGCCTCTTACGACATGCAGGAGGGGGCATCGGGCCTATTTTACATCCCATTGCCCACAGGGGAAGAGGAGAAAATAAGACAAATTAGAAATTGCTGAAAATTCTCTTGCCCGCATGATAGTTCAGTATTGAGTTTCAAGTGACAGGAATCATGAATTAGATACGCCATGGTAAGATGTGATCATTTACTAGTTTCCAGACTGAATAAAAACAAAAAACAATAACAACAACTCGGCAACACACCTCCCCAAAGGGTATTCGTTTCCTCATAGAAATAAATTTTAAGATCGTTATGTCAGCGATATACTGACCACAGAGAAAATGAAAGTTGCAACAACTGCCGGCCATTTTATTGGATTAGTTCCAGTCTTTGACATATTAAGTGAGTGTATAAGTGTATCTTCTAATTAGTAAAAACACACTAAGAAGAAAATTGATGTTTAAACGAAAAGATTTAAGTCTCGAATATAAATTGTCTCCATTCTGTTTTAAAATTAATAGTTTTTTCAAAGAATTATTCGACGGCGATAAAGTAAACCCCACGTTTCAATTATATCAGTAATCATTCCCGATACCAGCAAATCATTACTTTTTTGTTTAAATTGTAAACCCTGCACATAGAAACGGTTACTCAGACAAAGCACTATTACACGTAACTTACTTGGCACATCTTTATACGTAACTTGCTTGGTACATTATTTCTAAGTTGCATTGCATAAGTTTTTTGTATCAAATTTCCTAGTCGCTGTCCTCTGTTTCCACTCTATAAATTCTTGTTACAATTTGCAGTTCCTTGGCTGTTTCTGAATAAAGTTTTAGTAGTCTTTGTCCACACAAACGGCGGTATCATCTGATTTGAATGGTGAAAGTTGTAAACGTTCAAATGTATTTCCTCGCAAAGAATGGTGACTGCTACGGTATTCACGATAAAGTATAACGAAAATTATTTTTAAAAGATGCATCAGAGTAAAGAAAAGAGAAAATTTCGGGGATTTTCCTAACGGTCTGCTCAATAATTTAGTAGTTAAATAAGCTTCGAAGATTTCCATTGCATAATTCTTCAAGCACGCGTAGACGCTATTTCTGCACAAACAAAAGATTAGCACAGCCCAGCTATTTTAATTCAAGAGTTGTCAAAGCAAAGGAGAGAGAGAGAGAGAAAGACGCTGTGGCCGTTCCAGTGTCACTATTGGTGGACGATTAACATGAGATCAGTGTCGATCTCTCAGTGCGTTCCAGCTTAGATGGTGGGTTAGACCTAACAAAAAGCAAAACCATGCTGTATATATTGTATTCCTATAGAAACTGAGACTTTAACAAGAAATGAAGCCTTTATGCATACTATTTTCATCTGCATTAGTGTTTCCCCCAAAATAAGTAGAACATGCTGGAAGATATAGGTAGATTTCGTTGGAACCGCAAGAAAATCATTTAGAATAGAAGCTACAAGGAAAGTGTTTGTTATATCTGTTACATATTGGTCTGGGGAGGAAATCCAGTTTTAGGTTGATTTTAGAGAGAATACGCACATTGCAGTAAGAATCTATACTGAAATCAAATACAATTACTGATAAATTGACATGTGCATCGTTTAAGACTTACACGGAATGGATTATATGTCATAATAAATTATCAACTTTTTTGTATTAAACAACACGTGCTTAAGCTTTCTGTATATAAACTATGATTGCAGCAAGATGGATCTGTTTTTCTAATCTCCGGTGATAACTATGTTAATTCTTTCCATTCAACCTGCTTTTCACGAGTGAATAGTAACAGTTACAACCCGACAGGTGCGATAACAACAATTGAATAGCACATTTCCTCGCCGCCAAACCTAGGAAATTCAAATTCAGAGTAATTGGATTAAATGTCGTGGGAAGTTGGGTGGTCTAATGCCCAAGCCTGGAAATCACACACCTCTGAGTATCAGTTTCAGGTTGAGTTACTACTCTCCTACTGAATAAACAAATAACTTTTCGAATGTAAACTCCTTTGTGATTGTTGACAATATTTGAGCTTAAGAGGGGATTGGTATTCAGCATAATTTTCGACATACTAGTATCTATTTATTTACGATCTTCGAGTCGTCTGATCGATTTGCTATCCTCGATTATGTGCTGTTGTTGTGAACTTCTGCTCATTGATGACCCTGATATGTTAGTATCATTGATGACAGTGATATGTTAGTATCATTGATGACTGTGATATGTTAGTATCATTGATGACTGTGATATGTTAATATCATTGATGACCGTGATATGTTAGTAGTATGATCTTAAACCCGCACGAATCAAACTTTTTTTTATATCTGCAACAATAAATGGGGTCTCGTCTGCTTTTACAGTTGAGTATGACATTATGAAAATCAAGATGAAAACAGAAACGCATATTCTCTGTATATGTTTCAACCGACAAAGCTTTAACAGTTATTGTTATGTACAACATTTGGATTGTTCCAGGTGGTTCTCTAGTTTTTAATGTGCGTTGAAGGATTAACGTCTTTTATAACGTACCTTATCAGCTGATTTTTACTATATGAATCCTTTTGTCTGTAACTCAAGATTTATATTCGAAACTAATTTTCGAAATGAATTTTCGAAGGATGTAAGTGTTGAGGATGATAAAATGAATGATAGCCTGAGCTACCTTTTTTTTCCATAAGTTGGAATAATTTTGCCGATTTTCCGCTTGTCTGTTGTAATGGGTTAAATACATTGGATCTACGATAATGGGTGTCACTGCCAAAATTTTTGTTATGCGCCATGTTCAGATTACTCGATGATGAATATATGATGTACATATGGCGTACATATATATACATTCGTAATAGGGAACTAATTTGACTATTACATCATAAATATTCACGTCCCTCGAAAACGCTAATCGAATCTTAACCAACGTCTCCCAGCAAGCCGATCTTGCTACATACTTGACTGTGACACCGTGTGGCTGTCATTCCCATTATCGTTATTACAATAGCGTGTACAGAGATATTGATTTCAATATAATAACAATATCTAAACTTTTTCCCAATATCGGTATTCAATGACGACAGAGAGGTTACTACCACATCGAGATTACAACGAACTAGCGCTCTTTTAAGTGAGCCTATCCTTGACCTGTTAAAAATGCCACTTCTTAAGACATCATTCAAATATAGTACAGGTATAGATCAGATCGGCAGGCCCATGCCAAACGAAGATGGAAAATCTTCAGTCTGTTTTGGTCCGTGGAAGGGGTTGAGATTTGAATGTCCTCAATATGAACATAAAGGGAGTCTAAATATGATCGATATTGTCTGATGGGCGGCTAATATTACACGTCCCAACCAGATACTTGCCACAATTTAGATGCATGGCTTACTATGGTGCTTTAGGGAGAATATAAATACACAGCGAGACAGAATCAGAATGCAAGTTACGATTGCACAGTACATGCATGCCTATTGTCATGAAACTGCACAGTACATGCATGCCTATTGTCATGAAATTAACTCCAGCCGGTGTGTTCATTTAATATAACACAAGATTGTAATATGAAAATTAAAAACAAGATTGCATTTGTGGGCAAGATGCAATAAAGCAGCACGAATTCTTGTCTAGGTTTCTTAAATCGTACACAAGTATAATATTTTATTATTATCATACATACTAAATATAATCATCATAGCATCAGTGTTTAGGCTTGCTCATACCACGTACACCAATAATAATAATGACAACAGTGTTGAATTGTATATGCAGTCTTTGAATTTTATATAACACTTTTATGTGGTATTCACGAGACAAAACATGCGACGGAAATAACAATTGAAGGACATGTAGAGTTTCTGATTTTCCTCTTTCTCAAAAGGAGTCAAAAGTCCATTCTAACGTTGTCAAATTCTTAGGAAAATTAAAATCTGCAAATATTAAAATTAGAAATTTAATATACATCAATTATAAGTCCTTAATTAATAATCTCAAGGTAGAAAAGTTTTACGTAGACAGCAACTAAAATTATGGTTTACAATCTTTTTAGTTGAAATAGTTACGAAACACATCTATCGGGAGTGACGTCTGGTTATTTATTTATTTATTTATTTATTTATTTCTATGCCATTATGACAATTATATATGTTATACTAGGGGACCAGAAACATTAAAAGTAACGGTAACTACTTTATAAGAAAATTCATTCTCAACTGCTCATGAACGTCAGCTTTTTTGTAAGTGTAGATTCAATTTTAATTTCCCTCATATGCCAAAATATTGATGGCCAGAATGAAATAAATTGGAGATAGCTTTGTGAAAGTCTTTAAGTTTTGTTTCAAACTGTAGTATATATTGTAATACAGCTAGGATATGCTCTAATTTTATTCACGTCTCCGTTTATAGCTTTGCTAGATTTGAGTGATTATTTGTTGATTTGTGGGAGTCGGTGTTGGGAAGATATTTCTCAAACCAAGTAATTAGCAGACCAGACGGTCATTCTGTACGGTATTCTCGAGACTTTATGGTAGCATTGATTAATTTCGGTAAATGGACCCTCCCTAATTTCTTAACATAAGAAAATCTAAGGATATTCTATAGCATAAGTGTTTAGTAATTTGAGATAGGAATAAGTTTTATAAGGTGTTTGGGTCGTGTTTTGTTGTGCATGGCGTAAAGTACCAATATCCTGCTTGGAGAGACTTACTGATTAGTCATACAAACGTTACACAAGAAAAACCATGCAAGTGTTACATTAGAGTTTCGTGATGTGTTGTCATTAGATGATTGGAGGTCTTGAGGTCCCTGGAAATAGGGGAAACAATGGACCTCAAGTCAGGCTCACGCAGGTGTTTGCATCGCTCAGTAGTGAGACCCCTTGCGTATAACAATATTCACCGCAGCGACTTAAACATGAATTCTTTTCATAAGCAGAGAAGTCCATGCGCTTTCGGGGAAAGTGAATAAATACAAGTTCTTGTATACTTCCAAATGTGATGTTTTGTAAATGTATCCGTCGGAATATTCCAGTCATATATGAAAAGTTTAACACTCCGAGAGCTAATTCTGTCCGCGATTGGTACTAAAAACAGATTCGCCAGCGCTAATAGTTTGTTGGGCGAACACATATCTGAGCTATAGAGTGCAATATCTATTAATTGCACCTAGTAATCAAACTCTAGTGCTTGAATGGAGAAAAAATCAAGTGGAATTAGAAAGTAAATGCTAATTTTATATTTTAATTTTGTTTAAATAGAAAAATGATAGTTTATCTTCTAGATCCGTGTTTGTCATATCCTGATTTTTCCCCCAACAAATACAGTATCGTTTCTCTCTATGATATTCTATACCTCTCTCCCTTTATTTATTATTATTGTTCCGGTAATGTTGCTAAATTTGTTTGTTATTGATAAAATGATTACTTGATTTTGTTCGATTGTGAAAACCTGTGTGAAATTTTAAAATATATTATAGGATTAAATGATCATGGTTGGATATTTATCGAAGTGTAAATTTTACCTAATCACGCACAAAGTAAAAAAAGTTGTGTGTAAACTTTGTGAGTGTTTAGTAAATTGTACACTTTGATAAATCCCAAACCATGATAATGTATTCCTTATGATTCCAATTTCCCCCTTTCTATCATCAAATCAGTGGATGCCATTAATAAATTTGACTTTAAGCAGCAAGTAGTTTTCTTGCATTAGTATCTTCACATGGCGCAAGAATAGTTTGCCCCATCTTCGCTAGTCAAGGGTCTTCGATCCACATCGTTCATTGGTGATGTGGAACTAAGTATATCAACGACTCTTTCCTAGCTAAGATGACCTATAGAATCACAACACAAGAGTTGATGAGGGTTACAGTGATTTTATACTGTATAGAATCATAACACAAGAGCTGATGAGGGTTACAGTGATTTTATACTGTATGGAATCACAACACAAGAGTTGATGAGGGTTACAGTGATTTTAGACTGTATAGAATCACAACACAAGAGCTGATGAGGGTTACAATGATTTTAGACTGTATAGAATCACAACACAAGAGTTGATGAGGGTTACAGTGATTTTAGACTGTATAGAATCACAACAGAAGAGTTGATGAGGGTTACAGTGATTTTATACTGTATTGAATCACAACACAAGAGTTGATGAGGGTTACAGTGATTTTAGACTGTATAGAATCACAACACAAGAGTTGATGAGGGTTACAGTGATTTTATACTGTATTGAATCACAACACAAGAGTTGATGAGGGTTACAGTGATTTTAGACTGTATAGAATCACAACACAAGAGTTGATGAGGGTTACAGTGATTTTATACTGTATTGAATCAGAACACAAGAGTTGATGAGGGTTACAGTGATTTTAGACCGTATAGAATCATAACACAAGAGCTGATGAGGGTTACAGTGATTTTATACTGTATGGAATCACAACACAAGAGTTGATGAGGGTTACAGTGATTTTAGACTGTATAGAATCACAACACAAGAGCTGATGAGGGTTACAGTGATTTTAGACTGTATAGAATCACAACACAAGAGTTGATGAGGGTTGCAGTGATTGTAGACTGTATAGAATCACAACAGAAGGGTTGATGAGGGTTACAGTGATTTTATATTGTATTGAATCAGAACACAATAGTTGATGAGGGTTACAATGATAGTTATACTGTATAGAATCACAACACAAGAGTTGATGAGGGTTACAGTGATTTTAGACTCCATAGAATCACAACACAAGAGTTGATGAGGGTTACAGTGATTTTTAATTAAGCAAATATACTTTACATGTTTAGCATTAATTGTACTCGCTTTCTACGCATTTCGATCTTTCAAAGCAAACCTCGCGTCTATGTTTTAGTGAGATCCACTGCTCTTACGTCATATGACCATGATATTGAATAACAGCTGAATATAACATATTGTCAAAGCAAAAATGCAATAATTTATGAAGGTAGATTTCCTCGTAAAGACTGCCATATGCTTTGTTTGGCAAAAGAGGTGAGTGTTGGAGTGCAAAATGGACTCTGCAACTGCATTGTTTGAACTTCTAATCGCAGATTTTATTTGGGTTT
This sequence comes from Margaritifera margaritifera, assembly GCA_029931535.1. NCBI lineage: Eukaryota > Metazoa > Mollusca > Bivalvia > Unionida > Margaritiferidae > Margaritifera > Margaritifera margaritifera. The sequence continues at coordinate 17,091,216 of JAQPZY010001699.1, read as the reverse complement.
GCAAATTTTGATCCCAAGTTATGGTGGTTGGGTGGTGTTGGGCCTTATTATTATTATTATTATTATTATTATTATTATTATTATTATTAAATTGATACAAATAAAGCTTGACCTAAAAAACACAGTAATTGAGAGCCAAAACTAGTCCCCAAAATTTACCAATGTGTAAAAAAATTTCATAGCAGTATCACGTGACAGTTTACAGCTAATCTCATGGCAGAAAATGCAGTCAATTCATAACAACTGGAATTATTTACAGTTTAGATACCTTTGATCCATAACAACTATTTAAGTCAAAAGCTGTGGCCATAGCCGTTATGTTATTTTTATTGAAAATGAAATAGCTGTAATGTTTTTATTACAGCAATTGAATGAATCTACTGGGCTCAGAATGCACCGGAGAAAAATTCAATGTAAGAATGCACATTTATAATTTAAAGTGACATAGTTTAAGCAAATTAAAAACCAAGATGTCCTCAGTAAGTTTTAAAACGTGAAATTCGCAGACCTAGAAGCGATAAGAACTTTATTCTTTATCAGTTGATTGAAAAAATATGTCTACATCAAATATATCAGCGAAGACCTGATGTTGCACGTTATCTTGAATTTTAATTCTCTCATATGCTTACAGGGGACATGAATCAGTGCTCGTCGTACAACATCCTGACAGTTTTATCTATGTTATCGTTTCCGTTTAGTATGGTGGCAATTCTGTGCTTTCGATTTTCAGAACTGGGATCCGGAAACGTATTGTACGTCGAACATGAATTCACTTAGCAATACCTTCTCCTCGGTTGCCTGGCGAGATGGTCATCACATTTTTGTCGAGTACAAATTAGTGGGAAAGCGGTACATAGCAGCAACTTTTCCGGCAATGGCGGCATCAACAGTTTGTTCAGGTTTTGGTTAAAGTTCTTCATTTGAATATATTTCCTAAACCCCATGATATATTCTCATCATACTTGGCAATAATCATTATGAATCTAAGACATTTCATTCTGCGATCTTTGTTGTTTCCCTTTTTGACCCTGTGGTTACGATTATAGTCATAGGAAATTTGCGTTAAGATTTGGATGAAGAGTTCTTGAATTTGCTTATATTTTTTTAAACCCCTTGATGGATTTTGTTCATACTTCAAATGCATTATTATGAAGCTAAATTTCTTCCATGACAGACTCCATCGCCCTTTGACTTTAGTGTCAAGGTCACAGTTATGCTAAGGTTTTAGTTTAAGTATTTCCATTTGCTTATATTTCCTAAACTCCTTGATGATTTGTTTTGTAGACATGAGATGAATCCTAAACTCCTTGATGGATTTTTTTTAGACATGAGATGAATCATTTGCTTATATTTCCTAAACTCCTTGATGGATTGTTTTTCAGACATGAGATGAATCATTTGCTTATATTTCCTAAACTCCTTGATGAATTTTTTTTCAGACATGAGATGAATCATTTGCTTATATTTCCTAAACTCCTTGATGGATTTGTTTCAGACATGAGATGAATGATTTCTTATATTTTCTAAACTCCTTGATGGAATTTTTTTCATACATGAGATGAATCATTTGCTAATATTTCCTAAACTCCTTTGATGGATTATTTTTCAGATATGAGATGAATCATTTGCTTATATTTCCTAAACTCCTTGATATATTTTGTTCATACTTCAAATGCATTATTATGAAGCTAAATTCCTTCCGTGACAGACTCCATCGCCCTTTGACTTTAGTGTCAAGGTCACAGTTATGCTAAGGTTTTAGTTCAAGTATTTCCATTCGCTTATATTTCCTAAACTCCTTGATGGTTGATTTTAGACACGAGATGAATGCTAAACTCCTTGATGGATTTTTTTAGACATGAGATGAATCATTTGCTTATATTTCCTAAACTCCTTGATGGATTTTTTTTCCGACATGAGATGAATTATTTGCTTATATTTCCTAAACTCCTTGATGGATATTTTTTCAGACATGAGATGAATCATTTGCTTATATTTCCTAAACCCCTTGATTGATTTTTTTCAGACATGAGATGAATCATTTGTTTATATTTCCTAAACTCCTTGATGGATTTTTTTCAGACATGAGATGAATCATTTGTTTATATTTCCTAAACTCCTTGATGGATTTTTTTCAGACATGAGATGAATCATTTGCTTATATTTCCTAAACTCCTTGATGGATTTTTTTTCAGATGTGCGATGAATGATTTGCTTATATTTCCTAAACTCCTTTGATGGATTTTTTTCAGATATGAGATGAATCATTTGCTTATATTTCCTAAACTCCTTCATAGATTTTTTTCAGGCATGAGATGAATGATTTGCTTATATTTCCTAAACTCCTTTGATGGGTTTTTTTCAGATATGAGATGAATCATTTGTTTATATTTCCTAAACTCCTTGATAGATTCTTTTCAGATATGAGATGAATCATTTGCTTATATTTCCTAAACTCCTTCATAGATTTTTTTCAGACATGAGATGAATCCTTATAATGCTAAGACAATTCCTTCTACGACATGCTTGCTCAGCCTTTCGACCTTGAGGTCTAGGTCACGTGTTTTACAGCTTCATGTTTGTAAAGAAAGGTCGGATGTAGTACTTGATGCAATTTAAGTGGGACCCCTTAACTTTAGTAATAATAACTTTATTTCGGTTCAAGGTCCATATACTGAACCGTATGTGAGAAAGAAGCATTTACATATTTACACACAGAACAGGTTGATCAAACAAACTGTCTAATGACGAACGAGCGCATTTGATTCGACGAATGTTACACGGACCATGATTAACAGCGAGTAGTTGAAACAAATGGCAGCAATGTGAGACAAATAAAAAAGGAAATTGGAAAAGCTAGGTTTGTCAAACATATTTAAATCCTCCATAATTTGTGCACTTTTTCTGCAGATAGTTTTGCATCGATTGGCTTCTGTGACAACTGACGTGCTAAGCGGTACAGACTGCTGTAAGACGTATTAGGGGTAAGATGTGGAAATGCATTTATAAATTTGCACTCATCTATCTTCAGGATTATGTCATGTAGCCTTTATTCAATATATATGCGACTTATTTGTTGTCACCATTTTAAGTAAATTATTAACCCAAGAACGTATGCGCATGCTGTTCTAGCACGAAGAAAGTTTGTCGGTAAAATACCGTGGACGCAATAATTTAAACTAAACTGAAGTCATACAATATTTTTGTAATCTTAAGCGTTTTCTTTCTTTTAAAAATGTTCTGCTCTGATAAATTACTTTAAAGATGACATCAGTAACTGTAACGTTATTTGGTACGAATCATTCATGTGAAGAAATTTGTCCTCTGTTTGTGACTGTTGTAAAATTTCACGTCAAGAAAACGCTTTATCTGAGATTTTGTTTTCTTGTCATAGGCATCTGTCTTGTGATTAGACCAATATTCATTGCATTATGTTCTCTACCTATTTAGTTTTAAACAACTGAAAGAACATTCATGTTTGCCGTTCGAGAAACCATATAATTGTAGAAATGCTTTCAGTTCCAGGATCAAGCTTGGTGATGAAAAAAGGCCTTTCTTGATCTGAACAGTACTGAATTGATTATTCACACCTCGAAGTGAAACATGATTCTAATTTTTCGCTCAACCGAGATACGATATAAATATTTGACAGTGTATACATTTTAAAATAGAGCCTGAGGGAATCAAAACATTTGTCACGGCATGATGTGCACCCAATTACTGCTACATTGTATTTTCATGTAGATGTTGTATGAGCCCTGTTGCTAACTTTGGTCTTTCGCGGACATAATTACACATTGTGTGTATTTTAGTTTCATGAAACTAATTATTACGCGTACAGTTTTACCCAAAAGTTTGACTGACTGACTTTAGCCCGTGCTAGTTGTCAATAGTGGATGATTGACTGACTTAAATAAATGTGTTATTTTCATGACTGGCGTTCTTATCTTTCACTAATCCATTCCCCGCTCTGTCTCTGTATTTGGAAACATTTTAAGCTTTCATAGGAGTTTTTTGTTTGAAAACACGGGTAGGAAAAACGTTGTTTTGATCACATTTTGATCAGTGAGAACGGCAATTCATTTTTCATCCTACAAACAGGTGACAAATGACAGAATGACTGCACTTGGCACTTGCGCTGAAAGTTCTCAAAGAATCAAGCTGACACTTAGGAACAACATATCAAACGTCCACAAATTCAACAGGTTAATGTTCATTACGTCTCTCAATAACGTCCACAAATTCAACAGGTTAATGTTCAGTACGTCTCTCAATAACGTCCACAAATTCAACAGGTTAATGTTCATTACATCTCTCAATAACGTCCACAAATTCAACAGGTTAATGTTCAATACGTCTCTCAATAACGTCCACAAATTCAACAGGTTAATGTTCATTACGTCTCTCAATAACGTCCACAAATTCAACAGGTTAATGTTCAATACGTCTCTCAATAACGTCCACAAATTCAACAGGTTAATGTTCAGTACGTCTCTCAATAACGTCCACAAATTCAACAGGTTATTGTTCAGTACGTCTCTCAATGTCCTTATATATTCTCCATTTATTTTCTTTACGTCTGTTTAGAGTTTTATAATGAATACGTCGAAGCAATTATGTCCATGAGAACCTGGGGAACGTTTTCTCAGACGTAACAATTGTATTGGCAGCAACATCTTGCTGTTAAAGTTTGGTCTATTATCTGTTCTGTTACGTATTAATTTCAATAACGGACATGATGTTAGCAAGCATATTCTGTATACAATAACCAACATTGATGTTAGCAAGCATATTATGTATACAATAACCGACATGATGTTAGCAAGCATATTCTGTATACAATAACCGACATGATGTTAGCAAGCATATTCTGTATACAATAACCGACATGATGTTAGGAAGCATATTCTGTATACAATAACCGACATGATGTTAGGAAGCATATTCTGCATACAATAACCGATATGATGTTAGCAAGCATATTCTGTATACAATAACCGACATGATGTTAGCAAGCATGCCCTGTAGATTTCTAAACACTTCCTATAATCTTGTGGAATAGTTATATTATTTGTATATAAACACATTTTGTGTAGACCAGAACTAAATCTGTGTGCAAGAACAAACTACAAAGAACATTATAATGAACAGACACTACACAAATCCAGTATAAAATCGAGTGAGCATAGATATCAAACATAGATACTAATGAAGTCATTCGTTTGACCTAGAAACATTTATTATGTCATACTGTCGATTTATTACTAAGTTCATAATATGTAAGCTAGGATGAGAGATACTAGTAAATCAATAGCGAACAGATATGAATATAAGAAGCTATCGTCTTATAACATAGCTGTGTGTGTGTGTGTTAGAATTTGGAATTTCTTTTCTCAAATGCACGCGTCTTGCTGATAGAACAGCTATATGGCTTGACAGTAAAGAAAGGCATCAAGATAACCAGGTAAGTGACAAAACTTAAAAGTTTCACTGTTGGCTATGCGTACGACCAAAGCAAACGGGTAAATCAATAACTTGGGATTTGTAATAAAATGAAAATATCCTCCAGTCAGTCTCTAAATAATGTACACTGCTGAAGCAGATTCAATATCTTTAAAGCTGTTAAGTTCAATAGCACGGTCGATACCAGAGAGGCTTATTTTTATGTCAAATATATTTAGTTGTGAAGGATTTCCTGTCGCAATAATTACGTTCTTTCATGGTGGGAACCTTATGATTGTGGCAATGATAAAACAGTGATCGTACTCTTTGTTTGAAGGCAGAAGCAGGCTTAGTGAGGCATTGAAAACTATTCGGAATTTTCATTTGAAGCTGCATAATGGAAGCAGTATAATCGTCGACAATACAAGCTGAAAAATACTGCGGACAAAGTAATTTGAAAGTTTCTTTGAAGAAGCAGATAAGAAACAGTATAATGGCAGACGTGACAGTTTAAAATATCACATTTAGGCCGTGGAAGACTAAAATAAATTAATTATAGCGACGAATACTGCAGCACAGGAAATCCTATATATTTTCTACTGGGATTAATGCAACCATGTAAATTACAATCACGTCAGGAAACTAGGATGCACCATAAAACACATAGTTGAAGGTTTTCAATACGAGATCTGTTAGCAGATTTTTGACCAAGATACATTTCAAATGCACATATTTTTGGGCATTTTACAAGAACCATGCTTTTCGGCACCTAATACTAGAAAGCTTAGAATTTCATGTGATGACAGAAATTAATACTATTGCTAGTCTTTCTTAACAATTACGTCATAAAATTTAGTGAATGTATATCGCAACTTTTCTGCGTAGGTTAATCTTAAATGTGCTCAGAACATACCTGCTTTTGAAAAGTAACTTAAGTCGCAGTTATAGTTTGTCTTTTTAATATTGCATAGTGATATTGCAACCGCAATGCCTTAAATCTGCCAAGATTTTATTTTGTGAAATGGGGAAAACAACATTTGATCTACTATTTTTTTTAAATTTTTTTTATTTTTTTAGTGATTTAGTGAAATTGGATTGTTATTACTTGTAACATATGATACGATCGTTGCACCTTTGGGTTAGCTATATTCGCGAAATTATATACTTTCCGATATATGAGACGTTAAACAGTTTGGTCCGTAAACGTAAACAGAAGGTATCAGGAAGCAATTATCGCGGTGACTAGTAGATCATAACTTTCAATTGCAAATTCAGAATTTTTTATTCTGGCAATTAATTTTATTATCCACGTTATTTTTTAATTTCCGAATTTCTGGCCCTTCGTAGACTTTATGACAGAAGAGAAGGAAAAGTCCCAAAACAAACTACCTAAATGCATTGTGCGCATGCCTGTATTTTCCAATACTTAGGTTGGTTGGAGCAGCTATGAATGTTTGTCGAACATGAATTTGTTCTCAAGCTGACCTCATCATTGTGTGACATTTGCAATATTTATTTTCTCATGCTTATTCCCTACCTGTCCGTTTTATGGCAATATTTAATTTCTCATGCTTATTCCCTACTTGTCCGTTTTTATGGCAAGGTTAGACACGATATTGACATTGTACCCTTGTTTACAATTCGTTTTCATTTTAAACTCGTTCAAGGTTGCTAAAGAGACAGGACATCCACAAAATTAAGCCTCTGTGCTTTTTTGCAAGCATTTCATGGCATGATGGTATCTGTCTAGCTTCTTTTGAGGCAGACTAAACATAAATGGGAAAGAACTTACCGTTAGTTAGATTAAAAACGCAGGTAGTGATATATTTGAATATGTATCATTGTCGACGTAGGTGAAACAAGCGTAAACGGACGATTAACTTTCTGAAATAGCACCACAGTCTCTTGAGCTCAGTGTGATATGAAATTTTGACAAATCAATTAAACTGGGCAGTATGAATGGCAGCATCGGGATGTGGAATGTCTTACCTTTATCTGCTCCAAGTATACTAAAGTTAGCAAAATTAATGTATAGGTTTCACATTTCCTTTCTATTATGAAAACTATTGACTGAATGTAAAATATCATTACCTGATGATCAATCTTTTAATCCAACAAACAATGCTATAGATGTAAAGCTATTTTATATAATTTTAAATAAATTTATTACTGATCATTATCATGATTTGAGATATATTAATAGAAAGAAAAAAATAATACATGATTGATAATAGACCTGATGAACGTAAAACTCTACATGAAGGATTTGGAGAACATACACCAGCAAATGTGTTAATTGTATATAAACATACACCAGCTAATTTGTTAATTGTATATAAACGACACTATAATTATGGAGCTGGAACAGTTGAATACCTATAAATGCCTGCTGAAGAAATTAATTTTTGTTTGTTTGTCAGGCGATGAAAAATAGGATGGACTTTTTGTTCTACAAGACATCATTGGTATAACAGATGAAGCGATATCTAGACATAATCAAAGTGTAAGGTCTTACGTTATTTATATTTTAGGTGGCCAAGTACAAAAAAGAAAAATTCTTACGCAGTCTGTATCTACTGTACAAGATACTCTGAAATAAAGTTGATAGAAAAATCTAAGTTAAGGCCACCAAAAGTATAACTCAGATGAAAATATTGCAGTAACATTTCAACAGTATATTTCAGATCCTAAAGTTAGAGTAAACTGCTGTTTGTGGTGATGGAATAGTTTTCATTCCAAGTGATATGGTGATTAAAATGGATAGCATAGTAGGCTATAATAACAATTTATAAAAATCATCTGATAAAATTTATTATGGGAATGAATAATGATGTATATACTGACGTTGTAAAAAGTTTAATACCAGCAGCTGATAATCAGTCTGTACAAATTAGACAAAAGATAGCCAAAAAAGTTAAAGTTGAACACAGCGAACGAGTTCTAGAGAATTATTTAAATAAAGCAGAAGTTAACCTTCAATTAATGAACTTATGTATATAAAGATATATATAAAGAACTTCCTAGCATTTCTCATGAAACAAATAAACTAGCGTTTATAATTATGTTTATGACTGTAGGAGCTCGTATACTTTACCTTTTTAAGTAGTAGCATACTAACATGCTTTTGGTGTTGTCTTTATACTTTTTATTATAATTATAATCAACAAATCTGTTTTTACAGCCACAAGATAAATATCATATTCCGACATCACAGACATAATTTGTTCAGATGATTTTAGACGCCAGCTTATAACAGTGCAAATAATAACAGGCAATGCTGCTGCTGCCTTTCTTATTTTAGCTAACTCAAACAAATAATTTGCAATATTCATCAAACATTTTTTCAATGCTTCAAAAAACTTATATATAGTATTTTCACCTCCAAGACTTGTTCCACCACCACCTCCTCTGACAGATTGCCAAGCTCCTACTGTTAAACTTCTCACATAATTTCCTATGGATAAGCGAGAGTTGTTGCAATCATAGATATAGCTGCAAAAATCGCAGCAAATGTTACACCTTTCTCCTTAAACAATAGTTTTAACCTTCATCTAATTGTAACTCTTGTCTAAGTTTTGATTGAATATTATTAATAAATTTGTTGTATTGTTTTCCAAATCTTATAAATGCCAAACTATTTGCGCTATTTTATTTTCGTTATTTTGTAGTAGTTCTTTTAATTTTGCTTTCCTAATTCAGTTGTTTCTTTTAAAAAGTTATTTGTTGTATCTTTTATCTCTTTATTACTTACCCATTTTAATCTTACATGGATGATCTGGCGTTAGATACAGATGTTCAATCTGTGTTTCTGTAAATTTCAGTATCGTACACCCAGCCTGGAACTACTTTAACCACTTGAAATATTTAATAATAGTCTTCTTATAAAATATTAGGATTTATTTATGACTATAAATTTGAAACTATTGTGTATAATGTTAATAATATCTGTTCAGTTTTTAATTTAAAAAAATTGAGTCATATTTGGAAGGTTGGATGTGTGTGATTCTACTATGTATCTGGGGAAAATTGCCGAATTCGCCGCTGGGTCCTAATGGGGGGAGTGTCGTAAGTAGTGACGAGGAGTTCATGTGCATTTCACAGTACCTACCGCCCTTCAATGAGTTTGTTACCAGCCGCAAAGTGCTGAATTCTCGGCGCAAAGACCTTAAACAAAAAGAATTTCAGAAATCGAAGAACAGAAGCTTCTGCACCGTGCACCTGTTGATCTCGTTCTCAGCTGCAGCTATGATGACACAGAGCAGTGATATTACACAATGTAAATCTTTTAAAATACCAACACCATGAAGACACAGAGCAGTGATATTACACAATGTAAATCTTTTAAAATACCAACACCATGAAGAATTCCATTTCAGATACATTCAAAATATGGTCTCCGGATTTTTAGGTTTAATAGAGCAAGTATATGTCGAAGATTTTTTAATTGTCTATTAATATTAATGATATTTCAAATTCGTTGAGTAAATCTGAGAGAACAATTGATAAACATTTGCAACATAAAGGTAGATGTATCATAGAGAGCAGAAGCTCCATTGATTGAGACTGAAATTTTGAAGAATTACATCTTGTTACAACATTGATGATCACTGGGACACAATCAGGGAATTGTATTTTGTTTTGCATTTTAAATTCTTGCGACTTTTCAAGTAGCTAGAAAATAAAGAGAAGATAACAGGACACTATCATTTATAATTTTCTTCTTGAACAAAATATCCAAATGATTATTAAAAATCCAGTCTGCATGTTAGAAAGAGATTGAAACACCGCTTTGTTTTTGTTTTTTTTTATTATTGCATTGTCACTTTAAAGATCAATGCGTCAATAATTTCCTGTTATGAAAAGATAAAAATACAGAGTTTGGAAGTACTGTGAACTAATGAGCTTTCTGTATAATTGAATGTATTTAATTACTAGTTTGTCTATGAAATTTGACCTGAAATATGCTTGGAAGTAGAGTGTGTGTATTCATTAAGTAGGATATAAGAAAAACGTTCACTTACTGGTAAAAAACCTATCTTCCATTTCAGAAATAAAGAAAAATCCACCTGCCTGTGACTGCAGTTTAAATCCATTCATATGTCCCATACAAAAGTTAGAAACAAATCCAAAGCTAAGCTAAAGAGTAAATCACTGCACAGTATCTATTTAGGCCTAGCCCCGGTTACGTACATCTCATGTTTTTATTTTCTCAGTGGGTTGCATATTATCTTTCAAAATGCCTTAATTCAGTTTTTTTAAAGGATACATTAACAAATGTGGAAAGAATATGTGAACAAAAAAGGGGATATGTAATAAATACAAAACCACATAAGTGCTTTGTTCCGAATCGAGAGAAACCGACGGCCTTGACATATTCCTACGCCTTATAAAACTCGTTCTTTCGGCCAACTAGGAACAAAACATTTATGTAGTCTTGTGTATTTATCATACATTTGTAGGTCACGATTCATATGATCTTATTTTTGATTTTACTACTTCAACAGCATTAACATAATCTCTTAATTCACTTTCTTATTTTCGTATATATAATCTTGAACAATCTTTTAATAAAGCATCTACATCTTTTAATTGCTGATCAGTTTGTTCCATTTCTCTTTCATCTATATCTGTAACTAGTTGTCTTTGCTGAGCTCCTGGTCCAATTGGATTATGAGCTTCTTTATACACTTATCCAAGTTCATCTGACTCGTTTTCTCTATGTGTTTTCGATTTATTTCCTTCTTGGAAAAATCCTAATGACTTTAAACATTCACTTCCAAGATATTGTTCAGTAGATCTAGACGATAACATACTTTTTAGTTTACCTTTTATGAAATTGGTGTTTCCTTTCCATCTATTCTTTGCAAACTATTTGTTTTGATGACATTATTTAATGAGGTTTAATTAATTTATACTGATCTTCATCTATGTCTAAACCATACTTAATATCCTCCTTGCATAAATCAACTATATTTGTATATGCTACTGACTGTGTAATAAGTAGAAATCCATCATCAACTGAATTATTAGTATAGGGCTCACTAATTGCTTCATCTGTATCATTTGCATAGAAATAATTATCATCGTAAACGGGATTTTCAATACTACCAGAATCTGCCATGTTCTTACTATTTAAATGTATTCAAAAACAAAACAACTTAAAAAACAACTTATAAAAAACAGTGATGTAGTTCTCGAGCAAGTTCGTGAGCAAGCAGAAAAATACCAGTAAGAATTTAAAATATTAAAATTAATACTGTAAATGGAGAATAAAAACTGATAACCGGTCCAACTTTAACAGAAACGTATTTAGATACAATGGAAGGAAAACAATAATAAAAAAACTATAAGCGTAATGTTTGTCACCAAAACTATCAAAGCCATTGTCAAACGTAATAATAGTTGAGGAAACATCTTTGATTAGTAAATTTCTTTAAATTGATACTTTATATGATTTACAGACAGAGATGAAAGAAGACTATATAAAAACAAACGCAATAAGACATTTTACTTGATGTTTATCATTTAGTCTAGGATTATCTCTATTATACTGAGTGCAAACTTAATTCCATTTAAACACAACCATTTTAAGCGAGATATAATCGAAAAAGTTATGTGAGCAAAGCGAGGGAGAGAAAGTTAACACAATTATTCCTAAATAAATGTGTGCTGGATAGTTTATTATTTACATATTTTTTCCACTTACAGTTGGAGTAGCTTTCTCTGTAATGTATATGTACTATATAGTTAAATTTTGTTGTCATAGAAAAACAGAAAGAACAAATTAAAATAAGTAAGAGGTCATAAGTCATTGATTGGAGAAATATAATCTGATTAAGTTAGTGAAGAGATAGAGAAGCGAACAAGTTATGAAGAACACGTTCTTAAGTTAGTTCAAGATTATTTGCAAATAGTCTTTGCTTATTTGCAACTAGCCTTTAAATAATATTTATTTGTACTTACTAGTTTATTATAAATGAAACGAAAGAAAGTGAGAGAAGCGAACACATTCGTCAACACAAAACTAGTGAGAAAATTTAACACGTCCAAGAAATGTATAAGGAAAGCTAGGTAATTTCAAAAAGATTAAAGATCCACGTAGAGTTGAACTTGGAAGACAACGCGGAAAACGCTCTCAAGAATGTAAAAAAGCAAAAGCAGAAAAGTAAAAAAAAAAGAGCAAAAAGTTAAAAATTACTTTTCAGAAACTAAAGTACAAAATCTCAGAAACTAAAGTACAAAATCAAATATTATCTTTACAATGGTGGTGTAAATTTTGTTATTGGAACACTTTATCTAATTTATTCATAGAGTTATTTTAAGGCTTCTATAAAAAAAGTCGCAAGTCCCAAAGCAAGTAATTAAGCCTATAGGTTTATAGAACAAGGTTAATCCGTGTCCACAGTGCTGTGTGCAAAACGAACACGTTCTTACATTTTTAGTAAATAAATGGCCGCCAGTGAGACAAACGTAATAATTAACACTATTTACCATGCGGCATTAAATTTAAATCTTACAGTTGGTTACAATATGATTTTAAATAGGTTATTTCAAAAGTCAATCGATTGACCATCAAACCTATGCTTTGAAGAAATTATAAAGTTCATTATCCCAGGTTCGTTAGGTCATTTTACAATTGATTATCTGACAGCGCATGGTCTAGTACCAGATAAAATTATCAAGTAAATAAATGCCTAGTCTTTATGGGTCTAATAATATGGATAAAAATTAAGAGAAAGAATTACATAGTTCTCTAGTCCTAGTGCGCAAGTGAGCAAAGAGAGAAAAGCCATTAAGTTCTTGTGAACGAGTTTTATAACACGTTTTTACAATAGTATTCAATGGCAGAGACTACATATCCTTTTTACGTAACAGTAGAAAGTCAGTCTGATAAAAAAAACTTTTTTGACAAATTTGATTCACAACAGAAATGATAAATTGTCAATTTCATTGCAGAGAGTAGAGTTTGTAGCTGGTTTTTTCAATATTTAAAATGACAAAACGAAACAAAGAACAAAACAAAAACGAACAAACAAATAAAATGAAGAAGAAAAAAACAACAAACAAACAAACTTACTACATTAACGATATGAATGAAGTAAGAACTGTTTTCATTCCAGATGGATTCTATAATCTTGAAATGTACATTAAAAAAGTCAAAAAGGAAGTTAATAATTATAATGAAGAAAGCAGTGATATTGAGTGCTTGAAACACAATTCAAATGTTTTGGTAACTGTTGTCAGTAATAGTTCTACATCTTATAAAACAAGCTACAACTCTAAATTACCATTATTTAATAGTCATAGATCTTTAAAAACAGCTATTGACTCTGATACCATTTGTTGTGTTTTGAAACCTAGGTATTTATATATTTTTCTTGACTAAATCAATAATACCAAAATTAACTTCAAAGGAAGGTATTAATACAGCTAGACTGTATTTGTCATGGTGACTTTATTCTATAAAATGCTGATGGAAATTAAAAGCAATTACAAAGAGGCACAATAAACAGACTAAATATCAGTATTAGAGATGAAGACTTGCAAGTAATAGATTTTCACAGAACGACTGTAACATACTGTTTTCATGTTAAGTAAATAGTGTAATGGTAATGTCATTAGGAGGTCCTAATGATTTTAGAGAGATAAGTGTACTATTTGATGAAGAGAAGCGAAGCGAATATAAGTTCACTAGATCAATCAACACATATTGAGTTAAACTTAAACGAGAGCCGTATCACAAATTTAGGTGATCCTTTAAAATTAACCGATGCAGCTACTAAGCAGTTTGTGCAAAAACGTGTTGATTCACAAATACGAAAGACTGTTGAAGATGATAAAAATTTAAAGATATAACAACACAAAGAGAACAAACTGATAATAAATTAAGAACTGTTCTTAAGAGTATAACAGAAAAAAACTTTTAACATTGAAGAGTTACAAAAATAGATTGATGAAAATAAGCAAATAAGTATAGATGCACAAGAGTTAATTAAGCTGAGATATACTATATTGTGTATTTCTATAAGAATATTACAAACTGTAAGAGAGCAAGTGAGCATGCGTACAAGTTCTAGGGAACAAAGTCAAATGACAAATATTCAACAACACTTACAACCTACTGAACAAAAGATAAACTCGGAGACAGAAGCATTAGAAAGTGATAGGGAAACTAAAAACAAATCTCATGAAAACTTAACTAATTTAGAATCCCAGTTGTAAAAGTTAAAGACAGATTAAAAAAGTGAGATACAACAAATTGATCAAGAGATTAAAACTTAGCTAATGATTTAAAAAGTAACTTAGTAAAATTGGAATATAAGATAACTGCTTTCTCACAGTTTTAAAATAAAAGAATGATTCAGCAGATGTAATTGAAAAGGTAGATGAATACAAAAAAAGATACGAGTGAACTATGATTAAATCCATTAGAACGGCATACAATGTATATATTACTGACTAAGGTGATACAATAAAATTGATAGACACTCAGACTGAACCAACTTTAAAAAATGAACTTATTGCTATAATAGAACAAGTTCTAGCAAGTTCTAAAGAATGTACAGAGACGGAGATTCTTAATAATATCAGTTTTGTACAAGGAAGCATTGATGAATCAGATAAAAAGGTGAAACGATTATGAAAATATTTTAATGATATCTAATGATATTGAAGCAAAGTTAAAAACAGAAACAGCAACAGAAACAGAAGAAAAAAACCACACACAGAAACTGGAATAAGGAGTACTGCAATATATACTAAAATTAACGAACAAGTTAGAGAACAAGTTCTTGAAACGAAAAACAGGTTCAATATAATGGATGATAGACTGATACAGAGATATGTATTACTCTGTGACTTTAGACATATAATAGATCTTGCTGCCGTAGTTACTAGAAGTAAAACAACTCTTCGATTATTTTCGCATGCACGAGTTGGAAAAGGTATTCTAACAGATTAAAACTTCCTTGTGGCTTATTATCTAATAGTATTGCACCACAATCAGTGACTATTAATATATAGTATTGTACCACAATCAGTGACTAACACATATGGATTTTATTATCCTCCATCAAGTTTTACTGATGGTAATACTATTTATATAATTCTTATAAAGAAATCTGATGTATATACCATTGTTGAGTTGAGCATTAATCTAAAAACTGATGTTGCATTATAGTTATTATTAATAGTGAGTGATAGAAATGTTTTATACACATTGAACGGTAATAGAGAACCTGAAGATAAAAACAAAAGAAAAATATAGAAGAGTAAAAGGATCTAAAAACAAATAATCTTGATTATAACAATGTTTTGGCGTTTACAATGGAAACAGTTGATACAGATGCAGAAAAGTTTACATTCTCATTTGATATAGAAGACAGTATCAAACTTTGTTACCATAAAATAGCGATGGCAACAGCAGCAGTTATAATTAGTGGGCCAATCGTTAATGGCTTAGCATTCGCAGGAAGTAATTATCTATTTCAACAGGTGCACATGGTGAAAGAGAAAGGCACGATAAACCACATCAGGAATTACAAAAGAAAACTAATGAGTTTAATTAAAACAGCTAAATAACTCGATTACCTCTATGAAAGTTAAAAAGAGAACATGGATTGGTTACTCAGAACATAAATAATTTTGATGTAGCTTTTTCTCTTTATTCCTCTACTCATCCCGACACCGTTTTAGGTATTCCTGGGCAACCTAAACTTAATGCTTTTTGCCAACCTTCTGGCAAACAGATGAATTATAAATATTTATTTACTGGTGTTTCAATGGGATCTAGTATTCATATTAGGTATAATTATCTGCAGTGAGTGAAGCGAACAAGTTCTAGTAAATCGAATTTTGAGAGTAAATAAATTGGACTAAAGCGAACACTAATGTCGACATAGGGAAAATATATAAATGTATGACCCCTCACAAAGAAGACAAAATACCACAAGGTGTACACAATCGTAATCAGCCTTATCATTGTATTCAATTCAGTCTGAGTAGTAACAACAATATTCGCTGATAATGCCAAGATTAGGACCTAATATATGCATTGTACCTAGTAATTGTTTTGTTTCGATTAAGGGAGATGGTAATAATTCTGTTATACACAATTTAGGAAGAATGCTTATTAGAGATATACTAATTTCTTATGGTAGTAATGATATTTTATTTAGCTCAATGATTACAATATTTTCATGATATTTAAAGATTTATAGTGACCAGCATCTGTGAGAACAATAGAATAGCGCCGGGTATTACGAATGAAAAACTAAGATACTTTGGATTAGTGTGAACTAATGCGAAGAACACTGGTACTGAAGGTATTCAGTATATCGTATATGATAATTTTAGAATACCACTTAATTTCCAGATAGTGACAGATCATCGTCCATTATATCCTATTATTCTTACTCATGTCGTATGATTTATGATTACATTGGAAAAAGCATCTGAAATGATTGATGATGCTAAACAGGATTATGAATTGGAGAATATATGTCTTGGTACGATACAATTACCTCTGATATAATGGATAATTCTATTACCAAAAAGTACAGAAATGGATTTCCTTTCTTTTTGCTTTTTTACTACATTACAAGAAAGATAATTATTGACGTAACTCCTAACACAACCCTAGAAAATTGTATGATGAAGTAAAGAAGTGAATAAACCTAACTAACCTAGGTTTTAGTGGTAAACACTATGAAATATCTGTATTCTTAATAGCTCAAAAACAGAACTTAGTAACAAAATGTTGGAGAAAATGTAAGTTGTTTAGTCCCTTTTTATTCAAAAGAGAAAAAAATTTTGGAAAATATTGTCCAGTAAAATAATGGTATGCCTTTAGTCATGAAAGATAAAATAGTCATAAAAGATAAATAAAATAGTAATGAAAGATAAAATAGTTGAAAAGCCAAAAGAAATATATATAAAAAGAAAGGAAACTTTTAGTAGGTTAAAATTTGTTCTCTTTGATCACTGCTCACTAAACTCCCCATAGAATTGTGTTTATCTTATCAACCAAATACCTCTTGTCATCATAAAAAATTTAATGCAATTTAATTTAACGTAATATGTATATCTCATACTGATAGGATCTAAATATATTCATCTCTTAGTGTTTGACGGTTTAGCTAAATAAAAAATCGTTAAAATCTTTTTATCCACATATTTTTATCCCCTTGCATACTTTTGTTTTTACATAAGTTCAGAATGAATATAGCTTACTTCTAAGTCCACAAAATTCTTCTGTCTTTATGTCTTTTAATTCGTCTTTGAAAGTCCTGGTAATTTTTTATTTCTTCAAATATTGTAAAACCAACAATAATGCGTTTTGTTAGATTTATTGTTGTATTTATTATAATTAGTAATGCCATATCTTCATCTATTATAGTTCTTCTCCCAAAAAGAAATATATTTTTGTAGTTAAAAATATTTATTTTCATCCGTACATATTCTTACTTTAGTTCTCTTTCTAAGATTTGCGTTTGGTTTCCAAGAACTGCATAATTCTTTAATTTAAATAAATTGTTTCAAAATCTTTGTCTTAAAGTGGTACCTAATTCAATCATGTTTTTCTTATTGTTTTTTTTTTAAATGAAATAATATAAAATTTATATATATATATATATATATATATATATATATATATATATATATATATATATATATATATATATATATATATATATATATATATATATATATATATATTAGTTTTGTACCTAATTGCATATTTAACTTTAAATTAGGAGAGTGAATAATATATTTTTTCGTATTTTTAGTATACATAATTTATCTACTGAAGGTTTTCTTGCTTTCCTTTGATCTATTACTTTTTTAAAAGGGAGATATTTCAGTCAACTCTGGCTCTAATCTTCCAGGTGTTAGTGGATAGTCTTTACAATAATCATGAAGTTATACTGGAACTTCGAGTTTAATTTCCAAAATTCCATCAATTTCATGATCATCCTCATGATGTTTTGCAATATATTTTCCTGAATATGTCTTATATGTTATTTATTTGCCCCTCAAAATTTTTTTTAACAGGCATTGGTTGGCACATTTCCGAATTTATATAGGTTTTTATTGTTAAATTAGCATTTTGGCTGTGAGATGTTCTATTTTCCATCATCTCTAGTGTAAAACTCATGGATTGTAATTTAATGTCTCTGTGAAATCTTGCCTACTTCCCCTCTTATTCCTGTTCGAACCACTATAAATATATCGTAATATCTTAATAATTCTAATTATACACCTATTGGTTTTAAATCTAGCATCATTTGCTGATCTTAATGCACTAAAATAATGTGCAGGATCTAATTTTGACGTTGTTTAAACACACAAATCCAAATGTTTCGAAAATATCACATATCATTCATGTATTGTTTTTAAAGTAATCGTCTTAAATGTTTTAAAATTTGAAATGCTTCATAAGATCTTTAATATATTTTTAATCGCTTTCGCTAATTCCTGATCAATTGAGGGTTGAATAATAAATTTCATTTTTAGGTAGTTTGCTTTCATTGAACTTTTCAAACGAATCCATATTCATAAGGGTACTTGTCTTTTCTTACATATTTTGACTTCATGCTACAAGTATTGTCACCTTGAACTTGTTGGCTTTGCTGTCATGTTTAGAAATTACTGGTCGATTCTGTAAATTTGTCATCACTTAGATTTTTTGCAAGTTGCTCTAAAGATTCTTCCATACGACGAAAACTATCAACAAATCATTTGGTCCTTTAAAAGAAAAGAAAGTAACATCTTTTCCATCTTTTTCAAAGTTATCTACAAAACATTTTTGAAAAATGTAATCTACTTTTCATCATCGTTTGGTATAATAGTGAATTCTTGTCCAAGGTCATTCCTTGCCAACATCTTTATGAATAAAAATATAATTAGGATATTTATAATTTAAATTACACCCGCTGTGGTCCTCTATATTTACCAGTTAGGTGATCGTGAGCTCTAACTTTATAATTGTTGAACTTATTCGTATGATCACTACTGTTTCGTTTTATCAATTATTTTTTCACCAGAACTAGCGGCTTGTTCGCCTAGCTCTCTAGAACTATATTCTATTTTTTTACAGATGTGACAAATATTGGTTGTATGATAATTTTCTTTCTTTTATCTTCTGTGGTGAAGATAATATCTTTAACGTTTTTAGGACTGAATTCTTCTCAGTTTCTGCTATCAATTGTAATTTCTCATACAATCTTCTCCTCTATCAATTATTAGCTAATATTGATTTATAACTGACCTCGTATGTATTCAAAGTCTTGATGGAACCTGTTTAGCTGTTTCAACTGTATATTATTCATTAAGATTTTGTTTACAATTATTTATTGGAACAATTATACTCTCAAAATGACAATACAATACAAATTGAACTCTAAATTTTAAATCTTATTACAGATTCATTCGCAAGCATTATATATATCCCATTATTAACTTATTTATATATCTTATCGTAATTTGGCATTTATTAAACCAATTTGACTATTTTTCGTTATATTTTGTTTGTATATTGGTATTTATTTTCTCAAGTGTATTAGTAACTGATTGAATCGCATAAAACAAATAAATAAAAAACAATAGTAACAACATTTGTTATCATCTCTTTGTAAACATTAATACAGCTTTCTTAGCTTTACCCCATTTTAGCATATCTATATTGGAATCGGCTCTTAAACGTCTTTATCTATCTGCGTGCAGCGTTAAAAAGTTTATTCTTTTGAAAATCCAGTTTGCATCTCTACTTATTTCTTGACCAAAATTGTTGTGTAATATTTCAAACATCCTTTCAATAACTTCATCCATTTGATTCCTGTTGATTATTTTAATTCTTATATTATAGTTCTATGGTAAAAAAAAAACAACAAAAAAACAAAAACAAAGACAATGTAGAGTATGATCTATATATTGATCAAGCATTGCTAATAAAATCGATAAATCAAGTTGTACAGTTACAGATCTAAACATCCTAAGGTGTTTACTTATTATTTTCTTAAAATGGTCATCATCAATATATATGTCCTGATTACACTTTCTGTAAAATCTATATTCGTTGTTAGTTTTTTTTCTTCTAAAATAATATGCTACTCTCTCTGAAGTTTTTGTTTGTTTTTACGAATAATTGCATTTATTTCTGGAAAGATTAGTTAAAGGTGGCAATAATGTACCTTTTTCTGATTTTAGACTTTTTTTGTGTAAAAACGAGGCCATTTATTTCACGAACATTTTTATTTTCAATTTTGTTTTCCAAATTTTTTCAAAAAAATGTTTTATTATTTTTTCAATACTACGTTTTATAAAAAATTATATACTTTCTGATCGCTCCCACTTGTTAAAAAATAATCATATCCTTCTAGTTTAAAAGAACATATTTTTGGCCACTCATTCTGTTAGTTTTCAAAATGTTCTCAACCTTTAACACGTCAACTGTTTTGTTGCATAGGGTTAACTCCTCCAAGTAACATATTCCTTCAGTATTCTCTTCCTTTAAGTTTTCCAATTTAAGATACAACAGGGTTGATTGTCTCATTGTAGAAATCTCTCATGTGAAATTAGGAAACTAGTCTTTTGACAAGAATAGACTTTTATACTTTGAGATCCTAACTTTATCATCTTTATATATTTAGGCAGTCCGTTGGGATCGGTTGTTAGATAAGTAAATATGTTAATCCATACTTTAGACCTGTTTCTTGGGTTATTGGCTTTAATTGTCAAAATATGTATTGATCTGTGACATGAGTTATTATATCCATTAATAAGGTTAGGTAATATATATATATATATATATATATATATATATATATATATATATATATATATATATATATATAAAAATATATATATATAAATATATATATATATATATATATATATATATATATATATATATATATATATATGTAGATATTCAGGTTTTATTTTCAGTGAAATATTTATGCATTATGGTCTTAGGGGTTCGATTAAACCATTCCACTTTAGACGTTTTTTGTCTCTGTAAGTGAAAAAAAACAACATTAATTTGTTTTCCTTTGCACGTAATTCCTTATTATATCGGTTTTTGAATTCTTTTCCTTCATTGAAATGTATGGGTTTTTTTTTCTCAATAAAGATTTCTCCAAAAGTGTCATGTATGTGTCGTATCCCACTTTATTTTCACTTCCTTATCCCATGCGTATTTTCAGAAGACATCTATCACTGTCAAAATGTATTTGTATCCATTGTTTGATATGCTTGCATGTCAACGATGTCTGCCTAGAACGGATCGTCTACGTGACGAAAGTAAGCTCTTCTATAGGGAAATATGTTTTTTTGTTTGCTTGTGTAATGTGTATGTAGATTGCTCGGTTAGTCACTCTTTAAGTTCAGAATATTTTATTTTAATTATATAATTTTTAATTTGTTTCCTCAATTTAGATATATGTGTGTGCAACTGGACCTTTAGGACCATAATACCGAAATCTTAAATAACTCAGTAACTGGATCGCAACAAAATGTTCTCTAGAACTAGCGGCTTGGTGGCTTCTCTCGCTTCGATTCTCTCTCTGATCACTGCTTTCGTCATCCATTTTTTTGCACAAAATACTGTATAAATAAATGAATGGCAAGTGTCTGGACTGAAATCTAATACTAATTTTAATATTTTTAAAAATACTTCACTGTGCAAGAAATGTAAACGGCTGAAAAAACTATAAAGTACGAAATGGTAGTAATTTTGAATTTGATTCAATAAAATATTTCAAGTCTTCTATATATGTGGGTTTTTTAAAATTAAATCTAAACGACATTATAACTTTTTAGAAATCTATTACTAATGTTTCGTCTCAAACAGAAATAGAATTTGCATAAAATTCGGTTAGATTCTATAATTTAGATAGTTTGCATGAGGTACCTTGCATTAGGTCTGAAAGAGAAGAATTTATAAGCAATGCTAAACTCATTATATGTATGAATCATTTTTTTTTAGGGGGGGGGAGGAGGATTAAAAAAAGGATATTAAATGCTTGACGTTAGAGTAATAGAAATAAATGAGAACTTGTTCAATTCTCCCTGTCTCGGATTCTGGACTATTAATATAACCTTCATCGCAAGATAATAGGTTTTTTTTCTTGATGTGTTTATATCATTATATAAAATTGTTTAATATTTGACTAAATTTCTAATTACAAACAACCGGGTGTGCCTCCTTAAGTGTAGCGGGAACCAAGATTGAATGCGAGTAGTACAAACAAATGTAATAAGCAGAAGACAAATGAAAGTATGGAGTAAGAAGAAGCACGTGCGTTTTGCAAGATTCTGTTCCATTAATGTACCTTTCGTTGTAGCGTGAATACGTTGACAGACGACGTGCGTATGGTCACCGAGTTTACCGACAAGTCCGAGGACCTATACCTAATTTGTCAAGTTGATGCGAGAAATGAAAGCAAGAAAGTTAATAAAATCGATATAAACACCGAGGCCCCACAAGGTCGCACCGACTTCAATTAAAAAATCATCATTTTATCTACAGTCTGAATTAGGATATATACTATGCTTCGTCCACTCTTAGTAACGCGTAGAAACTGTGACTAGTCTGGCAAACAAGCCAGGGAGAAGGCCAATATAGCTATCGCAAACAAAGGACGTGTGGCGAATTTGAGCAATTTAGCATTGAAGTTTACCAAATCAAAGAAATGATAAAATATAAAAAAACGCCACCACGTAATCTCTTTTCATATCGATTGTCAATGTTACCTAGACAATAGCAACAAGTTGTTGTCCTTATAAATCGTGCCAAGAAACAATCAGTGGAGTTTTCCTTTGATAATAGGCTATGTTATACCCTTATCAAATATTAATAAAGCCAATAGTTCATACTCAATGATGTGTACCCCCGCGGCAAACGCCCATCGATCCTCTAGTAAAGTGATGATTCATTGTGGGTGACAAACACGGGTCCGAGACCGCTTTGTTTTAGTGCGGTTAATGACCGCGACGCTTGAAGGTTTCCCAACCGAAGACCCCATAATCGTCTCTCGTTAGAGCCTTGCTGCTGTATTGATCGTGGGTCTGCATGTAATATTGATTATTCTCAGAATAGAAATATACTGGCTCATAAGTATGACGTTTGTTGTGCGAGACAGTTTAAATTAAGAAATGGAGATTCTGCGTGTATTTATTTCCCAAAGAGGAATCAAAATTTTCTTTTACTTAAATTTCCCGACCAATGATCCATTTGTAACGCCACAGAAAAGATTAAATAGCTGTTTAGCCTGAATGCGTCATATCGATTTGTCAAAGAGGCCCAACGGATGCTATATACATTATCCGGTGCACCTTGATAAATTAACCGAGTTAGTGAGCACGACGAAAACTTGGCGAAGAACATAACAAAAAGTCAGGAAAGTGATTGTATGATGTTGTGCAAGAAAATTGTAAGACGCTGACGTTAACTGAGTCGCCTGTGCGGGTGATTTTAACAGTTGACGACCTTGAACATAGTGACACCCAACGAAGGCAGCGAAATATTTAACGAAGACAGCGAAGATAGCAAAGATTCTCACGATCACCGTCAAAAGCAAATAACTACAGAGATGCATTCGGCATATAATACACGGAAACACCGACGGCACTTACACATATGCACGACAATGCGTTTATTTGCAATGACAAAAAATACGAGAAAATGATATGCAGCCCTGATAAATGGCGGGATTTCTGTGAAAGGTTGTTCCAGTGCAAAGACACCGAAACCATAGAGTCAATACTCAGAGACGACACGGTAATTGCACGGGACTTCAAGTTCAAAGACAAGTACTGTAACGGATTTGACATTTTTGGATTCCTACGTACGAAGGATGGTCATTTACGAGCTGCTGTAATGCATTATCGTAGTGGCAGTGCGCAGTGATTTGGCCAAATACCAGCTTAAATAAAAGTTTTTTGACGCTAATCAGCGGAGGATGCTGCGTGGTAAAAATAAAAAGCTTGCTTACAACACACTACTCAGCCTTTTAACATTACCATCTTAGCTCCAACATGTTTTACGGTTAACAATGTAGCGATCGATCGGTTTTTTAACCTGGGCCTTTAATAAATTTAGGTTACTTTTTTCCATGTACTGTCATAGCGGTCTTTTTGAAAATGAATTTCACATATTGCAATTCTACTTTATGTGTAAAATGTTTTATTTTGAACCTGCCGACGATGGGAAGTCCTGGATTGATGAAAAGTTGCCTATTAAATGCATAATACGTTGATGAGATCATTTTTTATTTTCAAATCTATTATTACAATTTATTTTCAGCTTAAATTGACCTTTCATTTAAATGCTCCATTGTATCTCTTACTATAAAAATATCATGCCAATAAATGATTTTAATACATGATCTTTGTAAATATGTTGTTGTCTATTCGTGATTGTCCTCAAAGTTTGCGTCAAACGATTTCTATGTATAAGATTCTTTATATACACTTAACTACAGAGTTGTATTAGACCAGGAGTCTCCAAACTTTATAAGATGAGGGCCATGTTAGACTTTTGAAAGGGGCTTACGGGCCGAAGCGACTGTGAAAAATTTAAATATATGCAAAATCGTTTTAAAAAAGTACAACATTTTGCCTGCCGGACAAATCGAAGCCGCGGGTCGGATCCAGCCCGCGGGCCGTAGTTTGGAGACCCCTGTATTAGACCATAACAGTTCCGGTATTTTACCTCTAACATTCGTTTGACAATGGTAAAAGAAAGATCAGAAGGTTTAAAGACAAACAACTGATATTGGTAGGGATAGGGATATAAAAACATTTGCTAAATAAGATTATGAAAACTAATTTGCTGAGTTTTGTCTTTTGGAAGCTGAACATCACGTAAACTAGTGTCTTAAAACTGAAGACAACTTACGATTTTTCGCCCTGGTCTAGAAAGGGCTTAAACATACATTTTAAACAGAAGACTCAATATAATTTTGTATTTAGCTGAATGATTTAGATCAATTGCACGCATTTATCAACTATTATACCCGCTGGCCGACTTGAAAAGAGTTGATCATATATCCACATATGTATTTTATGTTCAGATTTTAGGTTCCAATAGCGTATTAAGACGGGCGAAAATAAATAACGATGTGACAGCAAATTGATAAGCGCACTGAACTGATTACATTTTCTTTCTTTTTTTAGCTTTGTCCAGCGTAAAGTAAACAAATGTTGCACATCGAATATGCTTTGATTTTGTCGATAAGGAATGCATCATTGTCTAACAAACACGTTGTTAGTAAGAACCAAGTGACCTGCAAGTTAGAACTCTGGCAAAATCGTTAAAATATAAACAAACTGGAAATGTTGATGAATTCTACGATGTTTATCTACGGAACTCATTTCATCTATGATATGGCAATACCGCGCAATTTATGAGCAGGCAGTCCTTCAAAGCTTTTTGTATGCCGCTAAAGACTTTAGGCACACTCAGATCCGTAGTGTACATGGTCGATGGTAGCAAGAACGCGCCCACTGCCGCAGACGGTTGAAGGTAGTATGTATATATATATATATATATATATATATATATATATATATATATATATATATATATATATATATATATATATATATATATATGTATATATGGAAGAGAGGCCAATTATTACTATTTTCTTTTTGTCTCTTCAAGATATCAATATACTAATTAAGTTCCTTATACATTTCCTTCGTTGTTTTCTTCATTTTTGACGAAAAATCCATCGTGCGGTTGACGCATAGGTTCAAAAAGACCAAGGCATCTTAATTATATTAGGCGCTGACTTGCACACAGCATGCAAAAAAGTCAGTATACGTTCTGTTGCATTTTCTTTAAATAGTTGTATTAAAAAAAATGACGGGAATTTGTAGTGCAAGTGACATTTCCGGAACCAGCCTAATCACACTGTTTACTTGTCATCCTACTCAAAAGCCAACTGGCTTTAATGCTGTTTTCTATTGAATGCAAGCAGCATTCTTCCCTGGTTATCTCTCCAGGAAAAATCAGAGAAAAACATATTAATGATTTTCTTAGTGAGTACAATAAGGTGCATTGGTTCAGTAAGTGTATTGATATCTTGAAGAGATTATAAAAGTTGATCCTGTTTGTGGCTGACTACCCTCTTTACAAAGGGTGTACGATTTGGTTGGTTATCGTTATCTAGAGGATTATCGACCTCGGTGTTATTGTTATCGAGTATATAATAAAATAAATTATGAAATTTTTAGATGGAATAAATAGAGATCTGAGCAGATATATAAAACAGAATAACACGAGCCCCCGTACATGAAATATAACAATTTAATCAATTTCATAAAACAAATTGAGATAATACATTACATTAGGAAGATACACTTCTTTTGAAATAATCCATTTACTGAATTTCAAACACAAATATACTTATGTAAATAGCCGATCTGTTTTAAAACGATAGAATTAGTTCATCAAAAAATCGAGTGAAGTATCGATGTCATTGCCCTGCCTGCCTGCATAACCTGCTTATCGCTGGTCACTCCAACTTCAATGTTGCTGTTCTCCCCTTGTTTTATTGTTGTTTTTTTCCCTTCTCACGCTCTCTTATCTCGCCTCCTTCGGCCCTCGAACTTTGTGTGGGTAGGTAGATGGATAGGTGGATGTGTGGATGGAGCTATTTCCCCTTTCAAAATAAACAGAGAAGCAACCTAAATCTTCTGTCAATTATCATTCTGGGAGTAGAGCATTACTCAACTCTCTATACGTCAGATATCGTCCTATCAGAATTCAAACAGATTCCAAAGGCTATCTGGTCAGGCCAAACTTGACAGACCATAAACAAACCTAGTTTCAGAAGATTAATGTACTTCATAACGGCTATTTCATCACATTAATATCACACGAGACATAACAGTTTCAGTTCACGTCCTAATTATATAAATGAATCAATGAAATTCACTTCATGGCTTAACTACATTAATTTCAGTGAATACTCGACAAGTCTTTATCATACATGAAATCATCTAAGACAACTTGTATCAAATAAAGTAATGCATGAAATTCTTAGAATACATGATTCCTATAACAATCAAGACGACAAATTCAAACAATTCGTCAAACTCAAATAAAGAAGATTATTGTACGAATTCAGACAAATGAACTCAAACAAATAGTTATACTCATATCAAGAAAACTGATGTACGAATTTAAACAAATAAATTCAAAACAAATAATTATATTGATATCAACGAATTACATGAGATTGATGCAAATACCTTGTGCTTTCGAGACTCGCTCGCTTCTACCGCCAGAATTGTCCCTCAACTTTTACACACTGGTCACTTGAACAATTGTTTATACGAGAGAATTTCGTCTTTTATTCTGCTCTGAGTCAAGATCTCTTCCTCTTGCAGGAAAACTTAGACTGATTAAATTTTGCGATGTGGAAATTTAAAACATGAAATGTTCGTCTGGGAACACACCCCTTACATGAAACTTTGTGACTAGCTTCGGTGTTGTCCATAAGGGACAAATCGCCTTCAGCGATGATTTTAACAATTTCAATTGCATTGATTTTTAAAACAGAAATGAAACCATATTTTTGTCCGGAAGTGGTCGAAAAACGCAAAATAAAGGTTGCACCAAAGATGCAGTCATCTATCTGTCAATAAAAGCCATACTATTTAATGAGTAACAATTTTGCCAACAAAAAATAAGTCTTTGCTATCAGGTAGTCAATTGTAAACTGGCTAGAAGAAACTGGAATGGTTAGCTTTACAACTTCAGCAATATCCACGCCTGATGGTGGACCATAACAAAACAGTTAACAGTAGATTTTCTGAATTTCAGTGCATATTTACTGTAATTTGCATGAATTCTCTTAATATCCCTAGCAAGACTAAAGCCTCAGATTTCAGGCCTGTAAGATAAAATGAGAAACATCTTAATATCGATAATCTTAAGAAAAGTATATCTGTTGATACTTTTGCAAATAATATTTCTGACGCTTGTTCCGATAAGACTTTTTGACATTTATGAATTACTAGGCCAAAAGATATTTATAAAACGAAGCAACTATCAGTTGATGATTTCCAAAAGAAACCACCTTTTTAAAAAATACAACGTGTGTTTTGTCCAAATTAACTTTTATCCCCATTCATCACGGTAAGATTTAGTATTTCGATTGAGGTTATCAAATATATAGAAGATATTTTCTTTTCCTACGTTAATACCGGATATATTTCATCGTGTGGTACAAAAAACGTGATATTTTAACGTGTGGCGAAGCCACGAGTTAAAATATATCGTTTTTTTGTGTACCACAAGATTAAATATATGCGGTATTTACGCAGGAAAAGAAAATTCTCTTTTTATTATATACCAAACTTGCTCCAGAATCGAAGCTTAGAACATTAAATACACTCTTTACCCCCCCCCACACACACACACACACTTTTCGTAATTCACCTAGACTGATCATATAAATATTAGTGACTTACGAGAGCGGTATGATTGGGTTGATATAATCTGTCGCAGTAAATTACATTTTTAACATTTTGTAAACTATTTGATCATAATTGACCACAAAGCAAGTCCGATTCATCAAAGCGTCACAGCGGGTTTATCATTTCTATCAAGGAAGAAGGGGAAATAACTTCATAGAGACGCGAACGGCGTCGAGTCAAATTTCTTCAGCAAAAATTAATTTCTGAATGTAATGCAGTTTCTATTTATTTGTTCTCTAGCTCGCAATGTGCTCGTTTGTGTTGCTGCATGTTTAACTTACGCATGCACACACAATCCAGTGGCACATGGCATGATGGGAAATCTTATATTTTCACATGTGAAAATATAAGGATATATTTTTCACATGTGAAAATATAGGAATGACAAAAATATGAAAATTATTTCGCTAATAAGTTTCTATATTTCAAATGAAGTATATAATAAAAGTAAGTCTTTGGCATACAAAAAAAAAAAAAAAAAAACGTTTTAACAGGCCATTTATATTTCCAACAAGCCTATATTTGGATAGGACACTTTATAAATAGTATAAGAAAAAAATGAAAAGAGCAATTGTGAAAGAATAAAACCTTAATATGCACCAAAAGGACAGTTGATGATATCGGTCAATCCATTTATAGTATTTACACAGGCTTTAATCGCTTTACATATTGCGTTTGTAATATTTTCCATTATGCTACTCAATCGACGTTGTTGAAATGTACACCCTAAAGGACCATATTTATTGTATCCAATGGCTTTTTTTTTCCTTCTTTTTTAAATAAAATTCAATGTACAAATGTGCAATGTAATCTAGTATGTGAATTTCTGAATTTCCGTATAATTGTGTGAAAAACAAATGTGTTGTCTATAGTTGTCTCTTCCTTCTCCTCCTTTTTTCTTCCTAACTTTCCTTGGACGTGGTTAACACTCTGAACATCAATGTCCTTGTTCGTGCCCCAAATGATTTGTCTTTAGTTTTTGTCTCTAGACCGCTTTTCTTCTTTCTTTAGATAAGAGCTTCCTTTTCTTTGACGTTGTGGACATCCCGGGGCCAAGTGTCCTTTCTCTTAACAGATATAACAGGTATCTTCACTTTTATCTCGAGAAGAGCTGTGGTTTTATAGAGGGTCCAAAAAGTTCTTTTCCTGTGTGGATGAACACATTTCTTTTCCCGCACTGACTAACGTTTCATTGGGATTTTATTTGTCGACCATGAGATTTGGGATGAGTTATTTACTTTCTGACAAGGCAGCATTTTTTAAAGCATGAAATCCTTGGGAAACAAAAGGTTTGACGGTAGGTACGACAGTAGGAAAGAGCTATTTGGACATACTCTCCAAACCAATTCCTCGTTGTCGAGCTACTCCTCGGTATATTAAAGTACACAGACATCAAATTGTGCCTTTCGTTCAATTCGATGGGGTACCGAAAACGCCTGAAGAATTTGTTCTTGCTGTCGGTGTCTTTCGACTGCGGAGCTGTTTTTGTGTTTCTACCCAGAATAGTAAACCGACTTGGAGAAAAGTTCGTGGATAGCATTTTGCTCTCTGGAAAATCCATTCTTAGACGATGTGAGGGTGCATGATATAGCCTTGTGAAACTGATCGTTGAAGACATTCCAAATCGTATCGACGAGATGTTGACAAATTAAATTATCATCCTTGAGGAATTCTCATTTCATACATATTCAATCAGGTATTGGCTGGCGGTTGTATTTTTTTCGGGGGGGGGGGGGGGGGGGGGGGGGGGGGGAATTAAGAATCATTTTTGCCCAAGTATTCTTGTACAAGTTCGTCGAATATTTCTACCATAAAAATCCTTTGTTTCCCAGATGTAATTTTGCCGTGAAAAAAAAACAAACAAAGAAAAAAAAAAAAAACGGTTTGTTCGGAAACACATCCAGAGAGATGTTAATAGGTAAAGTCAAATAAGATGTCTCACTCATAATTAAATTGTTCTTGTCTTCTAAGTTGAAAACACGACTTTCCAAACTTTACAAAGGGTTGTTGCTACTGCTACTGCTTTTGTCGTTGACGATGCTACTGTCGGTATATTTGAACGAGGGATCTTCTTGGGAAGAAGATAACCAATACAACAGCTGAGAAAAATTGTCGACACGTATTTATTGCCTTGTAGCAAACTCAAGTCTGCAATGGCTGATCGAATTACACAATAAACACGACGTTTGAGAGAAAAAGGACATTTGATTTTTAGGAACAGGTTATCCATACCACACCTTCTGTTCTTGTTGTTGCATTTGTTTCTGGGGTTCTTGGAGAGATGAAGTGGAACAGGGTGACACAGTATTTAAAGACAACTTCATAAATTCTTCTTCTTCTTTTTATAGTCAGTTACATGCGAAGCTGCAATCCGATAATCGAAGCTACGTGTTCTTTTATCTAGAATGCTTTACATACCGTACACGTCGTCGTCCTTCTTGGTCACTAGTTGTACCACGGGCAAGCAAAACGTTCCTTTTAACACGTCTCACTTCATATTTTAAAATTTTTAAACAGGCGGATGAAGTCCAAGCACCTGTCATGTGACACGAAAGAATTCTCTTGTCCAACTCCTTTGTCAAAAGTGCATTTTGTTTTCTGATGTGATCCCAATCTCTTGTGTTTAACACTTCTTTCTTTTTGGATGTCTCAGCAGTTCCAATCCAATCAATCAAATACTGTCACTTTGTTTTTGGGAGTCACCTTTTCTACAACACATCCGATACTGCGATGGTACGATTGATTGAAGGTTTTCAACAAACTTGGTGACACGTTGATGTATTTGAGAGTATGTTGATGTGTAAAATATTTTCAATTCCGCTTTTTTCGAGGTCCTTTGAAAACGTTCCACGACACTGGCTTTGGTTTCGAGATTTTCACTGGTGAAGAAATGAATATGTCGTGTTTTTTCAATTCGTTTTGATATGGTTGATTGAGAAATGAAGTGCATCTGTCAATCACAGAGGGTGTCGACCACTTTGTTTTTCAAGATGGTTTTCAAAGCTCGCCCTAACTCTGAACCTGTGGTCTTTTCCTATAAGTATTGCCAAAAAATATCTTTCTCCTTCAATTTCTGCTCTTCCTGTAAAACAGTTTTCTTGAATTCATCTATGTCCACCTTCAGTGAGTCTCTGACGTCTTGGCTTTTTGTATTGTTTAGTTTCTTTTATATTGCATTTTTTAATCCCTGTGCACCTGTTGTACTCGTTGATGATCAAAATAAACTCTTCATGGCTGAGTTCATTGTCATCTTCATCACTCAGAAGATTGTATCAAAAGAGTGTAGCATGTGTTAACAGCCTACACATTTGTTAACCCCAAACGGCCCTTTTCATGGCCACTGAGATTTTTAGAAATAGAAATACTACTCAGTGTTACCAGCCAGAAGGAAATTTGTAACTGTTTATTGTTTAATTTCTTTTTTTAAAACTTTTATTTTGTAAACAAATAAATAAAAAAATTAATAATACAATTTTTATTTATTTAATTGCTTTACAGTTTGTAAAAAGTGTTTTACAATTTTGAATTTTGTATACAATTTCTAAAATAACTTTTTGCAAATTTAATTTTTTCCAATTTTTTTTTCCAATTTGAAAAAAAGATGTTTTAAAATTTTCTATTTTTTTTTTACTTCTTTCTAGTCTCGTCTTAATTCCGTATTGATTTCGGAATTATTGTATTATTTTTAGTCTCGGGCATCAGTTAAAAATCTTTCCGAGTTTTTTCCAGTGTCCGCTAAAGTCCATGACAGTTTCAGAATTTTAGTGTTACTTTTGGTCTCGGCCATATGTTTTAATATAATGTTCCGGACTTTTTTTTTTGTTCGTATTAGTTTCGGAATTTTAGTATTACTTTTAGTCTTAGCCATAATTTTGTTATATAATATTCCAGGCTTTGTTTATAGTCTCTGCTAAAGTCCGTGACAGTTTCGTAGTGTAAGCATTACTCTTTAGACACGGATATTTTAGTGTTATTATGAGTTGGCTTCCTTGATTACAGCTATTTATAGCATCAGAATAATATATGCAAATGTTCCGACACCGCCAACATAATCTGAGGCATAGGTAATGCTTTATATATAGAAATATGGGATATATGCATGTACCCACTAGGCAGCATTATGTCGTTGGGACTTCATTTCCTCTGTTTGGTTTGTAAAAGGGTGAGTGTTGAATGGTGACAGTGTGTGATAGTTTGTCTAAAATTAGGTTTTAGTCCTCGTTTACTCTACTTCTTACCTTACATCCTACCTTTACACATTTTTTGCAGGTGTGGGTATTGGTCAGAAGGTGTGCGTGGTTGCCAGTAGGTATGTGTGTTGATCAGTAGGTATGCGTTCTGGTCAGTAGGTGTTGGTGCTGTTCACTAGGTATGGACGCTGGTCAGTAACATTGTGTGTTGGTCAGTAGATGTGGGAGCTGGTGAGTATGTGTGCATTATGGTCAGTAGGTAAGTGATGGTCAGTAAGTCTGTCTGTTGGTCAGTAGGTGTGGGTGCTGGTCAGTAGGTGTGAGCCTTGGTCAGTAAAATTGTGTGTTGTCCAGTGGTTGGTAGGTATGACTGCTGGTCAGTAAGACTGTTAGCCACTAGGTGTAGGTACTGGCTAGTTGGAGTGGGTCTTGGTCAGTATGAATGGCTGCTGGTCAGTAAGAATGTATATTAGCCAATAGGTGCGATCGCTGATCAGTTAGAAAGAGTATTTCTCAATAATGTCAACGTTAAATTCCCCTTGACCCAGAGTGTCACATTTTCAAGTTGGCGGTAGTAATGTTAATTCATATTGACCCCAGAATGATCCCATACACTACTTATCTCTGTAGCTATTTGGAATATCTTTATCCCCATTTTGTATAACGGAATTATTAAAGATGTGCACCAGTCTTTTGGGAAATAGGAACCATCAAACAGCATTAAACAAACAAGTTAAAAGAGGCGTAAAAAAAAGTTCGGAAGCATCAACAATTTCAAGCGCCACCACGCTTTAAGAAACTTATTGAATTGTTTCGTCAGAACAGTCTCCTGGTAGCATTAAAAACATTCTTTATCAAAATAAGTGAATGTAATTCTTAAACTAGTTGTCTGGGAGACTTGAGCTGTGTGATAAATACCATTATAGCATAGTCTTGAAGTGTTTATTTTTTTTTTAAAAACCCACATCAAACCATGTTATACCCTTTACTAAATAATATTAACCTTATTCAATCTGTCCATGGCATATCATATCGCTTGCTTTACGCTATAAATGTCTAATGCGTTTTTACTTTCGGCTTTAAAAAAGGCAGAATAGGTACAATCTTAACATGCAAAGTCTGTATTTAGTATCTTTGCGCTTTTTGCGGTATATCAGTACAATCTAATTATACACAAAAAGATCTTATCAGTCCGTTCGTGACATATGGGGATACAATTTTTCCGCCAATTTATTCCTTAGTCGAGACTGGGAGTTCCAACATCTCTTCAAAAACATACAGATAGGCCGTATATGCCGTTTGTTATGTGGCCAGCTAATGTCTGAATTCACCATACGCAGTTTTGATTTCTTACTGACTATGTCGTTATCGCAGCCTACAATTTTAAACTCAGAAAAGAAAAGAAAAACAAAAAGTTGCAAACGTGCGTGCTTATTAAGTATGGAATACCAGAGTGGCATCAATGACTTGAAAAGTAGCCAAATATGATAGGTTTAGATTTAATGCTGGTTTATCTGCTATTTACTCTTCTATGAATGTGTCCTTATATTGCGCATAAGTTTTCTTTTATTGAGAAAACGTTTACTATGTGCCTTACATCCATTACTTAACAAAAGTATACTTACTACAGGTTTCCACGTAGCTACTTGCCTGCTGAAATAAAAGTTTGGAATCTTGCTGGTAGAATTTATACATGAAAATGTCAAACAAAATCAAGACGAACCTCTAGTCGTTGATCAACATTATTGTTTTCTTATTCCTCTTTTCTTTCCAGTATGGAAGTAATGATATTTTTAATCGCTGTATATAATTAACTCAGGTATTCCTCAACCGTAACATTAAAATACGTATTGACATGTGCATGCCCACCTGAACGTGATTGATGTGTACGATTTGCTTGCATATAGGTCGTTGAAAACTGACGCAGTTTCTGGAAATAGCTTTTTTGGAAACAAATAATGAACCTGTCTTACTATCTTCGATCACAATGTGATCTTTATTCTCAACTAATGTTTCCATATCAAGTAACATAATCTACCAGCATTTTCCAATCATTACAGCTAATATGAAGGAAATGAAACAAAAACTCAAAACAGACTTCCGCCTCAGTGAAAAGCTTTATGTTTGTTTTATTTTAAAACCGGAATTTAAAACATTACGTGAATTGTTTGATCGAAAAAGAATCTATTGTTCGTTTCGATCAAGAGACACTTCTAGATAAACTAGGGCATGCAGCACTACTTATATTAGAACTTAAGAGTGGCTATTTTTGTAAATCAAATACATGTGATAAGACATAGGCTATTAAGCAATTATGTCCGAAAAATGACACTTGATCGGACACAAGAACACACTTGACTAGGAACTGATGAACCTCAAAGCACCTATTTTGTTGTTGTGATCATCTTCATTGTCGTGGTCATCATGATCGACGTCGTCATCAAAGGCTAAGACAGTTTACACAAAAATAATTATAGCATTAATCACACGAAATATTTCAGTCTTAGGCAGCTACTGCAAATATACATGCATAATCTTCAGTTTAATATAATCTATTACAGCAACTGCAAATATACATGTATAATCTTCAGTTTAATATAATCTATTACAGCTACTGCAAATATACATGTATAATCTTCAGTTTAATATAATCTATTACAGCAACTGCAAATATACATGTATAATCTTCAGTTTAATATAATCTATTACAGCAACTGCAAATATACATGTATAATCTTCAGTTTAATATAATCTATTACAGCTACTGCAAATATACATGTATAATCTTCAGTTTAATATAATCTATTACAGCAACTGCAAATATACATGTATAATCTTCAGTTTAATATAATCTATTACAGCAACTGCAAATATACATGTATAATCTTCAGTTTAATATAATCTATTACAGCAACTGCAAATATACATGTATAATCTTCAGTTTAATATAATCTATTACAGCTACTGCAAATATACATGTATAATCTTCAGTTTAATATAATCTATTACAGCAACTGCAAATATACATGTATAATCTTCAGTTTAATATAATCTATTACAGCAACTGCAAATATACATGTATAATCTTCAGTTTAATATAATCTATTACAGCTACTGCAAATATACATGTATAATCTTCAGTTTAATATAATCTATTACAGCTACTGCAAATATACATGTATAATCTTCAGTTTAATATAATCTATTACAGCTACTGCAAATATACATGTATAATCTTCAGTTTAATATAATCTATTACAGCTACTGCAAATATACATGTATAATCTTCAGTTTAATATAATCTATTACAGCTACTGCAAATATACATGTATAATCTTCAGTTTAATATAATCTATTACAGCAACTGCAAATATACATGTATAATCGTCAGTTTAATATAATCTATTACAGCTACTGCAAATATACATGTATAATCTTCAGTTTAATATAATCTATTACAGCAACTGCAAATATACATGCATAATCGTCAGTTTAATATAATCTATTACAGCAGAATGTTATTTAAGTTGCAATGCTAATGTGAAAAATTGACCTAACATAAAAAAGCATTCCTTTACCGATCTCATTTTCCATTCCGAAACTGATAGACGTTACAAGATATATGCTGACAAAGGAATACCAACAAAGAACTAGTGCTGCGCTTTGTCTTGAATTCAAATGAATGCACTGTCTTACTCGCTGAGAAGTTACATCAATTATTACCGTCATAAAACAAATGGAATATGTTATCTCTTTATGCGTTTGTTTCAATACAGAACACTAGCAATTGCGTACTTTTTATTTCAACTCCCACGGCCCCAATAAATGTTGCGCTTTAAATAATTATTCACTGATCGTGAGGGATAAAGTGTGGGTATAGTCATTAACGCCATTTGTGTCGGTCTTTCAAACTTTAATGAAAGACGGACACATGCGCTTGTGCAAATTTTGCTGCTCCCAGTTATCTGGCATAGAGCTGGAGCCTGTATCAGCGTCTTGCAGATATAGCAACCATGGAGAGCGAGAAAGAAGTGTCTCGTGAGATGTTATTTCCATACCAATATGCACTACTCTTTGTTAATAAGATTTAACGACGCGCTTTTTTACGCAACTTTTCATGTAACACATATCTATAGGAAAGTCATTCGACGATTAATAATTCTTGTTTAACGATGCGTGGAAAATTTATAAAAATGACATAAGAAAGCAAGCGAGTTAATTATTTTAATTTATATAAATGATATAGGAAATCAAGCGTGTTAATTATTCTAATTTATAAAAATGACATAAGAAAGTAAGCAAATTAATTATTTTAATTTATAAAAATGACATGAGAATGTAAGCAAGTTATTTATTTTAATTTATATAAATAACATAAGAAAGCAAGCGAGTTAATAATTTAATTTATAAAAATGACATCAGAAAGTAAGCGAGTCAATTATTTTAATTTATAAAAATGACATAAGAAAGTAAGCGAGTTAATTATTTCAATTCGCTTTTTTTCAATAATACATATATATGCTGATGAAGTATTGAGTGGGGGGGGGGAGTCTGCGTCTTAACTCAAATGCTTTAAAAAGTCGTCAGATGAATTTGTTATGTAAAATGCCGTGGACCATATAATTTTTTACTTGAACGGAGTTTTCAAAAAAGTTATATTTTATTCAGCTTAAATCGACCTTTCTTTTATATTTATAATACCTGTCCGTCGTAGTTAAAGCATCAGTTGAAGAAAATCGAAAAAAAAAAAAAAATAAA
Source organism: Margaritifera margaritifera (assembly GCA_029931535.1). Taxonomy (NCBI): domain Eukaryota; kingdom Metazoa; phylum Mollusca; class Bivalvia; order Unionida; family Margaritiferidae; genus Margaritifera; species Margaritifera margaritifera. The sequence continues at coordinate 17,053,333 of JAQPZY010001699.1, read as the reverse complement.
ATGGGTGCATTATCAACAACTAATATTTAGAAAATGATCGGTATAAAACTAAACAGGAAGGAATAATCTAATGTCCGATATTCTGTTTTCAAGGTTAGGGATAATGTGTAAATTATATCATGATGACTTTGAGATTTTTTATGTGATCTCAAATGACCGTTAAAATAAAAGACAACTAAAGATTCCGTGAAAGAAAAAATTCGATGTGAATCACCCTGTTGTCATATAACTATAACTCATCGACATTACGTTTGTGCTCAATGGTTTTGGTTGAGGTATATCTTTTTATTTTATGACATATCAATGACATTAACGAGCTTATAGACGAGAAACGTTGTACAATTTTAATGATTATCGTTAAAAATAAGTCTTCAGAAACGTATTAAACAGGGTCAAAAGAGGCATGAGAAGGATATATATATATATATATATATATATATATATATATGTGTGTGTGTGTGTGTGTGTGTGTGTTACAGATATGATGTCATGTCTTAGACGCAATTGCTGCGCATTAAAACATTAAAGAAAAGAAATGTGACATCGAATTTCAGCTTCAGGATCAAATATAAGACTCAAAATTATATAATACTTTTATAATCAGAAAGAAGTAAAAATCGTTTCCTCCCACGTTTGCTATTTAATATCTCACAACGAATGCGAGTGGTACAAACATCCCATTTGCGACGATGAAATACAACCTTTTGACATTTTGACGCTATTTAAATGAATAAAAATATAAGTTCATGGGAGATAAAACTAGCAGTAGTTTTATTTCCACTGAAATTAAAAACTACATAAAGAGTCTAAAATTAATATACTAAAAGCAAACTACAAAGGGATAACTTTTAGAGTTTGAATTTACAAGAAGTTGGAAAAATGGGCAAAATAAACACAAAAAAAACAACAAAAAAAAAACAAGAAAACCTGCGAAATCTTTGCAAATGCATGATGAACTAAAATATCTAAGTCATTGTTAGATCTCGCATCCGAGCAGCAACATCTATGATGAGTAAATTTGTATCGATAGATTTGAATCAATTACAGGCAAAGTTGAATCAATTACCGGCAAAGTTTAATCAATTACAGACAAAGTTGAATCAATTACAGGCAAAGTTGAAAGAAGATTGAAGTGTATCAATTGATATTAGAAGGTCCCTGGGTTTCTATCATTCAAGTTCAGATAATCTTCATCAGAATTGTATGCTAGCTTGACATTAAAACACATCAGTCTTAAAAAGTCAACAGATGAATAACAAAATACAGAAAATAATGCTAAATATGTGTGTACTGGATGGAATGACATCATATAACGAAAATAAAGACAATATTGCTATTGAGTGCTTGGAACACAACTCTAAGGCTATCGTCAATGTGAGTAATAATTACACAGTAAACATAACCAAGTACAAACCAAATTTTTAGGATTCAATAGCCAGTGATCTATACAGACATCTACTCAATCGGACACAGTTTGTGGATTTTTTAAACCAAAATATTGATACATTTTTTCGATCAGATCAATAACACCAAACTTTAATGACTATTATTCGTGTTTGCTAGATTTTGTACTTGTTAGAAATGTTTTTCTTTGTGACTTTGTTTCATACAGTGTCAATAGTCATTAAAAAAGCAATTACGAAGAGGCACCGTAAACAGATCAAAGATCAGCATTAAATACGAAGACGTAAAAGTAATCGATTTTTTACAGAATTATTATAAAATATGTTTTTCACTTTATGTCATAGTGATCTTAATTTCAAATCAGAAGAGAAAACAGGAAAAAATGATGGAACACTAGGTCAATCAATAAACAATGACTTCAAACTTATAATAACAACAGCATCACAAATTTAGGTGATACGTTAACATCAACTGATACAGCTAGTTGTAGTTGGTAGTACAAACATCTTGATACTCAGATACCTAAGTCTTTGTGCGATAATGATTTAAAAATATAAAAGTATAGCGACAACAAGTAGACAACGAATTGTCTTCTATTAAGCAGAGTGCTACTGAAAGAGCTACCAAAATTCAAGAGTTGGAATAAGAGATTAACGACAGCAAGAAAAAGATGTTATATACACACGACATGTTTAAACGGAGATTTAATACCACGTATAAGGCAGTACAAGCATTGGAAGGCATGAGAGAGAGAGAGAGAGAGAAAGAGAGAGAGAGCATGAGAAATACTCAAAATAACCAGTACTTCGAATCTATTAAACAGAAGACTGGCATGAAAAATACAGAAATCTCTGAAAGATACTCAATCCCAATTTAAACAATTGCGGAGAGACTTGAAAAGTGATCTCCATGAAAACTATCAAGAGATTTAAAGATTGATGGAAGATGCTAGTACCAGTAATGCTAACTTTAATAAGAAGATAATTACTAACACTAATACTGTATTAGAGTTGCAAAAAATAATGATTTAAGTGCGATGACAAAAGAGATTAAAGACAACAGAAACAAAATAAATGTGAATGACCGCATGATTAGCTTTTGGAACGATTTATTATTAATCTATTACTGATCTGAATGATACAATCAGAATGACAAAAGGTGTTACCTGTCAATCAAGACCTTTATAGAAAGTTACATGCTGAGCTAGAACAATCAAAATCAGAATGAAAAAAGGTGTTACCTATCAAGGCTTTTATAGCAAGTTACATGCTGAGCTAGAACAATCAAAATCAGAATGACAACCAGTCAATACATTTATAGCAAGTTACATGCTGAGCTAGAACAATCAAAGTCAGAATGACAACCTGTCAGGACCTTTATAGCAAGTTACGTGCTGAGCTAGAACAATCATAATCAGAATGAAAATAGGGTGTTACCAGTCAAGAATTTTATAGCAAGTTACATGCAGAGCTAGAACAATCAAAATCAGAATGACAACCTGTCAAGACATTTATAGCAAGTTAGATGCTGAGCTAGAACAATCAAAATCAGAATGACAAAAGGTGTTACCTTTCAAGACTTTTATAGCAAGTTACATGCTGAGCTAGAACAATCAAAAGCAGATAGAAAAGAAGATGTATACTTGGAACTAATTAATAATACTGGGGTGTTATGGAGTAGGATTGACGAGTTGTTCAAATGGCTAAAACATACGAAAAAATAATTAAACCTTCTGGAACAAAAAATTACAACGGAAGTAAAAATGCAGTTAAAACTAAAATTGATCAAAAGACTACCATTTAGCGGTAACCATTTCATACATTTAAAACCTAAGTAGATATACAAAAAATGTAGAGGTTTTACAAACTAAATTAAACACTGAAATACCCATAAATAATATTGAACTGAGTGTTTGAATGGATGCGTTAAAAAGGAAATCCATAAATACGATATGAAGTGTTAAGAGAAAATCAAGCTAATGCTTGGTTGTACAGTGCTTTTTGAATGTAATGTACCAGGTTAGGGTACCCAGATGTACCAAATCAGGAGTATCCTGATGAATGTAATGTACCAAGTCAGGAGTATCCAGATGAATGTAATTTTACCAAGTCAGGAGCATCCAGATGGTGTCATTATACTAGCAGTTAGAGACACGATGTTTGTCTTCTGGATCTGTAGTTTACTTTATCATCAGTTGTTGGATATTTTCAAGTTTAAAATTTCACCTCAAATATTATTTGAAACATATGGATTCAATATGTTCCAAGAACATTTCCTGAATGCATATTATACCAGGTAGGTCATTCGTAGCCAGGGTTTGCTATGAAAATAAAGAAATTAAGTTTATATACAATTTCTATCAGCCGGTACATTGAAGAATAAGAAAACATTTAATTTTATATTAGGTTACAGGTAAAAACAGAAACAAACAAACAAAAAACACCTTAATGCTTACACAATGGACTTTAAAAAGTATCTAATCTTTGCATTGTAAATGTATCACGTACATATTATCGTGAAGCGAACATTAAATTAAAACTGGATAATATGAAAGAATCCGATAATAATTTCGACAAAATTTCTAAAACGCTAAAATTTTTAAAACGCTAAAATATAACTATAACGTAAAGGGCAATAAAAAAAGAACAAGACGAATGCTGGTCTGGTTGAAGAGGTATTTAAGTTCTTTGCCAATTTTATGAAAATCACAAAGGTACGTCATAAATTACACAACAACGATTATTAGGGGTCCCGGAGGACTTCCTAATTACATCGAGTCTAATAACAATATGAATTCTGATACCTTATTTACGCAACGATAGATACCAACAATATTTTGGATACACACACTTAACAGTAATCTGACATTTAAATAATCTATTTGAAAGAACCCCATAGCATGATGTTTGGTTGTGTTAAAATTGTGGAAAGACCGAGTTTACACTAGATTTGATAGAAACTGACATGTAATAATTTCTCTGACTATATTTTCATCATCTTTTCAGCCTTTATGTATAACAATACTTGGAGTAGAAAATAGTTTTTTATATAGGACAATGTAATTATGATATACCCTGGTGAGAAATTCGACAAATGGATAGAATTACTCGTTAACGTTTAACAGGTTTCTAATACCTCTCTTTATGACAGATGATTGTGGCAACTTAGAGGATGCAAAGAAGAAGGCAACTAGATAACTTGGCTAAGCGGATGCACAGAAGAAGGCAACTAACGAAACTAATTTGGCTTAGAGGACGCAAAGAAGAAGGCAAGTACCCTAGATAAATTGGCTTAGAGGATGCAAAGAAGAAGGCAAGTAATCTAGATACATTGGCTTAGAGGACACAAAGAAGAAGGCAAGTACCCTAGATAAATTGGCTTAGAGGACGCAAAGAAGAAGGCAATAACCCTATATAAATTGGCTTTGAGGACGCAAAGAAGAAGGCAACGAACGCAGATAATTTGGCTTAGAGGACGCAATGAAGAAGGTAACTAACGTAGATAATTTGGCTTAGAGAACGCAAAGAAGAAGGCAAGTAATCTAGATACACTTGCTTAAAGATAGCAAAGAAGAAGGGAACTAACGCAGATAATTTGGCTTAGAGGACGCAAAGAAGAAGGCAAGTAATCAAGATACATTGGCTTTAAGTGGTAGACATAATCGAATTTTTTGTGTGTGTGACAATGCAGAAATACAATTTTGTCATTAAGGACCAACACGAGAATGTTCGGTTTTTTATGTGTTGTTTTACTCCAAAGATAAGAAGTTGATGGAAAATGTGTTTGAGAAAAACAATGAGGTACCCATGATTATGATAGAAGATATAATTGAAAAGCTGAAACAAAGCAAAATAAACTTGAATGAGGTTGGGATATCCCCGTCGTTAGAAGGTAGAATAACCATATGGAAGTTTGTTTACGTTATCCATTAAATATTTCGTACGGTCGTACACAGATATCTTTATTTGCCGTAATATTGTATAACTCATCATGGTACGATCTTACTAAATACATCTCTTGGTGATTAACAATTTGGTTGACAATACAATTTTGAAACATTAGATTTTTATATTAATTTTGATTACATATTTATTGATACCCTTGCATACCTTTTTTTCTCTTCATGAGCAATTCTAAAAAGATAAAGCTTACTTTTAAGACCACTAAATCCTTGCATAGGCACAGAATATAATTCATCTTTGAACAGACCTGGAACTTTCTTATCCTTTTGAGGAATACCAAATACAGCATCTTGCTTGCAATCATGTATCGTAAAACTGAATGTTATCCTTGATGTAATCTTAAATTCTTTTAGTTTCTACATTAGTATATAAAGAATCTGTATCTGTCATTAAGTACCTCGCTGTATCACCAAGTTCCTTTTTATCTTTTTGTTGTGAAATTCCTAACTCAACCACTTTATTAACTATAACACTGTTCATCTTCTCTCGATTTAATTTTCTTATTCTTCAAACTGATTAACACCTTGCAAAGATATATCCTTTTGATATCTGAAAACAAAGTTATTTTCATTGGCACATATTTAATCAACTTTATTCTCTTGCGTATATTTTTCGTTTGTTTACCAAAACGAATTATTAAAGAGTCTTTAAAAAAGACTTTTTGAAAGTCACCGGTTGCTCTTTATCTCAGAGTGTTATTCAATTCAATATAGGATTTTAATACGTTTCTTGCTCGAATAATATGGCTCTATATATTTGTGTCAGTTTCAAACCTAATTGACGGTACAGCCACAACTTACGAAAGTGAATGACATATTTTCCTTTCTTCGTTAACGTGCAGAATAACTTAAGTTCTTGCAGTTCTGTAGCCTTTTTTCTTCCATAATGATGATAAATCTCATTCTAGTGTAATTCTTTTTTCTGCAGCGAATGAGCACTATTTTAAATTGTTTTGATTTACTTTATTTTATTTTTTTAACCTCTAAATATACTCCTAAATTAGCACCCAAACTCTCAACATCTCCCCAGTACATTAAATTGTTTTTGATAACTTTGATTTGTGTCTTTGTTGCCCAACCAAAGTTTTAATCTTGTATGTACTGAGACCTTCCCCACCAATAAATGTTTTTAGTATATACGTTCATAATGAATTACCTTGTCCACAACCTATCGTATTCTCCATTATCTCTAATGTTGCCTTCATCAATCATACAATATTCATGGTTTGCTTTTCTATATCTATTTGGTATCATGTTCATTTCTTCTCTAATTCCTGATTAAGTCATGAGGAACATGTCATAGTCAGTTGCAACTCTAGCTCTACTCCTGTTAACCTAAGGCTAGCATCATAAGCTAATCTAGTTGGACTGTAATAATAAGCAGTCTAGATGGAATGTAATAATAAGCAGTCTAGATGGACTATAATAACATGCAGTCCAGATGGAATGTAATAATAAGCAGTCTAGATGGACTGTAATAATAACCAGTCTAGATGGACTATAACAATAAGCAGGGTCTAGATATTCCTAAAATCTTCAAAACTATCGCACGACGTTAAAGTATCTTTCTTGACGTAGTAGTCATGAAGATCACCTAGTGATTGGATTTGAAATGATCCATTTGTCATTAAGATTCTTTGCAAGTTGTTCCAGTAATCCTGTAATTGTCTACAGATCTAATTGTCTTTTTTTATAAAATCCTCTGTACGATCCTTCTCAAATCTGTCGATATTATTGTTTCGTATCGTTTTTCACCAACGTCTTGAAACACAGGTGAGAATTATAGCCCGACAAACTAGGGATAAAGAATGGCATATACTTTGGATGTTTGTCATTCAAATTACACTCGTTATGTGCAGGCTTGATTTGGTTTGGTGTTTAACGGCACAGCAACACAAGTAGGGTATTTAGTGCCAATGCAATTGAAGCAAAGTGCCTTGCCCAATGACGCAATACAGTAATTGATCCGGACTGATCCAATTGTTAAAATCCCACCCGAACTCTTCCTGTCACGAGTCCGCATGCCCCCGCGGACTTATATGCTTAGCAGTTAAATGATCGTGATCTCTTATCTTGTTGGTTTGGATTTTATTTTCACACAAATGACATAATATTAGTGGAATTAAATGTTTCATATCATATCATCATCCCATTAATATCATTTTAACAGCGTTTTGATTTCTCAAGTCTTCATAATCTAACTCTGCTATTTTCTGCAAATGTTCGTAAACGTTCGAATACAGTCTTTTGCTCTCTTACTTTGGTTACTATAGGCTCATAGTCTTTGCGTATAGATCTGATGAGCAGACAAAATCCTTATGGTATATGTTAAGCTGTTGTATTATCCATGATACATTAGAGTCTTTATTGGTTTCATAATACTTTGGAAATCACAATATTGCATATCAACACTATCGGACTGCCATTCTGAATCAATGCCAGTTACGTATACCCTTTTTGAATGGAAACGGTGTTCTTGCTTGGTTGTGCAATGTGTGGGTAGTTTTTTTAGTCGACCTTTCTTTCGATTCACTGTCTTTGTTCTTCTTCTTATCTTGTTTGAATTGCTGCCACAGACGAATAATATTAGAACTTTGGGGATCAAAGGTAAAATGCTTTAAATACTCGTGTTTATCCAGATTTATTTAAAATTTGCAGAATAAGTTTTGGAGAATTGATAGACTCAGCTTTTAGCAAAACCAACCAGAAATCATTGAACAATCTTACAAGTTTGAACAAAACGCTGTCAGCTATGCAGTGTTCAAGTTTAAGTTGTAAGAGATTATCCTGCTAGTCTGTTTTTATCAACTTAAGATAAATTTCAAAACATTAAATACCTTTTTAATAATGTTATTGTATTTAAGTTAAATATAATTTTTACATACCCATTTGATAACACTATGAAACACAATTTTTGTTCCGGGGTAGTAAGTGTTATTAAGTAATTGCTTATGCCTAAAAAGTATAGAAAATGGCTATTATTCACCACAAACTTGACTTTTGTGACCAGGACAGTGATATTTTTAAATTTACCTATCTCCAATGAGAAAACGGGCGAATTTGTGTCTTTTCGTTCACATAAAGTCAGAAAAAAGCATATGAATAAAAATGAACATGTATTTATACTAAAGTAATACAAAAATGACTACAAAAGATTTAGAAGTGAGTAGTTTTTCGAGATTTACGATTATACTGTAAATCACTTTCACGAATCAGCCCCCAATGTAGTCTCCCATCATGTTCTCGTTATACTGTCCTTGGTAGCGGCGTTCAAAGTCCAGTATATCCTGGTGGAAGCGCTCGCCTTGCTCATCCGAGTACGCTCCCATGTTCTCCTTGAATTTATCAAAATGAGCATCAAGGATATGGACTTTGAGAGACATCCTACAGCCCATTGTGCCGTAGTTCTTCACCAGAGTCTCAACCAGCTCCACATAGTTTTCGGGCTTGTGATTGCCTAGGAAGCCCCGAACCACTGGGACAAAGCTGTTCCAAGCCGCTTTCTCCTTACGAGTGAGCTTCTTGGGGAATTCATTGCACTCCAGGATCTTCTTTATCTGTGGTCCGACGAAGACACCGGCTTTGACCTTGGCCTCAGACAGCTTAGGGAAGAAGTCTTGATGGTACTTGAAGGCTGCCGACTCCTTATCTAGAGCTCTGACAAATTGTTTCATAAGGCCCAGTTTGATGTGCAGTGGTGGCATCAGCACCTTCTGGGGGTCCACCAGTGGCTCCCACTTGACGTTGTTCCTCCCCACAGAGAACTCGGTCCGCTGTGGCCAGTCCCGCCTGTGGTAGTGCGCCTTGGTGTCCCTGCTGTCCCAAAGGCAAAGATAGCAGGGAAACTTGGTAAAACCGCCTTGGAGACCCATCAGGAATGCCACCATTTTGAAGTCTCCTATGACCTCCCAGCCGTACTCATCATACTTCAAGGCGACCAGCAAAGTCTTGATGCTGTTGTAATCCTCTTTGAGATGCACCGAGTGAGCCAGGGGAAGAGACGGGTACTTGTTACCATTATGGAGCAGCACGGCTTTGAGGCTCCTGGATGAGCTGTCAATGAAGAGGCGCCACTCATTCTGGTTACAGGCGATTCCGATTGCCTCGAACAGACTGGTGACATTGTGGCAGAAGCAGAGCCCATCTTGACGGGTGAAGAAGCTGGAAAAAGGTTGGTGACGCTTCCTCTGATCTGCGACTTGCACACTTTCATCCAACAAGTTCCACTGCTTGAGCCTAGACGTCAAAAGCTCGGCATTGGACTTGGTGAGACCAAGATCTCTATTCAAGTCGTTGAGGTCTTTTTGGTTGGGGTAGTATGGGTTTCTCTCCTCAGCTCCACCTCTGAAATTGTCATCTGGATCTACAACGTCTTCCTCGCTCTCTGACTTGCTACTCTCTTCTAAAGACGGCTGCTATCTCTTCGGAGGAGTGGGTACGGGGAGCTCATGGCAGTGTGGCACCGGGGCGATGGATGAAGGAAGGTCCGGATACGTGATAGCAGGTGGATTCTTGCCAGTCCGACGTTTGGAAGGGTCCACCATGCGGAAGTAGCAGTTGCTTGAGTGGTCAGTGGGTTCCCGCCAAATTCTTGGGATAGCGAACTTCATGGCTCTCTTTTCCCCTCTGTACCATCCTACAAAAATACATTTATTTCACCCATGACTAATGTGTAAGAGATTCTCGCAACATTTTTCATATATGATATATTTTTTCAATAACATTGAAAATTGTAAAACATTTTAAAATTAAAAACGTTTACAATTGTAAAAATTTTAACAAAGTTTATAACATAAAATTCTGAGCAACAATTGTCCATCTTACCTTCCAGAGGTTTTTTTGCAGTGCTCGCAGGTGAAATGAGGTGCCCAGGGTTTGTCTTGATCCCCGACAGGCATGCCAAAATATGCCTTGTAGGCCTCACACATCTTAGCAGATGCTTCCACGGAGTACTTTTTCGCTCTTGTCTTGATAAATTGGCCGCTGAAATAGCAAAATGTGTCTGCCGGATGCTTGCAGCCTCTTGATGCCATCTCAGAAAAATGCAGATATGTATCCACTTAGGCAACTGGAACTAAACTGAACTGGTGGGCTTAAAGCCCCTGTATTTATACTACTATTTATATTACTGGAAAGTTCTAGAAAGTTCTAGAAGTTACTCCAAGTTTACTCAGCACTGAAGCTATCTGGATTGTTATGAAAAATAGGTAAATTTCAAAATATCACTGTCCTGGTCACAAAAGCAAAGTTTGTGGGGAATAATAGCCATTTTCTATACTTTTGAGGCATAAGCAATTAGGAAATAACACTTATTACCCAGGAACCAAAAAAAAAAATTTGTTTACACGGTGTAATTCCCGGCATTTTGTAACCTTTGACATGTTCAACTTTTAGTTATGTTTCAAATTTTAGCAAAAGCCCATCTACTTTCTCAAGTCTGTCAGTCCCAGGAGACAGTCGTCCTTGAGGATGTGATGCACCTGACTGTGCCCAGAGACACAGTTAGCAGCTTTCTTACTGAGAATAGGGAGGATTTTCCCTATTGCGTTTCTTACGTCAAATCAGCTGGGATGTTGCTTCGATCACTTCAATTACACACTTAAATTTAACCCCCACTGAAGTCTCTAGCGAATGGCTTCGAGCTTTGGAAGCAATTGAAGAGGATTATGGTGTACCGGTAATTTCGCATGACTTGCAATCTGAAGACATTTCCACTCAAGTCCCTTTGCATTGATCTGATGACATAACAGTGAACAACTCATACCAGTCAACTCAGTTACATTGCCATGCTGACGATGAATCGACGAGAGAGAACAGTGCTCGATAATAAAGAAAGCTTTGCACGCACATGACGGGAGTCAAACCTATATTGTTAGAGTAGTTGATATCTGTAGTATGAGCTTTCTACTGATAGACCAAATAAGCAGTTATAGATCAGTCCTACAAAAAATGAAAAGCTTTCCACTCGAAGCTTTTGAGCCGGGTCATTAATTTATTTTTATGCTAGATACATAATAATGTCATACAATTATTAAATCAGTATTTCCGTGCAAAATATTCGCATTCCAGTTGAAAAATTGTTTGTAAACATAAATATTTTCATCGTTGATTTATTTAACTTATTCAACCATATGAGATGCGTTCATACCAAAATCAGTCGTTGCATGTATCATTAATTTCCTTTTATTTTGAAAAACATACAGACCACAGAATAATAATCATCTTTAATAAATTGTTGAAATGTAATTACTCTTCACTTTGTATGGCAGACAAACAATTGCAATATTATTTTTTAAAGTTTGGATATTCTTTATCACGTCTACATGCGGCAAGTAATCCGTTGCTTTTACGTAATGTAAACAAATATCTTGAAAACGCTTTCATTCTTCAACACCACACTAGTGTAAGCAATCAACGCAACACATATGAAGGATACTAACAACATGCATTAAGATAATATTCACAAATTGCACGAAAATCTCAGTTTTATTCTGAATCATGCAAAATTGAAAGCGGAAGTATAATGTCCCTCTATTATCTCCCTTTGACTAATATCGATATTTTGCCTTCCGGCACCGTATCTTTAATCCGTGTCTGCATCAAAAAGTTTCAGATCATAACATATATTTTTCTAAACGCTTAAATCATACTAAATTTACAGCTACCAAACATTTATTTATTCCATTATGACAGTTTCCATTTATTTGTCAGACCAGAATAGTAAGTAATAAGATTGATGATGGGAATAGAAAGCACACTTGTAATTTTGTACTTCAGATTCATTATTTTCTTGATATCATAGTAATCAAGCTAATTAGTATTAGGAGATTATGTGATGCAGGAACAGATGGCTGACTCTAAAAGCAGGTACTTGAAGAAGAAAGTTCATTATTTGTTACATCACAAATTAATTGCCTCATTGGTAAAATATTTTAAAAAATGACATCTTTTTACAAGGACATGTGCTAGAAAAAAGTATATAGACTGCAATGCAGTCTCGAAATGCATTTCATATCACTAATTAATTATCTAACTGAATATTCAAATGAATATATAACATTTAGGACTCAAATATCAATTGAATAAGAAAAATATCACTAATTACAAAAACATACATGTCCCGTTCTTTATCGTGCACCACCAGTAGTACTAACATTTTGTCATTTTCCTTCAGATTATATGAGCCCAGAAATTACCCATGTATTGTCTGCTCAAAACGAACTACGCCCAAAGAAAGAAGAGACCTTAGTGGTCCAAGAAACAAAGAGATTCGAAAGTTTATGCTAAGAACTTTCCTGATAAATGTAAAAGAAACGGATGTGACTTGTGTTAAATGTAGAAGCAAGTACTACAGACATAGAGGAGCGTCTTTTCATGAAACAGCTCAACCCAATGATGATAATATAGATCTTATTTACAATCCACCAGAAAAGAAACACAAAGCTGATGTTGATTCTCCAAAGAACATAACCTTGCCCCTGTCTTCTGTTATGGGTTCATCTCATTCATCCTGCTGCATATGCAAGCGTAGAGGGCCATAATTTATTGTAGTTCCAGCTTCAGTCAGGTATCACACGTTTATTGATAGAAATATAATCATTACAGCTGGTGCAAGATGTTGTCCTGGTCATATTGAGGATGACAGATTTAAAGACGGAGCATTTGAACGTATTTCAGACTTGAGATCTGAAACCTGTTTGAACAGGACAGATATTGTCAAGCTGATAGAAAGTATTAGAAACATTGCCCTTGAGAACAAAAGCAGACGGATTGATTTTGACTTGTCAACATCTATGACGGACGCTGATTATTACAATCTACTCGGGATTAACAAGGCCTCATTCGAGGACATTTGTAGTCATGTACAAAGTCTACGAGATTCAAAAATCAGATCATACAGAACATGCATAGGCATCCTTTTGACAAAACTTCGCTCAGGTATGTCAAATAAACTGCTATCAACAGTCTTTAATATCAGTGTTCATTCCGTGAAACGAGCTATTACATCAGCTAGAAAAGCCTTAGCTAAGGACTTTACTCCGAAATATGTTGGCTTTGAACACATAGACAGAGTATCTGTAATATCGCAACATACTAGAAGCCTGGCGCAGGCCGTTTTTGGTGGAAATAACATTCCAGCAATTTTAGTCATAGATGGTACCTACATATACATACAGAAAAGTTCACAGTTTACTTTCCAACGTCGATCATTTAGTCTTCACAAACGACGTCCACTTGTGAAACCAATGATGGTCGTTAGTACAACCGGCTACGTTGTTAGTGTTATTGGTCCATACTTAAGTGATGGTAAAAATAACGATGCCAGCATATTAAAACATGCCCTCAGCAGCAATATTGATAAAATGAGAGAATGGCTGCAAGAAGATGATGTTTTTATTGTGGATCGAGGATTCAGAGACTCAGTCGACCTACTTGAAGATTTAGGCATCCGAACTGAAATGCCTGCTTTCTTGCAGAAAGGACGGAAACAGCACACAGTGGAGGAGAGCAACGCAACACGATTAGTAACTAAAATAAGATGGGTAGTTGAATCTGTCAATGGTAGGGTAAAAACATGGAAGTTTCTAGATAATGTTGTACCCAATTCACAGATACCATATATTGGCGAATATGTGAGACTGGTATGTGCTATTTCGAACAAGTATCGTCAAGCACTGAGTGCTAGTCATGTCACAGATCAACAACTTGGTTCGAAAATGCTGCACCTATCTAAACAAAGTAATGAGCTCATGCAGAAGTTGGAACGTGAGGGTCTAGACAAGAAGAGAAATCCTTGGGAAAATATAGATGCCTCAGATACCATAATTCCTGACTTTCCAAGGCTTGATGAGGAAGACTTGCGAAATATTACTTTTAGAGTATACCAACTGAAGTTAGCAAAATCTTACACCCGTGAGCACCTTAGTGAGGATAGAGGTTATGATTTATTATTGCATAAAGACCAGAATGGACTTCTAATGGCCAAAATTCAGAGCCGGCATGTGTCCAGTAGAGTGTACAAACTCTGGCTTGATTATGATCAATATTCAGTCAGAGGTTGGTACTGCCAATGTCGAGCCGGAGCCCGTGTTGTTGGTACGTGTGCGCACATAGCAGCCATCATCTGGTACCTTGGATATGCACGTCATCAAAATGCACCTTTTAATTCGATGTCTGACTGGAGTTCTTATTTGAATGATGCGCAAGACCTTCCTGAACCTCAGTTGATTGATAATGATGATGATGATGACGATGATAATAACGGTGGTGATGATGATGATACATCTGACATCGAAGAGTAATAAATCATTTAAATACGTTAAAAGTTGCTTGTGAAGTAATTAGTCCAGGTTTAAAAAAAAAACAGTCAATAATGTTATATCAGATTTCTCTGTAGTTTTAATAATGTATATCGTTTTGAATGATCTAAGTACATACTGTTTTGGACCGAGTAATTGGACACAAAATTCTTTGTGAATAGGTCATTATAAGAACATGCATTTGCTTGCTTAATACTTTTATTAAAACTTAGAATAATAATTATACGGATAATTTAATAGCATTGCGTTGTACATTCCAGTCAAGTTATAAACTGTATGTATTCTAGTTATATATGTGTACATAATTAGTTCTTTTAAACATACAGTGACGATGTACAACATTTCGATTTTTTGTGATGATAAATGTATGGTGAAATACTCACATATCTGCTATGTTGTTAGCTCATTTGTATTGAAATTATTATCGACAAAGGGCCTGATGTCAATATTATTCTTACCATACATTACGCTTGTAAATGTCACACCATATGTTTGCTTTTTGGGGCAATGGTAGATAATGTTTGAAAATCTGCTGAAGCGACATTCCCCAAACCGAAACCAATTTGAAACTACTAATATTGCGAGTGTGTTTTCTTTTGTCTATCATTACTTAGTGAAATGATTTTCTTTCTATCTAATTGATCCAAATTGTCCATTGTGGATAGTTAAGTTTTCATTTAAGTACTGGCATTCTGGAATAAAAGTGTTATTGAATGCACTTAGTGATCTGGAAACTAGCTTTGCAAAGATTGTTAACATGCAATGTGTTTAAGTAGCTGTTTTTTATCGTAATTTTGTTTTCTCAAATACATACTCTACACTTTATTGTGCCAACTCTCAAAGTCAATTGTGAATTGGTTCTGTATAAAGTAGCATGTGCTAGGCTACCATCGTGATACGCTTGCATGATGAACATCTTAGGTGAATCATTATTCGGATAACCGATTTCTCTGTTTGCAATTGACAAATGACAATTTCTATTCTTCTCTTTCTCTTTCTTAACACAGTGTATGTCTTTATCTCAGTGTATGTCTTTATCACAGTGTATGTATATATCACTGTGTATGCTAATATATCACAGTGTATGTCCATATCACAGTGTATGTCTTTATTACAGTGTATGTCTATATATTATTGTATGTATTTATCACAGTGTATGTCTATATCACAGTGTATGACTTAATCACAGTGTGTGTCTTTATCACAGTGTATGTCTATATTACAGTGCATCTTTCACTTGAATGATTTTCTATAGGGTTCATGTCAATTAAAAATATTAAGTTTTGGAGCATATTAAAATGTTTGTTTTTTCCAGTGATGATAATGTTATATACACGTAGTACTTCACAGCATCTTAAAGTAAGTGTGTTTTGTAAAGATGCACAGAAAACATATAGCGATCCATTTGGGGTACAAAACAAAAAAAGAATTAAAGCAGTGAAGTTGAATATATATTTTTTCTTATGGATGTTTTGTTGATATTTGCAGAAGTCATTTGTCAAAGTTCTTTAGTCCCCGTGATTTGCATATATATATATATATATATATATATATATATATATATATATATATATATATACATATATATATATATATATATATATATATATATATATATATATATATAATCAGTAAGTATTGAAAAATTAAAATTTGCGTGCATGACGTCATTAACATCACGATAACGTCATGGAACCAGAAGTAACGTCATTTTATGTAGGTAAACTTTTGGTGCCTCCAGCATACATAATTTGATTAAATTCAACAAAATTTTTATTATTCTGAACAAAATGCATCCTAAACAGTCTTTATACAAACTTACAGCCTTTTTGGTGGTTGGGCCAAATTTGAACCTTGTAGTACCTAGTCCTTTGTCAAGTGCAAAAATACAGAAGATCTTTGTAAAGGAATATTGTACAACTGCAAGAGGTACACGCTTTTTACAACTTTATTTTCCAAGATATACATTGACTTTGTTAATAACTGTAAAGAAAATTGACTATATATATATATATATATATATATATATATATATATATATATATATATATATATATATATATATATACATATTTATATGACGCTGGTTACCAGATTCATTGTACGCCATGACTAAACAAAATAACAAATACGTGGATGTGCGCTTAAGACAAAAATCAAGAGGCTACGTGGTAGAATATTTAAAATGATATGGTTTGACGTGATTTCCTCCGATTTAAGATTGTAGAATAATCTGGAAAAAGGAATCTCTTGGCTACATACATATCTGCTAGATAGTAAAGTAGAATGAAGCTTAAATCTATACGAAATAATACTGACAAAATGATCAGAAATATTTACTGACTTTCAGTATCAAAGTTTTTTATCACAATATTCGAATATTGTATTTGAGTATTTAAACCTTATGAAGTAATAAAACCATAATGACAATCATGTCTGCATATCGTATTGTGATTCCTAATACAAGTCGTGACGCACAGTTGTAAATTTTATGACGATATTGTAGTTAGGCACTTCGTGAAGGTGTCTACCATGGATTTAAATGCCATTGTAGGTTTTTAGTATGCCCAGTCTATGCATGTATTATGAATAACAATTACAAACAAGTATCGCATAATTATTTTCACAGAGCAAAAGCAGCGTCTCGATTTTTTACATTTGAAAACGATCATTGAATCATGGGAAAAAATGTCTGCAATAAATCGTGGTCTTTAGAATGGCTCTTTATTTAAAGGAGCGAAAGAGAGTTCAACGTTCGTACCATAGAATGATAAACGTGTATTATTTTGAAAAATCTTTGCTTTGAAAGCGAATAACAATTCCTGCACTTTCCCCGTTACTATTTACGTAGAAAAGTTCTATTAAATTAACATATGATTCCAAATCGAGTCAACGCATGCCATTCTGAGAAGCATAACAGACAGAAAGTCAGTCAATCGCGTTGACTTGGAGAGTTTCAAGAACAAGAACAAGAACATCGTTTTAACGAAATTCCTCCTTCCTTGATTTAATAAGGTTTATTACATTGGACCAGTATCAAGGACGTTAAGACCAATCCCCCGTTGCTCACTTCGAATTGCATTCGTCTCGATGTCAATATTGTATTGATGTATAGGACAAACTCGGTCACAAATATTCAAATTTGATCAAGTCACCGACAATGATTTAAATAATCGCATCATGCGACATATTTTCCTATTACATTGTATGACTTTATTAGCTCGTACTGAGATAATAGTTTGCTTCACCGGAGACATCTATTGTGATACGCTGTATATAGTTGACACTGTATGACCTAATAGCTCTTACTGAGATAATAGTTTAGCTCTCCCAGATACATCCATCGTGATACGCTTTATATAGCTGACAGTGTATGACTTAAATAGCTCTTACTGAGATAATAGTTTAGCTCTCCCAGATACATCCATCGTGATACGCTGTATATAGCTGACACTGTATGACTTAAATAGCTCTTATTGAGATAATAGTTTTGCTCGCCCAGATACATCCATCGTGATATGCTGTATATCGTTGACACTGTATGATTTGAATAGCTCTTATTGAGATAATAGTTTTGCTCGCCCAGATTCATTGTGATACACTGTATATAGTTGACACTGTATGACTTGAACGGCTCTTATTGAGATAACAGTTTTGCTTGCCCAGATACATCCATCGTGATACGCTGTATATAGTTGACACTGTATGATTTGAATAGCTCTTATTGAGATAATAGTTTTGCTCGCCCAGATTCATCGTGATACGCTGTATATAGTTGACACTGTATGACTTGAACGGCTCTTATTGAGATAACAGTTTTGCTTGCCCAGATACATCCATCGTGATACGCTGTATATGCTTTAAAATCAACTAAGTATTCACTATCAACGTTCTCAATCTTCCTTCAGCGAGTTCGCTAGCATTTCTTGCGCTGGAAATGTAAATTGAAAACAAATACACGGTAGAAATAAAAAAATACAAGTATTCACCATCAACGCTCTTAGTCTGCCTTAAGCGAACTCGCCAACATTTCTTGCACTGAAAATATGAATTGAAATCTAATACACGTTAGAAATAAAAGGTACTTACAAAGATTCTATCAGGCCGTGCGTTCTGCATGAAGATAGATATTATGTTTTGATAGATGGGCGGGGTGTAGACTTGATTATTAACATAAATATAGAGTTGAACATGCGTGTTTGTGTCATGGCCTCCTAATGTTATACGTATTGGCTTGAAGTACGTTGCGATTTATGTTCATAATCCACTATTTTATTGTCGGAGTGGAGTGGTTATAAATGTTGACATAATATATGCTATGTTTTTGCAAACGGCAAAGTAGATGCGTTCCTACTGCTATAGCAACATTAGTGCCTGTCTTCATTTGATAACGCACATTTAAAATTTTCAAATATTAGAATAACAAAATATGATGTAAATTCTGCAAGACCTACTTTAACTGCGAAATTCTACCATGTGGTAATGACTTGAATTTACGGTAGAAGTGGCATTCGTCCCTTAAGTACCCATAAGCAAGTGTCAACATAGTTGTTTCATCGACGTCGATAACAAATACGAACTGGTCTGCGACGTTTGTGCTTATCGGCAAACCTTTTACGCGAATGAAACTGCCAATTCGCGCGTAAGAATATCTCCACATTTCGCGAGATTGTGCGTGATTGACTGCTAGAGGGCAAGTTCCAGCGGAGTAGTGTCGTTTTATTCGCAAGTCGTTTCTGTATGTATATCTTTACAAGACACAATATGGATATTGCTGCTCAGAATTGATTGTTTGCAATCCATTCAAATATACATTGGGCACAGAAACAAAATTTGGCTAGATTCAAACAACAAGTGCATATGATCGTGTTCCTACATGCATAATTCACGAATTGTGTGAAAGTGATAAGAAGCTCAAATAGACAGTGAACTTGTTTGCAATCCATTCAAATATACATTGGGTACAGAAACAAAATTTTGCTACATTCAAACCACAAGTGCATATGATCGTGCTCCTACATGCATAATTTACTAACTGTGTGAAAGTAATAAGAAGCTCAAATAGACAGTGAACTTTCAATACCTACAACAACATGTGCTTCGATTCTTAAAAATGGCAAGTACTGCCTCTAAAAGGTAGGGTTTTAGCAATGTGTTTTCCCGTTTTTTGCCATCGAGCGAGACCAATTACTGGCACTGACCAAGATTTTAGGGTAACAGATAAACAACCTCGCTGGTGTGATTAAAGGTCTGAAGCCGATTATCACTGAGTAAGCCTTCGCCAAGTAAAACCAACGTTTGATGTGATCAATCCTGTTTGTTAGGTTTGAAATTCAAATATGTATTTGGCTCGGTTGTTTGGTTGAAATAACATATTTCAAGCTTTAATTGAGGTAGGGTATAGTATGAATTCCCACGTCCACTTTATCAGATATTTGCGATGACCTCCTTTTCATGACCGTGGCATGGGTTTCTGCCGATCATTAAAATGTCATTATTTATGTTTCGTGATCAATCTATGCGCGTTATATATAATTACAATAACATGCTAATATCAAAATGGTACAACTACATCCTCCAACTTTGCTTTAATACAACAAAAAAGAATTTCCTTTCTTAAATAATGATATTTGGAAATAGACGTAGTTTTCCACGCTAAAATATGTTCTTCGCTCATTTTTGTCTTTTACAATTCATGTCGAAGAGTTCCCTTGCTTCAAAGTACAATTCCAAATTGATTCTACGTAAGCCATTCGACGAGTACAATCTAACAGGCAGAAAGTCGGTTAATCGAATTGATTGTAGGAAATTGATAAACCAGACCAATATTTTAAACGACATTTCTCTTTGCTTCCTTGAGAGAAGTTTATTAGATACGAAACGAGCAAGTTCCATAAAGCTGATATTGTACTTAGGTTCAATAGAAAAATCATTAAAAAACTTGCTCAAAATATTCAAAGCTGGCCAAGTCTTGGATAATACATCAATAATCGGATCTCTACATTTTGGCCTTGATCAGCTCTTGAAGATATTGTCATTTGATTTGCGTTGAGGTATAGACCCCAAAGATGTATTTATTTATTTCATGACGACCAGGTCAATTACCTAATCAAGAAAACGACAATTTCAACCTATCTTTCACGAGCTTGCTAGCATACCTTGCGCTGTCAAACTAAATAAAAATAAAGCGCAGACTGACTATTAATATAATGATATTCTAGTTCCGTGCGTGATGTGAAAGCCAAGAAAAAGACTATTTGATCACTCGCCGGCATGTATTCTTCAATATCCAATAATGAAAAGGAAATATATTGTCTAAACATATCTGACGGTTGAAAGACGCTCTTTATTTACCATTCTCAGCCTTTCGTTTGTCTAGATTTATATTAATTTTTATTTGATGGTCGGAAATACAAATGTAAACTGCGAATAAATTATACACAATCCAAACAGCATATGTGACAGAGTAGACAGTTGACTATAAACAGGAAATGCGTTGCCGCGGCTATGCTTTAATTTATTAATATTCATTTGAAATTGGAAAAAATAAATAACAAAAAATGACAAAAATCCTTTGTAAAAGGAAATACAATTTGTTTACCGAGACCCAGATAAAAGCCTCCGTTTTTTAGTAATTACTTTAATATTTTAATATGGAAACATTATTTTGCCACGTGAAATACACACATGATCGTCTGTGTCATACAAATGTAAAGATTCTGATTTTACTTGCGTCGATAAACATGTGAGAATAATATTCCATTATATGAGGCAGGTTAACTCGTAATACCACAAGGGTCTAATTCTGTTACAGGTTGTTAGAACTTCTTAGATTACGTCATGGCATTGACGTAATTCCTATTTTTTCAGATTTAACTGTCCTCCAAGTAATTGCAAAACGGAGCATATATTTGTACTTTCTGTTCTTAATGTTGCCGCAACCATATAAAGCTAGTATACAGTCCTCCTATTTAATTTGGAATTCCCCTGTAAATTTAGAAACATTTTTACTACTTACTTCCCTGACTCCGATTGTATTAGATAGCCAATCCTAGACACTTATTGGACATGTATGCGTCCACATGTACACAATTTTGCATGTACAAAAATTGTGAGAATGCATACTACACGGATATACATGGTGGTCGCTCAAGAATCCTTTGATTTTCAAATGTGAATCGAAATATAACTGTTTGCTGTGTTGTCACTTCTTCATGTTATCATAAGGACTATTTCATTATGATTAGACGTTGTAAAAATAAATAAACTTGATTCTATTTTACTGCAAGAAAATACATTTGTAACTGAAAAATTTATCTTGCCATACAATAAACACAGATTAGGGGGCTTTTATGAGAAATCTTCATTAGGTCTAACTGCTCCATAGGGTATGGAATTGTGCGTCAGATCTAAAAATTAAACGAGCCAACAGATAACTGCTATAAAATGAGTCGTAGTCCGTGGATGAATATTAGGTGTATGTTAATCAAAACTGGTATTACATTAGCAAGCGATTTCTGAAATCTCTTTTTGTAGTTATGCTAAATAAAATACATAACTATGTATCAAATGAAATGGAAAGGCAAAATTTTTTACTTTTTTTGTTGTCAATCGTAATGTGACAAAGTGTCTAATTAATGCAGTGAAAATTATATTATATATATGGGGGTGGGTGCGTGTGTGTGGGGGTGGGAGTGGGGGTATCACTTCAGCCCCAATCGAGGAAGAAGACATAAAGAAATGACATAATCAATTAGGTCTGTACACAATATGAAATTTCCACTTCCTTGTTTAAAGTTGATAGATAGACAGACTAGATCTCTATTAAATTCATGCTTCCTGTAAGTAACAATTTGAAATAATCACTAAGATAGGTCTGCGCTTTGGATACAACATATTGTATCATTTTGAAGAATGAGTAATTTAAATTCACAAGGTAGAGATATAATGAAAACGTGTCCTCTGGTTGACATTAAAAATCACACAAAGCTATATCTGGATACAGAGAAAAGCAAACAAGTTTGATTTGATTAACCAAATGCGTCTTACATGTACAAGAGAATGCGAACTGTATTGTACAAATGCCTATTGCCTATACCCACCAGCAACGTAAGCACGTAAGCATAATAAACAATGCATCTAAAAACCACCAACGCTGGTAAGCATAATAAATAATGCCTGTACAAACCATCAACGCAAGCAGGTAAACATAAAAAACAATATATTTTGCACTGACTGTGCCATAAGTATTGGGTAACCCCAGGAGCATTAGCAATTATACAGCACCATGGTTGGAAATATTTGCAAAGTGAATTGAAAAACATGGATCTATAAATTATCTGCATTTACGTTATCGTTGTGGATTCAAGTACAATGTCTGCAACAAAACTGACTGACTTCAAATATTATTGTACTGTCCAACCTCGCCAGCAACGCAAACAAGTTTGTAAGATGATGAGAGCCTCAGGACAGGTATACAATCAATAACTTTGAAACAAATAGGCTTGTTTTAGAATCACAATAACAATATACATTTTTTTATCATATGTATCATTAATAATCTCTGGCAATTATATTGTGCAGATGCCTGTACCTGCTAGCAACGCATGCTGGTAAGAGTAATACAACAATATTTTTTATTCGTTAAGTAGGTGCAATTATCTCCAATCTAGCCAGCAAACGAGGAAATTGAAGAGAATTATAGAAAAAGAAGTGGCTGGATATTAAGATGCTACATATTATTGACCCGAATTTACTTGTTAAAGTCAATTGAACGCCATCGACTTAGAGCTCTGATATGTCCATCAGAGAAGACCTGCTCAGCTTTGAGGGGAGCAGCACCTATGCGTAACTATAGCTTCTATACGCGAGCTGTTGAAGTGACATAATTAAAGACAGCGTTGAAACTGAAGGTCAAACATGCAACGGGAAACTGGCTTATCAGTTACTAAACAGAATAAAGCTCCTTGCATTATGTCCATTATCGGAAGGTATTACACTGTTGCCTCAACTGCAGACATCCCTTTGTTGCCCCTTAAAAATGTGAGTTCATATGGCTGACCAGAGAAGTTGTGCTCAAATTTACGAAATATCACCGTGACAGAGAAAGGAAACTGAACAGATAAGCAATATTTACATATCATAAAACTGAATGACCTGGCTGCTATTTTCACTGGAGGAAGTGATCTCCCCAATACGCAAAAAGGTATGAAAAGTAAAATGGAACATGGCTTGATACAAGCAGTACTCACACTGATTAGCAGTTCGTGTATTTCAGTGAATGTAGAAGTTTGTTCAGGATTGGAATCGTGATTTGTAAGCAAAGGACAAAGGACGAACATAAGCGATAAGCACCAGAGTTTCAAGAACAAGAACATCGTTTAAAAGAAATACCTCCTTCCTTGACTTAATAAGATTTATTACATTCGACTAGCATCAAGGACGTTAAGACCATTCCCTCGTTGCTCACTTCGAATTGCATTCGTCTCGATGTCAATATTGTATTGATGTATAGGACAAACTCGGTCACAAATATTCAAATTTGATCAAGTCACCGACATATTTTCCTTTGACATTGTATGATCAGATTAGTTTCTATTAGAAATAATGACTTAGTATCTCGTGCACATATGCAGAAGGAAATAGTTTTATGGGCATGTTGGTAGTGATGTAAGTAATCTATAAACCAACAAACGTGCGAAACTGACGGAGTTGAATGAACAATGGTGTGTTAACACTCGTTGAAAGATGTCCATGCTCTTCGCAGCATTCCGTGTAAGATTGCCTGAGGAACAGGAGGTCTATTAAAATGAGTACAATTGCATCGTAGTGGAAGACCCTGACAGCAATCCACTCCAAAGCTTTGCTTAGTTCCTCGAAAATCTGACAGCTGGAGCTAGAGCCCATAGATAAATAATAGTCATATTAAAAATTCCCCTGCCAAGAAAAAAACAAGCATCGGAATGAATCAGCATGATACGGGCAACGGATTATATGTCCTTTTTTATAATATGACAACCCCTTTCATACTTTCTTAATGTAATGTATATAATTTTAAGCGTTTTCACAGCTTGTTAATTTTGGTAACCAATTAATTATTTATTGCTGCGAATTCATTTCACTTGCTGCTGTTTAGCTTTGAGCTTTGCAACTTTATGATCAATCGTATTTTACACGAACTGAACCCTGTATCAGAAGACATAGACAAAATGCGCCCCTCCACAAGATCATAACCCTGTATCAGAAGACATAGACAAAATGCGCCCCTCCACAAGATCATAACCCTGTATCAGAAGACATAGAAAAATGCGCCCCTCCACAAGATCATAACCCTGTATCAGAAGACATAGATAAATGCGCCCCTCCACAAGATCATAACCCTGTATCAGAAGACATAGACAAATGCGCCCCTCCACAAGATCATAACCCTGTATCAGAAGACATAGACAAATGCGCCCCTCACAAGATCATAACTATTGTACCAGGTAGAGAGAATGTACATGTACGATTTATTATTGAATCTCGCAGAAGTTCCGAGATGTTCGATAGATCCCTTGCTTTTCTACACTGACTGTTTTGTTCATGTCTTTTTATTATGGGAATGATTTATTAATGTCTTTTATTCAAGTATTTCAGACAAGAGAGGTATTCTAGTAATAGATAGACCCCATGCATTGATGAAATAAAAGTAGACTTTTTACTTGCTTTGGCAATGCACGCAATTTTGTGTAAGGTGTACTTTCAATTCTTTGAGATCCCCACGGTGGACAGGTAATATACAGTGAAAGACTTTTTCTCTGGTCTAGGTCCTCCTTCAAAACTAGTATCCGCATAGTTACAATTCTATTTAATTGTCCTTAGAATATCGCATAGCGTCTAAATCATAAAATGTTGTATCCATTACTTGCAGCATAAATGACTTTGATAGGCGAGCTTATATTTTTTAAAGCCAAAAGTAATGTAACCGTTGTCGGATATTTTGTCAATATCTAGCTCAACATGAGAAAGATATTGCATCTATCAAGTGCATTATTTGAGGCTTATTTGAGGCTAGGTTAACAGCATGTTAAGGTAAATCGTTAATTCTTGATTACTGTACAACTCAACACAAAGCTAACATGATTAAAGCCAAGCGGGTGTGCATTTGATGTTAAAATATTTTAACTGAACCAAGATTGGACAACTAAAAATGTCATTTTCTTCAAAACTAATGGCAAGTAGATAAAAATATCGAAATAAAATGTACAAGTGATTAACTTTGTTTGGTGTTATATTAAATATGTTTTGCGACCAATGTTTTTCTTTATCTTAAAATCGTAATGACGAGCAAAATATATTAATAACGGGCTGAAGTGAAAGGGACGAAGATGTCGCGTGTGTGACAATACAGTATTGAAAATAGTCCTCAAGTATTACTACGCGATATGAGCATTATGTATTTTCCCTAGGTTTAATTCCTTTGCAAACAGACAATCCATAGTTTCATACGAATGGTCATAGGACACATTTTTTATTGATACATATGTCCATACTTTATCCGCGAGTATATCCCTCAGTATATCTACACTGGTGTCAAGAATCCATGATTCATTGCTGTTTACGTGAAGGGACATTATATTTCTAATGCATCAAAGTATTTGTCCCAGCCTGATTCAGATTTGTGTTTAAGGTTATGATGTGGGAGAATATCTGCCGATTTTCTTCTATTTTTTCTTTTTGTTTTCTTCCGTTTTTCATTTTTGTTTTTCGTTTTAGCTTTTGATTGTTCCAAGTGAGTAATTTGAGGTAGACACATCTGTTAGTGCATTACTGTAGACATGTTTCTATTATTGTTCAGTAAAAATTCTTGCGGGGCAGAGAATGATGAACTTTAAGTATTTTTACGCATTGTAGAAAGTGAAGTTGGTGTGACTTTAGAGAGGAAATACACTTAGAAGTAATTGCAGTGCAAATACTTTAAGTGCTACGTGTATCCTATATTTTTGAAAGGCGTGAAAATGTATACATGTTGATGGTTCTGGTGTTAGGTCTGACAATGGTTGAGTTCACATGTGAGACATACCGGTAAGTTCAGAACACATGACAGTTACAAAATGATGCAGACACTATACAGTGTTACCTAATTATTGCGGCTGTCATAGCGAACTGGCACGTATACAGATGTTTTCGTGCAAACTTAGATTTTACACCAAATAGTTGGGCAAAATGTAAACTCTTACCATCCTGCGCAAGCATGTCTTATACAATACTTATCAGTTCAATAAATTATATACCGAACTATTCCAAAAGATTTTCCATTGACTGAATTCTTTGACATTTATCACTACCACCTGTACATGTATGTCCAAATGAGTAATCAGGTGCAAAAAAAGAACGTCGATGCTGTTTAAGGTTCGTAGATATCGACCAGCAGGTAGCGTACGTAAGACAAAGATAATGATTTGATGATTAATTATATTTGTTTTTATTTAAGATTACATAAGACTTGCTAATGATGTAAGTAAATATAACATTGCATGTCATATGTGTGCGTGAAATATTCGATCGAGATCGTATTATTTATAGTTCAGTCTTCACGTTAAAAAATCTGCATTCAAAATGACTTTTGAAAATTATTTCCTCTAAACTTACGTTTATTTTAGAAAATCTTTTTTTTTTTTTTTTTATTTGTTTGTTTGTTTGACAAACATTAACTTTAGACCGTCCACATTCACAGTGGTATATTTCGCACAACAACGGGAAGGCGACGATTAGTTTTGTAGCTGTTCCAATAAATGCATCTAATAAAAATTGGTTTTTTTTATGTTAAAAACAACAATAAAAACAAAAACTAGTTTTAGGTATCTTTAAATGATTTCCAAGACGGAGATACCATTTAGTTAATCTAACACGTTTCTGCATAAATTCAGGACAAACGCTCGTTCTCGTTATTATTCCTGTGACATTTACAGTGTCATTCAAGATGTTTGCTGTTGTAGTAGTTTAAAAATTTGAAATGGATGATATAAATGTAGTAGTCTAAAAATTTCATATGGATGATATCATTATAGTAGTTTAAACAATTGATATGGATGATATAATTGTACTAGTCTAAACAATTGATATGGATGATATAATTGTAGTAGTTTAAACATTTGATATGGATGATATAATTGTAGTAGTCTAAACATTTGATATGGATGATATAATTGTAGTAGTTTAAACATTTGATATTGATGATATAATTGTAGTAGTCTAAACATTTGATATGGATGATATAATTGTAGTAGTTTAAACATTTGATATGGATGATATCATTATAGTAGTTTAAACAATTGATATGGATGATATAATTGTACTAGTTTAAACATTTGATATTGATGATATAATTGTAGTAGTCTAAACATTTGATATGGATGATATAATTGTAGTAGTTTAAACATTTGATATGGATGATATAATTGTAGTAGTTTAAACATTTGATATTGATGATATAATTGTAGTAGTCTAAACATTTGATATGGATGATATAATTGTAGTAGTTTAAACATTTGATATGGATGATATAATTGTAGTAGTTTAAACATTTGATATTGATGATATAATTGTAGTAGTCTAAACATTTGATATGGATGATATAATTGGAGTAGTCAAAACATGTTATATGGATGATATAATTCCTGATAGTCTAAAGATTTCACATGGATGATATATTTATATTAGTTTAAACATTTGATATGGATGATATAATTATAATAGTTTAAACATTTGATATGGATGATATAATTGTAGTATCATCATCATCTTTATTTCCTTCCGTAGAAGATTGCATGATATAACAATAAATCATCTGAATACAATCAATAAATAAGTACCAGAATAAAGAAATGAATACAAAACAAACAAACACGAATTAAAAAAAAAAAAAAAAAAAAAAAAAAAAAAAAAAAAAAAATGTGAATCCGGGGCGCCGTAGAACCAACATCAATTACTTCGTACATACAATAATGTCAAGAGATCTATAGTGTGAATATCATAACATTGTTCGTCTATGATATAAAATAGAATACTAGAACATAGATTCATACAGTATATCCATCATTAAAGTGTTCCTCAGCTGCATAAGTTGCAAGTTTAAGTACCTTATTTGCAGAAGATAGCTGCACACTGCATGACAAAGTATGCTGCATACAGGGCGAATAACTTGGAGTTTTCTTTGTCGATTACACCTGCTGGTAACCTTTTACCTAGAAGATATTGCAGTAGCAGCTCATCTTCTGCATTAAATAACGTAATATGCAGGCTCAGTGGAAAGTTATCAGTCAGGAAATCCCAGAAAGAGTTTCTGAAATCCGACATATAAGGACAATCAACACAACAATGAAGTATCAAGTCTGTATAAACATTCCCACATCGAATACACATATCGAGCTGTGTTTGAGGAACAGCAGCCCATAGTTTAGCTACATATGTAAATACCTTAGTGTGCTGTCTGGTCTTAGCAGACTGCCATACTGAGGCAGGTCGCAAGGATTCGTGTATCGAAGAGAATCTATCAAAATCTGCTTGATTAGACATACGAACTCTCCAGAGGCTATTTTCAAGACCAGCAATTTTTGACCTTACAATTTCTTTCCAATTTTGTTTATCTGGAATTTCGGAATGCTGCAAATAATCAGTTAGATACTCAAGCAAGTCAAACTTCTTTAACGTATAATATAGATTTGAAATTAACCCGTAGCTTGACATGCATCCGCTCAAAATGAAGTGAAATAACGCAACATTAAACACACGTTTAGTATGTACGTTATTAGGCATCAAACACAATCTGTGTAAAAACATCAATTTTCTTCTATCAATTTCGGACTGAGCTGATGTCCAT
This sequence comes from Margaritifera margaritifera, assembly GCA_029931535.1. Classification (NCBI taxonomy): domain Eukaryota; kingdom Metazoa; phylum Mollusca; class Bivalvia; order Unionida; family Margaritiferidae; genus Margaritifera; species Margaritifera margaritifera. The sequence continues at coordinate 17,023,788 of JAQPZY010001699.1, read as the reverse complement.
CCTAACATTCCCAGAGCGATGTTTGATCTTGTATGTGTTGGGAAGCCTTGTAAATGTTTGGCAACATACCTCAGAGTTTTATCCAATGAAGAGAGGTCACTTTTTGAAATATTAAACCATAATTCACTTCCATAAAACATTGAAGGAAAAATTACCTTTTTGATCACATTTGCAGCAACCAAAGGATTTAAACCATTAGGTTTAATGCCAATACCAAACAGACCGTGAAAAGATTTTTTCCCTTTCTTGCATGCATCGAGTATTGCGTCATGCGACGTCAGCTTTGAGTTAATCCGGTGTCCCAGGTGTGTTGCCGAATCAGTAACCGGCAAACATGACGGCCCAAGATACCATTTCATATTGACATAATTCTTGTATTGGGGACCGAAAATGATAATGTATGACTTTGTGACACTAAGCTCAAATCGCCACTTATTGCTGTAGGCGTATGCTATATCTAACAGCTTTTGTAGATTGCTAGGATATATAGCCAAAAGTGAAATGTCATCAGCTAGGGTTGGATTTCCCACAGCTAAGGATCCAATCTTTGCTCCAAATCCACTATTCTCTAACTGGAGCAGCAAGTCATTTATAAATATTGTGTACATCAAGGTTGATAAAACACCCCCTTGTCTCACTCCTTGGCCAATTGAGAACCAGTCTGAAAATTGCCCATTGACAAGGACTTTGCTCTGTAAATTTATATACATGTTAAAAAATATCAAAAGGGATTTACCCGTAATTCCCAACATGAATAATTTAAAAAGTAACCCTTTGTGCCACACGGTATCAAATGCCTTTTTTGTATCAAGAAAAGCAGCAAAAACCCGTGAACCCATGTTTACATTATATTGTACTGATTGCAACAGCGAAAAACTCGCTGTTGTGCAGCCTAAACCTTTTTGGTAACCATGTTGTTGTGAACTGGGTATATTAGAATTAAAATCTTTGAGCCAAGTTACCAAACGTTCATGAATAATTTTCTCAAAAGTTTTGTAGATAACAGGCAGTAAAGTAACAGGCCTGTAACTTTCGAGGGAGTTCTTTGATTTTCTGTTACCTTTGTACAGTGGTATTACTAACCCTTTTTTGCAGTCTACAGGTATGTAAGATTGATCAATCATCTGAGTAAATAAAATTGTCATACACTCTATGAGGTAATCGCTGCCATAGATCAAATGTTCATTGCAAATTCGATCATGGCCTGATGCTTTTGATTTCTTTAGACTATTAATGCTTTCTCTTACTTCATTTACACTGATACTGGTCTGTAAGGCCTCGATATGGCTTGCTCCATCTTGTAGAGCCCGATTTAATTCTCTCTCTATAAATTCATAAAAGTTTTCGTCAAAACTATGGCTAAAATTTGGCGTGTGAATGTCCTCATAGTATCTGGCAAAGCCATTTGCAATGGAAGTATCATCACGGACACAAACTCCATCAGTTGATAGTTCCTGACAAAAATTTATATTGTTCCCTCTCTTAACATTGATCACTTTCCAAAAGTGCCTTACAACGCATTCATGTGCTGTTTCAATTTCTTCATATACCTCACCCATATATTTTTCCACAGCTAGTTTTTGAAGGTTTCTAAAGTCTCTCTTCTTATCTTTATATTCTCTGTAAGAATTATATTGACCACCCCTCGGTCTTCCCTCATTTATCCAAGTATACCTAGCTTGTCTTTGAAGTTTATGTGCTTCTTTGAGTTCATTTGACCAGTATGGTTTGGCATGATAATTGAATTTGGACTTTGGAAGCGTGATGTCGCTTGACTGCTGTATTGCATTAACAATGTGCCCGTAAAATCTATCAACATTGTCCGAAATAGTATCTATATCAAAAGTTTTCAGGCGATGGTCCAGCTCAGTTTGATAATTTTTCAATGTATCGGCGTCTAATTTATTCCAAGCTATGTTATTTCTCTTTATAGACTGTCTGAAGTCTCTCCCACAGGTCACTGTACGAAGGGAAGTAAGGATAGGGAGGTGGTCAGATATCACGTGCTCTTCGTAATCTGAAACAATGTGCACACTCCGTAAGCTACCTATGCATTGATCCGACAGTACAAAATGATCAATCATCGTTCTTGCTGGGGTGAATGTATAACGGGAACCAGTGCATATTATTAAATGTCCAGCACTCACTAGATTATTATATCGCAAGAACTCATGAAATACCCTGTCTTTGTAATCTCTAAAAGTGTCTGGTTCAGCTACTGCATTGAAATCCCCTGTAAAATACACGTTACCCAGCTGTGAGTACTGATCATACAGATTTTGAATCAACTCAATTTGCGCCCTGTAACAATCTATGCCATACAGTAGGGTCGGCATATATACACAAAAAATATATACATTTTGCATATCTGGAAATTTGAATACTATGCCAACAATTCTGTCACTTTTAACGTCATCTATGAAGTTAGCATATCTCATGAGAGAGGTTTTGCAGAAGATTGCAACTCCTCCTTTACCACATTTTATTAACGTGCTATTAGAGGAAATATCCTCTGCCTTAGCGATGCATTTAATCATTTGATATGGATGATATAATTGTAGTAGTCTAAACATTTGATATGGATGATATGATTGTAGTAGTGTAAACATTTGATATGGATGATATGATTGTAGTAGTCTAAAGATTTGATATGGATGATATGATTGTCGTAATCTAAACATTTGATATGGATGATATAATTATAGTAGTTTAATCATTTGATATGGATGATATAATTGTAGTAGTCTAAAATTTGATATGGATTATACAAATCCTGATAGTCTAAACATTTGATTTGGATGATATGATTGTAGTTATCTAAACATTTTATATGTATTATATAATTATAGTAGTCTAAACATTTTGATATGGATGATATAACAGAAGTAGGCTAAACATTTTATATGGATGATATAATTCCTTATAGTTATTTTTGTTATGTAATTATTAATGAATCCGGAAAACGTTAACAGGTGGATATATACACACTGAATGATGACGCACTTAGTTTTAACCAAGAATAAAAAAGCCATTGAGAATTGCTATAAATGCTAATTCATTTGTATAGTAATCGAGATCGTACAAATAAGCATGGCGATAAGCGCTGATTCATTTGTGCAATAAACGAAATCATACAAATGATCATGGCGATAAGGGCCAATTCGTTTGTACGATAATTAAGATGATACAAATGAGTATGACAATAAGTCCTACTTTACTGTATGATAATCAAAATTAAAATTAATAAAAATATGGTTTACACACATAATGAAGCAACATAAATAATAATAATAATAATAATAATAATAATAATAATAATAATAATAATAATAATAATTATAATTATAATATTAATAATATTAACACTAATTATTTTTAATAATAATAATAATAATAATAATAATATTATTATTATTATTATTATTATTATTATTATTATTATTATTATTATTTCCTCTGAGTCAAGGTTACATGCAAATTACACTGAAAAAGTGTTTTGTCTTTCTTTTTTTAAAAACGAAAAATTGAATGACTTAGATTATTTAAATAATTCCTTCAGAAGATATGTATGCTTCAAGTTTCTAATTATTTATTATATTTTAAGAAAAGAATTTCGGACAAAGTTTAATATGTTGTCAAGCGTTTTATTTCTGATTAGATTGATTCATTTCGGGCATGTACAGCCTCAAGAAATATGTTGAAAGTTCCATCTACAATGATTCGAGTTCCAATCATTATATGTATTTTTACCTATTTTTATATTTCCCATGGTTCCTCGGAAACATTGGTAGAACTACAAATTACTTTTTTTCTGTTTGATATTTCTATTAGAATAGTTCCTTTTTTATTTATATAGTTTGAATGTATGTGATACTTTGATTTGAATCTTTTTAGTACGTATATATTTATCTGTTTGGCAAGGACCGTAACTACGTTGGTATAGCTTGTGGTCCAGCTCTCTGTTATATATTTATGGCAACAAAGCATGTTTAAATCAAACCCAAACAAATCAAATCGATTGCGGACAGTTCAAACTAACTCTGGCATAAAATCCCAGTCGTCTCAGAGATGACGGATGATATAGGCAAAAGTGTCCAAAGAAGCTCAAAAATGATATCCATGACGTAATTTCTAATAGCATTGAAACATGACCGTTTGGACGATGTTTATCACATAAAGTTTCAATGTAAAAAAAGATCATTGTAAATTTATATGAGGGATGTAACAAACCGACAGTGATATTGCGCTTCAAATTTGAATAAAACTAAAATGAAACAAACCATTGTAACTGTTTTTGAATGTAAAAGAAGAGGAAACTATTTTATCGTGCCAGATCTACGATTAAATTCCCTCTCCGAAAAGCGGGCACATACTATAATGTATGTATGGTAAGACAAGTTGATTAAAAAAATCACAGAGAAACATTCTAATATAGCCAGCGATATATCTTTAGGACTCGATTTTATCCACAATTCATGTAAATGAGTATGTTAGATGTTATAAGTCAATAGGATTGGTTAGAAGTCAATACGATTGGTTAGAAGTCAATACGATAACCTCAGACTTTCAGCGCCTTGGGTTTGAATTTGTTGTTTTCTTTGGGGCAAAATATTGGAATACATGTAATGATAGGCGAACTCATCTACGAAATTCATGCACTTCAGATCATTTGCCTATGTCTGCAACACTGAAATCAATCCAGTATTGCTACTGTTATTGCTGTTGTTATTATTATTTTTTTTATTATTGCTGCTGCTATCACAGTCGTATTATAGCTTAGAACTGACGGAATTTGCTTTGCCTAAACTTTGCTCATGTAATTATTGTACAAGAAGGACTAGACGGTAAATCATGTAATAAATAGCATGCCTCATTCATATATAACACGTCATGCCGATTGTTCAGCTTAAACAACGTATTTGAAAGCAACAAGCTTGAAGAAAGATAATACAACGTTTACGTGTTGTGCTATTGCCTCTGCTTAGGATATAACATCAACTAACCTATTTGGAGTGTGCGCTTTACATATATATATATATATATATATATATATATATATATATATATATATATATATATATATATATATATATATATATATATATATATATATATATATATATAGATAGATAGATAGATAGATAGATACATACATAGATAGATACATACATAGATAGATAGATAGATATAGATATATTGCCCATAGTACTACCGGGAATAGAGTAAAACAATAAATCTTCAAAGTGGAATGTCCTATATCAACCTGCCTTAGAGGAGTAATATAACTATCTGCATCATTATTTTTCCTTCATGCGCGCAAGGGGACGCAGAATCAACGCAAAATGGTAGTGCTGCCAATTGTACGAACACGCAATCTATCAGAAAATAGCACGCTATAATTTAGTCCTATTCTACCAATATTCAGTAATTTAGGAATGGAATAGATTGATAACTAGTCTGACTCAAGAAAGGTTTCATTCAAAAGAGAAAAAATCGTTCAATTTAAAAACTGTGTGATATCCGTAAAGATATAAGTTAGTTTTCCTGTTATTTACGCGTTTTTATTTATTTTTTTTTTCGAATATGGTGAAAAAATGAAAGTATATTATTAATTGTTCGATGTTTGTGTTTAGTAATTAAGGTTTTTTGAAAACAAATGAGACTTTCCATTTAATATTGACCCAATTCTGAGTCGACTGTAGTTATCAGAGTAGTCCTCGGGAAAGCTTGATAAAAAAGAAGACAGGAGTACCCCTCTCTTCTTCAGCAAACAATATTTCTTTATGTTGTTCCTACTAATAATTGCCCTCTATTCTTCTTGTTTTATTTGGACACGGTATAATCAGCTGCGTAAAAAGAACTGTGGGCTTTGATGGAAACGTCCTGTTTGTTCATGCTTCTGCAAGCAGAAAATAGGCACATCAGCGGAAAATGGTTATGTTTAAAAAGCAACTAGGGATGAGTTTATATATGAATAATCGACGATTTGCTTGAAAGGGATAGAAATCAAAACTGATGTTGACCCTTCAAAAATTCCTGAAGTGTCCAGATATATGTATAGAGTGTCAGCGCCTCCTCAACAAAGCGGATGTTGAACGACTTCTAATTTTTCTATCCACGAGAAACAGTCCACTTATCAGCTATCTAGCGTCAAAATTGAAAAAATAACGAAAATCAAAAAAGAAAATAACAACTATAAGTCTGCACATGTCGTACGCCAAAGAAGATCACTGGATGAACCGTGTTGCAAAACATTTGATGCCAAACTCATCGAAACTCGAATTGTTATGTTGAAACTAAGAACTATTATTTATGCTCTTTCTGATCTTCTCCTGGCATAAAGTTTCTCTTATCAGTTGATGTTATTACGTTCTCTTCGTTTGTGGCATTTTGTTTAGGAAAATACATCTAATGTCAATGTGAATTATATATGTAGTAAATAACTACATCTTATGTCTATGACCATCTAGTGCACGCGCAGTGATCGAGAAACCACATTATCCAAATTTGTTGTTAAATAGAAAGACGAAATGTTGGAAGCTTGGACATGTATTTACATTCAAGCGTTTTTCCTACCATAGTAGTGCTTAACAATTAAATCCTGCTTGTATTTTTCGAGGTGTTTGCCGGAGCAGCTAAACTTTGCAGTTTGTATCATGTAAATGCCGAGCGACGGTTTATACATTTTCCCTTACAATTTATGTCAATTACTCCTCATAATATTTGTCATTGATCCTACGAAAGCTATTTTGAAGAGAATGGGCTGACAAGCAGGAAGTCAGAATAATTGTATTGACTATGACGTTTCAGGAACAGAACAATTTTTTTAATTGTTTATTTGCTTGTTTCATGGTATTTAACAAAATCTTAAAGCTAAGAGAAAAAAATCATTGATATGTAAAATGCAGCGGAAGCTTAGTTATGTCTATCAAAATACGTGCGAAAGAGGAAATAAACTGCCAACTTGGTCTGGATATTCATTAATTCAAACGCAAAACACAAGTCCACTTATGGACTTCCTAGCCTGAATTTTCTACAAACTTAGCTTTGACATTTCATGAATTCAATCTATCCCGAGGAAATTATAGTGTTTTGTACAAAGATATATGTATCCCGAAAATGCTCTTAGTACCAGTAGTTAGCATATTGAGAATCCTAGCACTCTTGTAAAATTATTGTGTTTAGTAAGATCTCTTTTTCGTAGACAAAGCCCAATCACAATAAATACAAATGATCCACTAATAAATTCAATTCAATCTCTCAATATAATTACTACTCAAGCACAGTTATAGAACTTTCGAATGACTGGAGAGTATTATTTCACAAAACGTGTTAGTTTTATGTTTTTGTTGTTTTTTAACGGCACTTTTAACACATTATTGGTTATCTCATGCCGAAAATATGGGAGCTAAGTGGATTTCCCAAGGAAATCCTGAGGCAGCCGACTGGGACTATCCTGGACGGGTATCGAACTCGCGACCCTTCTATTACAAGTCCAACACTCCATCAACTTAGTTACGGCGGATCCCCACTAAAATGATTTTAAAATTGCTGACTCATTTATAAAACAATTGAACGACTCGATGTTTTCTCACAAAATGTTTAAAAGTTGCTGGCACTGTTGTATAACTATTGAATGGCTTCGGGATTTTATTTCGCAAACATCACAAAAAATGTTGGCACACATGTGAAAATTAAATTAGTATGATATTGTCTCATACACAATAAATGATCCACTCATAAATGTAAATTGTACCGCTATCTACTCTAAGTTACTCCAACAGACTAAATAGATATGGCCCAACAGAGAATCAACAAATATCATGATATCTAGATGTGTTTAGAGTCTAGCGAACCCCAAATAGAAAATAAATAAATGACGCATCAGTAAAACATGTATTGCTGTGTTTATAAACTGAACCAGGCACATATATTTTCCACAGCCCGTATTGAAATATAGTCTGATAGTAATATATAAACGTATAGAACCCAGACCCACAGTCATTCTCAAGTGTATGATTTCTTTTTCGCCCATGCTTTTTCCTACATACTCAATAAATGAAAAACAACTAAGTAATATCGAAACCGCACTACTAACATAAATAGAGGTTTTAAAATGTAGAGGTACTTATACATAAACAAAGACAAAAATCGTCTGCTATGTATAGTGGACAATTACAGAGTTAGTAAGTAAGTCAGTGGTGTAGGCAAAAAAGTCTTGTATTTTAAAGGGAGAAGTTTGCTCATCAAATCTTGCTAGAGGAGAAACGTCTCACTGTCTTAGGTCGGCACATAAAAGCAGACAAAATATATACTCTGCGTCGAAAATAAATATAAGCTTTAATATTAGGAAAAGGTTAAAAATTAGGGCATAAAATACAAAACCAATGTTGCTATGATAACGCTTGAAGCAACAAAAGAAGTCAGATTGACTATTGGGAGGATCTGGTCTTGTGTGATGTTCATGCACGACACCCTCATGACACAATGGTAAAATAAATAAATAAATAAATAAATAAATAAATAAATACAATATAGGCCGATCCAACTGAGCCAGAGGTACTATGTGAATGCAAAAAAAGCAACCTAAGAAGACAGAAGACTCCAGAAAGGAGATGATCTCATCTTTAACTAATGCTTAAATGGCCGCGTGACACAGAAAATAAGAGAAATTAATAGTTTACACAGCTAAACGTCCGATCGCAGAGTGTAGGAAAAAGATCTGCTATAGAAAAGTTGCCTTCCTCTGGGCCTGGAAATTGTGAAGTTTAGATTCAACTTATCCCAGGAGGAGAAGATACAGACAAGGTGGGCATTTTGCTAAATTGTATGATAAAAGTTGATTTTATTGCATTTATTTAACAGATCTAATATATTTGTAGCTAAATACATATTGAAGTAGTTCAAGTTAAAGAAATCAATAATGAAGATTTCAATAATCTATCAACTGATTCCAAAGCAAGTTAGAAAATAGTTACAATCCCCTTGAATACGCTTTTTAACTATAAAATGAGCGTGACATATAATTGCACATAATATCAATCAAAAAAGCTATGATCAACCTAAATAAATACATATCATAAATGTTGTAGACTGTGTTAAACCCTCCCCCACCCCACCCCCAAAATGGATAAAAACAAAATAATAAATAAATAAATAAAAAATACAAAAGATACACAAATTTTATTAAACAAAATTCTTCAGATACAATGCAATTTAGATAAATGCAGTCATTGGTTTAATAGATGTCCTATGCAAATGGAGAAAATAAAAAAGAATAAATTTAATATATCCGTAAATGTGTATGAAATAATGGAAAGAGGCTATAGCTTTATGGATATAACTTCATCAAACCTCACAGAGTAGCTGAGACAGAGAAAGTTAGACAAATTGACATGTTATTTATATTCACTTCAAGCTATGATACGCGATTTCAATGTGTCGATACTGATAACTACAAAGATGGAAAACACAATAACGTTGGAATAAACGAGTTTTAAAGATTAGCGTCATCAGAGATAAAGAGATATCACATGAACCTTATCAATACACATGGAGAAATATCTGAGCATAATAGACTATGTCATAGTGTAGACAACTTGACAGATATAATGCCGGAAGAAGGCTCAGTCGCGAAATGAAAAAAATATCAACAACAATTAAAAGCTCCGTATTCTATTTTTTTCTGATTTTGAAGGTACCATAGTGCCATACACGAAGTGTACGTGCTGCGGCACAGCAGACACAAAATTGTAATAAGTTGCAACAATCAGTTATATCCTGGACGTTGTCGCAAAGCGACGTTGTTGTTGCTGCAGCAAAGCTCGTCCCTTCTGGAGGACGGCAAGCATTGCACCAAAGTCGCAACGACAATACAAACAACTAAACACGTTCCATCAGAGTTTTGTTTTGTATCTCATGCCAATTAAAAAATGTTATCGGGTGCGCGGCATTACCGGTATACCGGTTTACCGCGGTATTGCACTGTACCGGTATTTCGGTACTTTCCGTCAGTAAGGTATGTACAGAAATTCAGAGTAATCGTGTTACGAATGTAATGATATTAACAGCATGTTTTTATTTTTCATGTCAAAATACTTCAAAAAAGTATTATGACTTTTTTTACAAAATAGTTGTTTTTGTCACCAATTAATTTGAATGTTACAAATATAATTATATTTATGATCCTTTAATCACATGTTTGACACTTGTCACGTATGCCAACGTGGTGGCCAAATAGTATGTTGTGAAAGATAATTGGGCCAACTCCAACTTTTGGAAACAGTTTGGATTTTAAAAAACAAATGTCATTTTTAGTTAGTTACTAGCGTATGTAAATTTCTTAAGTACATTTATTTTCTTCGTAAGACTGGAAATAACCCTACAATTTTCAGTAGATTAGTTGTTTTCTGTTTGAATTTTACGTAATTTCTCAAGTCCACTAAATATTTTCTCGTTTGTTGAGTCAGTGTTTTTTATGTTTACCGGCCCTCTCTGAAAAATATCTTGCCCGGGTGTTAGCATCCCACTCAAAGTTTCCTTGTCTGTTATATCAATAGTGTAGCTAGTAAATTGTCGGCTTCAGTGTCAACGCTTCCTATTTTTATCAACAAGCTCTGCAATGTCAGTACAATGTCTTTCACAGGGTGTCAGTTATAGTGTAAGCTTAATCATCCCACTTTAGTTACAGTTTATAGATCACAACTTACACAACAATTAACATACGCATAGCAAATTCACCTGCTATAAGGTACTGACCATTTAATTCTTGAGCTGAGATCTTTTATTTTCTTTCATCTCAAGAAAGTTATTTTATTTTATATAATATACTGGAGGTAATATAGTGTTATTTTCTTATAAACCAGAGCAAGATATTTATTCAGCTATTGACAGACGGAAATTTTTTTGAAAAGTGTCAGGTCCCTGCATCAGAAAATTAAATTGTTGCTTCCTGATATAATTGCGGTATACGTATCGCGATATTTTCAGAAATTGAAACGTTTTCGTGGTACTCAGATCTGTAAATGTTGCAGACCGATCGTTTACAGAGGTACTGATTGCATTCCACAACAGTTTATGTATGTTTGTAACCCCCCATGAGCGCAGTAAGATTTTTGGGTACTCTTATCTGCGGTGCCGCAGCTCGTTAACTTAGTTTACAACAATAACAACACACACACACACACACACAAAACCAAACACACACACACACACACGTGTAAGTATGCACGGAATAGCTTCAATGATAAACAATAATATTTGTTACCGGAAATAAAAAAAAAAAGATGATACAAAACATTGTGAATTTTATTAACTCCTTAAAACATTTGGTCATCCCAATGAAATTGCACTAACAATAATATTTGTGTGTTATTTTCTGTAGAGTAAATATGTTTGCCATATAATAAAGTTTCAGTTGCGACAGAAAAAGGTATTGTGTGTAAGATCTGATCTCTCAAATCAAAATATTTTGGAAAGTCTTAAAGAATGTACTTTGCCATCTCTATTTCACCACAGGAACAATACTTATTATTAGATGCATGATTCGAATATAAATCATATAATTTAAACTACTGCAGTTTGTTCGTAGCCAAGCATGTATGCCCTGTGACATTCGATTACAACTGTTTTGGTATGATCGCAAAATTATTGTACGAAGAATAATGACTGAAAAATGCTAAACCTATGGTGTTCACAGAGGAAGATGAAAAACATTTCTACTCAACAAATATATGCCATATAGGTGAAATAAAAATATTTAAAGACTTAACAAACAAATAGAAACGGGCAGCTGATAACATTTGTAAATTTGAATTTCAGATACCCAAAATATATCCCACTATTCATTCATAACTTGTTCGGTTATGGCAGTGATTTATTCATAAAGACCCTTGTAAAAATGATCTAGATGAAGAGGTGCAACTAATTCTGGTACCTAATAACGACGAGAAATATACATGTTTAGCAAGCAATTAATAGATAATACGTTCATGAAGGATGGTAAGGAAATAACTGCGAAAATAACAACCAGGTTTGTAGATAGATTTTGATTCATGGGACAGATATTAGAGCATCTGGCTAAAGTGAGTGATGAAAAATGTACAAAAGCATTGAAACAGTTTTGAACAATTTAACAAAACGGCTAAGCTACAAAAAGAAAGGTTTTACTCATTAGTTAATGATTCAAAGATCTCAAATGACGATTGAACTTGATGCAATGAAATATTCCAACCTACAAACATTGAGTGACCTTCACGTCTTCACTTGGAAAAAAAGACACTTTAACGTGTGTTATAATTTTGATGAGTTTAGAAATGTCTTTATGGCAAACTATAAGTTAAACTCTGCACACCATTATAATGCACCAAGACTAGTTTATAATGCGAGCTTAAAGATATTGGCTGTAGAATTAAAACTTATGACACACTACGATAAGGATTGAAAATAGAATTCATGGCTGAAATAGTATGATACTGCATAAGAACCGTAAAGCCAGTCAAGAATTTAAATGTGGAAGATAGTAAAATAAAAAATGATGTAGAATCTAATGACATAAAAATAAAACATATATAATGTACCTCGACAAATCTCTACATTTGGACCATAAGCCAAAACATGCCTGTAAATAACTTTAGATACGAAAATGATGAACAAATTAGAGATAGAAAAAATATCTTTGAAACAACTGATGATAGTGACACTTGTTGCATGTTAAAAGTTGCCTTGAGATTATATTACATTTCCATAATCATTTTAAGGACTACCCGTAAGCACCGGTAAAATTTGTGCCAGACGTAAATGATTTTTTTTTCTTGCAAAATGAGCTGATTAATGTTTACAAGGGTACAATACCAACTGTACCAAACTTATTGCATATCTTGTAAAACAAAGGACAAATATGTGATACATTACAGAAACTTAAAATATTACGTGAAATTAGGTTTAAAGCTGGAAAAGAGTACATAGAGCTGTATTGTTTGAACAAGAACATTGGCTGAAGTCATACATAGAACTGAATACAAGTCTGCAACAAAAGCTAAAAATGATTTAAATACCTTTCTAAATTAATTATTAACCTACTAATTATGGCTGATACAGATTCTTTATGCTTTTATGTTGAACTGACAACTTTTTGCAGTGTTGTACTTTCGTACGATCTTCCACACAGATATTTCAAAATTTCTGCCACTGAAAGTTAGTTTGGTTTGATGAGTTGCTTTCTTTTTGGGTTACTTAGTCGAGTTTGCCATGATCATCATTAGAAACAAAGTATTTGTATCATGATAGATATCAACCAGTAACTCTAAATACTCGTCCATGATAGATAACAATAAGTAACTCTAAACATTCATCCAAGTTATCATCGTCTAAACACTCGTCCGTGGTAGATATCAACAAGTAACTCTAAACACTCATTCAATTTATCACCAGGATGCATCACGATCACCTATTCAACTTTCTACCACTTTCTATTGTAAATCTTGTTTCACACAAAAGTTGGACTGATGATAACGACATAGACAAAAAGGTTCTTTAATGATCTTTTATTAGATTTATTGCAATGACGCACTCCACAAATTATCATGTTATAAGGTTCATTTAAATAAAGCCTTTGCCGTTTTGTAAGTATCAAAACACTCTTCAATTTCATTTCTGTATTGGTTATTTACCAATTGCACAATTGATTCCACAGTAATGGTATCGCACTAGAGTAAAATCTTTTCCAGTTCGTAGTCTTGGTTTCCACCTTCTATTATTGCAGAAGCATTCGCAATTGTTATTTTAAAACTGAAATCTCGAGAAATAGCGCAAGGATACAGTGGACAATGATCTGTTAGCATTTGATGGTCAAGTGGTATCGTAAATTATTTCCATGCACAAAAAAACTCTACAACTTCAGTGCTACTTTGTTGTGTATTTCATGCCATTGATTCCAACTTTCTAAATGTTTCACTCATTATGCTTTGTTAAATCACGTTTATTCTAATTGAAACAGGTAACCACAAATCTTCGTATGTCGTAAAAGTGTTGTAGTCATTCAACTTGAAAAGATTATCGCTTAAGCAGGATATGATGTTTTGCACAAGCATTCTATCCAAATTGTTTATCACTTCATTGCAATCATCTCTATTACCTTCATATCAAACACACAAACAAATATCTGGTACAATTAATATATTTGGACTTAGCTTGGGTATGGAAGCTTGTAAAGTTTATTCGGGTTTAATGCCACTAGTGGCGTATGTGATACAACGATATATTTGACAGAGGTAACTAACTTGTTAGGAGTTATGTCTTTACCGTACGCTGTCATTGATTGGTCTGAAAAATGGACAATAAAGTCTGTGCCAAAGACATGATCCATTTAAACTATCTATTAGCTACAAAAAACTTGTAAACAACATAGACACCAACACCCATCACAAGTGGAATCCAGATGTATTCGTATTTTACATGATTTTCTTAAGGTTGGTAGAAAATTATTTAGTTTGAGCTCTCGTGATTTTACGAGTTTTGCATATCTACCAGGAGCGTTTAAATCATGCCTGCTATATTCGCTATGAGTAGACGTATCTAGAAGAAAAAAGCACCACTAAAGGTTGTTCTCTCAGTCTTTCATACAAGTGTCTTCGCTCTGTCTTCAATGAACTCTTCTGTTTTTCTCTATAGTCCTACCATGATATTATCGTCCATAATTCTTTCTTTTCAGATCCATCTGAATCAAATAAATTAAATAAACGATTGCTTCCTACAAATGCAACAGATAACTATTGCTTCACCAATCATAATTGCTGGAGTCACCATTTAATTTGCTGTATTTATGAGTAATACATTTTAACACTGCTACCAGTTTCTATTGTTATTCCTGCACAAATGTCCTTTTTACATCTTAATCCAAATATTTAAATACATTCTCATCTAGATAGTATATGCGTGCTTCATTTACACTGTAAATATCAAGCAGAGATTTTTCTTTTCTAATTAGTAAGCATAAAGCTGGTTATTTACCTCTGATCCAATATAAAAATTAGTAATGGATCCAGAGTATTTTATACCGCGCATATTCAAGTTAATATAAATGGTATATAAGCCTGATTTAGGTTTATTAGGATGGCAAATTGCTGCGAATTATCTGTTGCATCTACTAACTCGTCATCAGCAAAACGAGATGAAGGATAGATAAATCCATCAATTTTAACCAGTTATATTGGTTAAATTTCAGACTTGCAAAGATCCTACCACCCTTTTTTACTAATTACGTACTCTGGAATAAAATAAATTCAAAATATATGAATATTTAAAGAAAATGTAGAAAATAAAATAAATGATATTGAATATAGTGGCAATTAAAGACCTAACAAAATCTCTCCGCTACAAAAGCATATTGATAATAACAGTAAAGAAGATTTTAGATGCATATGAATTGTTTATATGGATATTGAGCACCTTATATATTGCTGTTAAAGATCTGAAAACAATAAGGGAAAGAGCAAATGAAGGATCCATATCTAGCATCCAACAGTATATACAACAACTATTTGAAAAGTCGATAACTACTGAATTAGATAGTTGGAGGTTGACAATGAGAAAATCTCAAAATCGCTGGAAGAATTTAACACTTTGCAATCACATTTGGAACACTTCCAGAGGGATTTGAATAATGAGATCCAACAATATGATCAAGAAATTAAATAAGTAATAATTGAATAACAGTTACATCACCACTTATCAAAGCAAATAATTCGTTGTTTCGTTTTTCTCAAGTAGTGTGTTTTCAGAATCTTGTGATTTTGTCGACTTCTGTTGTTTAGCCTTTAAACGTTAAGTTATGGCTCTTTAATTCATAAATTCATGTGAATGTTTTCCAACTTGTCTAAGAAGTTCAACTATACATGGATCTTTTTGATTTTGTTAATTAAGTTTTTCAAATTCTTTACTAACCTTACATTCATCCTCCTTTTTGCCTTTCTTCCATTTATTTGTACAGAAACTTAGAAAGTTAACTAAATATGATTTTGATATGTTTAAATGCTACTTACAAGTAAACAACAATATTTTGAAGTGCAGTTGGGAAAATGAAAGAGATTAACTTCAAGACATATTAGATAGGATAAAAACTTATCCATGTTGTCCAATCTACTTATCAATGGTACTAAGGTGTACATTGCGACATCTGACAATGATTAGGAAATTTTAGCATCTCTAACATTGACAAAGACTTTTTTGTCTTCTTTACTTGTTTCTCGTCCATCTTATTCAGCTCATTTGCAGTTACACATTTGCAGTTGCACATTTGCAGTTACACATTTGCAGGTTATCTCTAATACCATGCCTGAAGAGTAAGTTGCTTGACATATGTACCCCATGTTGTTCAACCTGCATTATCAAGATGATATAATATTTTATAACATGATTTTATATCTCTATGGTCATCCATCTCGGAAAGCTTAATCAAATGCACAACACCTCGTCTATGATATACGACAAACAATGGCAAACAGCCAAGTTCACCAAGAACTGACAAACTTGGACCAGATGTACTTAATTTTAGAAACCTTTTACAAAACTTGAATTGTAAATTCTGAATTGCATCAGTATGTTCATATCCCTAAATCTCTGATCTGTAGCAAAGCATGGAACGATCACGGGATTAAAAAGGCATAATTCCTGTTGAATCGAAACTAAGTAAATTTTGATGAACCTTGTCCCAGTGTATAATGTTTTCTCTGCTTGTTGGTCAGATGTTTACTTTGCTTTATCCCATGACAATCAGCATGTAAAATACTCATCCATATGCTTATTATAAACAGAGATTTATCCTACCTGTTAATTTCTATAAAAAAAACATCTCTCGTATAACCACAGTTTTTCACTCCTCCTATAAACAACAAATTAGGTTTTATCAACATTATTTTCATTCCGATTTATTTGTATAAAATAGATCAAGGGCAAGTATTTCCTTCTGCAATTTCACAACCGTATCCGAAAAATTGGCCATATTATCAGCAAATAGAAGTTGCAACATATTTAGATTACTTACATCAATATAAATACCTCTACAATACCCTCATTTAAACTTATACTAAACAAGAAAGGGCGGAGCATGCATCACTGTCTGGTAGCAATGCAGCATTTAAAATATTCGGACAGTACTTTCGGAGTTTTCTAACATAAATTAAGCTGAATACATATCGTTTAAGAACTTTTATTTGTTTTCTACTAATACGATATTTTGTCACATCATAGAAAAATAGATAATTTTAAATGCAATGAAAAGCTTTGGAAAAGTGTATAAAAGTACAATAGAAACGTCATTTCTGATTTCCTCCATCAGCTTTTCTTTGCTGCATTTGTAACATTTTACAACTTCTGATTGTGCTTCGCACTCACGAATGCTGCATGATTGTAATTATTTTATAGTCTAATTTCATTTACTACTAGATGTCAAATGAGGGGTCTGAAAAGGCTAAAACTAAACACTGCATTTGACTTCATTAAAATGGTGTGAAACGTCTGATGTGTGATGAGTGGCATTGTATCAGTATATTAGCATTATTAAAACGTCAACCCATTTTCTGATTTCATTTTGAGCTAAATACTTCCAGATTTTAATCTTTAAGGTTCTATTAATCCTCCCTACATATGTTTTTGTCTGATTAAGTTGAAAAGTACTCAGTCTTTTCCTTTTCCAGCAAATCCCTAACGGTTTGGTTGTAAACCTCTTTTCCCTCACCAACCTGGATCTTTTCATGATTTCGCTCAGTGAAAATTTCTCTGCAAGCATTGTGTATGTCATTTCCATTTTACGTTTCGACTTTCTCCGCCCATGAGTATTTTTAAGGAGACATGTATCACTGTCAAAATGTATTTATATCCATTGCTGTTGTTTTCTAATCTAATTGCATGTCAGCAGTGTCTGCCTGATACTGGTGTCAACTTGGCTAAGCTCAAATCTTCTGTTTGGAAATCTTTTTCTAGCTTGCTTGTGTAATGTGTAGGTAGATTGTTCTGTTAGCCGTTCTGTCAATTCAGCGTATTTTATTTTATTTTTGTTAAGTTTAATTTGTTTCCACAATTGACCGATATTTGGGAGAGCAACTGGACTTTCAGTTCGTAGTGAAGATGTCCTAAATATTGTTCATTGTCAGTTGTCGCCGATGGAGAGGTGTATTTTTGGCACATCATGTAAAACGGCAAAAACAAAAAAACAAAAATATATATAGAGAGAGAATACTTTACGCTTGATAAATTGTCTTTTGATGTTACAAAGAAGCCACCAGGACATCCATCCACAACAGAAACTGTTATTCTCAGCAATTTGCAACGTTTCTTAAATCTTTATATGTGTATGGATGATTTAAGGATTATGCTAGTTTTTTTTCATTCTTATGGTTGAATATAAAACAGCTGATTCATATACTGCATCGGTGTGTGCTGTTTAAATCTAACGTTGTTCTCTTTTAATTCTGTCACTGTTGTTGTTGAATCGTTCAAGACTGATCTTGTAAAATTTACTAGATTTTTGAATTGTACTATAAATTTAGCCGTATAAAATTTGTATACTTATACATATCAAATAGGTAATTATTCGTTCGTCATACTGTACTGTTTTAGCCATCTTTCTATAAGGGCTGATGCTACTTGTTTCAATGTTTATCAACACTGAATGCTATAGGCAAATCTGTATAAGGGCTGATGCTGCTTGTTTCAATGTTTATCAACACTGAATGCTATACTCAAATCTGCATAAGGGCTGATGCTGCTTGTTTCAATGTTAATCAACACTGAATGCTATAGGCAAATCTGCATAAGGGCTGATGCTGCTTGTTTCAATGTTTATCGCCACTGAATGCTATACTCAAATCTGCATAAGGGCTGATGCTGCTTGTTTCAATTTTTATCAACACTGAATGCTATAGGCAAATCTGTATAAGGGCTGATGCTTCTTGTTTCAATGTTTATCAACACTGAATGCTATAGGCAAATCTGCATAAGGGCTGATGCTGCTTGTTTCAATGTTTATCAACACTGAATGCTATAGGCAAATCTGTATAAGGGCTGATGTTGCTTGTTTCAATGTTTATCAACACTGAATGCTATAGGCAAATCTGCATAAGGGCTGATGCTGCTTGTTTCAATGTTTATCAACACTGAATGCTATAGGCAAATCTGTATATTTTCTGAAACATTTAATAACATCTTTTATGTTTTAAAAAGGCAAGTCAGCGTTTGTAGTTTGTTGAATGTTATTTTGTAGCACATCTATCCCATCAAAACTTGTAAACAAATACGCATTATCTCTTGACACCGTGGGTGTTGCTCGTATGTTAAGCTCATTAAATATTCATATGACCTCTCTAAAACTGTTGACTTTATCCCAATGTAGCTTTATGACATTATTCATGATATGTCAATATATATATATATATATATATATATATATATATATATATATATATATATATATATATATATTGTGTGCTTGCTGTCCTAGTTCACAAGCTGTGCTAGTGTAGATACGTTAGACTAGTGAGTGTGTCAATTAACACTAATAATTAAATAGTTCAATTAGAGTGCAAATTAACACTATTAATTAAATAGTTCCACTAGTGTGCTAATTAACACTATTAATTCAATAGTTCCGCTAGTGTGCTAATTAACACTATTAATTCAATAGTTCCACTAGTGTGCTAATTAATACTATTAATTCAATAGTTCCACTAGTGTGATACCTCACCCCAGCTGTATTAGTGTAGTTAGCATAATGAGATAGATGGAATTTTAGTTTATCAGTGGATCATTTTGTTTTTGATTTAACTGCGTGTGGTCGAAGCCCACGAAAAGAAAAATATTTTCAATGTCGGTATTCAATAGCAAACGACTAGCTCGAGTTAATCTAGAAAATAGCATGGATCAATCTATTTTTCTCGAGCTCACCGTTTTATCTTGTATTAAAATTCATCCCTTCAAGCACATACATTTCAATATATTAGACGTCAAGACCTTATCAGAATCTGCATGCTGCACGAGGACATTTTTGCAGCCTTGTAGTGACTCTAATATTCTTTACTAACTTTCAAAAGATAAGAAAATTATCTCCGTTTACCTTATTTACATGTTTGAGTCACGTTAAAGTTAGATATATGACTAATTAATTTTCTTTTAGCATGATACAAATGTGAACTTTGGCAGAAAGAAACACATACTACTGTATCTGTCGCTTGTGAGAGATTAGAAACATGCCTACTAGCATAAAATTCAAAACAGCTGCTGTCTTCACATTTTTTAAAAATATCGGCGAAAGGAGATTAAACATCTAAACGAAATTTAACTAAATATCGGAACTCAGTCACTTTAGTATAGCTTGAAAGGTATTTTGTGACATTTCTAAGACATGTAATAGGGTCTGGCAAGGAGGTCAGATGCTCAAATGATTATCAGACAGATTTCGTCAGAACTGTGTGTTACGAAAGTTATTTATCTGATAGGAAACAAAGTGCAATAATAAGTTCGTGCAGGTCTCCCCTGACAAAAATAAAGCCCGGAGTTCCCCAGGTCTGAGTTTTAAGGCCTATACTTTCCTTAATAAATATAACTCATGAATCTAGTCAAACTTTATGCCGATGACAGTTCTATAATAATATTGACAAACTTGAAAGGGATATAAATGCTGATTTAAAGAAACTTGATGACTGGATTAAACTGTGTTTAGTTACCTTCAGTCCTGATCAAACTGACGTTGTGTTATTTTCATACCAATTCTTTGAGACATATTCAAACATTGTTTTTGAGGGTAAGCGACTCAGCTTGTGTAACCAACATAAACACCTTTGTGTTACCCTTAGCTCGGACAGAAAATGGACTCACCATATTGATGACCTTATAACCAGATGTATAATGATGTTAGGAATATTGCGTAACAGTCTCTTATCTCTAAAAATATGCTTCAATAATATGCATATATCTTTAATAAGACTAACCATAGAATATGCTAATGTTCTGGGGGCTTTGTTTAATGATACAGTTATTATTCGATTAAAAATATTAGAAAAATGAAGCGAGCAGAATTGTCACTGAATAACCTTGAATTATGAAATTGGAACATTTATATTAATAGATTCGATGAATCCCCTTGTTCCAGCGGTGCAATGAGCAGAAATTGTGATTACATCTTTAAGAAAGATGATATTTTTACGGACTATTTGACCAAGCTATTGTCTTCAAGAGTTGGCCAAAATTTCCCGTATAACTTAAGAAATAATGTAGACTTTATTCAGCCGTTATGTAGATTAGAAGTTAATAAAACTCCTTTTTCCCATCTGCCGTATACTTTTGGAATAATGTATCAAACGGTAGGAAAGCTATTGATCATTTATATTCTTTCAAAAGGCAAATTATTACAATAAGCTACCTCTAAAATACTTCCTAAGTCTTCAATGAAAATATTCTACTATTCAGAGAAGACTGCGAAATAAATGTAATTGTTTAAACTATGATTTTTTTTCCAACCATACTTCTTCAACACGTGAGTTTCCTTTTTGTCATTATTTGTTTAAAAGTCAAACTTGTAATATTCAAAGTGAGGAATTATATGATTCTATTCAGCGTGAAAAACTTCCAACAGATTTAATCTTTATTGTCAGGTAATGTAAATGTATCATTTAATTTCTTTATTGTCCGGTAATGTAAATGTATCATTTAATTTCTTTATTGTCCGGTAATGTAAATGTATCATTTAATTTCTTTATTGTCCGGTAATGTAAATGCATCTTTTAATCTTCATTGTCCGGTAATGTAAATGCATCATTTAATTAAAATTGTAGCTTGCTCAGAATACTTCAAAAATTTCAACGATTCCAAACGATTCAACTGAAAGGAAAGAGCAACAATAGCGCCCATAAGCAACCAATATGTCTCATGTGTAATATTTATTCGTGTCTGTCTGTCTCTCTGTCTGCCTGTCTCTGTCTGTCTGTCTGTCTGTCTCTCTCTCTCATATGATGAAATTTGCCGCTATGTTTTGTGTTTTATATACAAAAGGAAAAAGGGCAATACTACATTAGAAGAACTTGTGGCCTAACCCTTTTGTCATTGTTTGTTTGTTTAAAACCATGGCTTGAATTGTGTGTCATCCCTGCCTAAAATACGTTTTTGTTATATTTCATGATGCAAATAAAGATACTGTAATCATCTTTGTGTATCGATTAAAATATGAAAATATTTCTGTGTTCGTGGCATTATTTTAAAGTTCTAAATGAATCCTAAATCTACTAAGTTAGTGTTCTCAATTGGAGAAAACGAATTGTTTAGGACAAGTTCAAATTTAGCGTTTTTCTATTCTATAAGTTACATGTCAGTGTATTTCGCGCAAGTAAAGGAAAGCTGTTGCACTGAAATTATTGATAAGAAAACCATATTAAACATGCATGCAAACAACGACTAAATTATCATTCTTACATTTTCTGATCGAAGTATTTGCACGGCAAATGGAAAACGGAACTAGTATCAGTTATTTACATGCTTAATTGATTGATCTAATTAGAAATCGGAATTAATATCTGTTATAAACATGACTATTGACTGATTCATTTATTGATTACTTTTGACTTGAGTTTATGTCATGTATGCTCTTTCTATAACTTTGAATTAACAAGATATATAAGTTATACCTCTATTTCACCAAATTCTTTGTACGTACATAAATACGTGGATTCCTGAGAAAATACATTTAACACTTGACATATGATACACAAATCCGCGGATTCCTGAGAAAATACATTTAACACTAGACATATGATACATAAATCCGCGGATTCGTGAGGAAATACATTTAACACTAGACATATGATACATAAATCTGCGGATTCCTGAGAAAATACATTTAACACTAGACATATGACACATAAATCCGCGGATTCCTGAGAAAATACATTTATAACTAGACATATGACACATAAGTCCGCGGATTCCTGAGAAAATACATTTAATACTAGGCATATGAAATCCACGATTTGCTCCTTGGTCGGTAAGAAATGAATAGATGTGAGGCGGTCGCTTTTTTCAATACAAGTCCTTGTTTTTGTTTGTTTGTTCTTTGTTTGCTTTTAGAACTGAAACGAACCGTAACCATCAAGCGGGCATCTGACAGATGAGTGTTGTTTTAATGATAAGTTCCATGTGATAAAATGTATCAACAGATAACTTTCGTTTTATTGTACTTATATATATGCTATATTAACTATCGATTCGTCTTTGTCATGGCTGCTAACAAGAAAACTGGTGGAAACTTTATAGCGTCTCCCGGTGCTGTGAAATGGCTGTGTTGTTGGCAAGTCAAATAAAGAATAGTGCCGCCTCCTGAAGTAGCTCGAATTTTATGTCAAACAATCCTTTAATAATCTGAAGGACCTAGGGAAACATATTTACATTTATGTCCGAAATCAAGTAATGATTTCGATGGACAAAACAAAAATTGCTAGACAAAAGTAAGTGTTGCCGATTCTTAGACGATTTTAGTTATAGAAGATTATAATCCTAAAAAAAAAGGGAAAATTGGCATCAGTCAAATAAATTATTCCTGAACTGGCAAGTTGCACCAAAGCTATAAGTTGTCACACCGATATACACGGAATTCAAACTGAAGAAAAGAAAATGGCATGTAAGCAGATAAAAACAGTGACAAGCCTTAAGCTGAAATTAAAGAATTCTACATTGAAGATGGAACATAAAAGCTTCACAGAATTCATTTATTACAATGTCTTTATCTTAAAGTGTATGTTACGAGATTACATCAAATATCAGTTTTAAATATTTCAACTGTGAAGCAATCCTAAAATATGGGTAGTTTGATATATGAATTAGAAAACACATATCAAAGATTAAGTGTAAAATGATACATACACGAATGTATCAGTGAACTATAAAAAAGCTGAATATTTTCCCGTTAAAAATATGCACTTATTTTACCATTCATTGTATTTTAAATTTTGCATCTTTTCTATAACTAATGATTGGTGGAAGTAATGTGTTAAAATCAAGTAGCCAGAGCATGTGTTTCGAGTTATCTTTAATTACTGTTCGATGTTATGCTAAGCCAAACAAGAAACGCATAACTCTTTTAAAATCTAAACTTTTGATTTGTAATTCATAGCTTCAAAATTGATAATAGCATTAAAAATGTGTATTGCCATCTGTAAGACATTTAACTTTACCTGTATCTTTTATTTGACATAACTTTTAAAGAATGTTGACATCTTTACCTTGCATCTTTTATCTTGCAGTACTGCGTGTTTACGTTTATTTGGAACGGTTATCTTCTGAAGTTATTTTTCTTGCAATTCTTTATCTTTACTTGCTTAGAACTTAACTTTTATTTGGCGCTGCTATAAATATGCTGACGTGCCATTAAACCCTATACTTACATGCATACATATTACTCAAAAAGCATTATGATTTTCGCTCTTAAAGGAAATCGGGTCATGCCAGCATAGAAACTGTTTGCAACAAATTATTTTTGGTACAATAATTTCATCTTTCAAAATATGCATTTTAGTATGGATCAGCAATTGTACGCTTAACTATACCACACATGTCCTTTACATTTCCAAAAGCATAAGAGCGAGAAATTTCGACCATACGAAACAATAATACTTCGATTGATAAGGCTGTCTTTTCTTATTGGTAGTGGAGACGTGTACGTTCAGATATTCCTACGCAAACTAAAATGGCAAAGAGTTCCACAAAATGTGATTGCGAGAAAGAAGAGGCGCCAGCAAGGTTGGAATATTATTGGTTTCTCGTGATATTTAATTCATTTTAACAGTAAATTACGTGCCGCACTATGCCGATAGTTTTTCAAACCAATTGAACACGTGTCATGGGAACTTGCACGGATGTTGTATAATGAATCCATCACGTGACATAGTATAGTTTATCGTCGGGCATGCTTTTCTTTTTTCAAGTCGATCAGATAAATTTTATAAATAAGATGAAGCATTGATTTCACAAGTAATTTGATATTCAGATTCTTTCATTTAATGATACATTGATCGAACTTATTATGTAAATGAATAAACGGATTTTATACTTCTACGTGTTATGTTCAATCAAGAACTAGCAGGCCAGTTTTCATTGTATGAATTTTACGAATAGATTGCCGTAAAGTACCATATATCATTTACCCTGAGATAATATTCATTTAATAAATAATAATAATTTGTTCAACATACATCGATTTTCGGATATCTAATTTCACGGGGATATTATATTGGTGTTCTTGTTTTTAGCTACAGAGAACAAGCAATAACTTCTACAATTGCCATCTATAAATATATCCCGTGAAAAGAACCAAATTTTTTGAAACCTAAAACTGATTTCAAGCTCCTTCACATGGTTACACAAAAGTGGGACGTGCGCTCTGAAAATTTTCTCAAGAGAGACTCGTGCAATGACCATATATGTGATGTAATAAGGTAGTTTCTGTTTGTCGCCTATAGGGCAGTACAAGTTGATATGATAATGTTATGTATATAGAATCTATAGTGAGTTCCTAAACTTTTTGGTCAATGACTGTACTTTAAAATAGGGTCAAATAGTAAGCCGAAATTTAAGTTTGGTTAAGATGTCAACAAGGTATTTACTGACCTTAGAGTTCAAGGTCAGAGTTGTTGACGATTATTCACAACCCATTACACATAATTTGGACGTTTTCCACTACATCAACGAGTGTTCTCTTGCGTTGTGGGTCATTTGGATATGTGTATAAATGCAGACATGATATGCATTATAATTATTCCAATTTTAAATCCTGTGTTAAAAACATTCCTGTTTTTTATGATCAGTCTGTTTGGAATCATAGTTGTGCTGCAATGTTTTAGTCATAATTCGAAACGAACTATTTATTTGAATATTCATCGAAATTACCATACAGTGCTCAT
This sequence comes from Margaritifera margaritifera, assembly GCA_029931535.1. Taxonomy (NCBI): domain Eukaryota; kingdom Metazoa; phylum Mollusca; class Bivalvia; order Unionida; family Margaritiferidae; genus Margaritifera; species Margaritifera margaritifera. The sequence goes on along the minus strand of JAQPZY010001699.1, from coordinate 16,997,851 downwards.
TAACCGCTGGATTTAAATATATGACTTTTGGGTATTTGTGGACATTCTCAAAGATATTCTGGACTGTGTCGTTGTGGTACATCATGACATTCAAGACTATTGTTGTGGTACATCAGGACATTCAAGACTACCTATTCATTCGGAACATTCATTCATACAGAACATTCATTCATTCAGAACATTCATTCACTCAGAACATTCATTCATTCAGAACATTCTATAATTTCTGACTTGTGTTTAGGACATTTAGGATTATTTGGAATTTAATTCACAAATTGTAAGTGTCTTTTGAATTTTCATTTTAATTACAGAAAAATAAATTGTTTGTTGATTTTACATACATTGTTTGTTTCCTTTTCTTTCTGTTACATTATTTTAAGACCTAGAGTCGTAACAATAAATATGGCAATATATGTGATGTCACAGGGTCGTTGCAGTTGGTCGCTTATAGAGCAGTACACCAAGTTGATAAATATGACTTTTTTAGATTATTTTGTTATTATTGTTGCTTGAAGTGCATAAAGACATACATTATAAGAATACACTAAAGAATTTCGAGCCATGGTACACCTACAAAGAAAACAAGGGAAGAGCCATGCTACACCTACAAAGAAAACAAGGGTAGAGACCCAGTGGCGGCGACCGGGGGGGGGGGGGGCGGGCGGTGTGTCGGGACAATTGACCCTGGGCGCCCAGCGAGGGAGGTGCACGGGACAATTTGGTGGTTGGCAACTCACATAAATACTGTTCTATGTGGCAAAGTAGGGGCGACACTAAAGACCATTGCCCTCGGGCGCCTCGATAGAGGCGCCACTACAGATCATTGCCCCTGGACGCCTCGAACCATTGGAAGAGACAGTTATAAAAAAAAAGCTTATATCGTACATTCAAAATTTAGCACGGCTAAATAATGACTATTGCTGAGTTATGACGCAACCAAGCTTCACATAAATCAATTACAAGTATTTACATTCAAAAACTAATATTTACAATTTGGAATTAGTTCCCATCTAGGTTTATGAAATAAGCTTGATAGCGAATAAAGAAAGACTCCTAATTGACTGAAAAGTATCTAATGTCGATTTCAATAATTGTCTTGGGAGTGAATATGTCATTAAACTACTTCATAGCAATACTAATTTCCAATACTAAGTCATGTTTATTGTATTACTGACAACGGCACATACATTGGGGTGTATTAGGATTTCATTAGGTGGCATTTTGAGGGTGGGAACCTTCAATGAATATTTTCTATCAAACGACCCAGGCAATATCACTTTTATTTTTTTTTTTTTTTTAAAGTTTACACTTTGTTTGATCATTCAGAATAAGTACAGATTGATCTCTTTAGCCCCATAATTGCAGTCTTTCTAAAAGATATATATATATGGACTTTTAATACTTGTCTGTTTCCATATGAATGTGTATAATGTAAATGTGGTTTTGTCTGCTGTCAATTATTGTATCCATTACAAATAAGACACATTTGTGCATACACACCCACACACCAACAAGTTGCGAAGAAATTTCAATATGTGTAGACAAAACTTTTTATCTTAATGAGGTTTTGCAGGCACTTTCGAAATCTGGTTTTTCAAAGAAATGACAAGCTCTTGTCCTTGACAAACTGTAATTGTTCAGAGACTGGATATTTTTGGGGGGTCAGAGACTGGATATGTTTGGGGGGTCAGCGACTGGATATGTTTGGGGGGGTCAGAGACTGGATATTTTTGGAGGGTCGGTAACATACGCTTTAAGTCATTCTTTGGATCATGGTTTTACGAACACTTGTGTTCGTCATGTTCTTGGCTTCAGATAAATCAGCATTTTTTAACCATTCTTTTCGTTCATTCATCAAGCTTGTTAAGACCAATGATTTGTTTATATGCAAAATGCTTCCTTTGACCGGCATAAAAAAACCAACATAATAAAATAATCCCCGAGTCAGGATAAATGTCACGTTTGAGGTAGGCTATGGATTTTCCTAATTGGCGTTGAGTCTGGAAAATATATATCCATCCTGAGAATGACAAATATACACTGTTTGGTGTAATTCTCTATACTAACTTCTGTATACCTTGATTTCTGTAATAGGAATCCAGATGGACTGTGTACTTAGATGAGAATTAATTACTGGGTCGACATGCGGGTATGTCTGCTACGCACGAATGCCTATACCACCGACTTTAGAGCATCATTTTTTGGTGATGTGTGCATGGTTGAGATGGTATAGGGATTGGTGCTTACAGGCAAGGAGATGGGTGCCGTAACCCGCGGATATAGGTTCGAATCTCGGTAGAGTACAAATTAAAGGTCACTATTAATATCTGCTTTGATATCATGACATACAATTTATATCTTTCTGTTGAAATTTATACTCTAAATAAGTTTAAATTTGGTTTCAATACATATTCTTTTATATATAAAACATTCATATTATATAACTTTAGGCGTATATTAGACTATTAACTGCCAACATGCTTTATACTTTCAGTGTGATGATCTTATTTTAGCGTCAAAAGGACACTTGAAACCTATGTTGTTTGCTTTGTTTGTTTGTTTTTGTGTTGTTTGTTTGTTGTTTTTGTTGTTGTTGCTATTGGTGTAGAGTCTTTTATTTTGTCTTTTATTCAGTGCACTAGAGTTTGGGCTCACATAGTAAATTTTATTGAAATTCAAGGAGGAAAATTTCGGGAGCAGGAAACTATTCACATCTTGAGAGGATCTCGATTTACTGTGGTTGCGGTCCTAAAAGGTTTCACTGTATATACGATGCAGTTGACTTTGTTTTTCGACATTTTGCCGACAAGTGTGAGTAAAAGAACACTTTTATTTGAATATATTATAGAAATCAGCATATGCTTCTCATAGCTCAGTTCTCCATATTCGCTACATACGGATTGCTCAGTGGCCTTGGCATCTTTCCCAAAAGAAACGATTTCAACTAGCTAAATAGCATAACACTATTCTGGGTATGTGAAACATGCATAAGATGCAAGTACAAAATGAGAGTGCACACTTCAGGAATTTGACAGAGGACCGAGTCGGATGTAATGCATACAAAGTAATGAACATGAAAGTCACGTTCATTATCAGATAACATGGCAATTACTACAATAAAAGAAAACAAGATATTAGCATTTAAAATACTTCTGGTTTGTACACGACGGCACTGATAATAGACTGTGACCGGGAAATATAATCTCCAACATGTGTCGACACATGTTTTGCCTAGGTTTGACTACCGCTCCTTTTTCTTTTTCTTTTTCTTCTTCCGCAGTCCAGGCAAGAACATGCCAAAATGAAACATGGCAACCCTGAAAAATAATGTAATGTATCAGCTAATAATACAACATAATATAACGCATTACAACAATATCCTTGACTTTGGGAAAAAGCCATCAATAGATTAAACCGCTCTAAAAGAGAGGGTCTTTCTTAAGATGGTAAACAAAAAAAAAAGATGCAAAATTGTAAATTAAATAGATTAAAAAATTTACAGTTGCTTGTCTTGTCTGTTTTGTATACTTTATATAGAAGTTTCAGTTCGTGTAAAATGTATACGAAATGTTTGATTGAATTCCACCCGGACTTAGCGATTCCGGTCACCACTGTATCGAATTAATGATAATAAAAGCTACTCTCCTGGTAAGAAAAAAGCAAGATTTGGCACACGAATGGAGCCTTCAATAAAAAAAGGCTTTGGTGAGTGAAACACTTGTTTATTGTGGTAGTAGTAGTAGTAGCAGCAGCAGCAGTAGTTGTTGGAGTAAAAGTAGTAGTGTTACGACTCTATGGTCTAAGAAAAATGTAACAGAAAGAAAGTGAAACCAACAAATCAAGTAAAAAATCAACAAGCAATTTATTACTAGATAATTAAAATGAAAAATCAAAAAGTCACTTACAGTAATGTGTTTTGAAATCCTAATAATCCAATAAGAATGATTGTTCTAATCACAAGTCCTAAATATAGAATGTTTAGAATTCACGGCTGTGTCCTTGAATGTTATTATGTGCCAATAGTCTCCAGAGTCCTGATGTACTAGAAATCTTGATGTGCTGATGTCAAAATGAAGTATTCCAAAATCTTTGAATAAGTTCACATAAATTCCAAAATCATCAATTAAAAATCCAAAATCCATAAGTTTGTGAGCACTGTTATAATCCAATGAATATTTAAAATAATTCCTCTCTTAGAATTTGGAATGAATTTTCACAACTGTAATAGCTCTTTACAAGACTGATGGTAATGTCAAAACTGAAAAAATGTCCACCAAACATGGTATATATAAAGATTGGTCACATGACAGAATGTTCTAGAACATGAGTCATCGTAATGGAATTTTACTTGTAAACAAAATTCAACCTTGACCTTCAAATTGAGAAAACATATTGATCAAAACAACCTAATTCAAGGACACTAGTTAAACATGTTTTTCCTGATAAACATTAAGATTTAAGCCAATATTAAAGTGAAGAAACATTTATAATTTCCTAAAATATTTATAATATTATATAAACATCATACATAACACCTCCCCTCATAAAGAAAAAGAAAGATTTATGTAATAAAGCTTTCTTTTGAATATACATCTAATACTACAATAACCAAAATTACATAAGAACATGTTTTATGATACTGGACTTAATTACATCAAGCAATATTACATTTCTAGGCACGTGAGAGTGCATCTGCAATCACATTGTCTTTTCCCCTGATGTGTCTGATGTCAATGTTATATTCTTGCAATATCAAACTCCATCTCAACAATCTCCGATTTTTATCTTTCATTTTGTTGATGAAAGTAAGGGGATTGTGATCACTGTACACAATAATTGGAGAAAGAGCTGAGGTAACATACACTTCAAAATGCTGTAAAGCCAATATCAAAGCCAAACATTCCTTCTCAATTGTGGAATAATTTTTCTGGTGCTTGTTTAGTTTTTTAGAAAAATAACACACAGGGTGATCCACACCACTTTTGTCTTCCTGAATCAATACTCCACCAACCCCTACATCACTTGCATCAACAGATAATTTAAATGATTGGCTAAAATTTGGTGCAGAAAGAACTGGTGCATTCTTAAGCATGGCCTTTAACTTGTCAAAAGATTCCTGACACTTGTCAGACCAAAACAATTTGGTTTTCTTACTCAGTAAACTTGTCAAAGGTTCAGCAATTTTGGAAAAATTGGAACAAAATTTCCGATAATATCCAGCCATACCTAGAAATCGCATCAGTTGCTTTTTACAAATTGGAACTTGAAATTCAGAGATAGCTTTGACCTTAGCTTCTATAGGTTTAACTTGACCTTGTCCCACAATATGTCCTAAAAATGTGACACAAGCATGGCAAAACTCACTTTTGATCAAATTAATTGTAAGATTCGCATCGCTGAGTCGATCAAAGAATTTTAGAATGGTTTCCAAATGATCTTCCCAGGTGTTGTTGTAGATAATGACGTCATCGATATAAGCGTCACAATTATCAAGACCAAATGTTATCATGTTCATCAGACGTTGAAACGTTGCAGGTGAATTTTTCATTCCAAACGGCATGACTTTATATTGATAAAGTCCATCTGGAGTTACAAATGTTGAAATTTCTTTTGCCCTTTCCGTCAGTGGAATTTGCCAGAATCCTTTTAAAAGGTCAAACTTGGTGACATATTCCGCATTTCCAATTTTATCAATGCAATCGTCCATTCTTGGGATTGGAAATGAATCAGTTTTGGTGACACTGTTGACTTTTCTATAGTCAGTACACATACGGAATGTATTATCTGGCTTGGGAACAAGAATAAATGGTGAACTGCAGTTACTTTTGCTTGGTTCTATGAAATCATTCTCCAGTAAATACTGAATTTCTTTCTTCAGATAGTTCTGTTTGACAGGATTCATCCTATAAGGATGCTGTTTCACAGGCGCAGAATCTACAATGTCAACGTCATGATAAATTTTACTTGTTCGTGTTGGAACATCAGGAAACAAGTGCTCATAGTCATGTAATAGCTGTTTTAGTTCATTTCTTTCCTGTTGTTGTAGATGTGAAAGTTTCTGGTCTAGGTTGTTCAATGTTTCTGAATTCCGAAGATTGGTTATACCAGAGTCACTATAGTCTGATCGTACTCCATCGTTGATATCTTCACTGTGTGGGACAGGTACAACTAAATTAACAGAATAATTAGCTGGGCTATCTCTGTCAAAATATTCCTTTAACATATTTATATGACAAAGTTGTTTCTGTTTCTGTCTCCCAGGAGTGTTAATGATATAATTTAAGTCATTTACTTTCTTTTCAACGGTATAAGGACCAAAACATTTAGCCTGAAGAGGATTCTGAGGTATGGGAAAGAGAGCCAGAACTTTGTCACCAGGTTTAAAACTCCTTTCCTGTGTATTTCTGTCATACCTTAATTTCATTTTTGACTGAGTAGTGTGAAGATTAGTTCTTGCTACTTCACAGGCCTTTGACAACTTGTATTTGAAATCAGAGACATAATCAAGAAGATTAATCTTTGAATCTTCATTTGAAAGAAGTTTCTCTTTCAATAATTTCAATGGTCCACGGACAGTATGACCAAAAACTAGTTCAAAGGGACTAAAACCCAACGACTCTTGAACTGATTCCCTAACAGCAAACAACAACAAATGAACACCCTCATCCCAATCCTTTTCTGTATCAAAGCAATATGATCGAATCATATTCTTCAAAGTTTGATGAAATCTTTCCAAAGCACCTTGACTTTCAGGGTGATAGGCAGAAGATTTAAACTGTTGGATGCCTAATTCATGCATAACTTGTTGGAAAATTCCAGACATAAAATTTGACCCTTGATCCGACTGGACAGATTTGGGAAGGCCAACAAGTGTAAAAAACTTCACCAAACCTTTCACAATAGTTTTAGTTTTTATATTTCTCAGAGGAATTGCTTCTGGAAATCTTGTAGATGTACACATGATGGTCAACAAGTATTGGTTGCCTAACTTGGTTTTAGGTAAAGAACCAACACAGTCTACCATTATTCTACTAAATGGTTCATCAAATGCAGGAATAGGTTGCAGATGAGCCTTAGGTATCTTCTGATTGGGTTTTCCTACCATTTGACAAGTGTGACAAAATCTGCAGTATTTAGAAACATCACTTTTGAGTTTCGGCCAATAAAAATGATTCAAGATCTTGTGATAAGTCTTACGGACTCCTAAATGACCGGCCAAAGGAGTTTCATGGGCTAAATTAAGAATTTCCTGTCGATATGACTTAGGAACAACAATTTGATAGCTCACTGACCACTCGTCACCAGCGGGTACATCAGGTGGTCTCCATTTCCTCATAAGGACCCCATTTTTCACAAAGTAACACACTGGAACTTGTGTGGCTTCAGTTTCACTAATAGCCCTCTGAAACAAACAAGATATCTCGGGATCTTGCTCCTGTTCAACGACAAGGGATTGTCGTTTGTCATCCTGATTAGAACAAAGAGAATGAGTTGCCAAAAGAGGATCACTGTGATCAATACCATTTGATTGATCAATACCTGAGGAAAAAGTGACCTCATCAAAAGACTGACCAATACATGTGTCAGCTAAAGGAATAATATCCTGATCAACATCACTCTCAAGAGCTCTTTTTGCCATAGCTCTAGTAACTGCACAAGCAGGGTACAAATCAGGGATTTCAGTTTCGACAGGATAAACTTTCTGATCCAAACAAGGCTTGTCAGTTACAAGTGGATTAACCACAACCTTATCTCCAGCTAGGGCATTGCCTAGTAATAAATGAACACCCTCTATGGGTAAAGAATTCACTGCCCCAACAGTCACAGGTCCAGAAACTAAGTCTGATGCCAAATTTACACAATGAAGAGGAACATTTACAAAGCCGCACTCTACTCCCTGAACAAGAACACTTTCACTTGAAGAAGACTCCTCAGACAAAGGCAAAGTACCTGATAATAAAAGACTCTGAGAAGCTCCAGTGTCCCTTAATATTTTAATTGGGATAGGTTTGGCAGAATCACCAATAAGTGATATAGAACCTTCTGACATGAATGGTTCATAAGCCTCCAAAATAGAATCAGACTGGGGTTTGTTTGACCCAACAAATGTATTGCTTTCAATACAAGACCGTGACCTTGACCTCGTAGAAATAAGAGCATTTGGAAAAGCTCTGTCTTTACTCTGTTGCTTATTTTTCAAGTTGAAGCAATCAGAAATAACGTGCCCTTTCTTTTTACAATAAGTGCACGTAGGAAGAGATAAGGATTTCTGATCAGTCTTATCAGATGTTTGATTCCTAACAGTTGTGCTGTTGTGAAATTTGGAAGTACTCGAATGAGATTGAAATGGTTTTTTACCAGAAAACTGCTGAGAGGACGATTTATTGCCAAATGAAATTTTGTGAGTCAAGGAATAATCATCAGCCATACGAGCAGCATTTTCCAAAGTTTCCACATTCTGCTCGTCAAGATAGGTTTTAACATCACTATGGATGCACCTCTTGAACTCTTCAATTAATACGAGCTGTCTGAGGTTATCATAAGCTTGATCAACTTTCTTGGCTGAGCACCACCTATCAAATAGTTGTTCTTTATCCCTTGCAAATTCGACATGAGTTTGTCCAGTTTCTTTTCTACAATTCCTAAACCTTTGTCGATATGCCTCTGGTACCAACTCATAAGCTTTCAAGATGTACTCCTTAACCACATCATAATCAGTGCTTTGTTGTATTGACAGTGAAGTGTAGACTTCACGAGTTTTGCCAATAAGTACACTTTGTAATAACAAAGTCCAATGCTCTCTGGGCCATTTCAGGTTTTCAGCTATTTTCTCGAAATGAAGAAAGTATTTATCTACTTCTTTTTCCTGAAAAGGGGGTACTAACCTAATATATCTAGTAACATCAAAACCTGAACTTGTTTTTAAAGGAGTGGAGTGTGCTCTGTTTGCCAGTTCTAATTCTCTTAATTTAAATTGCATTTCCCTTTCTTCTCTTTGCATCTGCATCTGTCTCTCCTCTTTCTCTCTCTCCCTCTCCATCTGCCTCTCTTCTTTTTGCATTTGTATCTGCCTCTCTTCTTTCTCTCTCTCCATCTGTATCTGCCTCTCTTCTTTCTCTCTCTCTCTCTCTCTCTCTCTCTCTCTGAATCTGAAGCTTTGCCAATTCTAAATCCATCTGGTTCTTTAACTCTAATTCCCTTAATTTCCTGTCAGAACCAGATACAGGCTTTCTCTTCAAACTTAAAGCACTATTTTCAAAAATTCCCTTTCCTACTAAATACTGAATCAAAATATTCTGTATCTCCTGTTTTGTCAATGATAATTTTGCCTCAGATAGACTGTATTTTCTGGCAAGCTCGAGCAACTCATCCTTTCTCATGCACTCTAACCCCTCCTGGGTAGGTTTTGAAATGAAACTCTGAACATTAGATGCCATTGTAAATGCTTGTTGGTTTCACACAAAACAAATTTCTCTATTTAAAAATCTTTGCCAAAGACCAAAAAAATTCAGAGACAAAATCAATATGAATTTCAAAGATAAATTTAATATCTCTAATATGCTTTAAAGAAATTCAGATCCCAGAAGACGAGCCCCCAATTTCTGTTACGACTCTATGGTGTAAGAAAAATGTAACAGAAAGAAAGTGAAACCAACAAATCAAGTAAAAAATCAACAAGCAATTTATTACTAGATAATTAAAATGAAAAATCAAAAAGTCACTTACAGTAATGTGTTTTGAAATCCTAATAATCCAATAAGAATGATTGTTCTAATCACAAGTCCTAAATATAGAATGTTTAGAATTCACGGCTGTGTCCTTGAATGTTATTATGTGCCAATAGTCTCCAGAGTCCTGATGTACTAGAAATCTTGATGTGCTGATGTCAAAATGAAGTATTCCAAAATCTTTGAATAAGTTCACATAAATTCCAAAATCATCAATTAAAAATCCAAAATCCAAAAGTTTGTGAGCACTGTTATAATCCAATGAATATTTAAAATAATTCCTCTCTTAGAATTTGGAATGAATTTTCACAACTGTAATAGCTCTTTACAAGACTGATGGTAATGTCAAAACTGAAAAAATGTCCACCAAACATGGTATATATAAAGATTGGTCACATGACAGAATGTTCTAGAACATGAGTCATCGTAATGGAATTTTACTTGTAAACAAAATTCAACCTTGACCTTCAAATTGAGAAAACATATTGATCAAAACAACCTAATTCAAGGACACTAGTTAAACATGCTTTTCCTGATAAACATTAAGATTTAAGCCAATATTAAAGTGAAGAAACATTTATAATTTCCTAAAATATTTATAATATTATATAAACATCATACATAACAGTAGCAACAGCAAGAAGAATAAACTTTAAACGTAGCAAGTATCTACGATTTGATACTAGCGAATCCTTTCAACGTAACAAGTATCTACGATTTGATATTAGCGACTCCTTTAACGTGACAAGTATCTACGATTTGATATTAGCGACTCCTTTAACGTGACAAGTATCTACGATTTGATATCAGCGACTCCTTTAACGTGACAAGTATCTACGATTTGATATCAGCTACTCCTTTCAACGTGACAAGTATCAACGATTTGATATTAGCGACTCCTTTAACGTGACAAGTATCTACGATTTGATATCAGAGACTTCTTTAACGTAACAAGTATCTACGATTTGATATTAGCGACTCCTTTCAACGTAACAAGTATCAACGATTTGATATTAGCGACTCCTTTTAACGTGACAAGTATCTACGATTTGTTATCAGCGACTTCTTTAACGTAACAAGTATCTACGATTTAATATTAGCGACTCCTTTAACGTGACAAGTCTCTACGATTTGATACTAGCGACTCCTTTAACGTGACAAGTATCTACGATTTGATATTAGCGACTCCTTTAACGTGACAAGTATCTACGATTTGATATTAGCGACTCCTTTAACGTGACAAGTATCTACGATTTGATATCAGCGACTCCTTTCAACGTGACAAGTATCAACGATTTGATATTAGCGACTCCTTTAGCGTGACAAGTATCTACGATTTGATATCAGCGACTTCTTTAACGTAACAAGTATCTAAGATTTGATATCAGTGACTCCTTTAACGTAGCAAGTATGTATCTACGATTTGATATTAGCGACTCCTTTCAACGTGACAAGTATCTACGATTTGATATTAGCGACTCCTTTAACGTGACAAGTATCTACGATTTGAAAATAGCGACTCCATTAACGTGACAAGTATCTACGATTTGATATTAGCGACTCCTTTCAACGTAACAAGTATCAACGATTTGATATTAGCGACTCCTTTAACGTGACAAGTATCTACGATTTGATATCAGAGACTTCTTTAACGTAACAAGTATCAACGATTTGATATTAGCGACTCCTTTTAACGTGACAAGTATCTACGATTTGTTATCAGCGACTTCTTTAACGTAACAAGTATCTACGATTTGATATTAGCGACTCCTTTAACGTAACAAGTGTCTACGATTTGATATTAGCGACTCCTTTAGCGTGACAAGTATCTACGATTTGATATCAGCGACTTCTTTAACGTAACAAGTATCTAAGATTTGATATCAGTGACTCCTTTAACGTAGCAAGTATGTATCTACGATTTGATATTAGCGACTCCTTTCAACGTGACAAGTATCTACGATTTGATATTAGCGACTCCTTTAACGTGACAAGTATCTACGATTTGAAAATAGCGACTCCATTAACGTAACAAGTATCAACGATTTGATATTAGCGACTCCTTTTAACGTGACAAGTATCTACGATTTGTTATCAGCGACTTCTTTAACGTAACAAGTATCTACGATTTGATATTAGCGACTCCTTTAACGTGACAAGTATCTACGATTTGATATCAGCGACTCCTTTAACGTGACAAGTATCTACGATTTGATATTAGCGACTCCTTTAACGTGACAAGTATCTACGATTTGATACTAGCGACTCCTTTAACGTGACAAGTATCTACGATTTGATATTAGCGACTCCTTTAACGTGACAAGTATCTACGATTTGATATTAGCGACTCCTTTAACGTGACAAGTATCTACGATTTGATATCAGCGACTCCTTTCAACGTGACAAGTATCAACGATTTGATATTAGCGACTTCTTTAACGTAACAAGTATCTACGATTTGATATTAGCGACTCCTTTCAACGTAACAAGTATCAACGATTTGATATTAGCGACTCCTTTTAACGTGACAAGTATCTACGATTTGTTATCAGCGACTTCTTTAACGTAACAAGTATCTACGATTTGATATTAGCGACTCCTTTAACGTAACAAGTGTCTACGATTTGATATTAGCGACTCCTTTAACGTGACAAGTATCTACGATTTGATATCAGCGACTTCTTTAACGTAACAAGTATCTAAGATTTGATATCAGTGACTCCTTTAACGTAGCAAGTATGTATCTACGATTTGATATTAGCGACTCCTTTCAACGTGACAAGTATCTACGATTTGATATTAGCGACTCCTTTAACGTGACAAGTATCTACGATTTGAAAATAGCGACTCCATTAACGTGACAAGTATCAACGATTTGATATTAGCGACTCCTTTCAACGTAACAAGTATCAACGATTTGATATTAGCGACTCCTTTTAACGTGACAAGTATCTACGATTTGTTATCAGCGACTTCTTTAACGTAACAAGTATCTACGATTTGATATTAGCGACTCCTTTAACGTGACAAGTATCTACGATTTGATATCAGCGACTCCTTTAACGTGACAAGTATCTACGATTTGATATTAGCGACTCCTTTAACGTGACAAGTATCTACGATTTGATACTAGCGACTCCTTTAACGTGACAAGTATCTACGATTTGATATTAGCGACTCCTTTAACGTGACAAGTATCTACGATTTGATATTAGCGACTCCTTTAACGTGACAAGTATCTACGATTTGATATCAGAGACTTCTTTAACGTAACAAGTATCTACGATTTGATATTAGCGACTCCTTTCAACGTAACAAGTATCAACGATTTGATATTAGCGACTCCTTTTAACGTGACAAGTATCTACGATTTGTTATCAGCGACTTCTTTAACGTAACAAGTATCTACGATTTGATATTAGCGACTCCTTTAACGTAACAAGTATCTACGATTTGATATCAGCGACTCCTTTAACGTGACAAGTATCTACGATTTGATACTAGCGACTCCTTTAACGTGACAAGTATCTACGATTTGATATTAGCGACACCTTTAATGTAGCAAGTATCTACGATTTGATATCAGCGACTCCTTTAACGTGACAAGTATCTACGATTTGATATCAGCGACTCCTTTAACGTGACAAGTATCTACGATTTGATATCAGCGACTCCTTTAACGTGACAAGTATCTACGATTTGATATTAGCGACTCCTTTCAACGTGACAAGTATCTACGATTTGATATTAGCGACTCCTTTAACGTGACAAGTATCTACGATTTGATATTAGCGACTCCTTTAACGTGACAAGTATCTACGATTTGATATTAGCGACTCCTTTAACGTAAGAAGTATCTACGATTTGATATCAGCGACTCCTTTAACGTGACAAGTATCTACGATTTGATATCAGAGACTTCTTTAACGTAACAAGTATCTACGATTTGATATTAGCGACACCTTTAACGTAGCAAGTATATACGATTTGATATCAGCGACTCCTTTAACGTGACAAGTATCTACGATTTGATATCAGCGACTCCTTTAACGTGACAAGTATCTACGATTTGATATCAGCGACTCCTTTAACGTGACAAGTATCTAAGATTTGATATCAGCGACTCCTTTAACGTGACAAGTATCTACGATTTGATATCAGCGACTCCTTTAACGATGGTTAAACTAATAATTTAATGCAGACGCAATTGACGAAGAGTATTGTAGTTATTTAAAAATCTTTAATATTTTTATTCAGGGTGAAGATTAACGTTAAAAAAGTTATATGCTATAATTGCATTGAAATTTTATTTTTAGGATGGTACATGGAACATTTTGGTCAAATTAATTGGATGTTTCAATTTTGACAAGTTATTCCACTAAATTTCTCGCGATTTATTTCCACTCATATTGAACCGGATAAGGAAGAAATACTCCATTTTCGTCACGTGTTTGTTTATCTCCATTATCCCAGCGACAGGGCGTTTGGCCGGCGACTGAATTACAGGATGTTTATAATTTCCCGTTCATCGATAGTTTGGGAAGGATATAAAGCACAGCTTAATTTCCGGACACGTGCTGGTGATTTTAGCAGTCAAAAGTAAATCTGTCGCCTTTTTACTTTTAGCGTAAAAAGAAATATCGTTGTGATTTATCAAGATACATTTCCGTCAGTAACATAAATGATGTGCCTAAACTTAAAAAATATGTGAGAATAAACGTGTAAGGAATATAAAAAGTTACGTTTTCGATATTTCTTTAATAAAATAAACGCTTTTTGAATCGTGAAATTTTAGGATAACGTCGTTTAATTGGTAAAATATAGTGAAATCATAGTGACAAACCCGTGAATAGATTGTGTTGTGATTGTGTTGTACTGCTCAAATGGTAGATCCATCTTATATTTTTCAATATATAGGTCTACACAGAGCTGATGATACATCCGGGTCCTGCCAAAACATAAACAAAACAAGGGATCGTTTGGAAAAAGGGGTGGACATAATTACATTATAATTAATTGCTCATCCGAAACCATAATAAACAACAACCATTATTCTTATATAATGTTGTTTTAAAGTTGATATAATTTTTTCGAACGAAGAAAATATTTAAACTTTGATTCTGTTTTGAATTACAATTTGTAAAATCATTATAAATTTTACTACGCATAACGACCAGTATCATGCAATCATGCAATAAGGCATACATTAAGCCTGATTATTCTCGGCTAAGTGATTATCCATGGGGTTTGTTTTTTTCTCATTTCTATGAAGGTTGCCATATGCCTGTGGGGTTAATTAATGACAATATTTATCCACCCGAAATCAATTTATCTTGAGGAGGGGACATCAAGCACCCTAAGTGCATTCATTTTGAAAACTAGAATTTAAAAACAATAATCGACAAAAATCAATAATTTTTATGGATAATGTAGCTTTTAGTTTTAAAAGTATCCTGAGTTGTCTAGTATGGTTAAAAGTATCCTGAACTGTCCAGTATGGTTTATTAATTAAACAAGTATCATGAATTGTCCAAGTATCCTGAATTATCCAGTATGGTTTATTTTGAAATAAAATTGCCCTGCCCCCGACCCCTCCCCCCACCGTCGCGCCGCCACTGAGTATGGTTTAATATGACAATATCCTGAATTGTCCAGTATGCTTTAGTATGAAAGTATCTTGAATTGTCCAGTATGGTTTAGTATGAAAGTATCTTGAATTGTCCAGTATGGTTTATTATGAAAGTATCCTAAATTGTCCAGTATGGTTTAAAGTATCCTAAATTGTGGCGGCGCGAGGGTTCGAGGCGCTCGGAGGCAATATTCTTTAGTGACGCTCCTACTTTGCCACAGAGAACGGTTTTTATGTCCGTTGCAAACCTTCAAGCCCCCCTCCCATCTACGCCCCTGTTACAGCTGAAAAAAAGCTCCCGACGGCACCCCGCTTCGCCCGGGCACCCGGGGGCAATTGCTCACCCCCTACCCCAGCCCCCCGTTGCGTAGTAACTGAGTATGGTTTAGTATGAAAGTATCCTGAATTGTCCAGTATGGTTTAGTATGAAAGTATCCTGAATTGTCCAGTATGGTTTAGTATGAAAGTATGCTGAATTGTCCAGTATGGTTTATTACGAAAGTATCCTGAATTGTCCAGTATGGTTTAAAGTATCCCGAATTGTCCAGTATGGTTTAAAGTATCCTGAATTGTCCAGTATGGTTTCTTAATTTGCAAGACGATACCATAAATACTGTTAGCTGCTATTTAGTATTGGCCATTCTTCACAAGAGGGAACCATACGCGTTGCTTGCGAATGCCAAATGGAGGAATTTTCAGTAATTGTTGGTGTGGCTTTCGAAGACATTTTTAACGAAGATAAGTAAATGTATATTAATGCTACCTCAAGCTGACAAACACTGAAAATAACTCGCAAAAATCTTATGTTTTATATTTTAAATAGGTCGGATTAAAAGTCTTTGAGAGTGAAAAGGGTAGGACCCTCCTCCTGACCGTTTTTACTACAACCATCTGCTAACAAGCCAGTACTTAAGTAGTACACAGGTAGACCGTGTTTTGTTTTGTTTTTGTTGTTTTTTTTGTTGTCCTAAACCATACACATTATGCGTAAAAAAAACCAAAATACTGTACATTACAAGGTCTGAGTCACAACAACCAGTAGCGGCGCGGGGGTTTGAGGCGCCCGGGGGCAATGTTCTTTAATGGAGCCCCTACCTTGCCACAGAGAACAGTTTGTATGTCAGTTGCCAACCTCCATCATCCCCCGCCCCCTCCACGCCCCCTATACACTAAGGAGAACTGAAATAGTATGAAAATTTTGGCTGGAAGAAAAGAAAAAAGAAAAAAAAAACTAATGACGGTGCCCGCCCCCCCCCCCTTCGCCTGGCGCCCGTGCCAATTGCCCCCCTCCGACCCCTCCCTCCTCGCGCCGCCAATGACACCAACTCCTGTATACTATTACCTTTGTCGAATAGGATACCAATGTTATACATAATAATTCAGACATTTTCAGGATCTGTTTCTAGAAACGTTTTATACACTAGCAGTTTTGTTTTATATGCAACTATCTACAAAATATGTATCACCAATATCATCATTTGGAAACAATGTACTATAGTTTCATGGAAGCCTTGTCAGCGTAACACGTCTTCCTACTCTGGACATATTTATCTATGACTGGCCTGAGATAGGCGTAATTGGATCAGCCTCTGAGTCTAGCCAGGGCATCGCACATCTTAACATTATCATACTGCAATGTGTGCACAAGCAACGTATTTTTGCACGAACCTTCTTGTGGAGCGCAAAGAGCGTGAAAAAATATACCAATGCAGCGGAGAACGGAGAACCTTCTGGAACATAGGAAGAAAAGCTGGTAACAATATTATGTATATGTGCACTGAAAGCAATACCAAGCCAACTCAGATACGGTGCCTTTTGGTCGCTGCGTTTAACGTTAATGTATAACTACCTCCAAAAGGAAGAATTCTACTGGAGAGTTAGGATATTTAAAAAAAAGTATTTCAGAAAGTTCCATGGTGATTGCTCTGATCAATGGAATAAGAGCACACCACTTATAATTCCAAAAAGTCTAACATCACATCTCTAACGAGCGAACAAGCAATGTCGAACACATGCGTGAGATGGGCTCGAGGTCGATTTTGCCCCTATTTCCAAGGACCTCAAGACAACAGTCGTTGTCAACTGAAGGGTTCTTAAACGCGACTAAAACCACAAATAATTTTACTCCAATCAACTAATGATCACACATTGACGAGACTCTGATTTCAAACTTGCATGGTTTTTCATGTTTCACATACATGTGACTTCTCATTACACTTCTAAGTCGTAGATCTGTATTTGATGTACTACGAAATAAGACCCAAACACCTAATACATATCATTAGTCGGTCTTAAATGACCAAACAATAAGTGAGAATATCTCGATAATTCCTTATGTTAAGAAATTAGGGATGGTCCATTTTAGGAAACTAATCCATACTACCATAAAGTCTGGTGAATAATGTGCATTATGACGCCTGCTCCTAGTAATTCGCTAATTTCTCGGTTTCAGAAATATATTCCCAGCACCGATTCCCTCATAACCAAACAAATAATCAGTAAAATCTTACAAAGCTATTAATGGAGTCGTAAATAAAAATAGCACATACCCTAGGTTTGTTACAACAACAACAACAATAATAATAATAATAATAATAATAATAATAATAATAATAATAATAATAATAATAATACTAATGTGATGATATGAAGAGTAAGATAAAAAAAAGAGTACTTTCCAAGTAGTAGTAGTAGGCTCAACGCTAAACGGATGCCACATAATGAATACCTGGGCAGTTTCCATCCTCAGGTGCGCAACCGGTATCATGGATTTTGACCAAAAGGATTTGTATGATATGGATAGGAAGACTAGAAAGCAAATGTTTTTCCATGTCGCAAAGCATCCAAGATCCGATGTAAACATACAATTTCTTCACAAGCAGATTGGAGGAAGAGGAGCAACAAGCTTCAGTGACTGTGTTGGGGTAGAAAAGAATAACCAAGAAAGTTTGTCAGGCAAGGTGCTAAAGAACTCCCAGACTTATTTCAGAAAGACTTTCTTCTCAATAAAAAGGAAGCAGAGAATGATTACCAGCAGAGAAAGCGCAAAGAAAGATCAGCAGAATGGATGCCAAAAGGCAATGTATGGAGAGTTTATAAGGGACATTGAACAACAAGCCAGTGAGGGTACATTGGAGATGCCTCTGACTGGAAAAGCTAAAGAAAGAAAGGATAGGTAATGACAGCAAGAGACCAGGCACTCATGGTCAACAGCATGAAGGCGAGGGTACAAAATATGCTGACCATTGTGCAGAGTATGTTGAGACAAGGATCTGACAGTCAATCATCGGAAAAGTGAGAGCAGCAAACCAGCCCAGTGTGAGTTTAAAATTCGGCACAACACATTAGTAGTCTGCCGTAAACTGGCAGCTGTCTACAAAATATGGGCTTCAGTGAGGAAATAAGTAATACAAGGCAAAAAAAAGTAGTTGAAACCGCAAGGCAAAAATCCTCTGTGATTTCAACATCAGGAAGACCACAGGATACGGTGTAGGAGGCTAGACATAGCAATGGTCGACAAGAACCCGACCAAAATCATAAATATCAGTACCAACAGACTCCCACACAAGGAACAAGAGAAAGTAATAAATCACTATTACCTGGCCAGAGACTTTAAAACAGTCTGGCAAACGACAGAGATTGTTCCCATTGTGATGGCAGCACTATAAGTAATAATAGGAGATCGATGAAAGAAGCTAGGAACAGCACTCAAGCCAAATCTTGCACAGAAAACAGCATTCCATGGACCGACAGTGGTATTTGGGAAGGTCCCTTGAGATTTGAGGCCACGGGAAGTGTTTTGATCTAACGTACAATAGACCAGCCAAAAGGGCAGCACTAAATGGATGTGGCTAAAAGGAATACTACTACTACTACTACTGATGCTGCTAATAACAATAATAGATTGTAATACGACAATTATAGTGAATATCATCGGGAAACATTCTTGAAATACATAAGTGGGTGAATATGTGTCTTCAGCGGATATTGAAGATAACATTTATAATAATTAATAAATCCATAAAATCTAAGATTGTTTACTACAAATAGTATCGTTCAAAAGTCATCATACAACATCTTAGCCATCATTCAATATATATATATATATATATATATATATATATATATATATATATATATATATATATATATGTGTGTGTGTGTGTGTGTGTGTGTGTGTCTGTCTGTGTGTGCGTGTATGAGAAGCTCTGTGACAAATTCTGTAATTTGTATTTTTATATATAACACAATATCAAGGAGCAGTGATTTTGTTATGCATTCAATAATCTCTTAGCAAGACTCAGACAATCGTGATATTTGTGATATCTCGTTCTCACTAACTGAACTAGACTATTACGTCCCTTCCACTATGTTGCTTTTTAGGAAGAGTTCCTTTTATAAATGCATTCCAGTACGAGTTACACCCATTCTAATAAAAGAGGTATAACTTTATGATTTAAACATTAAAAAATGATGTTATTGCTGTGAAAGTTTTTTCTTTGTTTTTAAATGAACTTTGAATATAGTCATTTAATTTATTTCCTTTCAAATTATTTTAACATCGACCACTGTTGCTATGTTGTTGTCTACTACTAAGCATGTTCCTATATATGTATTGCTCGGTGTATGACGCATGGATAAGACTAATGACGTTACAAATTAAAGCGTTTTCGCATGATTCCAATCAGAGCAACGGTAACAGAGATACACAACGGATGTACCGGGTCTACACAGTTGTCAGGATACAGACTAGACATTTAACTGATCTTACAAATATAGTTTCCAATTAAAGTGCATTTATGTCTATGACACGTCTTTATAGAGTTCATAATCTACACTTCCTTTCTAACTTCTATCATGAAAAGTTTTTTTGGCAATTAGCATATATGTCCACAAAGTTTCCTTTTTTAAACCTAGGATAACGAATTGTTTGACTTTTAAGTCTAGCTGATTGTAAGTCAGGTCTTTCGTTATATTGGGACTAATTCAAACCTGTGACGACGTGAAATCAAATTTACTGCGTAAGAGCGAATATTGAAAAAAGTTGAATACATTAGGAACTGTTGATATTTTAAACAAGTATTAAATGGAATCTAGATTGCGTGAATCATCATGAATCAATTTATTGAGGAGCCGTATCATAATGTATTTAACTATTCAACACTTCTGATAATGGAGATTCTTTATAGTTGTGATAGCAGAGAGTACAGAACGGGGAAGGACTCGATTGCCATAATTTGCACACTTGCAACACACAAGACGTTTGAGTAAAATTACAGACCTTCAATACCCTCACGGATTATAAAAAAATTACAGACCTTCAATACCCTCACGGATTATAATAAAATTAGAGACCTTCAATACCCTCACGGATTATAAGTAAAATTACATACCTTCAATACCCTCACAGATTATAATTTGATTTGTAGAATACTACCTTTATATTATATATTATTATATTATATTATATTATATTATATTATATTATATTATATTATATTATATTATATTATATTATATTATATTATATTATATTATATTATATTACATTTTATATATATATATATATATATATATATATATATATATATATATATATATATATATGTATATATATTGTTTGTTTGCCATTGATTTCATAAGTATCTGCATCATTCTCTAAGAAGCTGTTACACTTTCACTGAATTAGCTTTAACTTTCTTTGGTAATCAAACGAAGAACATAATTTCAATACCCCAGTTGATTTTAAAAGCTTGTAAGAACGTATGTATAACGTAGAAAGCATAATATCGGATGTAGTACATATGTATAACGTAGAAAGCATAATACCGAATGTAGTACGTATGTATAACGTAGAAAGCATAATACCGAATGTAGTCATTATGTATAACGTAGAAAGCATAATACCTAATGTAGCACATGTGTATAACGTAGAAAGCATAATACCGAATATAGTACGTATGTATAACTTAGAAAGCATAATACCGAATCTAGTAAATGTAAATAACGTAGAAAGCATAATACCGAATGTAGTACGTATGTATAACGTAGAAAGCATAATACCGGATGTAGTACATATTTATAACGTAGAAAGCATAATACCGGATGTAGTACATATGTATAACGTAGTAAGCATAATACCGAATGTACTACGTATGTATAACGTAGAAAGCATAATACTGAATGTAGCACATGTGTATAACGTAGAAAGCATAATACCGAATATAGTACGTATGTATAACTTAGAAAGCATAATACCGAAAGTAGTAAATGTAAATAACGTAGAAAGCATAATACCGAATGTAGTACGTATGCATAACGTAGAAAGCATAATACCGAATATAGTACATATTGTAACACGCACAGGGGTTCCTCTACCGAGCGAATCAAACACCTGCGTGAGGTTAAGCTGGAAGTCCCTTGTTTTCCCCTATTTCCAATGACTTTCCGACAATATTCGCTGTCAACTGGAAGTTCTTGTTACGCGCCAAGACTAGAAACAATTTTTCTCTAATCAATAATTGAATGACCACAATGTCACAATTATAACTTCACAATTGCATGACTTTTCCTTGTTAGCACGCCGTGGCATGAAGCACATAACAAAATTCAAACGCCCAATGCAGGGAACTATTTTCCGATTGCATCCCTGTGTCAATAAAAACAACAGTCTGAACCACGTTTCGCACGTGTACTTCCGCCAACTGCTACAATGAAAGACATCTCCAAACAAAGGGATAACCTCTTCCCAATTATTCCATGGCACAAAACAGTAGTTCTTGTCACGAATATCTCCCTAAAGGCACAATCAATCAACACCTCTGAATTAAAATAGGAACTATTGGCTCCACGTCCACTTATGCTAGTCTGACCCCAGCTCAAACTACGAAACCAATCCACGCTACTGCAACGTCTCTTAAAAACTGTAGGTATGACGTCTATTCCTAGAAATTGGCTAATTACTCGGGCTGGGAAATATTTATTTATTCACTTTCACTGAATTAGCTTTAACTTTCTTTGATAATCAAACCTAGAACATAATTTCAATACCCCAGTTGATTTTAAAAGCTTGTAAGAACGTATGTATAGCGTAGAAAGCATAATACCGAATGTAGCACATATGTATAACTTAGAAAGCATAATACCGAATGCAGTACATGCAAACAATGCTGAGTGCTGAAAATACTTTCGCATTTTAGGTACCTCCAATAAATGGATTTTATTTTTATTTTATTTTTTTGGTCTTTACAGATATCTCTATTCCAATTTGCTTCATTCTTTCGCTTAGCATTGTCTTGCCCACAATACAGAAACAGTTCTTCTCTTATTTGACGATGTTGGAGCTTTTAGATTCTTTACCATCCTTTTTCTTTGTCTTTGTATGTTCTCTACAGTTGCTATATCTATCTATCTTCAAATGGGGGTACCATACAACTAACTAATGATTTATATTATGAAAACAAATCTCTTTGTCCATATATTTTATTTGCCTTGCTGTCATTTTTTATTTATATGCTTGCCAAATTTCAAATTTCGTTTGTAAAATAACACCCAGCTCTTTCTCCTTGATTACTTTGGTTATTTCCATATGTTTCTCGTCTTCATCCTTCATATGATAGCATCTATTATTAGTTGTTGTTCTCCCCTGTTTATGTGTTTGCAGTTTTTGGTGTTGAGAACAAGTTTTCATTTATTGGCCCAGTCATATACTTTATATATGTCTTGCTGCACATTGAGGTATGATTTGTGGTGTTGCCAATGCATGACAAACATTTTGTGTCATCATGCCATTTATTGATCCAGTCATACACTTTATATATGTCTTGCTGCATTGAGGTATGCTTTGTGGTGTTGCCAATACATGACAAACATTTTGTGTCACCATGAAAGAGTTTAGTAGTACATGTTATTATTTTCTGGAAGATCATTACACACATCAATAAGAGTATTGATTCCAAGACACTCCCTCGTGACACTACACTTTTTACTTCCAATAAGATGTTTGGTTTTGTTTTTTTGTTTTTTTTATTGTTTTTATATATATATATATTTTTTTTTAGAGTAAAGTTAAACAAAGAAGATCATTTTGATTTTTTTTTACAAATTCTAACTTAGCATATTTGTATTACTTTTTGCTCTTGATAGGAGCGGGGAAATGTGAAACTGAGGAACATAAGATGATGATTTCATTCGAAGCAAAACATATACATTGTGCGTTTTTTTACTTCGATCGGATGCAAGTATATCAATCCTGGTTGGGGGGGGGGGGGAGGGATCTGTCACTCATATTGAAACAGAAGATTTTCTTAAATTTTCTTACAACAAATGTCGGATTGAAGACCTACAAATTTTATTTTCGTGACTTGAACATAACCAGTTGTTTGTTTATTTTGTTTTTTTTTTGGTGTTTTTTTAGGGAGGGGAGGGGTGGGGGGGGGGTGACGAGAGAAGGGTATGTTGGGGGGGATACAATTTGAGCTGTGACACTTTAGTTTCTGTGTTTATGCTCTCTTCAACGAGTCTACGCGTCTATCCACATTACTTTTTCTTTTCTGGTGCTTAGTTCCTTTTGTTGTTCTTTGTTAAATATCGTGTGTCCCATCGATTGCATAGCAAACATTTGTCATAATCCATTTTTAGTGGTGTGTATTTTCTTATTTCTCCTGATAAACTTATTGTTGAAGCAAATTATCCTCCGTGAGCTGATAAATCTCATATCAAATACTTGTCCATGATACATGTCAAAACTGTTCCTATATTTAGTATATGTGTGTAACGTCGCAAAATTGAGTTAACAGCGAAAAACTAAACTTATGTCTTCTCATTTTCTTGAGAAAATTACCATATAAGCTCAGATTACTTAAAAACAGGATTTCTGTTTCAACCTTTACTTTACTGGACAAACAACAATGACGGTAAACTACTTTGTATGTGTATTTAGAGCTCGAACGTGGCCCCAATATTGCCCTTTGAATGGTGTTATCGACTTATCAACCAAGATACCAGATATCCTAATACTCAAAAGATTATTTTATTAAGATCTTTCGCTTCTCAAGTCATAGTTTCTTTATGTGTGTAATACCAAGTCGAATCTATCAAGCTTAGCAATGTTAAATATGTTTCAGAACGATCGGCCATTCTTAACACACACAATAAAAATTCTTGTTGTTTTCGCTCGATACTATCTGCGTGCGTGCGGGAGACGACCGATCGAGGTATTTGCCTTTTGTCCAGCCCAGCGCAAATGGATCTGCTTAAACTGGCTTAGTATAGTACAATAAACCCGTGGTTCCGAAATAAAATCCATCTAGCAGGCCTTGCGAACACTTAGATTAACGTATTGACTAGCAGATTGTTTTACAGGGTCGCCTTATTTACATGCACACTGTCAAATTTGAAAATGAACTTGAAGTCAGTAACGAAAGATAAAAGATATGATGTCAAAACGAAACAGGATGTTACGTTGGCGTATTGCCGACAGCAAGAGAAAAATATATTTTAACTATCTTTTCGGAAAAACGAAAACAACTTTTCGAAAAAACGAAAAGATTTTCAAAATAAAGAAAAGATTTTTGAATTAACGAAAATCTTTTCTTTATTTTGAAAAGTATGATTTCGTTGTAACGAAAATACTTTCATTAATTCGAAAAGACTTTCCTAATTTCGGGGTCTAATAGAAGTATTATTTCAAAATAATGTTGAAATAATACTTCTATTATATCCATAATCAAGTAAAGTTTTGTAAATTCAACTTTTACTTTCTGTGTTTATTGTGTGTCTTGTTTGCCTCTGTTTTGTAATTGGCTTCGACAAAGACTCAGTGAGAGTCGAAAGCGTTTAGACTAGTCACAAAAACTACTGTGACTCTGTTCGTTATCATTATATATATATATATATATATATATATATATATATATATATATATATATATATATATACAATTATCCTAATTAATCCCTGACACACGCGAACCCATGCTTGATCCAGTGCACTTAAAAGAACTGAAAGGACTGTTTTTTATCATATGATTTGCATTACAGACACACACACACACACACACACACACACACACACACCGATATATATATATATATATATATATATATATATATATATATATATATATATATATAGATATATATATATATATAATTTCTTACTATTATTGTGGCACAACTTTTGATTTTATGTCTTACTGTAAATTCCTCCTAGTGATTTTATATGTGGGAGTCCAGAATTTATATTAGATTTTATGTTTAGTGTCTGTTTTGTATGTGTAAGCTGTTTATTCCCCTGACGAAGAGTTTGTTTAGCTCGAGCGTTGGAAAACCGTTTTGAATTTGCGCCGTTATCAATTTTTGTATTAATATATATACTCAGCATCAAATGAAAATTATACATGTCTGTACCAGATTCCATCCCGAGGCACGATGAGGAAAGTGTAGGTGTTGCTTGGAAAATGTCACGATTCCCACCATAGAACAACCCATAAATACTTACTGGACATGACAGGACAATGCAAATAAGCAGCTAATATTAGCCTCTAGGTAGGTCCTTAGGCTCGGGGATTTAGCCTTGTTGGGGATGGGGGTCGAAACGCAGAATACAAACGCAGAAATACCGTTTTTACTACTGCTTTCTAAAAACAAAGTGAGAGCAATAAAAAACGCAAATTGTATTTCCTCATGCGTATTTTCTCTGTATGAGATGAAGACCCTAACGCGTCGAAAGACTGATTCCCCACACCGAAAAAAAAAACCGTTACGTAAGAAATACACAAAAGAAAATAAATCTGTATCTGGTATTTCATGATGTGCATTCATTCTGAACGGGGACATACGATATAATGAAAGCGTGGTAACAGATACATGTAATTCCCTCAAGGAAACAACAGAAGTACTTCAAATCTCATTTACAACTTTTGTTCTTGCCAGACTGGTTCTAATCTAATAATACGATATTGTTAACAGGATGAGCTCTATAGTTAGAAATGAATAGCACATGAATGCGGAAAATTGGTTGAGGAAAGTATCATTTCCCACTATTGTCATAAATATTAAGTAGATCCTATGATTTTTGTGACGCATTTTTAAAAGAAAATGTAACCACACATTGTTATTTACAACAACAAAAAATTGATAATTTACTGCATTGAATTATTCAAACAATATGAATTTCTATGGAGATTTTTGTTGTCTTGTTATAAATAAGTGTCTATATTGTACGTATATAGAAATTTTGTGTCTATATTGTTCGATACAAATAAGTGTCTGTATTGCTACATGTAAATAAGTGTCTCTATTGTTACAAATAAGTGTCAATATTGTAACATATCAATAAGTGTTTTTATTGTTTCATATAAATAAGTGTCTATATTGTAGCATATAAATAAGAGTTTATATTGTTACATATAAATAAGTGTCTATATTGTAACATATAAATAAGAGTTTATATTGTTACATATAAATAAGTGTCTATATTGTAACATATAAATAAGAGCTTATATTGTTACATATAAATAAGTGTCTATATTGTAACATATAAATAAGAGTTTATATTGTTACATATAAATAAGTGTCTATATTGTAACATATAAATTAGAGTTTATATTGTTTCATATAAATAAGTGTCTATATTGTAACATATAAATAAGAGTTTATATTGTTTCATATAAATAAGTGTCTATATTGTAACATAAATAAAAGTTTATATTGTTACATATAAATTAGTGTCTATATTGTAACATATAAATAAGAGTTTATATTGTTACATACAAATAAGTGTCTATATTGTAACATATAAATAAGAGTTTATATTGTTACATATAAATAAGTGTCTATATTGCTACATATAAATGTCTATATTGTTACATATAATAAGTCTCTATATCGTTACATGTAAATAAGTATCCATATTGTTAAATAAATTTTACTTTTAATTCCCTAGAGACATTTCATTTATATCTTTAGCAAAAAAGGGCAGCTACGTCTGCTGGTGATCAGCAATAAAATATAATTTCACGGTCCGAATTTGGTGTACATATTTTTATGATAATTAATTGACAAACATCTGTATAAAAATAACTTAAATATTCCTTATATAAAATGTACATTCGTTTCCAGAATTTCACAACATTTCATACATATACAATAATCATATCTATCATGATTAAGGAATGAAAATTATTCAAGGTCAAATGAACATTCAAATACACAATCCTGCCCAGTAAAGGTTCCTTCTTATAATACCATCAGCTAAATCCTCGTATCTCAGATGCGCTCATCAAAGTAAACGAATTTAGCAGATGGGTAGTAGGAGCATTGTAAAAACTTGACATATGATATATCAGTTTGTAAGCGGATGATCCTCTTTAGGTTATCCGCGTAACTAGTTCTCCACACCTATGCCATCCTGGTGTCTGCCACATAACTAGTTCTTCACACCTATGTCATGCTGGTGTCTGCCACGTAACTAGTTCTCCACACCTATGCCAGGCTGGTGTCTGCCACGTAACTAGTTCTCCACACCTATGCCATGCTGGTGTCTGCCACGTAACTAGTTCTTCACACCTATGCCATGCTGGTGTCTGCCACGTAACTAGTTCTCCACACCTATGCCATGCTGGTGTCTGCCACGTAACTAGTTCTCCACACCTATGCCATGCTGGTGTCTGCCACGGAACTAGTTCTCCACACCTATGCCATGCTGGTGTCTGCCACGGAACTAGTTCTCCACACCTATGCCATGCTGGTGTCTGCCACATTACTAGTTCTCTACAAATATGCCATGCTGGTGTCTGCCACGTGTTAAAACTGTTGTCTGCAACATGTAATACCTGGAGGAAGTATGATCTGTGTCTGATAACCTGCTTGGTCATCCCCTAGGTTTATTGTAGATAACATTACATGCACAATAAATATAGCATTTCAGTGTTCCCGGATGCTCATATTAAAATGATAAATGATGCAAGAAGATTTGTAGTCACATGAAGGGTATCATATAAAAGGATAGAGAGTATCAATAATACAGGATGACAGTGCGTGTTTTACAGACGAAATTCATATTTCTTTTCCCGAATCTGAAAAGTTAAATTTAACGGCAAAGTGCGCAACTCTGAAGAAAATAGTGTTGTCATTGCAGACATTATTGCTTTAAGCGTCAGAACAAGTATTACCCTCTAACGGTCAATTTTTATCTAATGCTTTAATTTCCGTATTAAAGTATTTTTCTACATCGAGTTCGAGATTACTATGTCTTTTGTCTTATGCCTTCTCTCCTTCTTACAGAAGTAGTCAAGATATTTTTCAAGAAAGAGAAATATTAAACGTAATTTTAAAAAAAAAATCATCTACAAAGTATAAAAAAATGAAACTCTGACTGTATATTTAATGAGCTACCAAGAATTTCTTGCATTATTTCGCTGTCGATTTTAGGTATTATTAAAGAACACAGAAAAATATAATTTGCAAGACTTTTGAATTTTGAAATATCGACCGCTATGTCATATATTCACTTTGAAATCTAATATCTTTACGATTATATGTATGTATATATATATATATATATATATATATATATATATATATATATATACACACATTTGAGAGAGAGAGAGAGTTTAATAAATTCACCATGTTTGAACAGACAAAATTATTGCTATTATATATATATATATATACATAGAGAGAGAGAGAGTTTCATAAATTCACCATGTTTGAACAGACAAAATTATTCCTATTATATATATATATATATATATATATATATATATATATATATATATATATAGAGAGAGAGAGAGAGAGAGAGAGAGAGAGAGAGAGAGTTTCATAAATTCACCATGTTTGAACAGACAAAATTATTGCTATTATATATATATATACATATACGTTAGTATTAGAAAGATTGTATTGTTTGAGTCTCCGACTATCGTCAGTTTGACTTACCAATTAGTGCTAATCAACGACATTCCCTTCGCTACTACCACTACATTTGTTTTTCAGTTTAAAAAATAATATACATTTTATACCCTTTTTATTCTCAAGCAAATCGTCAAACAAAGCATAAGGGATCATCATACAAAACATAAGGGATCGTCATAAAAGCATAAGGGATTGCCATACAAAGCATAAGGGATTGCCATACAAAGCATAAGGGATCATCATACAAAACATAAGGGATCGTCATAAAAACATAATGGATCATCATAAAA
This sequence comes from Margaritifera margaritifera, assembly GCA_029931535.1. NCBI lineage: Eukaryota > Metazoa > Mollusca > Bivalvia > Unionida > Margaritiferidae > Margaritifera > Margaritifera margaritifera. Next base: position 16,968,282 of record JAQPZY010001699.1, on the reverse strand, counting down.
AGCATAAGGGATCATCATAAAAAGCATAAGGGATCGTCATAACAAGCATAAGGGATCGTCATAAAAGCATAAGGGATTGCCATACAAAGCATAAGGGATCGTCATACAAAGCATAAGGGATCGTCATACAAAACAGAAGGGATCGTCATACAAAACATAAGGAATCGTCATACAAAACATAAGGGATCGTCATAAAAAGCATAAGGGATCATCATACAAAACATAAAGGATACATGAAAGGTCACTTTTATAACGGACTTATTATATATAAAACATTGAGTTATGCATGTTATGATCGTAACTGAATAATTATATGGTAGAAATGTTCTCCTGAAATTGACATCCGAATCATATATGTATCTTCAAATAATTATTATACTTATACTTATACTTATTATTATTATTATTTTTAATATTTTTTTTTTTTTATATATATATATATATATATATATATATATATATATATATATATATATATATATATATATATATATATATGGCGGGCAACTTCAATTATAACAGGCACCTTTATCTACAGTCAAACTTGTTATAGCTGGTACAACTATATTGTATATAAAACAAAACGTGCTATAGCGGGCACTTCTATATAACAACCATCTGCCTATAAAGTAGGTACAATACTAGTAAATCCCATTTGAACATAACTTAGTGCAAAGGTCTGTCTCTGCCTTTACATACAAATTTGACTGTACAATCAGAGAACTCCTGTAACTTAAATGACTCTACTTAAAGTCTATTTATATAATTAGAGTATGAGCCTTCTTAATGAAACATTAAATTGAAGCCATCCCTAGACCACAGATCCAGTTTCCGCCCTGTCGTAACTGGAGGGGGCTTTCTGCGCCAGCAATAAAGGGCGACCTCGACAACACATACGAGGGCTGAAAAATGTTTTGTAGAAGCAAAATGATATAGGTATACCACCTACGCAATGAGTGTCCTTGTAAAGCCTCTTGCACTAGTATATCAAACGCCCACAAGCTGCAGTTCGCCTCCTCGGTGTCCTGTGGCTGCATGGAAATGTGCACTGCTTCCAATGTATGTGCGAATACATCCGACGACTTGCGGCCACAAAGATACGATTGCAAGCACAAGATCTACGTCAGGCACGATTGGAAATTGAAAAGCTTAGATAACAGGTTAACCAACTTTGTGACAACGACCGAAAAGCCCTTGAGGCTGAACTTGAAGCTGATAGACGTGATGCAATCACGGCACGACGAGATGTGGCCGAAGCCCGATCACAAATTGTAAGGGTAGAAATTAGTGCACTAGTGGCTCGCCAAGAGGCTCGACGTTATGAAAAACTGTGCAGAACTCGTGACAAGGAACAGCGTAGAGATAACGAAAAGGAGGTAGTAGATGATTACACTTTTCCATTTTTTTTGCAAAAGTCTTTAAAAACTATGACTCATTTTTGTGATATTTAAAAATATCACATCTACTTGCATATATGTGAGCTAGAAATGAGTGACGCTGAGGGAAGTGATGATCATCTTTTTTTGGAGATTGTGACGACTTTGTTGGAGACGAGATAGCTCCAATGGCTGTCGATGACGAACGAAACGACGAGGATAAGAGCAAGGTCCTTATAGATAGAGCCAGAAATTGTACAAAGCACCAAACATCTTACATACCCTCGTTCGTCATCCCTAGATCTCATATCCATTTTTAGCAAGTAGGGCATGGGGCATATGGTGGACAGCGAAGCGCATTCGTGTTTTATATTTAGTCGGAAGTAATAACATGTTTAATATGGCGCATGAATACGTATTTTGTGTGTGTGTGTGTGTGTGTGTGTGTGTGTGTGTGTGTGTGTATATGTGTCTGTGTGTACAGGAGCTTTTCTCAGAAACGATGTTTGAGAATATGGAGTTACCTTCAATTATTCAATTAACATCGTTTATAACTGTGTTACTTTATTGCCATATTTGTTATGAACGAACAATTGATCATAGCGATCAAAAAGATTATGGATCTGACTGACATGTCTGTTTTCCAGGTCTGAGAAATTTTTTGGTGCGGCCCTCCACGAAACGGCACAAGTTTTGTAAACCCTGCGGGTACGCATCGTAGTAGTGGTGCCATTTCGCTGTTGTCTGATTTACCTGTTCAGATGTCAGTCTAAGACCAGTGTAATTTGGGCGGCTTGCATACCAGTATGTTCACACTCTGTAAGTTGGGGGTCGGTTTCGTCATATAACTGCCCGAGACCCCACGCCAGGTTTTGATGGAAGGGCACGGTTCGGTCCTCCTTGATGGCGTTTATTCTTAACTGCCTCCTGTCCCGGCGCGGCGCACCAGTTATAGAGTGGCATAATTTTCGTATTCACTGACTGTATGCCGGCGCGCTCTGGCAGCCGTGTTGCTAGGTTTACGTAACTGCACTTGCCATAGGCACAGGTGTATTTTATTAGATCTTGCAGTGCTATCGGATGCGTTTCAGTGGACCCTGACGATGTCTCTTCCGAACTCACTCATAGCCATCATTGCAAGACCGGTTGGAAATCTTTTACTGCGACCAGGCGCCACGGCTCTGCGCCATTCCTCGCCGTTCTCTTTGTGTCATGCCCTAGCAGAAACTAAAGCAGTGCGCAGCGGCACACGTCGAACCGGCTGCCCTCACCCGGACCGGTCTTTCTGATAAAGGTAGCAGGCAACTCTATATACGGGATGACTTTGTTGTTGTAATTTTGTTTCTGACATAAGCAAATATGTTAATCATTTCAGTAATCAGGTCGTTGTGATTAATCCAGAGCCTTTTTTTATTTTTGGACGAGTGCTCTGAGCGACGAGATACGCAGCCGCCAAGTTTCGGAGAGGGTGCTGTACACATGGGCGTCTAAATGTGCGCATTCGTCTACCACTTAGAGGCCAAACCGTGGGAAAATGATAGAAAACATAAATGTTATCGGCGGGAATACGTTCTGTTCCATGACATAGGCTAGGATGACTTTACTGTAGAGCGGCGGCAGGCCTGGTCTGGCGCGGAAGGATCGTACTAACGTAACTACATCGTCACTAAGTGTAATAAAGGCGTCATTGTTGTGGCGTTCCATCTTACACACCTCACAGTAGGCAGGACTAATTCGCTTTAGCCGTCCTTTCGCGGCGCCATGATTATTTTCAATAAATGTCCATTCATGAGTTGCACATCCACCGATAACTTTTGCAGCGCCAACTCCACAATGTCGTAAAGCTACTACGTAGAATGAGAGTCAGTCTGATACCCCCCCCCCCCCCCCCGCCTTTATTTCTTTTCTTCTCTATACAAGTGCTCTTCGCCTTTTAGCATTTTCTAAAGCAACCACTGAGATGAACTCGTCTCGTCACTTAATTCACCAAACCCATCCGCAGGAACTAAACGGCTGACCTGATCGTTACCTAAACAGAATACGCAACTTGAAGCCCGCGGGTATTTTTGACATCAACTATTTCCGCGTCCACATAGCAACTAGACTCGCCTAACAAGTGTTTGATTACAACGCAGCCGTACCGCTTGGCACGACAATGTTATTGGTAATGGAGTTGACGCAAAATCTTGTTGAATTGGTCTGCTTTTAGCTCCAGTGGTGTTATGTGGTTGGGAAAGTACGTCATTTCGATTGTCGTTAGTTCAAACACCCTCTCTGATGTCATATTTCTTCAGTTCTACATCTGCCTCTTTTCGCATGTTAAAGTCCACACACGGCATCATGGGGTATGATGAGATTATTTGCTCATGTATCTCACATTGTATGCGTAGTACCTAAAGTCAGCTTTGACAAGCACGATTTTGAGTTGGGTAACCTACTCTTTTAAGAGCGTGGCAGCTTCGCACCTTTTCTTTTTTCTTTTTTTCGCATGTTACATACGATAGGCCTCTCCCCAAACTTTGCAAATTCTCATAACTCTCATGCTCGCCTCCGTTTTGCCATATGATTTGCCTCGCAATCCGCCAGCTTGCACAGTTTTGGGTGTGACTCCCATTAGTTTATCCAGAAGGGCAGTAGTTTAATCCACGTAATCTGCCATCCATCGATGTATACACTCTATCTTCACGTACATTATATCGTAGCACACACAAACGATAAACTGAAAAACAAAAAAGCAAAAAAATAAAAACAACATGTATTAGTGATATAACTATATTTGTTAGAACGCAGTTTTTTTTGGCAAAAAGATCCATTTGGAAGTTGTACGGAAATGTGCCGAACGGAGAAATGTTACAGCGTTATTCCACGTGAGTTACGGGCGGTACATAAGCATATTTTCCGGGAAAACGAAAAAGGTCAAACATAGCATTATTATGACGAATAAATGCAGGAAAATGCAGAGCGATGTGGAGAAGGTCAAAATGACTGTGAAGTCGCAATACGAGTATTAGAATCACTAATTTCGTGTAGTACCAATTTTCGTGGATTTCGTTATTGCCCTGCACCACGAATTTAAAGACCCAATGAAATATTTGCCATACATAATAAAAAGGCCGCCTAACCCCCATTTTTTTCTTTATTTTACTGTGTTTCATTCCTAGAGATCAACAAACTATTTGATAAATCAACGTCATTTCTGTAATTTGGTAACAAATATTAGCTTTTAAACGTGTTTGTTTAATTTTAACTCTTTAATGAAAGAATTATAAAGTATTGTATATTGTTTCAATACACACGGTATCCGGCAGCTGTAATTTACATTCGCAGCCTTAAACCGATATGTTGTGAGATAAGTAAGGACAGAGAAAAACAAGAAAAAGAATACGGTATTCAAAGACTATTATTACTAAAAATTAAAGAAAGAATAAGAAATGATACAATAATTGAAAATGAGATTTAATACATATTCAAATCGATTCTTCATTCAAATGAAACAGTTGTTCAAACATTTCAATCCTCGTGAAAGCACGTCTCATTTTATCCATACGTGCTTAATCTCAATGAACAACATGACTGTAAAATGCTAAAGCTGTCGCTCGAAGCACAATTACTAATGATACACTGTGTCTATACATTAATTATCGCATATTATTGAAGCTTACACTTCACTGATTTTCGGACAAAACCATTCAATCAACATCGCGTCAAATAAGTCGGCTGGTACACACACATTTTTGTCGTGCAATTGTTGAATAAAACAAGTCCAGTATTCTAAAAGCCGTTGATAATTAGGTCCAGTTTTGCACTACTTTTCGTGTGAGCTGCAATTATGCAATTATCCATTCAGCATCGTCGATGAAGGCTTAAGTAAAGTCAAGTGGTTGATGTTGGTGTATATATATATATATATATATATATATATATATATATATATATATATATATATATATATACACACATATATATAGCCCGCAACGACAAATCATTGATAAGAAGATTAGTACAGTTATTATAATCTGTAGGAGTGATTTTTTCATCAGCATTATCTGCCTTTAATGCGAGATTTCAATACAAAAACAGTGTAATATGATACAAACATAATTTCTCAGTACAGCAGTACCGTTAATGCTAAGCAAAAACAAAGCAAAGAACATGACCTAAACAAATCACTACTATTCTATAAAATACATATATTATGAATTTAAATTGTTTTGTAAAAAAAAAAGTCTATGGTGTATTCAAAGCTATAAATGACAAAAGTTATATTTCTGTAGAATTTTAATAAACTGCACAAACATCTTCACTAAATATGTATTCAAAACTTTAGTAAAATCTGTAAGTGTAAATAATTTTCCTTCAAACATTCATTTCAACACAAATGCACACGATACTTCCTTGAATAAAGACGTGCAATATTATTTAATCTCACCGGGAGGTTTTCCTATTGCAGCTGTAATTATCTTTTAAAGTCATACTGTCGTAAGAGCGTCATCGTCATATTAAAAGGCTTAATCCAGATTACATGTCAGATTATAGGATAATATAGTGACATACATTGGGATTGAATTTTTTGTCGTACACTTGCAAACTATTATAGGAAACGATATGGGTAATGACTGGTTACCAGCAATTTCACAGTACTATGCATAAAGTTATCCACAGGTTGTGGCGAAGCATCATTTCAGCTTAGATATGTATACTCGTAAAAGAAATGTAAAAGGAGATAAGGATACTCTCAATTATCTGTCTTCAATCATATACAGAGTAACTGATTAAAATAAATATGTATGAGCTTTGACCTGTCTTCATTCCGTTGTCAAAAGTTGATATATAACTGTAATTGAATATATATTTATATATACTCACACAACACAGTTTGAATTACACCAATAATCACAAATATAAATTTGCGTGCTTCATTTCATTTGTTCCTTTGACTACAACTTCGTTTCGTTCACAAAAAAAAAAAAAAAATATCATAAAGATATAACGCTTTATTAATTTTATATATACACATGAAAGCTAAATAAAAAGCTATTTACTGATGATGAGAAAACCTGTTTCAGCGAAATATGGGACTAATATCCATTCTTAAGCGGTAGCTTTGCCGCCTAAAGAAAAGCAAATCATGGTATGTTTTGCCAGATGAGTTTATTAAGTTATATACATCAGTACCTTGGCTGCAATAATAAAGACGTTTCCCAGTGCGGTGTTTTCCACATTTTTATGGTCCGACCTTGCCTCGTGAACAAGCTGAGAAAAACAGAAAAAGCACAAATATGCATGGAAAACATCTCTACCACATTCATATATCATAAAAACAACAATTGTTGACGTAGCGTGGGCAAACTACCATAGGATTACGTCAAGGATTACGTCAATGTGCGAATGAATGAATTATTAGTTGCACGTTCAACAATATTTTATTGCACACGCTAATATATAAATATAAAAATGTACTTATACATACAAGCATACATACATACATAGATAGATACATACATACATACAAACATACATACATACATACATACATACAGACATATGTACATACATACACACACATACATACATACATACATACATACATACATACATACATACATACATACATACATACATACATACATACATACATACATACATACATACATACATACATACATACATACATACATACATACATATATACATACGTATGCAGTTAGGTACATAAAGTCCTAATATTTCATATCAGAAACAATCCTGTAACTTTTCTGGAATTTTAAAGCTTGTATTCTAAACTAAATCTTAAATAATTGGAGGAAATAATGCAAATCTATCGCCACCAAACTCAAGTGTCTGGACTCGAGTGTCTGGACTCAAGTGTCTGGAGACCAAAATATGGTGTCAATCAAAACTTTGTGTTATCATTACGCGTTTTTATTTTTCTTAAAATAAAAAACATGTTCCTTGATTGATAAAGGTATTTTACTTGGTGTCACTGTTAAGTATTCTTCATCTCGTCAACGGTCTCCTCCTCAGACCCATCCCTGCAGGGCGTGCATTTTCCATGCTGGATTTCCCAGGGCTTGCATTATCCAGACTGGATTTCCCAGGGCTTGCATTATCCAGACTGGATTTCCCAGGGCTTGCATTATCCAGACTGGATTTCCCAGCACATCAGTTAAAACAATAATTTATAACAGATTTTAAAGTTTGTAAATAATTTTAAAAGTTATTGTTTATATAACCTATCATGAGGCAATTCAACGAGTTTGAAATTAATTTAATAAAATGTATAGTTCTAACTGAAGTTTTGCAAGATGTATCACAGGCAATCCACAAGATGTATCACAGGCAATCCACAAGATGTATCACAGGCAATCCACACAATTTATTCGCAAGGAAAACATGGTAACTCAGAATGACACGCTTTTAATTTCACTCTGCTGTTTATATAAGCTGTTTATTGTCTCCCACCCTTTTTTCAATTTTGTGATCTAACAATCTCATATTGTTTATTGTATTTTGTACCCTAGCCTTTGTTGCATCATCTGAATAATTTTAATATTGTGGTATGGTGTTGTCCATCCCTCCATCCGTAATTAAGTCCGTCCATCCCTCCATCCGTAATTAAGTCCGTCCATCCCTCCATCCGTAATTAAGTCCGTCCATCCCTCCATCCGTAATTAAGTCCGTAAGTCTATACAATGCTTGTGTCCGCTCGATAATTTCTAAACGGTAATATGACTATATCAAGTATGAGACTTTATTCATGGATACATTATAGCTAAACGTCATGTCGCCTACTAAAGTCAAATATCTCACTCCAAGGTCAAGATTCGGCAGAGTAAAATGCGACTTTTGAAGCATGCCCGGGATTTAATTGTAAATATTAATCTCCAAGAACAATGATGTGACACGCACCAGATGCAGGCGCTTGATTAGGTTGAGTTCACTGAACAAAGTAAAGTATGATTGGTACCAGTTATGTAAACTGTCATTGTCTACTTTCAATATTTGGAACGCTAGAAGATACCTATGTGATACTTCTGTAACATCACCCAGAATACATAATCGCATAGTGTTTTGTCATGCTCTATAATGAGGTCAGGTCAGGTACTATTGCTCAAAGGTCAAGGTCATAGAAAAGTCTAATATAATAGTGTCAAAGGTAGAGGTCATAAGTACCAATGGAAATTTCATAATTTCAAAATTGTGTGAATTTATTTATCAGCTGCATAGTGACTCAAATACTGGACATATTTTGGCGAAGGTAAGATGATATCTCACAGACAGCTTAGTGGTATTAAGTTATTTCTCACTAAGCCAACTGCATCATATGAATACACAAGACTGAACAGCGTAATCCCTAGGCTATAGATGTATGATATGTCTTATTCCCCGTAATTTTGATTTCATGCAGATTTCTTTTTGATTTTTATTATCTTAGAAATGCTGGTAGATATAAAAGTAAATCAGCGATTGATTCTTCGTTTGGAATCAAACTTATTTTATCTTCTTCGTAAAAAGACGAAACAGTTTTTAAAAAATAATAATTTGGCTTTAAAGGTAACACCCTTGCAAATTTTAATCCAATTTGTTCTTGAAGGAGCTACTTTTGAAATATTAGTGTGAGTACAATAGCCAGTATACTTATTTGAAATATAAGTGTGAGTACAATAGCCAGTATACTTATTTGAAATATAAGTGTGAGTACAATAGCCAGTATACTTATTTGAAATATAAGTGTGAGTACAATAGCCAGTATACTTATTTGAAATATAAGTGTGATCACAATAGCCAGTATACTTATTTGAAATATAAGTGTGAGCACAATAGCCAGTATACTTATTTGAAATATAAGTGTGAGCACAATAGCCAGTATACTTATTTGAAATATAAGTGTGAGTACAATAGCCAGTATACTTATTTGAAGTAAGATGAAAAGTTTCGCCATCGGGGTCTTATTTGACGTAAGATGAAACGTTTCGCCATCTGGGTCAAAACTGTATGAGCAGCAACTCGGCAAAAGACATGTTTTTATTACACTGCAAGACATAAGTAAGACAGTAAGAGTAAAAGACCCCAGAAAAACATGTTAACACGAACCAAGGAGATTAGTAACAATAACCTTATATTTTAATAAATAACTTTGACAGTTTTTTTGCAGGACGCTATGTGTAAGCACGACCCCACCAATCACTTGGATTCCACCTATTTTTCCACCTATCATACCGTGAGAACTGTTGAGTTTTTAATTTTTGATGAAATACATGAACACGATAACAAAATGTTTCCTTGCTATGTTTTCAAAATCCTCGAATATAGTATGTCTGACCCCATTTGTGGACTTTGTTTGTATCGCAGAACTATGCATATGATTGACTGTATTCTTGTAGCTATATAAAGGGTAGAGACTCTATATTTTAGCTCTCTCTAACCGGAGACAAATGTACAATATCATACCGTTTTTCGTAATAAACGCACACTCTTGGCTAGCGTTTCACAACAGATTTAATCAATATTCTAGAAAGGTACAGATCGATTGGGTCACATAATATACATATGTCTAGACTTTAGAAGACAAGACATTTACGCAATTATTTTATGCACGCAGTTTTTCTTTACAAGTCACTCGTTAGTTTATTTTTCTATTACAACAATGCATTAAGTAAACTGCTAAGATTCTAATCTCCTTGATCGAATTGCACACCATAGGTCTAGGATTACTTTAATCGCGCATCGCCTCAACTTTGAGGAACTGTTTGTACGGCGTTTATCAATGTCATTTTCAAGTTAAAGCAGATAACGTTTCGGCTGCTAGAAAAAATTTAATATCTTGTCACGCATTCGTCGACAGAGCTAGACGGTATTTGATATGAAAATTTCGTATATACTTACTTACGAGACGTTTCCTCTTGATATAAGAGCTGGCTCCGATTTCAGCCCATAGAATACCAGTGACTCGGGGTCTATGTCATTTTTTTTTCTTCAGGACAAATGAAAACGAAAACGTAAGCAGTGAATGAATGATGTTATATGAAATGGTATATTTTAGTCCGCAATATTGTGAGATCTGTTTGTTTTATCAGTTGCTTTGTGTAGGTACCACTCTGTGTCTAATCTTTTTTCTGCGTATCATGACTAAAGTAACCAAACAAAGGAAGAGATCCTTGCTATATTACTATAATATGTATGTTATCTATTTTTGTAATCAGACACGTAGACGAGTAGCAAACATGGTTTTTCGGTCGCGGTTGTCTTTTATTCTTTTGTTTCAAATATATATATAATACATGACTATTTTCAATGTCATCAAGAATCAAAGAATAAAAGCGGTGGTTTGGAAAATGAAGGTACGGAAAAAAATAAATACACTATGTAAGTCAATCACGCTTTTCACGCACAGTCGAGTTCAAATCGACTAAAATAGGAAAGTGGTTTGCTTGAAATAAATAAAAGATTTTTAATATTTGGTTCTTAATTTTAACTTTTCAGGGGTGTAAAAATCACCTGCTTGATTATGTATTGAGTCTATTATAACTAAATTTTGAGCAATAGTAAAATGCATTGACAAATTTATGGTGTTCGGAACTTTGAACTCTGGAACCCTAATTTCAAAATAAATTGATCCATCTAACTTTCAGGGATCTGCACGAAAAGCGGGATTTGTTTATAAGAAAACTGACGTCCGATTAAAAATAAAAATAGTATTAGCAACCGCAGCACAATTAGAATGAATAAGACTGTATGTGGTAGTTGTGGTAATGGTGGTGGCGATGGTAGTAGTAGTATTATTAGTAGCAGCAGAAGTAGTAGTAGTTCCCAGTTTTTGTTTGTACCGATACTGCTATAAGTGATAAAATCTATATATACCATGGAGTAGGTAGCCATGTATATCACTTATACATAATGTTTTCAAGTACCATTAATTCAAAGAATGTATTTGAGGTAAGACAATCTATTTTAGCGGATCTCGGATTTCATACGATTATATTGTTGAACAAGACTCTTTTAGAATTTGAATAATTCTACCGAAATAGAGTAAAACAAACATTATACGGCTTAGTAACAGAAGGACATATAAAACTTAATCGATTTGAAAAGATAGCAGTTTAAGAAATAATTTCAGCTGATCGTTTAGATACGCACAAAAGGACAGCTTTTACAGTGTAAGTCGTGTGCCTCGTAACATGTGACGGTATAGGTTGGAGAGAGATGTTGTGACAGCATATTGTATGAGGAATTATTTGACTAGCTTCTTTTCGCATGGTTGCGGAAAAATAATGTGATGCAACCGTGTTCCTACTTACCGACCCAACGCTGGTACCGCGACCGTGCGATAAGTTGTAGTAAAACTAGTTATACTGAAGGCGAATTCAATTTATAAGCCAACTCTAGAGTATCCCCATAATAATCTGCTTGAAAACAATTTATGGTGACTGTCTAACTATAACACACAGAGAGACACGCCATTAATCCATCAGATATGAGACATGGAAACAATTTGTCACACGGCGTTTATAACAATTTTTTTTTGTTTTAAATCTTAGACCTCATTGGCAGTCGTTTTTTGAAAATATTTGTAACTTATTCATGACCACAGTTGTTGTCAAGAGCTACATGGCTGCAACTGCCCAAGTGTAAAAAAAATAGACGCTGGAAAGTTTCTGTGTAGGTATTGGTAAAGTAATTGCTATCTTTATATTCCAATTGATCTTCTTAAAATACAGAATATTTGCAGCCGAAAGATACTCAGTTCATAGTTAAATCAACGCTATTGAATGGGAACTTGCAGGAATATGACATGCATTCAAAAAGCCCTAAACAATCTGTACTGTTTATTTCGTTTTTCTGCTGTTTGTGGTTTTAATATCTATTTATTTCTGTGTGTTTATAGCAGTGTATATAGCAGTGTATATAGTAGACGTATAACTTGAAAGCAGACAGACCGAAAAGCTGATAGAACTCAGAAACTCAGATTTACTTTGTCCTGGATACTAGTGACTGTTTATCCATTCCTTGTTTTTCGTCCAATCATTGTCTCAACAGGAAAATACCATCTGACGTGCCACCTGTTGAACACATAAAGCGTGGCATTGGCATATGAATGCGTCAGCAGAAATTAGTATTGATTTGCCAAGGAAAGGTCGATATTTGCCGATGGAAAGTGTTATATATATATATATATATATATATATATATATATATATATATATATATATATATATATATATATATATATATATATATATATATATATATGCGTGTAGTTATAATACTGTTCCTGAATTTTTTTTTCTCCCAATGTTTTCCTACGATTGTAAGTTGTAATTCACTGAGCATTTGAAGACACGAAAAGTAAAAATGTTGTGTTTGAAACGAGGTCAAACAATATACCATTAGTTATTCAGAAATGAGCACGCTACTGACAAAGAATACCTATGACAAGTTTAGTATATGACTTCAACTGGTTTCGCGTTACCCGCTAGAGATATAATTATGGTCACCAGAGCGCCAGTACGACCAAACATTAATAGCCGGTGTCTCAAACCATTATGTTCGACACGCATATCAAATAATAGATTTATGTGTACATGCTTAAACATATACAGGGGAAACGTCTATCTTGAAATATATGTTATTATATAACGATTCTATCCATAAGTGATTTAAGGGTAACATTCAATTTGTATACTCTATCAAAACACTTAAACGTCTATCTTGAAATATATGTGTATTATATAATGACTCTACATATAAGTGATTTAAGGGTAACATTCAATTTGTATACTCTATCAAAACACTTAAACGTCTATCTTGAAATATATGTTTATTATATAACGACTCTACACATAAGTGATTTAAGGGTAACATTCAATTTGTATACTCTATCAAAACACTTAAACGTCTATCTTGAAATATATGTGTATTATATAATGACTCTACACATAAATGATTTAAGGGTAACATTCAATTTGCACATAGAATTTTTGCATAAATTATAGTTTCAGCTCTTTTATTATTATAAAGAGAAGTATGAAATATAGTATTCACACATAGGTGTGCATTGTATAGTGGTAGAGAATATTGGAAAGAAAAATACTCGTAATGCATGTACACTAGGATGACGATTCCTTAAGCCATCGTGAAAATTGTATTACAGCCTTGATTGTGTAACATATTGCAGTTGCTTTTTTAATCTCCTGTTATCATTTCCGAAATGTCTAAATTATGAATTTTAATGTGTGAGTGTGTAAAATTGTACGGTGAATGCTTGCTTTAACATCCAATACATTCCAATTTCACTAAATTAAAATTGAAATAGAAATGAAGCATATTTCTTGTGTCGACTAAAATTTCAATTAGCTTTTCTTTGTACTTGCATAAACTTTCAAAAACTCAAGAAAGGAGGAAAATCATTTTCATAAAGGCGCCATAACGGAATTAAAAATGCAAAAGACAACATTAAAATAGGGATACGAAAGAACGTGAAGAAAAGAAAAACAACATAAAATATGTTTTAACATGAAACTTTGAGCATTTATTTATTTTCCAACAAAATGTCATGTTTTGTTCGCTTGCCTCTTTGTAGTTTGGTTCCATCAGCCTTGTTCTGTGTTGTACCTTTAAAAGTCTATTTTATCTGTATGCATTTATTTTAATATTTAAAAAAAAAAAAAAAAAACATTTTGTACTTCTAAGGTGAATTTTTAGAAAGCAAGTATAGCTGCACCGACTTGGATGGGATTATTAGATTTTACTCTCCTCCAAGTTGACACGAATCTACAGCCTGTAAGAAGTGTGGCGTGAATAATTTATGTATTCAGTCTTTCGATTCTAACGCATTAAGAAATATTTCACTCTAGTACAATTAATGTACAGGTCTCTGAACTGATTGGACTGGGTCTAGACTGTTAATCGTCAGGTCTTGCCATTTTTTTTTTCTTCTTGTTTCTTTTCTTTCTTTTTTGTGGAAGATTTGCGGTTTAGCCTTCTGGCGTCAGAGTCCTCGATTGATGCTGGATGCCTGATTGATAGGGACATTAATAGCAGCTCCTCGCAGGAAGTCTCACTTAGTAAATACTACGGGGAATTGATGTTCATAGGCAACTATAAACTCCACATAAGAAATTTCAGAACCGAACTAATCACGAACATGACCAGGTTAAAAGCCACATGTTTGCCGGAATCTATAGTATCTCTCTTTGATCTAGAGCAGCATTACAGTTTCTGACTAAAAGTTGTATCTTCTCCAGTATAATTTTTAAGTTGCGTGTTAGGAACTGACATGAAGATATCAATAGAAACTGAACGTTACAGCCGGCACTCTGCATGGTATGCAAATGATACATTGGATTAACATAACAAACTCAAATATCCCAATGACGCACTGTTATTCAGAAATTACGGAGAGCGTCTCACCTAATTATCCAAATCAACTAATTACCCAAATGTATAATGAATGGGAGAATTGTAGTCCAAGAATAACAGAATCCTTTTTATGCATCGGTGTAGGATCGGAACATTTCACCCAAAGGTCAGAATTTTGCGTCATGCTAGAGGCTTTGCTCATTTTACTCCACCGATGCATCAAGAAGGATTATTTTTTGTCAGATTCCTGAAAGAAAAACAGGGTGGAAGTCAAAATGGCGTATTGAAAATACCGATGGAACTGTAAAACAGTAAAACGCCATTGAAAATGTCCTAACCGACGATAGAGCTTAAATACTTAGTTTTACACTGAACAATGGCGTTTGTACTGAAATCAACACTGTGCTAAAACTAGACCATGATGCCCCGGGTGCTTTCTATTGCTCCATATTGTTTTTCAGACAAAGCATCCAGCGACGCGTACATTCTTGTAACTTTTCTCATATCATTTACCGCTGCCTATATCAACTGTGACATCCTTGTCTCTCACAGCCTTAATTCAGTCTTGAACTCAGTAATAGTAATAGAAATAACAAGAGGAAAAATGCGAATACCAGTAGGAAAAAACAGACATCAACATGCTATAACAATTTGTTTTACTTACATACCCATGCAGTATTAATGACAAAAATACCAGAATTCTTTGCTATAATAATAATAATAATAATAATAATAATAATAATAATAATAGTAATAATAATAATACCACTATTGAAAAGATAATAGAAGCATCAGGAAAATAACAACAACAATTTTGATATGAATGATGGCTTGGTTTTGTGGGGTTTAACGCCATTTTTCAGCAAGTTTGGGATGAAGCAAACAAGTACAATCCATGTGCTCGTAATTCTAAATAGTTTTCCCCATATGGACATTTTCAATCAGGAGAGTTCCTGGTGGTGAAGTACAGGTTTGCCCAAGAATTATCTAATATTAAAAGGTTCATGACTTTTGCCAAAGATATCTCACTAAAGTTGCCAGTGATAGAAATAGTATTTTAATTCCCTTTCGAACTTCTTCACCATTGGAGGTTTAACCATTACCCGTTCGAGAGTGAAAAACGACCCAAGGGGTCATCCTGTGGATTGAAAGCACTGATTGATAATGCAAGCTGGAGATTTCTAACTCTTAAATCTCTACAAATGCACTAAAAACCAGAGCTGAATGTATCTGAGAAAGAACACCCATAATCACGCACGAGCGGAATGATATCCTTTGTCGGTAATGATGTACACACTGTTGATATTGGGCACTGTCGTAAACAAGATCACATCTGACCGTAATTTTGACGGGCTTTTTTTTCGTAGAGTTCAACATAGTCAAGACAATTTTTATTTCAGTCAGTCGCAATATCAACTGACGCAACAATCACAATCAAAGACCTTTTCTTTCAATTCACTGAGATGAAATATAAATAATTTACTTGTCTAAATTTTCACCTAGAAAAACAAATGTGTATTTTTCTTCTGCGACAGCGATTGATTTCCGATCTATAAATGCATAATGGGAGAGACTTAAATTGCGTTGATTTGGAATGTAAACATATTTTCAATATTGCTTGCATATCATAGTTTAGTCTAAATGTGTTATCAAACTTCTGCTATTAAATTACACAGATATAGGAAAGGGACAATGGGAACTCTGTCAAACATTTCATCATATTGGCATTTATCAAACAATATTCATCATCATAATAGTGATGTTATTTTAAAAAAGGAGATAACAGGTTCTGAAGGATATGTGAAACTGGGAGGTTATTTTCTTCAAATTTTTTTTCATTAGATCTCAGGAAAAGACTAATGTTTTACGGAAACAAAGTACTGATTTACGTTTTATTAGTCTGTTCGTTCAAAATATTCACATGTAACTGAATGAAAATTAATTACAATAAAGTCATTTTTAAGACCTGTCATTTTGGCATTATAGTATAAGTAACAAAATATATCTAGCTATGTTTCATTTTCTTTTAACATAATATCAAACAAGATTCAATCTCGCCTCTACTGTTCCAATATTTATTTAATTAAGACGTTTTCGATCATCGTCGCAAACTTTTAGCGACAATCCGCTACGCTCTCGTATCACCAGTGGCTGCCTGTGTGGAGATGTCCTCGTTTCTCATGAATATGCATAAGGTCATGTTGGATCACAATGGCAAGAAAATGTCACCTGCACTCGCAATGATTGGTTAAGCAGGTTTATGCATATTCGTGAGAAACGAGGAGATCTCCGCACATGCAACAACAGGTGATAAATGAGCGTAGCGGATTGTCGCCCGTGGCTTACGACGATGGATTTCGATAGAATAATAGTAAAAAAGTAACATGAGAACGATATGCTGATGATGTATCTTACTTTAAACTTTTCTCTTTTTAGGTCGATAATACAACATGCTTCAACAGCATATATCAAGGTCCCCTTCCCCCCTCCCGCCCCGGGTTTTGTTGGAGGTGTGGTTTTAAGGATACTAGTATCCCAGAGCCCGGAGGAATTGCCAAATGTACAAAGATCAAAGATAACATTTGATAGCTTCTGAAATGGGATAGAACCCTGGATAGCAGACGTGTAATTAGAATGTATCCTGGACTACGCTATAAAGTAATTGTTTCAAAAATAACATGTACACTCGCGGGTTGGTAAATTAGACCACCTGAAAGATTCGGCCCGTTTCACTACGTATCGTAATGCTTACATACAAATTCTTTGCACTGTCTGATGTAAGGGAAACATCACTAACATTGTACACATAGCTAACATTGTACACATAGTACACATAGCTAACATTGTACTCATAGCTAACATGGTACACATAACTAACATTCTACACATAGCTAACATTGTACACATAGCTAACATTGTACACATAGCTAGCATTGTACACATAGCTAACATTGTACACATAGCTAACATAGTACACATTGCTAACATTGTACACATAGCTAACATTGTACACACAGTACACATAGCTAACATTGTACACATAGCTAACATGGTACACATAACTAACATTCTACACATAGCTAGCATTGTACACATAGCTAGCATTGTACACATAGCTAACATTGTACACATAGCTAGCATTGTACACATAGCTAACATTGTACACATAGCTAACATTGTACACATAGCTAACATTGTACACATAACTAGCATTGTACACATAGCTAACATTGTACACATAGCTAACATTGTACACATAGCTAGCATTGTACACATAGCTAGCATTGTACACATAGCTAACATTGTACACATAGCTAACATTGTACACATAGCTAGCATTGTACACATAGCTAACATTGTACACATAGCTAACATTGTACACATAGCTAGCATTGTACACATAACAAACATTGTACACATAGCTAACATTGTACACATAGCTAGCATTGTACACATAGCTAACATTGTACACATAGCTAACATTGTACACATAGCTAACATTGTATACCTAAAGAAGACTTTTGTGTATATTCTGAAACTAGAGCTCAGTCTAATATTTTCGATCGATGTAGAAAAAGAACTTTGAAACGTCACTGAAGATGCTCCAGAAAGCAGTCCCTAAAATAAAAGCCGCTGCAATAAAGCCTTTCAAACATGAACGCGTAAGTCATTTGCTTAGGTAGAGACTGATTTAGAATAGTTCATCATCTGCTACGGATTAGAATATTAATCAAGCACTCGATAACCTCTTTTTGAAAAAACATGGCGTCAATACAATTACGATCGTTAACTTATCAGTGATAGTTACATTTTGTAAACCCCGGATAATTTTTGCTATAACTATCGATTGCAACGCCATATGCGACTCGAATCGGAGCTTATAGCGTTTGCTCAAATACGACAAAATGTGTATAGTATCTGTCAAATCAATGGCTATTCCATGGTTCACCAAGCATCGTTCGATATAAAATGTGAATGCTCCATTAGGTGCAATGATAATACAAATACATGGCCAAGGCTGTTGACCTTGCTCGAGGTGCATGCAACAATATAAGTAGGCGGGTCGCTTTGCTAAGTTATGGAGGTATAAAGAATGCATTCTAGTCAAACAGTATATGATTCTTTGAATGTTCCCGTGGGCGCTAACTTCGGGACCATGCTTTCTACCATCAGGCAAAAATGAGCGTTTTAATGGATCTCGTGTGTTTGGTTGAAAAACAAAATTTGGGTACTTGTGACAATGGTGACTCGACGTTTGCTTTTGACTTTTTGGCGAAATATCGCAATGGAAACCATCAAATACTGTATTTGTTTTCTTGCAGCGCGCACCGAATATTACTAGGTTGCCAGTCGTTGGACAACGTTAAATTATGCATATACATGTATCGTATTTCTTTCCTCTAGTCACAGTCACAAAACTCTTTTTGATAAGATTTTTTTAAATCAGTAAATTAATGCTCATAGAATTGATTTACTTGTTCACAAGACTTTAAAATAATAGGCATTAAAATGGTCATATCCATGAGTCTCTGGTTACATTTCACACCTATGTAACATCCGCTAGCTTGTTTGCACACGGAATGTCGTTAACTAGATGTTAATCTAATTGATGGAGCAAAATATTGCCCTCAGCGTTGAAGTTGGACCTTCTCCCACAATACTGGGAATCCTCACAATAATGGGAATCCAGTCATTCTGTACACCATGAATATTGACCTTCTCCCACAATACTGGGAATCCAGTCTTTCTGTGCACCATGAATATGGACCTTCTCCCACAATACTGGGAATCCAGTCTTTCTTTCTGTGCACCATGAATATGGACCCTCTCCCACAATACTGGGAATCCAGTCTTTCTGTGCAACATGAATATGGACCCTCTTCCACAATACTGGGAATCCAGTCTTTCTGTGTACCATGAATATGGACCCTCTCCAACAATACTGGGAATCCAGACTTTCTGTGCACCATGAATATTACTCTATTCATATTCCAAGCATCAAACATGAATCGGATTCATTAATAACCTGTTCATTCTTTCTTGGCATTTTTAAACACTTTGCTCGACGCAGGAATTTATTTTCGTTTGTTCTTCGCACACCAGGTTGAAGTATACAAAAAGGCTGGATGAATTTATGATAATAATAATAATAATAATAATAATAATAATAATAATAATAATAATAATAATAATAATAATAACAAATTAAAATTTATTACAGAAGTTAATGCGGCTATAAAACTTGCAATGCGGACAATGTTATACAAACCAAGTGATTAAAAATATATTTAAAGTCATTTTCTGAGATTTCATTAGTTCAAGGTTGTGGGTAAACTTATATTTTCGAAATACAATTATATTAAGTTAGTAAATATGCCATGTAGCTCCCGTAAGTGTCACAAACGGCAGTAGATGTAATAAAGTGACACTTATTTGCGTTTGGGACATTTACAGGTACTTTTCTTACTGAAAATGTCACACCGTTACATTAACCGGCGACTCTGAAACCAGTGTCGTTGTTATGATATTTATTGTTGACACTTCACTTGAAACTGTCACAAATTGTGAAAATTACTGCTGGGAAAGTAAGACCTCGAAGGTAAATATCTTGTTGTTTCAAATACAAGTTTTCTTTCTATTAGGGGTGTATACCTTGTAAATGGCACAAACGCCAGTAAATGTCCTAAGTGACATTCAACGGTGACATCGCATGCATAGTGGTTGGTAAATACCACAATGTGATATTCTCCGGCGACATTAGCACCTGTAAAGGTTATCAACACGTCAATCAAGAAATTTTGACATTTATTTTCAGCAATGCTGTCGTACCTGTAAACGTTACAACGCCGGTAAAATGTGACATTGACATTTATTTTCAGCAATGCTGTCGTACCTGTAAACGTTGCAACGCCGGTCAATGTGACATTGACATTAAAGAAAGAGTCTGAAGCTCAACGACAAACTTTTCAATAATTTGCTGCCCCTCGCAACTTAATAAGAAAACAGAAAAAGTCAGTGACCGTGCATTTGTCAGTTTCGAAAACTTTTGAAAAATTAGATAGGTAGGTAAAAAGAGAGATATACTTGATATACTATCATACAAGAAGAACCAACGCACGGACGGACAGACGCGCGCAACGTCACATGGATCAAACAAGACACAGACGGACATGATGGATCGCAATACCTTCGCAAAAGAACTGATTAAAGAGCAGAAACCCCAAACAGCGTTCGTACGTCAGTGAGTTAGTTTTCTCGTGCGATATTCTGAGCGGATGAATTTTATATCTCTTTCTCTCCATATCTATCTATCTATCCATCTATCTATCTGTTTATGCATATCTATATTTACTGATTTTCACAATTTTAAAAGTTTTAAGTGTGGTTGTAAAAATGTTTGGGTAGTTTGGAAAAAGGATGTCCAATTTACCACTGATTTTACAAAAGTATTATACGTATTTTCAGAAACTGGTAACAGTTTTGTTTTTCTTTCGAAACGGACAGGACTGACAATAACTATTGCTTTGTTTAAGTAGCCAGAGGCAGCTGAGTTAAAACGTATGTCGTTGGGTTTCAGGCTCGTTATTCGATGTCACCGCTTACATGTACATGTCAGGCTCGTTATTCGATGTCACCGCTTACATGTACATGTCAGGCTCGTTATTCGATGTCACCGCTTACATGTACATGTCAGGCTCGTTATTCGATGTCACCACTTACATGTACATGTCAGGCTCGTTATTCGATGTCACCACTTACATGTACATGTCAGGCTCGTTATTCGATGTCACCGCTTACATGTACATGTCAGGCTCGTTATTCGATGTCACCGCTTACATGTACATGTCAGGCTCGTTATTCGATGTCACCACTTACATGTACATGTCAGGCTCGTTATTCGATGTCACCACTTACATGTACATGTCAGGCTCGTTATTCGATGTCACCACTTACATGTACATGTCAGGCTCGTTATTCGATGTCACCGCTTACATGTACATGTCAGGCTCGTTATTCGATGTCACCGCTTACATGTACATGTCAGGCTCGTTATTCGATGTCACCGCTTACATGTACATGTCAGGCTCGTTATTCGATGTCACCGCTTACATGTACATGTCAGGCTCGTTATTCGATGTCACCACTTACATGTACAATCTGTGACATTTACACTTTCTGCAGTGCACATCTTAAAACTTAAAATGCAGTACTGCTGGTAATTGTCACAATTTCTAGATATGAAGTTTACCGGTGTTTATGATCGGTGGTGATGTCGCCAGTAAATGCCGCATTGTGACATTTTTTACTGTCATATTGTGACTTTGCATGCAATGTTACTGTTTTACTGGCATTTGCGACAATTGCAGACTCTTCTGTGTCATGTTGTTTTCAAGCTTTTCAGATCCGCTACTTTTACTCTGGTATTTATTTTGTGCCAAACAACAATGACCCGTAGGTCCATAAGAGCTAGAAATAAACGTTCTATATTCGCTCTACATCAAAAAGGCACTTTCAGGTTCTTAATACCTTTCTCACTCCATAGGATCGAGTGTGTTCGAGAGAAGGGGTAGCGAGAAAATATAGGCAGGGTTTTAGCATCTTACCGAAAGGAGACATTACAACATTACATAATTTTTTATATGTCTCCTTAGTTAAATTAATTTGAGATTCCAATTTCGTTTCAAGATGTTGTGAATCAGTTAGAAAATATTATACACTATTTTATTTTAATTTTCGGAGATGTCAAAAGAAGAGGCAGCCTCTGAAAGTAACATATCCAAGTTCCTTTATGCGAAATCTTTACACAAATGAAAAATATGTATTTCAGACCAAGTTATAAATGCGTTAATTGAATATATAAATAGGTTAGATAAGTATGCTAACATATTGTCTTATCTTAAACAATTATTAAATGGAAAATGGAGATTTTAGCTTCTTGTTACTGATCAAGCCCCTTATATACCCCATGACTTTACCCCCGTTGCAAACGTCCATGTATCGGCGTTGAATCCCCATGGGTGCACAAACGCGGGTCAGGGACCGCGACGCGCGCGCACTCGTAGATGTAAAACGGTGGGTGTTTACTGATCCGGGTGAGGTTACTTCCGGTTAACATGACAGACCCCATGACTTTGTCTCCGCGGCCGCGCTCATGTATCCCCGCGAGCGAAAAACCGCGCGGTGGGTTTCAGTGCGGTTACTTATCAGAGTTAAATCGCTCGATCGAACCGCTTCCAGCGACAGATTCGATTTCTACTCCTTGCGAATCAAACCCGTTTCGGTTCTGTCTCGCGGTTCTGCATCTGTGCACGAAGTCGTCGGAAGTTTTCCATTTCGGCCAGCACCGGCACGAACTCGGCCGTGGTAATCGTTTTATCTTTAATGGCCACCGAGTACAGCTAGGTAATTATACTGAGACTGCTTTGTGTCGCTGCGAGAATTTCCGAATAGACACGTATTCGTTTATGCAGCCGCAAGGAAATTGCTTTTCCAGCACCGCCTGCAGCACCAGTTGCTATGATAGCTCCGACAATAAATCCGACTGGTGTGCCTATGATAGTTGCCGTAGTCGCGATTCCCACCACACCTAGGCCAACGGTTGTTGCGGCGGCGATTCCACAAATAGCATCTACGGCAACACACACGCGTTTGTATTTCGCGAGTACAACGGATTTTTGGGCGATTTCATCTAGCCCCTGTTGTTCCTCTTCAATCATTTTCTCGCGTCGGTTTCATCCAGGATCATGAGGGTTCATTACAGTTCTTCCATTAATATTGTCACCGCGTAGTATAATTACTCTGCAGGCAGACCCGGTCAAGACTCATCACGTCCGGGTGCAACACGGACACACACTTCTAACCAATGGTTTTTCGTCACTGGTACAATTGCCATGTAATTGTAGAAAAAATCTGTATGGGGAATATTCATATTTCTGGTGATTGTGCGTTCCGAAGGCGTGCCAGCACGTTCACCTAAAACTACGCCGATTACGCCCTCGCTTTGTGCAGCAAATGATTGTTCTTGTTTTTGGAAGAAAACTGTTACACGGGCAACGGGTCCCTGTTGAATATCAGTCTGGGTATTTCTTTTCATGGCCGAGTTAATGTTGGTTCGACATGCCATTTGGAAAATGTAACCGGCGTGGATTTGTCGGTGAATATTACTTCATCGTTGCAGAAACAATTCCAGGATATTTTTACGCCCGACGACGGCGTAGGAAGCGTAGCTTCCAGAGACCTGGCGTTTTCGTGTGCTAATACAATGATTTCAAGCTGGCCTTGAGTTGGTATTGGTACATCGGGGGTCGTCCCAACAATAGATTTGTATTTGACCCTCGGCCAGATTATATTTGATTGTATATGATGGTCTGTTAACCACGTTTTCACGCAGATATTCATCGACGAGGGGAACAAAATTGTCGTCGATGTTGGCACGCCCCTCCAGTTTATCCAACACCCCATCGCTGTAAACTGTATATTTTGTATTCATTATCACTGGGAAGCTCGGTTGTTTCAGGCATCAGTGGTATCTATACGAACTCTGCTGTCTTCAATACAAATGCCAAAGGCGCTTAATAAGGCTTCTTCTTCAATATGCAACTCTTGTATCTCTATTTCTTCCAGGGCGTTCATTCTAAAGGAGGCTGCAGCTGAAAAAGTTCTCAATGACTTATCATTGGAATCTGACTTAAATAAAGAATTTATAACTTTTAATGTTTTAGTTTTCTTTAAATCTTCCTATAAGACTCTCGTGGAACATTCTGTTTTGGGTAGTTGATCTAGTAATTAATCGATACTAATGGACCCTAATGTGTTGGTGGACGCGTACACGATGAAGAAATAATATCCAGTTCTACCAGCATTAAGTCTCTTGCCCCAAGAAAGATCCATTGACAACCCCAGAATCATTACAGACCCTACCTCATATACACCAGAGGTTATTGCTGCTCGTGGCCGACTAAGATCATGTGAAGCATCAGGATGCCTCATACTTTTTCGTGTTAATTTAGCATTGCCGGCCACGATCCCAATATAAGGCTCCCAACGCACGCCAATAAGTGGATGACTTAGCAGGACATGATACCAGCCAGTTTTTGGTAAGTCAGGTAATTCCCGAGAGGCTTTTCCATCCTCTTATTGTTTCGTCGCAGCATCAGTATCGGCGATGGGTTCTTGCATCCTTTGGATTAGGTTTTCATTCATGATGAGCTGTCTGGACATTTCATCAATGGATTTTATAACTATCGATTTCGTATTTGTGTCTACGTAGTCTTTGATGAAGGCAACCGATACACCAGAGTCTCTGATTTACTTGTTCTCAGTGATTTCGGTTAGGTTTCTCCGTCAAATACATTACCTAATCACATTAACATTAGGAATTACTTCTGCTACTTACGTAATCCAGCGATGTATGTCTGCTACCTCTGGAATCCAGCCCTCCCATAGACTTGAAAAAGTTTCCCTGTGTATAGATAAATAGAAGTAACTCCTATAGATTACCTCTCCTTACCCCGCTAGGTGGCACTCCGTATACCAGGTATAGCCAGTTTTAACTGTCGCTATAACCTGTCAAGAGGACTCCTTGAATCCGTCGGTTTATATTTTTTCTATTTAGCCACCCAACAGTCTTTAAGGTGTTGTAGTAAGTCAAACAATCATTATATGTAGTGCATACTACATTTTTGTGTGTTTCGGTGAATTTTCAGATATATTGGAGATTCGTTACCAGTTCATGTGAGAACCCATATAAAATCGGTAACTCCATATTCACCGCTATGTCGTACCGCAGTATATTCACCGCTATGTCGTACCGCAGTACACACTTTTCCTTCATAGATTCACCCATCTGAACAT
This sequence comes from Margaritifera margaritifera, assembly GCA_029931535.1. Classification (NCBI taxonomy): domain Eukaryota; kingdom Metazoa; phylum Mollusca; class Bivalvia; order Unionida; family Margaritiferidae; genus Margaritifera; species Margaritifera margaritifera. The sequence goes on along the minus strand of JAQPZY010001699.1, from coordinate 16,942,693 downwards.
ATTATCTTATACTTATAATATTTGTAATATATTCATAATATTATCAGTACATATTTAATTACCGTTTCGTTTTGTGCTTGTAAATTCGACCGGTAACTGTTTTCACGTTCGACTCGCAAACTATATTTGATTTAGGACGTCTACGGAAACGTGCGTGCATAATTTGATATTCGATAGCCATTATCTCCCTTTGTAATTACACCTGGTGTGTTTTGTTGCTTATATTTTCTGATAGTCTGCGACAACGTGGCTATTAAGTGCAAAAATTGCAGGAGATTTAAGGTGGGGAAGACAATCACGAGTCCTGCCTTGCCTGCACGAAATACTCATCGTCCAACACCTGCAAGGTGTGTTCTCTGTGGACAGAAGACGCCAACAGAGATCTCGAATAGAGGATGATCAATATGATTCATAAAGCATTGTCAACAAGAATGTGGACAAGCGAATATAACGAAGTTGCATCTTACAAATCTAGGCAACCCACTGGGTATAAGTCCAGCTCCCTGCCCGCGCATGATATAGACAACGAAGCCGGGCGTATATGCGTGTTTTACTATTTCGCCGGCCGACCAGTGTATCATTTTTCTTATAGTGATTTATTTGCCGCTTCGGTTGTCGATCCAGCCGTCCAGACGCCCGGATATCAAGTTTATCACAGTGATATATTTGCAGTCCCGGCTGTCGACAGACCCGTCCAGCCGTTCTGACACATTAGACACGGTACGGGTTCAGTTTTCCAACGTCGTTCATATGTACCATCAGCGACTATGTCTTATGCGGACTTCGCTGCCCGGACCAGCCAGCCAGCTGGCCGGTCGTCCCACCACCTTCCGACCGTCCAACCGACCCGGCAGCACCTGTAATGCTAGTGCAACGCTCACAAGTGGAGCAGTCTACCCAGCCAAGCCGGCCGGCCGTACCGACTCAGCCGGCCGTGCCAGATAGTCTTGCACAGCCTTCCCGTTCGAAAGATATACAGCAATGCACGCTGACGATACGGCATCGTCTCTGCCTTATGATATGACATACCCCGGGACATACGCACAGGAGGACGAGGACCCTCAAGTCGACGACTGTTCCGATAATTCTGATCCTCCCATGGAAAGGGCTGAATTCACTTTTAATGCTGCCATATAGAAAATATTTCGAATTCTACATTCCGTATACGGAATGTCCCCCACCGCCGGTTACAAGTACATCACATAAAGTCAAGGCTTCAGTTGACGAGGATGAAGTCCTTCAGAGTTTTACCCCAATCTTTGAAAATTGCGGAAATAGCCGGTCGCTTATCTAACAAAAAAAAAAAAAAAAAAAAACCAACACAAAATCAGCGATCAAGGTAATAACAAGGCCTTTTTTTCGGCAAGTCAACTTCCGGACACATTTTTTTCCGTATTGGTACAGGTCGCATAGCAACACATATCATACGATTTTCCTAGCCCTGACAAAGATTTCACTGCCGTCAATATGTCTTCCCCTCTGTTTTACAAGATGGACATACAAGTTCTCAATGCCACTTTAAAACTTGTACGGAATGTGGTTTCTATTTCCTCTCTCTTGGACTTGGCCTTGCTGGTGTACGACTTGGCAGAGAAGGTCGGGAACGATCAAGCTTGTGATGCGGTCGGTCGCATCGCCAAACCTAATAATAGGGCGGCTCATCATGCAATGGCTAACGCCCTAACAGCCTCCTGTAACTTAGACCTAATAAGAAGGGACACTTTACTGCGCTCTGCATCGCTCAAACCACATCACGTAGCGATTTTACGCTCCCTTCCTTTCGGGTCCCCACTCGTGTTTGTGGGACGTATCGAGGAAATCAGAAAACCGGCAGCACAGGAGTTAACTCTTCTGTTGTCGGCACAAAATCTGTTCTGAGCAGCCTCAGGGACGGGGCAACAAGCGTCAGAGATATGATAGAGGTTATTCTCAGACGCGGTAAAATTACATTGACATTGGCCATGATAAAGATCTTTCGGACTTGCAGATCAACTTTGATCTATCGCGACCTCGCTCGCTGACCCTGTTCCCGCAGTGGAATCTCTCATGGGTTTTGACATGGCTCAATTTTTCTAAGTTCGAACCATTGTCCACTTCCCCGCTGAAGATACTATTATACAAGATGTGTCTCATGATAGCCTTGACTTCGGCATCGACAGTAATCGAGCTCCATGCTCTTTCCGCGGATCCGAACTATCTACAGTTTCGTTCCGACGGTTTAGTCGTTTTAATGACAGCAGAGTTTCATCTCTAAGAACAGGCTTCCGTCTACTGGCAACCAGAAGATATTTTACGACCCCTCTCGTCGATCGATCCTTCGAGAGACGCAAGGTTACAAGATCCAGTACGTGCTCTCGGAATCTATGTTTCTCCGAAAATACTTACCCAATGCCATTACACTAAATCTCTCCCACCCCTCCTAGCAATGTAAGTCTTAGACAGTACTCAAGTTAAAACTGGCTATATCCGGTATATGGAGTGCCACCTAGCAGTGTAAGAGGAGATAATCTATAAGAGTTACTTCCCTTTGTCTATACAAAGTATAGACTGGAATAATTTTCCATGTCTATGGGAGGGCTGGATTCCTGAGGTAGCAGAAGTAATTCCTAACGTTAATGTGACTGGGTAAGTATTTTCAGAGAAACATAATTTACTATAAACTTTCCTTTTTTTGCGATTGCTCCTCGCGGCTTCAAAACAAAGTCGTTGATGTCCACGTTGGGCATTGGCAGTTTTCCAGATCGATCCTGAAAAATTACACGCTCGTTTGGGTCGACGCCAACATCAATCAGGATGCTCAACTCGAACAAATCGGCTGTGGCTGCAAACCTGATTAAATCCACATCGACGCCTCCCCGTCGGGTCACTGCACTCGCGGCTCTGTAAATATCAACTGGTATTTCGTATATACTTCAAGCGTAGCTTCTAAGTGACAACGCAATATAGACAAGCGCTTGTGGTGTCGGGCTTTTTGCAAGTGCAATCAGTGCTTCAGCGACAAGAGTCTTCATATTGGGCCCTCTGTTTGGGTTTGCAACGGCAGCGTTGAATAAAACAGTGGAAGTCGTAAATAATCAACAACATCACGTGGCGGTGCAAGCCCGTATGAGTCAAAATGCAAAAGGTGTCGAGGCTTTACCCAATGAGTTCCAAGTCCTATTGACTAATCCGGGCTAACGATGCCGGTTTTCCACGTGCGGAGGATCATTGACGCAAGTTCATCCCGCATAAAGACCCCTCGGAAATGTTTAATTCATTTTGTCATCGCGAGTAAATTGAAATTGGTCAACGGCGAGACCACAGTCGAAGTTCTCATCCGATCGAGAGCTCCCGTGCAAGCTTCGCTTCTGGAAGCTTTTCTTCTCGCCTGGCTAGTCGAACATCTTGGCCCCAAGTCCGCTCGGGCAGTCAAAGACCTTTTCCTTTTTTTATGGACCCTGCAAGTTATACCGATCCGCCTTTTTCAAAGCCATCCCTGACGTGGTAACGATGGCCCCTAAGGCAACTGCTTTTGCAACCGCGGGAGCTGCGGCCGCAAACAGCTCTGGAATGACCGCGTGTTTCAACGTGGCGACCACGACCGCTGACAAGTTAAGAGTTATCTAGCGACGTTGACGTTTGGCTACTTCGAACTGATGCACCTGTGTTGGTGTAAACATCAGTGGGGAGTTTCCGGATAACTTGTCCGGGGAAAGTTTCAAATGAACTGGTTTGTTTCTTCATCGCGGCAGAAATCTTTTCGAGTTGACTCCGCTCGAAGTGACAAGTTTACGTTGGTGCGACATTTTGTTGGAAAAATCTACATGCGTAAATATTCACTTTGAGTTTCAGAAAACCACTACGAGTTTCAGAAAACCACTACGAGTTTGCAAAAACAACTACGAGTTCTCCACAGGCGCGTCAATGACCCTCATTCGAGCACTTGATTCCTCTAACAACAGAGTCTTGTCGGAGAGTATCACAGCAATGCAACTTTAATTGGTACCAGCCTAATTTACACGCACATTAAAGTGCCTGTTGACCACGGAATGCCTGGATAGGTGCAGGTATTCCAACGAAAATTATTAAATCGGATACAACGTAGTGAAGTCATGCTGAGAAATCTGCAGACCTGTGTCGATGTTTTGATCCCGGCCCATGTACGACCATAGCTTGTGCTATGCACGTACGACTTGATTAGCTTCCAAATCGAGCAAAATTTCTTCGACGATTCCTGATGACCACTTAGTCGCAGAGAAACTCCAGACACCTAACTTGTCAAATATCATCACACTACTAGTCTGTCCGGCTGTCATCCGATTCATATTTTGAATCGCGACGAACACGTGTCTTGGTACGCTGATACATTGTTGGGTACTTTTTTGCCTTGAAAACTGTCCCTGAATAGCACTTTGTATCGCGTCTGTAGAGAGCGCGAGAAACGACAACGTTGACGTGGCTCCAGATTCCTTAAACGATAACAAACGCGCTTCTGTGGTCACTGATGGGGTTATCACAGGCATCCACAATGTTAATTTCGAGAACACATGGTCAGCAGCGGCACCAGGATCACGCCAAATTGCATCCTTGTCGTCACTCTTTCGGGTCAACACGACTGTGATATCTCTGTTAAACCCAAATATATGACTGAGAAGAATCGGACACGAAAACAACAACTGGGCTGTACGAAGTTGTCCTCGAAGCTGCATGAATCCAGCGTTGAAATTTCCATTGGCGCCAGTAAGTACGGATTGTACGTCTGCGTCTGCATCACCTGCATTATTTCGAGGTCGCCTACGTACATACTGTACATGGACTGTATGATCGGCTGCATCCTTGACAAACATCATTGTTGGGCCAGCGGATCTCGTATAATCGTCGCAGAAACGGGCGTGTTCGAGAATTGTCGTGGCAACGTCGACACTCTACAAACACGCTCCGATTATCTTTCCGTCAGTGAAATATCGTGCGCTGTTGAAAAACGCGATGATGCCGTTGTTAACAAATCCAACTTTAGTGTTTCCGGCACAATTGGTATCATCGTCATGTACAAGTTTCCCCTCGATTTACAAGAAGGTCTCACACGGAAGAAAATATCTGGACGTGTCATGCACTTACTCGTCCACGTTCATTGGAAACCCTTGCTCGGTACGAATAATACTGATAGAGATCTCACAGCACAGGCGCGGCCATGTCCAACGCGGGATCAGATACATATTTGAATTGGTCCACGGTGAAACTTTATTCTCCACTTATATGTTATGGGTTTGGTCTAATACCTTTTGTGGCCTGTCCCCATTGCCATATTTGGAACCATAGAGTCGGTATTGGTTTGTGCCAGCTAAGCATGACGTAGTTGAGCAGCTTCATTGATTATTTTACCAGCGGGCGCGGGCATTGTTGATATCCAACGCGTGTCCATCGTGTTCGATGAGGGAAAGCGAACGTGCTTCCATCGGGAATTGTTGCACGGAAGATACACAGGCTTTCTTGGAGTAATCGAAAGTAGATCTCCCGGGGGCGCATTCGGAGAGAACCCAAACAATATGTAAGCCCGGGCGGATACGTTTGATGAACCTGAAAGGTAGCTGCCACTGATGGCGTCACAGATTAGATTAACCCGAATCGTCGAGGCGATCATGACAATGTCTAGCGAGATACTGTAACTGGTACCGTCGGGTCCTGCACGCAGAAATCGTTGGTCCGGGGGATTCTCATTAATATCTTCGGGCTAACCGAGAACCGTTCTCAGCGACGATTGTACAATATCCACCGCGTACTGTGGAGATTCATTCGAGATGGCAGAGCCGAGTGTGGGCTTATGCTCGCGTATGAAAATTGTAGAGTCTTTTCCAGTCACCAATGAAATCCTCCATCGGATCTCATCATTGAATGAGTCTCGTACGCTCCCGTAGGAAGTCCAACAACATTCCAAGTTGCGTCTCCGTCCGACAAGAACACGAGCGAGTTATTGGCGTCGAAGCCTCCAAAACGGTATCGATCGAATATTAGGCCATCTGTGATAAACGCGCAACGACGCTAGTGCGATCGTAAGCGTGTGGCCTTCCCCCGTTGTAATTGGCGTCAGAAAAGCCACGTGGAATTCTGAATTATTTAACGAGATTGCAATCATCGCGGTGACGCTAGGGGTTGTATTTGCAAAGACACGCTGCGTCGCGGCACTGATTTCGGATACCACGTTCGATAAACAAATGTTGATCGATGTCAATGAACAGTTCCAACTCGATCTTTGCTGTCCACAGCAGTGCATCCCAAGCCATTCCCGGCGATGAGTAGAGTGCGGGGTCGAGCTTGTACACGCGCACGACGGTATTGCGGAAAGCCTCAAAGACATCTGCGAGCAGCAGCACATATGTGCGCAAATACAGATTGTGGTAGTCACCAAGATCTCGACAACCAAACGCCGACCAGACATTGCTCGCGTGAGTGTATTCGTCGCCGGAAAGGCCTTCTCGGGTCAGCAAGAATAAAAGGGCTCAATGGGTGGCAGTTGAGCTTCCGAAAAGTTTTTCCAGTGGGTCATGTGGATAGATTCCTTTGCGCTTAAGAAGCTTCAAAGTCTCTGGCGGGAGGGTTCTACCATCTACCACAGATCCGTATTGACGAGTAATTGTAAAGCGAAGGTTTCCTCCCGCTGCAAGGTTCTTAACAAGTTTATTCAGGCTGGAATTAAGAAACTGCAGCGAGTCAATGAACTGCAGTTGGCCCAGCCGGAACATCATCTATTTTTCCATGTTGTTGGGAATGACACTCATTGACGTTGCAATTCTTTGCATGACTAAGTGACAATCATACTCGCGCAGGTTATGAAGCACATCCGGAATTCTTATTTTGCGATGGTAAATTCGTAGCTGCAGATTGCACGCATTGTGTGTGGCTCCTGTGTACGCGCCAGTGATTTGGCAGTGATCGCGAACTTTTGGAGCTTCCAGTTCCACCGGAAGCTTCAGAGCCGTTCTCGCTGTTCTCGATTGGTTTTTCACAAATCCAACAATGAGTCGCCACGGAAAATTCGCTAATGTCATCGCATGTCATAATCATGTCTGCGGGTGAGGAAAGCTGTAGTCGGATCCATTCGCTGTAACCTCGAGCGATTAATTAAACACTTCAACTCAATCCTTGCCGCGATATAATATTGGTTGCTTATTTTGTTCGTCACATCCCATAACAGTGTAGCAAAACCAGCATGGCACTTGTTCAGCAACTTGCGTCGTATTTGATTCTGCAACCGCGGCTTCCACGGGAACGTTGAGACATTCGAAGTCCGCGTAAATGAAATATGGTACTTTCATATTCCGTTGCATCGCGGTAAATTTTAAAATAGTTTTACCAGGTTCCGGCATAATCGTACGCTGCGGCTTCTCGCTGACTCGACCGCAGTAAAAGTCATGATCATCAAGCAGCTGTTGGGTGCTAAATACATACATGCAGCGTCGACGTGGAAACTTTTTCGTCTTGTGCTTGCGGTGACGGAAAACCATTTGGAGACAATCAGAGCCGTCCATGTTGCTCAGCAACAACAGATCAATGTTACCCAGCTCGCGTGCATGTGGGGATAGTCGAATCGACTGAAGGCCGCTGTTCCAAGTATGCACATTAATGGCGATAGCAGGGTTGAGCAGTTCAAACTTATTGATGTCTGTAACCTGTATATGAAACTCTATGTTGCCAAGTGTAAGTTCATTCATGTGCTGTTTGTATTTTCGAGGCCAATATGCAGGATCGTGCGCAGGATGTAGTGCGGATGAGATCGCCCATGCAAAACACCAATTGTCCTTGTTTTTCACATTTGTAACTGCTTGATATGGAACTCACGAGGAAACACCAACATGAACTTCCGCGCATCCTGAACCTTCTTGGGTGTAATCGTCAAACTTTCTGATAATCGTTGCAAAACCGTTGTCGATATCACCCTTGATTTATTTATCAGGGTCGGAAACATAATCGCTTCAATCCTAGATATTATTTCATTAACTTCCTTGCCAGCTTCGTTGTCCTTTTCATTAAAGTCATTGATGCCATCGTTGTCTTTTTCCGTGGCGACATTTTACACTTTCAAGTTGGCAAGTCTTCGCCGCCGAGCGCGATAATACCTGGCTACATATCCAAATGGTCTCCAAAACTAATTACGCGACTTGACTCCGATGCCACATTTAAGGCATGGTCGAGCACAAATTCCAACACATAACGCGAACAAGTGGGATTTACGATATTCATAATGGAATGTTCTACCGCAAAGTTCCCATTTGCCAAGACAAACGCCTTTGCATCTATTACGTCCCAATGTCATCGAATTTCTTATATATACACGACGTTATTTGATTGGATTTTTAGTTGCTTCTTTCTGTTATTTTTCAGTCGCCTTTGCTTTTTCTCCTCATGTGCATACAGCGGGGTCTGAACCAGGAGAAGATAATCTAGATGATAGGTTGGAATTTCACAGCCATCAAGCATCATGCAATATTTTTTCTTTTATAGGAATTCGAATGTGTAAATCAGGCTTTTGTAAATAAACAGACTTGCCCTTTCCAGAATCATTATAACATTCCTGTACAAGCATAAATAGAATTTCCCTCAATTCGGCCCGAATGAGCTAAAATATCCCATCACCAAATGTTATACAAACTCGAACATGGCCAGACTTCGTACGTTTTTATCCAACAATATCGAACATCATGGAGTGTTTGTATATCTCAGTTATGGTTTTTGCTCCATCGGACTTGGAAATGGATTCGGAAAATTTATCCCATAGGCTGTGCTGCTTCGCTTCTGCAGCATTGTACATCAGTTCGTATCCCACATGAAAGCTGGGTGTGGATGCCATTGGTATATTATATGCCAATGGCATTTTCTAATTGATTTATCAATTGCGGTGATCGATAAAGATCTTCACTGTGAATCTTCACTGTCTTTGCTGTCTTACCTGTCTTCGTTGAATAGTTCACTGTCTTCGCTAGGCGTTTCACTTTCTTCAATGTCGTTAAGGGGTAAACTCGCTCGAACCGGCGACTCTGCTAACGTCAGAGACTTGAGGTTTTCTTACACAATGTCATACAATTACTTTTCTGGCGCTTTATTATATTCTTCGTCATGTTTTCTTCGTGCTCGCTCCAACGCGATCCATAACTCAGTTAATTTATTAAGGTACTCTGGATACGTATTTGAAAAATTATATAGCATCTTTTGGGCCTCTTTGACGAATTGATATGACACATTCAAGCTAAATAACGATTTAATCTTTTTCTGTGACGTTACAAATTCACCATTGGTAGAGCAATTCAATTCCCGCATGAGCTACAGATGCGAATTGTTTCACAATACTGTATGTGTCAAACGGTGGAGCTCTAAGGGCATTATTTATAATATTCCACTGCAATTCTTAAATAGTAAATCACTTATCGGCCTATCTTGGTCTGTCTAAGTGCTGCAATGGTATCATAATGGAGGTGTATGAGGTCATGCTTACCTATCACGGCTCCCCAACCCTTAAACCTGTGACTTGGTCTTGGGGGCTCACGCGGGCTACCATCGCGGATGCACGCGTGTGTATAAAATCCCCAGTGGGGAAAGGTCATGGGGAATCTAGAAGGGATTATGGGTCTGGAATTGTGATAAGTAAGTGTGATACTACTAATTTACTGCATGTTTTCATTCGTTGTTTGTGCTTACAAATAATATATAAGCATTGAACTTTGTAGTACAGACACAAAGCGTTAAACCTTGAAAGGATGCTGTCTCTTTGATGACACTTGGTGTATTTCAGTTGCAGAGGTTTGTAATAATCACTACCGGCAGTTCCGTTCCTCTTTCTTTGTTCATTAGTGTTTGGTAGATAGAATATTTCGTTTTGTTAGATGATTCGTGATTTATCTAAATGACCTTTATATCAATTTAATTTAGCATCGCATAATGCCGTTTTAATTATATGGTGTCTATTTCTGAATTAAATATTTTTATCCTGTCACATTCGGGTTAACTCTTTGCTTTAACATTCTATGAAAATGACATAGGACAATAACCTACACCTGTTATGTGGATATGATAGCTTCGCACCTGCTATGTTCACAGGATAACATCGTACCTGGTATGTTGATAGGATAACTTCATCCTGTTATGTTCAGAAGATAACATCATATCTGGTATGTGGATAGGATAGCTTCAAACATGCTACGTTCACAGGATAACTTCATACCTGTTATGTAAATAGGATAGCTTAATACTTTGTACATGACTAGGACATTTCATTCTATTATTGTATAGGTAACGTGTAACCATTACTGTTGAACATAATAAATTCAGCAATAGCTTGTGGATAATTTCTCAGTACATGATTTGAAATCTTATTCTATCATTTGAATTAAAATATTTTGGGTATAAGTAAGATATTATTAGAAAATATTTATTCTGACTTAAAGTGTGTACTAGATCAGACTTTGATAACTCTTGATTATGTAGATACAAAATAGAAGTTACTCTTGATAGTATAGATCTGTATTTTATTTCCTTTTTACAATCTTTGTAAATAAATGAATTACTTTGATAACTGGCCTTCGTCACTTTCACTAATCCACTACCTATTAGGTCCATTCATGAGACAAAATCGTTTTATTTCCTCTCTACCCATTTCCATTGTTTTTTTTGTTTTTTTTTCCTTTCTTTCTTCATACCTTGTTTACTTCTTTTATTAAGACTCAGTTAGATAAATGATTTCTTTTAAATATAATTATATCAAACTTAACCTATTAAAGTGTTGTTGTGTTGAATTTTAACAGGAGTTTTTAGATTGTATTGTCTCCAATGTAAATAGCATTTATAAATATGGTCTATTATGACAAGACAAAGTATGAAATATAGCCAGAAATAATATTGATGTCGTTGAAAATTATAATTTGTCTTGGTCTTGTTTTCTCGAACAATGGAAAATTATCTAAAGCTCAACAAACATTGGCTGGTCAGTCTATGAAGACAATGAATATGTTTATTAATATTTTTTTTTTACTTAAATTATAATGAGTAGTTTATATATATATATATATATATATATATATATATATATATATATATATATATATATATATATATATATACACACATGTAGGTTGTCCCAGTTTTTAATTATACGGCAGAGGTATGTGGTTTTCATTTTAATTATACAGCAGAGGTACGGGGTTTTCATTTTAATTATACAGCAGAGGTATGGGGTTTTCATTTTAATTATACAGCAGAGGTATGGGGTTTTCATTTGAATTATACAGCAGAGGTATGGGGTTTTCATTTTAATTATACAGGTATGGGGTTTTCATTTAAATTATACAGGTATGGGGGTTTTCATTTTAATTATACAGGTAAGGGGGTTTTCGTTTTAATTATACAGCAGAGGTATGGGGGTTTTCATTTTAATTATACAGGTATGGGGTTTTCATTTTAATTAAACAGGTATGGGGGTTTTCATTTAAATTATACAGCAGAGGTATGGGGTTTTCATTTAATTATACAGGTATGGGGTTTTCATTTTAATTATACAGGTATGGGGTTTTAATTTTAATTATACAGGTATGGGGGTTTTCATTTTAATTATACAGGTATGGTGGTTTTCATTTTGATTATACAACAGAGGTATGGGATTTTCATTTTAATTATACAGGTATGGGGGTTTTCATTTTAGTTATACAGGTATGGGGGTTTTCATTTTAATTATACAGGTATGGGGGTTTTCATTTTAATTATACAGGTATGGTGGTTTTCATTTTGATTATACAGCAGAGGTATGGAATTTTCATTTTAATTATACAGGTATCGGGTTTTCATTTTAATTATACGGTATGGGGGTTTTCATTTTAATTATACAGGTATGGTGGTTTTCATTTTGAATATACAGCAGAGGTATGGGATTTTCATTTTAATTATACAGGTATGGGGGTTTTCATTTTAGTTATACAGGTATGGGGGTTTTCATTTTAATTATACAGGTATGGGGGTTTTCATTTTAATTATACAGGTATGGGGTTTTCAATTTAATTATACAGGTATGGTGGTTTTCATTTTGGTTATACAGCAGAGGTATGAGATTTTCATTTTAATTATACAGGTATGGGGTTTTCATTTTAATTATACAGGTATGGGGGTTTTCATTTTAATTATACAGGTATGGTGGTTTTCATTTTGATTATACAGCAGACGTATGGGATTTTCATTTTAATTATACAGGTATGGGGGTTTTCATTTTAGTTATACAGGTATGGGGGTTTTCATTTTAGTTATACAGGTATGGGATTTTCATTTTAATTATACAGGTATGGGGGTTTTAATTTTGATTATACAATAGAGATATGGGATTTTCATTTTAATTATACAGGTATGGAGGTTTTCATTTTAATTATACAGCAGAGGTATGGGATTTTCATTTTAATTATACAGCAGAGGTATGGGGTTTTCATTTTAATTACACAGGTATGGGGGTTTTCATTTTAATTATACAGGTATGGGGGTTTTTATTTTAATTATACAGGTATGGGGGTTTTCATTTTAATTATACAGGTATGGGGTTTTCATTTTAATTATACAGGTATGGGGTTTTCATTTTAATTATACAGGTATGGGGGTTTTCATTTTAATTATACAGGTATGGGGTTTTCATTTTAATTATACAGCAGAGGTATGGGATTTTCATTTTAATTATACAGGTATGGGGTTTTCATTTTAATTATACAGGTATGGGGGTTTTCATTTTAATTATTCAGGTATGGGGGTTTTCGTTTTAATTATACAGGTATGGGGGTTTTCAATTTAATTATACAGGTATGGGGGTTTTCATTTTAATTATACAGGTATGGGTGTTTTCATTTTAATTATACAGGTATGGGGGTTTTCATTTTAATTATACAGGTGGGGGTTTTCCCAAGCTGACGCCGCTGAACGTGTAAACAAACGTTTTTAAACTTTTTGTAAAATGTAAAAATATTTTCTTCCGCTTTCGGTGTATACGGTGAACATGGAATAATCGTAATTACTTACTTAAGGTTAGTTAAGTTAGTTAAGTATTGGTTGGGAATTAAGAATTCTGTAAATATTATATAATAGACAGTTATTTATTGAAAGTGAATCAAATAATAGTATTAACTGGGTTACACTACTAAAAGATATTTTAAATACATTTTGTTTTGGTGAAGTTAGAATGTTCTAAGTTTATTCCATTTTTTAAGGAAAAGGTTATATATAATTTTCTATCATACTAAAACATTAAATTACAAAATTCTAATAAACTATCTCTATATAAACATATCAACTGTCTCTGTATAAACATATCAACTGTCTCTGTATAAACATATCAACTGTCTCTATATAAACATATCAACTGTCTCTATATAAACATATCAACTGTCTCTATATAAACATATCAACTGTCTCTATATAAACATATCAACTGACTCTAAACTGTCTCTATATAAATATATCAACTGTCTCTATATAAATATATCAACTGTCTCTATATAAACATATCAACTGTCTCAATATAAACATATCAACTATCTCTATATAAACATATCAACTGTCTCTATATAAACATATCAACTGTCTCTAAACTGTCTCTATATAAATATATCAACTGTCTCTATATAAATATATCAACTGTCTCTATATAAACATATCAACTATCTCTGTATAAACATATAAACTGTCTCTATATAAATATATCAACTGTCTCTATATAAACATATCAACTGTCTCTATATAAACATATCAACTATCTCTATATAAACATATCAACTATCTCTGAATAAACATATCAACTGTCTCTGTATAAACATATCAACTGTCTCTGTATAAACATATCAACTGTCTCTGTATAAACATATCAACTGTCTCTGTATAAACATATCAACTGTCTCTATATAAACATATCAACTGTCTCTATATAAACATATCAACTATCTCTATATAAACATATCAACTGTCTCTATATAAACATATCAACTGTCTCTATATAAACATATCAACTGTCTCTATATAAACATATCAACTGTCTCTATATAAACATATCAGCTGTCTCTGTATAAACATATCAACTATCTCTATATAAACATATCAACTGTCTCTGTATAAACATATCAACTGTCTCTATATAAACATATCAACTATCTCTATTTAAACATATCAACTATCTCTATATAAACATATCAACTGTCTCTATATAAACATATCAACTATCTCTATATAAACATATCAACTATCTCTGTATAAACATATCAACTATCTCTATATAAACATATCAACTGTCTCTGTATAAACATATCAACTGTCTCTATATAAACATATCAACTGTCTCTATATAAACATATCAACTATCTCTATATAAACATATCAACTATCTCTGTATAAACATATCAACTATCTCTGTATAAACATATCAACTATCTCTGTATAAACATATCAACTGTCTCTATATAAACATATCAACTGTCTCTATATAAACATATCAACTATCTCTATATAAACATATCAACTATCTCTATATAAACATATCAACTATCTCTATATAAGCATATCAACTATCTCTGTATAAACATATCAACTGTCTCTGTATAAACATATCAACTGTCTCTGTATAAACATATCAACTGTCTCTATATAAACATATCAACTGTCTCTAAACTGTCTATAAATATATCAGCTGTCTCTATATAAGCATATCAACTATCTCTATATAAACATATCAAAACTGACTTCGGCCTTGAAGCTTATTTTAAAATCTTGTGTAACCATAAACATAGATCAGCTTTGACAAAACTCTGAGTGTCTTCTCATAATCTGAAAATTGAAACTGGGACATATGGAATAAATAGACTCGATAGAAGTGAAAGATATTATATGCTATGTGACAACCATAATGTTGAAGACGAATATAATTTTCCTTTAGTGTGTCCAGTATATTTTAATTTACGTGTAAACTTAATTTAAAAGTACTTCTGGAAAAGAAATAAAACACAAAAAAGCATCCACGTATAAGTGTATTAAATTGTTAACTTCTAGTAATAAGAACACATTATGTACATTAGCTAAATTTGTTTATTAAGCGTTTAAAATAAGAGATAGATTATTATTGTTACAGTAATTTGTTAATTTGTTACAAGATTGTCATATTTGTCCATCCTATCCTTTCCAGCTTTTGTTGATTACGTTTTATATGAGTTACTGTTTACAATTGTACGTATAGCATTTGGCAACCACGCAATGTATTTTGTGAGCATGTACATGCTTATGACAATAAACTATTGAACTGAATTGAAACTTATTATAGAAATATATGGAATATAGCATCTTAAAGCGATGTTGTGTTGAATTTTTATAAGAGTTGTTACATCTTATTGTTTCCAATTTAAATAGTAGCGTAAAAGTCAGTAATTTCATTACCAAATATTTTACTCTCATATATATATATATATATATATATATATATATATATATATATATATATATATATATATATATATATATATATATAAACGCAATAAACTGACAACGAACAGTGCAAAACTAGTTTTTTTTTATAGCTAGCCTAAGCGCTTTCGACTGTCAGTGAGTCTTTTTCAATGGCAAACACAAAATAGAGACAAGACAAACAATAAAACACAAAAAAGCGTTGAAATTACACAAGTTTACATAACTATTTCTACGGGAATCACAGCTTGAAAATGTTTGATGTGTCGTCTAGTTGGCTTCAAATCGACTGCTGATGCAATACATTAGTTGGTTCTAAGCTACAAAGAGATGAGCCATATCGCCGTCTATTATTTCATGTAAATTGGTGTAACCGCAGATTATATCCCGGATATCTCATTGTTTCCGTAAGGCGAGTAATGACTATAGCAATAATAATACCAGGAAGAACTACAAAAGAACAGTAGTAATTATTGGTCAGTGAATGACTAATGAGCAAAGTTAATGAATTATTTAATTGAAAATGTTGTGGCTGTAAACAGATGATGATTTTATTTGCGTGTGGTTGGTTTTTGTTGTTGTTGTTGTTGTTTGTTTTTTTATTTTATTTTTTATTTTTTTTATTTTCTAGTCCTGATGGTTTAAGCCGCTTGGTTTCAGTGTTGTAAGGTGGCGCATCCAGTAATGATGCGAACTCTTTTGTATGTAAAATTATGATGTGAAAGTAACTATCGGTTCCATATGTGGCATGAAATCTAGTAAACCCAAAAATATATTGTCATACAAATAATTTGACGAGGAAAAAAATCTTACTGTTGACATTGAAATTCATGGAATATATGTTAGTTTATACATTCATGATTTTAAAAAAATTTCATCACTAAATTATTTTGCTATTTTGATGTTAACAAACGCTGACGCGAATAAATAAGTCTTTGAACAACACAAATGAACATCATGAACTGAGCGAATAGGGATATGTTATAATGGAGAATGGTTACCGGCAAGTCCAGACTTAACCAAGGTTTCCTACTGAAGCGATCACAAAAAAGCATTACTTTCATATTGCAATAAGAAATAAATTATGTGGCGATATCTACAACAATTAACATAACCATAAAAAAAACGGTATTGAAATGTGACAAAGAAAAACTGGCTTGTCAAAATCGATCTACCATCAATTTATGCTTACAGCAAATTACTGTTTATATAATTACCCATGAAACAAGATACTCTCCGGCTGAAAATTCGAAGTAATTTGGTTTGGATAATAATGCCAGCGACAATGTTCTTTCTAATAAATGAACTGGCGTAGTTATTGCTATTGATTATAATCGTTCTTCAGCATCGATCATGAATAGCGAATGACACAAATAAATCGCTCTTGTCGTTGCTGATTTCATGAAATGACACAAACAAGCTGCTCTTGTCGTTGCTGATTTATGAAATGAAATAGATCTTCGACTTGTACATGAACGGCTTCATATGATGTATGTGTGCGTGTATGCATATGTATGTGCCTCTATGTATGTATGTATGTGTATGTATACATACATGTATACATATTATATAATACTACATATATATATATATATATATATATATATATATATATATATATATATACGTATACATGTATACACAAATTATGTATGTATGTGCTTGCATGTGTGTGCGTGTACACATCATCATATGATGTGTGTGCCTGTATGCGCATTTATTTTATGTTAGCCCATGAATTAGTGGATGATTTTCCAATAGAAATCAAGAAATCATTTTGATAATTCACTGTAGTGAATTATGAAAAATATTTGTTTACTGCACTCAAAAGACTCTGATACCATTATGACCAAGAAATCTGATCCGCGATTGTGTCATTTGCTTGATTTAGTGGTAAGTATTGTGTCACTTGCTTGATTTAGTGGTAAGTATTGTGTCACTTACTTGATTTAGTGGTAAGTATTGTGTCACTTGCTTGATTTAGTGGTATTGTGTCACTTGCTTGATTTAGTGGTAAGTATTGTGTCACTTGCTTGATTTAGTGGTAAGTATTGTGTCACTTGCTTGATTTAGTGGTAAGTATTGTGTCACTTACTTGATTTAGTGGTAAGTATTGTGTCACTTGCTTGATTTAGTGGTAAGTATTGTGTCACTTGCTTGATTTAGTGGTAAGTATTGTGTCACTTGCTTGATTTAGTGGTAAGTATTGTGTTACTTGCTTGATTTAGTGGTAAGTATTGTGTCACTTGCTTGATTTAGTGGTAAGTATTGCCACCTGTCACGCAAGTGCATCAGTTTAAAATCTCACAAAATGATTCTTTTTTTTTTCAATGGTTTTGTTTATGTGCTTTTTTGCCTTGAATTAAGAAAAGAATTATGTTACTACTGATATTTTTGGTGCGAATATACACAAAACAGAGCAGAACATAAACGGTATACAGCTGACATTGTCGCGTGGGGTACCGAAAGAAATCTGCTACTTCCACCTGTTATATATGTTGCTAGCCAACACGTTTGAGCATAAAATAAAAGCAAAATTTGCTTGTTTCGAGTGAATAACGGATATCTTTTTCATCATCTCGTGGGTGAAAGTCTCAAGTATTTTCACTTGTGGCTTCGATCAAATATATCCGTTATTCACTCGATACATGCATATATATATATATATATGTATGTATGTATGTATGTATGTATGTATGTATGTATGTATGTATGTATGTATGTATGTATGTATGTATGTATATATGTATGTATGTATGTATATGCACAAACGAACACACGCACATAAACCCGATGTAAAAGCTGATGTCATATTGCAACACTGATATGCGGGACCATTGTTTTTTTGGGTCGCTACATATTTAAAATCAATATTTTTTCTCCAGGTGATACATTGAACTTTTATCCCAAAGACGGTGGCGGCGCGAGGGAGGGGGAGGTGCAATTGCCTCTGAGCGCCAGGCGAAGGAGGGCGCTGTCGGGAGCTTTTTTTGCAGCTGAAATTTTCATAATATTTCACCTCACCTTAGTGTAACGGGGGCAATTCTTCACGAAACTTATATTTAGGAGGGGGGATGAGGAGGGAGGTTAGCAACTGACATAAAAAGTGTTTTCTGTGACAAAGTAGGGTCGCCACTAAAGAACATTGCCCCCGGGCGCCTCGAACCCTCGCACCACCACTGCCCAAAGACTACAGTTTACGGCAACATCTCTGCTTTTGGGATCTCATTTAGTATCAGTATCATCAGTAGTTAATTTCCCATACAATCTAATTTAAAATGTAAAGATAGTTGCTACTTGCGATCAAAAAAAAAAAAAAAGGAAAAAGGGGCAGTAAAAGACACCAGCTACATGAGAAGAAGTATTGGCAGTAGTAGCACCATCAGCCTCTCTGGTGCTGATGGTGGTTGGGCTGTGATAGTGATGGTGCAAAAAAGAGGATCAGTATTTATGTTTTAGAGAGTATATGTGTCCATGGTCCATGACAATCAGCAAATGTTAATGTCACAACTCACTTTCTTTAAATAGACGAATAAATGTATCCTTGAGTTTACAAAAGGTAAAACGACACCAAACCTTTGTTGACATTTCATTCATTCCATGAATCTGACTGTACACAATGTTACAGACTAAATCTTACAAAATGATATTTATTGTAACTAAATGTAAATGTTACAGACTAAATCTTACAAACTGATATTTATTGTAACTACATGTAAATGTTACAGACTAAATCTTACAAACTGATATTTATTATAAATACATGTAAATGTTATAGACTAAATCTTACAATATGATATTTCTTGTAACTACATGTACATGTTACAGACTAAATCTTACAAACGGATATTTATTGTAACTAAATGTTACAGACTAAATCTTACAAAATGATATTTATTGTAACTACATGTAAATGTTACAGACTAAATCTTTCAAAATTATATTTCTTGTAACTGCATGTAAATGTTACAGATTAAATCATACAAAATGATATTTCTTGTAACTAAATGTAAATATTGCAGACTAAATCTTACAAACTGATATTTCTTGCAACTACATGTAAATATTACAGACTAAATGTTACAAAATGATATTTCTTGTAAATAAATGTTACAGATTAAATCTTACAAATGATATTTCTTGTAACTACATGTAAATGTTACAGACTAAATCTTACAAATGATATTTCTTGTAAATAAATGTTACAGACTAAATCTTACAAATGATATTTCTTATAAATAAATGTTACAGACTAACTCTTACAAATGATATTTCTTGTAAATAAATGTTACAGACTAAATCTTACAAATGATATTTTTTGTAAATAAATGTTACAGACTAAATCTTACAAATGATATTTCTTGTAACTACATGTAAATGTTACAGACTAAATGTTACAAAATGATATTTCTTGTAAATAAATGTTACAGATTAAATCTTACAAATGATATTTCTTGTAACTACATTTAAATGTTACAGACTAAATCTTACAAAATGATATTTCTTGTAAATAAATGTTACAGACTAAATCTTACAAACTGATATTTCTTGTAACTACATGTAAATGTTACAGACTAAATCTTACAAACAGATATTTATTGCAACTGAATGGTACAGACTAAATCTTACAAACTGATATTTCTTATAACTACATGTAAATGTTACAGACTAAATCTTACAAACTGATATTTATTGCAACTAAATGGTTCAGACTAAATCTTACAAACTGATATTTCTTGTAACTACATGTAAATGTTACAGACTAAATCTTACAAACTGATATTTCTTGTAACTACATGTAAATGTTACAGACTAAATCTTACAAAATGATATTTCTTGTAACTACATGTAAATGCTACAGACAAAATCTTACAAACTGATATTTCTTGTAACTAAATGTTACAGACTAAATCTTACAAACTGATATTTCTTGTAACTACATGTAAATGTTACAGACTATATCTTACAAACTGATATTTCTTGGAACTACATGTAAATGTTACAGACTAAATCTTACAAAAATGATATTTTTTGTAACTACATGTAAATGCTACAGACCAAATCTTACAAACTGATATGTCTTGTAACTAAATGTTTTAGACTAAATCTTACAAACTTATATTTCTTGTAACTACATGTTACAGACTAATCTTACAAACTGATATTGCTTGTAACTACATGTAAATGTTACAGAATAAATCTTACAACATGATATTTCTTGTAACTAAATGTAACTGACTAAATCTTACAAATGATATTTCTTGTAACTACATGTAACTGACTAAATCTTACAAATGATATTTCTTGTAACTACATGTAAATGTTACAGACTATATCTTCCAAACTGATATTTCTTGGAACTCCATGTAAATGTTACAGACTAAATCTTACAAAATGATATTTCTTGTAACTAAATGTTATAGACTAAATGTTACAAAATTATATTTTTTGTAACTACATGTAAATGTTACAGACTAAATCTTACAAAATGATACTTCTTGTAACTAAATGTTACAGACTAAACCTTACAAATGATATTTCTTGTAACTAAATGTTACAGACCAAATCTTACTAAATTTTTGTCACTAATTGTTACTTCTAGGTATTGATAAAAGAAAAATTTAGGCTGTAACATTTAGCGACTGGTAGGTACTTTTTTCTTGACTATGTGAATCAACATGCCTAAACAGTGTCTTTACTGCCCTCAGTCGTCTACAAGATATATGTGGAATTTAGTTAGTCATGTGAAAACATAACATCCAACCAGCTCTGACGAATTTATTTCAATACGAATGCATTTCCCTGCAATAACAGACGAAAATAAGCCAGATAAAATACCAGAGCTTGAAATACGAAACGTTGTAGAAGAAAGCCTTGCTATAGCTGACAACAAAATAACAGACTGAGGAAGCATTCAAGTTGCCTTCAAACGAATTGAAGATTCAAAGTGAAATATGAGACAGGTTGTCGAACAAACTACATAACACAGTGTCAAGCTTGAACATATTTTTCATTCTGCAAGGAAAAAAATTATTGAGAACAAATTGATGATGATCTTAAAGAAACGGAAGATGAGATGAAAAAAGAGGGAAAAAAGAACAGTACAAGGTCCATTAGTACAAGGCTAAAAAGTCAAAAGAAGTACATACCAAAAAAGTACATCAAAATGTGTTTTTATTTTTCTTCCTGAAAGGCTTTAATTCAGTAGAGGGCAAAGTGTTTCATGTCTTTTTAATGCTATTTTGTGTAATAATCCTTTCTTGCAGTACTCAGTCCATGAACCTATTGCAGATGTCCGTAATGTATTGTACTTCACGTTGTATTTACCGATGAAAGAATTCAGTTCTTCTGCCGTTTGAATGCGTAGGATGTTGCAATGATACCTGCTGCAACAATACAATTTTTATCGACATTACTGCAAAAGAGCAGCAAAGCTTTGTGTAATCTATCAGCTACGGCCATTTATAGTGCATGAAACTTTTGATGTAGAGTACGGCCATTTATGGTGCATGAAACTTTTGATGTAGTGGGTGACTTGATCTACTCTATCCAAAGTTCAAATTGTTTTGATCTTTAAGTGCATTGTTATTTGATCAATTCTATTTTATTTTTAAAAAATTGCCAAATATTTTAGGTGGATACTGTGTATCGATTCATCAACCAACGACTATACTAACTGTGCAATTTCAGTTTGTTACTATTACTTTAAATTTTAGTATATGTGAAGATTGATTTTCACTTCCTAGTTGTAAACTATGTATAAATCAGTGCGGATTTATTTTCTCAATTATGTACTTGAGGAAAAATACTGTTGGTTTGTCTGTTATTTTAATGCATTTTAATTAATTTATCAGATATCAATCTTTGTAATGGTTCAAATACTAATATTGCCCATTAATTAAGAATTTTTTCTTTTATCCGGTTCGTCCTGTAATGGCTTACATTGCAGATAACTACGGCACCGTCATACTAGAATTCAATCCGTCGAAATGGTCGAAATCTGTTGCACATCAACGCAAAAAATTTTTGTTAACTCAGATGAATTTGGTCTTACTCTGATTTTCTGGTAAAACTGTCAAGTGATTGACGAAAAACTATTTATATTGACAGATTTACCGCAGTGCGCAGAATCTAAAATGATCTAGAAGATTTTACGCCGTGTGCAAAATCTAAATATCTTAAAGCTTATAGAAAAAGAAGGTTCTAATACCACGTGCACATTTCTATGGTGTGCAGTAATGCGTCACAATGACATAGCAAATTGTATTTAGAGTCGGTTTGAATTTATATTATAAGAAACATTAGCTCATTGGAATTATTTTACCAGCTATAAACATTAAAATAACAATTAACTGTAATAATCATATATATATATATATATATATATATATATATATATATATATATATATATATATATATATATATATATATATATATACTAATTTAATTATGTTACTAAGTATTAGACACATCATTCTATTCGGTTTGTGGTTTTAATAGTGACTATATAGATAGGATGTTCAGAACTTTTTAGTAGTAATCATATTCCACGTTTGTGAAGGGAAAAATAAATTTAAAATGTAGTAATAATATGGTAAAAAATGAGGCAGCTTTTTCCCCAAAAAATAAAAGATGGTGGTAAGCCAGACTTTTTTTTTCAAGATATCAAACTAGTGATGAGCCAAGCTCGTTTACTTGAAACAATTTTAAAATGTGGGTGAAATTTTTTAAAGCAGTATTCATACTCTAGATGAATGCTTTTTGAGAGAAAAATAAGGTGAGCTATTTTCTTTCTTTTTTAATTTTTGAAACTAGTTTATAGTGATTGGCTGAGCTAGGATGGTGAACCAGATTTTTTAAAAGTGGTTGACTGAGCAAGAACGAATATTTTCTATATTACTTGTACAGGTTAGAGAATTTTTAATTCGTCCTCTACTGAGATTTGAACCTGGGTCCGCGGTTTACAGCTCCCAATGCCTTGCTTGCCCGCACCAGAGCACACTTACACACACTAATCAAACAGGTTACGGACTCGAACCCGTGCCGCGAGGAACGGCACCTATCTCCTAGCTTCCATGTACCCGCTTTCCCCCTTCACCGCCATGCGCTCATCCGACAAAAAGGATGGAATCAGGTCGATGACGAGGACCCAAGATGGACGAGAACGCACTCGATAGGCAAGCGAAATTGGAAACTCTGCGTTATGCACAAACCTGCTGGATTTCTGTAGTAGAAATGCAAGGTATACATATGAAATTTTAATAATAAATTGACACGTATATATAAAACAAAGAGGAAAGCGCTATCCCAGGAACCACATTGTATGTCTGGATACATAATTGTATCATAGAATGAGACCTATATAATCAAACAGATTGGAGAGTCATTATTGGTTCAAAGCAGGAATAGAACCTGTACCGCGAGTAACCGCACCTATCGCGTAGCTCTCATTCACCGGCGCCCTTACCCACTTGGCCATGCGCTCATCCCAAAACAAGAGAGGAACAAGGTCGAAGGGAAGGACTCTATGTGCACAAGAACTCTCTCATTAGGCAAGCGGAAGTTTCGATATTTGCATTTTCTACATCGCTAATATCCGCTAGGGTATGTATATCGGTTGTCTTCAACAGGAATGTTTTACGGACATTATCTTTTGTAATATACACCACTGTCACAGATTTAGAGACGGGGGTATCGATGGGGGTGAGTCTTCTATAAAGGCGTTGAAAAATCCTTTATAAGTGACAATTGTTTCACGAGGGAAAATAATGTCGGTGTTCAATCCGTTTACACGCGATAATTCCCGCTAGTTTAGTTCTACAAATTGTGACGAGTTATGAAAGTAAAGACTTTGTTTAAACTTAAACTTTTTGGATATTTATTATCTACTATGAAACAAACAGTGGCTTCCTTAGTGCTGAAGTATGTATGAAAGCATTGATGGCACAGAATTTAATAATTCGATTTATATTCAACAAACACCAATGGCGAATTATTTAATATGTTTATATTAAATGAGCTAAAAATTGGACATTTAGTCGAACGTTTCTCGAAATATCATAACAAATAACATGTCTAAGCAAGTCAAATTTTCGCATTTTAGAAGTCCTCAAGTGTGGTCGGTTTAGGCTTGCAGCAGTCAGAAGTTTGGAGGATCTTTATAGTATACTAGATCTGTGGAACTGATCTATGCAATAAAAAAAAGGGAAATACTGTAAACACGTGGAAATAAACTGTTCGATTTTCTAATGTAACAATGTTTTGCATGAGTGCCTACCACTGTGAACGTTAGTTGATTGAACTCTTGAAGAATTTCATGAAAATTGCATTTAATCCCATCGTGGGGAGAAAATTAAAGTGCTGATTCTGTCAGTTGTTTTTGCTGATAAATTGAGCGGAGTGACACTCTTGGTTGCTATTGGCCATTTTCGGTTTCACCACTAACGGCTGCATTGTAGATGCTGGAAAGAACGTGACAATTACTTTCGTCATATGTATGTGTGTATGTATGTATGTATGTATGTATGTATGTATGTATGTATGTATGTATGTATGTATGTATGTATGTATGTATGTATGTATGTATGTATGTATGTATGTATGTATGTATGTATGTGTGTGTATGTATGTATATGATTTATTGGAACATCAACACAATCCTAGCTATATAATGCCTTGTAAGTTTATTTATTCCAAAAAAGGCACGCAAAAAAAAGATAGAGGCAATAAAGGGTGAAATCCTAAAAATTAAAAGTAAATTCTTTTTATAAAACCGCACTTCTTTAAAAAGTCAAAGACCTTCTCAGTCTGAACATCATTACGGAACGCCACAGATACTGTTAATGATCTATGTTTATAGAATATTATAAATATTTTAGGAAATTATAAATGTTTCTTGACTGTAATATTTGCTTAAACGTTAATGTTAAGTATAGTTTTGACATGTTTAGCTATTGTCCTTGAATTAGGTTGTTTACTTAGTATTTGAGTTCAAGGACGGTTGTGGTAAACAAGTTGTTTATTCCATTTGAGGTCAGGGTTGATTTTGTTTACAGATAAAACCAGAATTTCATTAGAGTTATGTGTTAAAAGTCACACACACACACTCACCATTTAATGTTCTAGAACATTCTGTCATGTGACTTGTCTTATATTTATACAGCATTTGGTAAACAAGATTCCATTCCAATTTTAAATCTTGTGTTGAATACATTCTTGTTTTTTTTATGATCAGTCTTTTGGAATCATCAGATTGTTTGGAATCATAGTTATGCTGTAATCTCGTAATGCTGTATTGCTGTATACATAATTCGAAAAGAATTATTTATTGGAACATTCATTGGAGTCACCTAAAGTACTTACATCAACCTTTGGATTTTAATATATGACTTTTGGATACTTGTGGACATTCTCAAAGATGATGTGGATTACATTATCCTTGGTACACCAGGACATTCCAGACTACCCATTCATTCGGAACATTCATTCATTCGGAACATTCATTCATTAGGAAGATTCATTCATTCGGAACATTCTATATTTGGGACTTGTGATTAGGACACTTAGGATTATTGGATTATTTGGATTTTAATTCACGTTACTGTAAGTGTATTTTGAATTTTCACTTTAATTGTCTATAAATAAATTGCTTGCTGATTTTTACTTGATTTGTTGGTTTCACTTTCTTTCTGTTACATTTTTCTTCGACCATAGAGTCTTAACAGTCTATAAAGATTCCATCATGATTATCATTAATTTCAGTTAAAAAAAAATACAAAGCACTTTGTGTGCAATTATCCAAAGGACTGTTGTCGAAATGCTCATTCAGTTCATCGCTGCAAATGGAAGCTTTGTAATATAAATCACAAATTTGCCGTCCATAATTTCCTGTTTGTTTTCTCTATCAATCAATTTATAGATTGATTGATTAATTATTTTCATAGCAACAATTCATGTTTTCTGCATTTGCGCAAAACGTTATTAAAGTGCTGTTCGTGATCTACAATAATGTTCTTTGGAACATATACCTTTTACGACGTAATAAAGTACTCCTCCTACACGATAGTTGCATCCTCATGTTGATGTGCATACATTTGACGATGTATATGTTAGTCCCATGTCAGTATGTGATAAAACTACAAAAAACATTCATTGAGCATAGCTCATAATTTCCGGCCCGCCAATAAATGTAAATTTTCTTGTGACAAATCGATAAGTATGTCACACTATATACACTTATCTAACGCCTTGCTATAAAATGACGGCAGAATAATTGCTGTAGTTACTCTACTCGATTGTACGTCCAACCTTCAAAGGCGTAGATACTGCGCCACAATTTTTCTTTCTCCAGGAATTTCCGAAAATCCCAATGCCTGCCGTTTGACTCAGATTTCAAGTGAATGTATAAATGAAGAGATTCAATAAATGAAAAACAAAATACTAGGATGACAACAATATATTCAGGTGCGTCAGAAATATATATATCGCAACAAAAATAATTGGGAATCCATAGCCTAAAAAGTCGCCCGTATTCCTTGAGAATCGGTGAAAAATCTGCAAATTCCAGATTCCAGAGGGAAAAAAGTAGATGTCGATATTGTGATAGGGATTTTTGAACCTTTTTGACATGATTCAATGTCTTGTATAAACAGCATTCCTTTAAAAAGTCCAAGCATTTCTCAGATGGTACGTCCTCATACAGTTTCTTCAAGCAGTTCATGTCAAAATACTTATGTCTCATAGTGCGGAATCGACATACTGTACAATAATGTGTTCCACTGTCAGTAGACACTAGACATACTGTACAAGAATGTGTTCCACTGTCTGTAGACACTAGACATACTGTACAAGAATGTGTTCCACTGTCAGTAGACACTAGACATACTGCACAAAATGTGTTCCACTGTCAGTAGACACCGGCAGGGTATCATTCAGGTCGAGGTTCACCTTTCAGGAGGTATGCATTAGTCAGGTATGTGTGTCCGATACGCGATGAGCACAATACCATCTCATCTCTCTGATTTGTTCTATACGAGGGATGCCACTCTCCAAATAGAATTTCGGTTGGAGTGATGTGTTTTCGAATTTTAAGTCTTCAAAGAAGGAAAAGTCTTTTCTGCACTATCCACCAACATATTTTTCGACAGAAGGAAACTTATTACTTTTGAAAACATTAAATACATATTTAAAAAGAAAGCAAAATGTACAATTGACAACAACAGAGACAAATTGACGTTAAATTCTCAGAAAACAAACCACAATGCCTTTAACACGATCACTGCATGTTGCAACGCTAAAATGGAAACAAACGTGGGAAGAAGGGATCTTTTCTCGGTAAAATATAAACCAAGATTTTGAGAATTTTTCTGAATCTAAGTGGTTGCCTGTCTCAGACATTTTAAAATGTTAAATTTTCATACACCAATCGTATTTGTGAGGAACGATCGAAGACTAGCGATAAGATATCATCAGTTTAAAAATTACTATATATGCACCTTCTACCTGGGCATAATTTATAAAGAACTGGACACTTTATGTCCCTACTGAAAAACCACTAGACACATGATTTAAGCATTTGTGAAGAACTATAACGGAAATCCATTAACAACGCTAAGCAGTCATGTTATGATGTAAACAAACAACACTTGAAAAAATATTTGTATAGCCCATTCGGTCTTCCATACTACAGCGGAACAGATGATCAGCCATTCGAAACGAAGCCAGTGACTGCCCATTGTAAATCAAATAAGCTTGTCGTCAACAAGGTTCAAATTCATCGGTCAAGTCGTATCAATACTCAATACTTCTTGAAAAGGGATGTCTGAAATTAATGACATGCCGTTTTCATTACATCGAAAGTAGTTTTGAAGACATAGGAAATATCATTAGCAAATGTCTGCGGAAGACTGTCTAGTATCTATGATGGCATACATTGACTTAACGTTTGCAATTATTGATATTGCACATAAATGGAAATGCAATACTCTAGGATTCCATTAATCAGGGAAATTGATAATATATTCGCTATTTTGACTAGATTCGACAATGTCTCAGGCTCTTAAAGTGTGTTACAGATGCATAAGACAGTATTTGTTGTACCAAAGAATCAGCAACTGCAATATCAAAATGCCTGGGCGCCAACAATCCTAACAACACAAGAATATTTCATTCAAATCAGCTCTAGGATTCGATAAGTCTATCTACATGGTCAGTCACGATTTTTGTTCGTAAGGGAAATTTGAGAAAGACTAGACACTTAGTTGTTTCATACAAATTGATCTGGAATTATTTTAGTTAGAAAAATCTCTTTTTGCATTAATAAACCTCTGATCTTAACCACTCATGGTAATTGCTAATGTTCAGAAAGAAAGCAGCATGGTATAACTAGCGCCATAAAGCTACGAATCCAAAACCAGATAGAAAAAGGAGCAGGAGGAGAAATTAAAATCCTTCTTATGGGAATGACATAGAACTATCTTGAAACATACCATCCCTGAACAATATACCCAAACTTGAGTTCTTCTTTATTTTAGCACAAACTGCGTATAAGTTTCACTCTGCTAGCATCAATGACAGATCTGGCATTTGGACTTTTTTATAATTATGTAAGCTCCCAATAGAGTTGCAGTTTATTTGGAAATGAACATTGTGGTTTATATTTCCAGTTCCATGGCACAGAAGGGGATATTGAGTTTATCGATAAGCATTAAAATATATATTTTCCAATATCATTGTTTCATATTTTGAAAACAATAACCTTTCACGTTTCACTTTCTATTTTTTATATCCAATGTTTGTAGGTCATGCCGTCGATCTGTTTTTGTTTTTGTTTTTTTCTTTTTCATTTCGCACTATTTTAGAGACATACACAACGTATTTATTTGAAGATTTTAATATAACAATAGGACACTTTCAGTCTAAATGTGTCCCACGTAATAATATACGTTCAGTAGGTTTATTGAAATAAAATAAGGAGCTGGACAGAGTTATTATTGGATTATATACACAATACCCAGAGAGAGAGAGACAGAGAGAGAGTGAGATCTGTGTCATTAAATTAATACATGACTTGTTTTCTTTGCTTCACTGCACTTATTTACTATGGATTGCAAAAGAAGGTTATTCAGGAAATTAATTACAGATTGTGGCAATCACGCACTCGAATTCACTTCTATAGCATTCCGTTATGCTGATGTATATAGCGTGTAACCTGTCTGGACGCTTCGAGAGAGCAAACCGTACATTTGATAAAAGATGGGTTTTCGGTTTAAATTTTGGTTGTTACTGCTTGCCTTATCATTGCTTGCCCAGATAACGAGATTAATACGTGATTCTGGATGAAAGCTGAGCGTAACATTGAAAACGTTTCCATATAACTATCGGGCGTTACATCTATTCTAACTTCACAATACACCTTTTAGTCGTCATTTTAAAAAACAATATAGAACATATAACATACTCAGGTGACTTTACAGTATGCTATGATGACAGACTAAATATGCCATAACAAATATATTATACAAGTTTTATTTACTATTGTATTGTGAACGCTCAAATTTACTCGGCTTTAATAGTATCTTAATTAATTTTGAACGATGGAAGATTGTATGTTCTGCTTACTAGACAGTGTCGCACATACTATAAACATTAGTGTTCATTTATCGAGAAACCAATGCAAGGTTTGTGTTAAATTTCTTACGTATATAATGCTTCGTAGCAGTCGCAGGTAGTCATTATGTTATTTACAGACTTGTAAAAATTTTGTATATGCATTAGGGGCAACTTTGCAATCCTTTTAGCAAATAGATTTACTTTAAGTCTTGAGAAAAATATCGGACTGTGTTGGCTAAATCTCTGGCCACATAAAATTGAGAAAGACTATGCATTTTTAGTTACATTAACATTTAGCTAATTACTTTGCAACTTAATGCCAGGGATACTCGATCAGAAAAAATTTCATAGGAAAGCGATAGGCATTTTTATTCCTACAATAAACACTGAAACGATTAAAGCATTATTAGTGAGATCGGGAACAACGTTGTAGAGCATGTAAATGTTACAAATGTCAGTAAATGTCATAAGTGACATTTAACCGTGAACACCTCATGCAAATTCGCCGGTAAATGGTCAGAATGCGAATGCCGGTAAATGTCATAAACACTGGTAAACGTCATTCGCATAAATTGTGACATTTACAGGCAATCATGCGCTTTCATCGTTAATAATGTATGCTGTAGACCCTGTAAATGTCACAAACGCCCGATAAATGCCATAGGCGACATCGAATAGCGACTATGAAACCCAACTACAAGCTTTTGAAAAAGGTATGCCTCTCATAATTTAGACATAATCGGTGTCCGTCCGTTCGTCCGTTTCGAAAGCTATACAGTTTACCCTTCACTTTTGTAGCTCTAACACACCGTCAATGATGCTACAATTACACCATCGTTGCTTTACCGTGTCCTTTAAAGGTTGCAACATACCATTAAAGCTACATGTTTGGACTAAGAAAGTATATGGAATTTGTTTGTGAATATGTCGATAATGTGAACTTTTTAGCAATGAATAGACCAAACCAACTGAAGGTTTGTCACTTCCCTTTACAACATTATGGTAAAACAATTTCAGAGATAGATATGCATAGACAAAAAGCCAGATAGAGAAAGATACTTACTATTCATACTTGTGAAATAAAGAAAACACAGACCACATACGGACATACAAGAGAAATGATTGATCGCGATCTCGTCGGAAAAGAGGCAGTATAATTATGCGCACCCCTAAAGCAGAGAAATAATTTGTATCAGTAATAATGAGACATTTACCGATGAGGTTGTTCTCACCCGACAGTAATTGTCACAATTTGTGGCGTTGACAGGTGCAGTGTCAACTATAAATGTCGGTAAGTGTCACAATTTATACCATTTACTAGCAATACTGCTTTCAGACTCGCCGGTTAATGTCATACTGTGACATTTACCGACGAGAAAAGAGCCAGTAAATGTCACAAACGCCGGTAAGCGTCACTTTATCACATTTACTGGTGATTGCGACACTTACGAGCGCTACATATAAAGGTCATTTAGTACTCGTTACTTCTAGGCATCTTTTATTGTGAGTATAAACTGTATGGTTAGTCATTCTTTCGAACACTGCAAAAAATCCTTTTCCTGAAATAAAAACCCGTTAAACAGTCAAAAGTTGTACCAACCCCCCCCCCCCCCCCCCAAAAAAAAAAAAACAAACAAGTTGGCAGCACCAATTAACCATAGTTTTACATATCAATGTTTTATTCGTCTTTGGAGACACGAAATGTTGAGAATGGGGATATGTACATGTATAACTCTTTAGCATTGTTTATCGACCGGAGCTCTCTCGTGATAGCAAACTTGATTAATCGTTGCCTCCATGGAGATCCGTGACGAAACTGATTACTGGCACCGGAAAATTTCGTTGACTGGCAAATTGTAGAAGATTTGAATGCCTTAGTGTTGATTGTCATACATTGATTTGTTCCTTGTCTGAAGAAGAAAAAAAATCTTTTGATCAACCCTTGGTTATTGTGGTAGCAGCAACACGTAATATATGTAGCTTACGAGTAATCAGATACGATTTGTTACCATAACAAATATATCAAAATAACTATCAAAAAAAATTTTGTGCAAGGTTTCTAGCTCTTTAAGATAATTAAAAGTTAAAAATAAAATTAATCTAAAAGCAAGAGAACAAGGATAAAATAGGACGCGACGAAATTTAAATTTTTGTTTTGTTATCATGCGTGAAAATTATATTTAAGTAGGTTCGAGTATTTGAAAATCTCAGTCAGTGCAATTACTAACTTGTGTATCTTAAAAAAAAATGAATTTGCCACAAAACATTTGACATCATGGTAAACAATGTCATGAAAGAGGATACAATTATTATTTTCTTGTTGAAATATCTGAGAGTGCCCTCAGACTTTGACAACTTTGGAAAAGAGATAAACGGTCGTATGTTGGCGTGATAATATAAAAATCAGTTTGTTTCAACAATTCTATCGCCATTACCAGCAATGATATCACAGAACGAAATATCTCAACATATAGGGAGTCACATCCCTTTATTTTCTGATTATATATGCATATATAATTAGTCGTAATTAAAAGATAATCAAACTGTATATAAAAGAAGACAAAACATTAAGAAAAATACAGATAACACTAACATGAAAATGGAGATAAATGACCAAAGGAGGCGGAACGAAATGCAAAAAATATGAACCATAGAGAAATATGACAATATTCTATTTTGATGAGAACAAATATGCGGAAATTACATATTTTATTTCTAAAGGCATGAAACGATGCTATTATAGAAAAAGTCTCTTCTAGAGATTTGTCAATCGACCTAAAGATCATTCTCAGAGCAAACTAGATTATTCGCTTCCTTCAGATTGACCCGTGACGAAATAGGTTAATGTTTTTACATTATTTTCTTTTACTCGCAAGTTTTATTTCGTCGTACAACACTGTCTTATTGCTCCTGTATGTTACGAGTCAAAACATGGTCTTTTTAAAAAATAAATTTCAAAGTGTCTATGTGAGTCAGATTAACATTACATCCGTATTAATTTCATAGCATCTTCAACTTAAAAAAGAAATTTAAAAATCATAAAGGAGAAATGCCAAATGAAACCGATCCCGTGTAATTTTGCATGCTTTTATGTAAAAGTGAAAAACACAGAAAAACTACGTATTGTTTGATCCTATTCGCTGGAAAGAACTAGCACGAAACGGTGTAGAAATATGCATCACGGTTTTAAGAGCCTGAAGTCATTCCTGCGCTAAAAATAAATAAGTTCCCATTCTCGTCCCGCAACGAAACATGTACACGTATTTTGTGTTGTAGTGGATAACGTAGCTTTAATAGACGTTTCTTTTCACTTCAATGTACTTCTATCTTAGAGATAGATTAAAAAAAAGAGATATACATTTTTGGAGCAAAATATGTTTCTTCGATATCATAGTACGTTGGGAGAACACCCACTACCTTTCAAATCCAACCTTCCAAGCGAAATTTTTTACTTACTATGCAGTTTGGATTGTCTTAGCATTACAAGTGCTTCAACGTCGTCTGCTTCTAGACACGGAAGTCAGACGAGAGTTGCCTCCCCAGGGATGGAGGGATTGGCGCCAAACATTGTCATTCGTCAGTTACTATTGGAGAGTACGTGCACGCACTTCCAGGGATGTATCTGCAGGTATGGTTTTAGGATGGAGTATCCGTATTATGACCAGGTAAGTATTGTGGGGAAACATGCTTTACTCTAAAATTTGATTTCCTCTTCTAATTCATTACCTGCTCACAATATGTTAGGAGAATAGG
This sequence comes from Margaritifera margaritifera, assembly GCA_029931535.1. Classification (NCBI taxonomy): domain Eukaryota; kingdom Metazoa; phylum Mollusca; class Bivalvia; order Unionida; family Margaritiferidae; genus Margaritifera; species Margaritifera margaritifera. The sequence continues at coordinate 16,908,890 of JAQPZY010001699.1, read as the reverse complement.
TAGGAGGCAGAGAGATTTACATCCCCTTTCGCGATATTGACCCTGCTTCCCGTCTCCAAAGGTATGAGATAGCAGCTTCGATTCTCTTTTGAGATAAGGGCTAGGATTCGCATATATCAATGAGTGGGCAAGGTCTTAAAAATTTCCACTACCGTAAATCAACCGGAAGTAGAATAACCCGCGTCATTAAGATGTTGAGTGACCTGGGAATGTAGCCTGTTGCGATGTTGATATAGTTCCCACCTGTCAAATTCAGCCCTTTGGGACGAAAGGTGTCTTAGATAGAAGCTGAAGAATGTGGTATCAAACCTCCATACCACGGCTTGAAGATGTCAGTCAGGGAACGTTTTTACCCGCATGCTATGCTGGTGGGAACTGCCCTAACGTCGTGAGCCGATATGAGTAGAAATTAATATCGTCTTGGGAAATTCCTTGTAGACTGAGTGAATAACCCAACTGAGCCAGGGCGAAAAAGCCTGAGCGGAAATATCGTCCTTCTTTGAGTGGTAAGAACAAGCGAGATTTCACTTGTATTATCGATTCAGGACGTGTCAGGTACAACTCCAACTTTTAAGACCCCCTTAACAAAAACAGTCCGAAGAAGATAGCGGTTTCAAAACAAAGATTTCTCATGAGCAAAACGTGTCAGAACTCGTAGAATGGTATCCTTTGATTTTGTTCGGGCTTAACTTATTTACGTCGAAAAGCCAAAGGAGGAAGTTATCTATTTGTGGTGCTGAGGAATATAAGGAGAGATGTTTCTCTGCTCGCACCACTTTCCCCTCATAGGCTTTCGAAATGGGTGCCTTCTTTTCCGATAAATACATTATATCCCTTTTTCTTAGAAATGTTTGTTTTTGGAGGCTTGTTTGATATGAGCCATACTTAAACCCGTGGTTGTTTCTGCAGGCGAAGAAAAGGCACAATTTGTTTGCAAATCCTCGCTGATAGATTCAGGTGGTCTTTGATCCACAGTTTTTATACTTGAGGGCAACAAGCAGGGTTAGTTTGCTCTCCGATTCCCTTGCGTTATGAATAATCTTGGGAATCGAGAGGCTGGATAAAGAATATTCACCGAGACCGTTCGAGTTTAGTGAAAGGGCGTCCACTGACCAGGTTCAGATCTGGGACTGGTGAGACGAAGATTTGGAGCTTCGCAAAGAGTTCCACAAGGGGTCTACTAACGGCCTCAGCTCCGACTGAAGACACCATTCTATCTGGACGACGAGTCCGATAGGACACTGAGCCTGCCTGGATCTGACGGACCTGAATGTTGATTTGTCTACGATGATACCATGAAGACAGATATATGTGGACTTTCTTCCCCTTGCCTTCTGGCATAATTTACGACAGTCGCTTTGTCGGAAAGAACCCTTTTCACGATAAAAATGCATTCGTTGTGGCTTTCACCACCAAATGGTCATGAAGCGCTTTATAAAGGGATCAAAGCCCTCTCACGTCTTGAATGAGGGCAGGAGATGGGCACCCTAGCCAGTCGTGATTTCCGGCCGTAAATCCTGAAGCGGGATACCCCCGAGAGCCAAGAGACGTCCTCTCATTTGTTGAGCTAGAACCTAATGTGATCCGAAACTTTGATCACATGGTCCAGTGGTCAAAGTTTTAGTTGCCACTGGGACAGAAGGATCATTTACACGGGTCTCTTGTTAACGAGCGGCTTAACACATGAAGATTCGCGGAGGCATTGAAGACAAGAGGCAAAGAAATTCGCGGGTTGATATACAGCTCTTCGAGATGATAGAAGATACCACTGAGACGATCTTCAATGCACGTTGATGAGGGCGACAAACCTGATTCAGAGAGGTTATGAGCTCCATGCACAGATGAACGATATACATGGACGTAACGAAATCGAACTTGTCCTTGTTGATATGGAATCCGAGTCAAAGAAATATATAAACAAGGGATTCGTGTCTTCGTACAAATGATTGCTGGCCGTGTGCTTTTGGAGAATGACGTCCAGGTCATGGACGTATAGGTGGCTCTGAAGTGTGACGCGATCCTGGCTATAATTCTAGTGAAACACACAGGGACTTAGATTCAGACCAAAAGGGAGAGCCCTGGACTTGTACATGGTGTCCCTGCAACCTTGAGGATCTAAGGGATGATCTGAGATTGGGAATATAAAGGTACGCATCTTGTAGATACAGGCTTATCACAAAACATTCCTCCTGAACAGGGTTGAGGACTGTTCTCGGGGTTACCATTCTGAATTTGGGTGCCCGAATGTATTGGTTGATAAGAGCTTAGATCGGTAACCCGTCAGAGCTTGCCATAGACTTTGGGGACTTTGAAATGTCTGGAGAAAAATCCCGCTGAATTTGTGTTGTGAACAATCCCTAACGTCCTTTTCGTGAGAAAAGTGTTCCTGTCCTGCTGCAAAAAGTCTGCTTTTTGTATGGATCTCTGGTGACATCTGTAGCGCAGGGAACCCTTGATAGTTGTGGAGGGTAGAGAAATGTGATCTGGAGGCCCTTTGAGACGATTTGCAAGACCATCGGGTCCTCTGGGCAGCGTCTCTCACATTCCGTGGAGAAATCTCCTCCCACCTCGCCCGATTGAAGGATGGTCTTTGGAACACTGCACCTGCAGGAGGTTTGCCTCTTTGACTGCCTGTTTCGTGATCTCTCTATATGGTCTTGGTTAATAGATTAGACGACAAAGGATGAGATTTGTGGGATGCCTTATGGTGATCCTTGAGCAGCGCGTACGTGGATATGAATGCATCTCTCTCTCTCTCTCTCTCTCTCTCTCTCTCTCTCTCTGCGAGTTGTGGGTTAACGGAAAGAGCTACAGAAATGGGGAGTAGGAGTTTAGCTGCTCTAGTGAGTACACGAGTCAGGCACGAGACTGACTCCGAGGCGTGTCTATTGGCAGAGGTTTCAACGGTGGGGTTTAGGCTATGTTTAGCCTGTTACAATATAGCAATGGAGATAAATTCGGGCATGGAGCCGGAAGCTACGACGTTGCGGACCAGTTGTTGCAAATCAAGGAAAGGCTCCCGGTCCACGCGTACAGAAGACTGTTTCGACATTCACATAAATGCATTATTTATGTCGACGGCTTGGACTTCACTGTAGAAGACCAGCGTGTGTGTTTTCTAGACGGCCTGATTGAAGTTAGACGGGATTCCGCGTTACAAAATGGCAGCGACTCGACTAGACTGCAGTAACTGTTTGAGAAAAGGCTGATCTTTTTTGGTTATAAGGTTGACGGGCGCGGTAATTCTATAGTGACCATTGAAGGAGCAAGAGAAGCAGGACAGAACTTTGGTGGCAGAAGTCAGAAGATTTCTTAAATGGATGCAGGGAAAGCTGAGTCTTCTATGGACATCGCAGATCGATTAGAGAAGAAAGGGCTCGCGAACGTACTTATTCGAAGTCAGAGATGCGGGGCGATAGTGATGGTAGCGACGACTGGGGTGGGGGGAAGCTGGTAATCGGGAACGATATACAAGGCTGCTTGTCCGTCAGTGTTGGGTAACGGTAATCTCTAGACGTTGGCCACGAGCGTCGTCGAAAGTCTGTAATATATATATATCGTGTATCCGGGAAAGGGAAATCGCCGTAATCGGAACTTGGAGCCGGTACAGATGATGGAACGGTCCGGTGTCGGTCCGCGTTGCCTTTGTAGATTCGGTAGTAGATGTCGTGGGAGTCTTGATCACCAAATCCAATGCCGGTTGCGCTATGCATCATTGACAAAACTGTCTGTATGTTGGGTCCTGGACTGGGTATGTCGGAAAGACAGGTCACTGTAACCAGAACCGGTGACACTGGGCGTAAACAGGGGCGGTGCCGAGATTGGAGTGGACGAGGTACGAGACCGGCAGACATCTGGTCGAGAGGTTCGGTAGCGGGTATTGAGGGATAGATCACCAAGTCAATACCAGGCTGTACGTGCGGTGATTTTTTCTCCAGGACTGGGCGTTGATCGTACAGTGTCTGTACTGGTCGCGTAGTCTGTTCTGTGCTGGTATGACCGGAAGAGAGTCGTGGAAAAATGAAAAACTATGTCGTTGCGTTCGCGTAGCAAAGAATGCCAGGGCCCTTTTCTTGATCGGCTACTTCTCGGCCTCAAGTGACAGTGACATAAAAGAAATTATTTACTGAGGCAGCGTCAACGCCACGGCTAATAACATATGCATCCTTTAAAGACCGCTTTCTTTCTGGCTCTGCCGCTATCACAGGACAGATGTTTGGCAGAAACCGTCGCCCATCTGACCTCTTTCCACTGAGCGCAGATTTCACATGCATGGTCTGACTGCCACCCCATACAGGTATGGTTTGACTGCCACCCCACACAGGCATGGTCTGACTGCCACCCCATACAGGCATGGTCTGACTGCCATCCCATACAGGCATGGTCTGACTACCATCCCATACAGGCATGGTCTGACTGCCACCCCATAAATGCAACAAAGATGGGGTGATTATCGTAGGTCAGCTCCAACGTTTTACATGCCCCTCATCTTATCTTGCCCAGTGTTACCTGTAATTAAAGAGAAAAAAACAAAAAAAAACCAGAATAGCATATACAGGTAAAATCAGTCAAGCGTGGCGCTTGAATTACGGTGGAGTGTACGAGAATAAATAGCAGAGACATTACAGCAATTACAGAATTGCTGAATAAACGATAATTAACTTGGGAAAAATGCAATATTGTCGAGTAATGAGATGTACTGTAAATTATATTAACCATTACAGTACAGAATCAAGAAGGAACATGTTAGTTATCCAGCGCCTTATAAAACCCTCCACACAACGATAGCAAACTGTTACGAAGCATCGCGGCCAGTGAGACTTTCCAAGATCATGTGTGAACGTCAGTTCATCATTGTGTTTAGATACTGCGGAAGTTTTCAATTGAAGTAAATTTTCGTGTAATGTGAAAATTATAGCTGCAAAGGAAATTAACTGATATTTTGCATGAATGATTTGTTTCATGAAGCCTTGTTTGAGAGATATGAATGATCCCCAATGCCTGCTTGGCTAAATAAGCGAACCCTAGGTCCCCTTTTATTACTTTTTGTGTGTGCGGTAAGGTGTGAATGTGTTTTCGTAATGTATTATTAATTGTAGTTAATGTTGTGAAAAACTGAGTACTTTCAGGTATGGCCATTAACAAAAGATGAAGAAAAATGGTATTTTCGAGTATTTTCACTAACTGTATTGACGTCACACAGGATTGCAATCTTCTCCTCAAAATATTTGTTGCAATATTTCGAAAGTTCTTTCTTTTTCGTCGATGATAAAATATATTTGTAAATCATTTTACTTTGAGATGTTCGCATTCTAATTTACAGCTACTTTGTGCAAATAACTCTCTAAAAAATGTAATTTTATTCTGTAATTTACATGTATAGTGTAAATGTGTATTGGTTTCAAAGATTTCCAGTGGTAAAGTATCTATGCCTATAGTGCGATCACCTAAAAATAAGCATACTTGAGAATATACAAGGGAAATTTATCCTTTTGTTAAGCATACTTGAGAATATAGAAAAGTAAATGATTATTTTGTTAATCATGCTTGAGAATATACTTGGGAAATTGATCCTTTTGTAAAGCATACTTGAGAATACACAAGGAAAATTGATCCTTTTGTTAATCATACTTGAGAATACACGAGGAAAATTGATCCTTTTGTTAATCATACTTGAGAATACACAAGGAAAATTGATCCTTTTGTTAATCATACTTGAGAATATAGAAGGGAAATTGATAATTTGGTTAAGCACACTTGGAAATATACAAGGGAAATTGATAAAATATACAAAGGAAAATGATCCTTTTGTTAAGCATACTTGAGAATTGCGAGGGAAATTTATCCTTTTGTTAAGCATACTTGAGAATATACAAAGGAAAATGATCCTTTTGTTAAGCATACTTGAGAATATACAAAGGAAAATGATCCTTTTGTTAAGCATACTTGAGAATATACAAAGGAAAATGATCCTTTTGTTAAGCATACTTGAGAATATACAAAGGAAAATGATCCTTTTGTTAAGCATACTTGAGAATATACAAAGGAAAATGATCCTTTTGTTAAGCATACTTGAGAATATACAAAGGAAAATGATCCTTTTGTTAAGCATACTTGAGAATATACAAAGGAAAATGATCCTTTTGTTAAGCATACTTGAGAATATACAAAGGAAAATGATCCTTTTGTTAAGCATACTTGAGAATATACAAAGGAAAATGATCCTTTTGTTAAGTATACTTGAGAATATACAAAGGAAATTAATCCTTTTATTAAGCATAAATGTGTATTGAGTAGGAAGTAAATGCTTTAAACTTCCACAAGGGTTTATTTCAAAACCAAAATTGATCTCAAATTATAAATATAACTTTCATTACATGTACCAACAATAGATTTAATATTTCTTTTACGCATGTCATCGTATGTCTTCCTTTACAAAAAATTTTATTAAACAAAAATCGGTAAATATACTAAATATGTAACTTTTTGTCACGCTTATCTATTTTCCAGTAGGAAATTAAATCTATAATCTTTCTATGGTGTTTGCAGAGCAAGATAGAACTGCAAATGTGTATTTGATGTTAACTATGAACATAACTATAACAGTAGTTTTGTATATATCATCATTTGTGTTTCTTCAAAACACCTCAGAAATGAATTATACATGCATTAAATTCAGATGTTTGTCAAGGACAGATGCACTCTAATAGAAGTACAGGATCTTAAGTAGTCCTAATATTTCTTTGCTATTCAAAATTGCATATGTATATACATTTATGCCTTCTCATAAACTTTTTACAGATTTATGATACATACTTAATTTATGGATTTTTTGCAAACTCAGATGTAATTAAAACGTATTTAGTATCCCTGATGTTAATTTGTTCAGTAAAATTGGACTTTAAATATGTCTTTATTTCAAATAAGATCAAATTAATGATATGGACCAGTTTCACACATGCATGCATATTCGCCTATGTTTTTTTATAAGGTGGCACCGGGTGGCCGAGTGGTCTAAGGCGCTCGCCTTTACCTATCACTGACATCTCACCCCTGTCCGCGTGGGTTCTAGTCTCGGGTATATGAGAGAGCTTGCCAGTATCTTCCCATGGATCGGTGTGTCTTCCCGGATTCTTTCTCCACCAGATATACTGGCCGCCACGTATAGTCTGTCATGTGCTGACAAATGGCGTTAAACCCACAAAACAACAACAAACTTTTTTTAAAAACTGTTAAAGAATTTTTCATATAATCTAAGATGTGCATATTTGTCAAGCTGTTATATATTGTTATAAGATATAAAAGCTATCAAGCGACCCTAAGGTTTATTTGTTTAGTAAGTCTGAACCTAAAACAGTCTTTTTTCAAATATGGTTGAATAGATGAAATTGAATAGTGTCGCACATTAATTGATCTATGCCTTATCATAAAGTCGCACATAAATTGATATATGCCTTATCATAAAGTATTTCAAACTATAATTATATACAAATAATATATTAATTTTTGTCATGCACAATGAGTTGTAATAAGAAAATAATAGGTCTACAGCGGCTTTGATGTGAAATTGTTCAGCAAAAATGAACTTGGTTTAAACATATTTTATTTCGATGTTTACAGCATGTGATCGGGTTACAAGTTCTCACAACATAGCAACAGCCCTCCCCCAAATACACAAATAGATACATGAAAAGTAGCAAGGACTAACAGTACGTGTATGTACTTATGCGTGGATAAGAACACAGTGCATTAATACAAATGAATTGTAGCGATTTCCCCCTGCATCTTAAGTCAGCCGTTTTGATATGTATCCCCGTATTAAGAATGGGATGGTCCAGTTATGAATAGACTCGTCCGGTAACATGATCGATCACGTGGTACCTGATGTATATAAAGGCCGAAGGTGAGCAGATTCGGGATTTTGATGCGTATCGTCTTCAGAGCAATAAGATTAGAGAGAAGCGAGAAAGCCAAGACAATCATGAGGTAATTATTCCAATACATAGGCTAAGGGTGAAGTGCCTGAAAAGGCTTTCCACGACTCTAGCGATATTAAAGGTGATAAAGGGAATAATTATTTTATCTTGTACGCATGGGTAAGCGCCAGGGCTTGAGAAGATTTATCGGGCGCCGATGCCAATCTCTGGAAAACCAGAGTACGAACAGCAAGGGGGAAGGTTCACTACCAAAGCTGTAAATATTCGTTTAAGCTGCACCCCCCCCCCCCTTCTCCTCACAGAATAATGAAAAATTCATCATACTAGTATAGGGAAAGAACAAATTAAGAAAACTTAATACAAAATAAGTGTAAAACAACTAATTTGAAGAAGGGAAAGGGAATGGAGGCGGGGGAGAAACGATAAAGGGATTCCGTGGCAGGTTTTGGAAGGAGATCATGCCAATAAGTAGTTTGTCTTGGACTATTATTTAAATCTTTCAGTATCTTTAATATAAGTCTGGAAGATTTCAAAGATGAGGGTATTTAGGTCATTTGATAGCTCAGCTGATCCAAACAGCAAGACATTAGTACTAACACGGATGACTAATTGGTTTAAGCAATGTATTAGTCTCAGTCTTGGTACTGTATATTTCTTACAATTAAAAATATAATGGTAGACAGTCTCATCGTCCTCTCTACATGTGCACAATGGGCTATCAGTAAGAATATTTTAAAATATATCATTGTTTAAATCACTGCAGTTATTTCTTACCCTAGTATGAATAATTTATGATTTCCTGTCACCAGTGTAATAATATAGCGGGATATAATTGGGTGTAGGTGAAATTTTTCGCTTAAATGTTAGACAATCTTTTTCATGTTTTACTGGATCCGGCAGAGTGTGTCACGGAATTGTATCATTTATATCAATATGTATATGTGGTCAAAAATGTATGCGGGTTTCGTTTCCGACTAGAGCGTTACTCGGGGGTTGTTTATTTTTTCGGCTCTAGTTATTTTGAAATACTGAGCGCGATTCACCCCATGCTGCACGTGCAAATTGCCTGCAGCGAAAACTCACGTACCTAGCTGTTGCGCATATCTGTCACAGCTAGAGTACATATAGAGCGAATTCTCTATAAACAAATTACACTACGACGAGTCTTGTCAGAAAGCTTACCTCTTTACGGGAGCAAAACTTCAGCTGTAGAGGTATGTGAAATTTAAGATTGTATTCTTTATCACTATTCGTTTTATATGACATAATTGTTTCATATATTAGATGTTTTAGAATTTATTCCAAATTCTACAGAGAGTCAATACCTAGGTCATACAACGCCATGATATTAGAAATACTATAGGCTGGTTCAAGTTAGCTATTTGTTGTAACTGAACAGACGGATTTTATTTAATTATACGCAGCATGCATTGAATGATTAATGTAATGTGTAACGAGATGTAATTCATGTGCGCGCATGCGCAACATCTATCAATACAAAAGTACTAACCGTGTCATATGTACTACACGGTTTAGTTGTTATACTTTTAGCTGTTCCTTATGTATGGTTTGGTGATGAGAAGTCACAGAACTCTGTGTGGTTTCGTGTGACGTGTACGCTGTGTCTGGTGACGTTGTTTCGGAAGAGTGTACTGGTTTTCTCGATGCGAGGGACCAAGGCTTCTCGACCAACGGGTCTGTGTTAATGTGAAGGCTCTCGAGGGATCCTTCAACAGGCTGGGAGGGGTGGACCATGCGTGGTGGCTCCTTGACCATGGACTAGAGCGGGTGGAACCGGAGATACATCTTGGTCGTCAAACGGGCGCCACGATAGTTATATTTATTGCGTGTTCCATTTTATTGTTATCTCAATATTGCTATCTGTGCAAAATTACATTAATTCCCATTTCAATGTCGCTATATGTGTGATAGATTCATAATTTCATGCATTCCCATTTCATTTTCGTTATATGAACGATATATTCATAAATTCATACATCTTCCAATATCGCTTGATGAATTGATAAATTGATGAGTATCATATTGATAAGCGCATAAATCACATGCTTTGGTCACCCTTGGTACTTAATAAGATCTTGTTTATATTGGGGTGTAAATCATATACTCTTATTTGACGATTAGTGATAGGATGTTATTCACGTTTGTTTAAAATTGCATTCGTTAAATTCATCTTTGATTTTTCTAGTTGAGTTACTTGTTGTTGATAGTTCCATGTTAGGAACTTTATAATTTTCCTTATCTTTTTGTTATAATGGTGTCAGATTTGTTCATCTTTAAATTGCGTTTATAAATAAACATCTTATTAACGCAGTTGCTTTCGGTGTCTTCACTAATCCAGTCCCAACCCGGCTTCATCCTGTGACAGAGTGTTCCAAGCCTTTGTTGTGGTAGCTGTATAGGAATTTCTGGATATTTCTAGTCTAGCATGTATTTGTTGAAAATGATTTCTATTTCGCAAATTATATTGTGTTGTGTGTCCAACTAACGGAGGTAATAGATCTTGAATGTAAGAGGGAGACGAAACAAATACAGTTTTGTGAAAGTACAGAGTTTATGAAATTTTCTTGTTTCCGATAATGGGAGCCAACCGGTTTCTCTGTCAATATTGTTAGTAGAAATGCTACGGGTAAGTCAGGTTACAATTCTTCCCGTTTCAAGTTGGAGTCTTTCGAATCTTAATAAGTCAGCGGCAGAGCAATTGTCCCATATTATATCAACATACTCTAGGAGTGGGCGTATATAAGAGAGACAAATTCTCTCTAATGTTTTCCTACCTAGATTTTATTTAATGGACCTCAAAACATTCAGCATTTTGAATGCATGTAAGCAGATATTATAAATATCTTTCGAAAAGCTACCAGAGTTAGTGAATGTTAAACCAAGGTGTTTTTGATGATCAACAAAATGTAGAAGCTCATTTGAAACTCAAGCTCGATAATAACTGGAGCTAATTTGTTGGAAAAAAATATAACTTCGGTCTTTACAGGGTTAAAACGTACTAGCCATTATTTGGACCATTGGTCTATTGTTTTAAGATCAGAGTTAGGCACATATTCGATGTCATTGATATCAGCGGAGGAGTAAGCCAGTGAAGTATCATCAGCAAAAAGTCTTGTGACACTTATCAGATTATCAGAAATGACATTTATATATACAAGGAATAACAAGGGATCTAGAACAGATTCTTGGGGGACTCCAGAAAACACACGTTTGTTCGTTGATTCAGAGATATTAACAAAACTTTTTGAGGTCGGCCTGAAAGATACTAGCTTAGCCAACTAATTAAATGAGAGTCTACCTGGTATGCTTTCAATTTAAAGAGCAAACCGTTATGCCAGATGCGATAAAAAGCCTTTGAAACATTACAAAATACTATACACACATCCTCGCGTTTGTCCAAAGCAGTGCATATACCTTGGTATATATAACTATTAACTGAATTATGGTTGAGTTTTGAGGGAGAAAACCAGACTGATATTTATAAAAGAAATTATTTGAATTCAAATCGTTGTAAATAAATTTATATATAACTCTTTCCATTATTTTAACGACACAACTTAACAATGAAATAGGTCAGTAGTCTGACGGATCGTTTTGATTCCCTTTATTAAAAACTCTCATTACAATACCTTCTTTCCAAATATTTGGAAATATTTGTTTTCTTAATGATGTATTGAATAAGATGCACAGAGGTTTGCCAATGACTGGGGAGGCGCCTTTTAACATTCGATGACTGATCTCTTATCAAGTCCACAAGCCTTTTGACTGGGTATAGTTTTTATTATATCCAGAATATCGTGTTCTATTATCGTTATTTCTGATAATTTTTCATTCGGTAATAAATTTGAGGTAGTTCAACGTTGGTATCATTAACTTTGGATATTGTTGTAAAACGGTGATTAAACATTCTGCTTTTTCTAAATTAGTAAATGTTTTTACTATAGTTTCATCGTCTGTCGTATTACTCAAGTGGTGGTATTATTTTTAGATGCCCATATTCCTTGGAGTTGTATCCCATGTTTTAAATGTTATACTATTTTGAAGAAGAAAAACAAATTCTTTTGCAATTTTTTTCTGGTTGTTTACCTTATTTGTGAGTTTTCTAAATTGTGACTATAGGCGGGGATTATTATTCCTCTTTATACGATCTCGCTTACTTGTGATTCTGTGCAATTTACTGTCATTCAAAAATCGTTCATTCATATTGTTACTAGTTTTGAAGGCACACATCTTTAAACAAAATCTGTAAACAATGAGGCAAATCTAATTGCGGCTTCATTAATGTTATAGCCACTTTGAAATACGCTCTCCCAGTTTGTATTGAAGATAATCTCTTTTATTTTGTTAAAATCAGCTTTGTTATAGAACCAGACTTCCATTTTGTAGTTTGAACAAAACTCAAATACACTTTTAATAATCATAAATGTAGCTCGATTTCTATTTATAGATGGTTAAGCAAGAATTACACCCGAGTGCCACACGTCAACTGTGCTAGATACTATGACAGTGTCAAGTAAAGTAGATGTGATGTCAGTAATCCTCGTATAATCCGTTATTATATTTTCTAAACTGTTCACTATCATTATATCCCTGAGATTTCTCAAATTAGCGTTGATTAGGTCCTCATTTAGATCCACGAGTAAAATAATGGTTGTAGAGAGATTGAGGGCACGCTCAATGGTATTATTCAAGGAATCCCAGAAACTCACTGTTGCTGATGGTGGTCTATAAACTAAGCACATCATCTAATTACAACGCTGTGCAATAAGTTTTACCCATAAACCTTCTATAGTTTAATCTAAGAGTTCCAACCGTGTTCTAAACATTAACTTACATAGCCCATAACACCGCCACCGCCATTGGACCTAACGTATCGGACTGGTTTATGAAACCCTTCAATGATGAGATCATCATCTTGAATACTGTCATCCAGATGGGTTTCAGTTATTGCAATTATTATCAAAATCATCCAGATGGGTTTTAGTTATTGCAATTATATCAAAATCATCCAGATGGGTTTTAGTTATTGCAATTATTATCAAATTCGTCCAGATGGGTTTTAGTTATTGCAATTATTATCAAAATCATCCAGATGGGTTTTAGTTATTGCAATTATTATCAAAATCATCCAGATGGGTTTTAGTTATTCCAATTATTATCAAAATCATCCAGATGGGTTTTAGTTATTGCAATTATTATCAAAATCATCAAGATGGGTTTTAGTTATTGCAATTATTATCAAAATCATCCAGATAGGCTTTAGTTATTGCAAATATTATCAAAATCATCCAGATAGATTTTAGTTATTGCAATTATTATTAAAATCATCCAGATAGGTTTTAGTTATTGCAATTATTATCAAAATCATCCAGATAGGTTTTAGTTATTGCAATTATTATAAAAATCATCAAGATGGGTTTCATTTATTGCAATTATTATAAAAATCATCAAGATGGGTTGATATGTAGTCTAATTTATGACGAACAAACCGTATGTTTAAATGTATGAACGATATTGTATTGTCTGCAAAAGAAGAGTTGCTACATAAGTGAGATGATGATGATGATGATGATGATGATGATGATGATGATGATGATGATGATGATGATGATGATGATGATGATGATGCAACTAACTGTATCACAGGACCTTGATTTAGTTCTACATCCCATGAAAGCATAATTAAGAGTAAAATCCACATTACAAACATACATGACTACTGATAATACCGATGGACAACAAAATGCAGATAAACACATCTTATAAATTACATTTTTAGTGGTATTTGAGGGCACATAATTGTCCACCTCATGTGAATATTTATATTCAAAATGTATACACAAGAGTCTAATTTACATTATCTGTAGTGACTTTAGACCTATAACCAGTAGAAAAGTCACAAATAAAACATCGTTAAAGCTCGATATTTTCTTCCTATGCAGGCGTCTGTCTCAATTGAGGAATATAGTTAAATGCTTATCCTATGGAAAATAATTATACTAACCATTAGGCAATAGATACAGTAGGTCAAAGGGATGGGATAAGCAAGAACGACTCCTGAATCCTAGCATCCAATAACTAGAGTATATAAGGGTTGATATAGGTCTTACTGAACCTTCGACGGGTTTTATTATGAAGAAGATTTCATTAAAGAAAGTTGACTTGGAAACATAACTCATTCAACCTTCCACGGGTTTTATTATGAAGAAGATTCCACTAAAGAAAGTTGACTTGGAAACATAACTCTTTCAACCTGCCACGGTTTTTATCAAGAAGAAGATTCCACTAAAGAATGTTGAATTGGAAACATAACTTATGAAGAAAAAAAAAGTATAAATAGAAAGCAAGTAAAGAGTGTATTATAAAAACATCACTGATTTAAGCATTGTATATACAAGGGTTACGGTTCGGAGGTTTAAGGTAGAGACAAACAATTTATATATAAAGAGCAACATAATTTGAAGGTTATACACGAGTTAGTATTAAGTATACTAGAGTGCATAGATTATTTATACTCATGAAACATTTATAAAATGAAAGAACGTCCAAGGGAAACTGTCTTGGTAAAGCCACTAAATTAGGTTAGATCCAGTATTGAGGTCCAGGGTCAAGCTCAGTGTTTCTATTGTATACTGTTTATGTTTCAGCTCCCCTCTTTGCAGTCTCTTCACCCAGCATCTGTTTCTGCAATCCATTCATTCAAATTATGTAAGTTAGTGGAATCTGAGATTACTTTTATAATAATGACTCGCTTTTTTGGACTACCTTCCGTGTGTTGAATGTAGATATTTCCATCAACGGTCCAGTAGGATTCAATCTTATTGGTCTTCTTCACTTTACTAAGTATATTCACCAGGTTGAAACGGTACTTAGTCATATCTTCTACCAAAATTAACTTGTCATATCTTCTACCAAAATTAACTTGTCATATCTTCTACCAAAATTAACTTGTCATATCTTCTACCAAAATTAACTTGTCATATCTTCTACCAAAATTAACTTGTCATATCTTCTACCAAAATTAACTTGTCATATCTTCTACCAAAATTAACTTGTCAGTGTCGCCCTTCAGAGCTTTCCTCGCAAAAAACCCCCCTTCAATCTCGCCTTGTAGGACTGGAACCAAACGATCAGCTAGCCCTTCCGTTTCTTGTTTACTTTGCCAACAATGTGAGCACGGTCAATGTCTTCAGGCCCGACGTCCACGTGCATCTTATCTTCAAACACACGAAAAACAATATTCTCAGCGCTGTCCTTCTTAGGGTCAAATTCAGGGTCGGATTAAGACCTTTAGAGGCCATAAGCACTGAAAATAGTATGGTGCCCCCCCCCCCCCCCCATGTAATTAAAAAAAAAAACAACGTAATTTCTCTCTTTTTTGTGCCCCAGCTTTGCTGGTGCCCTAAGCACGTGCTTAGTCTGCTTATTAGGTAATCCAGCACTGGTCAAACTGTACATTTATCAAACCTTAACAATCCCCTCTTGAATCCTGTTGAAGTTCATCACACAGGAGTGTTAGATATCAATATCATTCTACATTTCTGCAATTTTAGTACATTTTTCATCCAGTGCTTTCTTGAGGGGCTGGATAAGATTACGGTAGTGTTCACGGATCTGTGACTATAACTTCATGAACAATTTGTTCGAACATAGGTCGCATCGCCTGCACTATAGCAGGAATAAACTGTAAAATGAAATCTTGACTGCAGAGACAACTATGAATAATGTTTGCAACATCAAGCGATACACTCTGAGGAATAGATTGGTGTTCTGATGCTGACATGGATGATCCATCATAGACTGTTTCATCAACATCAGGATTGACCTCTATTCTTGCATTGAATTCAGAATAAACAGAGGGACATTTACTCATTTGTTGTGAGTTAGGTGAGTACTCGGCACTAACTTCACTCAGGGTACGTTTCCTGTCACTGTTTGTTTGTGTATCACACATAATTTACAAAATTCAAGAAAAGCTAGTCTCTATGTGGAGAAAACAAATGTCAAGATCAGCTTATTAGATCGTATAAATAATATGTGAGTTACTCTTACCAGTAATAGATATTTGGAAACTACTTCAAACCTCAACCTTTCGCCCTGCTAACACACTGCCGTTTTACTTTCCCGCCGTCTTGTCTGATAATTGAATTTGAAATAGGCATTTGTCTACAAACATGGTTAAATTAATGATATGGTGTAATTTTGCACATATATTCATCCATGCCTTCTCATAAACATTTCTGAACATTAATAATATGCAGTTAATATATGGATTTTAATCAAAGACGTATATGTAATAAAAGTAAATAAATATCGAAAAAAAATTCCTAGGTGTGTTTTTATTTTTGCTATGTAAATTTAACTTAAAATGTGTATTTTTATACCAGTTATGGAGAGAGCAATGATATGGACTAGTTCCACATCAACGATTGCCAATATCTTCTAATAAAATGTTGTAAACATTTTATTATATTCCCCTTAATTTGTATATTTCTATCGAGCACATATGACTTTGTTTTTCTTTTATTTCTGTGATTAAAACTGAAACTGAGATGTGTAGTTTTATTCAAAACATTGAAAAAAAATTACTTTGGATAAAATGTCCCTGCATCTAAAATCAGATTTTAAATTCCTTTACCACATCATTTGACAATATAACGTCCTTGTAACAATTTTGGAACATTATGAACTGTATTAAGAACCAAAAATTTATTTCCTCTGACGCTTGTTTACAGAGATAATTTGAGTTTAATTTTCATTTTATTTTCTAATTTAAAATGTAATATATATAGAGTAGAACATATTACATGTAAATACTAAATAAATGCAAGATGTGTGTCAGCCACTCTTCTAATTGAGCGGATAATTTATTAAGTAATACTGATAGAAAAAAGAAAAAACAAAAACATTTAGGTTTGGTTTGGTGTCTTTAAGACACATCAAGATTATTCTGAGTTGAGGCAAGTAAAGCGCCCTGCCCTATGACACGCCATTGTAGTAAAAGCGCCCTGCCCTATGACACGCCATTGTAGTAAAAGCGCCCTGCCCTATGACACGCCATTGTAGTAAAAGCGCCCTGCCCTATGACACGCTATTGTAGTAAAAGCGCCCTGCCCTATGACACGCTATTGTATTAAAAGCGCCCTGCCCTATGACACGCCATTGTATTAAAAGCGCCCTGCCCTATGACACGCTATTGTAGTAAAAGCGCCCTGCCCTATGACACGCCATTGTAGTAAAAGCGCCCTGCCCTATGACACGCCATTGTATTAAAAGCGCCCTGCCCTATGACACGCTATTGTAGTAAAAGCGCCCTGCCCTATGACACGCCATTGTAGTAAAAGCGCCCTGCCCTATGACACGCCATTGTAGTAAAAGCGCCCTGCCCTATGACACGCCATTGTAGTAAAAGCGCCCTGCCCTATGACACGCCATTGTAGTAAAAGCGCCCTGCCCTATGACACGCCATTGTAGTAAAAGCGCCCTGCCCTATGACACGCCATTGTAGTAAAAGCGCCCTGCCCTATGACACGCCATTGTAGTAAAAGCGCCCTGCCCTATGACACGCCATTGTATTAAAAGCGCCCTGCCCTATGACACGCTATTGTAGTAAAAGCGCCCTGCCCTATGACACGCCATTGTAGTAAAAGCGCCCTGGTAGTAGATTAGGAACATACATTACTTGGTAAATATGAGGATAGAGCGAAATTCATTAAGATAATAGATGGAGATGTGATGAGAATCTCCTAAAGAGCGCTCAAACTTGAAAAAAAATGGAAGGTATATGCTAGGCGTCTTGAGAGAGCGTGCATAAAAGACAGAAGAGGAAGTAAAAACTGAGGAATTACGGGATTCTGTGACAATCACTCTATCCAAGGGTAGATCACTCTCGTCTGGCTTCCGTTTCGGCAAGTAGACAACGTTTTAGCATTTGAATTGCCACAACAAGCAAAAAAGATTGAAATAACGTCTTTGTTTTGATTGGAACGGATGGATCTGTGATCTAGCGAATGTTCTCCGATTTCATTATGATTGGGTAATGTAGAAACTGAAATCGATACTTAATCTGATTTTAGTATACTCTAATTTGTATATCACCTTTGCAAACTTATATCACATATAATCTATCACTGTTATAATATAGTGATTTGTGGTCTGGAAAAAGACGGGACACCAGAAGGAAACCACCGATTTTGCACCTGCTCATATTCTGTTAGCTTACAGTAACAGGTATGTTAGCCTTCTTCTACATCTTCTACATCTTCTACATATTCTACATATTATTCTACATATTCTACATATTCTACATCTTCTACATATTCTACATATTATTCTACATATTCTACATATTCTACATCTTCTACATATTCTACATATTCTACATATTTTACATCTTCTACATATTCTACATATTCTACATCTTCTACATATTCTACATATTCTACATATTCTACATCTTCTACATATTCTACATATTCTACATATTCTACATATTCTACATATTCTACATATTCTACATATTCTACATCTTCTACATATTCTACATATTCTACATATTCTACATATTCTACATCTTCTACATATTCTACATATTCTACATATTCTACATCTTCTACATATTCTACATATTCTACATATTCTACATATTCTACATATTATTCTACATATTCTACATATTCTACATCTTCTACATATTCTACATCTTCTACATATTCTACATCTTCTACATATTCTACATATTCTACATATTCTACATCTTCTACATATTCTACATCTTCTACATATTCTACATCTTCTACATATTCTACATATTCTACATCTTCTACATATTCTACATCTTCTACATATTCTACATATTCTACATCTTCTACATATTCTACATATTCTGCATATTCTACATATTCTACATATTCTGCATATTCTACATATTCTACATATTCTACATATTCTACATATTCTACATATCCGTTCCGTGAGACTGTACATTCAAGCTGTTAGCGATAACAGCACATAACACGATGCTAAAAACAAAATTTACTACTGACTGATACCTGATTATCTCCCTTACTTAATTCTCATAATGGTCGCTAGGTGGCTGCGATTAAATACGATAACATTGACTGAGGGCGGTGAAAGGTTTGGGGGGGGGGGGACGTTTTAACGGCACTTGTAACAGATTATTGGCTATATCATGCCCAGGAAATGGGTGTTATGTGCCTTTCCCAAGGACACACGGATGCGGCCAACTTTGGCTGACCTGGGCTGAACGTTCGATCAACTTGTATACGCCCGCCATAAGGCGGAGCATATGCTGTTATGTTGTCAATAAGTAACAGTATTGGTTACGTTCCTCTTTCGTATGAACACCATTATCAACACAAAGTGCTGACATTTTCTAACAATAGTACCGTGAACGGCACATTGTACGCCTGCCTCATGTTTAATAGTCCTCTATGTAGATAACTGAAATGTTTGGAATACACCATTTTATTTTCTTTCAATCAGAGTGACCTTGATCTTCTGACCCCAACATCGACAGGATTCTTCCTTATCTCAAGTGCGAGATATCCACAAAGTGTGATAATTGTAGATGACGAAGAACTCGAGTTATTGTGCAGAAACCATTTTCATTCGATCATTCAAAGCGATCTTGATCTTTGAACTTTGATCCGAAATCGATAGGGTTCTTCGATAGCCCAAGTGCAAACCATCCACAAAATTTGATAGCTGTGGGTCGTGGACAACTCAAGTTATTGTTCGGAAAAGAAATTGGTGACAGACAGACGGATAGATGGACGACATAACATAATATACTCCGCTTTATGGCGGGCTTATAAAAGTAACCCTAACGTTCATGCCTTTAGCCACCAGCCCAGTCCAGGGCGGGTTGGCTACATCTGAGTGTCATTGGGAAAGGCACATAGCACCCATTTCCTCGGCATGATATAGCCAATAATGTATTACAAGAGCACATTTGTGATACAACTTAGATTTCATCAACAAAAACATTAATTATTTTGCTATCATGAAAAAACAAAATTAGGGAGTTTCTAGCTACAGTTCTTTTTTTCGAAAATAAACTATCTACGTTTCATGTCAGGAAGTAGACCTCCTCTACCACTGAAACGATTCAATTCCTCGTCTCCGTATCGCTTTTGTAACTACTGACAACCGTGGCGTCCAAGCGGCATATAAATCATACCAAAATCCGTCTTGGATCGAGAACAATTGATAAATCGATTTTTTTCGAATCGTGTTCTAATTAAGGTACCCTGGATATTAGTGCAATAAAGGAAGTACAAAAAGGCGCCCAAAACACAGAATATCGACTCGAACAAAGTTTCAGTATTACACGCATGAGAGATTTCTAGATGTTCTAGATCAGTGGCTCCCAAACTTTTTTGATCGCTCCCCTAAATATCATCTTTTGCGACCCTCATTTGGGTCGCGACTTGGGGTTTGGGAGCCACTGTTCTAGATGCATCCCTACCTATCATCTATGCTGTGTAACCAAGTTATGTGTTGGCAAAGCAAGGTTTAGTGACGACATAGAGTGTTTCATGATAATTGTATACTGATTGTATCGGGTACATAAGTTTTGTTAAAAAGGGATCGTTATGATTGCTATGGCTAATTTGCGATGGTCGTCATTGTGGTTATTTCATTCGATCTTGGTGAAGAATTAAACTCAGTAAAAAAAAGTAAGCTTTAGAGGTATGTGTTTCCTACCATAGATAATAGTAGCTAATACATGGCCTCGAAATAAAGCAACAATTTTGTGATTTCATTTCAAATAAACAGTCTGTAGATAGTACCAACATAATTAGTCCCATTTTCTTTTGTCTGATTCGAGAATGTCGCACTTTTCTGTATATCAAATCAACCGGCTAAGGACGCTACGAAAACATAAACAGACCTACTAGTGGATGTTTATTTTGGGTTACTCTTGTTTGTTGGGAACAAATTTTAGATTAAAATTAAACCTAAAGTTTCATCTATGTAACAGAGAGAGAGAGAGGGGGGGGGGCTATTCAAATACTATCCTTGTTATCTACATCAACACAGAATAACGATCTATTTGCTGTCTGAAATAAGATATTCGAGTAAATTGATTTCTAAGACCGTTTCTCAGAAAGGTATATGCGACAATGATATATATGGTTCAAGGCTAGGGCATCGCATTTCTAAGCATCAGTGCATCAATTGAATGTAACCGTCAATACAAAAAAGAGTGTAACCGACGAAAGTCACTAAGAATATTTTTTTAAAATGTAAGCCATTTGCATAAATATTATTCCATACATCAATCATCTTTTTTTACAAATGGTGATCAACATAAATTTGATCATTTCGATATTTTGACGTATCGATTAAACATCACAATATGATATTTCTCTATTAAGATCCACAATTCTCACAGTTCATACTCTTTTAGAACATGCCGCTGCCCTAAAACTGCTTTGAACCCTGGGTCATCTAAGACTTAGTGAGGATCCGTGCTGTGTAACCAAAACTTAGTGAGGATCCGTGCTGTGTAACCAAAACGTAGTGAGGATCCGTGCTGTGTAACCAAAACTTAGTGAGGATCCGTGCTGTGTAACCAGAACTTAGTGAGGATCCGTGCTGTGTAACCAAAACTTAGTGACGATCCGTGCTGTGTAACCAAGATTAAGTAAGGACAAACCCAATTTTAGTATGATTCCATACCGATTGTATAAGATAAATTCAGTTAAAAATAGATCGTGATTGCTATGGCCAATTTGTCAAGGTCGTCATTTTGATTATTTCATTTTTATTCAATGACGATCTAGACATTTTGTTTGTTGTGACATAAGAACATTCAACTTTACGGTACAAATAGATCAACTTCAATTTGTTCCCATGGCGAATTGTTTTCTGGGTTCTAACAATTTAACGCCGTGCAGCTTAGAACAATTTTGAAGAAAAAAAGAAATATCATGTTATCGTTATCGCATCATTTCCTTATATTTCCTTTTAGTCGTCAAATAAACGAGTTTTAACCACTGTTGTGACTTTCTTTCTCCCCAAAATGCGAATTTCTTCTTGTCTTTCTGGAAAAGTAATTTTGCTGACTCCTCTGTAAATCTGATCCAAAATGACCAAATTATGTTTTGCTTTTCCCACAGAATAATTTATTTTGCCATAATATGCACGTTTTAAAATAACTTTTTAGTTGGCTTTCAGATATATACCCCTATTGGTTGCCTCCTCAGGAAAATGTTCAAGCTCCTGAATTTGCTTCAAAGATAGTCACCCTGAAAGTTACGTGTAAATATTTTCCAGAGCTTAAATTTCACGGCTTATCATGTTAGACCAAAAATTACAAAAGCTAAAATCTCCGCAAAAAATGCCGGATTATACCTTGTGCTACATCGAACGATGATTTTATCAATTCTTCTTTTGATGTAAGTACTTTCCTTACATGTACATAATGACCTAATTTTCACAATGATTTAAAGTAATGAATGTTTACATGAAAACGTACTTTTACTTTTATTATTTTATATGAATTACAGCCATCAAGGAATGTGTAATTATCTGTACATGTATGCTCAAACGCTAGTTGGCCTAATGACAAAATAAAGTTCAACCTATTTTATTCTGTTCCTGATATCCACGGTAAAGGAATTTAGAAATTTAACTTTTATTCTCTATTTTTAAAGTGATTCAATTTCAATCGATTTTATTAAATAAATGACCATACCTGCACGGTTCTGGCATAAAAGGAAAATCGTCAAGTGTTCATTCGGATAGACAGCGTATGTATCGACTGAGTACGCATTATAGTAGTAAATCTTGAGGTATTGCCAAGGTAGATAGATTGATGGTACAAAAGAAATATTTAAATCATTGCCCAGGTAAATAGATTGATGGTGCAAAAGAAATATTTAAATCATTGCCCAGGTAAATGGTACAAAAATTATTTAAAGCAAAGCTGTAGAACAGAGGGAGCAGATACATCCTACATGCATATCTTTCTATCAATCTCCCAAGAAACCAAATTACAGACAGTTATTAGCTTACGAACAGAAAAAGTAGTTCAGATTTCCTATGGATTTGTTTAATATCAAACACACAAACTGTCAAAATAATTATCAATAATTCGATCGTATTTCTCACGTCTGGGGATATTTATTTTATTGAATACGACGCATATGGCGTTTACGTGGCTCGAAGAACGTACATTCAGCAGATGTGTTTATCTTTATAGTAAATGCTGTGATACATGAGAAATAGATTGAGACAAATATCAACCCCGAACTTGTAACCTTCATCAGTATGAAGCAATAAATGTATCTTGACCTTTTAAATTTCGCCCAGAGTTATACATGGTTCGTTTTATGAAGAAGTGGTGTTAGAAATTCAACCGCGTTGTATTTGACCATGAAAATAAGTGTTGCTGAATTATTGTTTATTTTATTAAAACCGATAGGCATGGAAGAACAATAAATCACAGTATATGTATCATCATGTGCATGTTTTGACTAGATTCCCTATTCATATGTCTGACTCTAGGGTGAAGCTTCAACATGGAAAAACCGATAGTTGATCAAGACATACAGACAAACAAATCGATAGATGGACTAGCAAACGCCCCATAAAAAATATCTGTCTATCTATTTATCTGATACAGAGATATTATGCCTGATCAATATGATTGCCTTTGACGTCTGAAGAGCCCATTTTATGATGACTTAAAGCTGACTAAGGGTGTAGCTCTATAAAATCAATGTTTCAGATCGTTTCTCTGAGAGACGGATGCGACAATGATGTGAACGGTTCAATGATCTTGCCACACTACTACAATAATCAAAGCATCACTTAATTCACCAGCATAAGGAAATGGACAGAAAATCTGGCCGCCATTTGGAATCATATGTGATTATTCAATTATTACGTTTTTAATGTTCATTTCCGTAAAGACGCAAATACGTGAATTAGTGTGCCCTGGGCAATACTTCCGTATAAATGACAGTTGTCAGTTCGAGCAGAAGTAGATGAGATAAATGATACAGCCTCATTAATTCAACCAGATAAAACATAACGTACTTTTTGTCTACCATCATCGTCATCATCAACAACAACAACACCAACAACAACAGCAACAAGAATGAATGACAACAACAACAATAATAACAACAACACAAACAACAATATGGAATTAATTACTTTTCAGTTCCGTCTATTTTGAAATAGTTGTTTGGATGACACGTGATCAATTGTAAAACATTTTATTATCTTTGCGGATTTAGAACGGAAAATATTTTCCCCTGATTTGTCATGAGATATACTTATGATTTTTCCCTGATTTGTCGTGAGATATACTTATGACTTTTCCCTGATTTGTCATGAGATATACTTATGATTTTTCCCTGATTTGTCATGAGATATACTTATGATTTTGCCCTGGTTTGTCATGAGATATACTTATGATTTTGCCCTGATTTGTCATGAGATATACTTTCTGATTGTCACAAATGATTGATTTGTCATGAGATATACTTATGATTGTCACAAATGACATTTTCCTTTAAGACCGAGGCCTCAGTATAAAACGGAGCGAGTTACTGCTTCCCCCCACCCCCACATACACACTCCCACCCCCAAATCTGGCTCTCATCAAGAATACTTGTTCCTTGTCGTCATCTGAGTGTCTCTCAGACATTTGAAACTACCTGACACAGTGGTTGACACGTAAAGCTCAACACCTAATTGACCATCTGTCAATGTTAACTGCCCAGAGAGGAAGGCTAATTTAGCCGACTTTTCAGTACACCAGGAGATTGACCAATAGGTGGTTTCTTATCACATCTTGTTTGATACAGTTAAGTAACTGAGTTCCACCTACTCGACCAGTCATGATTCAAATGTAACAAATGCTACCTACCCCTTTCTAGCAAAGGATCGGTTTCGAACTTCGCCCTTTAATTTAAAATAACTACAATCAATTCATTCTTATTTCATTCATGCTTCTTTTCATGATAACACAATCAATTTTTCAATAAAATGGTTACGATCAAAACTACCGCAAGAGAGATCCAGCAGAATAGTTTCAAAAAATATCTTCTTCGATTTTAATAATTTTCGAAGCCTAAGATACATAATTTACTGTGTTGTCCATGAATCTGTTCGTTGACCCGAAATGAATCGGTGGATAGTAATAGGTTTACAAATAATTTCTACGCACAAATCCGCATGTATGTGTGTATACGTAACCTTTTATCACAGTAAGCACAATGCAGCACAATGGTGATGGCGAAATGATACAGTGGATATAATTGGCTGATTGATTAAGTGAGTTATAGATTGATTTGATTCTAAGAAAACAGCTGATAAATATTGCAGTGACAATACATCGATTTTCGAATCTAAACTAATACCATCATACTATATTGCTTGACGATGGATTATCAATGGCAAGATGGTCACAAATAATGATACAATGGCAATAAATTAATATCACGATTGCGAAGGATAGACTTATATATTTTTTTTTAAATGTTTAGTTTTATGCCAAGGTACTGATGGTATGGTACTAATACAGTCAAGGTAAGATGGCGACAGTCTGATGTGAAGAGGGCGACAGCATCAGGTTACAATTACGACGAATTCATAAGGCTTCGACTGAATGATGACCATTTACTGAGAGTACACTAGAACACATGGACTGATAATTGTTGGTGATACATGTTACTGTTGTGACAGGTCATCAATGTCATCACACCATAAATATGTCTTCTTCCTGGCATAAAGTTATCACAATTTCTCCTTTGCTGAGGACAAATACATGCATTGCCATATTATACTCCATCGGTTGTAATCTTACCATGAATCCGTCGTCGCCATGCCCATCTAATGATTGATACTGTCGTTGTACCATTGATCCGCCGCTATCTTATCATGAACCAACCTTAATGACTTCACTGAACCATTGGTAATATAGAATTAATCTGTCGCCATTTAAAATACATCAATTCGTCGCCTTAATTTACCAACTTATTATATAGCCACCGCCACCGTACCATAATGCCGATGCGATCGATATGTTCTTGCTATGTCAAAATGTGTACCTTCTTACTAACAATCCGTCGAAAGTGTGAAGCCAATCAATTGCCATTGTATGTTGCCCTCTTTCCAGTCTTCCCTCGGCCTCGTACCTTCATCACCACCTCATCGTCAGTCTGATGCCAAAGCATTTTGTATTTGTTGTCATTTTATCATGACTTTCGTTATTGTACCATTACCATTAACCAGTCGTCATTAACCTGTAATACTTAGCCATTTTACCAAAATAACATCAATCCATCATATAGTGTCAAGAGTCTGTCATCTAACCACGAATCAGTCAGCAAAAGTACCATCGATCCATCGCAAAGTCATATCCATGTGATAGTATTATACCTACGCCATCTTCCATGAATGTGTTGGAATCGTGATACAAATCTAATGCGACAGCTAAATCAATCCATCGCCGTCCTATTATCGCCGTTGTATCGTCGACATCGTGCCATCGATACGTCGCAGATGGACACTAAAACCAGTACCATCGTCTAACCAGTTTATCTATTTAATATCATTAAATTTTTTTTACAAAATAGCGGAAGTGATCTAATTATCTATTAGTCGTTATCATCACACCGATACATAACCCTGTACCATTATCTTTCCCATCGTACCATCACATCGATACATAACCCTGTACCATTATCTTTCCCATCGTACCATCATTCTGTCGTAATCTTGTCATTATCGTGACATGAATACATTGTTATTTTAGCTTTAACTTGGCAACATCAATATGTCGCTACCCAACTTCATTCCGAATTTATACAAATCTTAACCCATTTTATCATCAACCAATCGACATTGTACCATCGATTCATCACTATCCAAACAATTACTCTATCCTTTCATAGCAGTAGTCTGTCACAATTCAGCCTTCAGTACACCACTACGCTACCAGTTCGTTACCATTTAACGCAATTGTAGAGTTGCGCCATCCATATTGTAACCAAGGACATTGTACCATCAAACTTCTGCGGTGCACCTGTAATTCGTCTTCATTCGACCACCAATATGACGTTATAATTTTGACTATCCGTTGCCATTTTACACCATCCATGTTTCGCCACTAAACTATTGACATTCAATACGTCTTATTTGTATTCTGAGTTCATTTTCATGTTGTCATTAATTTGTCACCAACTGTCGTAATGTATAGTTCCTATCCATATCTAAGGAGTTACCGGTGTCCTTATTACCAGTGGCGTACTAAGGGTAAATGGCGCCCGGGGCGACGATGATGGCCCAAAGGGCCAGAATACGAGGCCCGAACTTTTATCAGCTGTTTTGGCGCCCCAAGACACCTGGAGCCCATGGCAACCGCCCCGTCCGCCCCCCCCCCCCCTTTAGTACGCTACAGCTTGTTACTCCGTTTCCATTGAATTAATAACCCGTTGCCATCGTACAACGCGCCTATCAGTTACCCGTAAAACATGTATCCATCAGAATATATTTGTTGACATCGAACCTTCTTGTATTTGTCGTCATTGAATTATAACCGAGCGACGAGAAGGCATCAATTTTACGATGGCAACATTATAATAATACCTTTATGACAGCGAGATCACGTTGAAGTTCTGTTAGAATGGACCCTTCGGCAAGCTTCCGATTGACAATGTGATGGACCAATCTACATGAACGCAGAATATGTGCCTTTTCTGGTTAATATGCGGGCTGGGAATCCTTTTGAATATCAGGTGATGCCGGTACAAATAGTGGGCATATGTAGCGTTATGACTCTACGGTTTGGTTTTGTGGGGTTTAACGCCATTTTGCAGCACATGATAAGTTATACATGGCGGCCAGTATGATTGGTGGAGGAAGCACCCTGGAAGACCCGAGAAGAACCACCGACCCACGGGAAGCTAATGGCAAGCTTTCTCACATTCCCACACTGATCGAGCCGAGACTCGAACTAACGCGGACAGGGTAAGATGTGTGCTCTATAAAGGCGATATCCTAGACCACTCGGCCACACGCCTTCCCCCCCCCACCCCCCTTCATACGTTTTGACTGTAAGATATAACAAAAAATGTTTATGTACATAACCGGGGTACATGATTGAAAATGTTTTTAAAAACATATTCAACGACATGCATCCTTAAACCTTAATATGTAAACATGCTCAGCGCAAGACTTTTAACCAGTGTGTGTGTGTGTGTGTGTGTGTGTTTCTGAGCTACAATCCAGTTTCGAAAATTGTCAACACTGTTTATGTGCATTAATAAAGTGCAGCCGCCCGCATCATCCTTTTAAATTTGGCAAGTTACTATCCCATATTTGTCTGTTTAAAGGTTTATATATATATATATATATATATATATATATATATATATATATATATATATATATAGAGAGAGAGAGAGAGAGAGAGAGAGAGAGAGAGAGAGAGAGAGAGTACCCAAATCACTTGCATACTATAGTATTTTCTAAAATGGGAGATTTATATATTTTTCTTGGTATGTATAAGAGGGGTCCCTTAATTAAACTTACAAATTCTGTCCCCGATTTGGTCAGTAGATACGTTTTTTCTTCGTTTGTATTCAACGTTTCTCAATGTTAGATGGCGATGTATATATGTATGTATGTATATATGTATGTATGTATGTATGTATGTATGTATGTATGTATGTATGTATGTATGTATGTATGTATGTATGTACGTACGTACGTGTGTACGTATGTATGTATGTATGTATGTATGTATGTATGTATGTATGTATGTATGTATGTATGTATGTATGTATGTATGTATGTATGTATGTATGTATGTATGTATGTATGTATGTATGTATGTATGTATGTATGTATGTATGTATGTATGTATGTATGTATGTATTTGTACGTGTCTGAGTGTGTAAACAGGCGATTCCAACCATCTATCCATCCATCCATTCACCCATCCATATATCTATATATGTATCTATCTATCGCATATATTTCAGCCTTGTATGATTGCATGTTGGTGAAAAATGTGATATATTAAAGTAAAATATTGTCCCAATTTTAGTATTCTAAACTGTATTACTTATTTTATTAGTCATTAAACTGCTACCATTATTAATCTTGATATATGGCATTTCATTATTTATCTCTTCTCATGAAGGATGATTACATCAGTTTGTATCATGGAGATCTTATTAACTGAATGGTTGGTTAGTTCGTTGGTTGATTTATTCGTTGATTAATTGACTGCTGATCAACTGATTGTTAAAGCTTAGAATTTGGTCTTTTTTTTTCTTGGCAATACACCTTCCCTATTTAAAGACAAGAAAAAATATTTGTACACTTGATCTGGAAATAAGCTTGTAACCCAGGATGTCTCTTGCTATTTAAGAAAAAAAAAGGGGGGGGGGCACAATTAAAAAACAATCAACCTTAGTATGAAAACAGGCGAATGAAGACTATTTAAATTTCGAGTTTAAAACTTGTCCTTAAACTTGTCAATATGATCTTCATTTTGTACTTTATGAGCCCGCTTTAAATCTAATTTTAGTAGGATCCTTACCTGACTCTGCTCTATCAAATTTCAAAAAGAAGCGGCGTAATTAAAACACATTGCCTCCTAAAATTGTCATGCCACTCAAGATCGATTTGGATTTATATTTCTCCATTAAAAGTGAACTTAATATATGAGCGCTGGGTCACGTGTACAATAAAAATATGGTGAAATAGAGTTAGTTTGTACCGTTGTCACGTGCCCTGCGCAAGGGAAACAAAAACAAAAGCTCGTTTATCCGGAGCAAATCTATTTTGACTTCAGGCTGGATTTAGGAACCCGTAACTCAGAATTTTGTTGTTGTTGTTGTTGTTTAAATCTTAGGGTATTGGTCACAGGTAATTAGATAACGAGGTGCTAAGTAAGGTTTATTGACATAATATAATTATTAATTAAGTACAGCGATGGATGGATGTTATAATGGCAGCGATTCCATATAACCTTAAGACAGCATAAAACTGACGGTGGATTATGGTAACAATGACAACGGATTTATGGTAACATGACTACAGATTTACCTTTAAGTGAATTGTGTGATTACCATGATGATGTGATCACGACAAGTTGATTGAACTAAACAAAACATTGGATTGGAAAGCTGGATGTCACAAATGCATTGGTACAAACAGTACTGTGGCGAAGCATTGATGAAATTGTGTCACTTATTGGTGGTACGGTTGCAATAGCTGTAAGGCGATTGCAGCGTAATAATTCTACAATGTCCCAACAAGCTCTAGCATATCCTTCAGACATTAATTCCGCTAATATCCAGGAATTATTCCATTAAAACATGATCCTATTTTCGTATCAACTTTAAGATCTAAATTGAACGTCTTTGTCTGAAGTATCGAGTTTTCAGGTGTCTTTCACCCGCTGAAGAACCTTTTATTGGGAAAGACAAAAATAAGACCCCCACTGTGGCGTCATCGATCCAGCGAACCCTGTTCGCGAGGAACACATTGATTAATCATTGCATAATTGAACCGTGTCAAAACGGCTTACAAGACCAAATAATCTCTTAGAGCCTTTTCATGTCTTAAAAAAAAGAATGAACAATATCTCAGTCTTGATCGTAGGCAATGATTTTAATATTTTGGTCTCGTAGTAGTACATGAATGCAAGCAGCACAATTATCTTCTGAGTGCGATCACTGGTAGATATGCTAAATATAAATTATATAACTCTACCGTGAAACTGTAAAAAATAAATTCGAAAGTTTTCTTGTTTTCTGAAACCAAATAGAAGGGAAAAGATGAATAGTCCGTGAGAGACTTAATGGCTGACTAAATAATGGCATCAGCCATTATTACTTTGAATTTCATATTGAATACGCATATTAAGAGGATGCCTTCTCTCATATATTCAAATGTAATATTAAACTTAGAATTAGCAAACAATTTAGTTAGGTTTATGCGGCTTAATTATCTTTCGAGATGTACTTATTATTATTATACTGATTGTTGTTAAAGATCTATAATCACACTCAAACACCTAAACCAAACATTTTAATAATATAAAAGGAAAAAGTCGCGACCAAATCTGTCAGCAAGAATATTTGTGTATCTAAATATATTTTTATTGAATTCTGAAGCCAACTGTTCTCATTCAAAATAAAACTGTCCTTAAATCATTGAATTACCACGTATATTATTTTGTTTGCAATATGTACCCCCTAAATTGTAAGGATTTTATTTTGTACCTTTATCTTTTATTTTATATACCTTTTATTGCATTTTTACCTGTCTACCTTTTATTGCATTTTTACATGTCTACCTTTTATCTTTTACCTTGTTGTACTAAATGTTTACGTTTATTTTCTTTTGCATTTTTTTCATCTTTACATTTTTAG